>OY728159.1:511338602-513746955 GCA_963277665.1 Viscum album | reverse complement strand
TCGACAAATCAAACAAATGACATACAAATTTGTTGACAAAGGAGATTCCATGGTGACATGTCATGTTCAAGAGTTGTGGTCAACGATCTATGTTTGATTCAAGAACATCGACAGAGGTCGCGCAAGTTTTGGTGAGGTCGCGCAGGTGAATTATGTGCCGGGAAGAGACTTGCGCGCCGACACCTTGAATGCATTATAACTTTCACTCCTATGGTTTTTCGAGATCAGAAGATCCAAATTTGGCAAAGGAAAGATGTTCGCGCAAGTTTGGATGTTGATCGCGCAAGTGCCTAGCAGGGGCCGAGACTGGCGCGCCGATGGATCTCTTGCGCGCCGCCGCGCAGGGGGTCCAGTTTGCCTATAAATACTGGACCACACCTCCTCATTTCTTACGGAGCTCAATACTTTGAGATTGTTCGAGCTCTCGTCGCGTAGGTGGTTGAACCGCGCAAGTGGTAGTTGGGTCGCGCAAGTAGAGGTCGCGCGCTGACTGATGGTTGAGCGCCCCAGGTGATTTGGGAAAGGAAGGAAGTGAATCGCGCAGGTTTGAAGTTCAAGAAGGCAGAGTCGCGCAGGTGCTTTGGAGACACTTGCGCGCCAGGTTATACTTGCGCGCCTAAGACTTGTGCATCAGTTGGAGACTTGCGCGCCGGGCTTGAAAAGGAGAGCCAAATATTGTTGAAGCACGCCCGCCTTTCTGGAGCTGCACAAGAGCTAACGATTGCCTGATACTTTCGGTGCAAAGCGAGATTGAAGAAGAAATCTAACTGATACATGCATGATCTTATGCATACATGGTGAATTGATTCTGATGAATGTCGAGTAATCTGAACATCATTTATTGAGCAATCACATACGTGATTGTGATTCAGGAAAACGAAGACAAGGGGATCTAGTGCATTCAGTCATTTCACTAAAGAAGAAAGATTGAACTATAAAGAGCATCAACTCTGAACCCTGATGCAAGCAAAGTCTCATGCTGAACAGGAGACAAGGAACATCAATTCACATTTATTGAAGAGACCTTCACGTCTATAAATTGAGTGGGACTTCACCAACGGCAGTGAGCCAGGGGGAGTCAACGGGAGTGACCTGAGGGACGTAGTGAGTTATCCCTGAACAATTGTAAAGGCAGTGAGCCTGGGACAGAGTGACTGTACCCGAACCTTTGTAATCTACAGCTAGTGAAGCATAGTGGATTTAGGTATGACCGAAAACCTGTCGGCGTATGCTCCTTGGACGTAGCCCTTAGTGGTGAACCAAGTAAAAATAGTTGTTTCATGTCTCTGTATGTGAATGTTTAATTGCTGATCATATCCATCATACAGGTTTAAGTAGTTCCTAAAAACGTGGGAACAAGATCCACAACTAAAAGAAGAAAAAGTTGCCACCCTGATTCACCCCTCCCCTCTCAGGGTTTCCTGGGGTCCTACAGTATCATTTGTTTTACTACTCTAAAACTTATAATTAAAATAATTAGCAGAAATATTTGACTTAAAATCAATCCCATTCTTCTTGGAATTATCTTTTTCAATAACATTTCTAAGTTCTAAATCATATTAAAATAAAGAACTGATAATCTCATCAAGATTCTATTCCGTGAAATTAAAACAATAACTTATAGATATCTTTTTATAATGACACTAATTAGAAAGTGATATAAGAACAATTTAAAAAAGAACTATATTTTCAAGAGTTTTCCCTAAAGAACACATAAAATTTAAAACACTTGTAAATCTATGGAATGTTTGATTAAAATTTTATTAATTAAACATTTTAAATTCATGATATTAATCTCTTAGAATATATAATTTAGTTTTAATAAGTGTATATGGCCCAAGATGTGTAATGTACCAAATTTTTCAATTGTCATGTGTAATTTTACATGCAAATATATGACAATACACAAATCTATTTTTTCACAAAATTAAATAATTATCTCCTATTAATTCAATAAAATATTTACCACATTATTTCTAACTAATGACTCAAGTACATATTCTAGAAGCCTATAAGTTTTTTCATGATCATCCAGGGATCAATTCTAAGTTTCTTTAAGAAAACTTCTATCTAATATTACTAATATCCATAATCAATTCCATAAAAATTAGGTGGCATTTTATGTATTTATCCATTATTTGAACTATTTACTTCCATCTAGAAAATATATTTCTCCATTAATGGTTATGTTAGTAAATATTTATAAAAAATTAAGAATTTATATATTGATCTTAGGTTTAATCTCTTATACTAACACTTGCACCTAAAGGGGAGACAGAAGATACCCAAGACGGGGGTGAACTGGACTTTTTAAATGGATTTAAATATTTTGGGTTATATCGGAGTTATAAAATTATGTAAGTGATATGGAAATAAATATAAATGGACACAAGATATTTTTATTATGGTTTAGTTCTCAATGATCTCGGACTACTCTTCACCCCTCTCATGAACTAAGATAGATGTTACCCACTATAACCATTATAATGAAATCTAAAAATGAAATTTTCACATATGTATTAAAAACACTATTATAAATATTTTTTCCCATTGTAGTCTTAAACATAAACCATTAATTAATTTTTCTACCTTGAGGCACAACCCGAACAATTTCTTATATTTTCCCAGTTTGAGGGACAATGCTATACAACATTTTTTTGGGAGTAAAAACCCCCATTATTAAATTTTAATGGGTATTATAACCATTTACAATTATTCACATAGAAACAGAAAAAAAAAACCATATAACCTATTGAATGATTCAAATATTTAGTATTGAGTTAGTATGAAACTCACCAGTAGTAAAGGATCAAATGATTTCAGTTCAACTAATAGTAGTAGTTGATTTGTAAATAATGCAGAACTTGTAAAGTTCCAGAGTATAATAAACCTCATATATTCTATTATATTAATTGTTTCAGTCAAATATATGTATATAGAGTTTAATTTTACATATAATATTTCAAATTTGAAATTATTTGCATCTTTTCTTTTCTATTAAAGTACTTATAATTTGTCCATACTTATTTTCTAGATAATATTCCACATGAAAATATTTTATAAATGTAAAAAATATGTTTTAACCACATGTTTCTTAGATAAAATTAAATATGTAAATATTTTATAAAAGGAAAAAAATATTTGTACAATTGCACCCTGATATCCTGTAAAATATAGTAAGATCTTATATAATGGGACTCGATAAAACATTTAATATAGAAATAAATAATAAGAGTTAAAATCTTTTGAATAATCCCTGATAATAATTGAGGTGCATCATTCACATTTCCTTTTATATGAGTTATGATATTTTAATTTCAAAAAATTTAGTGTCAATATCAATATATTTAAATCTTGTTAATATCTCATTTAATTTATCATAATACAATTTAAAAAAATTTCACCAAGATTATAAATAATTAATAAGTGATTTTAGAACACAAATAAACCCTAATTATATTCATAATAAACTTTTAGTAATTATGAATTTGAAATAATATGAAAAAAGAACATATTTCAATGTTTTAGTACATCCTATAAAATGTAGATAGTTCATTTATTACCCTTACATGAAACTCCAATTTTATGTATGGGTAAAAAAAATTAACCTTACATGGATTTCTACCATAACATAACTATTAGAGATCCTTCGATACCATTACTTGAGACTATGGTTTCCCTTATGTGGGATTTTAAAAAGTTATGGAAGTCCTACATAAGTAATTGGAATATAATAATACCCTTACCCAACTATACTAGTACACTTATGCTGTTTTTACAAACACTCTGGTAAAATTATGTGAGTATGGTTTACCCTTACTTGAGAAATATAAATTACATGTTACCCTTACAAAAGTATGATTTACCCTTATATGAGCAATAGAATTTATAGGTTACCCTTAGGCAAGGCTCATGTTTCCCTTATACAAGATATATATTTTCCTTATAAAGGTTGAGTTACCTTCATGAAACTATAGAAATTTTCTGGTTACCTTTACCTAACTAATAACTACCCTTATGAAACTATACCTTTATGAAATTATACAACTACATAATAATTTAAATTTCAATATTACATTTATGTGACTAATATTAAGTGAAAATTGACATCACACAATGAATATAAACCTAAGGTAAACCTTACGCAACTCGTAGAATATTTATTAAATATCCTTACAATACTCATAGAAAGTTTTAATTACCCTTTTATAATTCAATTAAAGTTAAACTTACTCATATACAACTCATAGAAACTCATGGTTACCCTTACATAACCTATGTAAACACAATATGAAACTTGTAAAATATGTCATAAATAAATAAAACATTAAATATCAAAATAAGTTAAGTAAACAATAATAATATATATGAAAATTAAAAAATACAAAAGATAACACTTAATAAATCTGTGAAAATTATAATTAATCACTAATATGATATTTTTAATTATAAAAACATAATTAATTAACTATGATTAAGGGATCCATATTAAGAATTTTATCCCAAAGGATCAAATATTTTCATAGTATTGGGAGACTATATATATAATTTCCTTTATTGCATCTTTCAAATAATTAAAAGATCACTTCTTGTTATCCTAGAGAATGGAAGAAATAATATAGGGTGATCAAAGATTTTCGGCAAGGTAATGTATAAGGCAAAACTATTGTAGAATAAATATGGAATAAATAATATAATAGAGATAAAAAATAATAAAATATTACAGATAAATAATATCATGAAAGAATAATATATCCATAGATGACATAGAAAAATAAATATATACCAGGATAACTATAATAATTTTCATAATTATTGAATATATAATGTCGGACATTATAATCTTTTTGGTAAGTCCTTGTACCAAGACATCATAAAAAAATAGGTAAGGAATACACAAAATACCCAATCTAGTTTATCTCATGAGACCTACCAATGAATTGAGGGGTAATATAATAGTGGTCCACACCCATTGTCTTTCAAAATCCAATACATTTACCATATAAAATAAATTAATAGCAATACAATACATAATCAACATAACATTTTAATTGAAAAACAAACATTCAAAATGTCCATAATTTCCCTAGTAAATAAATATAAAAACATTAACATAATACATCCATAGAAATATGGTCATTATTATTATTTTAGTATATCCCTTTTGATTTAGACCAATATTTAAATGATGTTTAAATAGATAAAAATTCCCTTTTAAAAAGACATTAGATAGTCTCTTTAAAAATAAGAAGAAAAATATTTTTCTTTTGAAAAAAAATTAGAAACAAAAATTCAAAGAATAATGAGAATATGGAATTAATTTAAAACCATGGAAACTTATAGTTAAATCATTAGAATGAAAATTTTCTATGAGTTAAAAAAATGGTGGTCATGGGCTAAATGTTAGAAAACATTATTTTCACACTTTTGTAAATAAATTTAAAAACCTACATGAGAAATGAGAAGAAGATTCTTTTAAAATGATTTTAAAAAAGTTAAAAATATTAAAAAAATATATAAAACATATAAAATTAGATAATAACTTCCATAAAATAATTTTTGGAATATGGATATTGAGGAAAGACATTCCAATCAAAAAATGAAATAATGTTGGCTTTTCATTAAAACATTCATTCTATATTTTTTTAGTACCAAAAGAGGAGTAAAATAAAAAGAATAATTGAAAACAACATAAATTAAAAAATTAGAATAAAATATATGGGTTTTAATAGATAAATATTATATAATCCCTCCAGTAATAACTTAAACCTTAATAATTCTGAATTAGAATGAGATTTTAAAATAAACACTTACCTCAGGATTTTTCTTGGTTGGACACACTCTTATCACCTATATAAAAAATTTAGACTTATTATAAATTTATATTATAACTATATTTGGATATATATTACTATATACTATTCATTAATAATTTATTGTTACCTATTTATTAATAATTATTTGTTAAAACTAGTATTTGAGTGTTAACTATTTCGTTTTCCATACATGTTTTTGTTCAAAATTTTCAATCCATTGACCTAAGAATTGGTTCATTAATCAATTACGATTATAATATTTATAAATTCAATAGAATTGCATAATCATCCATATGAAATGGTCATTGAAAATGAAATATATCATTTCATGGAGATGGTTGCATGTATGTACCCGTGATTGACATTTTCATTTTTCTAAAGGATGAAAAGAAATAAATTATATGATATTTTAAATTTATAGAATCATATATATGTTATATGTTTATTATTTATTCATTATTTCTATCCACATGACCATATAGGGGAGGCAGTAAGAGAAAACAAATCACATCACTTCATAGTGGTGGTAGTCCACACATACGATGAGTAAAATTATCATTTCCAAAGGATCTAAGGGTTATATGATAGATAATATATTATCTATAAATAATAATTATTATATCATAAATATCATAAATATTCATTTTATCCAATATTGTGACTATCCATCATAGGAAGTGATGAATAATGAAACACATTACTTTGTGGAGGTGGTAGTCCACACGTACACACGAGTGATATTTTCATTTATCAAAGGATAAAAAGAATATGAAAATGGGTTGTACTAAAAACAAAATAAAATTTAAGAATATTTTATATAATTATGTTGTTATATAATAATGGTAATGATGTTTTTGATGTAGGAATAAGAATAAATAATCACAAAAGAACTCAGTTAAGAGTTATTACTATTCATTGAAAACCTCCTTTGGGTTATACCTTAATCCTTATTAAGTTGGTATTTTAGTGATACCAAGACCTCTAGGATGTGGATAATGAATTCTGGAATTTAATTAGTTTTGGATTTTTTATCTATATTTTTCAATTTTTTTAATAATTGAGGAGATGTGGTGCCCTTTTATAAGTGAGGGGATTAATACAATTGTAATTATTCTAAACTTTTAAATATTATTAGCTTCTTACTCATGGTCAAGTGGAACTAAAATAATACAATTTAGAACCTAAGGAGATATTTTTTGACTGCCTTACTGTAGAGAGAACATTTTAACCGAAGTTACTTTTCAATATGACCGAAAATGAAATTTAAATCATTACTAAAATTCAATCTCATAATTATGAATATGTAATAATTTTTAATGATTAAATTTATATAAGTGAAAATTTTTAATTTAAATATAAGTTTGATAAATGCAACGAAATACCGTTTTGTTAGAATTTTTTTTTAGGATAAAAAAGAACTTATACCAAAATAAACGATAATGTTGACTCATATGAAATTAATTAGATTATTTTTAATAAAATTGATAGTATTTTACTTTAAAAACATTTCAAAACATTATTTTAATTTTAAATTTCTCTATTTATATAAAATAAATGTTTGTTTCTCAAAAATCATTATTTTTACTATTCATCCAAAAATAAAGTATTTCTGAAAAATCCAAAAAGAACATAATGTAATTATATTTATTTTTTTATATAAAAACATAATTTTTTTAGTAAAATTAAAATTCCTTATTTTAGAAATTTAACTTCTAGAAAATCTATATAATTCATGAAAAAATGTTTATTTTGAAAAAAAAATTGTTTTTTTTTTGTTATGTGAGATTAAATTTATAATTATTACTATGAATTATTTATTATATTATTTATAATTATTTATAGTTCTAAAACATATAAATTTTATGAAATTATTCTTCGAATTAAGGGTAATTTAGCTTTTAATTACAAAATATAGAAAATGGTTTTAATATAAAAAAATTTATATGTCGTGATAAAAATTATATATCAATGACCATTTTTCATATAAAAAATAAAATATCAAAACTTTATAACAATTTTTTATAATAATAATTTATTCATAACATTAATCATGTTCTAAAATAATTAATATTTCATAATTCTATTTTATTATAAAACATATTACATGATGTTTTGAAAGTGATATTTCTCAACTAATTAAATATATATATATATATATAATATGATACAAACCATTGAAATTTTAATTGATATATCTTGTAATTGATAAATCCTAATTACTATTATTTTTTTTATAAAAATTATATTTAATCATTCATCATATGTTTCACATATAATGTAATAAAAAACATTTAAATATTAATATAATGTTATATGGAACTTGTGTCTATCAACGGTTCATCTTGAATATCTAAGTCCCATATAAGATATGTGGAGAGAAAGTAATGACTAGAACATGTATCTATTATTATGGTACATTAGGAAGAAAAGACACAGATCATGCCCTAAATCATTCCTAGATCCCTTGGGTCATATGCCTCGACCTCATGTAGTTATCCCCTCCCCTATCTGCGAGCTCCCTGAGACTGATGTGGACCACCTGGGGGTGTTAGTGGTAGAAAGTCCATACATAGACCACCTCTTACTACTCTCCCATCTCCTCTGATACATCCACAGTCCTTTGGATCTGTTTGCTCCAATTGTTGTTTCTTCTTTGGTGATCCATCCACAGTCTCTTTGTATGTAATATGTCGGGTTGGACAATCTCGAGTGAGATGTCTCATGCTATAATGTGAATGAAACCACTCTCTCTAGTCTTATTGGACCCACCCTTTATGACTTGTACTATATATCCTCTATCCTGGGACAACCTCTTGAAATGTCTCCCACATCCAGGTCCTCAAGACTGATGTCAGCTCCCTACAATGGATATTTAGGCTCCCTCCTCCCCCTACTGACTACTACGATTTGAAAATGCTAAGCTAAGAAAATTTCAGCCTCCAAATCCTAGTCAATAACACCATTATATTTCATAATGCACAGAGGGATAATGTTTTCTCAGATGTCTCTAACCAGACATCACATGAAAGTCTGAGCCCTAAAGTACTGATCTCTAACCATATCCATCGAGTACCTATAAAGGTTGGTAAACCTTGATGAATAATCTGGTATTTTCATGCTGTCCTACTAGAGCTAAAGAATCTCCAAGATATACACAACCCACAGTGAAACTAGTAGGAACTCCTCTCAAAAGAGGAACTCTAACTATGTCCATTAAAGAATCACCATATCATGATTCTGGATAGCCAAACTCCACTATCATCGCGTTGAGTGGTGTAGACGTCTCACCTCCAGGACCATCATCTGATCTCGGGTGTCCTGACTATATGAAAAACTCGAGTCACCACATGAATCCATTCCTCACCCTCATGTGGTTTGGGAAGTCCTCATAACATGAGGGGTCTCTTCTACTGAAACTTAGGAAGTGCTCTCATCCTACTCTTCTCGTTGACTAGTACTGCGGCTACCATGTGATGCTACACATGCGGTGATATTGATGGTGCACCACATGGAGGTGACATCTGAGGAAATGGTCCATGTATTGAAGCCTCGTCACTAAGGGGGTCATCCTCAAGATCATGATTCTTAATCATAGTTGGTATGTGACGCAGAGGCATCCTGTAAGAAACAATATATACCAACGTCAATTATTACATTAGGATATATCACTCAAGAAGGACATAGAAACCACAACCCATTCCTATATGATGCATGTACTATTATCTTCCCTGCAACCAGTGTTCTCATGTACCAATTCGAAAAGCAATTCATCATAGTCCTGGTGTATGGATACATCGGCTGCGACACCAACCCTGGAGACTCTGGCTTGAAATCCAAACTCAAAACACTTAAAACTTTTTCCACAAACCAATCTCATAGACTCCAGGTCCTAAAATATAATTGAACACCTTTAATACCAATATTTCACAACCCATCCCAGTGGGGCCTGTGCCGCAACTCCCCAAGCCTGCCTCCAAAATTCCAGGGGATAGTGACTAACATCAAGTAGGCATATCACTAACATGGGAGGTATTTTCTATGTACATGTACGCACACACACATCTCCAATCCCACAAAATTATGAAATGTAAAAAACACTAAGTAAACAATGAATGAAAAAAACTATATCCCAAAACCATGGTAGAACAGAATGAATAGAAAATTAAATAGGTCCAAATAAAATTCAGCTAGGAGAAGTCTGTAACACAACTCCAACATGTAAGAAAAAGGTACTGGGACTGTTATCTAAAGACGTAGGAACACAACTCAGTCTATCCGGTCTCACAAATCACTATATGGTCCTGGTATGCCTAGCACTCTATCAAAAGGTCAATCATCTGCATAACACACAACACGTGGGGAAAATCCTATGCATGGGTGAGTATAAAAATACACAGTAGGACACCTCGAAACCACAAAGTAATACAACAAAGTAAAGATAAAGTCAACTCTACACAGGTATATATATTTAACACATATGAAAATTATATACAAATATACTCAACCAAGACACATAGTCTAGAGGTAGGTCAAAACCACTTCATACCAACCCTAATAACTTCGCTTGAATATTCTATGAAGCACTCATCTGGTAGAACACACATCTAAGTTTGATATCACTTGTGACCTCTATCCAAGAGGTATTGCTCATTAGGTTCTATCTTGAGATAGATACACTGATAGATCTGAAGAGAGATATGATACAATATATGAAAGTCACGTCTAGGGACATGGGGTGATACCAACATCTCAATATATATTAACCCTCTAAGTAGGGGATTGGTACCCATGTAGTTTTGGTCACGTCGATACACAGAACTCCACCTAGGGTGCAAATAATGAATAGAGGATCCTTCTACGAGCCTTAGGAAGGATTCCTACAACTCTATCTACGAATTCATGTTGAAGGGATCATAGTCTTATGATTAGGAAATGATTCCCATCTACCATTAAGGAATCATTAAAGGGAATGAACTCTAACAAAACATGTCCATGATATTGAGTAAAAGTCGATCAAGCCATATAGGAATGGGTACATGGCGTGTAGTAGGGTCACATGTCAGGTCCCTTGACCCTGGGTACTGCCCATGTACAGCGGCCCATGTCTTTAGAACAAGTCAAGTAGAAGAGGGTTACACGACATGTAGAAGGATTCACACACTATGTATGTCTATCTTGGATCTATCCATGTACTCTGGGCATGTGCCAGTACAGGGTGGCATCCTGTGTATTCTTACTTGTCTACTAGTAGAAAGTGTATTCCTTATAACTGGTTTACTCCATGTCATGTGGGGGAGTAAATGACCTGTAGGAAACCCATGTACTTCACCCCGTGTTTTTGTTCCACCTAGGTTACTTGTTTAGTGGTCCAAAGATGAACACACATTGTGTATCCAGGACTACATTCCATGTGTATCAGCTTCCGAAAACATGTTTTCTTCCTCTTCTTAAGCTGATCCATCTCCCATATCTTGTTCTAATACTCAGTTGTTCTCAAAACTCAAGTATAATGCTCGTACATTCACTCTAATAATGAAATTATGGGATTCAGGACATCAAATGGCTCAAAAAATGTGATCGTTTGTGTTCTTCTACATTTCAAAAGAATGCAGATTCAGAACCCACCATCGTTCAATCCACTGTCGTGCCCACCATCGCACCTCCTCTGAGTTTTCCTAATGTCGGATCTTCAGTTTCGGATCATTACACCAATAATCGAAGGAACAATTATTGATTTTTCAATGTTGGGGGAAGAACGAAGAACACGCTCAATGAATGCATGAAATTGGCGGAGAAAATTTTACAAGTAAAACTTCTGAGGAACAAGCCCCAGTCATTGTTCGTTCCAACCTCAATCCATTCTCCTAATAAGGATGTAAAAACCAATATTCATGATAATTTTCACCCATAAACCCCAAAAAATAATCTCATACCATATAAAAAATCGATCTATGGGATAATCTATTCATGGATTAGTCTATATTCATAATAGGAATCAAGAATGGGAAAAAAATAAAAATAACACATACTACCTAGATTTGGATCAATAATTATTGAATATCTGTCTTTACATCATCATCGTTGGTGATATCTACTAAGAATAACATCCATTGATTTGTGATCTAAATTTCTGTCATCTCCTGCTAAGAGGATTCTTCATATCTCTCTCTCAGACATCTCTAGGGAATTCTAGGGTTATAATCATAACCATGCATCTCTACCAAAGGGTATATTTAAAATATATATTTCATTGCATCAGAGAAATAAAAATAAAATAATTTTTTATCAATATATTTATTTTTAATTTAACACCATTGAGACAACATTCCACATTCGACTTGCGCCGAACAATGTTAGGTCGCACCTAGAGTAAAGATGATGTTCTAAACTCAATGATGTCGTTAGGCTTCTAATTCAAGAACAATGTTGAAGTTATTCCCCTATTTTAGGACAACTGTCCATAAATGTCATTTAATATTTTAATTTATTTAAAACATTTATTTTGGGTACACCGGGTCTCGAAATCGCATTCCATCTTTGTGCCTGGTATCCAAATCAATCCATATAATATTTAAAAGTAATACATGGAAAAATCGGAGTAATTAAATTTTCCCCACCTTTGGGTTTTACCTCACCAAAAATCCAAAATAAAGGCTACTAAGAAAGATGAGGGTACTGAGCATGAATCTAAGCCTCCCTATCGCAAGTACTATCATGTATATTCCTATGTTGGCATTTAACACTCACTAAAGAAATCGATCTCCCATGAAGGATCCACTCCTACCGATCCTCGATCTTCACTGGTAACTTAGAAAAATTGGCTCCATCCTCAATTTCTATCTCTCCCCAATAGATGATATGTGATGTGTTATACACTTATCACCTTAGCTGTGAAACCATGAAAAGGTTATGTACTAGGTCTAACTATGATTTTAGATCCATGTGGTATGCCACCTCTCCAACTCTGAAAAGTATCTAAAAAGGTCTGATGAATATTAGAGATATATTGTTTCCCCTTCCAAATCTCCATAATCCACATTGAGGTGAAACTCATAGGAAACTTTGTCTCCCTACTCAAACTCCAATGGCCTCTAGAACCTATCTACATAAGTATTCCAATGACTATGTGTAGTCCTTGCACACTCCTACATGATCGGAACCTTCTTAGAAGTATCTCACACCAACTCTGGGCTCATGAGTGATGACTTTCCTAGGTCAGTCCAGCAAAGTGGTGACTTCTAAGTTCACTCATAAAAGTACTTGAATGGTTCCATACCAATGTTGTAATGGTAGTTATTTTTGTTTTTCACACTCTACTAGTGGTAGGTGATCCTCCCAAATATGTCCAAATTCTAACATTAAAGCCCGCAACATCTCCTCTAGAACCTGAATGGTTCTCTCCATCTAGTCATTCGTTTGTGTTTAAATTGTTGTGTAAAAGCATAACTAGGTCTCAAATGCCTCCTATAATATCTTCTACAACTTTTAAGTAAATTTACCATCATGATATGAAACAATCATCAATATAAATCCATGGAATTTAACTATCTCTTGTATGTAGAGGTGTCTTAATCTCTCTACTGAACTCTATTCTTGAATTTCTAGAAATTTGGCAGACTTGGTGAGTGGGTCAATGATCACCTAGATGGAATCGAGTCCCTTGGATGTATGTTTTAAACCCATCATGAAGCCCATTGATATCCCATCTCAATTCCATTCCAACACATCAATGGGTCGAGCTAAACCTGTTGAAGCCTGGTTCCCAGCCTTCACTTGTTGACAAGTAAGGCATTGATACACAAACTCTGCAACTCTTTTCTTAATCCACAACCCCCAAAATTGACATCAAAGTTCCATGAAAATCTTATCCACACATGGATGTAGCATAAAAAGATAAATATGAAACTCCCTTAGAACATCCTCCTGCAATGAAAACAGTTCTACTGTGCGCCCTATGAAATGAATGGTGTGATCTTCACCTTTTGAATATCCATCAAGAGTGTTCCCTATAGATATCTTAGCACGTAGATTCTAACAGTCAGTATCTCTGAGATGTGCCTCCCTAACTTGATATAAGATTGTAGGGGTAACAACCATCGATTGGAGATAATCTACTCAATCTCAACCCATAAAGGATAACTGCAATGAGGCCAAATGCTCTGATTCCTCATTCAACAATTAAAAAACTAGATCTCTTGTTGAGTGCATCTTCCACCATGTTCCCCTTCACATGAGTATAGAAAATATCAAAGTCATTGTCGTAGAGGAACTATATTTATCTCCTTAGTCTCAATTTCAGATCCTTCTAATAGAAGATATAATTTAGACTCTTGTGATCAATGTAGAGGATAAACTACTCACCCACCAGGTTGTGTCGATACATCTTCAACGCGAAGATTAAAACTTTTAACTAAAGATCATGGGTCGCTTATTTCTGATCATGGGGTCTAAAAATGGCATGAACCATAGGAAATCACTAAATTCCTCTAGATTAGGAAAAACCCAAGCCCGGTTCGTGATGTATCGCAGAACACTGTGTACTTGATACCCACATCCAAAAATCTCAAGATCAGAGTGCTCGTCAAACTCTACCATAGCTTCTTGGAAGCATGATGGCACTTATCTTTCCACATGAATGGATTCCCATTTTTGGTCAAATCTATTGTAGTTGCTGATATCCTATAGAAATTAAGTATGAATCTCTGATAATATTCTTCTTGCTTGAGGATTCTCCGTACCATCGCCACGTTCTTAGGGGGATCCTATTCCAACACCGCATTGACCTTGGTCGAGTTCACTACCACTCTATCCCTTGAGATAATGTGTCCTTGAAAGTGGATTGCATGAATCCAGAACTTTTACTTAGAGAGTTTCTCATAAAGTTGGTGCACTTGGAGTACATCCAGAACCGTCCTTATGTGTCTCACATTCTCTTCCAAAAATACTGAGTACATAAGGATATAATCGATGAAGACAACCTCAAACCAGTATAAATAAGGTTGAAATTTATGATTCATGAGTCCCATGAACACTTTTGAAAAGTCTGTCACATCAAAGGGAATCAAAAAGTAATAATAGTGATTTTAATGATGTCTGAAGGCTATATTCAGTATATCCTCATTCCATACACATAGTTGGTTATAGCCCAATATGAGGTTAACCTTCAAGAACCATCATTCCCTCTACAAGTGATCAAACAGGTCATCGATTATCAGTAGTGGATACTTGTTCTTCATGGTTACCCGGTTCAAGAGCTGGCAGTCCACACACAACCACAAGCTCCCATATTAAATTTTTGGAAAACAAAATTGCGGATGTCTAGGGTGAAACACTTAGTCTCACAAATCCCTTCCTCTGAAAGTTCTCTAACTGAACCCTCTGCTTATGAAGTTGTATGGTAGCCATACAATAGGCTGGGGAAGATATCGATGTCATCCCAGGGTGTAAATAAATGCATAATTCTATCTCCCCTTGGAGATTTAATCCTATAACATCCTTAGGAAAGACCTCTTCGTATTCAGCCACCACTACAAGAAACTGGAAGCTCATAAAAACTGATGCACTTAAGGTCAAGATAACCAATTAATGAGTAATCAGATACACCCTTCTATGATTGAGACCATCCTATTCTTCCTGGGTTTCCTTTTCACTGAAAAAGGTAAACCTTGTTCCATCATGGCAGACGCACCTCACCCTTCACTTAAGACATTCAATCAGAGCATGAACTATGGATAAACATCCCATACCAAGAATGACATCGTAAGGCCTTGACGTTTCCACCAATAGTTTTTATCAGAAACTATCACCAACATGTGTCAGGTTACACTATGTAATGCCCCAATACTAGTTACCCAGAGTTAGTGCATTATTACATAACATTGGCATGGTCACAAGATATCAAGTCCCTAAATACCAATTAATTTAGTAGTCTTGGAAGTACTATATAGATACATTAGTTTTACATTTCATTATGAAATGAAAAATAATCAAAATTGTGTCTCCTTTCAACACAATCATATCCCTTATCCTATACCTCCAGGTCAATCATAATATACTACTTCACACCCTAGGAAAAATAAAAAATAAAAAAGGGGTGATCTCCGATGCTCAATAACGAAAACAATATATTAGAAGCTTTCATAAATAAGAATAAACACTGAAGGAAATGTATAAGATTAACACACAAGCCTTTTGAACTTAAAATTCAGAATAATATGGAAAATGAAAATCAAATAATGCAATTTACTTATTCACATGGATATTCTACTAGTATAATAATCACATGTAATATCAATAGCTAATTTCGTAATGATGTAATACATAATGTCGGGCATCATATCCACATACTCAAGGCCTCGTTCCAAGACTAAAAATAAAAATGTTGTCAAGGACTTATTCAAAGACACTAATTTTTCTCATCAGACCGACCGATGCATCGAGGGTCTATAGCAGACCCCTCCCATCACTTAATAAGTCCAATGCATTCCTCTTATGAAAATGTTGAAACATAACTTAAACATTCGTATTAAAACTAGATTATGAATTGTTAATACTTTAACCATAAATGATGAATGGTATAAAAATAGCACATCCACAATCAAAAATTTCACAGAATCTTCAATAAAATATGGAATATTGTACCATAATAAATCAACTTTAAACAAGTGAAAAATCCAACAAGTATGCTGACATAGATAAAATTAAAATAATTTGAGAGAAATATATCTTTCTATTTTGAAATCATTTAAAAGTCATGTAATTATAAAAGAAAACATTTATTTGTAAAATATTCTTATAATCTTGTAAGGAAATCTTCAAAGGTGTTATAATGGTGGAAAATAGTCGCACCCGCTGTATATGTTAAAAACATTCTTTCCTTAATTTGTCGAAAAGGTCATAAAGTACCCTGTTTGGAAAACGACTGAAAGATTACATTCAAAAAATATTATAACAATTCAAAAAATTGGTTTAAATGACTATAACCCATAGTCTATGAAATAGTAAAAATGTTTTGAAATACATTTTTAAGAAACACGAATGTGGATGAGAAAGAAGTCACAGTAGATACTTATGTAAAAACAACCTCAGATAATAAAGAGATTGTAAAATTAACACTTACCTTGTACGTTTCCTTAATAGAGGGTTGGTTAACCTCCTCTATAATGGTTAAATCATTTTTATTAAATTATACAAGAAACACATACATAAATATGATATCATATATGATCCTCTAATATTACTTTGTTAATAATATTTCAGTAGTATCATTGTTTCGAGTGTTAACTAATTCATTTTCCTTTATAAGTTTTGTTATGTAAGACGTGTTTATTATGGATAGAATTTATTTGATTCATTTCCAGAAAGATATTAAGTTCTTTAAAAATAATTTTTAATCATCAAATGAAAATTATTTTTGAATGTTTATGATGGTGAACAAAATCTCATTGTGTCGTGGAGACGGTAAGTCGTACGTATGCACGAGTGACAATATAATTCTATTGATGGTGACATCATATGTAACTAGATAGTATATTATATATAAAAAATAATTGACATGTTATATTTTTTTTACATTAATTATTCTCATTATTATACCCATCCAAATAATTAAGTGTTTAATAACAAACTACACCACGATATGAAGACGGTAAGCCGTACATACACACGTGTGGTGACTTTGTCATTAATAGGATGGATATAATAATGAATACGGTTGCATCAAATTTATAATAAAATCACTGTATGTAGAAGGTACTACAGTTATTATTTAGGTATAGAAACAACAAATAAAGAAAAAGTGGAAGAAGAAAAGAAATTTGAAAGTGGTGACGCAATAATTACCTCTTCTTCGGGTGTTTCATTTTATTTGAACAAAAGGGATCCTTAGGTTGGATTTCTGATCAAAGTAAAGCCTATAGGTTGAAGTGAGGGTAGTTTGGAGAATATTGGAGCAGGTTTTGGCCAAGCCAAATGGATTTGTAGGTGTGAAATTTAGATAATGGGATGTACCCTTTTATAAGAGAGGTTGGGGGAAATTTAGGAAAATATTGAAATATTATTTTTTTATAGAATCATTTTAGTTATATAATAGCTCAAAATGGATTTATTTTGATGATAATTTGTGGATGGGTCAAAAACCTCTTAGCCAATAGGGTTTATAAAAGTTTATCTCCCCATATTAACCTTATCTTCTATATTTAACTCATAGTTAAATAATTTAACTTTTATGATGTCTTCTTGTATTATTATAACACATAGTTAATAAACTTACTATAAAATGACAATAGAAACTCAAGTGGTTATTTAATGACATATCTTTCATTATATTAGTAATTTTGAAAAACATTATATTTTTATAACTATTATATAATTTAATAAAATATTATTTGTTTTAAAAACTCATTTATATCAATTTTGACACTATTTAGTATTTGGTTTTTGTGAAAGTCACAAAAACAAGATTACTTAGAACCATATTTATTGAATGAACCCTAAAATGTTATATTAACCCATAAAATTCGTGGAATGCATCAAAATTCTCAATTTACATTTATTTTAATATTTATAACATCAATTATTTTACCCTTTCATTAATAAAGTAATTAATGCATCATCATCGTGTCATAAATATATTTAATTATTTAATATCTAAAAATTATAAATAAAATACCATGATATAGGAAAAAAAATTATATTTCTAATGAATATTTTTACTCTAATTTATATTTTGTAAAACACTATATTAAAAATGGTTTAGTTATTAAAATTTGAGTTTAACACATTATACTCTTCTTTAAATAAAATATACTAAATGTCCTGATCTGATCCAAGTGGATCAAAAAGGATCATATTTTTGTCTTAAGGTTGATTTTGGTCAAAATAAACTTATCAAGTATAATTAGTACATATTTTAGGGTAATTATAATATCATTTTTACCTTTAATTACCCTATTTACATTTAATTGTGGTAAATAAAATTCAAAAGGTACTATAAACAAAAAAATATTCTGATCTTATTTAACCAAATTTTACTTAATAATTTATATCGTGTGTCTCGGATTTTTGAAATTCAATTCACAAAAGTGGTAAAATTACATTTTATGCAAATTTAAAAATGTCCCTAAAAGGTGGGTAATAGACGGTAAAATGTTCAATAAAATTTTATATATCTAATCTTATTATAAAATGACTTCAATGAGTTACATTAGACTAATGTAGGTATTATGTATCTATTTTCACTTTAAAATAAATTTAAATAAAAAATAATTATTAAAAAAAATTCGGTTTTAAACAATAAAGTAGTTTTTTTCACTATTCATCAAAAATTGAAAGTTTTCAGAAAAATACCAAAAATTCACCCTCAGATAATTTCGATATTACAAATCCAAAAATGATGTCCATTTTGAAAACCAAAATTATATAATTTCAAAAATTGGGTATTACTATTCATAATTGCCTTTTTAAACGGCTAGTTTGATTGGTCGTGGTGTGCTAAAACTCGAAGTTGCGTACATCGTAATTTATTCTACTATTCAAAGAGAAAAGTATTGTAGAAGATTGTGGTGTTACATTCTTCCCAGTTTAAAATAATTTATTCCTAAAAATTTCTAGAATATTACTGTATAAAAAGATTCGGTTTGAACCTCATCATAAGTTTTTCAGGTTCCCACATTGCATCTTCTATTTTATGGTTTCTCCAAAGAACTTTTACCAGAAAAGTCATCTAGTTCTCCACACTTTTTATCTAGTATCAAGAATCTTGACAGTCTCTTCACAATAAGATAGTTTAGGTTCAAATTATATTTCTTCAAAGGTGAGTACATGCATTGGGTAAGGAATGTATTTTCTCGATAGTGATATGTGGAACACATCATGAACTTTGAAGATACTTAGCAGTATTTCCAAACGATAACCTACAGATCCAATTAGTTCTAGAATTTCGAAATGCCTGATGTACCTAGAACATAATTTACCCTTCTTTTCTAATCATATAACACCCTTACATGGAGATACCATCAAGAAAACATGATCTCCAACTTTAAATTCTAAATCCATCATTTGGTTATCGGTATATCTCTTTTGCCTACTTTGAGATTCTTTGATGTGGGTTTAGATAATCTTCACCTTTTCCATTGTTTCATCAACAAGTTCTAGGCCGATGAGTTTTCTTTCACCGAAATCATCCCAACAATTTGGTGTGCGACATCTCTTTCCATATAACACTTCATATGGTGCCATATGAATAATTGAATGGAAGCTATTGTTATAAGAAAATTATACCATAGGTAAATACTGATCCCACATACCTTGAAAGTCAAGTGATCAAGATGTCAACATATCTTCTAAGGTTTGAAAAGTCTATATTGATTTTCCATCTGTCTAAGGGTGGTAGGCAGTGCTCAAATGAAGTTCACTATCTAGGGATTTATGAATACTTTTCCAAAATCTTTATGTGGAATGGGGATCACGATCAGAAACAATCGATAAGGGTACACCATGATGTCTTAAAAATTCATTAATATATAGTCTTTCTAAACATTAAAGTGGTAAATATTCTCTTATAGAAAAAAAAAATGCGCTGACTTGGAAATACGGTCAACAATGACCCATATTGCATCATTCCTCCTAATATTTTTTGGTAGCCGCATGACAAGTTCCATCGCAATATCATCCCATTTCCACTCAGGTAGGGGAAGAATTTGCATGAGTCTTCCAGGATGTTGTCTCCCAGCCTTCACTTATTGACAAACCATACATCTTGACACATAATCATCAATCTCTCTCTTCGTGTTGTCCAACCAAAAATGTTCCTTCAAATCTCTATACATTTTAGTTCTACTAGGTTGTATTTAGAAATTGTATCTATGAGCATCATCCAAAAATTTCCTTTTTAGATATGGTATATTGGGAACATAAAGTATCTTCCCAAATTACAAAATTCTATATTCATATATGAAGTTAATCAATCTAACATCATTCACGACTTTAATATTCTTTTTAAACTCCTCATCATCAGTCTAAGAACTTTTTATCCTTTCTAGTAAAAATAATTTGGGAACCATTTGAAAAAGAATTCATGTTTCACCTTCTATTATTATTCCCATGTCCATCTTTACTACATCTATGCACATAGGATCTCTATCAACTCTCTTATTGTTCAGAACTCCATCATCATTTATGATCAAAGCATCTACCACCTTATTTTCCTTCCACGGGTGGTAGTGTATAGTGAAATCATAATCCTTGAGTAGTTTAGGCCATCGTCTTTTCCACATATTGAGTTATTTCTATGAGAAAATATACTTAAAATTCTTATGATCAGTATATATCTCACATTTTCACTCTAGAGATATTGTCTGCATATCTTCAGAGCAATGATTATAGTTACTAACTCAAGATCATTTGTAGGATATATTTCTTAATAATTTTTTAGATGTTGTGATGTATAGGCAATAACTCTATCATTCGGTATAAGGACACAACAAAGTTCATTCTTTGAAGCATCAAGACAAATAACAAACCCACCATTCCATGATGGTAGAGTTGAGATAGGATCATTTACTAATCTTTTATTAAATTCTTCAAAACATTCTTCACACTATTTTGTCCAATCAAATTTAACCCCTTTACGTGTGATCTTGGTTAATGGGTTAGCCAATCAGGAAAATTTTTGGATGAAACGCCAATAATAATCCACTAAACCAATAAAACTACGTACATAAGTTATACTCATCGGTGATGGTCATTCTTGTATTTCCCTTATCTTTGAAGGATCAATAGGGATTCCATCCTTATAGATAATATTGATAAGAAAAGAAATATACAAAATCAATAATTCATACCTGTAAAACTCCCCATATAATTCATTTCTTCTAAGAGTTTTCATAATAGTGCGCAAGTGATTTTCATGATCTTTGTAGATTTTGGAATATACCAAGATATCATCAATAAATTCCACTACTAATTGATCAAGATATTTCTTGAAAACTCTATTCAATAGATCCATGAAAACAGAGGATGAATTAGTTAGTCCAGAAGGCGTTACCGTAAACTCGTAATGCCCATACGTGGTACAAAATGTTGTCTTAGAAATTTATTCCTTCTTCATGCAAAGCTGATGATATCCAGATCAAAGGCCAATCTTTGAAAAATATTGAACACCATGAAGTTTATCGAATAAATCATCAATGAGAGATAGGGGATACATGTTCTTTATTGTTCTAGCATTGATCACCCTGTAGTCGATGCACAACCTCGTAGATCCATCTTTCTTCTTAACAAAAAGAACAGGGGCTCCCCATAGAGAAACCCAAGGGAGAATAAATCCTTTATTGATCAATTAATCTAGTTGTTTCATTAGTTCCACTAATTCAATAGTGTTTATTCTATAATGGTTCTTCTAAATGAGCCTTGAACCAGGAATTAAGTCAATGTAAACCCCAATTTCTTGTTCTAGAGTACGTCTAGGTAAATCATATGGAAACACGTCAAAATATTCTTGAACAATAGGTACATCCTATATTTGAACATTCCTTTACTCATCCATAGTTATTTCACTCCCTTCCTCCCCAACAATTGAAATTATTATAGCTACTAGGGGTGGATCAGGATGAGAATCTGATGGTGATGTTTCTGATCTAAATTTAAGGGATTCCTTATCATCATCAAAAATTGAAACCTCTTTCTTCTTATAATAAATTTTCAAATCATGGTCTAAAATCCAATCCATACCAAGGATTATATCAAATTCAATCATGGGTATGACAATAAGATCGGCAGATAAAGCACGTTCATATTCTGTAATGGTAACAAATTCACAAAACATTATTGCAATGATACTTCCCTTAGGATTTTTTACTAAAAACTACCTTGTTAATTGAAATTATAAATATATAACTTTCATGGAAAATTGGGAAGATATGAAAGAATGAGATGATCCAGAATCAAATAAAGCATTGGGAAAATTTGACGAATCTATTAATTTAAATGCCACCACGTCATTCAAAACTTCAACCTCTGTAGCTGTGATCACATAAGCTTGTTCTTTATCCCTTGGACTTTTCTGACGTAGTTTTCCATGATGATTAGGAAATTAATTTGAATAATAACCCATTTATTTAAAAATGTATCATTTAACATTGAAAACCTCATTATTCCCCTTGCAATCACGAGTATGGTGGCCTTTTTTTCCAAACATATAATATACAACCATTCCCTTCAGGAAATTATCGAAGTGTTTCTTCCCACATTTACTACCATATGGAAATTCAGATTTTCCCTACTTCCCCTTATCTCCATTTCCATAGTGTTTAGTAGATCTATTCTTCACTTTCTTTTCATTAAAGTCATAAGACATAGTGAATTCCTTTTTGTTCTTGATAGCACATGAGACTATATCTTCGTACGATAATAAGTATTGTGAGACTAATGATCAATGGAGAAATGGTTTTAACCCATCAAAGAATCTATAAATCTTACTTCTTGGGTTATGTGTATAATCTGAAGCATGACTTGCTAACCATGTAAAGTTCAACTCATACTTTCTGACATTTTCATCCTCCTTTTTTCTTAGACTCATAAATTTTTTTTCCATATCCACTTGATGTTCCCAGGGAAATTATTTTTCTAAGAAGAGATATTCAAACTCCCTTCATTTCATATTTTATATTTCTTCATCCTCCTTTGTGTTTTGAATTAATGACCAACATTGATCTATATATCCTGTGAAGTGATTAACTACCATGCCAACTTTTTCCCTTTCTCTACCACCCAATGCATGAAATATTTTCTCTAAGGAACTTATCTATTTCTTATATACAAATATATTTGAGGTCCCATTGAATGTTGGTGGTTTTTTCTTGATGAAGAGGTCTAACATTGATCCTTCACATTGTGTACCAGGATTCTCTATACGGGTATGGTTATTATTCATAACCTGGGTGAGTTATCCCAGTATGGTTATAAGTTGTTCAGCACCAGTTGAATAACTATCTCCACTATGATTATCTTGAGTATGAGGTCAATCCCTAAATGGATTACGTGCATTGATATGGTTTCAATTCCTTCTACTGGGCGCTATTTCTTAACAATGACATATACTAGATTAGTTTATAAATCACAATACATAATTCCAAACTAGTAAAATACCTAACATAAATTAATCAGTTTATGCATATAATCCATAATCATAAAAAAATATCTCTAAGGAAGTATTTACTCATAAATCCTTTATAATTATTTGTAATGAAAATGTGAATTGTTTTAAGCATATCCCCTGGAGTGTAAAACTAGGGGCGGAGTAAGGCCTGTTTCCATGTACCAGGATACCCTAGGTCAAGGCCAAAACTCCTTGCCAGAGTTTTCACTCTTAGGTACATCTGTGCTAGAACCACATCCACTTGTACTATCCAGACAGTTTTTTATTTCTTGGAAAACCCATATAGTATCTACATTACCAAAATTTTAGGAAGTTCTCCTATACTAATCCTCAAAGTCTATCTTAGGGTAAGGTTCTCTAATGAATGTTTTTCTAAATCTATTTTCCAAGTTTGTACTAAACTTTCTCTGATACCAACTATAAAGCCTCGAAACTATTTACCCTGAGTCAGTGCATTTTTACATAACATTTTCATGATCATAAGAGATCTTGTCCCGAAAGACCGGTTAGTTTAGTATCCATAGAAGTACTAGATACATATATAAGTTTTGTATTACATTATGAAATGAAAAATAAAAAACATTGTGTCTCCTTTGAACACAATAATATCCCTTAGCTTATCCCTATAGTTCAATCATAATATAATTCTTCACATCCTTAGAAAAATAAAACATAAAAAAGGGGTGATCTTAGATGCATAATAAGGATAACAATATAAGGGAAACTTTCATAAATAATCATAAACATTGAAGGAAATGTATAAGATTAAAACACAAGCGTTTTAAACTTAAACTTCAGTATAATATGAAAATAAAAATCAAATAATTCCATTTACTTATTCACATGGATATTATACTAGTTGAATAATCACATGTAATATCAATAGCTAATTTCAATAGATGGAATTCATAATGTCGGGCATCATAACCACATATTCTTGGCCTCGTGCCAAGACTAAAAATAAAAATTTTGTCAAGGACTTGTGCCAAGACACCAATTTGTCTCATGAGTCTTACGGATTCATCGACGAGCTATAGAGGGCCCCTCCCATCACTTACTAAGTCCAATGCATTCCCCATATGAAAAAGTTGAAACATAACATAAACATTCAAATTAAAAATAGCATATGAAATGTAAATAATAAACCATAAAAATGAATGGTATAAAAATAGCACATCCACAGTCAAACATATCACAAAACATTCAATACAATATGCATATTGTATCATAATAAATTAACTTCAAAAAAGCATAAAATCCAACAAGGATGTTTATATAGATGAAATTAAAACTATTTGAGAGAAATATCTCTTTCTATTTTTAAATAATTTAAAAGTAATTTAATTTTAAAAGAAAAAAAATATTTTAAAAATATTATTATAATCTTATAAGGTAAGCTTCGAAGGTGTTATAACGGTGGATAATATCTTCACCTGTCATATAAGTTAAAAAATATTCTTTTCTTAATTTGTCGAAAAGTTCATAATGTACCTTGTTTGGAAAACGATAGATATATTCCTTTCAAAAAAATTTATAAAAATTAAAAAAAGAAAATAAATGAACTTAACCCATAGTTTGGGAAATTGTAAAAAAAAATTGGAATAAATTTTTCAGAAACACAGATGTGGATGAGAAAGAAGTCCCAATAGATATTTACATAAAAACAACCTCGGATAATAAAGAGATTTTAAAATTAACCCTTAACTTGTAATTTTCCTTATTAAAGGGTAGGTTAACCTTCAGTATAATGGTTAAATCATTATTATTAAATTATACAAGAACCACATACATAAATATGATATCATATATGATCCTCTAATATTTCATTATTAATAATATTTTAGTAGTATCACTATTTTGGGTGTTAACTGATTCATTTTCCTTTATATGTTTTGTTACGTAATTCATGTTTGTTATAGATAGTATGTATTTGATTTATATTAAGAATTATATTAAGTTCTTTAAACATTATTTTTAATCATCAAATGAAAATTATTCTTGAATGGTTATGATGGGGAATGAAATCTCATCGCATCGTGGAGACGGTAAGTCGTACATACGCACAAGCGACAACATTATTATATTGATGGTGAAATAGTATGTAATTGGATGTTATATTATATATAAATAATCATTTACATGTTATATTTATTACTTACATCAATTATTCCCATCCAAATAATGAATTGTTGATTGATGAACTACACCACGACGCAGAAACGGTACGTCATACGTATACACGTATGGTGACTTTGGCATTCATAGGATGGATAGAATAATGAATATAGTTGTACCATATTTATAAAAACATCACAGTATGTAGAAGTTATTAGAGTTATAATTTTTTTATGGAAACAACAAATAAAGAAGAAGTGGAAGAAGAAAATAACTTTGAAATAGGTGATGAAATAATTACCTCTTCTTCTGGTGTTTCCTTTTGATTTGACAAAAAGGGCTCCTTAGTTTGGCTTTATGATTAAAGTAAGGCATATAAGATAACGTGATAGTAGTGGGTAGAATATTAGATTAGTTTTTGTCTGAGCTAAATGGCTTTGGAGGTGTGAATTTGAGATAAGGGGAAGTACCCATTTATAAGAGTGGTGAATGGAACTTTCGGAAAAGCTTGAAATATTATTTTATTATCAAATAATTTTCGATTTATAATTGGTCTGAGTGGATTTATTTCAAGGATAAGCTTGGTATGTGTAGAAAAACTCTCAACTAATAGGTTTTAGATAATATTGGGTCACCATATAACCTTCTCATTTAGATTTAACACTTAGTTAAATAGTTTAATTGTTTCCATGTCTTCTTGTATTATTAAAATACATGGTAAATAAACTTACTTTAAAATGAAAAGAGAAAATTAAGTGGTTAATTAATGAAATATATATATCATTATATAATTCCTTTGGTTTAACATTAAATTTTTAGGACTACTATATAATTTAATAAAATAGTATTTTTTTTAAAACTCATTTATGTCAGTTTTGACAAAATTTAGTATTTGGTTTTTGTAAAAGTCATAAAAACATGATTACTTTTAACAAAATTCATTTAATCAAACATAAAATGTAATATTAACCTAGAATATATTTGGAATGCATAAAAAGTTTTAATTTATATTTATTTAAATATTTATAACATCAATTATTTAGCCTTTCATTAATAAGTTAATTACTGCATATCATTGTGTCATAAATAAATATAATTATTTAATGTATAAAAATTATAAATAAAATACCATGATATAGAAAATAGTTTTATATTTATATTGAATATTTATAGTATAATTTATCTTATCAATAACCTAATATTAAAAATGGTTTAGTTATTAAAGTTTGAATTTAACACTTTTAACTCCTCTTTAAATAAAATATAATAAATGTCCTGATCTAATAAAAGTGGATAAAAAAGATCATATTTTTTCCTATGTTTTATTTTGGTCAAAATACACTTATCCAAAAGAATTAGCATGTGTTAGGGTAATTATAATATCATTTTTACTTTTAATTACCCTATTAAATTTTAATCGTGGTAAATAAAATTCAAAAGTTATTATTCACAAAAAAATTATTTTCATCCTATTGAACCACATTTTACTTAATGATTTTAAACGTGTCTCTCAAATTTTTGGAATTCAGTTCACATAAGTGGTAAAATTACATTTTATGCAAATTTGTAAATGTGCCAAGAAGGTGGGTAAAAGACGGTAAAATGTTCAACAAAAATTTATATATCTAATACTATTATAAAATGAATTAAATTAGACAAACGCAGGTATTATGTATATTTGTTGAATTTAAAAAATAATTAACTAAAAATAATTATTCAAATAAAAATTCAATTTTAAACTATAAAGTTGGGTTTTACACTATTCATCAAAAATTGAAAGTTTTCAGAAATATACCAAGAATTCACCCTAAGATAATTTTGATCTTCTAAATCCAAATATGAAGTCCATTTTTTAAAATAACTTTTATAAAATTTTAAAAACTAGTTATTACTATTCATAACTACATTTTAAACGGCTAGTTTGACAGGTCGTGGTGTACTAAAACTCGAAGTTGCATACAAAGAAAGATATTATACTATTCAAAGAGAAACATAACATGGAAGCATAGGGTGATACATTCTTATGCCCTTCAAATAATTTCATCCTCGAAATTTCTAGTATATTACTACATAAAAATATTCGGGTGGTTCCTCATCATAAGTTCTTTAGGTTCCCACGTTGCATCTTCCATTTTTTGGTTTCTCCAGAGAACTTTTACTAGACGAGTCATCCAGTTTCTCAACACTTGTTATTTGGTATCAAGAATCTTGAAAGGATCTTCACAATAAGATAGATCAAGTTCCAATTCTATTTCTTCAAAGGTGAGTACATTTTTTAGGCCAGGCATGTATTTTATCAACAGTGATACGTGGAACACATCATGATCTTTAGAGAGACTTTGCGGCATTTCCAAATAGTATGTTACAACTCCAATTCGTTCTATAATTTTTAATGTTCTGATGTACCTAGGACATAATTTACCCATCTTTTCGAATCGTATAACACCCTTCCATGGAAATACCTTCAAGAAAATATGATATCTTACTTGAAATTTCAAGTCCTTCCTTCGGTTATCAGCATAGCTTTTTTCCCTACTTTGAGCTGCTTTGATGTGGCTTTGGATAATCTTCACCTTTTCCATCGTTTCATCAACAAGTTTTGGGCCTAAGAGTTTTCTTTCCACAACATCATTTCAATAAGTAGGTGAGCGACATCTCTTTCCATATAACGCTTCATATGGTGCCATATAAACACTTTAATAGAATCAATTGTTATAGGAAAAGTTTACCAAAGGTAAATAATGATCACACGTACCTTGAAAATCAAGTGAGAAAGATCTCAACATGTCATCTAAGGTTTGAATAGTTTGTTCTGATTTTCCATCAGTTTGAGGGTGGTAGGCAGTGCTCAAATGAAGTTCAGTATCTAGGTCTTTCTGAAGAATTTTTCAGAATCATGATATAAAATGGTGATCACGATCAAAAATAATTGATACACGTACACTGTGAAGTCTTACAAATTCATTAATATATAGTCCTTTTAAACATTCAAGTGGTAAAGCTTATCTTATATCAAGAAAATGTGATGAATTGGTAATAAAATCAACAATAAACCATATTTCATTATTCCTTCTATGAGTCTTTGGTAGCCCCATGACAAATTCATTCATAATATCATCCCATTTCCACTCAGTTATAGAAATAGGTTGCATGACACATCCAGGATGTTGTCGTATAGCCTTCACCTGTTGACAAACCATACATCCTGACACTTAAGCATCAATCTCCCTCTTCATGTTGTCCCACCAAAAATGTTCCTTCAAATCCTTATACATCTTAGTGATACCAGCGTGTATAGAGAAACTGGATATATGAGCATAATCCAACAATTCACTTTTTAGATTAGATGTATCAGGAACCCAAAGCCTCTTCCCAAATATAAAAATTCCATCTTCTTATATGAATTCAATCAATCTCCCATCATTCAAATATTTAATATTCTTTTGAAACTTTTCATCATTAGTCTAAGAAATTTTTAACCTTTATAGTAAATATGGTTTGGAAACCATTTGAAAAATAATTGATGTTTCACCATCCATTATTATTCCCATATATTTCTTTACTAGATCAATGAACATAGGATACATATCAACTCTCATGTTTTTCAGAACTCCATGATCTTTTCTACTCAAATCATATACCACCTTATTTTCCTTTCCTGGGTGGTAGTGTAAAGTGCAATCATAATCCTTGAGTAGTTCAAACCATTTTCTTTTCTTCATGATGCGTTCTTTCAATGAGATAATATACTTCAAACTCTTGTGACCATTATATATCTCACATTTTTCACCATAGAGATAGTGTCTCTATATATTTAGAGTAAATATTATAACTGCTAACCCAATATCATGTGTAAGATAGTCTTGTTCATGAATTTTTAGCTATTTTGATGCCTAAGAAATAACTTTATCATTTTACATAAGGACACAACCAAATGCTTTCTTTGAAGAATCACTATAAATAACAAATCCATCATTCCCATATGGTAGATTCAAGATAAGAGCATTGACTAATATTTTCATCAATTCTTCAAAACATTCTTCACACTCTTTTGTCCAAAAAAATTTATCCTCTTTACGTGTGAGCTTGGTTAATGGGTTAGCTAGTTAAGAAAAATTCTGAATGAAACGTTGATAGTAACCTACTAAACCAATAAAACAACGTACCTTAGTTATAATCGTCGGGGTTGGTCATTTTTTGATTTCCCTTTTCTTTAAAGGATCAACATAGATTACATCCTTAGAGATAATATGTCCATGAAAAGAAATATCCTGAAGCAAGAATTCACACTTGCTAAACTTCCCATATAATTCATTTATTCTATGAGTTTTCAGAATAGTGCACAAGTGATTTTCATGATCTTAGTGGCTTTTGGAATATACCTTGACATCATCAATAAATACCACTAAAAATTCATCAAGATATTCCTAGAGAACTTTATTCATTAGATCCATGAAAACAAATGGTGCATTATTCAATCCAGAAATAATTATTGTAAACTGGTAATGCCTATACCTGGTACGAAATGCTATCTTTAGAATCTGTTCTTTCTCTACACACAACCGATGATATTCAGATCGAAGTTTAATCTTTGAAAAATATTGATCTCAATAAAGTTGATCAAATAAATCATCAATGCAAGGTTGGGGATACTTTTTCTTTATTGTTGTAGCATTGTTCTCCCAGTAGTCAATTCACAACCTTATAGATCCATCTTTCTTCTTAAAAAAAGAACATGGGATCCCCATAGAGAAACACTAGGGTGAATAAATCTTTTATTACTCAATTCATCCAGTTGTTTCTTTAGTTCCACTAATTCCAAAGTGGTCATTCAATAATGGGTCTTCGATATGGGCCCTGAAAAATGAATTAATTCAATGAAAAACTCAATTTATTATTCTAGAGTATGTCTAGGAAAATCCTCTGGAAACACATAAATATATTATTTCACAATAGGTACATCCTCTATTTAAGCATTCATTTCCTCTTCCATAGTTATTTCACTAGCTTACTCCCCAATAATTGAATTTATTAGATCTACTAGGGGTGGATCTAGATGAGAATCGGGTGGTGATGTGTCTTATCTAACGATAAGGGATTCCTTATCAATATCAAAAAATTTAACCTCCTTCCTCTTACAATAAATTTTCACATCATGGTCTGAAATCCAATGTATACCAAGGATTATATGAAATTCAATCATTGGTATGAAAATAAGATGAGAAGATAAATCACATTTATATTTTATAATGGTAACTGATTCACAAAAATTTATTGCAATGATACTTTACTTAAGAGTTTTGATGGAAAACTCCCTTGTTAAGTGAAATTGGAAATATCTATTTTTCTTGGAAAACTGTGAAGATATGAAAGAATGTGGTGATCTAGAATCAAATAATGCATTGAAAAAATTTGAGAAAATGATTAATGTACCTTCCACCACGTCATTTGGAACTTCCACCTCTACAGTTGTGATCGCATAAGCTTGGACTATCTCCCTTGGCCTTTTCTGAGATAGGTTTCCTTGACTCTTAGAAAATTCATTTGAATAATGCCCCATTTATTTACAACTGTATCATTCAACATTGACAGCCTCTTTCTTCCCCTTGCAATCACAATTTTGGTGGCCTTTTTCTCCACACTAGTAATAGACACTCATTCCCTTCAGGAATTTATCAGGGTGTTTCTTCCCATATTTACTTTAGGATGGAAATTCAACTTTTCTCTTATTCCCCTTATTTCCATTTCTAGAGTGTTCAGCATATCTCCTTATCTCCTTCTTTTCATTAAAGTTATAAGACATAGAGAATTCCTTTTCAATATTCATAGCACATGAGACTATATCTTTATACAACAAAAAGGATTGTGAGACTAATTCTTCACAGAGAAATGATTTTAACCAATCAAATAATAGATCAATCTTACTTCTTGAGTTATGTATATAATCTACATCATGTCTTTCTAACCTTATAAATTTCACCTCATACTTTGCGACATTCTCATCCTCCTTTTTAATAGACTCATAAATTTATTTTCCATATCCTCTCTATATTCATGAGGAAAGTATTTTTCTAAGAAAATATCTTTAAACTACCTCCATTTCATATTAGATACTTCTTCATCGTCCTTTTGGTTTTGAATTAATGGTGACAGTTGATCTGCATCTCCTATGAGACGATAAACTGTCATGATAACTTATTCACTTTTTCTACTCCCCAAAGCATTAAATATTTTCTCGAAGGAACTTATTAATTGCTCTGCTACAAATGCATTTGTATCCCCATTTAATGTTAGTGGTTTTCGCCTCATGAAATGGTCTAACATTGATTCCTTGTATTGTGGATCAGGGTGCTCCATATGAGTAATGTTATTATTCATAACTTGAGTGAGTTGTCCCAGTATGTTTATAAGTTGTTAGGAACCAATTACATCACCATCTCCACTATAATTATCTTGAGTTTAAGGGAAATCCTTACATGGATTACATGAATTGAAAATGTTTACATTACTTCTACAGGGCGTCATTTCTAAACAACGACATGCACTGGATTAGTTTTGTAATCGCAATACATAATTCCAAATTAGTAAAATACCTAACAAAAATTGAATAGTTTATGCATATAATCCATAATCATAAAAAAGTTTTCTTTGTGGAAGTATTTAATCATAAAACCTTTATAATGGTTTGTAAATAAAATGTGAATTATCCTATGAATATCCCTTAGGAGTGTCAAACCAGGTGCGCAGTAAGGCACGTTGTCATGTACTAGGATACCTCAGGTCAAGCCCAAAACTCCTTTTCAGAATTTTCACTTCTAGGTTCATCTGTTCTAGAACCACGTCCACTTGTAGTATTTAGATAAGGTTTTATTGCTTATAAAACCCACATAGTATCTACATTACCAAAATTCTAGGAATTTATTCTATACTAATCCTCAAAGTCTATCTTAGTGTAATGTTCTCTAATCAAAGTTTTTTTAAATCTAGTTTTCATGGTTTGTACTAAAATTACTCTGATACCAATTATAAAGCCCCAACACTGGTTACCCAAATTCAGTGCATTATTACATTACATTGGAATGATCATAAGAGATCAAGTTTTGAAAGACCGATCAGTTTAGTAGCCTTGTAAGTACAAGATACATACATAAGTTTGATATTATATTATGAAATGAAAAATAAAAAACATTGTGTTCCCTTTGAATACACTCATATCCCTTAGAATATCCCTACACATCAATCATAATATACTTCTTTACATCCTAGGAAAAATAAAAAATAATAAATGGGTGGTCTTAGATTCTCATTAAGGATAAATATATAGTAATGACTTTCATAAATAAGCATAAACATTGAATTAAATGTATAAGATTAAAAAAAAGCCTTTCAAACTTAAAATTCATCATAATATGGAAAATAAAAATCAAATAATTCCATTTACTTATTCACATTGATATTAAACTAGTTAAACAATCATTTCTAATATCAATAGCTAATTTTATAATGATGGAATGCATAATTTTGGGCATCACAACAACATAGTCAAGGCCCCGTGCCAAGACTACAAATTAAAAAAAATTCAAGGCCTTGTTCCAACACACTAATTTTTCTCATGATACCTACCAATGAATCGAGGGGTTATAGTGGGCTCCACCCATCACTTACTAATTCTAATGCATTCCTCATATGAAAAGGTTAAAACATAACATAGGCATTCGTATTAAAACTAGAATATAAAATGTTTATAATTTAACCATAAAACATTAATGGTATAAAAATAAAACATCCACAGTCAAACATATCACAAAACATTCAATAAAATATGGAAGATTGTATCCTAATAAATTAACTTCAAACAAGCATAAAATCTAATAATGATGTTGACATATATGAAATTAAAACTATTTGAGAGAAATATATCTTTTTATATTGAAATAATATAAAAGTCATGTAATTATTAAATAAAACATTTATTTTGAAAATATTCATATAATCTTGTAAGGGAAGATTCAAAGGTGTTATACTGGCAAAAAATAGTTGCACCCGCCATATAAGTTAAAAAACATTCTTTCCTTAATTTTTTGAAAAGGTCCTCAAGTGCCTTCTTTGGAAAACATCAGAATGATTGATTTCAAAAAAATTTATAAAAATTCAAAAAATGGTATAAATTACTTTTATCCATAGTCTAGGAAATAGTAAAAATGTTTTGGAATACATTTTACGAAACACGGATGTGGATGAGAAAGAAGTCCCAGTAGATACTTACGTAAAAACAACCTCGGATTGTCAAGAGATTTTAAAATTAACCCTTACATTGTACTTTTCCTTAGTCGAGGGTTGGTTAAACTCATGTGTAATGATTAAATCATTTTTATTAAATTATAAAATAACCACATACATAAATATGATATCATATATGATCCTATAATATTGCATTGTTAATAATATTTCAGTACTATCACTGTTTCATGTGTTAACTGATTCATTTTCCTCTATATGTTTTATTACATAAGTCATGTTTGTTATGGATAGGATTTATTTAATTAATATATAGAATTATATTAAGTTCTTTAAACATTTTTTTTAATCATCAAATGAAAATTATTTTTGAATGGTTATCATCGGGAATGAAATCTCATCGCGTCATGGAGACGGTAAGTCGTACATACGCACATGCGACTATATCATTCTATGGGTGGGGAAATACTATGAAATTTGATGGTATATTATATATACAGAATAATTGATATGTTATATATATTATTTACAACAATTTTACTCATTATTATACCCATCCAAATAATAAAGTGTTGAATAAAAAACTACACCACGATGTGGAGATGGTAAGCCGTACGTACTCATGTTTGGTGACTTTGTCATTCATAGGATGGATAGAATAATGAATATGGTTTTACCATGTTTATAATAATATAACAGTATTTATAAGGTACTGGAGTTATTATTTTCTTATGGTAACAACAAAGAAAGAGGAAGTGGTAGAAGAAAATAATTTTGAAAGATGTGAGGAAATAATTTCCTCTTCTTCAGGTGTTTCCTTTTGATTTGAAAAAAAGGGCTCCTTAGGTTGGATTTATGATCAAATTAATGCCTATAGATTGAATTGAGGGTAGTTGGGAGAATATTTGAGTTGGTTTTGTCCAATTCAAATGGATTTGGAGGTGTTAATTTGAGAGAAGGGGAAGTACCCTTTTATAAGAGAGGTGAGGGGTTCTTTAGGAAAATCTTGAAACATTAGTTTATTATAAACTTATTTTCAGTTTCTAATAGTTCCAAATGAATTTATTTAGAGGATAAGGTGAGTATGGGTCGAAAACCTCTCAATAAATAGTTTTTATAGAAGTTTAGGTCACCATATTTACCTTATCTTTTAGATTTAACTCTTAATTAAATAGTTTAACTTTTACCATGTCTTCTAGAATTATTAAAAAAATAGTATTTGTTTTAAAAACTGATTTATTTCAATTGTGACACTATTTAATATTTGGTTTTTGTGAAAGTCATAACAACATGATTACATAAAACCAGATTCATTAAATCAACCAAAACATGTAATATTAACCTATAAAATTCTTTTAATGCATCAAAAGTCTCAATTTACATTTATTTTAATATTTATAACATCAATTATTTTAGCCTTTCATTAATAGGGTAATTATTGCATCATCATTGTGTCTCAAATATATTATATTATTTAATGTATAAAAATTATAAATAAAAAATCATATATTAAGAAATAGTGTTTTTATTTATAATTAATATTTATAGTAGAACTTATCTTTTATATAATCCTATATTAAAAAACTAGTTATTAAAATTTTAATTTAACACTTTTAACTCTTCTTTAAATAAAATTAAATAAATGTATTGATCTAATCCAAGTGGCTCAAAAAAGATCATATTTTTTTTCCTAAGGTTGATTTTCTTCAAAATAAACTTATCCAATAGAATTAGTACATGTGTTAGTGTAATTATAATATCATTTTTACCTTTAATTTCCCTATTTACTTTTAACCGTGGAAAATAAAATTCAAAAGTTAATATTCACCAAAATTTATTTTCATCCTATTGAACCAGATTTTACTTACTGATTTCAATAGTGTTTCTTGGATTTTTTAAATTCAATTCACAAAAGTGATAAAATTACGTTTTATGCAAATTTCCAAATGTGCCTAGAAGGTGGGTAAAAGACGGTAAAAGGTTCAATAAAATTTTATATATCTAATATTATTATAAAATGACTTCAATGAATAATGTTCGACTAATGTAGGTATTATATGTCTATTTTTACTTTAAAATAAATTTAAATTAAAAATAAATTTTTAAATAAAAATTCGGTTTTAAACAATAACGTAGTGTTTTTCACTATTCATCAAAAATTAAAAGTTTTTAGAAAAATACAAGAAAATAACACTAACATAATTTTGATATTCTAAATCCAAAAATGAATTCCATTTTGAAAAATAAAATTTCTAAAATTTCTAAAAATGGGTATTACTATTCATAACTACTTTTGAAATGGTTAGTTTGATTGGTTGTGGTGTGCTAAAACCCAAAGTTGTGTATAATGCAAGGTTTTCTACTATTCAAAGAGAAATGTACCATGAAAAATTGGGGTTTTACACACTCACTCATAATTATGCGATTATTAATTCCCCTCTAGAAGGTACCTCCATGTTTATGGGTTGAGTCAATAGTTTAACCAAAATTTCTTAGTCTCATACAAGATATGTGGTGAGAAAAGAATAACTGACACTTGTTTCTATCAGTACAGTAGCTAATTTTTAAAAGAAAAAGATCACAACTAGAATCATTATTGGGGCCCATGGGACATATTACTTGAACGAATGTAGTTTTTCCCTCCCCAATCCTCCAAATCCTTGAGCCTGGCGTGGAACACCTAGGGTGGTGGTGGTATTAAGTTGAAACGTCGACCACCTCATGCAGCTCTCCCAAACCCTCTTCCACATCCCCCACTCTATGGATATGACTACTCCTCCTTCTATCTCTGTATCAATGGTCCATCCACTTTATCCTTGTCAGCAACATAGTGGGTCAGACAATCTCAATAAAGATGTACAATGTCATCACATGAATATAACCACCTCTCTCTAGGCTAACTAGGCCCACACTATGAGCCCAGAACTGTAGATCTTATACCCTAGAACCTCCTCTTGAAACATCTCCCACATCTAGGTCCCCATGATTTACATCATCTCCCTACTGTTGAGGTATCTACTCCTGCTTTCCCAATACAGATTGATGCCATCTGAAACTACTCAACCAGGAAACTTTGAACCACCAAATCCCACACAAACACCCCCGAAATGTTGAGAATACATAGAGGTATAATGTCGGCTTATATGTCTCTACATAGACCTCTCTCAAAGTTATGATCCCTAAAGTAATAATCTCTTACCATATCCCTCGAGTACTAGGAGAGCTTAGTAAACATCGATGAATAATCAGCTAATTTCATGCTGCCCTGCTAGAGTTGAAGAAGCTCCTATAAATGCACATCCCTCACCATAGGTGGTGAGAACTCCCCTTTGATAATTGCTCAAACTCATTCCCTGAAAGAGTTTCATTTTAGTGAGTCTGGATGTCCAAAATCACCCATTGTCCTGCTGAGTCATGTTGAAGGCTCGCTAACTGTACCACCATCTGATCTACGATTGTCCTGACTAGATTGAAAACTTGGGCCACCACCTCAAGCTAGTCATCAGCCACCTTTGGGATGGGCTCACCTCAAAATCTGTGGAGTCTCTATCATGTAATCTCATTAAATGTTCTTAGACTGCGCTACACATCTTTTGGTACTGTGGTTTCCACGTGCTACTCGATAGGTAGGGGTATGGATAGTGCACCACATGGAGGTTCCATGTGGGGAACTGTTCCCTCTTTCAAGGCCTTTTCACTGAGGGGTTATCCTCATGATCCAGCTACTAAATCCTAGCTGGTATGCATCATAGAGGCATATTATAAGAGACAATATATACCACTTTTAATTAGTATATATGGAGAGATGACTCAAGAAAGACATGGAAACCATAACCCAATCCTATATGATGCATGTAGAATTATTTTCTCTACAACTAGTGTTCTCATGTTCCGTATTGAAGAGAATGTTATCAGATCCCTCGTGTATATATACGTCATCCATTTCACCAATAATGGGACTCTAAACTCAAAACACTTAACACTAATTCCTCAAACCAAACTTTTATACCCCTAGTCCTAAGTAGAAACTACCACCTATGATACCACTCATTAACAACCCACCCTAGTGGGGGATGTGCCAAAACTCCCCAATCCCACCTCCAATAGGCCAGGAGCTGGTGACTTGCACTAAGTAGGCTTCACACTAACATGGGAGGCATTAACAATGTACTTGTATGCATGCACACATCTCCAAGACCAAAAAATTTTGAAATGTAAAAACCACTAAGTAAACAATGTATAAAAACCACTATATCCCACAAGAAGAGTATTATAGAAAGAAAAGTAAAGTAAACATGTCTAAATAAAATAACTCTATAAGAATTCTATAACATGAGTATAACCTACAAGAAAAAAGTATTGCGGTTGTTGTCTAAAGCCGCAGGAACACACCTCGGTCTATCCAATCTCACAAAGCACCATCTAGTCGCGGTCCTCCTAAGAATCCATCAAAAATGTTGATTATCAAAACAAGACAAAACACAATCAGCCAAATCCCATAGAGGGGTGAGTATTAAAATACTTAGTAGGGCATCCAGAAAACACAAAATAATAAAAAAAGGAAATATACAGTCAACTCAACATAGGTATATATATACAATACATATAACAAGAATATCCAAATATATTCAACTAAGACACACAATATAGAGGTAAGTCACAACCACTACATACCAACCCTAGTAACTAAGATCAAAGATTCCATGAAGAAATAATCTGGGAGAACACACTCCTGAGTCTGATAACAATGATAATGTTCATCAAAGAGGTACTTCTCGTCAGGTGCTGTCATGAGAGAGATACGCTAATAGATCTGAAGAGATATATGATACCGTAGATGAGGATCACAGCCAAGTCTATGGGGTGATACCAAAAAACTCATTCTATATTAACCCACTAATTATGGGATCAACGCCCTTTTAGTGTTGATCACATCAATATAACTACACTTAGGGCAATAATAATGAATAGAGGATCATGCTCTAGACCTCTTGCGGTATTCCTACAAATCTATTCTGGATGTGCTGCTGAAGGGACCATAGTCTTTTGAGTAGGAAATGGTTCTCACTTACCTTTAGGGAAATGACAAAAGGGAATTAACCCTAATGAAACTTGTCCAAGATATAGAGGAAAAGTGTCTTAATCCATGTAGGAAGGGGTACATGGCATGTAGTAGGGTCACTTATCATGTCCCTTGACCCTGGGGACTGCCCGTGTATAGTAGATCATGTCTTCAAAATATGTAATGTAGAAGAGGTGTACATAGTGTGTAGAAGGATTCACACACTGGGTCCATCCATCCGGTGCCTTCCCATGTACTATACTCATGTTCTAGTACATGACATCATCCTGTGTATGCATCCATGTGTACTAGTACATGGGGTAGTCTATGTAACGGGTTCAGTCCATGCCATTTGGGGGAGTACACAGCGTGTATTCAACCCATGTACTCCACCCTGTGTTTGTGTACTATCCAAGGTACATATTGAGTGTTCCAATTATGAAAATGCACCGTGTTGCTGCGACTACATGTCATGTGTATCGGTGTTTCCAGAAACCATCATTTTTCATCTGCTCACACTGATCCATCTCTCGAATCTTTCTTTGGTGCCCAGTTCACCTCGAAATTTTAAATCAAAGGTCTCCTGATCACTCTAACACCAAATATATGGTATTTGAGCAATCAAACAGATCTGAAAATGTGATTGTAAGTGTTCTTCATCATTATTGAATAATTCGGATTCATCACCCATTGTCGTTAGATCCATTTCTGCGCCCGCCGTCGTACCTCCCCCAAGTTGTCATGATGCCTGTCTAGTTTCATATTGTTGAACCAAGAATTAATGGTGCAACAATGGATTTTTCAAACTTTTGGGAAGAACAAATAACACACATGAATAATTTAAGAAACCGGTTTAGAAAATGAACAAGGAACAATCCAAAGGAAGGAACATATGTCGTTGTTCATTTCAAACACAAAATATTACTATAATAATTATGAACAAAAAAATAAATATTCATGAGAATTACTACCTGTCAGCCCCGTAGAATAATCCCATAATGCATAAACAATCGATCTGTGAGATAATATGTTCATGGATTAGTCTGTGTTCATCGTAGGAATCAAAAATGGGAATATAAATATAAATAACACATCCTACCTAGATTTGGATCACTCTTTATTGAATATTAGTCACCATGTCTCCACCCCTAGTGAGATCTAAAAAGAATGGAATTTGTTGATCTTTGATCTGAAGTTCTATCATCACCTACCAAGAGGATTCTCCATATCTCTCTCTCTCTCTCTCTCTAGAACCTTTAAGGAATTCCACATTTATGAGCCTAACCTTGGATCTATACCAAAAGGGTTTCTTAAAAATAAACATGTCTCTTTGCTAATGTTTCGACGAATTAAAAATAAAATAATTTGTTATCAATTTATTTTATTTATTTAAAATTCCTCAGACAACTTTCCATAGTCAAGTTGTGTCGACCAATGTTGGGTCGTGCCTAGGGTGAAGTAATTTTTCTAAACTCAATGGTTCCCTCGCATTTCAAATCTTGGAACCTATTTAAAATTTATTCCATTTTTTCAGGACAACCATGTGTGCACATCATTTAATATTTTAATTTATTTCAAACTTTTATTCTGGGCACACCAGTCCATGGAATCAAATGTCATCTTAGCACCTAATCTCAAAATAAATCTATATAATATCTAAAAATAATACAAGGAAAAATATGATTCATTAAATATTTTTTAAGGAATTTTGGTAGGTTTTATCAAGATAATAAACTCAAGTACTGTGGGTAAGTGAGGAGAGGAGGTGTCATTTCAAAAGTGAGGTGGGTGGAAAACATCTAAATATAACGACCTTTAAAATATAATAAATCAAATCTCATGGTAAATTAGATCAAAATGGGATAAAGTTAGAATATTGGATGATATAGGGTAAAAATGAATTCAACCAATAGTATTTAGAAAATTATTTTACGTTATTTTAATGATTATCTATTTAGATTAACCCACACTTTAATCATTTTGAACACTCGCCATTTTGATAAGTATTTACCATTGATATTATTCATTATGACAAAAAAAATAATTCGAAATAAATAAATAAAATTAATTATTATTATTCCACATATGGGATCCATTTTAAAATATTTAATTCCCAGAATTGGTATAAATAATTTCCCAAAACACAATGAAAACCCATTTTTAGAAAAATGTTCATTTTATAAAGAAAAAAAATATTTTATTACAAAATCATCTATAATGTTGATACTGGTGAAATTAATTAGATTATGTTAAATAAAATGATAGTTTTTTACTTTCATAATAATGTAAAAAAATAACCTTTTGAAAACATGATTAAAATATAAGAATCAGAAATAGTTTTATTTGAATAAAAATATCAAATAGAATTTCAATGTAGAAAATACATATTTTGAAGTTAAAAAATAATATTTTTAGATGAATTATAAAACTTCATAAATGTATATTTAGTCTAAAAAACCTTTTATAAACATTAAATTATTCCTTATACCCATATAATATAATAAATGTGCCAATATTATAAAATCGTTATTTTTCAATCTTTAACCAAAAATCAACTATTTATAAAAAATATAAAAAATTCAATCTAAGATAATTTTAGAATTAGGAATTATAAAATGAAGTTAATTTCATATAACTAAAACTATAAAATTTTATAATTTATGTTCTAATCACCTTATTAAATAAATATTTGTGCATTATGTTATGGTTTCGTTAGAATAAAATATTAAGTTACTATAATTGAATCTCTTATGTATGAAAAATACATTTTGGAACTCTTATTTCTAGGGGTAATTTTATGAAATCCTTTATCTCCAAATCTTATGTAAGAAAATTCATTTCATTGTTTCCTGTTTGGATAGTTGAATTCAAAATGGGAAATGGGCATGGAAGTGGGTGAGGTAAGGTGATAATGGTTTTGGGATTTTTATTGAGTTTGGTACTTTGGAAAATAGGCTAGGAAAAATCATTTTAGGCTTATAAATTGAATAAAACTACATAAAATTGGTCTTAGTGATGTGGTGGATGTCATGGATTCTTGAAAAAAATTGGTATTCCTAGTTTTGGGTTAACTACATTGTGTTCTAGTTTAGTTTGACATTTTTACAAGTTGAATTGATAAAATGACTGAGAAAAATATGGATAATATTCTAGGCATGGCTTTGGGTTTTCTAAAATTATGTAATATCGATGATGAATATAAGGATATAATGTTTTATGGTTGCATGAATTATATATCAATCATTAAAAAAATTCCAAGATTCAACTATGACTTGGATTCAACCCATGGTTTGTATTTTTTTTATAATAATTAGTTATAAAAATAGATATGGTTGGAATATTTTGGTCATTTTTCCCCCTTAGGGTCATATTTAACTTCACCACTATGTTTTTTGATGTGAAATACATCGTGGATTTCTTTTCCTCTAAAAAAAATTTCTTTCGCTTTTCATATTTTATTTATTTTTTTACTACCACTCCTCCACCAACTCTTCTCTCAATTGAGAGTGTTTTTTTGGGTTTTCCCATACATATCCTTTTAAAACATTTACTAAAACTTGCTAAATAGACAATAAAAATTTAAAGAAGATCCCAAAAAATAAAAGTATTTTTTAGATTTTAAAAACATATACAAGTTTCCTCCAAGTACTTGATTTATTGAAAGTTTATAGATTGATATACATTGGGATCTTCAGTTAAATTTAAAGGATACTACACACCATTACTAGAATTTTTCCACATATAGATTAAACCATTTTCTGTAGAACTTTAATGGGTGTTCATGATCCCTTGAAATATCAATTACTATATGTTGGTATGTTTTAATCATTATAAATGGTCCAAACTATTAATATTTAAATTTACATAAAAACAATTTTAATTGAGCGTTAAATGAAAGCTTCATGTATTCATATGGAATTATTGTTAGTTGATTCATTAGGAATTCCAATTCTCGATAATTTACATTATAAATATTTTTATTATCAAAGGTATCCATCTTTATCTCTTAAGTTTCATCCAACTATAGTAATATTTTATTCCTAGTTTATTATAAATTTAAATTCACCAATATTGTAAAAAAATATGAATTATAATCAATATCAACTAGTGACTGATGTGACTTCCCATTAATCATCTAGAATAGGGTTATACCAATAGATGATTTAATTTTTTTCCATTATAACCATAGAAAATCATTTAGATTTTTAACATAATTCTTATAGTTCAAGTTCACTATTTTATTCATGATTTTCTTAATTTATTAATTATATAATTCTATTTTAAAAATTATTTATGGGTTATAAGAGGTTATTGTGGTGTATCATACTCTATCTATCTTTAAAAGTTCTTTAAATAAATGATTTTTATATTACCAAAATCATTTGTGAATAATTAAGGAATTCCAAACAAAGAAAAGAAAGTCTTATTTTAAAATATAATGACTACACACATCATATTCATCATTGTTTCTATAGATTATGCTAACTTAGATATAAAATCCATAACCACAATGTTTTATGTATTCCTGAATAAATTTACTAATGGTCCTATAAATTCAATTCCTCACACATCAAAAAGGTAGACTATAGGAATTAGTTATTGAGGAATTTTATTTACTTTACAATATCTTCTATTATTTGAAATTAATCACATATACTCTTAAATTACTTTGAATCTTTATAGAGACTTAGCCAAAATAATTATCTTTGTAAAATATTTTTCAATTTTCTATAACCTAATTATTATGTATCCACAATTATTGAATTTCAAGGGTATATCCCAAAAGTAATGTTTAGCCTAAACCAAAAAATAATAATAATTTACATATGAAGTGAGGATATATGGTTTAATTTTTTAAGTATTTTTCAATTTCAAAAAAACAATGACAATTTGAAAATAAACATAAAATATTTTATAATTATGATACTTATCGTAAATTATTATTTTCTCTATTTCCTCAGTATTCTTTAGTAATAATATCAAAAAATGAATTCCAAAAAAATCTTCGAGACCATTTTTTCCATGAAAATGTTTTCAAACTCATTTGATGTTAGGATCCATTTTTTTAGAAAGTAAATCAATATGTTAGGATTCCTATAGATTACTACCTTGGAGAGTAATTAATAGGATAGAAACTAGTCAAAATCAAAAACTGATAATCTATGTTCTTTATATATAGTAGTTTAATTAATTTTAAACTCAATGAGAGTGATGCTCTGAAGACCCCCGCCCCCATACCAACACTAAAAAAAGTCAATAATAAAATACAAACATTACACATATTATTTAATACTAAGTGAGCCTACCCGAACATAAAATACATATAAGTTTCATTAGTCTATATACATCATTTTTTAATGCTATCAAATCAAGTTTTTTATGTTTATAATGAATTCAGTGACTCATGATAGTGAATTATTTTTTGGACAAATTTGAAAATTTAGCACTGTTCTGAGCTACCGGTCAATCTACAATTAGTTAAATTGTGCTATCAGTACCTACTACATTCTATACAATAATCTACAATTTTTTCATTTATAGAAACTACAATATCCAAGTGAATCTATTATTATCAAAAAAATTATCTACCATTAATTGATTAGATACATCCACGCAATTCTACCTATTCATGACAGTTATGCCAAACCAATTTACCATCAAATGGATCTACCGCATTTTCAATGATGATACTACCAGATAAACAAACTTTTTTATAGACATATCACTAAGGAAAATATACAGATACCATTTGATGTATCTATAAACAGGAATATATATTGTTTCATGGTGATATTATTTAGTAAAAATCTACCATCGGAACAATATACCTTTTGAATGATCTGAAACTAATAGAGCTATTATCTATAAAGCTACCGCTAAAGAGTTATCATAGTTATCCATAATTTCGTTCAAAATTAATTATCTAATTGATATTTTATGAATTTAATGATGGATAAGTTCATATGGATTTAAGAATTATTATTCTTAAATAACTCTGGAGCTATCTTAAATACAAATTTATACCTTCTTGATTGGTTTACCAATATGAAAATCTAGATTATTCTAATATTATCCTCTAATGAATAATTAAACCTGGAGATCTATAAGTCTACAAAAATATTCTTTATTCACATGAGTTTGTAAATAGTTTAATATTCATGAAAAAATTTCACAGACTCTCATACATTGGAAGAATGAGAAATATTGAGACACAAGTGATTAGAAGAACCTGGAAAATTAAAAATGGGAAAACATATGATTTTTCAGACTTCCATGACCCCCTATTTTAATGAAAATTTAATATGACTTTTTCAAGCTCCTTCCAAATAAATATTAAAGTAATCATGCACAACATAAGTTGTTTAGATTGACTATCATAATAATTTATCGTCTCTAATCTCTTGATCTTTTTAATTATTCTTTACATTTGAGTTTTGTATTTTGTTTTACATAGCTTATTTGTGAAACAAAAAATTTGTATTTTTACTAGAGAGTTCTCGAATATATATATATATATATATATATATATTATCATTTTTATTCCCAGAATATAATTGTGGAAGATATCATGTGTGATCAATTATTGTCTTTTCCTACATATACATGTGGAAGAGGCTTTTTTCTTTAATAACTTTGAGCATTGTTATTTTTAAAACCTAATTTTGGTTGTGGATCAGTTTTTTTATTATAAACTTCATGGAAGTGGGTGATTTATAAGTGGAGGGAATTAATTTTTTTATTGATATAGTTTTTTATATCATTATATTAGTTTAAAAAGATAAAATATTCTAAAAAGGATTTTAACAGTGCTATGATTGAGATTTTGAAGATATTTTCAAAAGTTCCTATTATATAATTCTATAATTTCTGTTCACTAAGAATTTTTATCAAATAGGGGGATTTATGTTTTTTTATTAATATAAATTTCATTAGAAACTCAATTAACACCCCACCCCCTCTTGATTCATCCACTTGAACCAAAAAAAATTATTAGAGTGGCATCAAAAATACTTTTTAATGTGATCTAGTTTTACCTTAATGTCTTAAATTTTTAGTGTATCTAAATTTAAGTCTTTATGGATAATACTAATCATGAAATATATGGAACTAATTATCCTCCTAATTTTATTGGAACTAACTATTCCTAATGGTATATTAAAATTAAATTTCATATATAGAGAACGATATTTGATATTTGAATTGTTCTTGATGATAAATATGAGATACCTAAAGCTCCAAGAAAAGGTTATAGTGATGAAACTAATGTTTCCTATGATTGTAACTATAAATGTATGAATGACTTTTTTTTCTTTATCAAGGATTAATTTCACAGAATATATTCTTGTAGTTCTACTTTTGAAATATGGGATACATTGGCTGTTTCTCAGGAAGAAACTTATAATGTTAAAAAAATGTTCTTAAATACCTATACCATTAAATATGACACTTTTAAGATAAATCCTAATGAATCTATTTTGACATGTATCTCAGGTTTAATTAAATAGTAAACACAATAAATTGACTAAGAAAGATAATTGAAGACAAGGATCAAGTAATGAGAATTTTGAGGTGTTTACCAAATAGATAGAGAAGAACTTATATTTCCATAAGGAAATCATGTGATATAAGTAAGTTTCTATTGAAAGATATAATTTTAAATCACATTATTTTTAAAGAGGAACTACATGTGAGTAATTAATAAGGTGATGAACTCAAAATTATGTTAGTAACATTTTAGACTTATTACTCAAAATTAGAATATAATATCAAAGCGGAGAGTTTTAGTGATAAGAAATCACCATATATCAGTGATGAAGAACTATATCACCTGGATAGATGTTTCAATAAATTCTATAGGAAGAATAATTTATTCAATAAATTTAACTATTGGGGTAATAATAATAGAAAATGGAATTAGAGAAAATATTGGAAGAATGGTGATTCTACAAATAAAAAAACCTACTATTAGTGTAAAAGGAAGGGACACATAAAATTATACTTTCCCAATCTCAAATATAATAAGAAGTATTATGTCAAAGTAAAAAATATATAAAAATTCAATTAAATATACATGGAGTGTCTTTGAGGAAAATTATTATGATTTGGTATCAAGCTGAGGAGAGAGAAATGATAAAGTTAATATGTGTTTTTTGAAAAGCGCATTTGAAGTATTAAATATTTTTCTTAAATCTATTTAACATACAATTATTCCTTATGCTATAGAAAATAATGATGAATATATAAATTGTGATGACCTATTCAAATATTGTAATATCATTGAAGAGATATTCAATGAATTGAAATAAAAATATAAAATTTTAAAAAATCAACATATTATGTATACTCAATTTAAAAATGATATTACTACGGAGAAATATTAGAATGACCAAATTCATAAATAAAATATTTATCTGAAGTTATCTAATGAGAAATTAAATAAGTATATAGAGATAAACTCTAATGTAATAAAATTCTAACCTAGATTCGTGGTAAACAAACTAAACCTAAGTAAAATATAGGAATTGGATACCAACCAAGATAGATGAAAATATACAGAAACATATTTTTACCTAGTTCCATTTCAGATAGATCTACAAATATTTTTTATTCTACTAGACCTAATAAGGTTTGTATTTATGAAAGTCTAAGGTCTGATTATTGAAATCCAGTAAAGCAATTATGGATTAGTAAACCACGTATTACTAACACTTTTGAACATAAAGAACTATGGGTACCAAAATCTTTTTTGGTTTAAATGTATTTTTCAAGAAACCAAGATGAAAATTTCTTGAATTAAATTACGGTATATAGATAGTTTATTTTCTATAAATATGATTGGGGAATAATTTGTCTTCAATAACCTAATCAATTTTTAGGGTGGGCATGTCACTTTTGGGGACAATGTCAAAGTAAAAATTATAAGACTCAGTCAAATCAGTAACTCCATTATTATTTTAATTTATAAAGTTTTATTTATTGATGTATTAAAATATAATCTAATTATAATTTCTAAATTGTGTGATGATGGTTACCATGATATGTTTTAAAAAACATCCAAATTATTTGATTCCAAACATTCTTTAGTTTGTAATGCTTTACGTAATGATAATGTTTATGTTGTTGATTTTTTATTTCTTTATTTTCTCATAATGTTTCATGTTTAATTTCTTTTCACATAGAATCTTGTATTTGGAATAGGATAATAGTTTATTGAAATATAATCTATCTTCCAAAGATAACAAGTAAATGATTATTCAAGTATTTACCTAAGTTATAATTTACTACATAAAAAGTATGTAAACCCTATAAAAAGGGAAAGAATCCCAAAATCTATGTCATGCCAATTAAATAAGTCTCAAATTATCATCCATTATAGTTGGTTCGCATGGATATTTTTTGACCCTATGTAGTTTCTACTTTAGCATGAAAACATTTTTCTTATGTTATAGTGTATGATTGATGAAGATATACATAGTTGTTCTTCCTTTCTCAAAAAAGTGAATAACATTCCTATTTTTCAAAATATGTCAGATCTATAGAAAATATTTACAGACATAGAATAAAGGCCTTGATAAGTGATCACAGTCATGAGTTATAAAATCAATGGTTTCAATCATTATTCTCACAACATAGATATAATAATACATTTTATACTCCTAAGATCTTACAGAAGAATAGTGTAGCGGAAATAAGAAATAAAACCCATCAAAAAAACATCCCACATCATACTCAATGAGTATGATTAAACTGATTATTTTTTGTCAGAAGATATGAACACATATTTTATATAATTAATAGAAATATAATTAATCTATTTTTAAATAGGTTCCCATATAAATTATTAAATGGTACAAAAACAATAGTTTATTAGTTTAAGTTTTTTTTTGTAAAGTACTTTTACTCAATACGAAGAATAATGTAAAAAAATTCATCCAAAAGTTATGAAAGAATTTTACTTGGATATTCTACAACCAGTAAATCACATATCGTATTAATTAAAATTACAAATATTATGAATTAATTTTTTCATGTAAAGTTGGATGATACATATCCACATAAAAATAATATCTATTTTTAAAATCTATAGGATGATCTTTCTTATCTGGTTATTAATATAAAATCTAGTTACAATCACGCCACACCCCCTATAGAAAAATCTCACAATTATGAGAAACAACTTGAACCTGAACTAGTAGAGGAAAATTAAGTCTCAAATACCTCTATTCCTAGAGTTTTTATGAATCATAGATATCATCCCTTATATATTTTTGTAAGAGAAATATATAAAAAAACTAAAAATAAATATTCTCTTAGAAACTAAGTTGAACATAAAGCATTCTTGTCATATATTGAGCAAAAGAACATCAATGAAGAAATTAATAATGAATTTTGGGTAATGGAAATGCATAAAGAGTTAAATAAGTTTGATAGAAATATATTCTAGGAACAAGTTGAAAGACCAAAGTACTACCTAACTAATGGAACAAAATGGGTTTTTAGAACCAATTTTGATGAGTTAGTCATAACAATTAGAAATAATTTCTCATGAGGAAACAACTTCTCTAGTAGCTAGACATGATGCCATTCGGATGTTTCTTGAATATGAAGAATATTTGAATTTCAAATTATATTCAATTGATATCAAGAGTGAATTCATAAAATGTTAAATAATTGAGATTTTTTTTATTGAAAAACACCCTGCATTTCAAAATCTCTCTTTCTAAATCATGTTTTGAAACAAAAAAAAGTATATAGTTAAAAAAAAGATCTATAATCTTTGTAAGATAGGATCAAATCATTTTTGATTTCAAAAGTTTTTAATAAAATAATAGCAGACCATACCTTATTTATTAAAATAATTTCTAAGTATTTTTTAGTAGTAAACATTTATATTGATGGAATTATTTTTTGATATCAATGAAATTAATTGTGTAATAAATTTTCAAAAATTACACAAAGTGAATTCAAAATGAGTTTGATGGGTGAACATAAATTCTTTATTTGTTTTTAGATTTTTTAAAATAAATATGGAATTATTTTAAATCAAAACTAGTACACTAAATATATTTTAAAACAATTTTCCATGGATAGTATAGAATATAGTGATACTCCCATGAGTACTATCTGTAAATTGGATCTTGATGAAACTTAGAAAATAGATAATAAAGACAATTATAGATGTATGATAGGAATCATACTATACATAACTTCTATCCGACATGATAAAACATTTAGTGTGTGTATTTGTGATCATTTTCAAAAAAAATAAAAAAGATCCTTATTTACTTGTTGTCAAAATAATTTTCAAATACCTAAAAAGTACAACCAATTTGAAAAATATTGTACACTAGAAAAAAAGAACTTGAATTTGTTAGTTATTCATATTTTTATTTTATTGTTGTGATTTACATAGAAAATCACCCCAAGAACGTTTCACTTTTCTTAAAAGTCTCTAGTTTCATGGTGTCATAAGAAATATAACATTGTTTCGTTATCCACTACAGAAACTGAGTACATAGCTATCCACTATTGAATCTGATTACATAGCTGCATGGAGTTATTATGCTTATATTTAGTTCATAAAACACACTTTACTAGACTATGGATATCAATTTTTACATGTCCCATTGAAATTTAATAATAAATGTGCTATAAAAATTTCCAAGAATATTGTGTCTCTCTCTAAGACCAACCACATTCATATAAGAATTATATTTTTGTGAGATAATTTTTTAAAGGTTGATATAACTATTGATTTTATTGGTACTTAATATCATCTTTCTAACATATTAAAAAATACTTTGACTTTTGAAATAATGAGCTATATTTGACATTATCTTGGAATGACACTTTGTTTTCAGGATTTTATTACTAAAACTATTTTGTTTCTAGTAGATAAAAATAACAATATCAGTACTATTGTTGGTATATACCATTGGTATATGCCACTGGTATCTACTAATGGTAACTACTGTTGGTATCTTCAAAAGAAGATATACTATTAAGAATGACTGATTGTCATGCTACCCTAACATAATACCATTATGTGATAATGTGACTTAGTATAGAGAAGAACTACCATTAATATGATACTATGAGAATTTACCATTATGAATTATTGATAAGAATTATAACATTACTATATTCTATAATTAATTATATTATCGGGTTTATTCATATTTATTACTTAGATTAAAATTATTTGATTTCGGATTTCGAATCCCAATATGATATATTTCCACCTAAAATTAGAGTTTGAGAATCAATTCTCCCACGCACCTCCTTAAAACCCCTTCTTTATTTCTCTCTCGACCCATGACCTCCCATATTTATCCTTCATACCTTGTACCGGTGTGAAAATGGTGATATTCAATCATTTTTTTATGTCACCTAATGAGTAACATCCCCTATGTATCACACCCAGGTTTTGATATTTAAACCTTTCTTTAAGTTTTTATAAGTATATAAAGTATAAGGGAGAAGTTTGGGAGAGTATAAAGAACTTTTTAATAGTTTTTTGTGATTTTATATAGGTTCATGGGTGGTGCACAATTTTTGAAAATCATGAAACACTTGAAGGAAATTGTGCATAATGAAAAAGGGGCAAGATGGAAGGCACATCAGATGCGCATGGTTTTTCCAAACCGTGTGGCAGCCCAGGGAGTCATTTTGTATTATACATATTTTGGAGAGTGAACTTCATAATGATTGGAAAATGGTTTAGTAACCGTGAGAGCCAACTATGCAATGTTCATCTTTAAGGCAGGGGATGATGCATGGTTAGCATGTTTTTTTCCTAACTGTGTGACTAAACTGTGTGCGGAAAAAAACCACCTCCTCAAAAAGTTGATCTCACTTGGTTTTCCCCTTAACTCACTCATTTTCTTCCTATGCATCCTAGCTCAGTATTTTGTCTTCCCAGAGGTCAAGGAAGGTTCTCCCATCAATTTGAATGTGATCTCAAGGCTTCCCTTGGTGATTAGAAGCAGATTCGTCATGGTAAGTGATCATTCTCGGTAATTATTGGTTTTTTTCTTATATCTAATTCAATAACTCTTCCTTTTTCTTATATCTAAACCCACTTTGGGTATATCTAAGTCTATGGATGACAAATAATATTATATTCGAATTTTTTATGTTAGTTGAATATATATAAGGCAGGTTCATGGAGATTCAACCTGGATTTGTGAACTTTTTCATCTTGTTCTTCATTTTCTCCATAAAACTCAATGTATGTGGCTTCAATATTGAATCCTCAATTTAGAACTTAAAGTATTAGTTTCAAATTTATTACTTTGAATGAAATTTATTGTTAAATTATAGAAAATTTATTATTGGACAACTATCTTTGTGTATGATTTATATAATGTTGGAAATTTGGTGTTTTGTGGAAAGTTCTTGGGTTTCTTGATCTTAAAATGTTGATTTTAAAATGTGAAATTATGGGAATTGTGGTAAATGGTTTAATAAAAAATCAATAAAATGATGGTTTTTTAGATGTATTCAATTGTCTTGTTTGAAAGGTTTTCAATAAAAAAAATTATTGAAATGGTTGGAATGGTTGTATTGGCATGGGTTTTGGGAATACCTAGATGTCTGTGTTTATGTGCATTCGGGGTGGATAATGGTTTGGAGTCTTCGCTGTCATTACTAGGATGGATAAGGGTCATTGATATCCCCTATCAATCATTCATGTGAATTTACATCAGATAAGAGTAAGACATCTCCCCCCGTCATTACTAAGATGCATAAGGGTCAGGGCTTTCCCCCTCTTCAAAGTTTCATGCATAGTTACTTTTTTGGATATGTGCAGTGGAATGGTTACTCCAAAAAATAATGCTAAATGATTTAAATAATTTTTTATGTGCTTTATTTTTAAAATTTTTTACTGTTTATTTTTTTTATATTTCGTTATAAATAGTTTTAGATATTTTTATATTTAAAATTTTTTATATAAATTTTGTTGGCATGTTCTATCCTACAAGCATAAGTAAGTAATTAATTGGGGGGAAACCTACTGAGTTCTAGTTTCACCCCTGCTTTGGAACATTTTTTAGTTTTTAGATTTCAACTACTAGTACTTTATCAAAGGTAAATTATCACACAAATTTATCACTACTTCATGATATTTGTGTTGTTTGATGAAGTTGGAGCATGGATCTTATGGAACCTGGAGTCATGTGTTCGTCTTGGAGTTTTATTAGTTTTTCTTCTGTTTTTTACTTTGATATTTTACTCTTCCACTATGTTACTTGAATTTAGTACGTTTTGATAAATGAAAATTTGAGTTTCCTTTCATTTTTATCATGAATCATATAGTGGCTTGTTGGTAATGGATTGTTTGGTTAGTTATTTTATTCTTAAATTTCAAATCATCCCCTATATGTATTGAAGACCTTTGAGGATTTATTGTTGGGCTTTGGAATCTTGGGGATGTCAATTAAGGCCAAGTGGGACCTCTACCTCAACTCAAGCCAATAAGAAGGTTCTGGATGTCACAAATTGTATCATATTTTTTCAGGTCGAAAGTATTTTTGAGAAAAGTAGTATCATCTTGGTCCTTTACTTTTGGAAAAATTATTTAACAATTATTTTGGTCTTGGATTTGAATTCATTCATTTCCATTCCTTGATTTGGGATCATATAAAGTAGTAGGATTGTTAGGACTTGAAATGTAGAGTATAAAAAGAAGTATCTAACCTCATTATTCTTGTCTTCAAGTTACTAGGGAGTTGGATACAAAAGTGTTTTGGAGGCACTTATAGGTTTGGAATCACATTTTCATGGGTTTATCCAATGAGACGATCATGACATGCATTAGAGGAATGACTTCCTATTAAGAGTACAAACATCATTTTAATTATTAATTTAAGATTTTTTGTAAAAGTGTAGCTTTCTGAAAATTTTTTGAAAGTGTTTTACAATGAAATATTTTGATGAAGATCATGGTTTTGGTATTTTGGAAATAATTTTATTTTGAAAAGAAAGCATAAATGTTTTCCAAAATTATTAAATGTGGAAAAATGTTGATTTTGGAAAGTATTGTTGTGATAAAATGATGTGATAGAATTTGAAATTTCAAGTCTTCATTTAATAGATAGTGAAACTTACGGAGTTTCATTTTGTTTACAGAAAATGGAACCATGTAGATGTTAAAGGGATAGATTAAAAGAGGCTGTTGAGAATGTGGTTGCACCAGAGCCATAGGTGAACCAATAGTTGGTTAAATGAATTTATCAGGCTTTCCAAACCATTGAGTCTGGACTGCACCAAGATACAATTTTTTTAAATCTATCACTCATGTAAATTTAATTAGAGGGAGTACATTTTTCTTCACTATAGAAGGTGATAAATATAATTCTAAGTGAAATAGGAAGAGGAGCACCAATTCTCAAAGAGGTGGAACACATCGAAATCATAGCACAAGATCAAGTATCCTTCCTCCATAACCCAAGAGAAAATTAGAATGTTTCCAATGTGTTTCTCCTGACAACATAAAGAAATAATGTACTGAACCACCAAGATAATGTCACAATTTCAACAAGATAAGGAATCTTTTTCACTATTTTCACAGTGCTCCGAGCTCAAATTCTTGGGAAACTTCTTAGGTATCACAGGTATCATATGCTTAGATGGGGTGAAGGAAAAAGAATCTATCTTGTTAATAGAATATAGGAATACATGGTGATTTCTAGGAATAAAATGACTCCTAAATGGGGGAAATCTTAGTAGGGTACCAAGAATAAGGAGTAGTAATGATGAAATTATATGGAGCTGAACATGTGATCATCGATAATCAAGATAGAACATCTATGGTGATAGGTGTGATTCTTTTGAAATATACACTTATGAAAGTTTTGTTTGATACCGGTACATTACATTCCTTTATTTCTTCTTGTAGTATTTAATTAATGAGTTTAAAACTTGAAATAATTCCCTTCGTCATAATACTTCAAACTCTTCTTGGGAAAAGAGAACTCCAAGCCTTTGTGTGTAGAGCATGTTCTATAACCATTAAGGGAGCCGAGATTAAATCATATTTCTTTAGGATATCCATGTATGTATATGATGTAATCTTGGGTATGGATAGGTTTCCAAAATTCAAGAATCACATTGATAGTTATACCAGAATAGTCAGTTTCACAACTGAATATGGCATCAAGCATCTCTTTCGAGGAGGTCGAAGTGTAAAGACGGGTACAATAGGATTGTTGGTACCTATATTGGAAATTATATCTTACTATTTAAATTAATTGACCTTATAATATAGGTAATAGATCTAAATTAATAGTTTCCTAGCTCTGGTGGGCTAATTTCCATATGTGTTTCTAGAAATTTCACTATGTTACCACCGGTAAGGGAAGTGGAGTTAATGATTGATCTCCTCAAGGGGACCAGTCCTATATCACTTTAATATTATCGGATGGCACCAACATAATTAAGGGAATGTAAATTATATTTGGAATAACTATAGAATAAAGGGTTTTATTCAGCTGATCATGTTTCTGTGGGTAGCACTAGTCTTCTTTGTGAATAAAGTTGATTGAACTATAAGGTTGAGTGTAGATTATCGTAAGCTTAACCAATTTATAATAATGAATAGGTATCTACTTCAAAACATTGAATAGTTATTTGATCAATTAATGGGATCCCAATGGTTCTCTATAATTGAATTTGAATTAGGATAGCACAAATTGTGAGTTTAGAAGGAGGATATTATGAAGACAACTTTTAGAAATAGATATGACCATTATGAATACTTGGTAATTCCTTTTTTCCTTATGAATGCACCATCAGTATTTAAGGCCCAGATGACTCATATATTTTGGAGATATCTATATTTTTCTATTGTGGTTTTTGTGGATGACATATTGGTGTATTCAAGGACAAGGTATGAGAATGAGAAACGCTCAGAGATAGTGTATAGAATCTTAATGGATCACTGGTTTCATATACTGGATAAAGAAGATGAATAGAGTGTCACCAAATATTTGAATTTGAATTGATTTATACACCGACTAAGAGAATTCTGTGGTAGATGAATTAAACTATAATTCATATATACATTTAGAAATAGTGGCTTCTTATGAGGGGCAATTGATATCGGTCCTAGCCGACATGAGTTTTGAATGTGAAGAGTAGGGTGATGTTGTGGTTTTATTTCTAGTTCATCATGTTCTTGATTTGGTAAAAATGGTTAAAGGGGAACATAAATATGATGCCTAATGTGTGCCTTTGAGGTCAAAACTCAATGGTGGGAAGACCATTGAGGACTGGAGGCTAAATGGGAGTTTTGGGCTGTGATTTTGAAATCAAATGGTTTGTACAAATGGATTGTTAGGAAAATCATAATCATGCTTTCCACCATTAAAGATAGGTTATACATCCAAGAATATATAAGATTTATAAGGGATTGAAATAATATTTTTTGGGAGTCGGCATGAAAAGGAAGGTGGATGAATTTATTTCATGATACTTAACTTGTTAGCAAGTTAAGGTAGAACATTAGTGACCAGTAAGTATGTTACAATCTTTACCTATTCCAGCATGAAAATGGTAGTAAATAGAAATGAATTTTGTAACAATTCTCTCAAAAATTGTTCAGAAACATGATTCCATATGGGTGATTGTATATCGGGTCACAAAGTCGGCCTATTTCATCTCTACCTATGAAACTCATATGGTGCAGGATCTGTCTAAAATCTTTATCTGGGAAGTTATAAAGAGACATGGAATACCGGTTTCGATTGTATTAGAAAGAGATCCAAGGTTCAAATCTCATTTTTGTAAATCCTTATAGAAATATCTTGGGACTCAGTTGACTATGAGTATGGACTATCATCCTCAGATGGGTGGGCAATCCAAGAGAACAAAAAAAACATGGGAAGATATATTGTTGGCATGTGTAATGAATTTTAGTGGCACATGGGAAGAGTGTGTACCATTTGTGGAGTTCTCATATAACAACAACTATCAGGCCTCGACACACATGGATCATTCTGAATAATTGGATGGGACTTCTTATCGTTCAACACTTTATTCGGTGTATATATAAGAGACTTCACTAATTTGGGCAATCCTTTTCCAAGAAACAATAGAGAAGATTTAGTTGGTCAAAGAGAGGATGTAGATGGCTCATGGTCATTAGAAATAATATGTAGATCATCGTTGATGGTTGTTATCATTCACATTGAGTGATCATGTGTTCTTAATTAATTATCTAAGTCTTGTACATTGTTGGTTTGAAAAGAAGTTAAATTTATCTTCCCAATGCATAGACCCTTTTGATTTACAAGAATGGGTTAGAGAGGTGGCATATCGGCTATCATTGCCACCACATTTCAGTGCGGTGCATATTTTGTTCCACATATCTCAATTGAAAAAGTATTAGCTTGATCCTGACCATGTCATCATATGGAATCACATTAACCAGGATCTAGAGGCTTTGTTGGTACATCTCCTAGTGCGAATTGTGGATAGTCGATATTAAGTCTTCTATAGGAAAAATAGTAGGTCTAGTGCGGGTTTTATGGAAACATGGTCAGATATAGAGAAAACATGGGAACACGAGAAGGAAATGAAATCGAAATGGACATTAATCATTTAGATCAAAGTTGGTTTTATACTTTCCACGGAGGGAAATATTAATGGTGGGGAGAATGTAGCACCCCAAGTTTCTGGTATGTAACCCTTTTTTATGCATTTTTTAGGATATAAATTATAATGGTAAAGTTAGGGAGATTTGTAAGAACTTTTATAGAGTTTCTTGGGATTTTATATAGGTTTATAGGTGGTGCATGGGTTCTGGAAACTGTGAAACAATTGAAGGAAACCATGCAGAGTGAAATAGGGCTTAGAGGGAAGGTTCATTGGTTTTACATGGTTTGTCCCAACCATGAGAAATCTTAGGGGAAACCTTATCATGTTGTGCATAAGTTGGATAGTGAGATTTTGCATGGTTGGAACATGATTTGGTTACCGTTAAATACCACTATGTGAGGCCTATCCTTATGGAAGTGGTTAACACATGGTTTGCCTAACTGTACGACTAAACCATGTGCAGCAAGAAACTACCTCCTTATGAAGTGTATCTCACTCATTTTTCTCATTAACTCACTTGTTTTTTCATTTATGTGGACCTAACTCATGATTTGTTTTAAATAACGGTCAAGGAAGGTTGTTTCATCGATCTGAAGGGGATCTGAAGGCTTCCCTTAGTGATTAGAAGCTGATTCCTCACGGTAAGTGATCATTCTTGGTCATTCGTGGTATTTTTCTTAGATCTACCTCTTCCTCTATGACAACTCTGGTCTTTTATTACACAATTAAACATAATTTATTACATAAAATTCAAATGATATAACTTTGAAGATCAAGATTTCTAGTGTATTTGGGGATTAGAATCATTACATAACAACTTAAAACATTAAATACAACATCTTTATTGAAAACTTCCTTTACATGACCACTATATTCCCTCGTACATATCATTGCATGGGATAACCTGAGGACATGCATAAGAAAAGGGTGAGATATAAATCCTAATAATGGAATAATCATGGAATAACATGAGGAATATAATACATGTTAGATAGTAGGCATATAAATAGAGCACAAGGGAAGCATAAACATAAAGTCATGATAAATCATGATAATCCTAACAAGGAAATGTGTCAAAAACACTTAACATGGAATTAGCATGAGCCAAGGGTCATTACACATGGAGCATGAGTAAACCCACATTGCACATGAATAATGAGTAAACCCTAATTTCACTTGAATTAGCATGAGTAAACACACATTTCACATTTCGTATCATGATACTATACTTTACCCAATGTATTGGAGTTCTATCATGGTGCACCCTTCTTAAACATTTCATTTCATACATAAGTGTGCCACATGGATCATAAAACATTGAACCATTCAACATAATCATTTATTCCACTATAAATGAATGTGTAATACATACATGAAACTCTTTAAACAATAAGTAAATTTGAATAAAGTTGAATACCCTTGATAGAAAAATGGTCATGATATTCACTACACAATGGCTTTGTCTTGGAAAAGCGCGGTGCAATTTCGAAAGCATAACGGCGTGACATAAGAACTCATAAAAATGGTTGATGAGAGAGAAATGGGTGTATCATTATATTTACATGACATAGACAGTAAGGGGGTAATATAGATAAATTTACCAACAAATTTAATCGAATTTATATTCATGATAAAAAATAATTGCTTGAATGAAAATGAGGAGAGAGAAATTCCTTTCAGAATTTCGGTATAGTAACAGGTGTACATGGGAGGAATTTAATGATAGAGAAAGAGGTATACCATCATTAAAACATAAATATGGAAATATGGGGGAGGTTTAAGATCATGCCCGAACATTTATAATTGAAATTAAAATGGCATAACAATTTAAAAAATATTGGACAAAATGAGAAAGGAAGAAAAACCCTTACTTGGAAGTGTGCTTACAAAGGCTTGAGAGAGGCTTGAGAGAGGATTCTTGGGAGATTGGGGAACCTTGTAATCATTCTTGATATAGGAGTGCAGAGTTTGGATGAACTCCAATGGCTTTGAGTGAGGAGGAAGTGGGAGTTTGGGTCGGTTTATATAGGAAAGGTGAAAGAATGATTTATTATTTATGTTTGGGACACCTCACATTAAACTAATAAAAACCAAAAACCATCCCATGGTTTTTTCCCATGATTTTTTTCAAAGAGGAGTGGAAAAAAATATTTTATAAGACCAAAGTCCTAAATTCTTAAAATAATGGGGTTGCTTATGTGGAGTTGAGTCACACTCCCAAGGAAAAAAATTTAAAAAGACAAAATGTTTAATAAGTCTTGAAGGGTCCACTAAAGCGTTGTAAAATAAATAAAACAAACCCAAAATCACATTATTTTAATGGTAAAACATATATTCACCTAAAATAATGTTTATAGTATTTTATTACATCACTATTGGGTCATTATGATGTCATAAAACACATTATATATTTAAACGTTATTTAATTGTTACCCAAAAATTTGACTCTCAGAAAATTATGAAAAATTGACCATTGGATAATTTTGAAATCCTAATTCCAGAAATAATATTAATTTTATCTAAATAATTTTCTAAATATGTTAATTTTAACTTTTAAAATAAAAACTAACATTTATGGAAAATTTATGGGTTTTGAAAAAAATGGCTTTCAAACCATAATAAAAATTACAATTGCATTCATAAAATTATACGATCATTTATATTTAATAAAAAATAATTTAATAATAATAATAATATTTTATTAAAATATTATTTAATTTAAAAATCCATTAATTCATCAAAATATATTTCTTAGTTGAACATTAACTAAAAATACTATTTGTGCTTTAAAACTATTTATAAGGTAACATTAATAAAATAAAAGTATATTCATTATTATATAAAATAATAATTTACATAAAAAATAGTACTAGGGTCTTGTTAAATAAACCGTTAAAACACCCGCATAAGACTGAAGGGTGAGGTGTGCAATAGTGACAGACTATTGGGGTGGCTCGGATAACATCGCCCGGGTGGTAATCTCAATCAAATTCCACTTCTCCCGTAGGCGGTTCTGCTCAAGATTAATGTGTTCAATCTCAGCTTTAGCTTGGTCAAGAGCGAATCCCAATGAAGCCACATACTTTCTGAGATCTGAAAAATGGGCTTCGTATGGGGCACGTCTACTGGATGAGGTTATCGCTTCCTTTGTGTGAGTAAACTAGATTTGTTAAAGACCTATATTTATACTAATAATGTGATCACTGTTCAATATCTATATTATAAATGGTCATAATTCATAAAATAAAACCAAATAAGTTTACATTTTATATAAATATTTTACATAAATATATATTTAATTAGATCAAGAGGGATTTCCATTAATGAAAGTTTGGGTCGTTACAATCTTCCCCCCTTAATAGATTTATCCCTCAAATTTTCTTTTTCCCATACTAAGACATATGTGGGTAACTTTGCTTCATCATTTTCTCTGATTCCTACATTTCTTATTCAAACTTGTGGTTTTTCCACCACACCATGATAAGGGGTATTGTCTTATTTCGGAGAAATTTTTCTCTGCGATCTAAGATCTTCACTGGTTGCTCCTCATAAGAAAGATCATCCTCTAATTGTTCCACCTCTGAAGAGAGTACATGTGAAGGGTCTGGTATGTACTTCCTTAATAGGGATACATGAAAGACTTTATGTACTTTGGTCAAGGTAGGTGGAACATCCAGTCGATTGGCCACAGCCCCAGCACGATCAAAAATCTCAAAGGGGCTGATGTACCTTGGACTTAACTTCCCTTTCTTTCTAAACCTCATGACCTTCTTCCATGGAGATATGTGTAAAAATACCGTATCTCCAACTTTAAACTCCATGTCTTATTGACGGTTATCTACATAACTCTTATATCGAATCTGGGATACCTTGATATGTTGCTGAATGGTTTTCACCTTCTCCACCATTTCATCGACCATTTCTAGTCCAAACAGCTTACGCTCACCGACCTCGCTCCAACATGCCGGTGTTCTGCACCTTTTCCCATAAAGGTCTTCATATGGTGACATTTGGATGCTCGAGTGGAAACTGTTATTATAAGAGAACTCAACTAGAGGAAGATGTTGATCCCATCCTACTTTAAAGTCCATTAAGAATTCTCTCAACATGTCCTCATGTGTTTGGATAGTCCGCTTGGATTGGCCATCAATTTGAGGATGATAGGCCGTACTGAAGTTCAGTTCAGTATTCAGAGCATGTTGAAGACTCTTCCAAAACTTAGAGGTGAATCTTGGATCTCGATCGGACACAATAGATAGTGGTACTCTATGCATCCTTACCACTTCCTTGATATATATATGTTCTAGTTGATCCAAGGAGAAATCCTCCCGAATAGAAAGGAAACATACAACCTTTTTAAGATGATCCACAACAACCTAGATTGCATTGTTGCCTTTGGATGTCCTAGGAAGTCTGGTGACAAAGTTCATGGTGATATTCTCCCATTTCCATTATGGTATGGGTAATGGTTGCATCATCATTTTAGACATCTTCCTCTCTGACTTCACTTGTGGACACACCAAGCACTTTGATGTATATTCAGTGATCTCCTCCTTCATATTATCCCACCAATAATTCTCTTGGAGGTCTCGATACATCTTTGTGTTTCCTGGGTGAATAGATAAATTTGAATAATGTGCATCATCCAAAAGTTCCTTCTTCATCTCCTAGCTTGATGGAACACATAGTCTTTTCCCAAATCTCAAAATTCATTCTTCATTAACATTAAACTCTAAGGATTTCCCTTTTCATATAGCTTCCACTTTTTCTTGAATTCCCACATCATCCTTTTGAGCATCCTTTGACCTTTCCAAAAGTGATGGTTGAGCAATCATTTGTGAAAGGATTGAGGATGTTCCATTCTTTATGATTCTCATTTCCATCTTTATCAAATCTAAGAAGATTGTATCCTTTTCAATTCCCATTAATTATATAATCATTGGCTCTTTTCTACTAAGGGCATCTGCCACCTTGTTCGCTTTCCATGGGTGGTAATGGATTGAGAAGTTATAGTCTTTGATCAGATCTAACCATCTTTGTTGGAGCATGTTCAACTCTTTCTATGTGAATATATAATAGAGGTTTTTGTGGTTCGTATATATTTCACACTTCTTCCCAAAGATATAATGCCACCAAATTTTCAAAGCTAAGATCACTACAACCAACTCAAGGTCATGTGTTGGATAGTTCTGTTCATTAACTTTCAATTGCCTTAAAGCATAGACAATGAATTTTTCATTTTTTCATCAACACATATCCTAGGCCCTTCTTCGAAGCATCACTGAATACCAAAAGAAGTTCTCCACTTGTGGGTAAAGTGAGAATGGGTGCACTGGTAAGCCTCCTTTTCAACTCCTTAAATCTTTCTTCACATTCATCAGTCCATGAAAACTTTACTCCCTTCCGAGTTATCTTAGTAAGAGGGTTGGACAATCATGAGAAATTTCTCACAAATCGTCGATAATATCCGTCTAACCCTAAGAAGCTACAGATATCCATTACCAATGTTGGCCTCGACCATCCCTCAATTGCATCTATTTTGGAGGGATCCATAGATATTCCATTTCTTGTGATAATATGGCCCAAGAATGAGACCTCCTTCAACCAAAACTCACACTAGTTGTACTTTTCATAGAGATTCTCCTTCCACAAGGTCTCTAGTACAGTTCTTCGATGCTCCTCAGGATCCTCCTTGGTTTTGGAGTATATCAAAATATCATCTATAAATACTACCACAAATTTGTCGAGGTAATCTCTAAAGACTCTATTCATCAAGTCTATGAAGATTGTTGGAGCATTAGTGAGTATGAAAGGCATTACTATGAATTCATAGTGCCTGTATCTTGTGCGAAAATCAGTCTTGGGGATATCTTCTTTCTTCATCCTTACTTGATAATATCCCGACCACAAATCCACCTTGGAGAAATATTGTGCTCCATGTAGAAGATTGAACAAGTCATCAATTCGTGGGAGAGGATACTTGTTCTTTATTGTGATTTTGTTGAGCTCAAGATAATTGATTCAAAAATGCATTGACCCATCCTTCTTCTTGATGAAGAGGACTAGTGCACCCCATAGTGAAGCACTTGGGCATATAAACCCTTTATCTAGATTCTTCTGTAGTTGTTTCTTCATCTCCTTAAGCTCCACAACAGCCATTCTATGCAGAGTCTTTGATATTGGAAATGCCCGAGGGATAAGATAAATTGAAAACTCAATATCTCTTCTAGGAGGAAGACCAAGAAATTCCTTGGGAAACACTTCAGTGAATTCCCTCACAGTAGTCATGTCTTCTAGGATGGTTGACTCCTTATACTCAATCATCTGAGCCATGTATGCATTCTCATACTGCAGTAATATCTATGCTTGAGATTATGGAGATAACGAAGATTCATCTTCCTCCTTTCACTTGTAAAGAATCGGGGGTTGATTCTCCAAAAGGAGAGTGATTTCTCTCTCACCGAAATTTATGTTATCTCTGTATAAGGAAATCCAATCCAAGCCAAGAATTGCATCAAATTCCACCAGAGTGAGTATGAAGAGGTTCTTTGGGAGGTTCAATCCACATATTATGATAGAGAAGGAGTTATATTCATGGGATGCAATGATTTCCCCATTTGTCGTACTCACCGACATCTTCACTTCCATTATTTGTGGTGGTGCTGAGATTGTTCTACTAATATTTTGAGATACAAAACAATGCGTAGAACCTGAATCAAAACGTACATTCACTATTCTTGAATGAATAACTAGAATAAATGTCACCACTTCGTTTTCAAGGTTCACTTCGGCAGTAGTGATGGAAAAAGTTCACCCATGCTACCTTGGAGGTTGTTGGTTGTCTTCGAATACCCTTGTCTTAGGGAACTGATTTGCAAGATGCCCTGGCTCTTTGTAGTTTTAGTAGTGAGCAATGCGTTGAGGTTCAAACGGAGTGTTCCTCTCCTCTATTTCAGTCGCAAATTTTTATTGCCGACAGTTAATAGTCAGGTGTCCTTCTCCTCCATACCTAAAGCATTTCCTCATCCCCTTTAGGCAATTTTCGGGGTTCTTCTTTCCATAACATTGGCAAGTGGGGTGCTGGATCTTTTGAGCACTATTGGATTTATCCATCCGATCTCCAGAATTGAATTCCACATTACTCTTCTTCTCCCCATAATACCCCTAAGATTATTCGATCTCCATTTTGACCTTGAGGGCACATCAGACAATTTCCTCATAGCTGTTGAAGTCACAGATTGTCAGCACTTTCCACAGACTAGGTTTCAGCACACCAAAGAAGCATTCAACCTTGCATTCGGGGTAAATGACAAATCTAGAATCGTATCATGTAAGACTTATGATGTTTTCCATGTATGCTCCAATTGATTCGTCATCTTTTTTCTTGAGGGAAAGAAAGTCTCGTTCCATCTTATGTCGGAGGGTGCGTGAAAAATATTTATCAAAAAGATCTCCTCCTCAGGATTTTTATTTTTGATCAACGTCCACCATTGATCAACTTCATCCTCTATACGATAAGCAGCTATGAGAACCCTCTCTTGTTCAGAACATTGAAAGATGGCGAAGATCATTCCAAAGGAGTTTATCCATTGTTCAGCGATTGAGGGATCAGATGATCCATTAAAATTAGGAGGCCTTTGTCTCATGAAGCTCTCGATAGTGACTTGTTCTTTCTTAGGGGGGGTTGAACATTCCTCTTAATCCGTGTTTCTATTCAAATCTTGAGTTATCTGATAGAGAATCATGACTAAGTTCGCAACTCCCTCTCTCATTGGATTTGGAATCTCATTAGTACAGTCATCCCATTGATCTTCACATCAGTTGTTAGCCTGAGTCCTCTTATTACCGTCCATTGGATCGAATAAAAGTAAATTGAGGGGTAACACATAAAGGGTAATACAAGGACAAAACTGATGACTTATAAAGAACTTTTATTTACTTCACATATGAATATGTTCGCTTCAGTCGATGTTATCCATGCTCTACTTTCTATCATATATTTTAGGGAATTTTTTTAGTCCCTTAATAATGGTTCATACTAAGCTTGTGAATTTACCAAAGCATATCTCCCTAGAGTGTCGTAAACAAGAGTGAATCAATGCCCGTTTTTGTGGACCAATTCCCATTCGATTCTAGCTCAAAGTAGTGTTTTCATGTTTTATCCCTAGGATACATCTATGCCAAAGCCGTCTCTACCTGCTCATATCAAGACAGGGATGTATTTTCTTGATAAACCACTTAATCAATACTCACCAAAACTTAGGGAGGTTTTAATTATATTTAGTCTTGTCTCTAAGGATTTACTAGGGTTTTTTAATCCTAATCCCAAAAATAACTAAACCTATCCTCTAATACCAACTACAACAACTCTGGTCTTTTATTACACAATTAAACATAAATTATTACGTAAACTTCACTTGATACAACATAGAAGATAGATAGGACTAGTGTCTTTGGGGCTTAGTATCATTACCTAACAACTTTAAACATGAAATACAACATCTTTATTGAAAACCTCCTTTACATGACCATTATATTCCCTCATACTTAGCATTGCAGGGGATAACCTGAGGACATGCATAAGAAAAGGGTGAGCTATAAAGCCCAGTAAGGGGATAATCACGAAATAACATGAGGAATACAATACATGTTAGAAAATAGTCATATAAATAGATTACAAGAGAAGCATAAACATGAAGGCATGATAAAGCATGATAATCATAACATGGAAAGGTGGCAACAATACTTAACATGGAATTATCATGATTCAAGGCTCACTGCACATGGAGCATGAGTAAACCCTTATTACACATGAAGCATGAGTAAAACATCATTTCAATTTAATTATCATGACTAAACACCCATTTCACATGACGTATCATGATACTATACTTTACCCAATGCATTGGAGTGCTATCAGGGTTCACCCTTCTTAAACATTTCATTTCATGCATAAGTGTGACACATGGATCATAAAACATTGAATCATTCAACATAATCATTTATTCCAGGATAAACTAATGTGGAATACATAAATTAAACTTTTTATACAATAAGTAAATGTGAATAAATGTGAATACCAAAGACAGAGAAATGGGCATGGTATTCACTACACAATGACTTTGGCTTGGAAAAGTGCGGTGCAAATTCGACAGCATAACGGCCTGACATAAGAACTCATAAAAATGGTTGATGAGAGAGAAAGGGGTGTATCAACATATTTACATGACATGGACAGTAAGGGGGTCATATAGATACATTTCCCAACAAATTTAATGGAATTTAGATTCATGAAACAAAATAATTTCTTGAATGTAAATGAGGAGAGAGAAATTCCTTTCGGAATTTCGGCATATTAACGGGTGTACATCAGAGGAATTTAATGAGTGAGAAAGGGGTATCCCATAATTCAAACATAAATAGGGAAGTATAGGGTAGGCTTTAAACCATTACCCAACATTTATAATTTAAATTAAAAGGGCATAACAATTTAAATAATATTGGACAAAAATGAGATAGGAAGAAAAAACCTTACTTGGAAGTGTGCTTCCAAAGGCTTGAGAGAGGCTTGTGAGAGTATTCTTGGGAGCTTGGGGCACCTTGGGAGGATTCTAGAGATATTAGGGCAGATGTTTGATGAACTCCAAAGTAATTGAGTGAGGAGGAAGTGGAATCTTTTGTGGGTTTATATAGGAAAGGTGATGGAATTCTTTATTATTTAGGTTTGAGACACCTCACATTAAACTAATCAAACCCACTTACCAGCCCTTGGTTTTTACCAATGTTTTTTTCCAAAGGGGAGTGGAAAACTATATTTTATAATTCCATAGTCCGAACTTCTTAAAATAATGGGGTTGCTTATTTGGAGGTGATTCACACTCCCAAGGAAAACAATTTAAAAGGACAAAATGTTTAATAAGTCTTGAAAGATCCACTAAAGCTTTGTAAAATAAATAAAACAAACCCAAAATCACATTATTTTAATTTTAAAACATATATTGTCCGAACATAAAGTTTATAGTATTTTATTACAACACTATTGGGGCATTATGATGTCGTAAAACACATTATATATTTAAACGGTATTTAATTTTTACCCAAACATTTGACTGGCATAGAAAATTATGAAAAATTCACTGTTGGATAATTTTGACATCCGGATTCTAGAAATAATATTCATTTTATCTAAATAATTTTCTAAATATGTTAATTTTCACTTTTAAAATAAAAAATGACATGTATCAAAAATTCAAGGGTTTTGAAAAAAATGGATTTCAAACCTTAATAAAAATTACAATTGCATTCATAAAATTATAAAATCATATATATTTAATAAAAATTAATTTAATAGAAATAATAATATTTTATTAAAATATTTATTAATTAAAAAATGCATTAATTCATCAAAATAGATTACTTAGTTGAACATTAACTAAAAATACTATTTGTGCTTTAAAAACTATTTACAGGGTAACAATAATAAAATGAAAGCATAATTATTATTATATAAAAAAATAATGTACATGACCATAGTACTAGGGTTTTTTTAAATAACCCCTTAAAACACCCACATAAGATTGAAGGGTGAGGTGTGTGATGGTGACTGAGTCTTGGGCTGGCTTAGATAACTTCTCTTGGGTGGTAATCTCTATCAACTTCCACTTCTCCCATAGGTGGTTCCACTCAAGATTAACATTTTCATTCTCGGGTTGATCTTGTTCAAGAGTGAAGCCCAATGACACCACATTCTTTCCGAGCTCTGAAAAATGGGCTTCGTATGGGGCACGTCAACTGGATGAGGATATCGCTTCCTTTGTCTGAGTAAATTGGATTTGTTAAAGCCCTATATTTATACTAGTTATGTGATCACTGTTCAATGTCTATATTATCAATGGTCACAATTCATAACATAAAACCAAATAAGTTGACATTTTATATAAACATTTTACATAAAGATACATTTAATTAGATCAAGAGGGATTTCCATTAATGAAAGTTTGGGTCGTTACACCCTCTCTCTCATTTTCTAATATATATTACTATGGTGGGTAGATATATGGTTTATAATTCCAAATATTATTATATTTGGATTGGTTTATGTTAGGGAAAGATATCAAATGTGAGTTCATGGATATTCAACAAGGTTTTGTGACGTTTTTTGTCTTATTCGTCATTTTTTCATAAAAATTAAGGTAGGTGTATTCACTCTCGAATTCTCTATTTATAAAATAAAGGATTAGTTTTAAATTGATTACTTTTATTGAAATATATTGTGAAATTCTTGTAAAAGTCTTGTAGAAATCCCTCTTTGGTGATGGCTTAGAAAATTGTGGAAATAGGGTATTTTGTGGAAAGTTATTAGGTTTTTTGATTTTAAAATGTTGATTTTAAAATGTGGATTTGTGGGAATTGTGGTAAATGGTTTGATAAAAATTTATAGTTTTATTGATATGTATTTAATTGTTTTTTTAAAGGTTTTTAATAAAATAATGTTTTATTGAAATATTTAGAATTGGTGTATTGGCATGGGTTTTGGGCATAAATGGTTGTGTGTGTTCATGTGAATTTGGGATAGATAAGGGTTAGGAGTCTCCCACATCATTACTATGATCGATAAGGTTCAGGGATATCCCCCTTCAAAAATTAATGTTTATTTATGTTGTATATGGGTGACAAGTATCCCCCATCATTACTAGGATAGATAAGGGGTAGGGCTTTCCCCCTTTTCTAGGTTTCATGCATGGTCGGTTGTGAGGATATGTGGAGTGGAATGGTTACATAAAAAAGAAATGTTAAATGATTTAAATTATTGCTTGTCTTCAATCTTTATAAAGCTTTTTAATATTGGTATTGTATATATTTAGTTATAAACTATTTTATAAATTGTTTTATATAAATTTTTTTATATAAATGTTGTGGACATGTTTTATCTTAGTGGAATGAGTAGGGAATTAATTCGGGAAAAACTAATGAATTTTATTACTCACCTCTACTTTGGAATTTTGGTGCTTTTTTAGATGTCATCTATCAGGACTTGTTCAAAGTTAAAGTATCATATGTCTTCTAAACAACTTCATAATACTTGGGTTGTTTGATGAAGTTCGAGCATGGAGCTTGTGGATCCTAGAGTCATGTGGTTTTGATGGAGTTTTATTAGTTTGTCTTATGTTGTTTACTTTGATATTTTAGTCTTCCACCATGTTACTTGAATTTAATATGTTTTGATAAATGAAATGTTGAGTTGTATTTCATTGATATCATGCATCATATAGTGGTTTTTTAAATTTGGATTTTTTGGTTAGTTGTTTTGTTCATAAACGAAAAATCGTACCACACGTGTATTGAAACTGTTAGACATTTATTGACATCCTTTGGTGTCTTGGGGATGTCACTTAAGGCCAAGTGGCACCTCCGCCACAACTCAAGCCAGTGAGGAGGGGTGGAATATCACACCTTAAATTAGTAAAGAGGGGAATCTGGTTGGCCTTTTTTGGAACTGAAGAATCCCCAGCTCTCATCTTGTACTGTCATTTCCAATAATGAAATAGATGTTGTGTGATTGGCATTGAGAAAGTCACTCACGTTTACTATGATCCAAGACCAGGTATGGTTCAAATGTTTCTTGAGTAATTATTAAGCATTCTACTATAGGTTGGTCCAAGAGTTCTTTATATTTGTTGAGTATGAGTTTAGAGAGAATAAGGATGTTATTAAGATAGTTATCAATTTCCAAAAACGTGTTTTTTCTTTGAAATAATGGGAAATATTCTTGAATGTACCCTAAAACGGTATATATGGGTACTGTTAAGGTTTTTTCCCAAATAATCAGGATACTTTCATAATTTAGGATTCCATTTTGAATTTAATTTTGAATTATACAATGATAATTCCTACAACTTTAGAGCTTTATGGAGAATTCATATTTTGGTTCAAGTTCATACAGCACATCTTGTGTCTGAGGTATTGGGATTTTACCACAATGAGGTATCCAGATATATTTTTCTCATTTCTTATCAAAATAATAAATAAGATAAATTTATGTTGATATATAAGGGTATATATATTGTAGATTAGAAAGACTTTTTAAAGGTAAAACTTTTTGGATTGTCCCAAATTAATCTCTAGTTTATTGGAATCCAAAGGTGTTGTGCCTAAGGGTGAAGAAAAAGTGACTAAGTGTGGTGGTCTGTTCTTGATCCAAGTGACCTGTAAGAGGATGAGGTTTAACTGGAACACTTGGATAAAACGTTTGGCAGTTGATAATGAAAAAATCTATTAGAAGTTTCATCCAATGAAAATACTACCAGACCTAGAAACATGGATGACCTTATATTGGAGCTAGCTGAGTTTGTGGTGTACTCTTTGGATGAATAAGATGAGGTTTAAGAGGAAGAAGTTATAGTTGAGGAAGAGGAATACATAGTTGTTTCAATGGGATTGGTCAATGACCTTAATGTGGTTAAGAGTCATATTCAATCATATGGATATACCAGTTATCCTCTTTCCATTCCTGGAAAATACAATTTGTAGAGGTAATATGGTGACTTAAAAGAGACTATATTTTCTAATGGTGATTAGGTGGATAAACCTCCTTATGATACTCCTAATTATTTGATTTTTTTTATATTTCAAGTTATGTTCATGGAGGTGATTATGTTGAGTAGTCTCACCCATTTCAAATTTTTATTAAATATAGTATTTCTACTAGTAGATAATGGAAAGTAATATATCCTTCAACTTTATCTAGTCGGGACTCAGGTGATAGAGTTGACACTCCTACCACATATTAAGATGAGGATAGGTCACCTACATAGGGGAAGAAATCCCCCAAATTTACTCATCTTGGTTTAGTGTATCCTGAGATAGAATATGATCATCATCATGTAAGTCCACCAAGCATGGTGGACCTTCCATTTTGTTTGACCAAAGATATCCAAAGGGATATCTATCAGAGAGGATTTATGTATAAGGGAAGTTTGAACCATTTTCATATAAGGTACCTACTGTGGAGACTAGACCTGAGGATGTTAGTGTGGCTAACCAGAAGAGTACTCAACCTCCTCCACTTTATCCTCCTCTATCAATTTGTCTGACTAAAGGTGATCTAGGTGAATTTAAGGTAAATTTTTTGTATGATGATAGTGGGTTGATTATGTCTTATTTTGTTCATGAGAGTATTCTTAGTGAATCTAATTCAAGGTTGCAATTAATTTTACTCATTTTCCATATTCAGACCAAAATGTACTTAAAGATGGAAAAACATGAGATTGGGAATAAGATGCTAGTGGAGAAAATAGATTTCATCTGGATCACTATGGAGTACATGAGTTCTAGATTAACAAGGAGGGGTAATCTATTTTTGAGAGTTTAAAGAGTTTTTATACCCCTACAACAACATATTCAAGAGCTCCACCTCATCATGCTTCTACTTTTATAGAATTTGATCTAATCTGTTTCATATTTAGAGTAGAGATTTATGTTTTTGTTGATGGTTTATCTTATTCTCATCAGGATTAGCTTTAATAGATAAAATAGCATGGTTATAATATTTCTAAATTGGGAAGATAATTCTTGAATGAGGCAAGGTGTGATAGAGATAATATCACTAAAGTCTTTAAATATTACCTCTTGAAGATTTATACCAATCATGAGCTTAATTAAAAATTTTAGTTCTTGGATGAGAATTTGATAATACCTCTTGTGACTCGGGCCTTCAAGGAGAAAGTGACCCACCAAAAGACCTAGATCCCCCTACTCATATTTTTCATAGAAGAGAAGGTTGGTTTCTTTAAGGAAATTGAGTGTGGTGGTCGAGTGATCACTCAATTTTCGAGGTTGATAGAACCCTTTTTGTAAACCACCAAAATAGTTTTTATTACAGCTCTTTACATGACTCTAAATTATTATCTTTAAAACCATATATCTACACCCTTTTAAACTACATTAAATATGGTTAGTCCTTTTAGACTTACTCTAGTTGAAGATGTGAGATAGCTCAAGCCAGTGACATCTTCTATAGAGTATCAGCCTACTACACCTCCAACTCCCCCTTCCCCTCATGTAGTTGAAGAAGTAAAGGTTCCAAAGGATCCTACTTCCATATGGGATAAAAATGGTTCATCAGAATCTGATTAGGGTTTTGAGAGGGATTCTGTTTTGGTTTTGATCAATTTTGTGATGTAATCCATCGATATATATAAATAACATAAGATTTTATCCACTTTTATGTCTTTTATTTTCTTTTACTGTTATGTTTTACCTTTTTCGTACTCCAAAAAGGGATATTAATTGAATATCATATCACATAAGTACTCATATGGCTTGGATAGATAATTTTGTGCATCACATATGAACAAGGAATGTTAAAGAGAATATATTTATTCATATGTTACTCACTTGTTAAATTTTTTCTATATGGTTATAAATTCAAGGATTTATGATCATCAAAATGGGGGATATTATTGGCTTACTCCAATAACCTTGTTGTTTTAGTGCTCCAAAATAATGTTTTTTATGTTTATAATGAATCCCATGTTTCATGATAGTAATTTTGTTTTGAAAACTTATGATTATTTGGATAAGTAATGATCTATCGGTCAATCTACCATTACTTTAATTATGTTATCGGTCCCTATTACTATTAGTTAAAAAATATAACACTATTTCATTTGGAGCTACTACCACATAAAAATACATATACTATCAGTAAAAATATATCTACCACTAATTTAGTTGTTACAACTTAACAATGCTACCATCGTATGGTGCATTAGTCAGACTGATCTACCATTGGATAGATCTATTTCCAATTCAATGGTGTTATTCTAGATGAATCTAAATCTCTGTAGAGCTACCCCCAATCCAAATAAATCACTAAAATTGGATATATATATATATATATATATATATATATATATATATATATACACCTTTAGGAACATATATTGTCACATGGTGCTTCCATACATTGAATAGATACCATTATAGAAATCTATTATTCTTAAGATATACCACCAATGGAGATACCATCAGTAAAGCTACTACCAAAGAGCGACCATATATATCAAAAATTTAGTTCAAATTTAAGTATTGAATGGATAGTTTATGAATTTAATTCTAGACATGATCACAGGATTTAAAAATTATTATTCTTAAACAACTTCAGGGTTGTCTTAATGAAAAAATCATACCTTCTAGAATTGTTTCACAGTACCAGGATCTAGATTACTCTAATATTATCCTATAATGGATAATTGGAACATAAGAACTCTAAGTTTATCAAAATATTCCTCATGTGTGTTAGCATGTAAATAGAGGCACATTCATGAACAAATATCCATAGACTCTCATACGCTAGAACAAAGGGAAATATTGAGACATGTGTTATTGGAAGAACCTGGATAATTACATATTGAAAAACCAAATATTTTACAAACTTCCATGACCCCTTATTTACTATATATTCTGTGAAACATGTTCTCACTTATTCTAAAGAAACATTTATAGACTCTAGAATAGTATAATAAATTCCAATTGAGAATCACTATGTTTTCTCATCTATAAACTCTTTCTATTTTTATTTATACTTTATATTTGAGTTGTGTTTTTATTTTACTCTATTTATTTTTAAAAAATAGTATCCAATTCTTAACTATAGGTTTTTTACTCTCTCTATTTCTTTTCATTTGTATTCTCATAAACAACTGTGTAAGAGGTTGTGTGTTACCTAGGATTTTTTTATCCCATGTATAATTATGGAAGATGATTTATTCCTAGATATCCTTGTGTACTATTGTTTTTAAAACCCAATACAGGTTTGGGGATCAATTTGTTTTTATAATAACTTTCTTATTCATACATGATTTCATAGTGGTGGGGATTAAGACTTGACAAGATACTGAAACCCTTGTTAAATTTAATTTTGGTTTATTTTCTATTACTTATTTACGTGTTTTGGTTTCCTTGTTTTAAATCAAACTACTTTCTATTTTCAAACCTTCTAAAAAAATATTTACACGAATATTTAACTTAAATAAGTGTTTTATATATGGTTTTTTATATGATTAGATTATTTTCAATAGTTAAATTATATTCAGAACTATTTTAATTGAGCTATGATTGAGCTTTTAAGAACATTTTTGATAGATAAAATTTTATATATCTATAATTTTTTGTTAACTATGCATTTTTATCAAATTGGGATATTTAAGTTTTTAAAAAAAGTAACCAAAATATTCATTGAAAATTAAATCCACCCCACTCTTGAGTTTTCCATTGGGACCAATAATATATTTTACAAAATAATTTAATCATTATGCTTAAAAAATCTTACAAAACCTTAAGACCCAAATATTTAATATCTTTTGAAAATTGGATATATGGTCTTTTTATTTCACAATGAGACTTCAATATTTTAAACAAGATTATTCACAACTATTATCCTCCTATATATTTTATACAAAATAATCTTATTCATATCCTGGGTACTTGAAACATAATAAAGGTTTATTCTTAGATACACTATATGGGTAAATATAAGAGATATCCATCAAATATAATAAGTGAACATAAGATGAAAATGTGTTTATGCTAAAACAATCAGGGCCTGTAATAATAGATAATCTAACCCAAAAAAACATAGATCATAAATCATATGTCATGGGATAATTGTTTTGGCATAATATAATACTTGAGAGTTATGAGTATGAAAAAAGTATTCAAAAATAATAAAAACATAACATAATAAAAATAATGTAGAAAATAAATTTCGATATGAAATCATGACATTGTACTGATAGTTATCTTTAATCATGTACAGTTTTAAAATTATGAACATAGATGTCTACAATCATATCCAAACACAAACTTGTGAATAAATCTATCTATAATCAAGTCCATGTATAAACATGTGAACAAAGATATCTAGAATCATCTCCATGAAAAAACATGTAATCGATGATATATGCAATCATTTACATGGAAAAACTTGTGTACAAATCAATTCACAATCATTTCCATGAAAAAACTTGTCAATAATTCTAACTATAATCATGTTCATGACAAAACATGTGAACAAATAAATATTCAATCATATACATGCACACAACACATTTCCCTAGTCGTTGCTGAGATGGACTCAAAGACTATTCGAATATATCTTCAAGTTATCTATACCACACCCTGGAATATCATATAATTGATCAAGAAATACAAGTCCCTCATCACCAATGGGATCGAGATGCTTCATACATGGAGTGAAGGAAACTGGATGGTTGATTTTCTAGCCTCTAAGGCTTTCTTAGTGTCCCTTATTTATGCATTATCTTATACTGGCTCCCTTCCCCCAATAGGTGTTTGAATCATCATAGGTGACTCTATCGACCTCCATTTCTATAGGAACCCATGACTATGCTCCTCATATATTTTCCACTCTCTTTTTATAAAATTTTTCATATTGTCTGGTATTTCATACAGATAAAGAAGGTGGTTGGTATATGTATAGAGTATCCCCAGTGATGTATAATAAACATTAAAGGATGAAGACATAAATGAAAAAAACTACGGTATAATAGACATAAAAATATTAATAATTTATTCTAAAACCTTATAAGTATATATTTCCGCATATGCCTGTCAATTATGACCATTCATTCATTCTATGTTAGTTAGATATTGTTTATTTTCATCATCATAAGTCATTAATTTTATTATTTATTTCTAGTTTCATAATGGTGATGTTGGTCCTAATTATTTAATAAAAATTTCATCATTATAATATTATTTAGGGTAGTTGAATAATTTTTTATAATTATTTATTCAATATCATATTCATTTTATGGAAGGTGTGGGTATTTTTCTTGAGAACAAAATCCAGGATGTGCATGTTTTGGATTAGTTTTCATGTAATAGTAAGTTAATTTAAAATGATTATTATATTTTATGGCAGACTTCAAGAAAAATATTCATTACATATATAACTCTTTAATATCATAATTTTTTTATTGATGACTTTATATTCATTCATGATGGAAATAATACTTTTGGTATAGCATTGTTCATGTAGGTGGTTGAACCAACCATAATAAGAACATGTTATACTAATGAATGATTAAAAGTATATATTTATATAATAGTAATATAATTTTGTTAGAATAATAATTATTTTAATATAACATAATTAAATTATATATCAATATTTTTAAATATTGGAGTTGAGAAGTCAATTAAAAATTATTGTGAAGAATAATGTACATTGAGGAATTCTCTTCTTCTCAAAATGAGTTCCTTCGGAGTGAAGGATTGAGGATTACTTCATATAACCAAAAGAAAACGAATTCCTAAAAAGGATTTATTATAGTTTGGCTGGTATATAGTATAAAACCTAATGGGTTGAGTGTTTGAGAAGGGATAGTGGAGGGGTCCTTTTATAAGATAATTTATGTTTAATATTTTCAATTTCTTCTTACTTAATGGTTAAGGAAGGTAATTTTTAAATAGAATGTGGACCCATAAGTAGACAAAAATAATTTTTATTTACTTTCCATCCATTATAAGATTTTATTTTTATTTTTATAAGTTTTATAAATGATTTAAACATATACTGTATTTTATATTTTTTTACGATTTACCAATGTCATGCACTATTCACCCCTATAACTTATTTTTTCTTAAAAAATAAATTAAACTATTTTACTAATTTCACTGTGATAATTAAAAAATTATAGTTTATTTAATATAAATTCAATTTATAAATATGAGAATTTAAACATTAAAATAAAAAAATAATATTGAATTAAAATATGATATTTTTAAAGAAGAATGAATTTAGAAAAAATAAGTGTTCTTAATCTAATTTCCTATCATGTAATATTAAATAAGTGTTAGTCCATTTGATTATAAATTGAAAAATTATATTCAATATTTAAAATTGACCAATTTAATTTATTAAGAAAACAATACATAATCCCTAAAAAATTAGTTTCTTTAAAAATATGCCTTATAAAATTAATTGATTTTAATCACATCCTCATATATTTAATTATCTATCTCCTAAATATTAAATTTTTTCAATTCATTGGTATTATAATATTTATTTTAATTTTATAAATACATCCAATCATGCCTTATTAATAACAATAATATGTAAACTATACAAATATATTTTTATAATAACATATTTAATTAAAATATTATTTTTCATTTCAATATTTACAATCTGTGAATTATATAATTTTAAATTTTTAAAAAAATTTATACATATTAAATATACCTATTATATACATTTATACCCAATTTACATATATCTAGTGACCATATTTCCAATGGCCATATTTTCAATGGCCATATATCTAATGACCATATATATAACGGTCATATTTTGTTCCTATATATATACTTAAATAAATTCCTATAATAATTAATCCTATTAATTTAATTATATCCTAGCATGTCTATTGTATTTATAATGTATTTAGTTTTTTCTATAGTTTTATTTTGGGTGATGATCTATAAGAAAAACTATAAGGATAATGATTTTATGTTCATCATGTTTTTATTTGATTTTGATTTTATTCCACTTTTACTTTTCTTAATGATTTTTCACATTATATTATTATAATATATTAAATTTTATAATTTTGGTGTAATATATTTTCTAAAAAAAATTATCATGATTCATTTTATTTTAGTGTTGCATGTGAAAGAAGTTATTCAACACAGTACTTTTTTAAAGGAAAAATCATACTAAAACATCTCTGTGTTATGGAATTGAATAATATATTGATTAAAATATATGATCCATGTGCTTCCACCAAATTTACTCTTATATTTAAATCACTAGTATTATAAGATAATACAATGGTGTCCTCTGAATGTGGATATATCACCTTTGAGTTAGCTGTTATTATTTTTAAAGAAGTGTAAGATTACTTGAAAGATTCATCAAATTCCACTGGATATTTCTTTAATAATAGGTGGATAAATTCTAGAATTAGCATAGAAAATTATTTTGAAAATAAATGATAAAAATCCATATATAAAAGAAATATTTGAATCCCTTTCACCATGGTTGGATTAGAAAATTCTAATATCACTTGTAGCTTAGTAAGTATAGCCTTTATTACTTGATTTGAAATAAAGTAATGAAGGATGATCACCTCTTGAAATATTAAAATTGAACTTTAAAAATTAACTACTAAATAATATTCAAAAAAATTTGTAACTCCTAAATCAAGGTTAAAAATATATACCACAAAATATAATCTAAATACTGAAAAATAAAACATCAATATTTCCAAGAACACCTATGACATGTCCTGAATTATATATATCATATAAAACTTAAATTTAATTGATGCATTAAAAATTCCAAATGGTATAATGTGTTAGTATAATTTTATTCAAAAGCATGTAAATTTTTTTTTGAATTGACCTAATAGATCAACTCAAATTTAATTATATCTAAAATAACCATAAATAAAATAATATAATTTGTGTTAGGATAACCTCTTAATAATTTCAACCATAAATAAGAGTGAAATTGATCATTTATTACTATTTCATTTATCTTCTGGTAATTATCACATACTCTTTATCCTAAATATTACTCATTGGGATCAATTCATTATCATCATTTTTAATCACTGTTAGTCCTCCCTTATTTATCACAACATGGTATGGGTTGACCTATTCACGATCTAAAATCAAAAAAATCATTCATTAAAGATCTTTAAAACATCCTTTTTAATAGCTTCTATTATTTGAGTGTGTAAGAGGCCTTTTCTTTTGGAGACTTAGTTTGTTTACTTCTTCAAATCATAAATTTTGTGTAAAAATGATCGGTTTAAATACATTGATGTTAGAAATTCTAGAATATATAACTTGTTTTATTTTCCTCATCACTTTAATAATTTTCCCATCTTATTCCTACAAAAAAGTAAATATATATAAAAATAGGTAAATTCTCTTTTTTCTGGAAGAAAAATTACCTCAATGTTTGTTGCAGTAGCTTAAGCCTAAGAATTGGTGTCATGGTGATGAAAGGGGTCAACTATGGGAAATATTATGACAATAATTATTTTATCTATGGTATATCTTATTGGTGTTTTCTTCCTTTTAACCACCATTTCATCCAACATTTTTATCATTCTATAATCCTCCTCTTGATGTAAACTCGTAGTGGTTGAGTGGTATTTAGCATAAAAAATAGCATGTAAATCCTCATTTTTAGCTATTTAATTTATATAATTCATTATATCAAAGGTGAATTATTCATAGTTAACACTAAAAATCAATATATTTTTATAAAAATCTATCACTTCTTTTCCTATTCCTAGGAATAGTCTACTAAATAAAATGGTAACAACTTTTTCTTCATCCATCTTGATAACCAATAATTATATTTAAAAAAATAAACTCAACAACTTTTAAAAGAACATATTCATGAATTTCATGAAGTTACTTCACTAATTGATCAATTGATTTTATGTGAAACCCCTATTATTTTTGGGTTACACAATTATGTATTTTGAACCATATACAGGGGGTTAAATTGACACTTTTTCACAAGTCACATAATGTATTCCAAAATATACATGATCTAATTGTAGGTAGAAATAAAAAAACATTCAACATATCTATTATTTCAAGTTATTTTTAAATTAACTATAATAAATCACTCCATAGATAAAAAACAATATTGTTAGATCCCCACATTATTTTCTATTTGAAACCACCTCCTTTAAAAAGTTCACATAAGTCTTCATTTTATAAATTCCATTGGTGAAAGTTATGTTGATGTGGAATTGTTTAAAAAACTAAAGAAACATCCCATACATACTTTTTATACTTCCTAACCTCATCCTTATAAATAATGTAAGATTATAATTTTATGGCTATAGATTTTTTTATTCTAATTTAATTTCCTATTATTATTTTTCATGTTTTTTTAATATTTTTCCTCTCTTTTATCATCACTCTCCCATTTATTTTTCTCCTTCATAAATTCAGTTTAATCCAATTTCAATTTCTTTTCAATCATATTCAACCCACTATGAATTTTCACCACTATCATCCCATTTCAGGGGTTTTTATCCATGTTACATGGTAATTTATTGGGTAATCACTATAAAATATTTTGGAAACATTTTTATACTTAGTTTTCAAGATTTCATATTGTATATTAATGCATCATTAGTTATTTTTCTCTATTTTTTATAAGTCTAACTGAGTTTTAAATATATTATATATTAATTTCATTAATTGGATATTTTCACCCAATTTTTGAGTTTGGAACTAATGTAGAGGTGGATTAAATTTATATCTATGATGTCAAAATCGTTATAGAAAGGTTATAAATCCCTGAGTCTTAGGGTAATATCTCAGTAAACCTTAGTTGTAATTAAATTATTTTCCTCTATATTATTTTTTCCATCATGATTTAGGTTTTCATTTTCATTTACCATCCATTTATAAGAGTTTATAATTTTTTAAGAGGTCATTTTTTCACATATGTACAATCTAATAGTTTTTGTTTCTTTAAAACAATCTATGATCCATTTTATATATATTTACTTCCACATATCCCAAAAGATTGTGAAACAATAGTGGGTATGGGAGGTGTATATTCGACCAATCAAAGTACCTCTATATTTTTTAACAGGTCTTCCACATAGATAACCATGGAATTAGTATCATCCAGATGATGTATTTCTATACTCGGTGTTCCCCTATCACTTCACAAAATGATATAATTATGATAGATTTAATTTATGAGGTTTCATAAAACTCTGTTAGTCTTTATAATTTATCATTACTTGATAAAATGTCTATACATCATAGTGAAATATTTATATCTAAAGTTAAACATCTAGTTCACGGTGTGGGAATTTTCTCAATAGATCCTTTAATATATCCCATGCCTTGAATATAAATCATCCATATTCTAATAAAATATAATTTTATTCATCTACTTCACCATAATTGATTATGTGATTTATTTTTCTAATAAATGTTTATACCCTCAGTAATAAGAAGGTCAGAGAAGTAGCAATAATTTTTAAACAATACTTCACCTAAAAATTAATTGATAAAAAAATTCCATTAATAATATGAAATTATTTAAAAATTCATTATTCTTTAAAGTATCTTATTTCTTTAGAAAACAAAGAAAATGGACTTTGTGATATTTTTTTCTCATGCCTATAAATTTTACCACATTTTAAATAATTTTCCAAATATTGGGATTGATTAAGAAATTATTTTTCTAAATTGGAGGTTTAAAAATTCATAGGGTAGCCCCATTATTAAATGGTAAAAATTAGTTTATAATGGTTCTAGATTATGGAAATTAGTTTTATCAGTATTGGAAATCCATTTAAGAAAAAATTCTAACTATATCTTTATGCATACTAGGGTGATTGTGTCTATAGATATCTACTCATATATATTAGATAGAGTATTATTCAATCATGGATAAAAATATTAGAGATATCTTGAAAAAACAGTCCTTAATTGAGTGAATGGTTTTCATCCTAAAAATTGTGAATCTATAAAGACAAAAACAAAATAACCACACATGTAAAAAAATAATAAATAAATAAGATGATAAAAGTATTTGGTTAATTAACTAGTAATTGGAACTCATAAATTCACTATGATATTCCGAGAAACTTCAAAAAAATTATATAACCACACTAGTATCATTAATATTGACTATTTCTAAAAAAATAAAATCTTCCAAATACTTGTTCTGATAAATCAAAAATACACTTTAAATTTTTTTATTCTGTTTAATTAATGTTTTTATAAATTTATTTATGTCATATATTTACTTTTGGATTTATATATTCTAAAACATCTTATTACAATCCATTTTTATTCTAAACAATCTTAAGGAATGGCCTAAATTTTATATAAATTAAACATAATTTTGATAAATAAATTAAAAGTTTAGAGTAAGAGTATTCATCCTAATTTTCTCTAAAATTATGTGACAAGTGTTTTAAAACCAACCCCTATAAATAGATGACCAAGACCATGAGGTCTAGATATTGATGTTTGGACATTACATAGAGAATCACAGCATAAGGATAGATTGTTTTCATTAATTTTAATTTTAAAATTAATATTAGTTCTTTTGTTTTTTATTATTTCAATATAAAAGTGCTAAGAATTTCCAATGTGATCATTTTTTTCTTCTATAATTATAGAATTTTTTGGTATAGAAACTTGTGTTGTGATTATTATATGATTAAAGAATCGCTAGGGGTAAGATCTTGATATTACAGTATTATAATTGAATAATTACAAGGATAAAACTTTATTAACCCAATATTTATATCTTGGTGATTCTATTTAGGATCCTAGTACATTCAAATATAAGGTTGTTCGTCATTTTTCTTTGGGTGAAAATATAAGAGGTCATGGGTATAATAACCTGACTATGCTTTTACATAGAATCTATTTATATGTTTACAAATTTATATTAGGAACTCCATTACATATTTGAAAATCTAATTCATTAATTTGATATTATACTTATTCCATTTATGTTGGTTTAATGGATAAAGTAAGTATATATTATTAATTGCTTTATTTTTCCTATGTTATTTCCGTTTTTTTACTCTAATTGTTTTAGATATGCTGCTTCTGATTTTAAATCCTTCTAAACCATACTTTTCTTAAAGAGGGAGAATTTTATTATTTTCCTAGAAACTATAATTAAAACCCTCTTGATGTCACTACACGTGTAGAAAATTTGTTATCATAGAAATTATATTTTTTTATTATACTAAAATATTAGGGAAGGTAAAAAATTTATGGTAGGAAATATACTGATTATAAATTTATAGAATATTGAGTTTATTCGGCCACACATATTTGATAAGTCGTATTAAAAATATTATAGAAATGGATTGATGATGTTTTTCATTAATATTGGAGTATAAAACTATCATATTATTGTAAAAGGTTATTATATTCTAGAAAACTAAATTTTAAACATTACCCAAGACGATATGATTTAATATATATCAAATTAAAAGGCCTACAATACACTTTTGTGTTCTATAACATAATATATCTATAGTCGAATTTAATATTTTCAAGCTACAAAAATAAATTTGGAAGAAATTATAAATTAATCATTTCAGAACACTAATGATTTTAGACACCATAACTAATGTTCTATATTATGATTATCAAGAATTTTATTTTATTATAATGGATTTTATCTTTCATATATATTAGTGATTTATAACCATTGTGAATGGTTTAAAATCACTTAGTGAAAAAAATTACAAGAAATCAGTTGGTTAAGAAGATTATTGACATTATAATAAAATAATGGGAGTCATATGGAATTACTATTGATGATAATTAATATATTATCTAATTAAGTTACGATAATATTGTTGAAAAATTAATGAAATATGAGGATAGTTTACAGAGAGACACATAGAAATAAAAATGGAAAAAATAGAGTTTCTTTTTTCTATAACTACTATTCAACATAATACATCAAAGTTGTCTCCTTCAAAGAAATATTTTAAGAAACATTTGGATGATAGTAATATAGATATTAGTAAATAATAATTCACTTAACTAAAAACCAATTGGTCAGTATTTTTAAGAATAAATATTTTTTAACAACAATCAGAAGGATGTAATATATAGATATAAGAATATTGAAAGATGAGATGATAAAATTATTCTTATGAGTGAAAAAAAGCTAGGAATTATTAAACTGGATTATCAAATATTGAGAAAGAAGTAAAATGAATTCATAATAAAAATATATATATAAAAAGGTAATAAATTTATGAAGGCCCATATACTTAGAGTTCTGAAGTCTTAGATACTTGGATTTCTAGTAAGGAATTAACTACCAAAAATTGTTCATAAAATGATGATATAAGTAAGATATCTAGATTTATTTCTAGAATACTAAGGATTGGAATATGATTTATGGATAAGTTTAGTTATTCTGATTTCAATAAGTCTTTATATTCATATTATACTTGGGAAAATGAACATGATTCTCCATTATTATAATAAATGGAAGAATATATAACTAATTTGGATAAAAAAATATAATAAGTTACTAACAAAATATGATGTGGATAAGGAATAAATTTTCAAACCTAATTAAATCATTTAAAAACATGTTTTATGTTGAATAAAAAACTCATTTCAATTTATTACACATAGAAAATAAGGCCTAAATATAAAATAAAAAAATGAAGTTGAAATAATAGAGAAAACTACTTTCTAATTTTACATTTGGAAGGGATAATATTTATAAAATTTTATACATAATAAAACCATATAAGTTCTTTAGAAATTTTTCAAACATTGTAAATTCTATAAGGGTTATAAACCCTAGATTAGAAATTTTTTGAACATTGTAACAAGGTTTTTGGGGAACATTTTCATCTTTAATAAATTATGAGAGAATAGTATAATAGATTATATAGATTCTTAATTTATAAAATAATTGTTAAAATAAATAATAATCAAAATACATTTATCAATAAATACATTAATGAAACTATGATAAAAATATACATTTATGATATAATTTCCAAATATATAAAAAATATCCCTTGCAGATACTCTGTAAAAACATTTGAAAAGTGAATTTGAGATTAGTATAATGGGTGAACCTAATTTATTTCTTTTATTAAAAATAGATAAAAAATTGAAGGAGTCGTTTTAACTAAACATAAGTGTAATATATATTTACTTATATTATTTGGTTTTGTTAATTCCTTAATTATTAATACTCCGATAGGTGCCTCATGTAAACTTGATCTTGATGAATCAAAGAAAATGATAGATATAATACCTTATAAAGGTGTGATTGTAAGTTTTCTTTACTTCATTGATAATCAGCCAAATATTGTGCACTATATTTGATTTTATACAATATTTCATGAAAATTAGATAGAATTTCATCCAAGTCATTAAAATGGATAATTAGTTTTCATAAAGGGTCTTTAGAAATTAGAGTTTTCTATCCTTCTAGATCCTTTTTTTCTTTTAAAATTTATTCAGTGGTATATTAATGAGGTTTTATAATTGATAAGATAAAACAATTCTAAACCATGTCACTTATTATGTAAAACCTTAGATACTTGACCCCGAAAGAAGCATCGTTTTATAGATATATCTACTATTGAAGTAGAATATATATCTGATGAAATTTATTTTATCCAATTTTTTATATAAAACACACTCACAACATTCAAAATGGTTTTTAATGAAACTTTTAATCTTTTTATAACATCACTTCCATTTATGTTTCTAACAATTTGGTACATCAATCACATTAAAAACACATAGATATATGACACCACTTCCTTCGATTTCATATAAAAAAGGAAGATATTATTCTTGATTATATCAGAAGTGAAAATTATCTTGATAATATATTTACAAGACCCTTAGATTTTAAAGGATTTTAATTTATTAAACATAATATGAGTATGATCAAATTAAATTGATCTTCTCATGTTTTATTCACATACTCTCTTTATATTGAAAAACTCCTTGAAAAAAGGCGTATTTGATATATAGAATTGAGAAAAAAATTTATACAGGTACTAAAAATTCTCCCTAGTATTGTAAAAAATGATAAGAAATAATATATTTTTTGGAACCATACCTTTAAAAAGAAATTTATTATGTATATATATCAAAATACATACTTGAAAAGTAACTTTAATTTTTAAATAATTACTCTTCATAATGATAAAACAAGTAACATCTATTATACTTTCCATTTTTCATATTTCTTTTTATTTATAAGTTTAAATATCGTACTTACCTAACTTTCTATGAAATTTTTATTTTTTATTTTTAATTAAATTTTATATCTTTATTCTCATACATGGATAACTTATGACCATGAATTATTTTGAGATAAATGGTTCTGATTCTATAAGATCTCTTATATAAAGTGTTATTGACCAAACAAACTTCTATGGGTTTTCTGATAATAATATTTTAGATAATCATTTGTGGTATTTCATTTCGTGTTTCTTATTTTTTTCATCAAATGGATTCATCCAATAAAATTGAATCCTATTAAATTTTTTAGGAAATATTTAAATATATTTTGGTAAAAAACTATAATTCTTTTTTTTTGTAACAATTTAAAACATTTTATTATGAAAATAAAGTATGGTCACATTGAAAAATAGAAATAAGACTCCTTGAGGATGAAATTGATGTAGCTCTAGAGAATCACACCAAATAAAATCCATATAGTTCATAAGAAGAGACCCAACACTTGAATAAAAAATAACATATTCCCCCTGAACTCCTTTGAAGGATGAGTAACCCACAAAAATTGCATTCCCTCCAGGTGTGGGGAATCTGTACTCCTTAGTGAATCATGACTTTATAGGATTTGATGGTGTATTAAACACTCCAATGGTAATTAAATATCCCTGAAAGAAATTTTATCAGTAGATTTGAGTCCACTTCGATAAAAGATAATAAAATGTTCATCGGAGTGTATAGGGATAATACAAAAAGTAAATCATGGACTTAAATAGTGATAAAATTATTATTTTTATGGAAATTTGACAAATCTACAATCAATGAGTCAAAAAATCATGAATAAAATCACCTCTTTGAATGATTCCATGAATACAATATCCACTCGTGTTGTTCTAGAGACCATAAGATGGTTCTCTATAACACACTCAATAGTTTGGTACAACCCTGGTTGAGGAAGAATTTAAAGAAGTATGGGGTGGGATCCACATCTTGATGGAATCAAGAATATCACTACTCTAAAAAATGAGGAAAATATCTATAATAGTAGAAATAAATTTCACTTTCATAATTCTTTCTATGTTCTTGATCCCATTATAATGATCATCATTATAAGGATCCTAGAGTACCCAGTAGCTAGGAATTAGAATATTCAGCCTATCCTAAAAAATAAAATCCCCACCTATATTTTTCTAAAAGTAAATATATTTTTAAATTATTAAATTAAATGAAATAATATTTGGATGTCATGTATCCTCCAAGATTACACTACATATATTAGGCCTAATCCCCTTTATAAAATAAATTCCGAATGAATTCCATGTAAGAATCATTATCTATTTTACCCAATGATTATAAAACACTTTTATTTTTTAGATTCACTCAAAAATGATAGAGTTGACAATATATATAGGTTTACTATTCAAGAACATGAATTTCTTATGACATTAATGACATTTTTAGATATTTTAAGACTTTTGTTTGGAGAGGAGTTGATTATTATTTTGGATAATTTGACATATCAATATATATATTTTATCAAGGAAATTACATTGATAATATTTTTGAATCAAAGGATAAAGGGAATAAGATAATAAATCTAAGTACATAACCAAGGATATTATTTAATTTATTTTACGTATTTCTCTTTCTAAGAAAGTTAGAAAATATACAGTTGAAAGTTAAGATATTTAAATCTTTCAATTTATTTATCGCATGTAAATTTTTAATATAATAAAATTTTTCCTATCAAACAAACTATGTAATTTTCAGGTATTATAAGTCTTAATTTTCTTATTTTATGATTATTAATAATTTTTAGGTCATTTTACAAGAAAAATATGAATTTTTTTAAATCTGGAGTTGCCACACGTTTGGCGCACAGTTAGGGTACACCTTGTAGAATATCTACAGTTCCAAACGAAGGGATTCGCATTGCTTGAACACTATTTACCAAACCATTTTTTCATACCATGGGAGTTCATAAGTAATTTTGTGAGGCTTGTATAGTTGGATCATGGTTTGAAAACCCAAATGGCTAAACCATGTGGTATAATGATAGATAAAAAATAGTGCAATAAATAAACTACACCTATTTAAAAATAAATGCCTAATCCTAATTTTCCATCCCCACACAACCACCAACCCCTATAATTCATGAAACACCAACCTCTCTTCCTATAACCTAGGATTAAAGTGGCTTTATTCAATATTCTTCATGGTAATTGATAATTAAACACTACCTCTTCATTCCTATTGATCCTACCTTACTTAATTATAGAGTTTCTATCTTCCTTAAGGTCAATGGGACCTAGGGTTCATGTTATAGATTTATTATGTCTTTAGTTTTAATGTTTTGTATTTTTCTTGTCTCTTTTGGATCTATTTTTACATCCTAGATGGATTTCCATCATAGGTGGAATGTTTATCTTGGTTAAAGTTATGTTGTCTTTTATGAATTTGTTTTTTATCTTGATCATTTAATCTTAGTTCTTTTTAAATTGGTTCCTAAAATATTATAATGAAATTATATATATGTTTGTGTGTGTGTGTGTGTGTGAATTTCTAGATTTCTTATGGTGGAAGTGCCACTTTTATTATTTTAATGAAAATGATTATTTTAGGTGGAAAATGGAATTGCTTATCAAATTTTTAATGAAAATTAATGATTCCTAGTTAAATTAGTACCAAATTAATCTCATTGGAAACCTTGAATACCAAGGTAGGATAATATAGATTGTATGATATTCCCCCACCACTTGTATTACTAGTGACGTAGTGTGTGGAAACCATACTTGCCGGTGAAAGATAACTAGACTCATCCTACTAATTGAGGGAACAACCCTAGTTAGTGATGTAAAATTTATAGGTTTTAAATACATGATAACCATACGGTGTAATCCTATGATATTATTTTGAAATTTAACTTCTCAAAAAAATTTCTTACATTTTTTATTTAATTAGTAACACTTATTATTATGTTTCATTTTTATTAAAAAGATTAATTTAATTTCCATTTACTAGATTCAAACTAGCAGGTTTACTTTTTCTAACAATGATTTGATATATTACACTTTATGGGATATTATTGGGATCATTTCTCACACCTTTCATACACCCATGGGGATATGCAGGCCTTTTTATAATGTAGGAAATGGAAAGGTACTAATTATAAGTTCTAGGTAAGCACTCTATATTTATATGGGTATATAGTGGTGATCTAGTGGTGTAATGATACGTCATGTTAAATGGGTATGGGTTATGAGTTATTTTATTTATTTTGGTATATTTTCTAAATAGTCTACATGCATCCTATATCTCCAACTTGGCCCCCCATTATGTTTTGTTAGTTTTTAGTTGATAGTTATTCTCATATCCTACTGGTTATTTTTTATTCCATGTATAATGTCTACTAATTGTTTTTATTGTTTATGTTATTTGTTGATATTTCTTTCCACCTATTGAGGGAATGACTTAACAAGGTATGGCGATTTCATATCTAGTTTTTAGTTAGGACCCTAGGTTCAATTTTTTCCTTATGAAAACAACTATTTCCAAAAGTGTTTCCTAGATACCCAGGAAATAGTTTTCAGCCTATAGGGATCAGGAATGGCCTTCATTCCTTATCACAAACCAACTCAGACAACTGATTCATTAGAATCATAGTTTATTTTATAGAAAAATGGAATTAGAGCCCCTGGTTTTGGATCTATTTTATTTGAGATATCCTAGTATACATGATCTGGGATTTTTGGTAGTTAGGGATGTTAGGTAAAAATAGGATTCTAAACAACACTTTTAGTCCCCCCTCCTTGAGTTTTTAGGGGAGTTAGGGATGATATTTTGATATAAAACATGTTTTACTCTTTTTTCTAGGCTGAATCCATGTTCTACAAAACATGTTCATTGGACAAGTTCGTGGAAGAGTATATGTTGTTGTGTAACCTTTTTTTATTTCACATAGTTTTTTAATAGATTTTTATGTCTTTAATTTATGATTAAGTTATCAATTTTTTTATTTATATTATACTATGCTCCTATTTTTAGGTACGGACCCTTTAATTTTTTCCAAAAAATACTTTCTTTTCCTTTTAAAAATCTTTCAACGGGGTTCAGGGGGTCAAAAAGGTGTCTCTGAGGCATGGGAGGATTTTAGATCAAGAAGGATAAGGTATTCAATTCCACTGATTTCAAACCATTGGCTAGCCAGTGGTATTCCATTGGGTGAGGATATCCACTAGAATCTCCCCAACCAACTAGTAGGTTAAAGCCTATTTTTTTTAAAGGGTTAAAATATCCTTTTACCCCTTTCCTTATAAACTAAAATTTATTCCTCTTTTAGGGTAGTCGTAGGGGTGTGGGAATCCACACGACCTATCCTTTTTTTTAGGTGTTCCTCCCTCATTCCACCTCTATTTTCTCTTTTGTGCATTGTGTTTGAAGTATCATAATAATTTTAACACTCATTTACCTTCTAAAATCATGTTTACTTATTGTTTAAATTTCTCCTACATTTTTAACATAAATCTCTCACTTTCAAATATTTTTTTGGGTTTCTCAATTTTCTTCACTTATGCTCAAATCAAAGGCTGACACTAAACAAGTGGAACTCTTGTAATAGAATGTAGGTAGTATTGCACTTTTACCTTAATCTCTCATCATTGTATTGCATCCCTGGCTTATACAGTCACACTAAATCATTTGGTGATTGAATTAAAATTAATCTAAATGTTTTTTATGTTATGTTGATGTATTAGAAACTTACTTGGATTTAGAGAAGTGGGTTGGATTGGGTATTCCTTGTGGAAACTATTAAAGAGTATATTTTAACATTTTTTCATACTTTGGGTGAACTCATGGGGTATTTTCATGTCACCATTAATAAAAGTATGCACTAATATAGATATTTGGGTTCTTAGGGTGACCTTAGAACCCCCTTTATGCTTTTGGCCATTAAATGTTTAAATTATAATGAGGATGGAACTAAAAGGGGGGAAATGGATTGATGTGTAGAACTATTTATTATATGAATTGTGGAAAAATATCTTGTTTGAAATTCTTGTAAATTGATATGAGTATTGAATAACTTAATGTACCTCCTTTTATTCCTCATTATTAGTATACGCACGGAATTCCATGGATGATCCTATTATTCCATTATAGAATGAATGTGAATATTGGGATATGAAGACACCTTTCAATTTAATAATGTCTAATGCTATGGAATGTCTTGATAAACCAAGTGAGTTTTTCATATATTTATAAACATGAATTTCATGGGGTTGATCCCCCGGGGATTCATGTAATTTCTATACTTATGGAAATCCATGGATTAATATTGTGGATTATTGAGAAGTACCCTTATATAATTTCATGGGATTATTTCCCTAGATTTGGTTTCATTATATTGGTATGTAATGAATCAAGTGTAATCCTTGGATTACAATTGAGTTATTCCTATGAAAATCATCGGAGGTCCCTTGAGTTTGGACCAAACTAGTCAATTTTCTTGAGAATTTATAGAAGTTAATTCTTGATTGAGGTACATGGATTCCTTTGGGTTACATAATCATGGTTTCCATAGTGATGAACCTTGGATCCCGATTAGGCTATGATACCTCCTTCAAGTTAAGAAGACCATCATAGGTTGAACTAGGTAGTTTTGGCCTAGGTTATCTTCATGAGACCAAAGGATTAACTTGGTTCATTTTATTTTTTCATCTTTTTGTTATCCTTAAAGTTTTAGTTATATATTTCATACTATTATGCTTTACATGTATAGACATTATTTTTATTATAACCCATTGTTGGTGGTATAAAGAGTTGTACTCACATCCTATTTAGACCACCATTTGGTACTCAAAAAACATCATAGATGCATATTTAGATAAGTGAAAGAACCCTTTATTTGATGCTGGATGTTATGTCTAGGATTGGAGTTGATATATTGGGATCAGGATAGATTTTGGTACTTCTCAGTTTTTTAAATCTTTTGGTTCTTTTCTGTTCCATTTACTTTTGGGTCTTATTGTACTAGACCATAATTTTGTGTATGATTTATTTTTTTGTATGTGGAATCGAGATGATAATTCATTGCTTGTGACTTAATATTTTAGAACTTTTTTGTTTTATCTAGTTGTGAAGTATATGACATTTCCAATATTTTTTAAACACTAACCAATTGGTATAGTCTCCCCACAAGACCATCTATAGACCCTCACTTCTTATCGGAATCCTCTATCACTGGTTTAGTGGAATTCAGTTCAAGGTGTTACAAAATGATATCACATTATAGTTTTCTTTGATTAAGTTTTTAGACCAAGTAGACAGGAGGAAGGACATGCTGGGACTTGGTTTTGAGCTTGTTCAAGGGAGTAGTTAACCCACATAAGAGGGAAAATCTTAGTTAACATGGGATAGAATTATTGTTCTTTGAAAGTGTTATTATAGTTAATCTATTTTTACCTTGAGTGAGGTATTTATTTTATGAGGTTATGGTTTGTAGTAAATTTTACTCTTGGGGTAGTATGGAAATAGGGTGTATGTAATTGAATCATATTAGGAACATTGGTATTTAAATCCCAATTTCATTACTTCATGGAATTATTATATTGATATGTTTTTTGTGGAACCGGTTGGTAATTTAAAATTAAATAATTAACCAAAACTATGTTTTCCTATATATATTAATGGTGTAATTATATATAAACAATCATTAAATGACAAAAGATATGAAATTGTTACCAATTATTTGGAATATAAATTAGTGATTGTTAAATAGGGTTCACCAAACAACTTTAAGAGTGTTTTACTATATAAACTTTGTGTGAAACATAATATAACGAGACCAAGGTAGAAGTATTGGAAAATGATAACAATATACATGAGTATGATATGTGAGATCTAGATAAATTAAATGAAGGTTTGGGCCAATAACATTCCAGTAAGAAACATACCAGTTTTTTTCCTCAAAACGTTTGAATTAAATATTATTTAACCAATATGGGTTATATGAGTCTTATTTTTATGTATGACTTGACCATATAGTGGTTATATGGGGAAATTAAGATCACCTGAGTTGTGAGTTAGAAGCCTATCTCTGTAATTACTTTACCAAATATGTTATATCAAGAAATTTTTTGGTAATATGTTCTGAGGTTTTCCATTGGAATTATAGATAAATACCTCATAATAAACCACTAGATAAGTTTTAGGAGGGAATTGGAGAGAATTTACCCAATCTGTAGAGGCCCTATCCACTTGTGGAATAGCGCCAAGTTATAGACACTCAACTTAGGGAGAGTCTTTTTCATGTGTTGTAGTTTATGAAAATAGATGCACCTTGAGTTTTCAGATGATGTATAAGCTAACTAGAGAGTTTTATTAACAGTTTCCACGAAATTTATTTGGGGAGGGTTTCTCCCAGGAAGATGATACTTAACTTGAGGATTTTCATACACCTTCAAGCATCTATAGACACCCTCTAGAAAGAGGGTGAAGCTTTCCACCTATATGCATTGAGGCTAGGCTTGGTGATGGTGGGATGTTTTGATTTGGGATGACCATATTTTAGAAATTATGTTGAAGGATTTATAGACTATTTCATTCAACCACTTATTCCCTAAGACCTTATGGTCCGATAGGTACTTGGAATTCAGAAACTTGGAGAAACGTAGCTTATATATCATAAAGTATTCTGCTCTGATTATTGTGTTATAGTTTTTTGTCCCATCCATGGATAGTGATGAGTATTCTAGGTCAATATGATTCTATTATGGACATATATAAGATATAAATTCAAATGTGAAGGTCTTAAATCCAAAATAATCACTCAGATAGTGAATTAGACCTTTATTTTTTAGAGGAAGTTGAGATAGGCCCATGGTCCAGGGTATACAACACCAGTTGGTAATGGATAGTCTAGTGACAGGAAGCACTACTTTGATGGGTCAAAATAGATAAATGTGATATAGAATATAAAGTTATATAGTACAATCATATTCCACCAGTGCATTTGGGTGCATCACTACAGTTGGCATTATGACAGGACACCATTCAAGTTCCAATAATGTGATAAGATAAGATAACTCATGAGGTTTTTCATAATGATTTCATATGAAGCCAATGATAGAGCCTCCAAGGAAGTTCTTGGATTTAGTGTTGGATCCACTACTCTATGATATGATGTTAGTTGGAATTTTACTAGTCTCATAGGTTTAAGTGATGGAAGACATGCACGGAGTTAAAGTCAGTCATGCCCCAGGGTACTATGATACTAGAGAGTTAGGTTGGGATATAGGTTCAAGGTTCAAGGAAGATATAGTTGGTTCATATTCCTCCCATAGATCAGGAAATTGGTCCTTATACCAAGACTAGTATGATTTTTGTTCATTGGATTTATCTTTGGTTCTTTTTGAAAGCGAGACTTTTCACTATTTTATGTCCACTTAGTTCATGGATGGTCTGGGTTTGGTTCAAGTATACATATGGAGTGATATTTATCAACACGCCATTGGTAGTATCGTCTGAAGTATTCTATCATTGTATAAAGTTTGATCCTAATATTATAGGCTTCCATTTTCTATGGGACCTTATTATGCTAGATATGATTGAGTATTACCTAATTATAAGAATGGGTTGTTTGGTTCCCTTTAGAGCTCATATAGAATTCTACCATCAAAGGGTTTCTTTTATGTTTCTTGAAAGAAATAGATATTTTTGAAATGGAGAGAGAAACATTAATGTTGGTTAATCAATTATTATTCACCATAAGTTAAGTGAGGTTTAAACCCATTATATCATCTTTATTTTGGATAATGGAGGGGATTGCATGGTAGTTTTCCCCTAAATGGTGGACCAGTTTATAGATTCATTCCCTAAAAACCTCTTGGAATTATTGATCAAGAGGGATGCAGAATTAACCATTGAGATTATGTCAGGTGTTGAACCTATGTCATCTCTTCCATATCAAATGGATCTTAAGATCTTCCTGATTTGATGCACCAGTTGGGGGAATTAGAGGCCAAGGGTTTTACCCACTCCAGTACCACCCCTTGGGTCTCTCTTGTCATCCTTTCTATGAAGGATGACTATAAATTGAAGTTGTGTGTGGATTATCGGTGGATGAATCCAATTACTATTAAGAACACATATCTACTATAATTTATTGATGATATTTTTGACCAACTCAAAGGTGATTAGATATTATCCTAGATTTACTGTAGATCAGGTTATCACAATGTTATAGTGAGACCCTCTAATATACCATATAAATATTTCTAAACTAGTTATGTCTTCTATGAGTATTTGGGACTGTATTTTGTCCTAACAAATGAACTATAATTGTTTATGGACTAGATTAATAGATTGTTTCATTCTCACCTTTATAATTTCATGGTGGTTTTTATAGATGGTATCATCATTCATTATTGAACAAAGGAGGAGCATGTGAAGAACCTGGATATCACTTTTTTAACACTACGATAACATGTGTTTTATGGTAATATATACAAGTTTTATTTTTGGATTGACTGGGAACATTTATCCAGAATATCATATTAGAAGATGGTGTTTTTTACCGAGATAAAGTTAGAGCAGTGGTTTCTTATTATCATCCTAAAAATATTTTTGTTCTCTAGAGTTTCTTAGGCATGCTAGGATATTAATGGTGTTTCATACATGAAATTTACCATTTTATAGAACCTCTAATAGTGATAAACAATAATGGGGTAAAGATTTTATTTTCAGAATCATTAGAGAATGTCATCCAAGGGTTAAAGTGGATAATAACATCGGCATTGATCCTGATATTTCTAGATCCATCTAGGGGGTATGTTGTATATTATGATGCATCAAGTATCCGGTTGGGTATAGTTCTAATGTAGGGGAAATGATTCATGGTATATTGGTCCCATTATATGATGCCTCATGAATAGAATTAACCTATAAATGATCTCAAATTTGAATTTGTAGTGCATGCCATAAAGTTTTTGTGGAACTACTTCTTGGAAGAATGGTTTTTCATCTATATAGACCATAATAGTTTGAATTACACCTTTACATAACAGGCCCAAAACCTCTGGTAGTGAAGTTGGTTCAAGTACCTCCAATGTTTAAACTTCAAGTTGGAATATACACTATGTAAGGGTAATATTGAATTTAATGATCTAATATGTAACACATATCCTTAGGTTGTCTATTAGTCATGTGGTGAGTGGAAACTGATGGTGTTATTTTTTGAAATGTATCTTGATGTCTAGGAAGACAAGTATTGAGAAGTTCTGGAATATTTATCAATAGTTCCATTTATTCTTTATCAAATCAATAGATGGTAGCTTTTATATATATACTTCCTAGTTATTACGGATATATTTAATGGGTTGAAGCTACCACCAACCTAGACTATAGATAAGGATGAGGTTATCCATGGTCATGGGTGTATTTTAGTGTCTACAAATAAGAAAGAGGATTTGATGAGGAAATATCATACTTCTAGGTTGGAAGTACGCCAAGGACCGATGAAGTTGTATCATGACATCCACCACCAGTATTGGTGGTTGGACATGAATAAGGAGATATCTGGGTTTGTTACATAGTGATCTAAATTTAAGTTATTTAATTCCAAGAAACAATGTGGCCTTCCAATTTCTTATAGTATCCTCTCATTCCTGAGTACAAATAGGATGATGTCACCATATATTTTTTTATGGGTTTACCAAATATACCCTAGGGTAAAGATGAAGTAAGGTTTATTAGGGATTGGATGAGGAAGGTTGTCCATTTTCTAGTTATTCAAGAGACCTTTATAGTGGCTGATCTATTAAGGTTTTATATTAGATAGATTATATGGATACATGGGATCCCTCATAGTGTCATTTCTAATAAATTCACTTAGTTGACATCATAATTCCAGCATGGGTTAATGAAATTTTAGGGAACTCAAATGATTTGGAGTACATCTTACCACCCATAGATCGATGGATACTCTGAGATGACAATTGAGGTGTTAGAGAACATGTTGAGGTCATGTTTTATAAATTGTGGATTTTTATGGGAGTACAATCTATCATGTGTGTAAGTATCCTATGAAAATAGTTAATATGTGATAATTTAGATGGATCCTTTTGTGTCTCTTTTAATAGGATTCCAGTTCGTTCACCATTGTGTTAATTTGAGGTAAGTCAGGAGAAATTGGTTGGGTAAAGACATATTCAAGAGATGATAAATCTTTTCTAGTTCATTTGAAAGAGAATGGATAGGGTGTTGAGTAGATATAAATCATATATAGATTGGAATCATTGAAACTTTAAGTTTGAGATATGTGGTTGGGTGTTATATGTGTGTCCCCAAGATTAGGGAACTATTACTTGAAATGGAAGTGGAAATTGGTTCCCAGGTAGGTAGGTTTGTTTTATATTATGAAGATTTTTGGATTAGTGGAATACTAACTTGATTATCCATATAGATTCAGTTCCTTTCACAATTTCTTTAATGAATATTATCATTGATGGTAATTTCCAAATATATCTCATATTATCGATGTTCATGATATTCAACTTGAGGCCAATGCATCCTTTAAGGAGATAAGGATTCAAATCGTGGACCATTTTGAGAAGACTCTTTGTAGAAAATATATCCCTATAGTGCTTATTTGATCGAAACATTAGCATGTTCTAGAGGAAATATGGGAGTGGAAATCATACATATGGTCCATGCCGCCATACATGTCTTTTGAAGAGTTTGATGATGTTTAATGGTACATCCCAAGGAAGAGTTGTCAAAAGGTGGGTATTTTTTAGTACATCACTCTTATTTTTAAGTAAAACCCCTTTTATTTTTTCCAAACCCCTTGTTTATTCCTTTAATTAATCTTTCAAGGGGGTTGGGGTTATAGAGGTTTCAGGGGGCCTAAAAGGAGTTCGAGGTATGCAACTTAAGGGATTCAATGAAACTGGTTGGCCAATTTCAAAAAACTAGATATTTGGTGGTCTTTTAGTGGTTTGGGACAGCCATTGTAAATCAAAGAACTATCCAACGGGTTCTAGACTATTATATTTGAAGTCGTAAAAAGGGACTCTTAGCCTTTTAACCCCTTTAACCCATTTAACCCCTTTCCTTCTTAACTCAAAATTTTCCATCATTTAGGGTAGTAGTAGTAGTAACATGGGAATCCACTCCTCCTCTCCTTGGATCTTTGGTGTTCCTCCTTCATTCCACCTTCGATTTCATTTTCATTCATCACCTTGGAAGGATCATGGAAAGGCTAACACTCATATAGCTTCCAAACTCACTTTTAATTAATGTTTAAATCTCTCCCATATTATTTAATATAAATTCTATATTTTTTGAAATATTTTCTAATTTATTAATTTCTCTAGTTTTTACTTGAATCAAATACTAACACTCAACAATTGGATCCCATATAACCTATGGTATGTGGTATCATTCTTTTCCCTTAAATCCTAGTTATTGTATTGCATCTTTTTCTTGTGTGGTTACATAGAATCATTAGAGGATTGGAATAAAATTAATATAAATGGGTTTAATTTTATGTTTAGTCTTATAAACTTCCTTGTATTTTGATAAAAGAATTTTTTTGGGTATACATTTTTGAAACATTTAAAAATGGTATTTTTTTATTGTTCCATGATTTTGGTGAACTAATGGGATTATTTGGGGATACCCTTAATGAAATCATTCTCTAATATGAAATGTAGAAGGATTAGGATGACCCTAGGACCCTATTTATGCTTACAGACATAGAAAGATTAAATGGGAACTAAATTGAAAAAAATATATGAACATATCATGATGTTTAGAAATATTTATTATATGAATTGTAGAATAGTGGAACGTTTGAGATTCTTGTAAATGGTTATGAGTATGAAATACCTTAGGGGATGTCCTCATATTATTCATAATTTGTAATGAAATGGAATTCCATGGATGAGACTTTGATTTAATTAGGGGGTATGTTAATTCCAATCTGTGGAGAAACCTTTCGATTTAATGAATTCCAACACAATGGAATTGCTCTAGCAAGCTAGTTGAAACTACGTAGATTCATTTCCAAATATTATATGGGGAAACCCCCACTAAATTTGGGTAACATATGTACTTATTAAATTTATTTTATTAATTTCATGAATTATTGAGTATTACCCTTGATGAATATTTTGGAATGAGCTTCATGGATTCTAATTGATTATATTAGTATATAATGTAATAATTACAAGCCACCAATTCCAATTGGTTTTTTCCTCTGAATATCAGGGGAAATACATTGATTTCAAACATGACTAATGTATTTTCTTGGGAATTTCTAGAAGGTATTCAAAATTTATCCAAGTATATTCCTCTGAGTTTCATGATCAGGGTTTCCTTGGTGATGAACCTTTGAGCTAGATTAGTTCATAATACCACCTCTAGGTTTAGAGATCAGTGTAGTATAAAGTAAGTAGCCCCAACCCAACTTTTCTCCATAATACATGAGGCTTGAACCAGTTCCATTAATTTCCATAGACTATTATTATACTTACTATGTCCTTATATAATGGAAACCATTATTCTTTACATGTACATACTGGATAGGATTTATACACTTTCGGTTGTGGCCAACTAATTTGTACTCACACACTACTTGGGATATTGTTTGGTACTAGAACAAACCATGTGGTTAAATTTTGAGACAAGGGAAATTTCTCTATAGATTATGAATGATTTTATGTCTAGGATTCTATTTGAGAACTGGGAGTTGCGATAGATCTTAGAACTTCTTGGTTTTTACTATCTTTTTCTTATTTCACTTCTGTTTACTTTTGTAATTTATTTTACTTGACATGAATTATGTGTATTATTTCATATTTTTTATATATAATAAAGATGATATTTCATGGGTTTTGACATGATATGTTACCACCTTTTTATTTTATATGGGTTTTTTTTATATTATTTTAACATTATTTTCATTTTAAAATCTGACTATAGGGTATAGTAACCCCACATTTCCATGTATAAACCCTCATTTCTATTCACTGGCCTTTGGAATACAGGGAGGTATTCTTGATTCCATGTGTGTAACTTTATTGGGGAACCATTTTAGTGTATCCTAGGTCGTTTCATTACATATTCCTTCTTATTTAATTTTTTATTGCACCATATCTCCATGAAGACAACCAATTAACCCTCCAGAGGGAGTTGTTGAAAAATGTATGTGATTAGACACTCCCATTAACCCAATTTTTATAGAATAAGTTTTTATAATGATTTCATCTATGGATTAGGGAGTGGTTACTAGTCTCGTTCAATCTAAATAAGTGGGTAAAGGTTTGAATCGGTATAAAGTTCTGGGGTTCTTTTGGAATAAGATTACTTCCTTCCAAGGAAGCAATGATCATCAAGAAGATGAGCATTAATTAGATAATTTTGAGAGAATTTTTTATTACATATATACTCCAAACTCTATCAAGGTGAAATGTGTTCTTTTTATATTTTAGGTACCTAGAAGAAAATTGTGGAATTCAATTTTTCAGGCCAAGTTATATTAAAATCTGGAGTCGAAAGATTTTAAAGTGTAATTTTAAAAAAAATTATCCTAAAATGATTTCTATGGGAAAATATGTAGATTTATTATCACTTAAGTATGGTGATCAGATAGTTATGAAATATGAAAACTACTTCATGGAACTCATAAATTTTTTCCTTAGATAGTTTGAACAACATGTTAAAAGTAAAAAGGTTTAAAAAGGTATTTTTTTCAAATATCTTGTCACGTTTACTTTTTATCAATATCTTTACTTATGTAGAATTAGTGGACTGATCCCCCATGGTTGAAATTGATCAATATGGAATTTCATATTTATTGGGTACTTCTTACACACCATGTGTTATTGAAAACATCTTTTTTGAGAGGAAGAGGAATCATAGTGAGCCAATAAGGGGTAATAGTATGGTTTACCAGCCTCTATATATATAGGCCTCTAATCATCCACCTGGGAGTAGGATCCTAATTTTTTATCATTATGGAAAAGTGGGATACATTAATCCCTCATGTGTAGAAACATTAAAGGCATCTAATTTATATAGACAAGTGTGAAATCTCTAGATATTTTATCAGACGAGACTTCGAAAAAAGAGTGATATGGAGTCTTCGACTCCTATAGGGTCCCAAAATCAGTATGATACTCCAAGAAAAGTCATATCTAACTCTCAATACTATATAGGTAAGGTTTTATTATCTTATAGGAAGATAAAATTTAGAGAGTAACCATATGCTAGTGTTTGAACTTAGACTCAAGTATAAATTTTGAAAATTTACACAGTTGAGTAGGCCCTCACTAAGTCTGAGGAAAGGATAGCTGCTATGACAAGTAGGTTTCTAAAAGAACTATCTATGTTAGTATCTTTATTTGATACTGGTACATATCAATCTATTATTTTTATCCAAGTTGTTTATTTTTTAAACCATACTTCAAATTCTATTCCTTACACAATGAAAATGTCAACTCCTCTTCGGAAGAATGAGTGTGGATTCGGATAACCTTATTTTATCATTTTATTTTCCAAGTTTGAAGCATCTTGAGATTTCCTTTCTTTGGAAATAGATCTATTTGAAACAATTTTTGGGATAGACTAGATTAAGAGATCAAATGATTTTATAGACTATATTTATATAAGGGTATATGTTGCTTCCCTAGAGGGGAATAATTAATTACTCTACGAAGAATGGGATCCATGATTTAGGAATGAGTGGATTATAATTATTTAATAGAGTGGACTCTTATTCTAGGTCCCATTATAGATATAGTATATCAATGAGATGAATATTGGAATTGTTTTACCTTTAGTGGTTAGGGACTTCCTTAAACTATTTCAAAAATATTTTTCAGAGTTTCCTCTTGAGTGAGAGTTCAAGTTCTCTATCAACCTAATTACATAGAAAAAATACATATCCTTTACACTATACCATATATATTCATCTGAACTAATGGTTTTAAAAATATTACAATAAAAATTATATTACAAATGGTTTATTCACCTGAGACTTTCTTTATGGGATGCCCAGGAGTTATTTTCTAAGAAGGATGATGGTTCTCTTTAACTAAGTATCTGCTACAAAAATCATAATAATTTCATGATCAAAAATAAATATCTCATTCCTTTTATTGATGACCAATTCATTCATTTTAAATGAGAACATTAGTTTTCTAAGACTGACCATTTCTCTTAGTATCACCATCTTTGGATGAGAGAGGATGACATCCCAAATGAAGTGAATATTTCATTGGAAACTTGAATAGTGTGTGTGGATGATATCTTTGTATATTACAATTTTGAGGAGGATTATGGGAAGAATTTGGTGATTTTGTTTATGGATTCATTTGGATCATTGGCTATATTCCCAGTTTTCTATGTGTATCTTTTACATTATAGAAGTGAAATTCCTTGGACATGAGGGGTCCAAAAATGTAATTTTTGTCAATCCTGATAAATTAAGGGCCATTTTTTCTTGGGAATAGGATAAAACTTTCTTTAAAAGTTATGTATTTATGGGATTGGTAGGGTATTAAAAGTAACTTATTTATAATTTATCTAATCATGAATCTCTTTTAAAAGAACACACCTAGAAAGGATTTAAATTAATGTGGTCTTGAGATTCATTACCTTATTTGATGAGCTAAATTAATAATTAATCCCAACCCTTATTTTTATCCCTCATAAGGATTTTTATGGTTATATTGAATTGTTTGATTCCTCAACAAAGTATTTAGGTTTTGTTCTTTTGTAGGTAAATCATGAAGAGGCTTACATGTCTCAAAAACATCATCCACCCAAAGGGAATTACCCTACCAATGACCTAGATTTAGTTTTTGATAAGAATTAACTTAAATTTCAAGGAGAGTACTTGTTTAGTGATAATTTCATGGTGTTTACTTATCAAAAAAATCTAGGATATATTTTCTCTCAAAAGGGCCTAAACATCAGGTATCCGTGATGATTATAATTCCCTCAGGCTTTCAACTATGATATTACCTATATGGAAAGAAAATTTAATTTAGTCACCAATGATTTAAGGATAAAGTTTCTTTAAAAATCCATTAGGTAATCTAGTTAGTAGTGGGATATCATGAGACTCATGGATATCCTACACCTATATGTGAGATACGAGAAGGATGCTATATTTTTAGGTACTATCAAGTTGAATCCTTCCATCCTTAATCTTTTTTGAAATAGAAGATAGTGGATAGTGACTTTCAGTTCTTTCAAGGAACTTTATGTGGTTGGGAGACTACTAGTGAGTGGTCTGGGCCTCCTAAAATTTCTATTTGTTTCAAGGGTAGTATTGGGGTCCATTTTTTATATGAAATGTAGTGTTCGAGGAATTCCAGTAGTCCCAATGTGTTGTCTATTCCAATACAAACAATATATACTATGATATAAAGTATAAATAGTAGTGGTTGGGCATGATAATAGATATTACAGACTTACATTCTTAGATTTATTCCATTTGGTAGGTAAATATTGAACATCAATTCCATTATGGCTTACTCTAACCCATATTTATTCCCTCCAAAGTGGGGTAAGAGGTTTTTATGGAATTCATTATAAAACTATCTCATTGTCCTCAATGATAAAATTTTATCTAAGTCATGATAATATAATTGAGCTAATATACCCAATTCGTACCAATTAAGGAGATAAAAAATTGGAGGACATTGGAATGTTACATGTGTATGAGGTTGTGATACTGCATGGTGTTCCTTCCTCTATCATATATAATAGAGACCACAATTTTCTGTCTTACTTCTGGGAAGACCTCCAAGTGGTGACGGTCACCCAATTGAAATTGATAATAGCTTACCACCACTATATTAATGTAAAAATGGAGTGGGATTACCATATTTTTAAAGATATTCTTAGAGTATGGGTTCTCAACATCAATGGTGAAAAGGATACTCATCTAGGACTGGTCTAGTTTGTTTATATCAATAGCTACCGGTATTATATTTATATAGCCTTATTCATAGATCCCTATAGAAAAAAATTTATTTCTAATCTATTCTAGATAAAGGTAGGAGAGACCTATATTAAAGCTACTGGACTTTTGCATTACATAACTATTACATCATCTTTAAGATAAAAAACATAATAGTGATACAATCAAGGATCCAAACATTTAGTATCTTAGGTAAATTATGATAAATAATTAATTATTAAATAATAAATCTGAAAAAATATTTAATTATTTCTTATATATCCTCTTAGTGTCCCTCACAATAATTTTAGTATAAGTAATCCCTCGAGGATATAACTCAATGAAAGGGGTGATCTAAAATCCTGGTAAGAAGATGAATAAAGGATATGTATCAATATAAAATGGGTGAGAATAATCATCCTCATCACATCATTATCATATTACAATAATAATAATCATGAGGTAAACATTTTATAAATATATGAAATCTAGAAATGCATAAAAATGAAACTTCATGTCTTGGTAGTCAAATACCACACATAGTTGTGAATAATGTTAGGATCATGTTCACGCAAAACATATTGAAATAAATACTAAAATCATTATTTTTAACAAATATAACATCATTTTTATGAATATTTCACATAATATCATGATATACATCACATTACCCAATGCATTAGAGGTTTATATAATTACAGGTCCACCTAACACATCATAATAGCTCGTAATCATGCATGCCACATAGAATGTATCACAATAATAGTTATGAAATAAACCCAAGGATGAGAATGGGTTCTATAAGTATTTCATAAATCATAATATCATGAATAAACCTTTTGGTACCCTAATGAATAAAGGAAATCACATTTTTTTAAACATCAATGTTTTTGAGTGGACACAAAGTATTTCAAGTGGAGTAAACTACAATGTTTTGGAAAATTAAGTCACTTTGAAAAATGATTTTCTAATAAAACATTTTGACATGGTAGGAACATTAGTATCCCAAAAATAAAATTTAAAGTACATTTTAAGGACATAATATGAAAATTCAAACTATGGAACATAGGATAACCAAAAGAAAGGATTGGGTTTGAGAATCCACTTACCTTAAATCCTTCTTTATTTTGTCCTTTTTTCAGCGTCCGAAATAATAAAATGAGGATTAGTAAAACAAAGTTTCAGAAGTGAATTAGGTTCATTTTATCCACTATTTAAAAATTATAATTATTAGATTATATTTTATTACACTATTTTCTAAATGTGAATTATTTTGACATCATGTTTTAATTAAATTTTCAAGTTTTTTTTTTTGATTTCCCAAATTTTTTTCAAACTCATTTATACATAAAAATAATTAACTAAAAAAGAACATAATTAATTAATTTATATATCAATATTATATATATATATATATAAGTCATAATATCCATACATGAAGGTGTTTATAATCATTTACTTGGAAATGTCTCTGTAGGTGGTTAACTGACCTTTGACAGGACATTGTCTAAAGAGCGAGAAAGAGAATTTTGAAATTTATTTATATAGTAAATAGGATACATAAAGTAGATTAAAATCATTATTATGATGTTAAAAAACTTCTTAATTAATATTATAAGGTTTTTTTTTTGAAATGGGTGGTGAAAAAATAATGTTAATAAGAAATAAAAGTCAAAGAGTTAATTGAAACTTACTTAATTATCAATGTAGTTTGTCTTGTACGAAACTAAAACACCCTCGATGTTTTGATTTGGATTACTCGAGAAAATTCCTAAGAATTATAAAGGTCTTTATAGGAAGAATTTTTCTAGATATTAGGATTTTTAAATTGGTGGATCAGTGGATTTCCTAGGGGGAGGAGTGGGGTTATTTATACTTGAGGAGAGGGGTATTTTTAGAGTAAAATATTAAATCAAAGGAAAAACAAGTAATAGTGAATATTTGAAAATATAAATCATATATAAATATAATATACATATAAATTAATGGGTTTAAGACTTTAAATACCATTAATAGTACTAATTATTTAGTTTATTAAGAAAAGGAAAAAAAGAAAAACTATTTTTTTAATGGTTCACTTTTTACTATAGGGTTTGGAAAGTGTTTTTAGGATTATAAGTTATGTTTAATATATTTTAATGACTCATTTATGAAATAAAATATATAATTTCCAAACTAAAAGTTATTAAAAGGATTATATCATTATTATAAAATGAATTATGTAATTTAGGATACACTGGCTATGTGAAAAGCTGTGTTTTTATTATTCACCTAAAAATTGAATTATTTCAAAAAATTACTAAAAAATCACCCTTGTAAAATTTCAATGTGACGGTTTAAAAAATGATATTAATCTTATCAAAATAAATTTATATCATATGTAATTTTAATTTTTAATGTAAAAATTATGATTTTTATAAAATACTATAAAATAAAGTTTATTAAAAATGTGCCTATATTTTTATTTAGTTTTTAATAATGGTATTTTTTTTAGAATTATGATATTTATAATTACTTATAATAATCATGATATATATTATTTATGTTATACTTTGATTTTTCTTTGAGGTCCAACTATTATTCCAACGGTTGGGTTATTATCCCCAACAGACAAGTTAATATTCCCAATGGTCAAGTTAATATTACAATAGTCACATGAAAATTACAATAGTCTCCTTACATCCTATAAATACCACTTAATTATTTCACACAATATTCAACTAAATTCCTCTTAAGTTTCTATATTTCAATTTTTTTAGATGTTGATTGGTTTGCTAATATATATTTTTCTTTTCTATAGTGTTGGTAGTGCGGGTGATGATCCTTGGAGATTGGGATGATCCATACTTTCCCATTTTAGATTTTTTATTTTATCTTTTTTAATCCAATTTTAATTATTTAAATTTTAATTGGTTTTATTTTTTATTAATATAATATTATTTATTAATGAAATAAATTATTTTAGGTTTCTTTATATCTATAATACTATATTATAACACACATTTATTTTAAGATAAAAATATCATTTATAAACTCTATGTAGTTACAATATTCCCCCATTTATAAATTTCGGCCTCAAATTTTAAACTCACGTTCTGGGTTGAGAATATGTGAGGGTACTTCTATTTCATTGTTTCTTAAGGTTCCCACATTGACTCTTCAGAATTATGGATCTGCCACAACACTTTAAAAACATGACTTATCTAGTTATATAGATATATTTCTCTATGATCTGATATCTTCAATGGCTTCTCCTCGTAAGAGATTTAATTCTCCAGTTATACCACCTCCATATTTAGTACTTGTGAGGGATCAGGTATGTTATTCCTCTGGATAGAGGCACAGATCATATCATGAACTTGATCTATATTTACGGTAAGTTCAAGCCAAATTTTAACTGATTCTATACAATCAAGTTTATCAATGTTTAAAATGTTCTTAGGGATATTATTCCCATTCTTTACAAATCACATGACTCTCTTTCATGGTTATATTTGAAAGAAAACTTCATCTTCAACTTCCAACTCCAATTCCCATCAATGGAACTTAGCATATCTTTTTTCCCAACTCAAATCAACTTTTATATGTTGTTGTGTGGATTAAACTTTCGATGCCATCTCTTGCACAAGGTTAGATCCATGTTGGTTTCATTCACCAACTTTATCCCAACAGCTTGGAGTTCTACATCGCTTCCCATACAGAGGATCATATGGATCCATTTGAGTATTTGAGTTGAAGTTTATTTTTGAGAACTAAACTAATGTGAAATGTTGAACCCATACACCCTTGAATTCTATTGAGCAGTATCTTTTCATTTCTTTGAGTTTCTAAATTGTCCTCTCAGATTGGCCATCAGTTTTGGGTGATAGGTCATTCCCAAATTCAATTCAATACTCAAATCATATTGAATAAATCTCAAGAATTTAGATGTGAACCTTGGATCATGATTATAAATGATCGAAATTATAACCCCAAGAAACCTCATCACATCATTTATATATATCTTAGAATTTTTCTAGTGAGAAATATTCTTAAATGGTGATAAAGTGGGTAGTATTGGTGATACAATCCACTAAAACCCATATTTCATAATTTCTTTTGCATATATTCAGGATAATAGTGAAAAATTCTTTCGTGATGCTCTCCCATTTCCACATGTGTTTAGTAAATGGTTACATCATCCCCTTGGATTTATATCACACTACTTTTACTTACTGACATACCAAGAAATTTGAGGTGTATGCTTCGATATCCTTCTTCATGTTGTCCAACCAAAAGTTCTCTCAAAGATCATGGTACATCTAGGTGCATCCGGGATGGATGGAGAAATATTTTCTATGTGTATTTTACAATATATATTTATTCATATCTCGTGATGTAGGCACTCAAATTTTAGTTCCAAATTGAAATATTCCATCCTCGTTAATTTTGAACTCATTAAACATGCCTTCCATTAGTTTTGTCACCTTCTTTTGAAGCTCCAAATATTACCTTTATACCTCCTTGATCATTTTTTAGATACATGGTTGTGTAATAATTTGGGTAAGGTATGATTTATTCCCTATCTTTACGACTTCCAAATCCATCCTTTTGATATCTAAGAAGATAGGTTCTTTCTCAATATTCTTCATGGATAGAGTATCATGTTCTTTTCTACTAAGAGCATCGACTACATTATTTTCCTTTCTAGAATGGTGTTGAATAGATCAATCGTAGTCTTTGATTAACTCTAACCATATTCATTGATTCATTTTGATCTCCATATGTGTGATTATATACTTTATAATCTTGTGATTATTATATATATCACACTTTTCCATATAGAGGTAGTGACGCCAAATCTTTAAAGGGAATATCACAACTGCTAACTCTAGATGATGTGTTGGGTAGTTCATCTCATGGATCTTCAACTATCTTGAGGAATAGACTATCACATTATCATTATGCATGAGTAAAAACCTTAATACATTTTTTAAATAATCACTTTATAACATAAAATCTTCTCTAATTGATGGTAGTGTGAGTAGAGGAATAGTAATTAGCCTCTTCTTAAGATCCTTATATATTTCCTCACATTCTTATCTCCAGACATGCTTTAACCATTTCTATGTTAACTTAGTTAATGGAATATAAAATAATGATAAATTTATAAAAAAAATTAGTATTACCCATATAATCTTAGGAAACTATGAATTTTCATCACACTAGTGGGTCTGGTCCATTCCTCAATTTACATTGTCTTTGAAGGGGCTATAGAATTTCCATCACTTGTGATCATGTTCCCCAAGAATGTAACATGTCATGTGCCAAAGTCACACTTTATTAACTTGTCGTGAATTTTATCCTTCCTTGATTTTTCCATCACAATCCTTATACTCTCTTCATGTTCCTCCTTACTCTTGGAGTTGATGAGAATATAATCGATAAATTCTACAAAAAAAAATTTCAAGACAATATCTTAAGACTCTATTCATCAAATCCGTGAATATTGAAGGAGAATTATTAAGTTCAAAGGGAATAACTATGAACACATAGTGCCAATACCTTATTTGTAATGATGTCTTCTAAATATCTTCTCTCTTCACATTCATTTGACGATATCTAGAATAAAGATCTAACTTTGAGAAAAAATAAGATCCTCAAAGTTGATCGAATAATTCATAAATCATTGGTAGAGGATACATTTTTTTATAGTGATCTTTTTAATCTCCCAATAGTAAATACATATCCACATTGATCCATACTTCTTCTTGAAAAAGAGAATTGGTTCACCCCAAGGTGATGGACTAGGGAGTATGAACACTTTTTCCAAATGATCTTGTAGTTGTTTCTATAACTCATCCAATTCAAATAGGGTCATCCCATTGGTGAATTTTGAGATAGGAGTGTCACTATGTATAAGTTATATTGGGAACTATATTTCATGATATGGGGTAAATCTAAGTAACTCTTTGAGAAATACATCATTGTATTCCCCCACAATAGCCATTACCTCAAGGTTGGTACATTTCTTCAACTCAATCATTTGGAAAAGGTATTCTTATTCATAGGGTATCATCACTCATACCATTGAGGGACCTTACAAAGGATATTCTTGATCCTCCTTGAATTTTTTGCAGGATCATGTGATAGTTCAGAATATATAAAGATATTTTTTTACATACATTTGATGTGTGATATATAAAACAAGATCCAATATATTCCTAGTATAGCATCAAATTCAACCAAGGGAAGGAATTTGAGATCATCTAGGATAATCTTTCCACAAATGATAATAGGAGATAAGTTCAACACTTGGGTTTCATTGATCTCACCATTATGTGTTTCTTCAGATATCTCTACTTCAAGGTATTAGTGTTGTGGTCTAATAGTTATATAAAACATGAAATATATAGATTATGGATAGAAATAGAATCAAATAAAACTCTTCATTCTTGATTTAATAGTAAATGTACCATGTATGACTTTATTTTCATGCTCCATTTCAGTAGTGGTCATAGAAAAATCTTTTCTTTTATTTTTAGAATTTTTTGGATGATAAAATTGATTACCCTTAAGGACCCATGGTTTAGTGTATGAGCATGAAATGTACCCCAACTCCCACTGGTTGAAGCATTGAACCATGGGTGGTGATTTCCTTTCCTTCATCATAATGATAATATTCTTCATGTCACTTCGACAATTATGATCATGGTGTACTTTTCTCCTATAGTTAAACCATTTCTTTATCACTTTAAGGTGATTCCCATGATTTTATACCCACATTTTAGACATGTGGGTGGTTGGATTATCTTTCCTCCTTTTCCATTGTACCCACCATCTTAAAACTCCATTCTTACCTTCTTATCTGTATAACCATGGTACATGTCTCCAAACTCCATCTATACTTTGAGGGCACATCAAACCAATTCTTCATAACTCCAAAAGGCTTGATATCTAAAGACTTCTGAATGTGTGGATTTAAACCACTAAATAATCTATCTATTTTTCAATAATTATTGATAACAAAACATGAGGCATATCTTTCAAGAAATGTGAATTTTTTCCTTATAATATTTGATAGATTCACATTCCTTTTTCTTCAACTCTATCAATTCTCTCCCTATAATTCTTCGAATATTTTTACTTAAATACTTGTTAAGAAATATTTTCTTAAAGTATTTCCACTCCATATCTTTTATTTTATCCTTCTTCTTGGTGTTATTAATCAATTCCCACCATTTATCAGACTCTCCATCTAAATAATAGATAGCTGGAATTTCCTTATCCTTCTTAGAATAATAGATCACCGCAAAGATATTATCTATTGAGTTAATCCCTATTCCACGACAATTTCATAGTAAGTTACACTAAAAATCAGTGGTTATTTCCACATAAAGGACTCAATGGATAGTTTCCCCTTCTTGGGTGAGGTTGGATGTCACAAAAGGTTCAGGTCATTATTCATATCCTAAGATAGTTGGGTAAGCATCACCATAAAGTTTTGAACTCTACCTCCCAAGGGATAAGGGATTTTGATCAAACAATCATTGTATTGTCCCTTATATGGGTCGTTGGACTCATTTATCATGGTTCCCACCATTTTCTAAAATAGATAAGGTATGAACAAAATTTAAGTCATAAAATCAATAATAATTTATTATTATATAATTAACACTAAATTCATATATTATGGGATCCCAATATTTATCCTTTTCTAAAAATGTTCTTCTAGGGTGTTTTACCTATACAGGGACCTATACTTATGGTTTTTACTCTTTTTCTTTAATCCTTATTACCAAATTAACTAAATCATTATCTGAAAACAACTATAGCGACATGAATTTTTTATTACATAACAATTACACCATTTTTAAGATAAAAAAACATAATAGTGATACAATACAGGATCCAATGGTTTAGTATATTAGGTAAATTAGGATAAAACATAACATTTACATAATAAAAATGAAACATTATTTAATTCATTATTCTATATCCTCTTAGTTTCCCCCACATTATCCTTAGTACAAGTAATCTCCTGAAGATATACATCAATGAAAGGGGTGAGATAGAAGTCCTGTAAGAGGATGAATAAAGGACATCAATCAATATAAAATGGGTGTGCATAATCATCATCATAACATAATAAGAATAGGATAATTATCATAATAATGAAGAAAACATTTTATAAAGGAATATAATGTGGAAATTTATAAATATAAAACATTATGTATTAGTGTTCAGATACCACACAGAGTTGGTAATTAAGCTAGCATCATGTTCACACATAACATATGGGCAGAAATCATAACATCATCATTGTAAGGAAATAATAGCATCATTTTCATGCATATTTAACATAAAATCATGATATACATAACATTACCCAATCAATTTTAAGGATATATAATTTTGGTACCACTCATCGCATCATAAATTCTCATAATCAAGCATTCAACGTAGAACAAACAAAAATAATAGATATGAAATAATCCCAACGGTGGGAATTAGTTTCATAAGGATTTCATAAAGAATAAATTCATAACTAATTATTTTTCTTCCCAAATGATTAAGGTAAATCATAATTGGACATAAAAAATAATTAGTCTTTAGTGGAAAAGAAGCTTTTCAAGAGGAGTAATATACGACGTTTTAGAAATTGAAGTCACTTTGAAAAAATCATTTTCTATGAAAACATTTTGAAATGGTATGAACATTAATATACCCAAAAAGTGGAAACGACATTTTATGGCCATAATCGGAACATTAATACTTTGGATGAGAGGATAACCCTAAGAATTGAATTGGGTTAGAGAGTACCCTTACCTTAAATCTCACCTTATTTTTTCTCTTTTCCATCTCCTGGATAATAAAATAAATATTATTAAAACAAAGATCTATAAGTGAATTATGTTCATAACATACATTACTAATCAATTATAATTATTTTATTCTACTTTTTAACACTATTTTTCAAATGTTAATTGTTTTGATAACATTTTTTCATTAAATTTTCCCATTTTGTTTTGATTTCTCTAATTTTGTTCAAAATCATTTATACATTAATATAATTAACACCAGAAGAATATAATACATGTAATTAGATATTTATATATTTTTTATAAGTTATATTTTCCATACATGGATGTGTTTATAAATATTGACTTGGAAATTTCTCTGTGGGTGGTTAATTGACTTTTGACAGGACATTGTCGAAAAAGAGGGAAAGAGAATTTTGAAATTTATTTATATTGTAAATATGATACTTAAAGTAAGTCAAAAGAAATATTATAATGTTAAATTACTGACTAATTAATCTTATATGGTTTTTTTTGAAAAGTTGTGTAGAAAAAATAAAGATAATAAGAATAAAAGGGTAATAGTTAATTGAAAGTGACTTAATCCTCGGTGCAGCTTCTCTTGAATAAAACCAAAACAGCATTGATATTTGGGGTGGATTACTCCAAAACTTACCTAAGGATTCTAAGTGGATTGAGAGAAAGTATTTTGGTAGAGTTTATGATTTATAAAGTTGGGGATGATTGTATTTCCAAGGGTAGGGAGAATGGTTATTTATAACTGGGGAGAGGGGTATTTTTAGAGTAAAATATTTCAACAAAGGTAGAACATGTAATGGTGAATTTTTTATAATATAGATAATATATAAATATAATATAATGGGTTTAAGACTTTATAACCCCATTATAATTCTAATTCATTTTTTATCAAAAAGGAAATAGGAAAAAAGAGAAATTTTTATTTAAAGGAATCACTTTTGAATTTTAGTTTTGAAAAAGTGATTTTTAGGTTTGGAAATTAATTTTATTATATTTTAGTGAATCATTTATGAAATAAAATATATCATGGATGTATCTAAATTTCTATAAATTATTAGTTCGTTATTACATCATGAATTATGTAGTTTAAGAGATAATGATTATGTGAAAAATTGTATTTTTACTATTCATCATAAAAATGAAGTATTTGAGAAAATTTCCAAAAAAATGCCCTTGGGAAATTTTGACTTATGATTTCAAAAAATAATATTCATTTTATAAAAATAAATTTATAGAATATTTAATTTAAATTTTTAATATAAAAATTATGTTCATTATTAAATACATTAAAATACAGTTTATTAAAAAAGTTTCTATATTTTCATTGAGTTTTTTAATCATGGTATTTATTTTTCAGCATTATAATATTTATAAATATGTATATTAAACATGATAAATATTATGTATATTATATTTTATTATTTTTAGGTCAAATTATTATTCCAATGGTTAGGTTAGTATTTTCAATGGTCAGGTAACTATTCCAATTGTTACATTATTATTCCATCGGTTATCTTACCTCCTATAAATACAGATTCATTATTTCACTCAATATTAAACTCAATTAATATCAAGGTTCTATATTTTCATTTTCTAAGATTGTTATTATTTTAATAATATTTTATTCTAATTTTATATAATTTTGGTCATGGGGGCGATAATCCTAGAAGATTGTGGATATCCATACTTTCACATTTTAACTTTTCTATTTTATATTTTTGTCCCATTGTAATGCTTAGAATTTTAATTGGTTTCATTATTTATTCATGTAAAATTATTTATTAATGAAATAAATTATTTTTAGTTTATTTATATGTATAATTCTTTATTATAACACATATTTATTTCAAGTGACAAATATAATTTATAAAATATAGTTTGTTACATTCTTCCCCTATTTAGAAATTTCTTTCTTAGAATTTAAACTCATATTCTCAGTTGTGAATAGATGAGGGTACTTCTGTTTCATTGTTTCCTCTTATTCTCATGTCGTATCTTCATACTTATGGTTTTTCTATAACACTTTTATAGGGTGAGTTGTCTTGTTTCATTGAAATGTGTATATATGGTCCAAGATATTCATGAGCTACTTCTCATCAGAGATTCCATGATCTAATTATACCACTCCCAGATTTTGGAACATGTGAGGGATTAGGTATGTACTTTCTCATGAGTGATACACGGAACACATCATGAACTTGATCCATATTTGGTGGAAGTGAAATTCAATAGCTTAATGCTACAATGATGTCAAGAATCTCAAAGTGTCCAATGTACCTAGGGAAAATATTCCCTTTATTTCCAAAAAGAATTACTCTCTTCCATGGTGATATTCCAAGGGAAAAAATTTCTTCAACTTAAAACTCTAATTCCCTTCGATGGTTTTTAGCATAGCTCTTTTTTCAACTCTGGGTATCTTTTATCTATTGTTGGATAGCTTAAACCTTTTCTGTTATCTCTTGTACAATGTGAGTTCCAAGTAACTTTTTTTCACCAACTTTATCTCAATAATTAAGTGTTCAACATCGCTTCTAAATGACCTTTATAATGATTTTTTAAAAATGGTTGATATTTTTAAACAACTAAACTTCTTGTGAAATAATGTTTTTGAAAAATAGTTGAAATTGTTTTATTGTTTGAACCCAAAAATAAATGGCGAGACAAGTTTTAATCTTTGAGAAAGTTTTTTTCCGAACACATATTTCCTAAAATAGGTGTTCAGATTTATTAGTAGAAAAAAAGGTATAAGGAAGATGGAAGGTAGAAGTTATATAAGTTTGTTGATCAGACACACCATTAGACTTAGATCCATTAGAATGAAGTTCAAGATTAATTGGACATAGTGTTGATAATAAAGTCCAAAGTTGTGGATTGAGGAATTCATAATTATGCTAAATAGAATTGAGTAATACAGTGATTTCAGGATTTATAAAGTTATTAAATTTTTTAACCCTAAGTTAGATGATGTTATGCTGATCTCAAAAGTTCTCAATGTCTTGAGAGACTCATGATACAAGAAGTATTTTTTATTTTAAGAGTTATGAATTCATTAGTTTGAAGAAATATGAGATTAAAAATATGTTGATTTTCAATCATTTTCACAAACCAACCTAGGCCAACCCTAAACCAGTCCCCCGAGCCAGCCTAAAATAGGGCTAAGAGGCATTCCCAATCCTCCCAGGCAAGCGAAAAGTACCAAGGGAAACAAAAATGTAATAATGGGAATGATTTCACCCAATAAAAATAAACAAAAACAATGGAATAATATAAGATCATACCAAAATATAAAAAAATAGAACAATTAATAAAGAACTAAAAAATAAAACTAACAGAACCTGATGACCACTAAAACTCCATGTGACCCCATGGATCACACTATGATCACAACACTCAACGTCGCCCACTACGATCGTGATCAAGCTAAAACTTTCGCGTGGGTTTAAAATGAAGAACAAAGTATCAGCAAGATTATTAAAACTAAATAGGCATGCCAAAGTAATCTATTCCTAAATGAATTTCCTTTAAAAATGATTCATCAATTTCATTTTAGAACTACAATATATAAAAGTAATTGTTTCACACACTTTCCCATAAAATCAAATCATAGTCTATTACCCTTTTTATTTAAACCAGTTTCTTTTTTATAGAGAAATATTTAATCTTTTAATGAAATAGGTACAGATAAGAAGAAAGTATAAGGAATTTTTAAAACCACTTTACACCAACATTTGAAAACATTTAATCAATTTCGATGTATAAATCCACACTACTCATAAATTAATCACTATAGTAATACAGCATGGGAAATGGAAAGATATCACACAAGAGTGACCAAACAAATGATGCACCAATGTCATCCTCCGCATATAAATAAGTATAAAAATACATGGGAGAACCTAGAAGCTTGTGAATAATATATAACATACTATACATGTGACCCATCCTGGAGGCGTGCCTTACTAGATGACATCATAATGCCCAAATTCCCGATCTTCTCGCTACTGGGCCAAACCGAGGGGCATAATCCCATAGCAATAACAACAAAATATCCACCTGTTATGGGCCACTATCCAGTACGTAATCTAAACTTGTTCAACAATCATTCACCTAAAATTCTATCACTATGTTAAGTTCTCGTGTCACAAATAATAAAATGGGTGATCAAACCAATGAAAACCAAGAATTCAATCACCAGTAAATATATAAAAATATATATCACGCATAAGAAACTCACATAATAAGCCACCCTCGAGTCACTCAAATGAACAAGTCCCTTGCCTTTCAACTATTTGATCATAAGGGAGTCATACCTAGTAGACCTCCAACAACATACAACATCACCAAAACAATTTGGAACCCCATTTAAGAAATATTCTTAAGCAACCCACACACATTTACAACCCATATTCAAAATAACCAACACATGAAACCTTCAAAACCATAAATCCACTATGACACTCATTTAAGAAACACAAGTCAACATTTAAAATCCAAAACACATTTTTAAAGGCCAACGGGGAATTTCATCAATCACTTGATGTGAAAAAATTTTAATCAAACCATTTATTGAAATACATTAAAATAATTAAATCACTCTAATTCAAGACAGACAAGTTCACTAAAAATTTTATATCAATAATTAATTCAAAAACTATTTACGAAATGTAGGAAATAAATGATTCTTAAATTTAAAGGTCAATGCATAGATATCCTACCTCGAAAGGAGATAACCAATATAAAAAATTCGTCACCTGACACCTTTGATGAAGATTGCTCCACAATTTCAGGCACATAAACACATATATATACCCTTTAATCCAATTCACATATTCCCCGCACCATGATGGAATATGTGCATGAAGGAAATATAAATATATATATATATATATACCTAGGTATGTGTGTGAAAAACTTTGATGAGGCCCCAAACAAACTAAATAACCCTTAGGGACCCAAACAATTTCCAAAGACTCTAAATAAATTTAAACAAACAAAGGAGGGTAAGATCAATCAACCTAAAATGGCGGCGGATGAACTGAAATGGACTAAAGCGCTTCACCTTTAGAGTCAGATACTTAACTATACACAAGGAGGACCCACCAGACCCACCTCACACCCTAAAAACAAGATCAGCGTCAAAAATCATCACATCTAAAAACCCTAGGGTTTGGTCGGACCAAATGGGGCGATGGGAAGAGGGGGAATCATCTAGAAATATAGGATAGGGGGAACAATGACCTTACCTAGGTGGGCCAAGGAAGAGTTCATAGAGAGGGAGGTTTACTGGAAGGAGGGGGTGCGGCCGTAGGTCCGAGAAGGGGGGTTAGCATCACGCGACCAAAGTAGAGGTAGCATCAAGAGAGATAGTGGAAGGGGAGAAAGTAGATTAGGGTTTTTTAAATTTTATTTTAGTTTTAAATTTATTTTGATATAAATTGAATTAATTTAATTTAAAAAAACAACATACTCGGTGGTGAACGGTTTGGGTTAGGGTGTGATAGTCAGACTGGTAAATAAAATATAGAGATAATCATATCTAAAAGAATTGTAGGTAGAATTTTTTGACTACTAGAATTTTTCATTTTCTGTAATCAGATAAATAAATAATATCTTGATAATGAAATTCATAATGTTACTGAAGAGGACAACTGAATAAAGTGATGTTAAAATTTATATAGTTTTTATGCATTCTAACCATAAGACCGATGGTTCTCTTCTGTTTGTAATTCTCAGATATCATAAGTTTTCGGTAACACTTGTGATGCAATCATTATAGGGAAAAGGGGTAGAATTTTTGCATCCAATAATATTAAGTTTTGGTTAGAAATAAAAAAGGTGTTGAAAGTTAAGGATGTCATAATACTTTCCTATTATATTCATGTATTTCTTTTCAAATCTTGAAATTATCATAAATCATGAAAAGTATCAGGATAAAATCTTTTGGTGAATTGAGTTTATTGAAGGTCTATGAATAGTTTGTATTTTTCCCAGAAACATTGAACCAGAATATCAGATCAAGAAGTACCAGACATAGAATTTTTAATAAGTTTGAATGTGTAAAGCAGATGAAGTTTCAAAAAATTAAAATTTTATGAGTGGTGTTATAATCAGAATTAGTAAATCATAATTATTTTTCCATCATTATGAGAAATTTGTCAAAATAAATAAATTCAGTCATACTGATTTGAGGAAGATCCATCGAACTAGGGATAGACATTGATCTGTTAGATGCAGTTTCTATAAGAAATTCAATCAAAATGAGGTGAGGAAGTTTCATTGTATTGAGTTGAGGAGGTTCCATAGAATATAATAAAGGTTAGGAATTCCAAGAAGAATTATTATAGAGAAGAACAATGAAGATTCTATAATATTTTTAAATAGTAGATGTTGTCAAACTTGAAATTCAAATATTCATAGATCTTAGAGTTTTTGAATTTGAGTAAGTGGGAAAAGTTTTTCAATTTACCACCTTTTCCATTATGATATTACAATAAATATAATCATATTACATTTATACATTTCAACTTTTCATGTGAGCAGAAAAGGCAGAGTGCTTCAAAATTTTTGCTAGAATTATCTTTTCAGAAAGGGATCTCATTGTAAGACCAGACAGCTGAAATTTTACTTATCGGACTAAGGAAGATCAAACTCAAGAAGATCATAATGAGAAAAGTTTGAGTAATTTATATTGATAATGGGTTCATCATACTAATTCCATCGGACTAAATTTATTAGACTAAGTCAATCAGACCAAGCCTCATCAGACTAAGAATCATACCCAACCACATTAGACTGAGGATTCCATATAGAACCTCTGTGGAGAAATTTCAACAAAGTCTTTATAATTATGTTTTAGATTACTTTCTATGTAATAAAACATTATAAGTTTATAGGAGTCAGTATAATTATTCCTATATTGAAATTGAAGGTGTCTAATGGGATTTGGCACAATTTTTATTCACTTCTTCATAATAGTTAATTTTTATTGACCCATGGAAGTGGCTATGGCAAGGTTTTAGGTTATCACACTGAGCCTAAACCTTGTAAATCTCATGCTCTTTACATTATTTCAATATTGTTCATGCATGAGTATTTACTAATATTTGAAAGGGATATAAAATTTAATAGGTTGGAGGGGTTATGTTTTTTAAAGTATCAAAACATATAAAAGTGAACAAATGATTTAGCCCCCCCCCCCTCTCAATCGTTATTCAATCCTTTGGAACATTAACTGGTATCAAAGTGTAGGTTCTATTATTGAATCATTATCCAAGATAATATCAATTTTTCATTAGAATATGAATTCCTACCTTTTTGGGGGGGAAAATATTATGGATATAAAAATAGGATGATTCCTTATCTCATATAAATTTCCATGGATGTTGTTAATGTTGCAAAAAATGTATTTCCACATATTGAGAATAATTACTTGATGAATATTTTTGATAAGAGAAATATCAATGTTGATGGAAAATCAATAAATTAAATCATTATGTCATTATCAAAAAATGTTAATATAAAGGTGATGATCCTCAAAACTTCAAAGAGTATGAGGGACAAGATAGAAATTATTTTTCAATGGAATGATAAAGTGAAGGAAACAAAGAAAAAAATATGGATAGTAAGTTTGAAGACATGATAATGAGAGTTGATGAAACTGTTGATGAATACTTCACCTGGTAAAATGAATTTGTTTTTATCATTAGAGGATTTGTAGATGTTATAGAAGATTATACAATAGTGAAGAAACTTATGAGAAACCTTCCAAACATGTTTGATTCTAAAATTTACTCTTTATAAGATTAATATGATTTATATCTTGATTAATTTCATAAATTTCTTATTTCTTATGAAATTAGGAAATAACCAATGTTAAAAAAAAAGTATGAAAGATTAAATTAATTATGAATCCATGAGAAAAATGAAAATATAAGATGTTGAATATTCTAACACTTATGAATCTCAAGATAAAGATGATGATGAGTTGAATGAAAAGATCATGTCTCTTATATCCAAGAACTATATAATAGGAAGAGAAAATTATGGGAGGAAACTTCTTCTAAAATATTTTGATTATAGTTAAATATGAAACTTTTCTATGAATTGTCTCAAGAATAATTTTAGTGAGTATCGATATGATTTTGATGAAATAAATCAATGGAACAAGTGGAAGAGAAGTTAAAAATAATAAAAGTCCTCAAACAGAAACAAGAAGAAGTTTATTATAAAAAAATAATTATGTTGAGTAATAAAGTTTAATTAGACTCAACTAAAAAAATTATTTGAAAGATTAAAGTTCAAAAACATTCATATACTTCATTTTAAAATTTGAGAGAAAAAAATGATTACTCAGATAATAAATAAGGTGTGGGAAAATCATAGAGATATTATCAACATAGAATAGAACATACTTCATGTATTGAAAAAAACATAACTCTCAATAAATAAATCTATGTAATGAAGAAATATTGTAAATAATTCAGTAAACAAAGAAAATATTTCATCATATAGGAAGATGAATACATCCAACAGATATTAAGTTAAAAACTTAGTATTGTTGAATAGGGAAATATGGTTAAATATCTTACTAAGAAGATGGAAGCTAAGGGAGAATAATTTATCAAGTTTTAATAAAAAATTCTTGATTCCAAAATTACCTTTAGTAATATGAATGAAAACATCAACAATTCTTTAGAATAAAAATCTAAGACTTTTAAAGTTTCTAGAAAATTTAGGTCAGGATTCAAATTAAATCCTCACCCAAGAAAAATAATGCTTCATCTGATTTTTCTAATATTTTAGGTTATAAAAAATGGTTTAGGAAATTTTGGGAGAAAAAAGGATGTGATAAACCTTTTTAATTTACAAAATTTTAAAACTCATTCATGAGGAAAGATGGTCCATGTTTAGAGTATGTTAGAGCAGGAAGAAATTATTAACCTCAACAAATTTTCTACAGTGAAACATTTTACATTAATATAAAATCAATATTTTATAGTTATTTTTAGTGTTTTTGAATCTATGGAAGTTGGGCTTATAATTTTTGACACAACTTATCTCTACCCATAAGAGGGCTGGATCAAAGTGGCAGAAATAGTGAAAGTAGATTGAGTAACATTCCTAACACATTGTAAGTTAGAAAATAAAAATCTCATGATGTTGGAAACTTCCCCAAAAATTAAATTTGAATATCTATTATAATTTTTTGGAAGATTTTATTAGGTTATTCATAATGATGAAAGATTTATGAATATTCTTCTAGAATAATTTTCTTATGGGAAAAATAACAAGAATCTGGAATAAAGAAAGTTGAGGAAATAGATATTATTGTTGTGACTTCCTTGAAAGTAAGTAAAAAACATGGATACTTGATAGTGGTTTTTCTTCACACATTACAGGTGATTTAAAAGACTTGAAAAATGTTTAAAACCATGAAATAGGACTTTTTACCTTTGGGAATGATAGTTCCTTAAAAACTAGAGGAATCATAACGATTGAGATTGAAGCTAAAAAGTTGAAATCTAATGAAGTATTGTTTTTTATGGACTAAAACATAACTCACTTAGATCAAGTAAACATTATAATGATGGAAAATAAGTAATATTTAGAAAATATTCTTGTGTTATCAAAATTGTGAAATATGGAAAAGTTATTAGAAAAAGACAAATAACCAGTGGTAATCTATTCTAAATACAAGAATTTAACAAATCATGTTACTCTAGTGTTGAAGATGAAAATAAGTTGAGGCATCGAAAACTTTTCCACATTGGAAAAAAACATAAAAAAATATTTATAAGGTTTATGATGTTTTTAACATTCCATAATTGAAAAGAAGAGAAGAATATATTTGTGTAACTTTTTCAAAAGGTAATATTAATAATAAAAGTCATAAGAGAGTCGAGATTTAGTCCACTAGTCTTCTTGAGCATATTTATTTTGATTTATGTGGGATGATGACACATAAATCAACAAAAGTAGATTTTTCATTTATCACTTTTATTGATTATTTCAATCGGATTACCAATATCATATTTTTGAAACACAACTCATAGGCTGTTGAAATGTTTAGTCTCTTCAAAAAAAAAGTTGAGAAAGAAATATGGTTTTATATAAACCAAAAGATAACAGATAATGGAAAAAAATTTCAATAAATACTTTCAAAACTTATCTTATAAATAATGGTATTTAACATCAATATAGTTCTCCATATATCCCACAACAAAATGGAGTAGTATAAAGGAATAATAGAAGTTTGGTGGAAATGGGAAGAAGCATGTTAGCAGAATACAAACATTCAATACATATTTAGAATAAATTTTTGTTAAGTATAGAATCCAACATGACTTCTTATGAAATGTGGTATAACAAAAACCCTTCACTGATGTACTTCAATGTTTTTGGAAGTCCATGTTTACATAAAATCAAAAATAAAGATCTAGAAAAGATTAATGACAAAGATGATGAAAGAATTTTTCTGGTTTATTCACCCAATATAATAAGTTAAAAATATTGGAGCAAACATTTAAAAAGGTTGGTGGACTCATATGATGTGAAAGGTATTGAGAATCCAACATTATTAATAAAAGTTACTGGGAATTTTGGGGGATAAAAATTAAAAGTTTCCAATGAAAATGAAAGTGAGAAAAGTAATTTGCATAAATATTAAAATGAATCATGCTATGAGGAAAGTGAAGATAGGAGAGGAACTCTGAAATTTCATACTTTACAAACATATTGATAATAAAAATATTTTTGTGAATCAGAAGGATCTAGTTCAGACTAGATGACTGCTGGGATTAAAAAATCAAACTTCACTCATCAAAAAAGTTTAATGAGAATCGGTTTCAAAAACTATACAACACCGATATAATGGGTGAATTATATGAATAAAGATTTGGATCAAATTCAGAAAAATGAAACATGGGAACTTGGTCCATGTCATAAAGGTAAAAATATTCATAGAACAAAAAGGGTTTATAGAAACAATTTGAATGAAAATTGATAACTTTAAAGAAATAAAGAAATGGTTATTTTTAAAGTTTATACAAAAGTGGAAGTTGTGGATTTTGATGAAACATTTTATCTCGTTGCAAGGTTATAAAATATTATAATGTTTCTAGAAGTGGCTTCTCATCTTAATTAAAAATTATATCAAATAAAAGTAAATTAAAAATTTCCCAATTGATAAATTGAAGAAGTTTACATTGAACGACCTAATGATTTTCTATATGATGATGATGAAAAAAAAATTTGTACATTAATGTAATATTTTATAGGATAAAACATGCTCCACATACATGGTATTCTAAGCTTTGAAAAAAATTTAGAATGTTAAATTTTTCTAATGGAAAATTTATAGAAAATTATATGTGAAATATTTAGACATTAAAACTATAATTGTATTTTTTTTATATGTATGATATAATTTTTTTGGGATAGAGTATATATTTGTAAATAATTTTTTGAATAAATGAAAAAGAACTTTGAGATGTCAATTTTGGGAGAATTAACATTCTTCCTTGGATAATAAGTTCAAAAAAATACATTTTCTTATGTCAGGAGAACTATGTCAGGTGATTGTTACAAAACTTTAGAATGACGTAATATAAAGAAGTTTTTACTCCTATATTAGTGAGATAAAGTTTCATGGTTATACTGATGCTGATTGGTATAGAGAATTTAATTATTAAAAATCAACCTGATGAGGAAAACTTTTCTTGGGTGAATGTTGTGTAAGACGACATAGTAAAAACAGTTGGTAACTTTGATCATAGAAGAATCATAATATGTTCTAGCTACTCAGGATAGTACTCAAATGTTGTGGATGAAAGTTTATCTGGAATATTTGAAAGTAAAATCTTTTAAACCATTGAAGATACATTGTGGTAATCATAGTGCGATTGATCTTTCTAAAAATTCTATACATCATTCAAGATCAAAACACATTTATATAATGATTCACTTTATAAAAATAAAGTTGTTTCTTCATATTTTTTCAATAATATATCTTAAAAAGTATCAAATTTATGATATCTTTACAAAATTGATTCCAAAATATAGGTTTGTCAAATTGTTTCTTTAACTTCATGTTCAGCCTCCTCCAATGACTTTATAATCTTCATAAGGAAGTACCCCACTGTGATTTGGATTATGTTGACAAAGGGGGGAGAAATTAACAACTTTTTACTTTGTAATACTTTTTTTAGCTATATTTAATTAAGGAATTTGAAGCTATGGTGTCATAAAATGTGGTGGAGAAAAATAAAAGTGACTGGAAATAATAAAAGTGAGTGGGAATTTATCTTAACAAGGTCATAAAATTTTCTTGTCACTAAGGGATGGAATTATTTAAAAAACATTACCTTATCTAGAAGTGTGATGTTAGGAAACTCTCTTTTTAGAAAGCATGTGTCATGGTAAAATTCAAAAAACTTGATTTGTTTACAAAATTTGAGTTTTTAAAAACTTTTAAGAGTTAAAAAAGTTGTTAACATGTGTCATAAACAAATACAAGGGGGATTTAAGAACCATTGTAATGTTTTGTTTTTAATTTATTTACAACTATTTTTTTTAAGAATAGTTTTGAAAAATAGGATAACTTTTCTATTTGTTTGAACCCAAACATAAAGGGGGAGAAAAAAAATTCTTTGACAAAGTTGTTTTCTAGTCACTAGTTTACAAACATAGGTTTTCATACTGAACAGTACCAGACGTAGAAGGTGTAAGAAAGATGGAAGATGGAATATGGAAGTTCTATAAGTTTTCTGAATAGATACTCCATCGGACCCCGATCCATTAGCATGAATTTCAAGATTCATTAGACTCACTGTTGATTATAAAGTCAGAAGTTGTCAATTGGGGAATTCGAAATGATGATGAAGATGATGAAGGAAGATAGTAATGTCAGGGGTTAGAATGCTCTTAAACTTTCTAACCTTAAGTCATATGATGCTATATTGACCTCAAAAGTATGTAACATAATGATAAAGTAATGATAAAATTAGGATTTTCTGGTTGAAGAGTTATAAATTCATCAGTGTGAAGAAATGTCAGATTATAATGATTTTGGTTTTCATCCAGACCAATAAATTAAATATATAGATCATTGGATCCAAAATAGTCGAAGGTAGAAATTTTTTATTTCTGTAATTTTTCCTTTATCGTAATAAAATAAATAAATAAGTTACTCATAATATAATTCATAATGTTTCTGAAGAAGTTTAATTAAGAATATTATGTCATAATTTATAAAGTTCTTAAACTTTATAACCTTATGAAAAATGGTAATTTTATTGTTTGAAATTATCAAATATCATACATTTTATGTAACACTGGTGATGCAATACTTATGAATAAAATATGGGGAATAGGTGCATCTAATCATATTGAGTTTTGGTTGGAAATAAATAAGGTCCTAATGTTAGGGAATACATAATACTTTCCTATGATAGCCATATGTTTCTTTGTCGATATTGAAGTTCACATAAATAATGAAAAGTATCAGGATAAAGTCTTTTGAGGAATAGATGCTATCTAAGTTCTATAAATTGATTTTATCGGTTCAAAAAACTCTGAGATATAATATCAAATCGAGAATTACCAAACACATAATTTTTTAGATGTATAAATGTATAAAGACGATGAAGTTTGAAGAAATTAAAAGTTGTTCAGTAGAGTTATTATGGAATATAGAGTATCATAATCATTTTTCCATTGTAATGATAAATTTTTCGTAACAAATAAATTCAATTAGACTGATCTGGGGAAGATCCCTCAAACCAAGGGAACACATTAATCCATCAAATGTTGTTTCTATAAGAAAGTCAATAAAAATAAGCTGAGTAAGTTTCATGATAATGACATGAGGAGGTTCGATCAGACTGAAAAAAATATTAGAAAGTTTGAGAAGGATGATTAAAGAGAATACTCAATAAGATTCTAGAATATTTTTAAAGAGTTTGAGTAGAAAATCTTGAAACTCAAATATGCATAGATTTCAGAGTTTTTGAATTTGAGTAAGCAGGAAATGTTTTCTTGTTTCCATATTTTCCATTCTTAAATACCTATAAATATAAGAATAATACAATTTCACTTTACAACTTTTCACATGATATGAAAAGGTTTAGTGCTACAAAATTTGTTTTAGAGTTATCCTTTCATATATAGATCTTTTTAGGATATCATATAGTTGAATGTTTTCTTACCAGACTAAGAAAGATCAAACTAAGGAAAATCAGAATGGGAAGAGTTTGAATAATGTAGATTGATAATAGGTTCATCATTGTGAGTCCATTGGACTAAATTTATCGTACAATGTCCATCATACCTAGACTCATCGAACTGATAGTCAAACCCATTCATATCAAACTAATGATTCTAGATAGATCTTTTGTAGAGTAGTTTGAAACAAATTATTCATTATTTTGTTTTAGATTAAATTTTTGTTAGAAAACTTTGTAAACTGATGGGAGTTAGTATAATTATTCCTATTGAGATATAGAGTGTATATAATGGTTGTTGGCATAAGTTTTATTCACTTATTCAAAATATTTAATTTCCATAGACCCATGGGAGTGGCTATAGCATGGATATAGGTTATCACACTAAGGTCAAACCTTGTAAATATTGTGTGATTTAATTGATTTTCTAAATTTTTATGCATTAGTATTTACAAAAATATGATAAGTATATAGACCTTAACAAGTTTAAAGGGATAAGTTTTTCAAAGTATTGAAACTTATGAAAGTGAACAACTAATTCAACCCCCCTCCACCCCACCCCCACCTTCTTAGTTGAAATTAAATCCTTTAGAACTTCAACTTCACATATATAGATTCATATGGATCCATTTGAATACTTGAGTAGAAGTTTTTGTTGTATGATAACTCAACTAGTGCGAGATGCTGATCCCATCCACCTTTTAATTTCATTGAGAAAGCTCTTAGATTTTCCTCAAGTGTCTAAATAGTTTTTTGAAATTTTCCATCAGTTTGGGAGTGATAGACCATGTTGAAATTTAATTTGGTGCACAAATAATGTTGAACACTTCTCCATAATTTAGATGTGAACCTTGTATCATGAATAGAAATGAAAAAAAGTGGAACCCCATGTAGCCTAACCCCATCTTTTACATATATCTTACCAATTTGTTCTAGTAATAATTATTCCTAAATGGTGATGATGTGGTATGTTTGGGTGAGTTGATACACAACAACCCATGTCACATTGTTTCCTTTAGATATATTTGGGAAACTAGTGACAAAGTATGTGGTGGTATTCTATCATTTTCACAAGGGTATCATAAATGGTTGTACCATCCCCTTGGATTTATATCACTCATATTTTACTTGTTGAAATACCAAGAACTTTGAGGTTTACTAACTGATCTCCTTCTTCATGTTGCACCACTAAAAGTTCTCTTAAAGATCACAGAACCTATTGGTGTTTCCATGATGGATGGAGAAAGATAAGTTATGTGAATTTTCCAATATCTCTTTCTTTATCTCTAGTGATGTAGGAACACAAATTCTATTTCCATGTTGAATGAAACCATCCTCAATAGTTGTGTAACTCATGAAACATTTATTCTTTTACTCCATTCAACTTATTTTAAAACTCAAAATCCTCTATTTTGGCCAACTTGATATTTTCTTGTATAAATGTTTATGAAAACATTTAGGTAAAGTAGGATATATTCCATACCATTATGATTTTTAAATACATCCTTTATATGTCTAAGAAGATAGGGTCTTTCTCAATATGCATCATGGATAGAGAAGCAGGTTATTTTCTATTAAATGCATCAGCTACCTTATTTTCCTTTCCATCATGGTAGTGAATAGAGCAATCGTATTCTTCGATCAGCTCTAACCATCATTTTTGACATGTTCTTTTCTCATTCTATGTTAATATACACTTTATACTATTGTTATTATTATTATTATATATATATATATCACACATTTCACCATAGAGGTAGTGCTGAAAAATCATCAGAGGGAAGATCGCATATACTAACTCCAAATTGTGTGTTGGGTAGTTCTGTTCATGGATTATCAACTATCATGAGGCCTATTATATCACTATATTATTATGAATAAGTACACAAATCAATCCTTTCTTTGAAGCATCGTACTATATTATAAAACCTTCTCTATTTGTTGGTAGTGTGAGTACAATTGCAGTGACCACCTGCTTCTTGAGCTCTTTAAAGCACTCCTCACATTCTAATGTCAATACATAATTTACCCCTTTCCATGTTAACTTATTTAGAAAGCTAGAAAATTATAATAAATTTATCACATGACACTATTGGTACCCATCTAATCCCATAAAACTATATATTCTCATGACACTAGTAGTTCTAGGCCATTCTTTATTTTCCTTTTGTTTTTGAAAGTTCAATATAAATTCCCTCACTAGTTATCATGTTCCCCAAGAAAGTGACATGTCGAGTCTAAAAGTCACACATACTAAACATAGTATATATTTTCTCCTTCGTAAATGTCTCTAGAATTATCCTTATTTTATCTTCATTTTCCTCCTTACTCTATGAGTATATCATAATATCATCGATAAATACTATAAAAAATTTATCAACATAAACTCTAAAGATGTTATTAATCAAATCCATGAACATTTCTAGAGAACATGTAAGTTCAAAGTGAATCACTATAAACTCATAGTTCCTATAACTTGTACAGAATATTTTATTCTGAATAACTTCCTTCTTCACTATCTGTTGAAGATATCTAGAATAAAGATCCATCTTTGAGAAAAATTAAACACCTCAAATTTCATCAAACAATTCATCAATACATGGTATAGGATAATTATTATTTATGGTGATTCTATTAAGATCTCGTTAGTCGATACACAGTCGCATTGATCCATCCTTAATCTTCAAAAATTGCACTGGGTCACCCCAAGGTGATTCGCTAGGGTTTATGAACCCTTTTCATAAATAATATTGTAGTTTCTTCTTTAACACCTCTAGTTCGATTGAGGAAATCCTATAGGGAAATTTGGAGAAAGGTGTAGCACAAGGTATAAGTTCTATTGAGAAATATCCCGCATGATCTGGGGGGAAATCTAGGTGAATATTTAGGAAATACATATATGTATTCCCTCAAAATTGTAATGTCCTCATGTTAGGTACATTAGGGAAACTCAACCATTTGGGAAAGGTATGATTCTTCATAGGGTATCATCAACCACACTATTAAGGTACTTTACAAAGGAGATTCTTGATCTTAATTTCATTTCTATAAGATCATGGGATGGTTCATAAGATAGAAATATATCTATTTTTTCCATTCGTTGATTTTATCTCAATATAATGAAAGCCAATCCATGCCTAGTATAACACAAAATTTCATCAATCGAATGATTGTGTGATTCACCAGAAGAATATTTACATAGAAGCTAACTATAGAAAAGTTCAACACTTGGTATTCATTGATCGCACCACTATGTGTTTTTATAGATATCTCTACTTCAAGGTATCATGGTTTTGATCCAACAGTGCCAGAAAACTTGTAGGATATAAAAGAATGTGTAGAACCAGAATCAAATAAAACTTTTACCATTATTGAGTGAATATAAAGTGTACCTTGTACAATATAATTTTTATGATCCACCTTAATAGTAGTTATTGAATAATATTTCCCCTAATCTTTAGGCTCTCGTGGTTTCTAATGTTGATTACCCTTAGGGACCCTTGGTTTAGGGCACTATCTTTTATAATTTCCTTACTCCATATAGTTAAAGCATTGAACCAGGGGTGGTTCTTTCCTTCCTTTCATCACATTGGTTGGGTTCTTCATATCTCCTCGACATCAATGAGTTTGGTGGCCTCCTCTCCCATACTTGATTAATTTCCCATCCCTTTGGGAAATTCCCATGAAGTTTCTTCCCACATTTTTGACATGTGGGTGGTTGGATACTCTTTCCTATTTTTTCATTTGACCCACCATATTAAAGCATCAATCTTCTCTTCTTATCTTCATAACCATTGAACCAGTCTTTGAACTCTATATATAATTTGAGATCACATTGAACCACTTCTCCATAACTCCTGAAGTCTTGGATAGATAGAGACATTCAAAGGTGTAGTTTTAAACCACTAAAAAATCTGACAATTTTTCTATCATTGTTGTTTACAAAACCTGAGGAGCATATTTCACACCTTGTAAAGTTTTCTTTGTAATCCATGATAGATTCACTTTCATTTTTCTTTATATATTTGAATAAGCAGTCCATACTTTTTATAATAGTTTGAGGTATATAATTGTTAATAAATATTTTCTTAATGTATTTCCACTACATCCCTTATATTTCATCCTTCGACTTGGTGTTCTTAATCAATGCCCACCATTGATCTGCCTCTCCATCTAAATGATTGATAGCCAAAGTAACCTCCACCATCTCAAAATAATGTATCATAGAAAATATTTTATCCATTGAGTTAACCCACTATTCTATGATAAGTGGATCGTATGTTCTACTAAAAATTGGTGGTCATTTTCTCATAAAAGACTCAACATCTAGTTACTCATTCTTGGGTGAGGTAAGACATTCCATGTAGTTCAGGTTATTTTTCATAGCCTAAGACAGCTGGATAAGAATCTCCATAAGGTTTTGAACTCCAAATCCCATTTCATTTGGTATATTTTTGGAGAATCATTGAATTGTCCCTCACATGTGTTGTTGGCCTGGTTTCTCCATGTTCCCATAATTTTCTAAAATAGAAAAGGTTTAAAAAAATTTAATTCAACAAAGCACGAATAATTTATTATTTTATGCAATTAACAATAAAGGAATATCTTATGGGATCCTTATATTTATCCTTTTATAAAAATATTCTTATAGGATTTTCTATATATACATAGACATATACTTATGGTTTTCACTCTTGTTTTATAATACTAACTCCCAAATTAACTAAACCGCATTTTGATACCAACTATAGCGATGTAAATTTTTCATTACATGACTATTTAATCATTTTTAAGATAAAAAACATAATAGAGATACAATTCCAGATCCAAAGGTTCATTATCTTGGTTAAATTATGCTCAAAGATAACTTTTACATAATAAAACTAAATCATTATTTAATTACTTCTTATTTAACCTCTTAGTGGCCCTCATGTTCATCTTTGAATAGGATATTGCCTGAGGATATACATAAATTGAAGGAGTGATAAAAAATTCCTTTATGAGGTTGAATAAAGAGAATGAATCAATATAACATGGGTTACCAAAATCATCATCATCACATCATAAACATAGGATCATTATCATAATCATGAGGGAAACATTTGATAAAGGCATTAAATGTGGCAATGAATAAAAATGAAACATCGTGTCTTAGTGTTCAAATATCAAACATAGTTGTAAATAAAGATAACATCATGTTCACACATAATATATGTGCATAAATAATAAAATAATCCTTGTAAACAAATAACTATAAAAAATCTAATTAAAAATGTTTTTGTTTTTATTAACAACATTATAAAATTTCATTAATTCATTTACCAATAATTCTAAAAAAACTTCGTTAAATGAGGTGACTCTAATTTAGAGATATTTATAAACTTTTTGAATTTAGAAATGTTTATGAACATTAGGAATTTAGTTAAGATCATAAACATCTCCAATTAGATACAATTATAAACATTTATATTTAATGACACCTAATTTACTAATATTTTTTTGAAACGTAGATAAATAAACATCGCTAAATTATTGATTTTTATAAATTTTTCTATTAAGAAACACCTAAATAACCAAGGTTATTTAGAAACATTGTTAAATGAGACCTCATTTTCCAATGTTTCTAAAAAGGTTCGGTAATTTATTTTTCAAATTTATATTTTTTCTTTTTTAAAATTTTTAATTTTTATTTACCGATGTTTCTAAAAAATGACAAAAAATTATTTTTTAAATTTATAATTATTTTTTGAAATTATAATTTTTTTTACAATAAAAACCCACCCCTTTTACCATACATGTATTACCCCACCCCAAACCATATTTCCTATACTGGAAACCCACTCATCCCCAGCACCCCCAACTCTTATCTTGTTTGTCCCATACCCACATTCCACTCACCTCCATTCCATACATCCCATACATGCATCCCACTCACCCCATCCTAACCTCGCCCTCTTCCCACCACCAGTATGCCTCACACAATCTACCAACATACTGTCTGTAACACCCCAAGACTTCACAGTACGTTATCTCTTCAAAGTAATATAATAACTTGCACTACACACTACACCGAGTTCAGGCGCACCACGACTTTCCAAACTAGCCGTTCAAAAAGTAGTTATGAATAGTATTAACTGAATTTTGAATTTTAAATACTCCATATAATTTTAGAATCCATATTATGTGTTTATTGGACATAATATGTGAACAAATTTATTTTCTTAAATAAAATAAGTATTTTTTTTAAATGCAGTTTTACTATCTTTTAATGAAGAAACCTTTTTAAATCCAATGTTTTACACTTTTATATATTCAATTGGATGAAATTAAACTCTTTTTTAGAATTGGGAAACAAAAATTTAATTTTGATAAAGTTTTGGTACTTTTCTGATTACTTTCAATTTTTGATGAATAGTGAAAACACTACGTTATTGTTTAAAACCGACTTTTAATTTAAATAATTATTTATTTTATTTAAATTTATTTTAACCCAAAATTGATATATAATACATATATAATTTCAATTTAATTCATTGGAGTCATTTTATAATAAGTTTAGATATATAAAATTCTATTGAACTTTTTACCGTCTTTTACCCACCTTCTAGGCACATTTGCAAATTTGCATAAAATATAATTTTAATGCTTTTGTGAATTGAATTTAAAAAATTCGAGAGACACGGTTGACATCAGTAAGTAAAATGTAGTTCAATAAGATGAAAATAATTTTTGTGAATAGTTACTTTTGACTTTTATTTACCACGGTTAAAAATAAATAGGGTAATTAAAGATAAAATGATATTATAATTACCCTAACACATGTCCTAATTCTATTGTATAACTGTATTTCGACCAAACCAACCTTAGGAATAAAATATGATCCTTTTGGTACACTTCTATTAGATTAGGACATTTATTATTATTTTATTTAAAGAAGAGTTAAAAGTGTTAAATTCAATGTTTAATAACTAAACCATTTTTAATATAGGGTTATAATTAAGATAAATTAGACTATAAATATTAATTAGAAAGATAAAAATATTTCCTACATCATGGAATTTTATTTATAATTTTTAAACATTAAATAAGTAATTTTATTTATGACACAATGATGATGTAGTAATTACTTTATTAATGAAAGATTAAAATAATTGATGTTATAAATATAAAAATAAATGTAAATTGAAACTTTTTATGCATTAAAATAATTTTCTGTGTACATATGACATGATAGAGTTGATTCAATGAATTGTTTTTTGAGTAATAATGTTTTTATGACTTTCACAAAAACGAAATACTAAATTCTGTCAAAATTGACATAAATGAGTTTTTAAAACAAATATTAATTTATTAAATGATAAAATACTCCTAAAAATTTAATGTTCATTAAAATAGCTTATATAAGGTTATATATGTAAATAATTAACCACTTAAGGTTCTCTTGGCTTTTTATAGTAAGTTTATTAACCATTTATTATAATAATACAAGAGGACGTGGTAAAAGTTAAACTTTTTAACTAAGAGTTAAATCTATAATATAGGGTTAATATGGTGACCTAAACTTGTCTAAAACCTATTGGTATATAATTTTTTGACTCATACCCACCTTATCTTCTAAATAAATCAATTTGGAGCCATTAGAAACCTAAAATTATTTTATAATAAAATAATATTTCAAACATTTCCTAAAGTGACCCTCACTTCTCTTATAAAAGGGTACTTCCCATTCTCTCAAAATCACACATCCAAAGACATTTGGATCGGCCAAAACCTGACCAAATATCCTCCCAAATTCCCTCAATTAAAACTATATGCATTCCCTTTATCATAAATCCAACCTAAGGAGACTTTTTTTTAAATCAAAAGGAAACACCCAAAGAAGAGGTAGTTATTTTATCACCACTTTCAAAGTTCTTTTCTTCTTCCATTTTATCTTTCTTTGTTATTTACAAACCAAAATAATAACTACATTATCTTTTATATATTTTCATGTTATTATAAATATGTTACAACCATACTAATTATTATATCTATCTTATGAATGATAATGTCATCATGTGTGCGTACGAACGGCTTATCGTCTCAACGTCATGCTGTAATTTGTAATTCAACACTATGTTATTTGGATGGATATAATGATGAGTAATATGTTTATAAATAATGAAAATAACATTCTAATTTCTTTTTAAAATTAATATATTGTCCAATTCCACACCTTCTAATCATTGTGGAAATGATATTGTCGCTCGTGTATATGTATGGCTTACCGTCTCCACGACGTGATTAGATTCATTTCTAGGTTCACCATTCAACGATGATTATAAAAATATATATTATTAATAAGTATGTAATATATGAAATAATAATTATACTGGATATATATATATACATGTACTTACATATATCTTATTCACTTACTTCTGTTCAATATGATATGAAAACGGAAACCCCGTTTATGCGTACGTACGGCCTACTATCTCCATAAATGGTGTTTTCCATTATATATATCTATATATTATACTTATTTATATTCTAAATATATATTATATAAAAATCATGTTTTATATTCTGTATGTATTTAAATCATGATCTAAATAATATGATAAAGAATAAAAAGATAAAACATGTGCGATAAAGAAAGCGATTATTACCTGAAATGTTAATTTAACATGGAAATCATTATTAAATGGGTAGTATAAAGTAATAAATGAATCATGTATGATATAATAAATATGAATATGGTTTGTTTATAATTTAATAACATATTATGGTCATTATACAAGAGGTTAAACGTACACTCAACCAAAATAAAGTGCAAGGTAATGGTTAATTCCTCAATCTAATTATTATCCGATATTGTTTATGTGTAAGTATTTTCAAGGAAATATTTATTATGCAAGTCCATGTTTCATGAAAGACATTTCATAATAATTCTTTTAAGGTACTCTTTAACTAAAACATCCTTTTAAATGTTTTAAATATTTATTCTTCTAAATCTTTTTCATTAATGTTCATGTTTTTAAAATGGTTTTAAGTATTTATTTTTATAGACATTATTGTTTTAAAATGTTAATTCCTTTAAAAATAATTCAAAGTGGTATGGGACACTTTTATTCAAAAATATCTTTTAAATTACTTCCTTTATAAATGTGTGACTTCTAAATGATTTCATAAAAAAGAATATTTCTCTCAAAAAGTTTTACTGGTCATTTTCAACTATGTCAACATTCTTTACTGGATATTATTATTGATTAAGTTTGATTTATTATAATACAATCTTCCATATTTTATCGAAAGAGTCATGATATGTTTGACTGTGGATGTTCTATTATTATACACTTTATGTTTTATGGTTGAAGTATTGATATTTATTATGCTAGTTTTAATATGAATTTTTATGTTATGTTTCAACATTTTTATATGAGGAATGTAGTGGACTTAGTAAGTAAAGGGTGGGGCCCACTATAGCCTCTCGATGCATTTGTAGGTCTCAAGAGACAAATTATTGTCTTGGAACAAGGCCTTGACCCAAAAATTATTTGTAGTCTTATCACGAGGCCTTGACTATGTGGTAATGATGTCCGGCATTATCCATTCCCTCAATATGAAATTAATTATTATATGTGATTATTCAACTAGTAGAATATCCATGTGAATGTATATATGGTAATGTTTGATTTATTTTCCCCATATTATGTTCATGTTTATGTTTAAAAGGTTGTTGTTTTTATTACAGATCTTTCCTTAAAAGTTTATAGCTTCTGCTAAATTATTTACCCTCACTAAGCATCTGAGCTCACCCCTTTCTTATGTTTTGTTTTCCCAGGATTCCAAGAAGTGTATTATGTTTGATATGTAGGGTTAATATAGGGTAACAATGGTGTTTTCAACAGATTATTTACATTGTGTTTTATGTTTTAATGTGTAATATAACATTCATATATGTAATATATTTTCCTAGACTACTAAACTGATCGGTCCTTTGGGACTTGATTCCTTATAATCATGCCAATGTATTAAAATAATGCCCTGGCCTCGGGCTTTTGGGGTCAGGGAGTTCCAGTTGGTATGAGAAGACATTTACTGCAAACCTTAGAAACTAGATTTAGAAAAACTCTAATTATAGAACATTACCATAAGATAGACTTTGAGGATTAGTATAGAATAACATCCTAGAATTTTGGTAATGTAGAGATTTTGTGTATTTTCCAAGCAATACACCCTTGTCTGGATACGAGCAGGTATAGGCGGCTCTGGAACAGATGTAACTAGGAGTGAAAAAACCATCAAGGAGTTTCAGTCTTGACCCAAGGTATCCTGGTACATGACAACGGGCCTTTATGCACTCTTGGTTATGACACTCCTAGGGGATATGTTTAGGATAATTCACATTTTCTTTACAAGCCATTATGAAAAATTTATGAGTAAATACTTCTCAAAGAAATTTTTTAGGATTATAGATTATATCAATAATATTTCAAATTTATGTTAGGTATTTTACAAGTTTGTAAGTATGCATTGTGATTCGTAAACTAACCTAGTATATGCCATTATTTAGAAATGGTGCTCAGTAGAAGGAATGAGAACTCCAGCAATACGCATGATCCAATGAGTAAGAAGTATTATATATTTCATGGTCTTAAGCCAACATTTAGAAGGGAAATTGTCTACCATATATTCTTATCATATGAAGAAATAGTATCATGTGTTAATAAGATAAGTATAGAATTATCGGAGTCTTGTGTCTTTGAAGGGAAACCATAGAAGATAAGGATGGTAGTGAGAAATATGGATAAAGGGGAAAAGGGAAAAAAGGATTTTCTTATATGTGATAATTGTGGAAAGAATCACCTTGGTAAATGCTTGAAGGGAATGGGAGTTTGTTACAAGTGTGGAGAAAAAGGACGCCAAGTACGTGATTGCAAGGGTAAGAAAAAAAATTTCCAATGTACAATGTTTTATCTGCAAGGAGTTGGGACACTATGAGAATCAATGACCCAATCATTAGAGTATATTTCAAATGATGTTATTGGATAAAAATAAAGTTATGATACTACCACAGATGAAGAGGAATGACTAGTATTCTTATGTTATTATTAATGAATTATATCATTTGAGTGTTTTATTAAATACGTACTGGTTATAATAATTATGGAGTATATAATGATTATACTGCAGTACTATTTCATTAAGGATTTGAGATTGTGTGGTACCAAGAAAAGTGAATCAATAAAAACTTAAACTTTTTTGGAAAATACATGGTTGAAGGAAAGATAAACCTTAATATGGTCCTGATACTGAGGTATTTATTTTGGTATAAGAGTTGATTTATTTGGATAAATTATATTGGATATTATTGACTACCTTGGAACAAATTAATGGTTGTTTTATTTCATCATTATTGAAGATTACAATAGTTTTTGGATTTAAGGAGTATATCCAATATTATCTCTTTTAGAGAAGGAATAAATAAGTACATACAAATTAAAATATGGTTTTCTGGTAATTTATTTTATTACAACATTTTAAGAGAATACACAATGAAGGTCATCACAAGATATTACATGGAAAAAAGATCTTCATTGTGTTAACCTTCATTATAAATTTTGGACAGTGAGTTTGGAAAAAATTATTTTGGATAAGTATAAAGGTTGGAAGTGATTAAGTTTGACATTGGATAATATTGTTAAGGTTAAAAAATTTCTTAAGATTGTTTTTGGATTGTTATGAAAAGGACAACAAGGTCGGGTGACAACCCGTCGCGTTCGGCAAGGCCACGAGACTTGAACCTGTAACTGAAGGGTGACAAGGATGCATCACCTACCACCAGCCTACATGATATTCTAGTTTGTATAATGTAGTTTTTTTAAAATAGTCTGACAAATGAATTATAAATTCAGTATTTTTAGAACCCTATATGATTAGGATAAATAAAATATTTTTTAATTCTATTATCTTTTGGAGTGAAAGATGATTTTGTGGTAGGAATTAGTTGAAGGATGAAACTCTATTTTTCAAGTATATTTTTTCCTCTTATTCTATGAATAAAATAATTCTTAAAATTTAGTGAAGGGATATTAAAACCAAAACTGTGTTATCCTAATACCTTATGTTTTTTTGAACCGATGATATTTTAAATCATCATACATTCATGGCTTTGAGGCCCTCAATTTTACAGTTGTTTGTGATTGATGACCTCAATCACTCCCTATAAATATTTATGTTTTTTCTCCAATTATGTGTCTCTAATTTCCACCAATGTTATTCTAATCAAGATCATAATTTGGTGGTGACTTTTTTATTTCTCTTTACCTCTTATTAAGACTAAATTTTATTAACACAATTTCAGATATGGGTTTTCCACAATAGTATTTTTCTATTTTTAACCATTATTTTTAGAAGAAACATTTAAAATTGTGAGGACCCAATTTATTGAATGAGGTAGAATGTAACACACCAATATTTTATAGTACGTTATCTCTTCAAATTAATTCAATAACTTGTGATAAACGCAACACCGAGTTTGAGCGCACCACGACTTGCCAAACTATCTGTTAAAAAGATATTACAATAATATTAACTAAATTTTGAATTTTATATATTCCATATAATTTTAGAATCCATATTATGTGTTTCTTAGACATAATATAAGAAGAAATTCATTTTTCAAATAAAAGAAGTATTTTTCAAAAAATGCAATTTTACCGCCTTCTAATGGAGAACCCTTTTTAAATCCAATATTTGACAATTTTATAGATTCAATTGGATGAAATTAAATTCTTATTTAGAATTAGGACACAAAAAATTAATTTGGATAAATTTTTCATAATTTTCTGAAAACATTCATATTTTGATGGATAGTGAAAAATACTAAATTTTAATTGAAAACAGCTTTTTTAATCAAATTTTTTTATAGTGTTAAATTATGAATTTGAATAGTTTGGAAGTATAATTAGATTATTTTTTTATCATTTAACATAATTTAGTTCATTATAAGTAATTTCAAATTTAAATTTGACATAAACACATGACAATCTTTTGATAATTTTACTTTTTAAAAACCAGATTTTTGGTTTTGACAACAGGAATTAATTTTAAATTAATTAATTCAATTTCTATGTTTTGAATTTTCTAAATTAGAATTAATTTTTTAATATGTAATATCAAAATTATCTTAGGAAAAATTTTTGGTATTTTTCTGAAAGCTTTCAATTTTTTATGAATAGTGAAAAAACTACGTTATTGTTTAAAACCGGCTTTTTATTTAAATTTATTTTAATTAAAAATAGATATATAATACCTATATAAGTTCAATATAATTCATTGGAGTCATTTTATACTACCTTTAGATATATAAAATTTTATTGAACTTTTTACCGTCTTTTACCCACCTTCTAGGCACATTTGCAAATTTGCAAATTTGCATAAAATGTAATTTTACCACTTTTGTGAATTGAATTTCAAAAATATGAGAGACATGGTTGAAATAAGTAAGTAAACTTTGGTTCAATAAGATGAAAATATTTTTTGGTGAATAGTAACTATTGACTTTTATTCACCACGGTTAAAAGTAAATAAGGTAATTAAAGGTAAAAATGATATTATAATTACCCTAACATTTGTTCTAATTATATTAGATAAGTTTATTTATACCAAAACCAACCTTAGGAATAAAATATGATCCTTTTGGTACACTTGAATTAAATTAGGACATTTATTGTTATTTTATTTAAAGAAGAGTTAAAGGTCTTAAATTTAAAGTTTAATAACTAAATCGTTTTTAATATAAAGTTATACATACGATAAATTTGACTATAAATATTCATTATAAATATAAAAATATTTCCTACATTATCGTATTTTATTTATAATTTTTATACATTAAATAAGTAAATTTATTTATGACACAATGATGATGTAGTAATTACTTTATTAATGAAAGATTAAAATAATTGATGTTATAAATATCAAATTAAATGTAAATTGAGACTTTTGATGTGTTCCACGAATTTTTCTAGGTTAATATGACATTTTAGGGTTGATTCAATGATTTTTTTCTAAGTAATAATGTTTTTATGACTTTCACAAAAACCAAATACTAAATAGTGTCAAAAGTTGACATAAATGAGTTTTTAAAACAAATATTATTTTTTTAATGATAAAATACTCCTAAAGATATAATATTTGGCCAAAGGACTTAGATAAGGTTATATATATCAATAATTAACTACATGGGGTTCTATATGCTTTTTATATTAAGTTTATTAACCATTTATTATAATAATACAAGAGGATATGGTAAAAGTTAAACTATTTAACTAAGAGTTAAATCTAAAATATATGGTTAATATGGTGACATAAACATGTCTAGAACCTATTGGTTGAGAAGATTTCAACCCATCAACACCTTATCTTCGAAATAAATCAATTTAGAGCCATTAGAAACCGAAATTTATTTTATAATAAAATAATATTTCAAACGTTTCATAAAGTGACCCTCACTCTCTTATAAAAGAGTACTTACCCTTCTCTCAAAATCACACCTCCAAAGCCATTTGACTCAGCCAACCCCTCCCCAAATATTCTGCCAACTTCCCTCACTTGAACCTGGGGCCTTCCCTTGAGCATAAATCCATCCTAAGAAGTCCTTTTGTTCAAATCAAAAGGAAATACCTAAAGAAGAGGTAATTATTTTATCACCTCTTTCAAAGTTCTTTTCTTCTTCCAATTTATCTTTCTTTTTTATTTCCATACCAAAATAATAAATCCAGTACCTTATACATACTGTGATGTTATTATAAATATATTACAACCATACTAATTATTCTATCCATCCTATGAATTATAATGTCACCATGCTTGCGTACGTATGGATTACCGTCTCAACGTCGTGGTGTAATTTGTTATTCAATACTATACTATTTGGATGGATATAATGATGATTAATATGTATATAAAAAATAAAAATAACAAGCTAATTTCTTTGTACAATTAATATACCATCCAATTACACACCTTTTAATAATTATGAAAATGATATCGTTGCTCGTGTGTACATACGGATTACCGTCTCCAGGACGCGATGAGATTCATTTCCAGGTTCACCATTCAACGATGATTATAAAAATATATATTATTAATAGGTATGTAATATATGACATAATAATTTTATTGGATATATATATATATATATGTATGTTCTTACATATATCTTATTCACTTACTTCTCTTCGATACGATATGAAAATTGAAACCGCGTTTATGCAAACGTACGGTCTACCGTCTCCATAAATGGTGTTTTCCATTTCATATATCTACCTATTATACATATTTATATTCTAAATATATATTATATATAAATCATGTTTTAGTTTTTATAATTATTTAAATCAGGATCTAAATGATGCGATCAAGAATAATAAGTTAAAACACGTACGATAAAGAAAGCGATTATAACCCAAAATGTTAATTTATCATGGAAAACATTATTAAATGGGTAGTATAAAGTCATAAATGAATCATGTATGATATAATAAATATGAATATGGTTCAGGTATAATTTAATAACAGACTATGGTCATTATACATGAGGTTAAATGTACCCTCAACCAAAGGAAAGTTCAAGGTAAGGGTTAATTCCTCAATCTCAATATTATCCTAGATTGTTTATGTGTACGTATTTTATGGGACATATTTATTGTCCATGTCCATGTTTCACGAAAGATATTTAAAAGTGACTCTTTTAAGGTACTCTTTAACTAAAACATCATTTTAAAAGTTTTAAATATTTATTCTTCAAAATCTTTCTCATTAATGACCATGTTTTCAAAATGGTTTTAAGGATTTATTTATATGGACATGATTGTTTTAAAATGTTAATTCAATTCAAAAATTTCAAAGTGGTATAGGAAAGTTTTATTCAAAAATTTATTTTAAATGAATTCCTTTATAAATATGTGACTTTTAAATGATTTCACAAAATGTGAAATTTCTCTCAAAACGTTTTACTGATCATTTTTAACTATGTCAATATTCTTTACTGGATATTATTCTTGATTAAGGTTGATTTATTATAATACAATCACCCATATTGTATCTAATGAGTTATGATATGGTTGATTGTGGATGTTCTATTTTATACACTTTATAGTTTATGGTTGATGTATTGACATTTCTTATGCTAATTTTAGTACAAATGTTTATGTTATGTTTCAACATTTTCATATGAGAAATGCAGTGGACATTGTAAGTGACAGGTGGGGCCTGTTATAGCCCCTCGATAGGTATCATGAGACAAATTAGTGTCTTGGCACAAGGAGTTGATCAAAAATTTATTTGTATTCTTGGAACAAGACCTTGAAAATGTCGTAATGATGCCCGACATTAGGCATTCCCTCACTATGAAATTAATTATTACATGTGATTATTTGACTAGTAGAATATTCATGTGTATGTTTATATGGTAATGTTTGATTTATTTTCTCTATATTATGTTCAAAATTATGCTTAAAAGGCTGTTGTTTTTGTTACACATCTTGCCTTAAAATTTTATAGCTTCCACTAAATTATTTACCCTTACTGAGCATCTGAGATCACTCATTTCTTATGTTTTGTTTTCCCAGGATTCCAAGAAGTGTATTATGTTTGATATGCAGGATTAAGCTTGTTGAATAATGGAATTTAGAAAGGATTATTAATGTTTTGTTTTATGTTTGGAGGTGTAATGTAACATTCTTGTATGTAATCTATTTTCCAAGACTACTAAACTGATCAGTCCTCTGAGACTTGATTCCTTTTAATCATGCCAATGTATTAAAATAATGTAATGGTTCCGGGCTTCTGGGGTCGGGGCACTACATTGTGCATCCCGTACTTGCATTCCACTCACCACCAGTTCCCCCACCCTTTGTCTCGTATGTCCCGTACCTGCATCCCACTCACCCCCATCCCTACTTCACCCTCTTCCCGAATCTCCAACCTCTAATACACCTCACACGACCCACACCTATCACGTACACTACCTCGCCCCCTTTAACCAACTCTCCCACCTCCTAATGAAAACAGTTTGCACTATGAGTTGATCCATGAACCTTCAGCATCACAACAAAGATGTGAACCAAGTCTCCTATTAAAATTTTGATTATATATATATATATATATATCATTATTTTAAAAATTAATATTATATATATTATACATATATTAATATATATATGTGTGTGTGTGTGTGTGTTTTTATTTTACATATATGTCTATATTTTATATTATATATATAATTATATATATGTTTTATTTTATGTTTATATATATATATTAAGTTTTAGGTTTATTTATATGTTTATAATATATATATATATATATATATATATATATATTTGTATGTGTTTATATTATATATATATATATATATTATCTTTATGTGTCTGTGTATATATATATGTTTATATTTGTTTTTGTGTGTGTGTATAAATATATATGTGTGTGTATATATATATATAATTAGCCATATCTTAAAATGCTCGAAAGAATGTTACTAAAATAGTCATGTTTTCTCAAAAACGAAATTAAATTTAAAATATTTAATTTTATTATGTTATATTTGTATTGATAAATATATATATATACATTTCAGTATTTAAAATTTAATATTATATATATTTATATTTATATTTTACATATATGTTTATATTTTATATTATATATATGTTTATATTATATATATGTGTGTGTTTATTTATATTATATATATATGTTTATATTTTATATTGTATATACATATATGTTTATATTTTATGTTTATATATATGTGTGTTTATATTTTATATTTTATATGTTATGTTTATATTATATATATATACAAATTTTTATATATATTTTTATGTTATGTGTGTGTGTGTTTATATTATTTATTTATATATATATTTAGAGTATATATAATATATTTTTATATTTATATATACATATATTTATTTATTTATGTGTGTGTGTGTAAATATATATGTGTATGTATATATATATAATTATATATATATATATATATAATTAACCTCATTTTAAAACACTGGTTAGAATTTCACTAAAATGGACACATTTTCTTAAAAATGTGACAAAGCATAAAAATATGTGTTTGTTTATATATATATATATATATATATGGATATTTATATTTATATTTATATGTGTGTGTGTGTGTTAATATATATATATGTGTGTGTGTCTATTTTTATATATATTTATGGACATATATATAAATATCTAAATATATATTTACATTGATGTGGGGAAATTATCTATGTAAATATATATATATTTATAGAGGTTTCCTAAAAAAAATTGCTAAATGAGAGACACTTCATTAAAAATGTGTCTAAATTAAGGGTTTTTTCTGGAAAATGTTGTTAAATTAGCAACGTTTCCTGGAAACATCGTTAAATTGGTAATATTTTTCAGGAAATGTTACTAATTTAGCCACATTTTTTAGAAAATGTTGCTAATTTGGCCACATTTTCTAAATAATGTTGCTAAATTAGTGACATTTCTTTAAAATCGTGTCTAAATTAGAAACAAATTCTGAAACATGTCTATAAATTAGCGGCGTTTCCTTAAGATCATGGCTAAATTAACGAAAATTCCTAAAAAATCACTTACTTAGAGATGTTTCCTAAAAAATGTTGGAAAATTAGTGACTTTTCTATAAAAATATAGATAAATTATCAATGTCTCTTTAAAAACATTGCTAAATTAATGACGTTTCCTAAAATGGTCACTAAATTCAAAATTATCAATATTTTAAAAAAATGTCATTAAAATATGGTTTTTTAGGGAAGTAAGCATCATGTTCATGCATATTACACATAATCTCATTAAATACATCAAATTACCCAATGTATTGGAGGGATATATAATTTCAGGCCACCTCTCACATTAAAAATGCTCATAATCATACATGCCATGTAGAACATATTACAATCATAGTTATGAAATAAACCTAAGGATGATAATGGGTTTCATAAGGGATTCATAAAGAATACTTTCTTGAATAAAACATTTAGTTTTCAAATGAATAAGTTAAATCATATTTTTACATAAAACATCATTATTATTGAGTGGACAAAAAGCATTTCAAGAGGAGTGAAATATGATATTTTTGAAATTGAAGTCACTTTGTAAAAAGAATATTCTAAGAAAGAATTTTGACATCGTAGGAACATGAATATAACTAAAATAAAATTAAAAGGACATTATAAGGACATAATATAATCATTCATACTATAGAAGGGAGGATATCCCAAAGCACAGAATTGGGTTCGAAAAACCCCTTACCTTAAATCCTGTTTTTTTGTCACTTTTCCCCCTCCTGGATAATAAACATAGTGTTATTAAAACATAGTTCCAGAATAGAATTGTGATAATTTTCCAATTATTTATCAATTATAATTATTTTATTCTATTTCATAACACAATTTGTTAAACTTTAATTGTTTTCATATCATGTTTTCATTTAATTTTACTTTTTTGTTTTGATTTCATTAATTTTTTCAAATTCATTTATAAATAAGTATAATTTACTCCAAAAGAATATAATACATGTAATTAGATATTTATATATTATATATACTTAATATTATCTATCAAACAATGTTGTTATAGTAACTGACTTGGAAATTTCTTTGTATGTTGTTAATCATCATTTAACAGGACATTGTCAAAAGAGCGGGAAAGAAAATTTTGAAATTTACTTATATAATAAATATTATAATTATATTAGGTTAAAATAATTATTATAATGTTAAATTAGTTCCTAATTAATCATATAAGGCTTGGTTTTTAATGGGGTGGTGAAAAAATAACGATAATAATAAGAAAAACATAGAAGAGTTAATTGAAACTTATTTAATCCTTGGTGTAGCTTCTCTAGTATGACACTGAAACACCATTGATGTTTAGATTGGTTTACTCTATAACATCCTTAAGGATTATAAGTGAATTTAGAGGACATAATCTGGTTTATTTTAACCTTTTTAAATTATAGGATGAGTGGTTTACAAGGGGAGGTAGAGGGGTTATTTATAAATAATGAGAGGGGTGTTTTTAGAATAAACTTTTGAATAAAATATTGTATCAAAAGTAAAACATGTAATAGTGAATTTTTTACAACATAGATAATATATATATATAATATAATGGGTTTAAGTCTTTAAATACCACTTATAAATCTAATTCATTAGTTTATTAAAAAGGAAAGAGAAAAGGAAATAAATTATTATTTTAAGGAATCACTTTTGACTTTATGTTTTTGAAACTTCTTTTTTGGTATGGAAATTAAGTTTATTGTGTTTTAATGATGAATTTATGAAATAAAATATATCATGTATGAACCTCAAGTTCCATAAATGATAACGTCATTATTACATCATTAATGATATAATTTAAGATACACTGGTTATGTGAAAACTTTATTTTTATTATTCACACAAAAATTGAAGTATTTCATAAAATTACCAAAAAAATCACCCTTGGAAAAACTTTGACATGAAGGTTTCAAAAATTATATAAATTTTATCAAAATAAATTTCTAGAATATATAATTTTAATTTTTAATAAAAAAATTTATGATCTTTATAAAATAATTTAAATTAGAGTTTATTAAAAGTGTGCCTATATTTTCTTTGAGTTTTTTAATCATGGTATTTATTTTTCAGAATAATAATCTTTATAATTACTTATATTAATCAAGATCAATATTATTTGTACTATATTTTTTATTTTGAGGTCAAATTACTTTTCCAACTATCATGTTACTATTCCCAATGGTTAGATTAATATTCTCAAAGGTCAGCTAACTATTCCAATGATCGCATTACTATTCCAATGGTCACCATACCTCCTATAAATACCACTTAATTCTTTCACTATGTATTCAACTCAATTTTTCTAAAGGTTCAATATTTCCATTTTCTAATATTTTGACTGGTTTACTAATATTTTATTTATTTTCTATAGTGTCGGTCATGGGGGAAATGATCGTAAAATATTGGGGAAATCCATACTTTCCCATTTTAGCTTTTCTATTTTATATTTTTTGTCCAATTTTAATACTTTTAATTTTAATTGGATTTATTGTTTCTTAGTGTAACAATATTTATTAATTAAATAAATTATTATCAGTTTTTTTATATGTATAATATTGTATTATAACACACATTTATTTCAAGCGACAAATATCATTTATAATCTCTAGGTTGTTACATATATGGTGGGACCTAGCCTTTTCTAAGAGATGGAAGATAAGATCTAGTGTATTCATAAATTCTTAAAGATGTATCAAAGTCTCCAAAAATATCACATCAAATACCATAAGTTCCATTTGAAATTTATAGTAGGTGACTAGGTGTTTTTAATAGTGTCACCCTGTTTGTATCATTCTATATTGGGGAAGCAGAGAAATCTCCCCCAAGATACGTTAGTCCTTTTGAGATCACTAAATAGATTTCGAAGGTTTCTTAAAGATTTTATTTTTCACCATAGATAATGGAGATTCATAACATTTTCCATGTTTCCAAACTAAACAAGTATCAACATGGCATATCCCATGTGATTAGTTAGGAGGAAATGGATTTGGAATCGAATCTATAAATTAATGAGTGAATGTTTTAGATCATTGACTCCCAAGATAAGGTGTTCCATGGAAAATTATTTTGGTTATTTCATGTTTTGTAATAGTATGGATCAGATTCTCATGAAATATGGTATCAGTAAGCTCATATAATGGAGCAATGGCCTTTTTTGTTCATGGATCAAGAATCTATTATACTTTATGGGGGAATAATCTGATATAATAGGGATATATTTCACACCTATAATGTCATTTTCAGGCATTATATGTGTTGTTGTATTTATTTTAACCGTATTTATCATTTTAGGTATTTTTCTTTGAAAAATGTGAAATTTTGAAAATATGGAGCTTCCACACAGTTGGTGGATGGTCAGAGAAAACCATGATGAAATCATGAAAAATGTGTGTTGTTTTAAATAGTGATATTCATATGGTTGGTTCATAGTTTACCAAATAATTCGGGCCAACCATGCAAGTATCTTGGTGATGCATTGCAACCCACATGGTTGGAATAAGGTTTATAAAATAATATGTCTTTTTCATAGATTAAAATTTAAAAAATGACTAAAATTACCCACCTTTGAAAAAATATCCATAACCCTCCTTTTTCCTTCCCACTCGACCTCCAACCCCTCTCACGCATGAAATTACCTCCTCCCTTCCACTAAAATTGGATTCAAGTTCTTTACTTCTATATTTTTCAACGTAATCACAAAATAAACTCCTGCTCTTCATTCCTTTTGATAATTCCTTTATTCCCACTCTATTTCATCTCTTACATGAAGTCAAGGGGACCGAGGGTTCTTGTTAAATGATTTCTATAGTATGGTTTTTTTTTGTTTTTTCTATTATTGTCTCTTTATGATCCTTTTTCACACCCTATGTGGATTTTTATCATAGGAAAAGGGATTAGTATGGTTAATGGTATGTTACTCTATATGCTTTAAATTTTTATCTTAACCATTGATTTTTGTTTTTTTTTTTGTTTTTTTCTAAAATATTTTGATGAAATTTTATTTTGATTAGAAAATGAACTACTAGAGCTCTAGTATTGTGAGTTCCTATTTTATGATTTAAATGCGAAAATGATTATTTAAATGGAAAATGGAATAGATTGTATTTTTCTGAAAAGGTGTGATTTGTAGATAAACTTCAATTAAATTAATCTCATGGAAAACCTTGGGTATTTAGTTAGGCTAACCAGGATGGGATGAGGTTCCCCCACAGCTAACAATTTCATTGTTGTAGTCAATGGTGCCTCCACTGGACAATGATGTAGAACTAGACTCATAACACTATTATTTGGATACATAATTTTTAAAAAAAATTCTTGTATTGTTTTATTAAATTATAAGAATTTATTATTTTGTTTGATTTTTTATTAAAACACTATGTTATTTTCATTTATTTATTCCAAACTAGAATTCTTGGTTTTTATGAAAATGGTATGATATGTAACACTTTGTGGGATTCTACCATGATATTTTATCAAACACTATATACACCCACAGTGTTATGTAGAACTCGTTTTTTATGATTTATTAAAGGTAAAATAACCACTTATAGGTGGGTAATCATGTAACACTTATCTAGGTTTATGGTGGGACATGGCGGTGGTATAATACAAATTTTTATATGTCTATGGGTTATGAGTTCTTTTGGTATATCCTATATATCGTTGACATGTATGAAGTATCACCAACTCACATTCCCATCCCATTTTTTTTTTGCTAGTTGTACGTGTATGCTTTTGGTTATTTTACTTCGACATGGTGTTATGTCTATTTGGTTTTTTATTGTTTACATTATGTGTCAATCTTTCTTACCACCTATTGAGGACATGACTCTCCACGGTATAGTAAGGTATTGTATAGTTCTTGTTTAGGACTTAATGATTAAATTATTCCTTAGAAAAAAACAATTAAAAAGTCATTTCCAAGATGCCCATGGACTATTTTCTAACCCATGGGCATTAAGAACATCCTTCGGCCTATGCCACAAAGCAACTCGGGCACCCGGGTCTAGGGTAGCCTGGGTTGGCTCATAAAACATATGGGATTATATATAGGCTATTTTTATTATAGTAATTAAGGTAAATATTCTTTCATACATAGAAATTTTAATAAAAATATTTTTGAAAATATTATAGAAAGTTAAGAGTAAAGGAGTTTGAAATTTCCATGAGTATTAATGAAAATACGATAAATGAAGTGACTATGTCAAGATTAAAGGACAAGATACAATTAAATAGAGAAATGTTTTGATGATAAGTAAATGGAGTAAATATATCTATCATACAAGATGGATGTTAAAAAATTATCATATATATATATATATATTAGCAGATAAAAAATTGGAATGAGACTGTATAACTTCATGATGAGTCTGTGAAACAGAAGAAGGCTCAGGTTTTGTAAGAAGATGATGAAAAGTTGTGGAATATAATAGCAAGGTTTCATGATGAAATTTAGGAAAATATTAGGGAATTTGAAAGAAATAAATTAGAGTAAGAAAGAATATAATCTTACTTTGAGTTATCTGAAGTAGAAGTTAAACCAATGAAGGAAAAATAGGAGATGGAAAAATGAAATAAAAAATATATAAAATTTAAAAAAAATGATGGTAATTCTATAATAAGTGAAAATAAGAGAGCCTTATAATAAAGAAGATCAGTAATCTAGGAAGAGGCTATATTTTTATTCCACTATTGGTAAGGGAAAAAGTAATGTAATAGAAGTGGATGTTCATACATCCTCTGATTCCATCTCATTCCATCAATGTGAAAAGAAAGATAACTATAATTAGTCAAACATTCAAGTATAATGATATGTTACTATTAAGCATGACAAACTAGATGAATATTTAGTTTCTGATTCCTCTTCAAAAATTTATTCATCTAAATCGAACAAATCTATAAATTCTTAAGCTATAAAAATCATATAGAATAATAAAATAGAAATTTGACAATCTGTAATACTATAGAAGTATAATCCAAGGAATAAAGTTTGTAAAATCTATTGAAGGTAAAAAAAATTACAAAGTATTAAGTTTGGGATGAGAAGGGGAAGAAATTGATCATTCGGTTAATATTTTCAAACATTAAAAAAAGATATCGAGAATAAAATACCTGCCTAAAGATAATTCAGAATATTTGGTTGGTAATTTTGATTCATCGTATAAAGTTTATGTAATGGTCCACCAATTTTTATAGGAGAATATTCTAAAATGGACTCTCTTTGATAAAGAGGATTCTCTTAAAGACTTTATAGAACAAAAATTTTATACACTATTAACATTAATATAGGTAGATATGCTCTGGTTTATGGATCATATGAGTAAATTGGATAAATCTATTTAGATTCTTTAATAAATTATCATTTGACTTATCATCATGAAAAAAAAAGTATAGTTTATTAGTATTTTTAATAGAAAAATAGAATATGGATCAATAAGTACATACCAAGTTGGATATTTTAAATTTTGAAGATGATTATTTTTAGAACACAAAGAAAACGGATAAAAATATAAAGGAGAAAGATATACAGATCCAACATATTTAGTAGAAAAGTTAATCTCCCTTGCTAAAAATTAAATACCAAGAGTAAAGTATTCATAGGTTTGAGAAATGGATCAAGGAATCTCAATAGAAGGATAAATACTAAATATTATATTTACAATTTCATTTTATGAATTATTGAAAAAAATTGGTCTACCAAAATTTTCTTTTATTTTTTAACCCTCTATTTTTTCTTTTTTAAAATCATAAGGGGGGGAATTTAGTATTATAGGCTCAATTAAAAGTGAATTTACTTTTAAAATGTGTGCATGCTCTAATGGGTGGTTGAATTTATATGTATATTGATTTTTTGTTATATTGCTTATTTTAAAGTAAATTTTATAAGAGTATATTATGTTTATAAACAAGGGAGAGATTGTGGTATCATTTTGATAAATTTCATCTTCTGAATACTTGTTTTGATAAATCAAAAAACTCTTAATAATTTCACTTGTGTTTACTTGAATTTTGTTTATGTTTTTTCATATTGGATCTTAAATTTTGAATTAATATATTCCAATCATCCTATTTTGAATACTTTTTGTTCCAAAAAAGTTCAAAGAATCCCTGATTCATACACAAATGGGAGATGATGTTGAGGCGTGACCAAGAACGTTATAGTGATAGCTATTATCCCAAATATCAAAAAATGTTTTTTATGAGTTTATTACAGCCAATTACTATACATAGAGTACTAAGACATTGAGAACTAGATACTGATGTGATGAAATTTAAGATTGTATGGTACATGCACTTAAATTTTTTGTTGGATAAATTTTTACTTCCATTCCTCCTTGATTAAAGAATTTTTACTGATAGGAACTTGTGTTTTCAGTATTTTATAATCGAGAATTATATAAGGATAAGATCTTAATAATTAAATTGTCTAATAAAAGTATTATTGGGATAGAACATTATAATTCTATTTTTTATCAAGGAGGTTCTATTTAAGAAACTAGTGTATCTAAATCTAGGATTTATTTTCCTACCACTTTGTGTCAAAATCCAAGAGGTTATAGAGATAATAAATTAAATCTCCTTAATTAGTAATGAAAATTTACAGTTTACAAACTCTAATCCAAAACTCTATTTCATCTTTATACATTTTGGTTAGTTATTTGATAATCTGCTTGTCCCAATTTTCTTTGTTCTATTTGAGAATTATATGTAACTTTTAAATTTCATTATTTGTCATGTTTTTTATTTATCTACTCTGATTAGTTTGGATAGACAAATTATTATTTTAAATAACTCCAAAGTAAACTTTTATAAAATAAATTGAATTTTTTATTCTTTTTAAAAACTCCATTCGCCCCCAATTGAAGTCTTAATATTAGAACCATAGTTAACTATGATGGGAATCAATGTTTTGAACATTATTGTTCATCTATCAAACTAAAACTTCTAAGACATGGTATAGATATAGTATGTTATTTATCCCATGATAAATTCATAAAATGGACATTAAAAGTGATTCCTTGTCAATTTTTTAACATACTCACAAAGTTAAAGATATTTAAAGTGACTAACAAGCTAATTTGAAAAGCAGTGTAAAAAAATAACCAAAAAAATAAGTGAGAAATCATTTTCAAAAGAAGTTTTTTTATAATATTAAATAATATTATTTATTCATAAATACATTTAATTGATTATTTTTGTGAATGTTAAATTTCAATTGACTTAAACATGATGAAATCCATCAATTATACATAAAACAATTTCAATTATTTATCAAAGAAATAATCCAAGATAAATTTATTAATCATATACATAAGAGAAAAACAGGAAGCCAAATTCTTGTTCATAATTTAATCCTCTCAATCATCTTGGAAATATTCTATTAAAAACTCTCTATTTGAAATAATAACTATGTAATAAAATAATATTTAAGTTTCAAGATGACTCCTAACTAAAACAATTTCTTTAAAAATGGATTTTTTGAAAAAACAAAATTAATTCTAATACTTTTACTCTTTCCATTTTACCTATTAAGTTCCTTAACATTCATGATCCAGGAAAATTAAATCATCAATAAATTAATCATACTAATAACTATGATTAAAGAATGAAAATTTACTTAGAGTTGAAAAATAATAAACAATGAATCAAAACGAATTAGATGAAATCAAAACTCACAAACTTGAAAGTATTATGCATCCAAAGGGAACCTCTATAATGGAAAAGTTAAAAATAAATCTATAAAATAAAAAATCCATATAGAAAACTATATATAATAAAAATATTTATAAATACAAATTGATCATGGTGTGGTAGGATGAACCACATCATGTTTTCTATATCTATAACTAAAGAGAGTTAATTTTTTCCAATGATAAACCAAGAATGGTGAAAAATTATCTATCACTAATCCATGACCACGCACTATGGTATGGTTTGGTATTAAAATCTCCATTTTATCTAAAATACATGGGCTAATAATAGTATAAAATATAGAGATAATCATTCATTCTTTATATTAAAATCTCGATCCATGAAAAATAGATCTCTAACCATAGTATAGTTTCCAAGATCGTAGATTTATCATCATTTAAACATGTTCTTATAACCATTATATTTTTGTTATATATAACTAAAAGTGACATGATATTTTCACTTCTTTATATATCTTGATTTATACTGAATTTCTTATTTTTATTCCAAAATCTATAATTCTATCAAGTAAATCAATTTTATAAAAAATCATCATAAGCAACATGATTAAGGTAGAATGGACTCAATTTTATAATAAAGATATAATGGTTAAATTAATATGAATATGAATTATCTTTCTCTTTAGTCATAGTTCCATAAATTTTAGTCAATAATTCCATATATGGACCTGGTTTTGTAAATCCTTGGACATTGGTTTTATATAAAAATAATAATATGTGTCCAAGGGTTTATAAATTGTGAGTATAGGTTATTTTATACCCACTATTCTATAAAATTATTTCTATAAAGTCACCAATAGCCATGGTTTTATAAAACCAACTATATATAGTCTATATATGTTCATAGTTTATAAAACCATTCCACTATGGTTATATCATCCTACTCTAACATTTTAATAAATCATGGTAACAGAACTATGGCTAAAAGGTCAAATTTTTATATTTTCCACTTAAATTATTTTTTTTACATAATCACTAAGGATATTATTTTTCAGTTATTTTACTTTATTAAGAGTGAGTTTGGACTATACAATATTAAATTTAAAAAATGAATTTAATGTTAAGTGTTTTTATGTTATTTAATATGTGTATATTTTTAGTTTAGTGTTACATATTTTATTTATGATATTTTTCTACTTTATATCAATCATATTTTCTATTTTATAAATATGTGTATATAAAAACATCATATAAACTATTTTAAGTTTCTCCATAATGAATTAATTTTCATTATATAAAAATATTTTAAATATTTATTTTTTTATTTAGTATAATTTATTTTCTACTCCACACATTGATTTTTTTTGATGATTCATTGTGACCTATTTATAGTTTCTACTTGATGTATAATTATGTGCTTATTATATTTTTTTTTACTTAACATAATGTGTTGTGTAGATTATATTTTAATTTTTTTTTATTTTAAGAAATTATATTTTGTTATTGATATAAGTACTTATTTTTTAAACCTAAGCCAATTTCATACCCTAAAACAGTGTACAAACTTCAAAAACCTTCGTTTTCTATTATTTATGAATATTTTATTTTATTATTTAATCCCAAATATTTTAATCCTTAAAACTTAATAGTTAAGTGATTTATAGGGAAATACAAATAAAATTGAATCATTCTCTATGCCTATATTATCCAAGAGATCCAGAGAATCTAGAATAAAGAAAAATATTCTTTTTTATAAGGTTGTAAATCTTGACTAGTTGAATAGAAAAAACTTATTATTGAACAAAAATTTTATTTTACATAAATGATACAAATTATTTTCTTAAATATAATGTTATATAATTTTTTATAAGCAATTAGTGGAAGTTTTTGATAATCTAAAATTTGATATGGGGGATATTAAAGATGTTTTGAAATTCTCTATAAATTATAAAGATTTTGTTTTTATTGAATCTAAGTTAAGTATAATTTTAAATATAGAACATGAAGGTAGATATTTTTATATATAATCATTATTTGATGATGGAAGGATTAAATTGTGATATATGGTGTTTTATTTTTTCAGTACATTTGTTTTTATAAATAATGATCAAAATAATATTTAACAAGAGAAACAAAATATATTGGTGAATTTTATCTAGATATTGTTCTTTTCTAGAGAAAGTGAGTTTGAAAATTTTCTTTTTAAAAACATGTTCATTTTTTACATATCTCTTAATTATAAACCTATCAATTTAATATGGTATGTGTGCTGAGAAATTTAATAATTTATCCTAGGAAACAATATTATAATTTTTTGTACTTGTGGTAGAATTATAACTACCTAATATATTAAGAATAAATTTTATTTACATTAAGATGTTGAATGTAACCCCTATCATTGGTATAATTTTATTCTTGTTCTTTTTAATTATGGATCTTATCTAGAGTACTAGTAGAAAAGAATTAATACTTATTCCAAAAGAATATGAGTATAGTGAAATATAAGTATAAGGATGGAAGAAACATACTCATATAGAATATGATGTTCTATTTTCTACATGGAATAAATGGGATAAAAAATTATATAAGTTTATCTTGAAGGTTATCAATCAAATATTGATGCTTCTCCTAAATTTTATAATGAGAATATTCCACAGCCTATGGAATATGATGTTTTTACTTCTTAGAAGGAAGAGTCTATGATACATATATTCATTTAGAAGTTACTAATAATATTTATTTTAATACCTATTTTCTAATTTAAGGATTGAACTTCAATAAGGTGGAAGATAAAATAGAAGTAGTGGAAAGGGGTATCATTTTATAAAAGGAGACTGAAGTGTGTCTAAATATTATAAGGAGACTGAAGTGTGTCTAGATATTATATCTGATAAAAAAATAAAAAAGGGATAATAATTGTCATACAACATCTATTAATGAGTTATCATCTTATTCAACAAGCCATATGAAAAAATGATTATAAATATGATGAATTGATTGATAACTTCTTTATAAATGTTTTTCATAGATTTAGTGAGTTAAGATGTGAGATATTTTGATCTATAATGAATTAAATAGTGTAAGGAGTATAATGATAACAAAGGGTGGTATTAATTAAGTAAGATCACCAATGATCAAAAATTCATATTTTGAGGAATTGAAAAAATTTATCAAAGAACAAATTTTTGAAATTCACTCTAATTTATTTCTTCTTATTGATAATGTGTGTGTAAATTTTGATATAAAATCCTCGTATAATTATTTGGATACCAAATAGGATTTAGGTAAATCCAAGTTTAATGTATAATTTATATATATAGAGGTAAAGTCACACTATTCGAATATTTAATATAATATGGAAAATTTTAATAAGATGAAATCAATATTTTTATAATTTTATTGGACAAGGTCATCTGATCAATTGTTTTATTGGAAGATGGAGTTTATATTTTATTATAACCCATTGATTACCCACACATTTGGAATAGATTTCCCAATACTTAAGTAACATAATTTTATTTAAACCAACCGATTTTTAAAAAATAATACTGAACCATCCTTGTTTCTAAATTTTAATTTTGTTTTTAAAAATCGGGTAAGATGAAGCGAGGTGCAAAAAAACTTAAATTTGGAAAAACTTTCATAACCTATGGAGGTAAGGAATCTGGGTTATTTAAGAAAAAAAATGATTATTTGTTACATATATAATTATATAAAAAATATATTTTTAATATCTTTAAAATGTTTTTTTATAAATATATATTTACAAAAAATATCTCCCTATAATAACTTTTATAAGTGAGTACTCTTGACACCATGTTTTTATTTTACAATGTTGGATATTATCACTCCCACACTTATTGATTTAGAAAGACTTTATTACTTGTTCTCATTCTAATATGAGACTTTACAATAATTTATTGAATAAACTCTCTAGCATTTATTTTATAAAAAATATATTAAATTATTAAAAATTAAAATAAGGAGATATAAAAAAATAAAATTGTAAGGATTAAAATAAAATAAAAAAGTTAATTTAATATCATCAAAATAATTTTATGATATTAAAAACAAGTTATAAATAATTACAATATTTATAAAATAACGATGTAATAATGAATATAAATGAAATGATATTATCAATTCAACCATCTAACTTAACTGATATGACCTCAAACCCCTCATCCTTTGTCTTCAAATATAAGCTCAATTTTGAGAATATTTACTGAATGTTTGGAAAGAAACTACACTCAGTATAGTATTTAGAGTTCTTTGTGAGAATAAATTATCCCATACATAGAATTATACTTTTTCCAATTTTATTGGGTTTTTTAGTGTTCTTATTTATTAAATTTTACCTTATTGTAGTTTAAATATGCACTACGAGAACTCTAAAAGTTCTTATGGAACTATAGACACTAGGTATTTCTAAAAATGGTTTTTCTAACATTTATTTGAAATTAACCCTTTATATACTCATTATTTGTCACCTGTTTTGATTTCATTGGAGTCATTATCACTCATATTTATTAATTAGGGTCTTACAATGATTTTTTTTAGTACTAAGATAGGTTTTTAAAGAAAATATTATTTTTGGAATGGGTAGGGTAAACCTATAATTTCCACCATAATGGTTTTTGGGAATTATAACTACAGTTCATCATTGAACCATAAACATAGAGTTTCCTTTTGAATGATATTTTAGTGTTGATCTATGATGAATTATATTTTAAGTGTTGTGGGATATTTTTAAAAGTAATTAAAATAAATAAATATAAAATTAATAATTCTATATAAATATGTTTTAATAGATATTTCTAGTATAACATAGCATATTATATAATTTTCACTCATGGAAGTAGCCATGAAAGGTGAAGAAATAATTGATGTTCAAATAGAATTATTGTGAGAATATTGTTAAAGGAATGGTCCTATGATTTGATCTTGCTTAAATTTAATATTTTTCCTTTTCGTAAAATATAAAATAATCCTTTTCAAATATTAATTTTTAAAACAAAATTCATATAAGATTATGTCTATACAGTGATGAAAATATAAAAATTGGAATGAAATCAGTTCAATAAATTGTTTAAATATATTTTTAGATAGTAGACCAATGATCTTAAACTTATCTCAAATATTTAAAGGACTCAAAAAAAAATAAGTATGGAATGGTATACATTTCTATAATCCTAATCTCAAAATAATTATATTGATATAAATATGCTTATTTTTTGAATCACAGTTTTAGAAATATCTCAGAGAGAAAATTTAAAAATATTTTTTATACAAATGTTATAACTTCAATACATGATAAATAATATTAAAAATCATATATCATTATTTATATCATGAAAAAAAATTCAATAACACCAAAAAATAAAATGATCTAATCTACATATGGACAGATATCAATAAAATATTTTTTCTTGAATCGCCACTTCTCTATAACTTTTCATGGATTATTTATTTGATTTATGGGTTAAGAATTGTATTTTTTGCAATTCTGGAGTCGAAATGTACCCACTGGCATAATTTAATAGTCATCAAAGACACTATATCCCTAGGTTATAGGTTTTAAGAGATAGAAAGTGGTGGTAGGAATGTAAATTCTAGAAAGTCGATAATAGACATCTAGTTCGTAATTTGAGGGTTGATAAAGGGAACTTATCCCACTTCTAAGTGAAATTGGGGAATTATTTAGATTCATATGATAAATTAATTAGATATTTGAGTAAAGTATGTAAGGATTTGTGATCTTCATCCCCCATGATTCAATGGGGGTTATTAATCTTGAGAGATTGATAAACATTATTGGTGTAGATTATATGATACATTCCGTAAGTCAATTAACCAATTATTCATATAGAAGCATGATCATGATGGGTTATATGGTAATTGCATGTATCACATTATTCTATAATTTGTGGGGATGTTTAAGGGTCTCATATGGCACCCCTTTATTATAAGAACACATCAAGTGTATGTGGGGGTGTGTAAGAAGATCATATTAGGCACAAAAAAACTCTATTTTAGTCATTTTGACCACCTAGACGTAAGAAAATAGTGTTTAGAATATTTTTGAAATCTAATTATCCTAATTTAATGGATTCATGTCTAATAAGACTCTTGAACTTGTGTTTACCACCCTCATACCAATATTTGATAAAACAAATTCATTAGTGATATGGGATTATTTTGGTGTTCAGATTAACTTATCGTGATGATTATTTAAATTATTTATGATGATATGATTACTTATTGGTGAAAAAAGGAAAATTATTTATAACATCATCATTGAATTTATTTTATAATGATTTGTACTACCCTAAATAACATGGACTACTTCTGGTGACCTGAACTTCTTCTAACTATTGTGAGCTTCTCAATGTGATGTGGATTACTCTGGGATGATCTGATATACTTATGAATGATTTATACTCCATGTGATGATAATAGTGAATGATGACATAAACCTTATTATATGAAAATTTTTATTTCTCTCAATGATGTATAAATATATTATGATGATGACATGGGATTATCTTAAGTATTTTATGGATAACTTATAATGATGTGTATTTTCATATTATTATTATGACTTTTCTATTCTAGAGTAGTTTTAAAAATGATACTAACATGTAATTATGTTTTAATATTCTAAAATTAGTTAAAATTTTAGATTCAATTAATAAAACTTATGAAAAATATATGTAATTTAAATGTGATTAATAAAATGGTCACAATATGGGTAGTGATAGAACCATTTGATACTTAATTATTTCGATAAAAACACAATTTTTCTCCACTGTAATTGGTTAATTCCTTTTGAATTTAATTGCTTTTATTATTCATGGAAATATAGATAGTTTTACTAAAATATATCTAAAACGGTAAAGAGGATATTTTTATACATTGAAAGAATACTTCACTCAATGTGATACGACCATATGATGACTCCAAGGCTTCAAAAGATGTAATTTTGAGAAAACAAAGGTGAAGTTACTAAAAAACACTCATTAAAATCAGGAATATTTAATTCAAAATGTAAAATTGTTGTATATTCAAGGGGTGTAGTTAATATAATGAGGGTACCCAATACATTGCATAACATAACACATAAGTTACTTCGTGAATCCTTCTGGACATACCTACTTTCAAGTAGATTTAACGTAATTAATGATGTTTCCCCCCTAACCCAAAAACCCTAATATGGATTAATTGAAGTATTTATGATGATATTATCCAACCCAAATTTTTATCAATGGCGATATATATAAGATTAAGGGGCTCTAGAAAGGTATTTCTCGGTGAGGGAAATATCTGGATGGCAGGTTATTTTTTCTGCTTTATTTTCCTATTTTCTTTCTATTATTTTCTTCAATTATTATGATTCCTTCATTATCCCACATCAACTCAATTACCCCATCCATGGTGGGGTAGTTTTTATAAGTGTTTGGAAAAGGGGGAGGATGTACCAAACTATAAATTTGAGTTTTTGTTCTTAAATTAATAAAAAAACTTTCTTTCTTTAAAAATCTAGTTTCAATAGTTTATTTGAAATTTTAAATATAGAATGTGATTTGATTAGTATTTTATTTTGTTAATTTTAATTTCCTAGGTAAATAATATAAAATCTCCCTCCTTCTAATTCTGGTCTATATAAGATAGAATAGGCTAGGGTTGGGTGGTGAGGGCCTAGAGATTGCCACCACATGTGTGGAATTGTGGATGGAACTATTATTAATTAGGGAACAATAATAATTAATCATGGATTTACCTAATTTATAAGGAGATACTATTATAACCCCATGCACATAGGAATGAGGGTGGAAAAATATGAGACTTCAGTTAGGAATATTCTCACCATTTTCATCTTCCCATGGGAGATAGAGGAGGAAATAATGAAATATCTCTTACCAATTTATAAGAAAATGATTAGGTAAAAATTAGATAACCATGATAGAATATAAATAGGTCTATCCAAGCCCAATATAATTACCAATTATATCAAGTTGTTCTAAAATTAAACCATTCAATTATTTTCCAAATTCTCAACTTTTCAATCAAATAAAAATCACTTTTCTTTAATCAACTTTAAAAAGTGAGAAACTATTTTCACGTTTAATACTCTACTAGAGACAACCTATGGTTGAAATTTGTACTATACTTAGGAAATTTAAAAAATTCCAAGCCCCATGATAATTCTTTTGTAAAAATTAGAACTGTTTCTAGGGTGGTAGCACCATAAAAAAATAAAAATATATATAAATTAACATTGAATGGACTGAAGTTCAAATGAGCTATTAATAGAATTTGATCCATAAAATGAAAGAACTTTGACCCAATTAACAAAATTAAAAACATATAAAATAGGATTATAGGACTTAAACCATTTAATATTAAAGTGTCATATTCAATGTTCTAGTGTCACATCAAGTTTTTACTCTTAACATTACATAATGGTTGGCAATCCCAATCAATCTCTAAGAGGCATCTTCACACTACAGTTTTTTTAACCAAAAAAACAACTAATCATACATTCACTACAAAATGATTTTAAATTTTTAATTAACATGATAGAAGAGCTGCTAAAATTTCATGTTCTAATAGGTGAAGATACAAATCAAACATCTAAGAGATAACTTATGTATGCTCGAACTTCATACCCTGAGGAGTCATGGAAGAGAATTTCCAGTAGAGGGATTCCTCTTTTCACTTATAAGAGATTCAAAGGAATGGTTGTACAACCTATAAACATAATAATTCAATTACATAGAGGATCTCAAAAGGTTCTTTATAAAAATAATCTTTCCCACATCTAAACTTACAATAATATGGAAAGATATTTATGACATTCAAAAATTTACTATAGAGACTCCCTACAAATACTGGAAGATGTTCAAGAATCTCTGTACCAGATTCCCACATTAAATAGTGGAGAAACATCACTTACTCATTTTATTCAACCAAATTCTACTCGATAATGACTAAAACCTTCTCAATACATCGTTTAGAGGAGAATTGACAGAACAATTGTCAACATAATCCATATTTTTGATTGAAACTATTTCTCATAATGCATATTAATTTGGTACTATAGGTATATGCATGAGAGGAATCCTTGAGGTAAGAACATATAATTCATTATATTTATTTGAAACCAAAGTTTTTTAAGTCATCAGTTCAGTAATCCAAATGGTTTTGAATTAATTGAATTGGAAACAAGTAACATCACAGGTATGTGGTTTATGTTCTCTACCAAATCATTTTACTGACTAGTTTCCTGAATTTTAAGGGATATAAAGTTTTTATATAGACTTTTATCCCTAAAAATTATATCCAAATAATCAATGAGACCCTCAAGTGAAACCTATATATACCAACCAAAAAATCAATTGAATTACTTCTATTAAAACCAATATCTACCCCAACCACCCTTCTTGCAGAAAAAATACCAAAAACCATCATATTTTCAATAATCCTTTAAGTTATCGTACCAATATAAAACCATTAAACCACCCCCTTCCCAGTAGATGACCTATGAAATACCTTTAACATGTTCTCAAGAAAACTACTAAGGATTAGGTATTAAAGAGATGAAGAAATTAGTAAAACATTTATCAACAAAGTTCTAAATTCTCTTGAACAAACTGTTCAAATCCAAATAAAAATTCCAATGAAAACAATCCCAAAACCAAAATACAATGTAAGTATGATTACGATAAGGAGTAAAAAATAAATCCATCCACATAAACCCAATAAATTTCAAGTTTAACTTCAAAGAATCAATGCTAGAAGTTAAGATCATAATTATGAAAATAAACTATAATTGAGAACAAGGTTTAGGAAATAGATACCTAATACACCCATGAAAATTTAATAAATAAAGAAGAATAAAATTCTCACACCATTCCCTTCAAAGATTATTGATTCAAAGAATATGGAAGAATAGAAACTTCACAAAAAATTCAATAAAACTTTTTAAAATTTGAGATCAATACCTCCCTCCTATAATTCATAATAAAAATCAAGAATTGTGTGAAACTTATAAAAATGTGCTAAACCAAAAGTAGTATACTAGAAGGAAATATGAAAATAGTCCTAGTAAAAGGTATCTTATCCCTGATCAACCATTAAAACGACAAAAATGTCAATATCCAAGGATATTCTCTATTCCTTGCACTATTGGTTCTTTAAATTTTATTGATTATTTGTGTGATATTGGTGCTTTGGTAAATATCATGCCTCACTCCACGTTTACATCTATGAAGATTTGAAAATTATAACCCACAAGATTGGTGTTCCTGCTGACAAATAGATCCACATATTTTATTGTAGGGTTTTTGGAATTTGTCCTTATAAAAGTCAAAGATCTACTACTCCTAGTTGAATTCAATGTAATAAACATAGATTAATATAGGATTTCATCAGAATGACCCATTATTCATGGGTTTATATTATTAAATACCACAAAAAATATTGTCAATATATATAAAGGAACCCTCATAGTAGGTATTGGAGATAGTAAGGTCCACTTCAACATACTTGACTCCATGAAATATCTATCAAGTATTTATTCACTTTTCAAACACTCCCATAAATAATTTACATAACTAATTGAATAATCATGTAAAATTCATAAACTCTTATCCTAATAAGATCATATTTTCTTCAAAATTACTACCAAATAGGTAATTTCAAATAAATTTACAATATCTAATTTCATGTTTAATGAAGAAATAAAATTTGATTTCTTTGATAGTTTACTAGACTAGGATGGCATGATTTATTATTCATGGGAGACTCATGTTTTGATATTAGGGAATATATATCCAATATCATATCTTTAAAAATTGGTGAAAGAATAAAAATTTTAATCGGTTGATGAGATCAAGAACTTCATCCATAAGGAAGTTGACCATGAAGATATTATCACAGATGTCAGGAAGGAACTAGTTGCGAAGTAATAAGAACTTACCAAGATGAAATCCATTTCTATAAAAGTATATAATGAGTTGAAAAAATATAGAGAAGACTTCACTAAAGATATAGAGGTAGGAAAAGAATCTTCTCAGGCTAAGGAGAAGAAAGTATCTTGAGAACAAGGTAAATCTGTACTACATCAATTTCTAAATAGCCATGTTTTATTTAATAGTGCAAATATGAAAAATAAAACTGAGAATATATGGTCCAAGAAAACTGGGTTCAATCATACACAATAATGGATCAGAAGAATATTACAAGGATTCCATAACCCCTTAAAAATTGAGGTTCATTTTTCAATAGGATAGAGAAAATAAAAATACAGATAGATAAAGAACAAATCAGGAAGAAAAAAGTTTCAAAGGTTTTGTTGGTTTTGTGTTAAGCATGGAAACAAAGCCTATTTTTTGTTTAACATGTATTTCATAGGAATAAGGAAATAACCAAGTGGATGTTTTGGTGAGAATAAGGGGACAAAATATTAAAGAAAACAACATGTGACTAGATCTTTAGCATACATATATACACAAAACAAATATCATACTTTGAAAGAAGTCTGTAGGTGATGTAGTTTAAAAGATTGTAATAATGAGGAAAATATAACAAGGTCAGATAAAAGAGGAATACCATTCACTAAAGATGGTTATCGGATAAAGAAGTACCACAGGACCCTACCTCAAGAACCGAAGGAGGGGATTACACTCATTCAACCTGATTATCAATGAGGACCCACCAGGTTATCTCATTCCTTACCATCTGATTGAATGTAGTAATTTCATTTAAAAAATACTTACCATAATAATTAATTTGAGTTGGTTTTAGAAAATTCATAAATTATTTTTGGGGGAAGGAATATTATATCCAATTATTTCATTTGAAATTTTCATTTAAAATTTTCAATTTTGATTCGATCCAAAGATGTTAAACAAAATACCTTCTATGAGGAAAACCATATTTTTTTCCTCCGTAAAATCTTCCCATAATTCATATTTAATCATAATTTAATAGGTCTATTCTATCATTTGTTTTTATTATAATTTATAGTTCCATAAAAAATCCAAAAAAAATAATCTATACAGGATTCATGTTGTGTAATCAGAATTCACTTCGTGGAAGGAGAACTCACATCAAGAAAATTACAAAACATAATTGTGTGAAACAAAACATGGAAATTCTGATTGAAAATTAATTATTAAGGGGGTTTTATATTAAATTAATTATATTTTAAACTCCCTATATTTTTGTTTGAAAATATAATTTTTATCTTTAAAATAAAATTGAATTCCCATAGTTTACCTTCTTTCAATGCTTTACTGGTCAAGGAGACATGAATTTTTTAGAAATCATAGGTTATCATGTTACAAATTTATAATTTAATAAAATTTAACAAGTAAAATGGAAAATATTATGATTAGAGGGAAGATTAGGATGTCAATATTGATGAATCATGATTTAATATAATTATTCGATTCAATTAAATGAAATTTACTTACCGTTTTAATACATTTAATTTCTAACATTTATGTGGATTTATTTTCTATTATTATATTATTCCATGAGTGATTTTCCCAAATTCAAATGTTCCATTACTAATAGGATTTCTAAATCAAATAATTTCCACTTCTATCTTGATAATATTTCATGATAGATCTTGGGGCATGCCACCTACTAGAACTTTCATTGGAACTTTTCAAAGTTATGCCTATGAAATTAAATTTAATATGATTTATAAATTTTTATTAATAATAAAATATCCTAGATACCACATTTTACATCAATCCTTGTTTATATTATAGAATACATTGATTCCCTTTCTAGGAATATACTGCATTACAAGACATTTATATCCATTCCTACACTGATCTATTTTTATTCATGATATTTTAACATTGAAGAATGGGGTGAGTGATGTATTGGAATAAGGGATATATTAAGTTTTAAGGAAAAATTTGAGGGGGTTTTCTTTGGTTTATTAGGATAGGATCATGTTACATTCATTTTAATTATATTGTTTTCCTATCTAGAAAACAATGGATTGTGTTTTGGGAAAATAAAAAATCACCATTAAGAAACTGATGATTTTATTATATGGGGTTAGGTGGTGGATGTGATACTTATTTCAAGAATAACTTCTGAAAATATAAAAACCATAAAATAAAAATCATAGAATAAAAATCATAGAGAAAGAAAAAAACCCAAGGAGGATAAAATATTTCATTACTCTTACATTGATCAAGACCTTACTTTGAGTTCTAGGAAGTGGTAGTTTTCATTTTATAGGGGATATTTTTAGTGCTCTTTGTTTTTGACTCAAAAAGTGTGATTTAGAGATAAACATCATGTTTGAGGATTAATATTTTGAATAAAAATCCATACCAAACTTAAGCATCATTTTCATTAGAACCCTATTTCCAAATTCCTCATAATCTTATGTGAATTTTGTCTCCACAAAGTGTATAATGTAGATCCTTTCATGCCTATGGAAAAGGAATATATACTCATTGTATGAGCATAACTCTACATGAATTGGTATCATGAGTGATAATAGAAAAGAATCCTTTATGAGGTAAGTCATTACATGGCATGCTTGATAATGATGAATTATGATATTTGAATAAATTGAAGGGGATAATCCACCATTTTTCAAAGGTAGAAAGTAAAATACTTAGGTTGATTAGTCTCTTTGGAGAGTGTAAATTTGAATTGATAATTTTTGTGAAACTTGAAAGTTTAGTTGTCATTAAAATTCATTTGATTTTTTTCCTTTGAAATTTTAATATAAATAACATGGTATTCCACATTAATTTATGTTGATATTACATGCTTTAGGATAAAAATTTATAAGGTGTGGATTGATAGAATGATTTTATGCTTGTTTATTTTGATTTAAAACACATCATTTTTTCACTATAATTGGTTAATTCTACTGGTATTTAATAAATTTTTAATTCATGGTAGGATATACATTTGTATTGAAAATGAGATAAAAGGGTAAAGTCTATCCAGTTCTACATCTAAATAAGTATTACCTTGATGTGCGATGACCATAGAATAACTCTAAGGTATCAAACAGACTAATCAGGTGAAAATAGAGTTAAAGATACTTGGAAACAATCATTCACATCCTGAATGTGTAATTCATGAAGTGAAATTCAAGAAAATTCATGGGGTTCAGTTCAAATAATGAAACAAAACTCACCATATGGTAGCATATACATTTAAATATGTTATATGTTAGTTATGCCATAAATCTTTCTGGCCAATCCCAGTTTTGAGAAGATTAAAAGTAATTAATGTTTTCCCCCACCATTGAATCGAAATCCTTGAGATGAACCCATGATGGATTAATTAAATATTTTATGATGATATGATTCAAACCTAATCAAAATGGATTACTATATATATATATATATAAGACTAGTGTGGATTCGGAAAGGTATTTCTCAATGAGGGGAAGCTATGGATGACAGGTTGCGGCTATTATGGGTTTATTTTCCTATTTTATTTCTATTATTTTCTTCCATTATTGTTATTACTTATTTTTGCGCCATCAACATGATTATTCCATACATGTAGTGGTAGTTTTTTTGATTGGGTGGTGTTGGGTGAGGGAGGAACAATTTTTTATTCTTTTGTTTTTTTCTCAATCTAATAAAATTATTTCTTTCTTCAATAATCAGGTTTCAATTATTTATTTATAGTTTTCAGTAATGAATATGATTATGTTAGGTTTTGATTTTTTTTAATTTAAATTTCATCAGTTAATGATATAAAATATTCCTCCACCCAATTTTGGTATGTATATGATGAAATAGGCTAGGTTTGGGTGGTTAGTTCTCAACGATCACCAAAACATGTGTGGAATTTTGGCTGGAGCTATTGTTAATTTGGGAATAATAGTACCTGATTAGAATTTCCCTAATTAATCAAGAGGAACCACTATAACCCCCACACATATTTAAATGATTCTAGAACAATCAGATATTTTAGTTAGTAATATTCTCACTATCACCATTTTCCCAAGGGAGAGAGATAAATCAATTGTGTAATCCCCCTCTTACTAGTTTTTCAAAAATATTAGGTAAAAATTTTAAAATCATGATAACATAGAAATAGGTCTAGTCAAGCCTAATCTGATCACCCCTTCTCTTATATTATTATAAAATCAACCCAATCAATTTTTTTATAAATTCCCAAATTTTTTATAAAATAAAAATAATCTTTCCTAGGGTGGTACAAAAGATACTATTTTAATTCCTAGTGGATCACAGCGGATGAAAATTTTCATCTAACTTAAGGATCATTACAGTGATTCAAAATCTATACATAATTCAATTTTTATATTTTTTAGGTTTTTATTTATTTAATTAAAATTATGGGTTTTGGTTTTTGTAAAAACACCTCAATAAAAAACTTAAAAGAAAACATGTGGATGCAACAGAATGATTTTAGGAAGGAAGGTATTGGTCCTTAGGGTTTGGTTACTCTGGTTAATTAATTATTAATTTGTTGATTTTTCAATTCAATTTGGTAATTAATTTATGAAATATAATTCATGAATTATTTACCTCCACCTTGGGTGTTATTTTTAGAATTCTTGGAATATCTAATTGGCACACCAAATTTCACATCCACCAAAACCCAAGTTAAGAAAATACCTCGATCGATAATGTAAAACCATCCTAGACCTGAATCCACCATATATCATTTCAACTCTCAAGTAACCCTTAACTCCATTGTATGAAGAGTTTTACCCAAAAAAATGGGGGTCTTCTAATCTGGTGGTGAATAAGGTTGAGTTTGAAATTCATTTCATGGTGGACGATCAACACAAACATACTCTTCCCTCTCATTATACAAAAACTTAATTAAAACATTTTAGAATTTAAATAGAAAAAATTTGGAATGCCACAAAACATCCCCCAATTCCAAGCATCATGTCAGTCACTTACCATTGTAAGCATAAGTGATCATGGTGGAAAGATGGGGGAGAGAGAGAGATAGATTGCAAGAATAAAGGAAGTACTTGAATAAAAAATAGAATCTAGTTTTATAAAAAAAGTAAAAGAAAAAAAAATTAAAATATAAATAAAAAAAATAAGCATAACCATCTACCATAGAATAGTGTAAAATTCCTTATATTAGTTTAGGTCACTAAATCCCCCCTTCTATTTCTTTATAGGCCTAAATCACACCCTCGAGCACCATAAATGTCCCAATTAATAATTCGATTCTTATATGGTCATCAAGGGATGTTCAAAGGAATGTTTGGGCATTTATTTCATCAAAAACATCATTTCTGGGTCTTATTTGTATGTTTCACATCATGAATAGTATTTCCATGCTATGAATTCTTTGAGGCCTAAAAATTTCATGACTTGTTTCACACAAGTCCTAGTCCACATGTTTCAGAACATGACACCATGTTTCATGCCAAGAATTATTGATCTATCACTCCAAGTCATTTTTTCATGTTTTGAAGTTGACCCCATGAATATTATCTAGTTTCATGTCATAAATTGTTAATTCATGATGTGAATTGTAGCTTTATAGAAGATCTGGACCCTCTTTCACTTAATTATTTAGCTTCTTTCCTTGGGCTTGGTCCATGATTTCTACCTCATAATAGATCCTTATTTCCTACATCAATTCATCCTTGTTTATCTCATTTTCGATCATAACATGTATCCTACCATAAATTATAGAAATGGATTAATATTATCAAAATTAATCATTAAATTTATAAAAAATGTTTTTAATAATAAAATAAGCATGTAAAATATAGTTCTATAAATTCCCCCACACTTAGAACATTATTTTACTCAACCACATAATCTCAACTACATCGTAAAGGGATTTCATTCTACCAATATTAAAATTTAAAAATTAACAAAATTAAGTGTTTGTAAATGAAAAATAAACATTTACTTATCACATAAATGGATTCCTCTTACTCCACACTCTTCAAAGAAATAAATCCAATCATGCATTTTACTTTTCCTCTTCTAAAATAACAATGTGTTTTCTTTATTAAATTATAATTTATTTAATTCATTATTAATGTGAACACCACTTTCAATTTACCCCACATTTAATTATTTTTACTTATCACCCAGGGTAATGAATTTCATGGATTTTCACTCATGCCTCTAGTACATATAGCTTACCATAGTATTTCAAGGCATCTAACATCACCACCGTGTAACAATAGAAATCAAAATTAATCATGAGAGCTTTACATTTAGGTTCAAATGTCCCCAAGGCATAAGGTAGGAGGGTAGAGAATAAAATAAATATATAAATGGAGGTATGAATCAAGCATACCAAATGATAAAAACATATAAGGTTAATTAAACTAATCCTACAAAATATCATCTCCCAACCCCCAATTCTCAAAGTAGGAAAATGGTACAAGTAATAATAATAAATGAGTCACCATATATTTATTTTTTTATTTATTTATTTTATTTTGGGAAGGTTATGCTTGATAAAAATTTCATATCCACCTTCTAAACACATGTGATCAAAAAAACTGATCTGGAAATAGTGATTTTTTATCCTCCTAATACATAACCCATTTTTTCATTTTTTTTATACTATATTTTTTGGAAAGAGAGGAGAATAATAAAATATAGTAAACTATAAAATGAAATCTCTTTAAGTCACATGAAAATTAGAAAAAAAATCACCTCATTGATGTACATCCATGTCCACCATGGAAAACCTCTCTCCCACACTTATTCTTTTAAAATATCATGCAATATGTTGTGAGTAAAATAAGAAAGGATATAATAGGCTTATAATGGGGATCATTTCTTAACATGATCATTCATGGATTATATTGGAAAAATAATGATTCCATTTCAATGTGGGTCTAAGGATAAAGGGATATACTATAAAATGGATCAATTGTATTAAAAATGATTTTGTTCAATCATAGCTTTGATAAGATTCCAAGAAAATTCTAGAAGTAAAACATACCCCAGTATATTAAGAGATGTACTTAGAAAGAATTGGAAATATTGGTTTGGAAATTTTATCAGAAATAAAAAAATATGTTTTGGGACAAATACTCATGGAAATGTAGAAAAATATAAACTAATAAATATTAATTTTGGGAATTCAAAACATACAAAATTTAAGAAGAATTTCAACTACAAAAATTAAATTATTCCCAAAAATATGTAAATTTAAAATTTATCACCACATTATTAATTATAATCATTCATTTTATCAGTTCACTCATATAATAATGTCAATAGTTAAAATTAAAAAAATGGAATAATGATTATCCTAAGAAACTTATGTCTCCTAGATCGACACTAAAGTACAATAGTTTAAAAGGGGAATTCAATTTTTCTTCTAAATCATTAAAAACATTTTAAAATTTTATGAGTAAAATAATATGATAAATTTAAACTCATACCCACAATTAAATTATTCAACAAGTTTAACTATAGAGGTTATATCCATATAGTTCTCTTCTATGGTTTTTCATGATTTGAATTTTTCTTTGAATAGCATGAATTCCATTTTCACAACATGAATCACCATTTAACAATATGAACTCTATCTAGTTTCTCCAATTTATATTTTTCTAATTAAGTGTTTTATTCTTATTATATGGATAGGTATTGGCATATATATTTTGATTCTTCTATATTGCATAAAATGAGATCATGTTATGTTTCTTCATTTTCCAAATAACTCTAAAATTGTTATAAATCTTATTAATTTCCAATTTATGAATCAGCATGGGAGTATTCTTCTTCACTCTCTAGATATTCATTGTATATTTGTATCAGGATACTGATATGGTTGGGTTGTTTATATTCTTCAATTATGGACTTAACCTCTTAGAAACCTTTACAAAAAATGTGCAGATTCAATAGTACTTCCTCCTTAGCCCTCGGTCAATGATGATCTGCTTTGACTTGATTAAGTAAGGCCATTAGTTCTTGAGTTAAGATACCTATGACCTACCCATTCAAAAAAATCTTGTCGAGATTAGTGAGTTAACCAACACTGTGTAAGAGGGCCTCCTCTATAATTTCATAATCTTGTTTTTTCACCTCTGTGTTATCTTTCCATGTAAAATAATAGCAGTTTGGAAAAATTATTGAAAATATAATTTTTAATATTTTTTTAACTTTTTAAAAACAAATAAAATTATTTAACAAAATTATAATATAAATAATGATTGAAATTACACTATAATCCCCATAAACAATGACATCTTTTGATACACCTATTTTAGAGTGGTGAAAAAGCTATGATTTTTATTTCTAGTGCAACACAATGGTTGAACAAGGTATTCTTACTTAAGGATCCTTTCAGTGATTCAAACATTATTACTAATTCACTCTTATATTATTATTTATTTATTTATTTATTTAAAATAAATATTTTGGGGTTTGGGAAAATGAGGAATGAAAAAACTAAAAATAAAACATGCAGATGTAATAGAATGAAAATATAAATAAAGGTCTTAGCCTTTAGGGATTTGTTTGCAAGTTCCTTAATTATTCATTAATTAATATTTTAATTAAATTTGATAATTCATTTATAAAATATCATTCGTGAATTAATACCCTATACCTTGGGTGTAATTTTTAGCATGCATAGGATATCTGAATGCACACTAGATTTCACCTTCTCCAATAGCCAAGTTAAGAAAGCACCTCGATCAATAATTTAATACCATCTAAGACTCGGCTCTAACATATTTCCTTTAAACTATAAAGTAATCCTCTACTCTATCATATGAATATTTTTACTCGAGCGAAGGGAGGGAATGATGATTTGGTTGAAAATTGGGATGAGTTATAAATTTATTTTGTGGTGTATGAGTATCTCATCGGTACACATCCCTCTTATTCACCACAAATTTAATTTTAAAATTTTAGAATTTAATGTGAAATAATTTTGGAATTCCAGGAAGCCAATCCCAAGTAAAGGCCTCAGGTAAGTTTTCTAACATCATAATCATAAGATATCTTGATGAAAAGAGGAAAGGGATAAAGATAAAGATTTATTGGAAGAATAAATGAAACACTTGAATAATAATATGGAATTATAATTTACATGGAAAAGAAAACAAAACCAAATTTAAATAGAAACCCAAAAAAGCAGTAGAACCATTTTCCTCATCCATGCGACCTATTCCTTATATTAGACTAAATGCTTTCAATCCCCCATATAAATCTATTTATAGGCCCCAATCACACATTTGAGTTCCATAAATAGACTAATTAATGATTCAAAGCCTTCTCTCATTATCAAGGGTTATTCAAAGGTATTTTCACACATTTATATCATCCAAAATGTCATTTCTTGGTCTTATCTGAGTCTGTCATGCCATAAATAGTGTTTTCAAAACATGAATTATTTGAGTGCCAAACAATTCATGTATTTTCACATCATTTGAAAACTTTTTGGGCATAGTCCGCATGTTTCATAGTATGAAACTATGTTCCACACCGTGAATTCTTTATTTGTATCTCCTGGTGAGTTTTTTTAGGTTTTGAAGTTTTCCCCATGAATACTATTACTTTTTATGTCATGAATATTAGATTCAAGAAATGAATTGTGCCTTTACATCAAATTCAGACACTTTTTACTTGATTATTTAGTTTTATAACTTGGTATTAGTCTATGAATTATCCATAATCATGGATAATCATTTGTAAAATCAATTCATCTATGTTTTAAGAATTTTTGATCATTTTATAAATCCTTCAATAAATTAAAAAAAATAGTTAAATATGAGAAATATTTATAATTTAATTTATAAAAAATGTTTTTAATGTTAATATATGATTGTAAAATATGGTTTTTTCAATTACCCCACACTTAGAACTTTATTTTCCTCAAGCATATAATCTCAACAACATGGAAAAGTAATTTTGTTCTACAAATATTTAAATTTCAAAAGCAAAAAAAAGTAAAAAAATCAACGTAAAATAAACTTTTAAGTATCACACAAAATAATTCCTCCAACTCCTAACTCTTCAAATAAATAAAGCCTATCAAGCATTTTTCATGTCCTCTTTTGAAAAAATAATGCTCTTTCTTCCTTCAATTTAAATTCTTTAATAAATCATTAATGTGCACTCCACTTTCAATTTAACCCACATTATGTTTCTCTTACTCATAACTCAAGTTGATGAATATAATAGAGTTATGCTCATTCCTCAAGTACTTTTCACTTACTATATGCTTACAAGGAATCTAACATCACCAAAGAATAAAGTAAAAAATAAAAATTAATCATGAGGGAGTTTCGTTTAGGTTCAAAAGTATATAAGGCTTAATTTAGGTTGGAAATGAATAAAATAAATCTAAAAAATGATGTTTGAATATAGAAAAAATCATGATATTAAAATATAAGTTCAATAAAAATACTCCTACAAAAATTTAATCACTCAACACCAAAAGCTTAAAGTGGTCACATGATATAAGTAATCATAATGAATAAATCTGCCTCTCTTGATTTCTTATTTTTCTTTTTGTTTTTTTTATTTTTTTTTAAGTTTTTCTTATGAAAATTCTCACATCCACCGCCTAAACACATACAATAAAAAGAACGATGGTCTAACAACGGTTATTTTATATCCTTACAAGACACAACCCATTAGTTAATTTTTTTTAGATTTTATATTTTATATTTTTTAATCAAGATAGATGAATAATGAAATATAGTTAATGATAACATAGAATTTATCCTAAATAACATGAAAACAGCAATAAAGTCACCTCACTAGAGTGTATCCCTTTACACTATGGACAACCCCTCCCTTCACTTATTCAATTGAATATCATGAAACATTCTTTTAGTAGGTTAGGTAAAATAGGCTTGAAATAAGGCTCATTTCCAAAAAATGACTTTCATGGATCCTATGGGAAAAAGAAGGATTAAAATTCATTATCCGTGTAAGGATAAATGGATAAAAAATAAAATGACTCAATCATATAAAAATGATTATATTCTGTCATAACTTCAATTACATTATAGTAAAGGTAAAAAAGTAAAATAATCTCATGCCTCTCAAGAAATATATTATATAAAGAATGTGAAATATTGGTTTATAAATTTTTTTAGGAATGAGAATATATGTTTTGGGAAAAAACTCATGGAAATTCACAAAAACAATGAACCGGTCGATATTAATTTTAGAAATTCAAACATTTCTAAATTTAAGAAGAGTTTCATCTATAAAAATCAACTTATTCTTAAAAATTATGATTTTTCAAATTTATCCCCTCATTATTAACTCTAATCAGTAATTTTACCATTTCACTCAGCTAATCAAGTCGTCATTAAAAATTAAAATATGGAATAATGATTATCCTAAGTAACTTATGTCTCCAATATCAATACTAGAGTACAAAAGTTCAAGTGGGGTATGAAATATTTCTTTCAAATCTCTAAAATGGATTTTAAAATTACTATAGTAAAATAAATTGATGAATTGAAACTCATACTTTACCAAAAAAATGACTCGGGGTGGGTTTTTGTAGGTTCTATCCATACAATTCTCTTTTGCAGCATTTCACGACCTGAATCTTTCTATACATGGCATGATTCCTATTTTCATGATGTGAATTCCCATTTCATTGCATAAACTTTCCCCAATTTATTTTCAACCACTTGGGTGGTTTCTTTTTATTCAATGGATGTGTATTAGTATAGACGTGTTGATGCTTCTTCCTTGTATATAGGGAGATCATGTTGTGTTTCTCCATTTTCCCAACCAGTCCAAAATTATTATGAATATCTTATTTCCTATATATGCATTAGTATGAGAGTATTAATATTCACTCTCTATTTCTTCATGATAGGTTTGGATCTGGTTATCAAGTTAATTATGTGTGGATATTATTCATATACTACCTTAACCACTTGGACATCTTCAGAAAACTTTTCCATATCCAATTGTACTTCCTCCTTGCCCATGAGTATTTGATGATTAGCTTTGATTTGATTAATCATGGCCATCATTTCTTGGGGATAGATACATTTTACATTCCCATTCAATAGACTCTTAGTTAGATAAGTTAGTTTATCATCCCTTTGTAAAAGGGCCTCCTCAATAATTTAAACTGATGGTTTCTCACCTGTGAGTTATCTTAAAAGGTTCGTTACAACACACGCACCTAGCTATGGGGATTGACCACGCAACCTCTTCCCCATCCCCTATAAACCTATACCACCCCATCCAAATGTAGGGGCAATGTAGAGGAACTTGTGAGTTATCTTCCCATGAAAAATAATAGTAGTTTAAAAACATCATGGAAAATATAATTTTTAGATTTTTAATTTATATTAAAAAAATTATATATAAAAATTTAAATATAATCAACATTTTAAAGGGATATTAGCTCCCTGGAAACAGAGCTGGGTTTTGACATGTCATTTGCATGATGGTATATAAGATACTATTTTTATTCCTAATGCATCACAGTAGTTGGATCGGCTCATCTCACTTGAGGATCCTTATATTGATTAAAAATATATTCCTAATTCAATTTTTATATTTTTTATTATTATTTATTTAATTAAAATGATGTTTTTTGGGGTTTTGGAATAAAAAATCAATGAAAAAATAAAAAAAAATCATGCAAATGAAACAAAATAAAGTTAGGAAGAAAGTTATTAATCCTTAGGGTTTGGTTACATGGGATCCTTTATTATTCATTTTTTATTGTTTAAATTCAATTTAATAATTTATTTATGAAATCTTATTCATGAATTACTACCCTCTACCCTGGGTGTTATTTTTATCATGCGTAAGATATCTCTTTGGCACACCAAATTCAACCTCCTCCAATAGCCAAGTTAGGAGAACACCATGATATAGAATTTAATACTTTTCAGGACTTGAATCCATCGTATTCCATTTCAAACCTAGAGTAACTCTCAACTCCATCATATGAATATTTTTACCCAATTAAAGGTATATAAAGATGATTTCATAGATAATTGTGATGATTTATAATTTAATTCCATGGTAGATGATCATCGCACCCGTAAACTTCCCTCCCATTCATCAAAATTTAGATTAAAATATTTTAGAAATTAAAGTGAAATAATTTAAAAACACCATGAATCCTCCCCAATTTCCAAGACTCAGGTCAATTTCTTACCGTCATAATTGTAATCTATCAAAATGGAATTAGGGATGATATAAATAAGGAGATATTAGTAGAATAAGGGAAACACTTGAATAAAAATATGTAATTAGGGTTTACATAGAAAATAAATGAAAAAAAAATAAAAACAAAAAACCTAAAAACGAGCATAACCCTCTTCCTTAGTATAGCATCTGATTCGTTAGATTAGATAAAATCCTTTTAATCCCACTTTCCATCTATTTATAGGCCTCAATCACACCCTCAAGTGTTATAAATGTCTCTATTAATGAGTCAAATTCTTCTTTGGTTATCAAGGGTTTTCCAAAGGCATTTTAGAGAATTTATTTCTTCAAAGATATCATTTTTGGGTCTCGTCCAAGTGTTTAACATCATGAATAGAATTTTCACAACATTAATTCTTATGGGAATAAATATTTCATATCTTATTTCATGCTTTGAAATATTTCTAGGTCAGGACCACATTTTTCATGGTATGACACTATGTGTCACACTATGAATAATTTAAATATCTCTCCTGGTGAGTTTTTTCATGTTTTAATATTGACCCCCTGAATATTGTAATATTTCACATCATGAATAGTGTATTCATGATTTGAATTGTTCTTCTACAAAATATTTAGTGCCACATTCACTTGAACATTTAGTTTCATTCCTTGGGATTAGTCCTAGATTTGTCCCTCGTCTTGGAGCATCGTTTGCATCATCAATTCATACCTGTTTAGATTGTTTTTAATAATTTATTGTATCCTTACATAAATTAAAAAAACATTTAAATATAAATAATATTAATCATTTAATTTATTTAAGCAATGTTTTTAATAATAAAATAATCATTTAAAACATGGTTCTCTTAGGTAGTGGTAATAGTTATTCTTACTTACTTTTCTTTATATATTTGATGTATTTTATGATGGGTTTTACGGGATCATCTAATTATCGATGGTAGGAAAAAAACCCATATATACCTAATATAACCTTGATAGAATCAATGTGCATAATAAAATAAGAACAAAATACATGTAAGTTAGTTGTAGTGTCCTTCATTTCAATAGAGAAATCTAAATTAAAATCATTGAAGCAACAAACATAGGATTCCTAAATAAGAGGTATTACACTAGTCAAAGGATCCATAATTGTATCATGGATATTATCATATTTTTTGGGGGGTTATAGTACCTTTTCTATATATTATTAAAAAATTTGTGCGAACAAATAGATTTTTAGAAAGATTTTTCATGAAACTGATGACCACAGCCCCACCAATGAGGGATCTCATTTCCTTTTCTAGGCCATATTTTTCTCTCTATATTTAATGAAAACACAACAGACATATGTAATATATCATGTGTCATCCATTGAATTAATTCCCATTTTAGAATCCATTAAACACATTCCTTAGTCATGAAATTCATGATTAATTTATTAATTATGGATTATATTTGATGAATACCACATGACGATGACATAGTGGAAGTTTTAACTAAGAACACACATCATATTGATTGCAACATAGTATTAGGTGGCATAGATGCACACTATATTGTGTTTTCACTAATGTAATGTTTGTATTCTTCATAAGTATATGTTTGAACCAATGTATCTTTAAGTCATATGCCTATAATTTTAAGTTCACATCCAAAAATATACCAATTTTACTAGCATCCATAAGGAATTCATGAAAAACATTATAAGCCTTTGTGAATACCTAAAAACACATTCTAGATACAATTTCATCAAACTCTCTTCATTTTCGAAAAGACACTTTTTCCATAACATAACCCTTATCCAAATACCTAACCGTGTGATATTTTGGGCTATGGTAGCATTGAAAACAAATATGAAGTCCCTATTTTATATATGTATTCATTGAGTGACCTATGATAAATTATTATTATTACTCAAGATCCTAAGGGGTTTAATGTGATCTTTAACAAATATAATCATATCAATTTATAAAAATTTCCAACATAAGATATATCATATAAATTATATGTATACCTATAAAATCCATTTTCCCATGGCATTAAGTGACCACTAGATAAGGAACAATGTCAATCTCGTATATGTCATCTGATCTTATCTTGATTATCCAAAAAAACTAACATCGTCAAAGAATACATCACATGTCATTCATCAAATATATGATTCACCACATGTGACTTATCCATGTATTTGAACATGTCATGCATGACACAAATAATAATGGGCATAAATTTCCTCAATCTAATTCAATCAAGGTCCAAATTTCTATGTTCGTTATACAAGTGGAAAAATATCATCTTGGTTTCACTCCAACCAATGACATAATCAGAAATATACCCAACTACCCGCTAATTAGCTAAGTTACTTTTGAATTGTGTAATAAAGGTATAAATTTATTATGTTTTTCATACTAGGTATCTCCAAAACATTATGTAAGAAGGATTGATAATAAGAATATGACCCTAAATATACCGATGACTATATAAAATTATGAAATATATACTTGGTTATACAATCTAGGAAATAATTCTTTAGTTATTTCCTAATCAATATATTATTTTTTCCTTATATAAAACAATTTTTAATGACCATACGATTTTATTCATGACAATATTAATATATCACTGAAAATCATAATACTATGTGATGATCACCGATTAGGGACAACTCAAATTCATACTTTGAGGGGATATTATCATTCTACTATTTATATAAATTAAATTACAATACACATGAATGAATGATAAATAGAGATTGAATTAATTATAATAAAATGATACATTATGAAATTGTTACCTTAATATCTTAAGTATCATATACCAAGAGACTCTATATTACCCTTATTGTTCTATTGGTATAACATTTTCATTAATAGATCTGTTATAGTGCCATTTGTATCCACCCAACTAATCTTTTCATCACCCTTCTTAATGATCGCTTATATAAGATTGTATTTTCAGACGATGTGTTTGGTACTCCTATGAGACTGGGTTTTCTTAACCAGAGAAATAGATCTATTATTATCATAATGTAGCTTTATTTCTCCGTCAATACTAGGAACCACCTCTATTTAAGAGAATAACTTTCTGATCCATAAAGCTTCCTTCATAGCATATGATGCAGTGTTGTGTTCTATAACTATTGTTGAGTCTAAAATAGTGTCTTATTTAGAATTCTAACAACTATTTTCTCCCCCAATAAATAAAAATATGAAACTGGATTGAGATTTAATATCACCAATTTCATATTGGAAACACATATCTATGTAACCTTTTACACAAAGATCATCCACTCTTCCAAATACCAAGAACATATACTTAATCCTCCTCAAATACCTAAAGATGTTATTCAAAGTAATCTAGTGACTCTCTCCAATATTGTATTGGTATCCTAAAGTAATTATAAGATCATAGGTGACATAAAGTTAATTAAACAACATATCATACATGATTGAACCTATGTAAAATGCATAGGTAATTTTATCCAACCTTGATAATACTTAAAAAGGATCTTAAATCTTCTTAATATACATTCCCTATAACACCAATAAAGACCCATTTGGGAGTTTCACATGTCAAATATATTTATAAATTTTCCTATTTAATTATTATGGATGAGTATAAGTAATATTTTAAATCTATTGTTATAAATATTCATTCCCAGTATATAGGCATCTTCACCCATGTATTTCATTAGGAATCATTTTACCATCCCCGTATTCATAGTGTGAAGTATCATGATGTCAATTCTGATAAGTATTATATAATTATTATACAATATCGAAAAAAATAAAACAGTCCCACTAATTCATTTATATACACAACAATCAGCCATGTTTTTTATGAAACCAAACTCTTTGATTACATCATCAAACTTGATATTTCAAATCAAAGAATAATGCTTCAATCTGTAAATGTAACTTTCCTACTTGTATACCATATTAGTATCATTTGGTACTTCAAAAAAGATTAGTTTGTATCACATACATGTCCTTAACTAATTTTTTGTTAAGGAAAGAAATTTTACATCAATTTGATATATCTCATAATCAAATTTGTTATGGAAAGAATAATCATATAAGAATTTATCATCACAACAGGTGAAAAAGATTCTTTATACTCAATTATATGTAATTTGTTGTAATATTTTTCAACTATGCATGATTTATAGGTACACACTCTAACATCTATACTGTTTTTTTATAGAAACACCACGTATACACTCAGGTTATCATCCCTTTAGATAAATCCAAAAAGTTCCAAACCTAATTAGTGTACATGGATTATATTTTAGATTCCATGAATTTTAACCATTTAATAGAATTAAACTCTCTATGGCCACAAAATAGGTGGTAATTTCATCATATATAAATATTACCACATCATAATTATCAATAAAAAATCCATTTCTCATAAGTTCTTCATGAATACTATAAGACCTTCAAAGTTCATTTGAAACTTGAGTCTGTTCTTAGTCCATTACTCTTTTTGGAATTGTCTTAACTTCCATCTCATAAAAAATACTTGTTTGTTTCTCTTGAACTTGTCCAAGTTAAACACTCATCCCACTAACTCCATAGTCAAGAAATTCCTTCTCAAGGAAGAAATAAAATGGGTCCCTATACACTTTTTGATTGGTAGTATTATAGAAATAATAACCCTTAGTTCTCTTAGTATTACCAAAAAAATAACCATTTTTCAAATTTCCAATTAATCTTTTTAGAATCCATTCATTATAAGAATGTTTTTCATCCCATATATTAAAAAAAATACATTATAGGATGTTTCCCAATCTATATCTCATATGGGATCTTAATAATTTACTTTTATGGAATATGGTTTATCAAAAATAAAGTATTCTAGTGAGAATAACCCCAAAATGTAATAATAATGTGATATTAATTCATCATTGGTTGAACTGTGTCCAAAAATGTATAATTCCTCCTCTCAGACACATAATTCCATCATTGTGTTCCAGGAAGAGTGAATTGTGAAATAATTTCACAATCCCTCAAATGATAAATGATTTAATAGCTCAATTACTCACCACCCCAATCCAATTAAATAATATTTTTACTTTTATTTATTTAATTCTATACTTTATTCTAAAACATTTGAAACTTTTCAAAAGTTTCATACTTTTGTCTCACTAGAAATATATATCTAGACCGACTAAAATTGTTGATAAAGGTAAAGAATTACCTAAAACTACCAATTTCTTGAGTACTCATTGGTCCACATAAATAAATATATATGAGATCCAATAGTTCATTGGATTTTTTCACATTTTCCACTAAAAGGTGAATTCTTCATCTATCTCAATAAACAAGATTCATAATGTTCAAATGATTCATAATAAAATGATTCTAAAAATACATATTTATAGAGACTTTGAATTCAATTATCAATTATATATCTAATGTAAAAAATTCAAAGGTAGATGGTATTAGAATCAACCCTGGACTTATTATTTTCAACATTATTGATAAGTCAATCTAGATCTAGAATATATAAAACTTTTAATATATTTCCCAGGCCATATAACATTTAATTCTTATATATAAAACAACTATGGTTAGTAATAGTGAATAAAAATGCCATCTTGTCTAAATAAAAAACATAAATAAAATTTCTATTTATGGTAGCAACATAATAAAGGTTTTCTAATTCTAATAATAAGTTACTTGTTAAAATAGAATCATAAGTGTTGACTTATAATCAAGAAACTCTTCGTACATTACTAAAACTAAGATCTATTCCACCCTTTTCCAATTACCTTATATATCTTAGTCTATAATTTTCAGTAAAAAAATGTTATAAAAACCTAGTTTCTAATATCCATGAGTAAGAGTTTATGAAATTTACCTCTATAACTTTCATATTTAAATTCTCAAAATGATTTTCATTGATAAATTTTCTTAATACTAGATAATAATCTAGAACTATTTTATAATCCATTCCTATGAGTGATCTCTATGTGATTATCATGAAGTAATCCATAACCTAAAACATATACATATCTATGGGTGAGTATCATGTATTATGACTTCAAATCTTTTAATTTTAATTAAATTACTTGTAACACCCCAAGATTTCATAGTAACTTATTTTCTTTAAAGTAATCCAATAGCTTGCGTTACACGCAACACTGAGTTCAAGCGCACCACGACTTACCAAACTAGCCGTTCAAAAATCTTTTATGAATAGTATTAAATTCATTTTGAGTTTTACACTACTGGAAAACTAACCTTTACCAACGGTTTGGAACTGTTGGTATAGGCCTCCAAACCGTTGGTATAGCCTATACCAACGGTTTGGAGAACCGTAGCCAAGTAAGCCGTTGGGATAGGTCTATACCCACGGTTTTCCAAAAACCGTTGGTATAGACCTATACCAACGTTTTTGGAAACCGTTGGTATAGGTAATATGAAATCTATACCAATGGTAATGGAACCGTTGGTATATAAATTCCAAAAATAAAACATCCGCTGGGATTTGATCCTAGGACCCCTCGTTTATAATCGAATGACTTAACCACTAAGCTAACATCACTTTTGTAAACATAATTTCATAAATATATATATGTATTATAATAATTATTTAAAATTTTGATTTATATAATGTTCTCGGTTAGTAGGTCTGGAAAAAAATTAAAGAACCTATCCCAACGGTTTTCAAAACCGTTGGGATAGGTTCTGGGTGGGTGTTTTTTTGTTCGCCGAATGCTGGATTTTTTGGTGCTTTTTCCCAACGGTTTTGGTGAACCGTTGGGAAAGGTCACTCTTTCCCAAAGGTTCACCAAAACTGTTGGGAAAGGGTCTAAAAAACACACCCTTTCCCAACGGTTTTGGTGAACCGTTGGGAAAGGTCACTCTTTCCCAACGGTTCACCAAAACCGTTGGGAAAGGGTGTGATTTTAGGCCCTTTCCCAACGGTTTTGGTGAACCGTTGGGAAATGGTAGCTATACCAACGGTTTTTACAAACCGTTGGTATAGAAGTGTTGGGAAAGATCATGTTTCCAGTAGTGTTATATACTCCATATAATTTTAACATCCATATTATGTGTTTCTTAGACATAATATAAGAACAAATTCAATTTTTCAGATAGAAGAAGTATATTTCAAAAAATGCAATTTTATCACCTTTTAATGGAGAACCATTTTTTAATCCAATATTTGACACTTTTATATATTCAATTTGACGAAATAAACTTCTTATTTAGAAGAGGGACATAAAAATTTAGTTTGGATAAATGTTTTGTGGTTTTATGATAACTTTCATATTTTGATGAATAGTAAAAAATACTAAATTTTTATTAAAAACATATTTTTTAATAAAAATAATTTATAGTGTTAAATTATATATTTGAATGGTTTTTAGGAATAACTAGATTATGTTTTTATCATTTAATCCAATTTTTGTCATTGGAAGTAATTTTACATTTAAATTGGATATAACCACATATCAATCTTTTGATAGTTTTTACTTCTCAAAAACCCGCTTTCTGGTTTTGACAACAGGAATATTTTTTAAAATTAATTAATACAAATTATATGTCTTTAATTTGGTGAAATAGACATAATTTTTTAATTTGAAATATAAAAAATAGGTTAGATTTAATTTTTGGTATTTTTCTAAAAACTTTCAAATTTTTATGAATAGTGAAAAAACATTATGTTATTGTTTAAAACCAACTTTTTATTTAAATAATTTTTTATTTTATTTAAATTTATTTTAAGTCAAAATAGATACATAATACCTATCTAAATTCAATTTAATTTATCGGATTCATTTTATAACAAGATTGGATGTATAAAATTTTATTGAACTTTTTACTTTCTTTTACCCACCTTCTAGGAACATTTGAAAATTTGTATAAAACGTAATTTTACCACTTATGTGGATTGAATTTAAAATATATGAGGGACATGGTTGACATCAGTAAGTAAAATTTGGTTCAATAACATGAAAATAATTTTTTTGAATAGTAACTTTTGATTTTTATTTACCACGGTTAAAAGTAAATATGATAATTAATGGTAAATTTGGATCATCCAAACCCTACCCGAATATCCTCCCAAATACTATAACTTAATACTAGAGACCTTCCTTTGATCAAAAATCCAACTTAAGGAGACATTTTTTTCAAATCAAAAGAAATCACCCGAAGAAGAGGTAATAATTTCATCACCTCTTTCAAAGTTTTTTTCTTCCTCTACTTCCTCTTTCACTGTTGTTTCCATACCAAAATAATAAATCTAGTACCTTCTATATATTTTGATCTTATTATTAATATTTTACAACCATATTCATTATTCTATCCATCCTATGAATGACAGAGTCACCATACGTGCGTACGTACGGCTTACTGTCTCCACGTTTTGGTATAGTTTGTTATTCAACACTTCATTATTTGTATGGGTATAGTATAAATGATTTAAATAATAAATATTACATGTTAATTATTCATCATATATAATATACCATCCAATTACATGCAATTTCACGACTAGTAGAATGGTATTTTTTCTCGTGCGTACGTACGGCTTACTATCTCCATGACGCGATGAGATTTCATTCCCCATCATAACCATTAAAGAATAATTTTCATTTTATGATTAAAAATAATGTTTAATAACTTAATATAATTCTGGATATTAATAAAATTCATCCTATCCATAACAAACATGACTTACATAACAAAACATATAAAGGAAAATGAATCAGTTAACAACCAAAACAATGATACTACTGAAATATCATTAACAAAGTAATATTTTAAGATCATATATGATAACATATTTATGTATTTGGTTCTTTTATAATTTAATAACAATGATTTAACCAATATACAAGTGTTTAACCTACCCTATACTAATGAAAATTACAAGGTAAGGGGTTTTCATCTCATTTTTATTCCTGTGAGATTCATGCTATATTTACCACTATTACCATTTGTGTGGTTTATATACTCCCTGTGATTGTATTCTTTGTATAATATACTTTGATTTATGGGTATTTAAATCATCATTATATTATCCTTCTTTCATGTGTTGTATGTTTCATAAGTAACCAAATCGATAAGGGAATTTCAAATTTTAATTTCCACTCATTCAGTTTTACGCAAACTTCATTGATTATTTTACTCCAAGATTATGTGTGAAATCACTATTTATTTACTTATGTAGTAATTTATACTCCCCTTTGTGAAGGTATACTTTTGATACACATAATCACCACATTGATAAATTCTCAAGTCATCGATATAAACTTGATAAGAGTAATTTTAAATCAATTTCTATTCATTGAGTTAAACATCCAAGTCATTGGTGTTGTTTTTACAAGAATATGTGTGAATGTCCTATGATTGATTTAAACTAAATATCCAATAATATTGAGTGTATTTATATTTTTATCACAAAATTATGTCATTGATTTATCCTTAACTTAAGTATACGGTCTTTATAATGGATTTCATCTCAACTTACATTTCATTGAGACTTCTTTGTTGTTATGCACCAATTCACTTTTATATAGTGTATATATTGTACTTTGATATAGTATATGATGAATCCATTTATTCTCATGATATTATAAAGTTTTTATTACCTCAATTATTTATATTCAAGTGTCACTCATTTGGTTAGGAACTCTAACTAAAATATCATTTTAAATGTTTTAAAGAATTATTTTTCAAAATCATTCTCATTAATGTCCATGTTTTAAAAATGGTTTTAAGGATTTATTTATATGGACATTAATGTTTAAAAATTAAAATTCCTTTTAAAATTTTCGAATTGGTATGGGACACTTTGATTCAAAAAACTATTTTAAATGGAATCTTGATAAATAGTGATACTTTTAAATGTTTTCAAAAGAAGGTGGATATTTCTCTTAAATAGTTTTGATCATTATTTTCATCTATTTCAATATCCTTCATTATTCTCTATTGAGGTTAATATATTATAATGAAATCTTCCATATTGTATTGAATTAGTTATGTTTGACTGTGCATGTACTATTTTTATACCATTCATGGTTTGTGGTTAAAATATTGACATTTCGTATGCTAGTTTTAATATGAATGTTTATATTATGTTTCAACCTTTTCATATGAGGAATTCATTGGACTTAGTAAGTGATGGGCAGAGCCCACTATATCTCATTGATGCATCAGTAGGTCTCATGAGACAAACTAGTGTCTTGGAACAAGTCCTTGACAAAATCTTATTTGTAGTCTTGTCATTAGGCCTTGACTATGTGGTTATGATATTTTGAATTATGCATTCCATCGTTATGAAATTGGCTATTGATGTTTCATGTGATTATTTGATGAGTATAATATCCATGTGAATAAGTAAATGGAATTATTCGATTTATCTTTTCCAAATTATGCTGAAGATTATGTTTAAATTTATTTTGTTTTAGTTTTATACATTGCCTTAAATGTTTATGATTATTTATGATAGTTCCCGCTATATTAGTATCCTTATTGATCATTTGATCTCACCCCTTTATTATGTTTTCTTTTCCCTGGATGTGAAGAAGTATATTATTTTTAACCTGCAAGGATTGGCCAATAGATATGAGTGTGTTCAAAGGTGGAACAATGTTGTTTTATTTATTTCATGATGTAATGTAAAATTTATGTATGTATCTAGTACTTCCAAGGAAACTAAACTAATCGGTCTTTCGAGAAATGATCTCTTGAGATCATCCCAATGTTATGTAATAATGCACCGAATCTTGGTAACTAGGGTTCGGGCATTACATTACTCCCACAAAAAATGATGAACTCAATCATCATATCAATTTAGTTACCAAAGGTTCATATTTCACCAAGTAATGAGCTAGATTTTACATTTCTCTCACCACTTAGTTATTTAGGTATAGGAACACTCAAATCATAACAATTGTTATTCTTGTATAGTTGAGTAAGAAACTATTTTATTTGATCAATCATATGTTCAAACTCTATTGTATTCATCTGGTATCCTTTTTCTTAGGGTTTCCTAATTAACTATCACCCAAATAAAACACCAAGATCAACAAAAAAATGAAATATAGGGGAACCCTTATCTATAGAACCTCCCAAGAATGATTTAATATTATTTATTTATTACATTCCTTACACAAGATGATTTAAATTCACCCTACTTTGGAAGAACCTATCTAGTTGGATGATTTACATCTTGACAAGTTATTCTTTATAAGGTATATCGCTTTTATTATTTCAAGGCTTTCATTTTAAATTTCTCACCAACATTGTACAGATAATATACTTATTAAATTCATAAATATTATATCAAAAATAATATTAATATTCTCATGATTTATTTCTTTTTGTATATATGATTCAAATTATAATTTTTTTTAATCCTTATTACATAAACTAAATCGATTTCCTCACAACACATTAATGATTAAAATTATATACAACCTACAAGATTTTGTTAATTTCCTAAAAATAGAATTGAAGCCTATTTAAACATATCTGAATGTGTCACATGTATAAGGTATATGAAAGTTTCATGTAAAGAAAAATAGTTGTATGATATTGATAGTATCAATAAGAATAATCAATAACTAATATATAACAAACACCTCACATTTATAATATAAGTAATTGGCCTCTAGGACAGTGGGTGGTCTGGCCCCAAGTCTCCCTCCCTCGGGAGACTTTACTCGAAAAGGAATTCAATTCATGATATCTCTAATATATAATATTCAAAAAATATATTCAAAATCTACTCTTAATATTATAACTATAAAAAACTATGGTGAAAGAAAATGAAAAACTAAATCTTATGTAGGTGTGCCTAGCATGTAATGTAAGGATCTATTTCCTAGAAGAAATTTATCACATAAATATAATCATACACATTATTCAAAAAAATTAAAAATTAAACATGAATAATATAAAGGAATAAACACTTTATTTAAAATGAGAAACAAATAAGATATTTATATATTTAAATTTAAAAATTTAAAAACAATTTTATAAATTCTAACACTTATCATTTACAAAAAAATCACAAATTATTAAAAAAAATAACTAAATATAAAAATTGTAGTTTCTTTCCATTTTATTTTTTAAAATGTATCTTGATAATATGCACACCCTTAATGTATAATTGAGTTCAATATTGAGGATAAGTGAATGTTGAACTTGGAAGGAAGAGCACATTGTATCCCAAAGAAGAAATTCCACCATGTTGGGTAGCACGATAGTAGTGTCCATGTAGAAATATAGTAGCATATGAATTTAACAGCCCCATGCAGTGTGTGTTGGGTAATGAATTAGATCACATCTAAGTTGAAGTTTAATTTGGGATTCACATAGGTGTGGTATTGTTCATCATTTAAATATGTGTGTTTTATGTTTTTATTTAAATTACATTGTCTCATAACCCAATGTAAATCCCACTCCCAACATTACGTTGACACTAAACACAACATTAATAATAGAAAAAATGATAATCTATTTTTATATGGCTACAATGAAGGCTATATTAACTACTTAAAAAATCCATGCATTCCCCTCTATATTATGTTAAGACATTAACATTATTTCACCTCACACTATAGATTACTTTGACTAATTAATGTAATTTAATGTGGAGAAATAGACATTACATTATCATATAACATAATGTGAAGTAGGAGAAAATATTTTTATAATTCATAAAATGATTTATTAATTAAATGATAAAGTATACATGTTGATTCATAAAAAAAAAGATGGATTTTATACTACTGATGGGTTTTTGGGGATCATCTAATGATTGATAGAAGTATAAGAAAACCCATATATGCCTAATATATCCTCGATAGAATCAACATGTATAACAAATGAATAAAAAATGAAATTTAAAGCATTTGTAGTGGTATACATTTTAGTGAAGTAATATTTATGATGATCACCAAAGCAGAAAACATAGGATTCCATCCTTTTAGGGATTATACTATCCAAAGGATCCATGATCGTATCATGAGGATTCTCATACATCGAGAGGGGTGATAGTGCCTTCGTTGTATGTGATAAAAAATCTATGGGAAGTAAGATATTTTCAGAAAGATTTTACATGAAACTAATGATCACCACCCCACCAATGAGGGATCTCATTTCCTGTTAGAGTCCATTCTTGACACTCTCTATTTAATGAAAACATTTCATACATAAACAAATTATTGGGTGTTATCCGGTGCATTACTTTCCATAATAGAATAAATTAGAACAATTTAATGATCATGAAATCCATTTTTAATCCATTCATAATATATAATAACTGTTGAATACATTATAGGGATGACATAGTATAAGTTTCATCCAATAGATGACATTACATTGGGTGAAACAAATTAATAGGTGGCATCACATTGATACTAGATTACATTAACACGAATGTAATTTTTGGATCATTCTTAATGATATATTGGAACCAATGTATCCTTAATTCATATATATCATATATGTATAATTTTAAGTTTACATTAAATAGTTTAGTGGGTGGTTTATTTTAATGGACATTGAACCTATGTGTAACAATTCACATTCTCACATATAGCTCTAGGTTAGTGGTAGTTAATAATACACCTGATTATGTATTATAATTCTCACCCAAAATATTTGGATTTAGGTAAATAATGATTCACCTGACTATTAACACTATGTCTCTCTCATATATCTAGGATTGAGATAGATAATGATAAACCCATGAATATACTCTTTTATCACATAGAGTTTTGTGTTTTTAGTAGAATAGTTGTAATTATACCACTTCGGTATGATACAATGGTGTATCCTTGGTAATTCATTGAATGTAGTATTTATAGTTGGATTTTTTATATGATATCGTTTTTATGATATTTTAAAATGATTTTTTTAGTACTAAAAACTTGTTTTCATATGAATTTTGGAATAAATTAGAGTTTAGGGAATGTCTCACAATTTTTACATTGTCAATAAAACTATGAATCTTAACCATTAAAAACTTGTAGTTGGTTGGGAGAAGTTCATATGTATGGTGAAAGGTTTTTCAAATTATGTAGCAAAACTATGTGGCATGTCTTTAGTATTCTATTTTCATATTCAGGATGGTTCATGGATTGATAAACTATATATCCAAAACTTGTGGAATCTCTTGTCTAGAACAGTGAGGATTTCATGGTTAGTGAATGGTTTAGTAAATCATGTTGCTAAACCATGTGGTATTCATATGTTCATTTAAATGTTTAAATTATCTAATTTCTCCAAGATTATTTTAAACATTTTTCCTCCACCTCTCCTCACATTAAAACCCCTCAACCCCAAACAAATCTCCATATTATTTATTCCTCTTTAAATTTATTCTCCATGATTGTTATTTATGATTTCATGGATATTATTCAAGATAATATTCAAAAAAACTCATTCCTCTCATATCCCTATGAATCTTACCTCTTTATTTATAACCCTAGAATGGTACGAGGGAACTAATGTCATCTTGGATTAATTTTTAATTTGGGGTTTCTATATTTTAGGTTTCCTTATGGTCTTATAAGTGTCCCTCAGGGCATGTTGGTGTGATTAAGTTTTATTCTTTACGGAAGCACCATGTTTGAGGTAGATTTTTCTATACTTGAGTCTTTAAATTTAAATCCATTAAATTTTTTCATGTTTTAACACTTTATTTGATTTATTTTAAAATTATATTAAGTGATTATATTGATTATTGCTTAATGAAGATGGTTTCCTCACGTTTCTATGCTCAAAACATATTTTCATATAATCGAGGAACACTTGGATGTTTTTTTAAATACCCAAGAGGATGTTTTAAAAATTATTTGATTATTAAAGGGTTGTGAATGATTTTTCTAAACATATGGTTGTGTGATTCTTTGATTGACTGACTAAATTACTTTGACAATGGTAATGTGATTTTGTTTTCAAATAGTGTTTTATAAACTAATTTCTTAAAGGATATTTCAATGGATCTATTAAGACTTTAAAAAGGTTTTTTTAAAAGATTAATGAACCCTTAAGGTGTGCCCCATATTTTTTATATAAAATGGATAGAATATTCCCTATTATGGGACAAATTTTGTTATGTTAATATTATTGAGTAAAATATGGAAACTTCTATGAAGTGTATTTTAGAGGATTTGATTATGGTTTTTATTAAGTATTGGTCCCTATTTTTTAATTTTTGAGGGATCGCCTCCATTTTAAATACCATCAGAGACCAAGAAATGTTATATGGGATGTTCTGATATAAATTTTTCACTAGTGTATGATTTTTATCTGCTAGGGACCCCATTCTTTACATTGGGTATTTTCTCCTCGGTTTGGATAGGTAGGGTAGTGTAAAGCATTAGGGTTATGAGTTGTATCAGAGATTTAGATGTGATGGGTTTTATTTAGTATTGTACTAGATTTTCCAAGATCTCTTGTGAGTTCCCATGACAATTGTTTCTCATTTATGTTATAATAATCTTGATTCTTATATTTTATGATGGTTGGATTATTATTATTTTATAATTGGTACTCTATTACTATCTCTATTGGTATCCTTTACTTAAAAATGATTAATGGGTTTTCATTATTTCAAATGGAATAGTCTAAAAATTATAGAACTATTCTTTTCCTTACGTGTGGGTATTTTAAGTGGAATTTTTTCAGAAATATTTTTCTAATACTTTTTATTTCCTTATATTTAAATTTTTTAAAATAATGATTTAATTTGAAATGAATGCTTTACTTTTTTTAATGTGAATAGTTTTAAATGATGATTGTCTATTATTTTTGTTTATATTAAAGTATAAATATTATATATATATATATATATATTTAATTGTTTATTTCTTTTAAATATAGAAATAAATGTATTTATTTTTAAATTTTATGGATTGGGTGTGGGGGGGGACATATAATGGTAATTTATTCTCACTCCTATCATATTATAGGTATATAAGGTTACTCTTGGATGTATCGGGTGATCCTTTGGGTCTCAATTCAGGAATATTGTTGTATAAAAATGAGAATGATTCACTTGGATTATGGAGATGGGTTCTTATGAATTTTTTTCTATTTTAATTTATTGATCATCTATTGTATCATGCCACACTAACACTTCCATTATATCCTTCCCTTTTTGGTTTATATTGAATTTGTATTATTTGTTTAGTTTTTTTTATATTGATTGTTAATAGTTATTTTTATTAGGATATATGATATATTTTTTATGCTTATGCCTCGTTTGGTTCAGGTTGTTTTAAATCTATTTATTATTTTTTTGTGGAATTCCAACTTAAAAAATGGTCATATAGGACTTCTATGTGGAATTCCACTCTCTTTAAAAATTATCTATAGGGTGAAATCATTCCCATATTTGTATATTTGGTGCCTTATAAATAGTTTCCAATACTTTCGGATGGATAAATTCTTTAGAGTCATGCTACAAACCGAATCGGGAACCCATATTAAGGATAGTCTGGGTTGTTTCATGAAAAATGGTATCCTAACTTGATTTTTATTCAGGTAGTTATGGTATATAGGATATTGTATCATTGGGAGCCAATTGGTATTTTATAAGTAGGTATCTGATCACCACCTTTCTTAATGAGACTTTAGTTTCCAAGGACATTTGGGATGTGTGTATATCTCGAATTTGAGCTTTTTTATTGGTTATTTTCAATATTTTTTTGTCTTTGCTTGGGTATTTAAGTTTTTTAATGAGAATTTGTGAATAGTTTTTAGAGAATCTATGTTTTGTGGTGAAATATTTAGGAATATTGTGGGTAAAGTTACTATGAATTGTTTGGAAAACCATGTGTGGACCATGTATCCAGGTTTGGGAGGCTTCCATTCGAACTTATACATTTAGCATATCATTTTCTAGACCACACAACCAAATCATGTGTAGTTTTAAATTTTCTATATTTTTAAATTTTTATTCATTGAGGCTCTATTTTTTTATTGTTTTCCTTTATAAAGTTAAGATAAATTAGAGGGTTTTCCTTGTATTATTGTCATAATTTGGGTTTATTTTGTTAAGAATCGTAAAGCATTGTATTGTATTTTTTGACAATAAATAACAAGACCTTGGTTATAAGGAAGAATATAGCCAAAGATATGCATGTAGGATTGCTAAAAATAAGCTTAATTGCTTGATTTCAGATTTTCTAACAATTCATATTAAAGGAAATTGTATTGGGTTCATTGTCTATAAAAATAAAATGGAGCCTAGTAAAAAATAATAATTGCGGAGGATTTTTAAATGGAGCCTATAAAGTTAAGATAATTTCTAAAAATATGTTGAAGGAATATTGGAGAAGGTTATGTTGAATTTTCCCAACATGGGAAACACACATCATTGTCAGTGGGAATAGTGAATATGAAGAAGAATTTGGACATGAAAAAACCATGGATTATGGTCATGGTAAAAAAATATATTCACAAAATGGGAATAATTGAATGGTTCGTGAAATTGTGGCACTTATGATGAAATTCTTGAGAAAATGTGAAACAAGTTTAAACCCTAAATTTTTTGGCAAGGATTTCCATTGGTTGTGGTCAGGAATGAAGTGTATAGAAGGACTACTGGAGAAATATAGTTTTCTAAAGGTTTACTATGTCATGGAACATTACATAGTGATTGGAACAAAGGAAAGTTTTTTGTCCCATGTTGTATAAGATTCATTATGGTCAATAGTTTGTGCTATATTGAAGACCTAATACCTGAAGTGGTCAACATGGCCATGGGAGATGGACTATGTCATGGTGATTGGTGTGGTGTTATGATATTCTACTAATGAGCCATAGAAAAGGATGGTATGGTCATGGTGGTATCCATGGTTAATTGATTTTCTTATATGATGGAACTGGTGGTTCAAATTTTACATAAAAATTTAACATGGCCAACAGGACTTGGACTGGGCATGTTAAAGTGCGTGTTATCCTGGAAATAAAAAAACACATTGTGGTGTCTGTAAGTAAGTCGTGTTGGTGGAAGTATCAGTAGGAGACACCAAAAATATATAGTATTTGACTTTAATTATTCTTTAATTTTTCTTAATTATTGCATACATAATAGTATTGGAATATAATATATGATCCAAGCAATATTTGAATATATTTTTTAGTATTTATAAAGGTGAATATATTGATAATTAATTCCATGATAGAAAGTGAAGATGGTTTGGCAGCAAAGTATTTATGTTAATTGTAGTTATGGAAATAATGGAGGAAAATTTGGAGGTGTTAATGGTAGTTTTCATAGACCAAAATTATGTATAAATGGTCTAATTTTTTTATAAATTGTCCCTCATTTTATAAGGGATCAACTCAAAGTAAGAAAGATATACTTGGGCATATTGTATATCTAAAATCAAAGAGAAATAGAGAAAATTTATGGATGATTTTCAATAATGAATAAGAAGGAATTAACACCCATTGAAGACTCTCTCTAAGAATAAAGGAAGACATTGATGTTGTGATGTAAAGGTGACATTCCAGACTTTGTACTGTAAATAAGAAAAAAATAAGTGGAGATCACAGTAGGTCTGGGAAGAGTAGAAAGAGGGCCTCAATGACACCAATCCACACTCAATACAACCATGTAAGTGATGTTGATGAAGGGAACTACATTTCTTTGAAATATATGTCGATCCTACCCTAGATTAGTGAGAAAAGGTGGAGGAATATGGTAGTGATATAATAAGAGGAAGTGAGCTAAAGTTCACATAGTGATCCTTGAGCGGTAGTGATTTGACCCTGAACATTGTATGGTAGTGATCCTAGGAAAGGAATGATCTATCCTGAACCCATTGTGAAGATTAGTGAACTTTATAATGATTTTTTGCATGGTATATCATTGATGAATTCTTTGTATACCTGGAATAGTGAGGTTAAACTAAGTAAATTCTTAATTCCCAATTTACTTTCATCACGAAAACCAAAAGATGGTAACAAGATAATCAAATTATATCTGGTAAAAGGGATATTCAAGTGGGTTGAATCAAATATGTACATAATAAAAATATAAAAACAAGTGACTCGCAAGGTGGAGAGTATAAGATCTATTTAGGGAAGTGATAGTTAAAATAAAACATGATATATTTCATAAGTGTTGAATACATTTATTCACCCCCCTCCCCATAGGGTAATCTCAAATTATTACCTTATTGATGAAATAAAAACTTTTATCAAATGAATGATTTATTTTTCATTGATTTTTTATTTCTATAACTTGATCTAAAGTGGATATAGTATGGTATCTAATATGGTGACTCCCATGTATGATGGAAATAATTTAAAATTAGGGGAAAATGAATTTATTTCATTCATGGAAGATTCAATTGGAGATATTTGAGAAGTTGTGAAGGAAATAATTTTTCTACTAATCCAAAATGGAGTTATCTTTAAAACATATCAAAGAAACATTGTGATTAATTCCTTAGTACAAAGTGAACTAAAGGTTTCTAAAATAGAAAACATATACAAGAATATTTCACATGTATTTTTATTTAATGATATGTGGCTGAAATTGGAAGAAAATCATAGAAAAGATGATGAAGGGTTATTTGTATCCAAAGGTTAGAAGAATAACAATGATGCCGGAAAAAGAATTCTCTTACCAAGGAAAAATAGTTCTAAATATAATGCCACATCATATTTTAACATTGTTTTAGAGAAATTTTATATAATTGTATACACTATTTCATATCTAAAAAAAGTGTGATGAATAATTGTAAATAAAATCAAGTTTCCAATCAAGGATGTGTTCAAGCAATAGTTAAGTATAGATCCCAAATCTATCAGAGATGATAAAATAATTGAATATTATGCATAAATTTTATTTTATGATGATTGAATATCTTTACATTGAGTAAAAGAGGAATGAGAGAGAAGAAGTAGCCTTTAATCTCAGTATATAAAGAAAAAGGGAACAAAAATGAAAGAACAAAGTGACATGATTGGAGATATTTCAAAAGAAATTTTAAAGTAAATGTTCATGGAAAAGAAATTGAAGGAGGGAATCATTCCACAAAAGATGCAACTTGAAGAAATAAGATAATATAGGATTTATTATACCTAAATAATATAGGTGATGGGTAAATAGTATAAATAAAAATATAAGAAGATCCAAGAACTCGAAGAGAGGATAAACACCTCAGATGAGAATGTGAAAATACCTCCAAAATCATCCTTAAAAGAAATAGAGTCCATATCTGAAAAATGGAGGAAAATATAATTTTTATTATAATTCAAGCATAAGTAATCCACAAATTAAGGAGGTACCAAATTTCCACTTTTTTTAAGAATTTGTGGAATCATTAGTAGGTTATTTGAAGCCTAAAATCCCAAATGTGAATTATAACTCCAACTATGCCTATATCTCACTCAAAGTGAGACCACATGAGGTATGACTTTTATACTAAATAATTTTTTTCATCTAAACTCAATCACTTGTAAATGTATTGAAATGTGAGGAATATATGGATTGGTAAAGATTCCATAAAGATACACTCAACTATTATGATATACAATGATGTGTTTTATCCAAGAAAATGGCACATTAAGATAAAAATAGGTTTAATTTTTTGTAATATAAAGATGAACCACAAAAAATGGTGTATCATGCACCAATATCTAGATACTCACACCAACTCTCTTGGAAGGAAAGAAATAAAATATATAAATAAAATCTAGGATTTGTTCAAGCTATAAAAGAGGTGGAAGTAAATAAGAAACCACCTAGTGAGAAGGAATCCAAGATGAATTTCATGCTAATAAAATAATATATATGCCTAATTGATCTTTCAAAAATCCCAAAAATAAAAGAGATAAATATATAATGGATAATAAATATGGAGGTGATATTCACTACTCAAGCAACTCAAGAAGATTTCTATTTAAGTGGGTTCGACTCTAAAACAGTGGATAAGACCAAGACAAAGAAGGAAATTGATGTTTATATCCATAAATATAATATTTTTAATTGATTCGCATAAGGGAGATCCTTTGGAAATAGTTTGATAAGGTTAATTCCAAATGATTATTAATTTAAAGAGGTGATTATATTACTTTCCCAAAATCTAAAGAGGAGAAAGGAAAGATTAAAGTTAAAGGGTTGGTCCAGTATAACCATCCACATTCCTTAACATGAGGTAAATTGACATACGCCTCACCCAATATTATTTTTGTTACTAACTATTTGTTAAGAGGTACATAATTAAGGGTAACATATGATAAAATAACATGTTATAGAGATAAAAGAAGATTTGATAAAGTCATAAAAAAATTATCCCCAAACTAAGCTAAAAATGGTAAAGAATCAGGGGAGGTTTTGTTGAACCTTAATGTATATTCAACCTCAGCATAGGTTTTCAAATCCTATGAAGATCTGGAGAAGATTTTAATTTAATTATTATTATTTATTTTATTTTCAACAAGTGATATCAATTGACTCTTTAAGTAGTATGATCGTCAATACCAAGTGATTTAATTTTCATCTACGTCCATTTTTTGGGAGTATGGAGATTAAAAGTAATTATTGATGATGAGAAAATGTGAAAGTTTTCATGAGGTTTCCTTGGTATTCATGAGTGAAATGGAAAACCTTAATATTTTCTATAAAAACTATTATTTACTACACCAATCTTGGGATCAATAGAATTAGAGGATTTGTTGAAATCCCAAGTACTAAGTGAGATACTCACTCAATGTATATCATAATAATTGGGTATTTTATGGAGACTGTCTTATAGAAGTTTTCTGGAGTAGGGAATTCCAACTAGAAATTTTTTTGATTAGTTTTAAAGGATTTAGATAAACAATAGGTGGTTAAATCCAAAGGATGAAGACAAATAGGATATAGAAAATAGATGAAGAAGCCTTACCTATCCTCAAAGTGGGAGTTGAATCCCATGTGGAAGCCCTCTTTGAAGTTAATGACAAAGGGGAGGCTAAGCTTAATTTGAGTTTATTCTCATGTATCAAGGGGAGAAAGGTTTAAGATAAAAGGATATTACCCCTTTTTAAAGGGGAGTTTTGGGATTCAAAGGAAGTTCACCACATTTTATGGAAGAGTAAGTTCCCTTTCTATTTAATTTTAAGTAAGGGGTTAGAATAAATTGGAGATTGTGTTTGGTATTGTCAAAAAAATCCAAATGGGAATTATTAATATTCTTAAAGTATTATGCTGGATTTTTGGAAAATAAGGAAGACAACGTTGATGATAAGTAAGAATATGGGAAAGGTGATGCTTGGTGGATTTTTAATAATGATATTAATTGCTTGATATTTTAGTTTTTTTACAATGTATCTTGATGTTTATTATGTCATATTCAATTTCCATATAAGTAAAATGAAGTCTGGTGAAAATCTAGAAGTACGAGGGAATTATACATGGATCATAAATAGCTAAAATAAATTCCATAGATATAGATAATTCCTCATGGAGAAGGTTGTGTTGAATTTATCCAACACTAGAAACATTACACCATTATCAGTGGGCATAGTAAAGGTGAAACATAAGGTAGGTGAGACCATTCCACAGCTTATGGCCATGATAAAGAAGGATATTCCCAACATGGAAAAGGTAAAATGGGCCATGTTGTGGTGGTCCCTGTGATAAAATTCTAGAGCACCCATGCAATAGAGAGATTATTTAGGCATGTTAGCAAGATGTTTTGATATCCATGGTTGATCATAAAGTTCATATAATACCTGGTGGTGAAACACGATTAACTAAATATTTACTAAATCAAGGAACATGTTGTAGTGAGTGGAACACGGGAAAAGTTTTTATTCCATTCTATATAAGAGTCTTCATATTCAAGAGTGTGTACTACAATAAATATCTTATTCCCAAAGTTCTCAACACATACAAGAGATATTAACCACATTATGGTGTGGGTGTGGTGTTCTGAGATTATACCTGTGATCCATAATAATGAAATTCATTATCATGGGGATGGTCATGGTAATTTGAATTTCTCATACAATGGAAGTAGAAGTTCTCACTGTATAAAAAAATGGAAACATGACCAATTGTCATGGAGTTGGTCACGTTAAAAGGTGTGTTGTCTTGGAAATACAAATACCATACCATGGTGTCCAAAATAAAGTTTTATTAGTGTGAGTGTCAACTAGAGACACACAAAATGTAGAGCTTTTACTCTCGTTATGATTGAATGGTTCTTGATTGTCTCATACATCATGGGACTGGAATTTAGGCCATGACCCAAGAAAGATTCGAAGGGAGTTTTTATCATTCATAAGGTTGAATTAATTAAGAATTAATTTTTTTATAAGTGAATATGTTTTTACTATAAAGAATTTATTTTTACTATGGTTATAGAAATCATAAAAAAATACTAGATGGTTTATGGGTTGTTTTCATAGCACATAATTATGCTAACATGTGTCTAATTTTGTTTTAAAAAATCCCTGGTTTTATATGGGATTGTCTGAAATAAAGAGACATAGATAAAGACTTGAGAATATTGTATACCCAAACTCAAATAGGAAGAGAGAAGAATTCCATACAATGGGTGGGAAGGAAGAAGGAATTGGAACCCATTGAAGACTCTTCCAAATGAAAAAGGAATAAGTATCTATTGTGTAGTGAATGTGACATTATATAATTTTTACTAGAACTAAGAATAAGGTTGATCCAACGGATACCATAGCAGGTCTATGAAGAGTAGAAATAGGAACTCAACAGTGCTAATCTACACTTGGTGCAACCAAGCAGCTGAAGTTGAGGAATGTACATACATGTGCATAAACTATGGGTTGATACTACCCTAGAGAAGAGAGAAAAGGAGAAATAATATGGAAATGAGACACCAGGAGGTCGTGATCCAACATTCAGGCAATGAGCCTTGGGTGAACATTATTCAACTCTAAACATTGTAAGGTAGTGAACCTTTGAAGGACATACTTAACTAGAACCACTGTGAAGAGATATGTTATTTATAGTGATTTTATGCACATCACATCGTCTATGAATGCTCATTGGAATTATTCTAGTGATGGTAAACTATATAAATTTTTATGTACCTATTTACATTCTATATAGATGCCAAAATAGGGTAACAATATAATCACAAGATTTTTGGTAAAAGGTCTAGTCATGTGAGTAGAATCAGGTCAACATTTAAAAAAAAGAGTGACCCTCAAGGTTGAGTGGTCATGATCTATTTAAGGTAGTGACAATTAAAAAAATGTGATAATTTTCATATTCATTTTATACCATGATTCACCCCCAACCCACCCACCCCCCACCCCCCACATGGTAATCCCGCACTATAGTCTTATTAAGAAACTAATAGATTTTAGTTATAATTTAAAAATAAGAACCTAATTTTTTTAAATTATTTATTGGATTTTATAATTTCCAAAGGGTTCCATCAAATGGTTTTATTTCTAAAAAGAATTAGGTTTTAAACATGTAACATAAAATGTTTTAATAACTTTCATTAATTTCTCTATAAAATCAATTGAGATTAATTTAAATGTTTGGTATGTGGATGTTCTCAAAAACTGATTTAAAATGTTTTGAATTTAAAATAATATATGGAATCATGACGGATTTGTCTTGGTGAAAAGGTGGTTATCTAAAATGTTTAAAAGTGTTAAATATAATATTTTATAAAACCCATTTGAATTCCCATAAAGGTTTTTTATCTATAAATAGTATTTATAAGTGATTTTAAAAACTGTTGAGAATAAAATTTATTTTTTTTATATTCCATAAATTTTGTTAAAGATGTGACTAAGAATGGTTTAGCAAAGAAATATTTGAAAATTTTATAATGTTCTATAATTTATGAATTGATGTTAGATTTTTTGTGGGTTAAATGATTTTAAATGTTTTTTATGTGAACAAGGAATTTTTATGGAATATTTTCATTTTCAAAACTAGATTTTAAAATTTATTTATAAGGGGGTTTTGTATTCTTATGATGTATTTTCTAAGGTGGATGGTTCTAAAATAAATATTTCATAATATTTTAAAAATAGAATGGGTTCTATAAAATATTTTAAATTCCCTAGCTAGAAAATTAGTGTCTAATCCATGGTGGAATTTTAAAATAGATTTTATTTAGATTTATTAATGAGATATAACATTATAAAAGTGAACTCACTTGTGTTTTAAATTTTGATGGGTTATTAAAAAAAAATTCCCTTAATGAGGTTTTTTTTTGAAGTTTTTAATTTCATCATGGAATTTGGAAAATGTTTAGAAATGAATGTATTTTTTATAAATTTTTTGAACTCTGCAGTAGGAAGGTTAAAATTTTAACACATTATAGATTTTTGAAAAGAAATTTTACTTTTCCATGTGAGGTGAAATGTTTTCAACAATGTTTATTGCTAATAAAAAATGTGTTTTTAGACTTTTAATTAAATATGTATTGTTAAAGAGGAATTATTTTTTCTAAGGCCTAATATCCATGTAACACTTACGCCTACAGGCCTTGTAAGGGTTTCAACTCACCCCTTGAAAGGTGGATTATCAAAATCAATAAAAAATGAAGGCATTCGGGCCATTGGAAGAAAAGAAGTATTATTTTTTTAGTTTTTTTTTGTAGACTTATAAATTTAGTGTTATCACAGTTTCTATATTGGGATTGTTTGATTTCAATTGGAAAGCATGAATGGATGGATTCATGTTTTTTTCTATATAAAATATACCCTATAAAATTATTGATGAATGTTGTAAAGTTAGTCTCTAGAATTTATTATTATATAATGTAGGTGTGGATCAGCTATGGGATTGGTGATAGATATCCGTTTTGAGTTTTATGTTTTTAAAGTTTTGAAGAGTCAAAGATATTAAGAAAAAATCTAGACTGATCAATAGTTTTTGTGTCCCTGTAGTTAATCCTAATGGAGTGTTGATTATTTAGTTGATTCGCATTCCTCCGTTCCAGTTATATCATTTTGTTTTGATTTGGTGCTAGCTCTATGATGGAGTTATACATTTCATGGGTTGTAGATGGAAATTATTGGGGGTGTTTTTAGGGTAACTAGGATGAGTGATATGTTTTATTTGTTTTTTTGGGTTCACCATGAGACAATGTTATAATATAGTGGTCATGTGTTACTCTGTTTTCCACCTTTTACCCAACTTTAGAGCGCACATTGTTCTTATTGAGTCATGTTTGTGATTAATGTATTTTATTCAGTGTCCGGACTTCTCATATCTGGTATATCTTAATTATTTCTATTTGAGTTAGTATCTATCCAAATATTTTAAATTTTATGTAATGTTTAAGGTTTACTAGGAATATTTTTGTTTTGATATGTTTTTCTGTCTTTGGAGATTGCATTCATGGATTATTTATATGTTGTTGAATTCCATTAAGACACTTTCATACTTTATTGAGTAATATTTTGTGGAGATATTTTTATATTCTTCTAGTTCTTATGATTATTGGTTGTCCTTGTAGAATTAGAGTGTTGGTGGAATTATTAAATTGTGAGGAGACCTCCATGAATGATCATTTCTCTGCTTTTTTCATTATGAAGGAAGTGGTGTATGATTTTTTGGTAGGTCATCTTGTATTCATAAACTAATATTGACCAATAATTGATTATATTATATTTTCCCTTAAGTATTATGGTAATATAATTTGCAATTTTTTGGGTTTCCCTTGTATTAGGATGGTTGGGTGATCATGGCATGATCAACCTTCATTTTGATGATCATATATCTTGTCGTTGGGTGTGGTATATGAGAATATTTGGAATATAGGACTATATTGGGTTATGTAATTTTTTATGGGTGAATTTATTTGTAGTTTATTTCATGGTGTTCCTAGGTTCTTGGAATTGATTTGTGAATGAGGATGTTAAACCACATCTAACATTTGATCTACTGATTCTGCTATGGATTTTTAAGGGGTGAAAGAGTTATGGTGGGGATTATTTTAATACCCTAACCCCATTTTTCATTATGATTAATTTTATCCTTGAACTTTAGTTTTAGGTGAAAATTAATTGAATTTTAGATGAAATTTGGGTTCATATATTTTCACATGTTTTGTACATGATTAGATCAAACCATCAAGATTAACAAAGAAAATCATGTAGTTGTCTTAGAGGATGTGCATGGTTTGAGCATTATTTTTCAAATAGTGCATCCAAAGAAAGATTCACTCCCATTGTATTCTTGTACCATATGCATATTTAGTGCATTGTTTGGAAAATTTTGTGACCAAACCGTGTATCATCCCTTATCTTGACCAGTGAGGGTTTCACAGTTGAAGCATAGTTTGGTAAATTGTGGATCCAAACCATGTGGTCTTATTAGGTTCATTAAATTATTCCCCCTAATTTTTTAACCCATTTTCCTCCTCCTCAACTCCCATTCAATCCCCTTAACCCCAAGTTCCTCTCCCTATCAGTTCTCTCTGTTTCAAGGGATTCTCTATGGATTTTATTCATGATTTCATGGTAATATCATCTAAACTTCATTACCTTATCCCCTCGATCATTGTACCTATTTTATTCTAAATATAAAAAAATCTTGGTGACCTCGAGTTGTATTGGTTCAATTTTAAATTTGGGGTTCATTGTTTTATGATTATTTAGGATCTTCTAAGGTTCCCCCATTTCTTGTTGGTGTGATTAAGTGTCATGCATTGTGAAAAAATCATGTTTCAGGTTGGTTACTTCATGATTGGGCCTTAAAATTTAAAACCATTGATTTATTTAATATTTTAACACCTCATTTGAGTTATTTTTAAATTATATGATGTTTATCTATTGATTATTTCTTAAGGATGTTAGTTTCTTCCTGAAAATATGCACAAAACTTATTTTTATATAAATTAGGAATACTTGGTACTTATTTTAAACTCCTAAGACGCACTTCCCAAAATTATTTTACAATTAAAGGGATGTTGATGGTTTTTATAAAGAACTTTTTTGTGGTTATTTTATTGAATTATTGACTGGATGTGAAGGTGGTTATGTGGGTTGGTTTTCAAAGAGGTTTTTATAAACTAATTTCTTAAAAATGTTACAAATTCCCAATTAACACTTTCTAAAAAGGTTCTAAAAATATTAGTGAACCCCTGAAGTGTTACCCGTGATTTTTTTATATAAAATTGATTTTATTGTCCCTATTATAGGTCACATTTTGTTATATTGCTTTTCTTTTTGAAAAACAGGTTTATTATGTGATGGGTGTCAGAGTTGAGTATATACTTATAGTTTTTATATAGAATTAATTTACATTATTCATTATTTGGTGGATCACCTATATTTTATATATCATGGGATATCAACAATAGCTATATGAGATGTCCAAGTGTATATTTTGTACTAGTGTATGAATTTATCCTACCAATAACCCCAAGTAGGACTATTCTCTACATGGTGGGATTTCCACATCGATTAGGTCATGAAGTGTAATATTGAGCATCAGAGAGATTGAGTTATATCAATAATGCTGATATAATGTATTTCATTCAATATTATCCAAAATTTTCCCACATCTCCTAGTTATTCACATGATTATCAATTCTCAGTTTTGTTTGGATGAGAGTGGTTATTCTATTTTTATGATGTTTTTATACTAAACTTAAAAATTATTAATAGGTTTTCTTTATTTAAAATATAATGGTTTGAAATGGTTCATATTTTTTTTTCCCTTATATTTTTTTATTTATAAAAAGGAGTATTTTTTAAAATATTTTTCTCATTGCCAGTGTTTCATCATCTTTAAAAGTTTTAAAATATTGATTCAATTAAAAACACATTGCGTACTTGTTTTAAATTGAATGGTTTTAAATTATGATCTCATGTTTTTGGTTTCGGATAAAAGTTGGAAGGTTACATATATAATTTTATGGATAAACAAGCATGTAATGGATTTATTTTTAAAGGATATGAATGGGGAGTGGAAAGGAGATATACTAGAAATTTATTCTCATGCCTATAATATTAATAGTTTAGAAGGTTATGCTTGTATGTAATAGAAGATCCTTTGGATATTGGTTTGGTTATGTTTTTGGTAAAATGTGAGGTTATTTCACTTGGTGTGTGGAGATGGGTTCTTTTAGACTTTGTTTTATTGATCATCTATTGTATCATTCCTTACCATAACTTCTATTCTAGACGTTCATTTTTGGTTTATGTTTATATTATACTATTGGTTTGGTTTTATTTATATTTAATGGTATTGGTAAATTTTATAATGATTTATAAGATATGTGTTTATTCTTATGCCTCATTTTTTTCGCTTGTGCTAGATTTGTGTATTATTATTTTTTTGTGGAATTATGACTTATGAAATTATCATGATAGACTTCTATGTGGAAGTAACCTCTCTTAAATAATTCTATATTAGGATAAATTGTTTCCATGTGTGTTTATTTGGTTCCCCAAAACTAGCTTCCAACCCATGGGGGATGGAAAATCTCTTTGTACCATATCAGGGATCACCTCGGGAACTTCAATCAAGGGTAACCTGGGTTGGCTCATGATATTTTTCATACCACTATTATTCCCATTTTGTTATTAAAGAATACCATAGAGTCGATAGCAAATTATCTGAATTACATCTACATATGGGGTAGATGAGTTCAAAAATCTATTGAGGAGGTAGTAATGTGGTGTATATATGGATGGACAGAGAGTTATGATTGTTACTTTTCTCTTAGTAACCAAGGGTTAGATCAAGTTAAAGCCTAAGGGTATGGGTTTCTAGATTCCTCTAGGTGTTCATATTCAAATGGGGAGATTATAATTTTGATATTATGAAGTTTGGGTTATATATTCTTATAAATACATTTTTATTCAGTGAGAATGATTATGGTAAGGTATTAGTAGACTTGATGTGAAATCAATTGTGGGTATTAATGCTATGTCATTGAGATTGAGTAACTAAACTAGTGTGGTGATGATACTATTGTAGTTGGAAAAAATAATAATATTTTTTAGGTGTTTGATTTTTTAAAAATGGTATTGAAAATTTAAATAGACACTAGTTGTTCATGGAAGTCATCTCACATGATTGTATTACTATACTGAGTATTATTACTACCCTTATATGTACACTTGAATTTTTTGTACTCCTAAATTCATATAAATCTGTGGGTGTAGCTGGGAGATTTTATTAGAATCTAGATACCAACAAGAAATCTATTGGAAGATATCTTATATTTTTCATTGAGGTTACCATGGTGGATATAATCATTTTTTGGTATTACATTGTATATCATGTGTTCGGTATGGAATTTTACAATAGAGATCATGGTGATTTTATCCTTCATGTTGTATTTTGTAGGGAAATTTAATATAAATGCCTAATATATATTTCATTATTGATCATTATAAATTATATCATTGTGTCTATTTTTATTTATTTATATCATGGTGGTTTATGTTATATTTTAGTAAGATATGTGTTATATTCAAAGGTAATTACACACATTATTTTTGTGTGGAATCCTTAATTTAAGTCACTAGCCCATGGCCTATTGGATGTGGGTCTATGGAATTCACTTATAGATAGGTCTACACATGAAATATTAGTATCAAGTATTGGTTTGGAGTTTGTAGGTAGGAATATATGATTTTTTGGTTTTGGGAAACAAAAGAAATGGTGTCATGCACTAAAGTTTATTTAAGTCAAACCTGGGGACCTAGTAATATAGTGTGTAATCAAACACATTCTTACACATTAACTCTAATTTTATATTAACTAACTCAAGTACTTGGAACATTAATTATATAGTTTAATTATGATAGAACATGTGTCATGTGGATTAAAAATCCTGATTTTTTGTGTGTGCTAATTTTTTTGATTTTTGGGATATTTTTCATGGGGAAAACTAATATAAGTTATATAAATATACACATAATTCTTTATGATCTATATTTTTGATTTATTATAGAGATGTTACTAGTTCAAGGTAAAGTAATTTAATCATGGATACAATGGGGTATATTAATAAAGATTGGGATGGTGCATCATACATAAAAGGTTAAAAAATAAAAAAATGAGACTAAGATATTGTATGGAGATGTTGCGGTGAATATCTTATTTTATTTTAATGTAAAATACTTCTAAAGTGCATCGAGAAAGATATTTTAAGTGTGGTCTTGTAGTTTTAGTTACTAATTTCTTATGTGCGCATAGATATATTCTCCTATGTCTTTTAATTTTTTCTCTTCTATATGCTATTGATTGATTAAAAAAAATATTTTCATTCTATGTGTTATATTATATTGTAGGTATATTCAAATGATTTATATAGTTTAAACCATATAACTTTTACTAATTAGAGTTCCACCTACAGATGGTCATGACATGATGTGTAATTTTTAGTGATCTAAGTGAAAGTGGACTAATTTCAAAAATTATTAACATTTATCTCATTATAATTGTTGATAGATTTAATGTGTATAAGGTGATATGTGGGATTTAGTATTTTATGTAACCTAGGTATTTGAGTTATCCAAATAATATGTGGTAGATATCAACTAGAAGATATTCGAAAGGATGTTTTTATATATGATGTGAAGTACCCATTGGGATTGCTGATGTATGTTTCATATGTTTTCAAACATGATCAAGAAGTTTTTAGAAGTATTGATAATGTTTTTTAGATGTTTTTAAGTGATTTAGAAATATTATGAATTACTTTTTGGTACTAGAGAGGTTCTGAGGAATATTTGAGTTGATAAGGATTAAGTTTGTAATTATCATGAAAAGGTGTGGGGAAATTATTAAGTATTGAACCCTAAGAACTATGTAGAGTTTAATCTACTTAGGGTTCATAATACTTCATAGGCTTCTGAATATACTATGTAAATAGCATTCCTTTATATAAAAAACCAAATTTATTTGAGTTCAATTATGTTCATAGGGTACATATTGATCACAGTAAGATTCAATATATTTTACATAGTTGGGAACATTACTTATTAGGGTTCATTGGGACTGCATTGAGTTGGTGATAAAATTTTTAGAGTTTATAATTTATATATTTTAGAATTGAATTCATAGAGTTAAATATTTTCATAAGGATAAAAGAAAGTATATGTACAAATAATATGGTTCACTAAACCATATGAAGATAGGAAGAACTACTTTTAAAATAACTATAGTTCCCTCCTATGTGAAAAATAGAGTAGATCAACTTCATAGAGTACAATTTATAGAACTCTATAAAATGAGAAATATTATAATAGAGTCTTACGATTATTTTTTTCTTAAAATCTTAAATATCATCTGTTTTTGGTCAAATCCAAGATTCAATAAATGATTCATGGGATTATTGATGGGATTTTAATGGTGATTGAATGATAGTATCATGCGGATATTTTTATAGTTATTTAGAATTCAGATATTTGAAAATATTTATCATGATCAAATATTCTATTCTTTAGTGGTATCTTATAATGATGAAAATCAAGGGATTTTTCCATTATTCATTCTGGAAATAATATTCATGCATTTTTATGAATATGAAAAGAATAAATGCAATAGGAAAATGTGTTAATGAATTGAGAACCTAAATATATAATACCTCGTTACCCAAAAGATCATTTGTATCAAGGATATATATGGTAATATGAAGATTTACTTATGTTGTGTCTATGATTTATAAATATTTCAAGTAAAGATGATTCTATTTTCCATCATCAAGTAACTTTCTGCTGAGCAGGATGAAGGTCATCTCATGCATGAGAAGATTATTATGAATACCTAAAAATATAATTTGATGTACATGTTGTAGTATTGAAATCATTTAAGCAGTATAACTCTTCTAAGAATAAAATATATTCTTTGATGTTGAGGAATCCAGTAGTGGATTTATGATTTGATTCATACTCAATAGTGTAGAAAGAATCCTGAAGAACTGATGGCTCTAGTCTAATTAATTACATGAGTAATTTATGGTAAGTTGATGATACCTTCTCAAACCTTAAATTAAACATGTATTTTATTTTTTATCAATAAAAATATATTATTATAATAAAATCCTTGGATCAACAATATGTTGGATATGGTAACGAGTACGATCTCACACCAAGGTTGAACCTTGTATAATTTTCCAGTGTACTATTTTTTCTTCTTATTTTTTCGTACATTTGAGAAATAGATTTTGGATAGAGGATCATGAATTTAACTAATCAAGGTGTTTAATTAATAATAAATAATTTTTAGAAATGGGCTTCATTGATTCACCCCCACCCCCAAGTGGTACACTAACAGATCTTTGATCTAAAAATGTTATTAGATAAAACCAAGTACCCATGTGATATATCTTTAAAAAGTGGATAATGGAGAGTTTTTAACTCTATAAATAATATTTTAGTTTATATTTTTGATGATAAGAACTTTCATTTATAGTAGAAATCGATTTTACCCTATTCAATTTCATAAGTATTTGAGGATAATAATATTGTAACTATGGTTTTTACACCTCTTACAATAGATACTTCTATGGTTTTTACTAACAAGAGAAATATTGAGGGAGATGGGAGGGATGGAAATGTCATATTATTATATTTTTTAGAAAAAAAAATATAGAAAATGTGATGGGGATGACAATAACCAAATAACTGTCGGAAAAACTTGAAAACATGTATAAGGGAAATGTTATGATAAAGTAATCCAATATACATATTTAGAGTACCAAATTTGAAGATATAAATATGGATGAAGTTGATAATTTTATGAATATTTCACTAGGTTGATTGAAATAGTTAGTCATATTAGAGGATTTTGAGACAATCCCGAAGATTCTATAGTTGTTAGAAAATTAATAAGAAACTTTCTAGAAATATTTGATAAAATACTTAAGCTATTGAATATAGAAACGATTTATCTCTAGGTAAGTTAAAAAATACCCATCTTAATTATGAGAGTAGAAAATGTATAGTTTTTAGGAAGAAGGATAAATTGGATAATGAAATTAAATCTATTAACAGGTTTAAGATTAAATATAATAAGGATTAAATATTAAGTGACTTTATTTAATATAGGGAGTGGTGAAAAAAAATTATATAGATTTTATCTCTTAAAAACTTAAAATATATGAAAGAAAATACAAGAGAAAACTCCCAATCAAATGATTTAAATGTGGATGATTTAGTAACATTTCACATAACTACCCTAGAAGAAAAAAGAGGGTGAATTATGATGATGAATATTTGTATATAATCCTTAGATAATATCAAAAGGACAATTATCCATAAGGTAAAAGAGGTTTGATGAAGTTATAAGCATAATTCAAAGAATAAAAAATGGAAGCATGTTAAGTAAAGAGGAAGAAGATGGATTTTTCTCAAGAAATGAATCATAAAAATATTTTTCTAAAAAAGATACCAATTACATATAACAAGTTTAGAAAAAATAAGATATCTCAATTAGTGAATAATAATGAGAAAAACATTTGTGGAGAACATGTTGAGAATTGAACATAAAGTGTGTCATGATAGAAACATAGAACATAAGAAATAGATCAAATATATTAATTAGAATATTAGTAAACTGAATAATGATTAGGTTGAGTTTCATATTATTGATAGTGAACACATTGAGGGGCTCAAGCTTCTCAAAGTGAAATTATATAAATAGGAAAGAATCACAAAAGAATTTGAAAAATATATGGTTTCTCGAGAAAAATAACTTAACAAGGCTAAATCAAGTTGTTTAAGTATGATAAGTCACTTTGGAGAATAAAATAATACTATTAAAAGGTTTTTTAAGTGAATTTTGGGTTATCTAAATATACTAAAATTATTCTACTCATATTTAGGTAACTATTTCACATGTTATATCTGAAAATGAAAATCTATTCCTACTAACAGTGCATGTTTTAAATGAAAAACTGGGAAAAAATAGATCTATAAAACCCCTTTGAAGATGAAATATATATATAAGAAAATATATATAATTAGTAATCATAAAATTTCTTTAAAATACAAGAATAAAAATTCTTAAAATGTTTTAAAATATGAAGAATAATTTCAAAAATAGAGTCAATATTCTCCAAGAATAACTAACTTAAAAGGATAATATTGGTATTGTATAAGTTAAGGACGTAAATAATATTTTTTTAGTATAATATTTCTCTCACTTGGAACCAAATAATCCTTGTATTTAGGGGAGATATACTAAAAAATAAAAGCAAAAAATCTGTGAGGATGCATAATATAAATGGAAAACCGCTCATGGTACCTCTCTAGAAAAGGTTTGATGGGCTTGAGGAGATCTTTGGAATATGTGACCAATAAGTTCACTATTAAAAATTGTTTATGGACAATATTATAGGTCAATAACAACATATTTATAAATTTAAGAATACTCAACAGGAAGTTAAGGCTGAGAAGTCACCTATTATGAAAAGTACACTCAAAGCCAGCAAGAAGTGTAAAACATGTATACCTGATAGTGTTTTATCATCAAAAAAGATAGGGGATACAGAGGTATTAAAGAATTTAAGAGAATGATGGTGGTTTTTTAACCTTTATTAATGATATCTTGTTGAATATTAATGGAATTGGATCAGCTAAAACCAATCCATATATGTTGAATTCACATGAGGTTTTATTTGTTAGTGAACTCGTGAATAATTTTCTAAGTGTTAGTAAACTATGTTATAAAGAAAATGAGGTGGTTTTAAAGAAAAAAAATTAACTCATTAAAATAATTAATGATGAATGGATAATTAAAAAATGATAAATAACTACTATGAATAATTTTTAGATAATATACCCAAGTAAATCCTATTATCTTAGTGATAAAGAAGAAAATAATATCTAAAATAGAACACATGTCAATCTCATCCAAAAGAGACTAAGAAAATTTTAAAATAAAATTTTGTGAGTGATATAACCTAATTGATTAGTGATAGAGATATTACTTTTATAACTTGTTAAAATGGGAATATGGTCCAAGGAAATCATAAAAGAGTGGTGATGTAATAAAGTAGACCACTTTAGTTAATTCAATATATTCTAGGTAGAACTATAATAAATTAGTCCATTATAGGTTGCTCATATTTAATTAAAGTCACAGGTGGATATAAAATAATGACAAGATTATTGTTTATGAAACCCAATTTATAGTCAATTAAAATATTTTAAATATTTATAAGAGAACTTGAAAGAGATTTTGGTTTTCAAATAAATAATGATAAAGATTTATAATGGGAATGAGTTTAAATGGAGTTAATTTGAATCTTAATATCTTAAAAATATAATTAAGCACCAATATTGAACCCCCAACACTCATCATCAAAATGGGGTTATTGAAATAATGAACATAACTTTTGTGGAAGTAAAGAGAAAAATTATTATTAAGTCTGAAAGGTTAATGTTTTTGGGAAAATAGGTTGATTTATTACATATTTAGAATCTATTATTACTGAGTATAAATTAAAATATAAATCTATATAAAATATTGTATAAAATTATTCTTATGGTAAACTATTTTAGAGACTTTAGAAGATCTTTCATCAATAAAATTAAAGACATAAATCAAGGAAATTTTGATGAGAAGGATAGGGAGGGTATCTTTTTTTTGATACCTGCAAATGGAAAATGATATATATGTTGTAATTAAATACTTCACAAAGTTTTTGAATATTATGATGTGAAAATCATTGAGAATAATCGAAAAAATAGTGTTCTTACATTAGTATATTATGAGTTTTTTGTTGAACAAAGTGTGTAATTTTTTTATAAAAATCATAATGAACATCCTAGAACATAACCATGTCATGATCAAAGTGACTCAAGACAAACCAGTGATGAATAAAAGACTATTGAGAAAGGAAAAATGAATTACCAAATGTTGATAAAACTTGTAGAGATTTAAAACATCATTGGAATTCAGTAATAACATTGATAATCTAGTATAAATTTTGGATTTGACAACCAAACAAATATAGTATCTCAAATATAACCACAATTATAAAATTAAAATATAAGGAATGGGAATGTATTAGATTTATGTTTGATTAGTTAGATCAAATAGAGAATAATTTAACTTGGTAGTTTTTTTCTAGGAAAAATGAAAAAAATCATTAAAACCAAGTAGGTGTTCAGGAATAAATTAAACAAACAAATTTAAGTTGCTAGGAATAATTAAAAACCTTGTTTTCAAGGGATTATCTAAAATTCAAGGTGTTTATTTTGAAGAGACCTTTTCTCCAGTTGCATGGTTGGAGGAAATAATAATGTTCTTAGCAATTACAGGCTATAGGAGGTATAAAATTTATCATATGGATGTAAAATCTTCCTTCTTAAATAGATATTCATATAAATATGTATATATTGAGTAGAGTGAGGGTTTTTTTGATAAATATGTCTCAATTTTTTAATAATTTAATATGAACTTATATGGGTTAAATCGGGACTCATGGGCCTAGTATTTAAATATTGAGAACTGATTTAATAATAGAAATATATAAATAAAAGAAATGAAGGCCAACCATCTCATTATTTTATTTATGAAGATGATATCAATTTTTAGGTGATCAATATAGTGCTTTTAAGAAATTTTTTAAATAGATGATAAACCATTTGTACATATCCATGCTGGGGGAGATGTAATTTTTATTAGGATTACAAGTGATGATATAATAAAATATTATTCTTATATCCTAAGATAAGTATTCAAGATAATTTTTTAAGAATTTTTAGATATAGGAATTAAACATAGTATACACTCCTATACAAGTTAGTATGAATATTTCAAAGGATTCTGAAGGTTATAGTGTAGGTCCAAAGCAATTAAAATTTTTTATTGGTAGTTTTCTTTACCTCACTGCATCTAGACTAGATAATTTCAATGTTGTGATTTTGTGTGATAAATATTAGATAGATCATGTAGAATCAAATATTATGGCTTATAATAGGGTCATAAAATATATCAAGGTGATATTGATCTTGGGGATACTTTATAGGAAGATATGGAACCAAAATCTATCAATTTATACTGATTTCTACTTGGTAAAATATTTTGATGATAGAAGGTCCAACTGAGAAGGATTATTTCTACTCAGAAGAAGCTCTGTGAGTTGGAATTGTATAAAATTGAACTCATTCATACAAAGTAATATAGGGGATGAATATATTTTAGAAAATAGTGAACCTATATATATGATTTTTATGAAGGAATTGTTGGAGTATCTTTGGTTTAAATTTGAAAAACCTCTCATAATTTTCTATGATAATAAAATTACTATTGACCTCAAAAAAAATATAGTGCAGCACTAAAGGTCTAAGAACATTTAAATATTCTCTTACTTCATCAAATATAGAGTTTACAAATGAAAAATAAAGCTAGAATTAATTCTCACCCAAGACCAGTTAACAGATATTTTCATCAAGTTTGTATCTAAAGATATATTTGAGACTCCAAGGATGAACAAGAATGTGCATCCCCTTACTTTCTTATAAAAATAATTAGTATACCTTCCCCAAATTGTTTTGTATTTTTTTTAAAGGGAGAGAATATGTGATCAACTCTTTTTCAAAAAGGGGGAGAAAGAGTTTCGCTATTTAATTTTTCTCCATGGAAACCCATGAATTATTATTATTGGGAAAATGAGAAGAAAATTAAGGTTATGATTCTTAAATCAAGGAGGATTTCATTTAAATTAAATTTCAAAAAAAATCCATCATATAAGGATTGAAGTTTCTCAAAAAAAAATTACATGATCCTATAATGTGGTGTCAAGATACATCTCATGTAAGATAAGTTGTGATTTGATGATCCTTGTATGAGTTGTTGAGTTTGTAAAGATTTAAATAAGGATAAAAACATATCACAATGTGGAGATCAAAGTATTAATATTATTTAACTATTTTTTCTATGTTTTAAACTATGATAAAACATATTTTCAATTATTAAGAATGTTTCATTGATTTTTTGAAGTGAGTAAGAATGATTCTGAGTTTATTTTAGGTATTGAATATGTTTTAGAGAAGATTTTAATTTAGATGGATCATGTCTATAATTATCATGTGAATGTGTGGGGAAATGAAAATTATTATACCCAACACATTTCATAGAGTTCAAACTTCATAGGGTTCACATGAATTCTAAGTGTTTAAACCAAAAAATGTAGAGTTCATAACTTTGTTAAAAAACAGATTGAGTTGAGTTAAATGAATTTTATAGGGTTTATATTGATCATTATAAGGTTAAACATACTTCGTAGAGTTAATAATGGTGCCTCAAACCATTCATTGGGACTAAATTGAGACAGTGATGATATTTGTAGAGTCAAAACTCAATAGAGTTCAGAATTGACTTAATAGATTTCAAGAAGTGCATGGGGATACAACAAACCTATTAAAATACATAAGGTACACAAAGACTTATGAATATAGGAAGAACTACTTGGGAACATCATATAGTTCCATCCTTTTTGAAAAAATCGAGTGGATCGACTTCATATAGTACATTTTAAAGAAATCATTAAAATTATAAATATCAAAATAAAGTAAGATTATGATTTATTACTCATAAAATATAAAAAATCATCGGTTTTTGGTAAATGAAATAATTCTAGATGAGATATAAGGGAGTTTTAATGGGATTTGAATGGTGATTAAATGAGTTGATTATGGGGAGATTTTATGGAGATTTCAAATTTAAATATATAGAGATTTCAAATTTAAATATTTGAAATTATTTATCATGGTCAAATATGTTCTTCTTTAGGGATATGTTATATAGTTTTTAATCAAGGTATTTATACATATTCCTTATGTAAATATTATTCATAGATTTAAGTGAATATAAACGGAATAAATATAGGTTAAAATTGTGTTAGTGAATTGATAACTCTATAATCTGATACTATGATACCCTAAAGGTAATCTGTATAAAGGAGAAATATAAATATATCAATATTGGCCTATGTTGCATTTTATATTTAATAATAGTTCAATTAAAGTTGATTCCATTGTAGATAATCTAGGTGGTTTCTACTGAAGATGAATAATGTTATCTCATGCATGCATTCTCACATACATGAAAATATTATTCTAAATAATAGAAAAGATAATTTGACCTACATGTTGTCATATTGATATCATTATGGTAGTTAAAGTATTCCTAAAATAAGATCTATTTTTTGATACTAGAGAATTCAGTAGTGGATTGAAGATCAAATTTACACTCAAGGGAATATAAATAATCCTATAGAATCATTGGTTTCATGATAAATAACATAATGTATCATTAATTGTAAGTGGAAGATACCTTCACCTTTAAAGAAATGGATGATATTTTCTCAAACCTTGTATGTGACTTGTATGGAATTTTTTATCATTAAAAATCTATAATGAGAAATATATTTCTAGAAAAGTGGTTATACATGGTAAGAAGTAAGATCTCACACTAAAGTAAAACCTAGTAATAATTACATGTGTGTTGTTTGTTCATATTATTTTTTATACAAGTGGGAAATATATTTTATAGAGAGGATCACAACTTTAACCAATCATGGGGGTTTAATTATAAATAAATAATTTTTAAAAATGAGTACCTGTTATTCACCCCCTCCCCCTCCCTCAGTGGTAACCTAACTAATCTGGAGTCTACATTATGACATTTACATTCATGATTTTTCTTTATATATTGATCTTACTTCATGGTTAGAAAATTGGTAATATATTATGATCAATTTAACTTTAGAGAGAATTGGATGTGTCTAAAAGGATCTTATAATTTTCTCATAGAATGTTGTTTTATTTTCTTGATATTCTATGGTTATAGTATATTTTATAAATTATATGACTTTATCTATTGTATAGAACATGTACTTCTATGTAAATACATGTGTCATTCCTATGTGAGGATGAGTTATGAGCCTCTTGATGGCTCGTTTATATGGATAAGAGTTCACTATAAGGGAATTATATGATTATTTTATATCTTGTTTTACTTTGAGATAACCCAATGAGAGATATAAATAAGTTCATCTCGATGGATATGAATTTATAGTAGAGTAGTTAATATATTTCTATGATTAAAATAACAAATTTCAAACATTAGTATTAAACTTAACTCTAACATAATAGATTGATACCAATGTTCTTATGGTGACCTAATGATTGGTTATTTTGGTGAAAACCTATTTTATTCTATTTAATTATATATACCATTAGGATGTGGTGTTGTATGATTTAAAGTGTTTGGGATATGTGATTCTTTTAGTTAGGTTACATTCTCTATATATTTAATAGGTGTTATTCTAGGGTTTGGAATAGAAATATCATTTAAATTTATTTGTATTTAGGGTAATTTACTTCAGATATGATATTATTTTTCCTAAATATACTTTCAACCATTTCTTATAACGATTGGTAGAGGAATTATTATGCTTATCAGAAATGGGACCTCTTGGAAATTAGCTTACACGGTAGAGTGAAAATGACCAAACCATGACATTTTTGTAGTTGTTGATGAAATATTGACTAACTAAAGTCATTAGTTTTTATGTTTTGAGTTTATTTCTTTTAATGGGTGATATAGGTATGATAACTTATGTTGTTTATGATAGTGAGTCGATGGTTAATAAAATGAGAGTGATAGTCTATATCTTAGGTTTAAGAATTTATGGAACTGATATCAGCACCTTGACAAGTGAAAATGAATTATTATAATAATATGGGGGTATATTAACACATGTTATGTGATATAAATTTGTTAATTACCTATATTCAATGTCAAATGATAATGATATTATTGGGAAAAAATCCCTCAGGGCATCGTTGAAGCATTTTTGAGGTGATTGTGTTTGTTGACAAAGTAGACATCCATGATGTGTTTCTTGATAGAGAAGACCAAGATGTTAATTTTGTTGACAAATGGGGTTTACATGGTGATTTTTTTACTTCCATAGATATTTTTGACAACCTATGTTGACAAACACCTATGAAAATGAAATGGATGATCTGGAGGTGGTACAAAAAGAACATATCTAAGGTGGTGCTGTTTTCCAGTGTTTGCCAAATTTCTGGGTCTGAAAATTGGAAAATGGAGAGGTGTGTTTTTGGAAAAGAGAATTGCACATAAAATTATAGTGGTTCGTGAAAAATAAATTGGTGAAAAAAATACTGGCGTGGTACGCAAAATAGCAACGGGATGTTTTTTCACGCAAAAAGTGGTTCGAGATCAGAAGCTCAAAAATTGGAAAAGGCATGATGTGTGTGTAAAATTAGAGTGGTGTGTGAAATAGAGGAAAGAAGTTTTTTTTTCAAGAGGTTTCATGAGATTAGAATATCGAAAATTGGAAAAGGAATGAGGTGTGAAAAAAATTAGAGCATTGCGCGAAATATGATGTTGTGCAGAAGATTTTTTTTCCGCGCTCAAAGAGGATTATGCATGGAAAGAGGGTTTTTCATGCAGGGGTTGATTTTTCCTATAAATATCAACTAACCCCCTCATTCAAAATATCTCAAGACTTTGATAGTATAAGAGCACTGGCGCACAAAATTGGAATACACAAGGGAGTTGTGCGTAAACATCAATTTTGCACGTAAAGTCAGGTGTTTGCACGTAAAGAAAAGGTTGCGCGTAAAAAGAAGTTTGCATGTAAATATCAGGTTGCATGCAAAAAGGTTGTTGTTCTTAAAGAAAAATATTCCCATAAAAGAATTTTGTTGCGCGTGAAATAATTGGTTGCATGTAAAATAGGTGTTCCACGAAAATTGTATTTCGTGCAAGGCAAGGGAATTACGCGCAAGGTGAAGTAAGGGTTGCGCGTAAAAATTAGAGATGCCCAGTACACCCGGTGAAAAGTGAGATTCATCTGTGGGTGAAATTTGTATGTCAACAAAGAATCTATCAACAATTAAAGATGTATATTTCATTAGTGATAATGAACGGACATACAAGCCCATAAACTGTGTGTGGATCCTTTCCAGAGCAGTGAGTAAAGGAAGAAGAAGAAGGTGATAGATTCTACTGGTAGTGAGCCAGAGAGAGATATGGGAACATGGAGTGATCCTTGGTAAAGCATTAATCCAATCCTAAACACTGTAAAGGCAGTGAGCTTGGGCATAAAATTGATCTAGCCCGAACATTGTAAATTGGCAGTGAGCTTTGGTGGATTGGTACAATGGGACATCGCCATTGTATGCACCTTGGATGTAGCCCAGTGAGGGTGAACCAAGTAAAATTGATGTGTCATGTGCATGCATTAAGATTCATTCATACTCTACAACGGGAAGGACAGAGATAGAATAGGGTTTTTTCTAACAACAAAACAAGATCAAAAGGGGAAGTTGTTTTAATAAGTAATACCCTGATCCACCCCCCACCCCCACCCCCACCCCCACCCCCACCCCACCCTCTTAGGGTATCTACCCTAGTGGACCTAACAGATATGTACTGAATTAAGTTAAATAGGTATTTTAATCGGTTTTAAACATAGATTAATAGAACCTCAAATGTTATGTGGTTGTACATTGAGTTACGGTGACAACATAATTGATTTGGGAAAAGGACAAGATGGTTCTTAGTACTAAAATGAGTTATAAGTTATGTATTGATAATTTATTTACAATTAGATAAATAGTTATTGATGAAATGGTCAAAGTGTCTATTCATTATTATTTTATTAATATTTAGAAAATAAAATTGAGTTCTTCCACAACATTTACTTGGATAAATATTTTTAAGTAAGAGTGTCCTTCATAATTTTCTATAAAATTTTATTCATTGGTTTAATAGAAAATTATATGATATTTTGGCACTAAGAAATCTAATCCATGAAGTTTTCTGTAAAATCTATGACATTATCCTCACATAAATAATACAAGTCAATTTTTAGAAGATAAAAATCATCAGGTCCAAAGAAGAAGAAAATAGGATCTAAATATTCCTCATTATTACTCACATTCCAAGGGATATAGGTTCCTCTAAAATGTTTCTATTTTTAATTATGTAGTGGGGAGAACCTTCAACTAGGATTAGGTATTAGATTTCATGCATTACCCATGAAAAGGTTGATGTAGCCTCAAAATCCACTTTTTAGGGTCTTTTGAAATCTTTTTGGCCTTGTAAAACACATTTTATGATGAAAATCCTATAATGATTGGAGTATATAATTTATAAATCATCAATTTGGCTATTATTGGATCTAAAATGATCTTACAGATCAAATTTTATGAGAATCTTAAGTCATACTTCATCTTATCATGATGAAAATATAGAAAAGGAAAAATTACCACATATTTCTCTCTTATGAAATGTGATTATTTCATGGACAACTAATTTTTATCATGGATCACATGATTCACTCATGGATCATGAATTTCTATAATGGACCATGAACTTCTTTTACAGAACGCACACTCATCTTATGTGTATCGCTGATGAACATCTCACATGGTTGCATAAGACATTCCTCACTCTTTGATCATTGATGGACATCTCGCATGACTATATAATATGCTCATCATTCATGGATTGTTGATGAAACTATCATGTGAGTGCAAGACACCCTCCTCATTTGTTAATTCTTGATGGAGTTCTCATACGGGGTTGCATGCTCTCTTTTTTGAGGACGCTCATTTCAAGAAGTCATTTATCTACCACTGACTATTATTTCATGACCCATCCCATCGAGGCCTTTCTGGTCAAGGATAAGCTGAGTGTGACACCCCAAGCCTACCTCTAATAGGTCAGGGGACGACGACCAATGTCGAGTAGGCATATCGTACACATGGGAAGCCTTAGCCTAAGTACCTATACAGATGAACACATCTAAAAATACACATAAAATGATAAAAGGTAAATAGAAACTAATATAATAATTCATGAATAATATTTATCCCACATCATAGGATGATAAGATTACTGGAAAGAATAAAGTCAAAATACAATCCAACCAAAAAGAAGAAAATAAGTCTAACCAACTCAGAGGGAGGGGACTGCTATCTAATTTAACATCAAGTAAAACTATGTTATATCTATCCCAAACTATGCTCTACCTACTCCTGGTCCTCAAATGACACCATAAAAAGGCATTTTATCTATATAATACATGACATGTACGGGAAAATTATGTGAAGGGGTGAGTATAATAATACTAAGTAGAAAATCCTGAAATCACCAAACATAAAGCATAAAGAGAGTTTTAAGATCATTTCAAGGTAGTGAAATCATGATATGAGATATATAAATAAGAATAAAATGAACAATATATTCTCATGATAGACTCTAAGGTTCAAAGATATCACAACCATATTATCATCCATAATATTTTGATTGAGGATTCAAGATAATAATCATTAAAGAGATATCACTCCATGAGATATTCTATCACTTATAGAGATCATTCAAGGGGTCATGATTATCGATTCTCACCAAATAATTACTCAATAAAACTCTAATTATATTAAAACATATATAGGGGATCACACCCAAGGCTCATGGGGGACATCACAAACCCCATCTAGAATAACCTGTGAAGTAGGGGTCGTACGCACAACAATACCAAAAAACCTACTAAATTAACATATTATATAGAGGATTTATTCCCTATCAATATTTTTTATGAGTATTTCCCAAATCCCACCTAGTTCATAAGAAGTAATGATAGAGGATCACACCCCAGGTCACATGGAGGGACACCACAAACTCCATCGGAAACTCATCTCGTATAGGGGATCACAATCATATGATCAAAACATAATGCCTCAATGTAACCTAATAGGTATAGAACAAGTAAATTATCCAAAATAAAACCGGTCTATACTAAAGGTTGGGAGGGATTAAACTTTCCCTAGAAAAATTGCATGGTGTTCACTGAGGGGTACATGACATGTCTTGCCTTCCTCGAGTCATCCCGCGTATCGCTATCTCACATAGCATGTATTCCTCCAAATATATAGCATACAAATATTAGTATAAAACTCAGTGTGTTATCCTGTCTAACCCATGTATAATATCATGTTCCCATGTATTCAATTCATACTTGTGTACACTAGTTGTGCCCATGTATTTTCCATTGTACATGACGTCTTCCCCATATCAGATGGTGTGTAGGGGCTGGCCCAGCACTGGGTGTGTGACTTCTATCCATGATCGTGTACCTTCATAATTACATGGTTTATACCTTGATATACATGGTGTGTATATCCACATGGTCTCCTGGGTGTGTACTCCCTGTACACACTGAGTTGTCTACCAAGCGTTATATGGATTGTGACATGCCACACACAGCATATAGCACCGTATGGAATATTGGGTGTATACTCTCTATACACAATGAGCTATCCAGATAAGAGTCACATATCATGTGGTACCACTATATAGAATGTGATATTCATCCTCACATGTAAACCCTATCCACAACATAGATGAGACTATAGGGTGTGTGTTCCTAAACTACAAACTGTATAGTTGGGTTTTTTCCAGAATCCCAGATTCTTCACATAGATCCACTCCCACCTACATTTCAACTAGTTCTCCCATTATTCTCATTAAAAAATCAGGGATATAGGGTTGATTGACCTTAATATATATGGTGTCTAGATTTTTGTCATATGATCTACTTGTGAATCATCTCCCGTCATACCACATCATACGCTGCACACCAAACCAGAATCGGGGAACACCGATCCGATCTTGATCTACCTATGATTATATTTTATCATAATTAAATCTCAATCGGTCTACAGATATTGAACCCAAACCTTTATTATCGATATATTACACCTAAAAATGTTCTCACAATAATTGATTGTCGGGTATTTTTTGAACTACCAACTAAAGAGGTTGTCGACGATGATTGTGTGAAGAAATGGGGAATAAATTCACAAACCACAAAATAATAACGAACCAAAAATTTCGTTTGGGTTGGGAATGATTTTTTATATTTATAAATATTAATGGAGAACAAATAATAACCTAATAAAATCAATTCCCCAATATCCCAAGAAGATAACCCAAACATGTAAAGCATGATCGACCTATGAATCAATCTATCATTTGATTAGATTTGTGTTTATAATGGGATATTAAGATATGGAATAAACCATGGAAAACACATTACATGTATTATGTTAGGATTAATCACTAATTAATAACATATTTCCATTATCATGGTTGGTGATATCCATGAGATTCATTGGAGAAAATGATCCTTGGATAATTGGTCACAATCCTCAATCTGTTATCATTCACCAAGATCTCCTCCAATGAATCCCCTTTCATTCCCAGGGTTCTATGGATAATCCTAGAGATTTTGAATAACCATTTTTATATAGATTTTTATATATTAGTATTTTATTTAAATAATTAAATAAATATTTTTAATTTATTTAATCATTTAACTTATGGTGGTGGTCAATACAAACACCAAACGCCGATAAAGATTATGTCACGCCTAGGGTAAAACTCAAATTCTAAATGAAATGGTGGTCTTGGATTTCCCATCCAAGTCCCTTTTTAGAATTTATTATATTATTTTAGAAAAAACTCATGAATTTAATATAGTATATTTTGTATTTTTATTATATAAATATTGATCCTCTCTTAGCCTTGGAATTTTACACTAACTCATTTCTTAGCTTAAACATATTTCTTAAAATATTCCAAATTATTACAAGGAAAAAATAGATTCATTACATTCTCCCCACCTTAAATTATTTTCATCCTAAAAAAATTACTAAAAAATATGAGAGTATTGAGCCCACATCTGGGTTTCCCATTTCTCAGTTCCCTCCTATAAATTCACATGCTTCCACTGGACATGAACTAAGGGAATCACTCACCCATGAAGGATCTTCTCCAACTGATCCTTAGTATTTATTTGTTAATCTAAAAATCTATCCCCATCCCCAATGTTCATCTCTACCCAGTTGATTACATGTGATGATTTGTGTACATATCTCTTTAATTGTGACATGTGTATGACTTCATGTACCTAGACTAAATATGGCGATGGGGTTAAGTAGAATGCCACCTCATTAACTCTACATAGTATAATTAAAGGATAATTAATTACTAAAATAAATTTCCACCCATTCTAAATCTCTTGAATACTCGATGGGAAGATATCTCTCAGAACACATGCTATCCTCTTTGAACTCTAAAGGTCTTTGTCATTGGTCTACAATAAAAACTTTAAATTACTGGGTAGTCTTCTTCTACCTATGGATGGAGTAAACCCATTATGAACTTATCTATCACCAACACTAGGCCCAAAATCCATGTCTTCTAATAGATCTGATCAGTACAATGGTGACTTGTAGGGTCTCCCATATATGGCCTCAAATGGTGTTATGTCAATCATGGAGTGGTAGATGTTATGATACAAAAACTCCATCGATAGTAGATAGTCCTCTCAACTATGGATGAAAACTAACATGAAATCCTAAATCATGTTATCCAGAACCTGAATAGTCCACTATACCAAGACAATAATCTAGGGTAGAAAATTCATGATCAACTGCAACTAACTCCCAAAGCCTCATGAATCCTCCCAAAATTGTGATTTGAAGTGATCATCACGGTCTCAAACGATCATTGAGTGAATTCCATGAATCTGAACTACCTCATATATTTAAAAGCATCCCAAACTCTCCACTAATCTCTTCACATGGATGGTTAGGGAATAGGGAAATTGGGTGAGTTAGTCAAAAATCAATTAGAAAGCATTATGACCTATTGCTAATCATGGGGATCCAACATGAAACTATAAAGATACCATATCATTGACATTTATACCCAAACACATCATCCTCCACCTAATAATAGGTACAACACCAAGAGTTAGACTCAGCAACAATCTATGACATCCTTGGACATAAAAACTGATTCCAAAGGATCTTGGTACATCATCATCTCTCTGGGTGAATTTCTAAGGGGAAGAAACATCCTCAGCACTTCCTCTCAGAGTGTGACTGGCATCATCATCCATCCTTGGAAGTATGGTGTACTCCCCACCTTCATAAAATGTATCTAGAACATGGCTAGTGGATATCTATTCAGGAAAGACACAAAATTTGATATCCCAATTTGTGTCTCCCTAGATTTTTGAAGAAGCTAAGGGGTAATAACCATCGACTAAAGATGTACTGCACTGTCCTCACCCTCAAGGGCCAACTGTAAAGAGCTCAACTACCCTGTAACCTCTCTCAACAACAACAGAAAAAAAAACTTCACCGTGAGCAAACTCTACTATATCCTTGTCCTTGGGTGTCTCTCAAGATAGCACTTCCTCAACCTTTTTTGGGTCCACTACCACTCCCAAGTCTAAGAAGACATATCCAAATAAGTGGACCTCATGAATATAGATCTTATTCTATGAAATATTCCTATAAATACATAACTCTCGAAGCATTTCTAGAACCATCATCAAATGTCGTGTGTGCTCCACCACTTGAACTATGTACCCTAGAATCTCATCGGAGGATACCACTAGAAATAGATCCAAGAAGGGTTTAAAGGACCTGGTTCATATGTCTCACAACACACTGGGGAATTCAACATGAGGAAAGGTATCACCAAAAACTCAAAGAAACTGTATTTGCTATAGAAATCTAATTTTGGTACATACTCCTCTAAAAAATAGAGCTACTAATAACCTTTACTAAGGTCAATCTCTAAGAAACACATATCCCCTAACCACTAATCAAATAGTCATCAAATATAATGGGTGGATACTCCTCCCTAATAGTCACCTGGTTTGAGTGATTTCAATCCACACCTATCCTCAAGATCTAATCATCCACCTAGGAAAAAAATACAAGGATTCCAAAGTAAGTAAAATAGATCTAACAAGGCCCATAATCTTTAGATTTCTCTAACCACACCATCATATCTCATATCTACATGATATCATATGGTATAATTGAAGATATATCAGGCCATATAATGGTCAATTATATATAGAAAAAAACTTTTCATGGGTATTTAATCATGACACGTCCCCATAGAATATGTCTATGTACACCTCCAACATCGTAGGAAACTAAAAGATTATAGAATCTTCAACTATAAGGGTCATAATATCCAAATAATAAGAAATTATAGATATCCTCTTTCACATGATCTCATCCAACTATGCATGGGATCCATACTTACCAAAGGATTAAAACTCATTCCCACAAATCAGATTCACTACAACCCTCACTAGTGACAGTGAATTGAGTATGGATGGTAGAAAACCAGTCTATATTGAGGAAAACAACATAGGGTCCCACTACCACTATAGAAAGTTACCAAGTGAGGCTATCTCTCTCTATCCTAGAGTCAGGTCATAGAGATAACAAGTGTGTGATTACTGATCCTCTTTGTTGGATCCTCCAAACACAAGGGTAGATTCAAGGGCCAGACCAAAATATATAAGTCTCAAACCAGAGATATAGTAAGAAAAGAGTGTCTCATGCCTATGTCTATCAAAACTACATCTAAAGTATAAAAGACATAGTTCATACCCCAAATCTCGCTCGGAGCCTCTGGGTAATAAGCCTTTGGTACCAGAAGTTTCCCATGTCTCTAACCACCAACTCCCCTAGCCTAGTGTAGACCACCCAAGGGTGGGGGTGGTGGAAATAGATCAAATCTCTATCTACCTCATGCTACTCTCCAAGCTCCTATACTTCACACGTTTCCCTACGGACCTCCCTGTTCTAATTGATACCTCCACATGGGAGATTTGTCAACCATATATCAATAAATAGTACAATGGTTAAGAAAATATCACATGAGATATCCACTTCCATCACAAGCATAAAAATTCATTTTCCTCGGTGAACTGAGCTCTCGTAGATGTCCTCATGAACTATGTAGCCTCCTATGTCATGAAAAGAATCACATGCCTACTATAAGTGATTCCTAGTTTCCCTAGATCCCAATATATCACTAACATAGAAGCTCACGATATGCGTTCAACCCCTACGAGTCATCATCCATCACATATAGATCCATCAAAGGATCGTTCTGACATGATTCATCCAACTGAACCACTAGATATGGGTCTATGCACTTATCATTGGGTAGGAGCACCACCTTTTGTCCACCCTGAAGGAAAATTGTTTCATGAACAAACCCCTTCATAGAGACCTCATCACTCATTTGGTCATACTCTTGACTCTATTGTGGAAACCTAACTAACTATCATCATGAATATATACTTAAAGTATACAAGAAATACCACAATTAGTGAGTATATCTAGGTATTAGAATCAATAAGGACATGCGAACCCCAACCCATTCTTATATGATGCATGTACCAATGTTTTCAAAACAACTAGTGTATATATGTACCAAGTCAAAAATAAATTTATCAGATTCTTGGTGAATTTATACATAATATTCCACGCCAACACTAGAGTCTCTAGCCAGAGATCCAAACACAAAACACTTTAATGTTGTTTCCATAAATCCCAAAACAAACCTTAGACAATCTTCAAACTCCGGTCTTAATATGAGCTTAAATATGATACCACTCTTTCATGATCAAACCCTACAGGTCCTGCTTGGTTAGAGATAAGGTGAGTTTGACCCCCCCAATATCACCTTCAATAGGCTACGGGGTGATGACCATCACCGAGTAGGCATATCTCACACATGGTAGGCTTTATCCTAAGTACCTATACATGTGAACACATCTCCAAATACCCATAAAATGATGAAAGGTAAAGTGAAACTGATACCATAATGTATTCGTAACATTTATCCCACATCAAAGTATGAAAAAAGTATTGTAAAGCATAAATGATGAATATAATCCCATCAAAAAAATAGAAAAGAATTATAACCTACTCGTAGGAAGGGGGCTAATGTATAATGAAACACTTGGAATAACTATGGTATTTCTAGACCCAACTATGCTCCACCAACTCTTGGTTCTCTAAGGACTCCATTAAAAGGTATGTCATATAAATAAGACACAACATGTGCGAGGAGAGCCCATGCATGGGTGATTATAGAAATACCCTGTAGGACTCTTCAAAGTCACCAATTATAAAGCATCAAGAGAGTAGTCAACTCATCACAAGGTATGTAAATTAGGATATGATACATGGTAATAAGACCCTAAATCAACAGATATTATCAAGATAGACTCTAAGCCTCAAAGAGGTCTCATCCACACTACAACCATAGGATTTTTCTCGACGATTCAAGGTAACACTCCTCTAGGATATCTCACACCATGAGATATTCTATCACTTATAGTTATCATTAGATAGGTCATGCTCATTGGGTCTCACTAAATAATCACTCTCTAAACCTCCAAGGAGATTGATACACAGATAGGGGATAACACCCAGGAGTCATGAGGGACACCTAAAACCCCATCTGGAATAACCCATTATGTGGGGGATCACATGCACAATGATACCATGAACCCTACTTAATTGACCTTCTAGGTATAGGATCAACACCCTATGTATGTTGGTCATGAAAATACCATAAATCCCACCTAGGGAAAAAGAATGAATGATAGAGGATCACACCCCGTGTCACATGAAGGGACACCATGAACTCTATCTGAATCTCATATCATGTATGGGATCACAACCCTATGCTCATGATATAAATCCTCGGTGTAACCTCAATGGGATGAACCAAGGAAATTCACCAAACTAAACATGTCCTATATTGAAAATACAGAGGGCCTCAACATATACTAAAAAAATTAAACAATGTGTATTGGGAGGGTAGATGGCATGTCTTTACTACCCTATGTCTTCATGTGTCTTTTCATCTCACACAGCACATATTCCTCCAAATACATAGCATGTTCCTAAAAATAAAAGGCTTGTAGAGATCGATCTAGAACTTGGTGTCCAATCTAGTTCTTCTCATGTAAAATAGCATGTACCCATATACACAAGGTGTTCCCATGTACACTATCTGTTCTTGAGTAGTTTTGGAAGTACATGGCATGTTCCCCATATCACACAGTGTGTAGGGGATGGTCCATCACTCAGCATGTGTCTTATTCTCATGCCCATGTACCTTCATATGTACATGGTGTATACCCCAATATACATGGTGTATAGAGTTACATGTGCTCCTTGTAATATACTCCCTACACACATTGATTCTTCCACTAAGTTTTATATGGCATGTGACTTGGAATGCACGGCATGTGGCACTACATGTATCCATGGGTGTGTATTCTCTATACATGCTAAGTTTTCTAGTAAAGGGTCACATAGTATATGGGCCCACCACACAACATGTGATATTTATCATCATGTGGAAACCCTAGCTACAACATATATGGGAACACGAAGTTTGTATTCCAAAAATGCATTTCATGTCATCAGGATTTTTATAGAATCCCAGGTTCTTCATGCAGATCTACTCGCACCTCTTTGGTCAGTAATTCTATCATGATTCATGATAATAAATTGTGGATATGGGGTTGACTAACCTTACCATCACTGGTTTCTTGATTTTTCCCATTCTATCTTCTCGTAAATCATCTCCCATTACACCAAGTAACACACCACATGCCAACCCGCAACTAGGGAACACCGATATGACCCCAATATACCTATGATCATCCACCATCATTGTTTCAACTTGATATCTCCATCGATTGTGAAAATAAACCCTTAGTATGAATCCATTGTGTTGAAGAATGATCTCACAATGATCAAATATTGGGTATTTTTAAAACCATCAGCCAAAGAAGTTTTCGGTGATGATCATGTGAAGAAATGGGGAATAAATTCACAAATAAAAAAATAGTAATGAACCTCAGCTATTTTTCATCTTTTTTAATTCATTTCTATTATAATTATGAATAAATATCCAACAATAACCCAATAAAATAAATTCCCCAATATTCCAGGAAGATAACTTGAACCAATAAAGCATGGTCAACCAACGAATAAACCTATTAGTTGATTTGATTTGTGTTCATAAAGGGATATTCTAACTGGGAATAAAAATGGAAAAATCACACCCTTCCTTGATTTTGGGTCGATCTTTGTTGAAGAACATATTTTTTTCTACCGTTGGTGACATCTATAGGCTTTGTTGGTGAAAACTATCCTCAGGAAATCGATCACGATCCATGATCCATTATCATTCACCTAAATATCCTCCATTGGATCCTCTTTCAATCCTAGGGTTATGCAGCTAAACCTAGGGATTTTCCATAACAATATTTATATAGAGGATTGTAGGTTATGCTTCTAATTAAAAAATTAAATAAATATTTTTAATTTATTTAATTATTTCTCCCATGGTGGTGCTCAAGCCAAACATCTGATGCTGATAAAGATTATATCATGCCTGGGGTAAAACCCATATTTTATATAACACCCCAAGCTTCCATGGTATGTTTCATTTTGAAGAATGCAATAGCTTGCGTTGTACGCAACTTGGAGTTTTAACACACCACGACCAATCAAACAAGCCGTTATGAATAGTAATACCCACTTTTTAAAATTTTATAAATTTTATTTTTCAAAATGGACTTGATTTTTTAATTTGGAATATCAAAATTAGCTTAGAGTGAATTTTTGGTATTTTTCTGAAAACATTAAATTTTTTATGAATAGTGAAAAACACTATGTTATTGATTAAAACTGACTTTTTATTTAAATAATTAGTTATTTTATTTAAATTTATATTAGGTAAAAAAAGATACATATTACCTATATATGTTCAATTTAATTCATTGGTGTCATTTTATAATAATATTAGATATATAAAATTTTATTGAACATTTTACCATCTTTTATCCACATTTTAGGCGCATTTTGAAATTTGCATAAAACATAATTTTACCGATTCTATGAATTTAATTCCAAACATATGAGACAAAATTGACATCAGTAAGTAAATTTGGTTCAATAAGAAGAAAATATTTTTTGGTAAATAATAACTTGTGAATTTTATTTACCACAGTTAAAAGTAAATAGGGTAATTAAAGGTAAAAATGATATTATAATTACCCTAAAAAATTTCCAAATTCTATTGGATAAGTGTTTTTTAAAAAAAATAAACCCTAGGAATAACATATGATCCTTTTGGTCCACTTTAATTAGATTAGGACATTTATTATTATTTTATTTAAAGAAGATTTGAAAGTGTTAAATTCAAAGTTTAATAACTAAAACATTTTTAAAATAGGGTTATACATAAGATAAATTAGACTATAAATATTAATTAGAAATATAAAAATATTTACTAAATAATGGTATTTTATTTATAATTTTTAGACATTAAATAATTAAATTTATTTATGACACAATGATGATGCAGTAATTACCTTATTAATGAAAGATTAAAATAATTGATATTATAAATATCAAAATAAATCTAAATTGATACTTTTGATGAATTCCACGAATTTAATAGATTAATATGACATTTTAATGTTGATTTAATGAATTTTTTTCTAAGTAATCATGTTTTTATGACTTTCACAAATACAAAATACCAAATAGTCTCAAAATTGACATAAATGAGTTTTTAAAACAAATACTATATTATTAAATGATATAACAGTCCCAAAAATATAAGGTTCAACCAAAGGACTTATATAATAACAGATATGTCATTAATGAACCACTTGGGGTTCTCTTTTCATTTTATAAAAATATTATTAACCATTTATTATAATAATACAAGAATACATGGTAAAAGATAAACTATTTAACTAAGAGTTAAATCTAAATGGTAAGGTTAATAAAGTGACTGAAACCTGTCTAAAACCTATTGGTTGAGAGTTTTTCGACCCAAACCCACCTTATCCACAAAATAAATCATTTTAGATCCATTATAAACCGAATATGATTGTATAATAAAATAATATTTCAAACATTACCTAAAGTGACCCTCACCTCTCTTATAAAAGGGTACTTCTCCTCCTCTCATAATCACACCTCCAAATACATTTGGATCAGCCAAAACCTACTCAAATATCCTTCCAACTACCCTAAATTTTACCTAGAGGCATTACTTTTATCATAAATCCAACGAAAGGAGCCCTTTTGATCAAATCAAAAGGAAACACCCGAAGAAGAGGTAATAATTTCACCGCCTCTTTCAAAGTTCTTTTATTATTCCACTTCCTCTTTATTTATTTTTTCCAAACCAAAATAATAAATATTGTACATTATAAATACTTTCATGTTATTATAAATATGGTATAACCATATTCATTATTATATCCATCCTTTGAATGACAAGTCACCATACGTGCGTACGTACAGCTTACCGTCTCCACGTCATGGTGTAGTTTGTTATTCAAACACTTCATGATTTGGATGGGTATAATAATGAGTATAACTGATGTAAATAATAAATATAAAATTTTAAGGATTCTGTAAATATGATATACCATCCAATTACATATGATTTAACCATCAATAGAATGATATTTCCGCTCATGTGTACGTACGGATTACCGTATCCACGAACACGATGAAATTCATTATCCATCATAAATATTGAAGAATAATTTTCATTTTACGATTAAAAATATTGGTTAAGAACTTAATATCATTCTTTATATTAATAAAATACATCCTATCCATAAAAAACATGTCTTACATAACCAATCATATTAAGGAATGCGAATCAGTTAACACCCAAAATAATGATACTATTAAAATATTATTAACAAAGCAATATTAGAATATCATATATGATATCATATTTATGTATGTGGTTATTGTACAATTTAATAACAATGATATAACTATTATATAGTAGGTTAACATACCCTAGACCAAGGAAAATTACAAGGTAAGGTTTAATTCCACAATCTCTTCATTATCCGAGATTGTTTATACGTGAGTATCTACATGGACCTCTTTATCATCCACATCCGTGTTTCTTAAAAATGTATTTCAAAAAAAATTACTATTTCCTATACTATGGGTTAAAGTCATTTATACCCTTGTTTTAATTTTTATAATATTTTTATAAAGGAATCTTTCTGTCATTTTCCAAACAAGGTTCTTTACGACCTTTTCGTCAAAATTAAGGAAAGAAAGTTTTTTTAACTTATACAGCGGGTGAGGCTATTTTCCACCATTATAACACCTTATAAGCTTACCTTACAATATTATAAGAATATTTTCAAAATAAATTTTTTCTTGTATAATTATGTGACTTTTAAATGATTTCAAAATAGAAAGAGGTATTTCCTTTAAATAGTTTTCATTTCATCTATGTCAACATCATTTGATGGATTTTAAACTTGTTTGAAGTTGATTTATTCTGATAAAAAACTTCCATATTGTATTGAAGGTTTTATGATATGTTTGACTATGGATGTGTCATTTTTATACCATTCATGGTTTATAGATAATGTATTGAAATTTTGTATGCTATTTTTAATACGAATTTATATGTTATGTTTAAACCCTTCCATATGAGGAATGCATTGGACTTAGTAGGTGACAGGTGGATCCCGCTATATATCCTTGATGCATCAGTAGGTCTCATGAGACAAACTAGTGTCTTGGCACAAGTCCTGGAAAAAATATTATTTGTAGTCTTGGCATGAGGCCTTGAATATACGGTTATGAAGTCTAGCATTTTGCGTTCCATCATTATGAAATTGTCTATTGATATTACATGTGATTATTTGACTAGAAAAATATTCATGTGAATAAGTAAATGGAATTATTTTGATTTATATTTTCCATATTATGCTGAATTTTAAGTTTAAAAAGGTTTTTGTTTTAGTCTTATACATTGCCTTAAATTTTTATGCTTATTTATAAAATTTTCTTCTATATTGTTATCCTTACTGAGCATCTGAGCTCACCCCTTTCTATGTTTTATTTTTTCCAGGATGTGGAGAAGTATTTTATGGTTGACCTGCAGGGATAGTCTAAGGATATAATTGTGTTCAAAGGGGACAAAATGTTGTTGATGTTTTTATTTCATGATATAATGTAAAACTTATGTATGTGTCTAGTGCTTCCAAGGCTACTAAACTAATTAGTCTTTTGAGACTTGATATCTTCTGATCATGAAAATGTTATGTAATAATGCATCGACTCTAGGTAACTAGGTTTGGGGCGTTACAGTTGGTATCAGAGGAAGTTTAGTACAAACCTTGGAAGCTAGATTTAGAAAAACTCTGATTAGATAACATTACCCTAAGATAGAATTTGAGGATTAGTATAGAAGAACTTCCTAGAATTTTGGTAATGTACAGATTTTGTGAGTTTTCCAAGCAATACATCCCTGTATGGATACGAGCAGGTAGAGGCGGCTCTAGAACAGATGTACCTAGGAGTGAAAACTTTGAAAAGGAGTTTTGGGATTGACCGGGGGTATCCTGGTACATGACAACGGGCCTTGCTGCACTTTTGGTTACGACACTTCTAGGGGATATGCATAGGATAATTCACATTTACTTTACAAACCATTATGAAGTATTTATGAGTATATACCTCCTCAAAGAAAAAATTTTTATGATTATGGATTATATCCATAAACTATTAAATTTATGTTATGTGTTTTACAAGTTTGGAATTATGTATTGTGATTCATAAACTAATCTAGTGTATTCTATTGTTTAGAAATAGTGCCTAGTATAAGTAATGGAAACCATATCAACTCACACAATCGATGTAGGGATTTACTTCCTAATAAAGATAATTATAGTGGATTTGGTGATGCAACTTGTGATGATCAGCTTATCACCATACTAGGACAACTCACTCAGGTTATGAATAATAACCTTACCCGTATGGAGCACCCTGATCCACAACGTGGAGGATAAATGTTAGACCGATTCATGAGTAAACAACCACAAACGTTCAATGGGACTACAAAACCATTTATAGCTGAGCAATGTATAAGTTCCTTAGAGAAAATATTTCATGCTTTGGGGAGTAGAGAAATGGAAAAAGTTGTCATGGTAGTTTATCGTCTCACAGGATATGCAAATCAATGGTGGTCATTAATTCAAAACACAAAGGAGGATGAAGAAGTATCAAATATGGAATGGAGGGAGTTTAAAGAGATTTTCTTAGAAAAATACTTTCCTCGTGACCATTGAGCGGATATGGAAAGACAATTTCCGAGTCTGGGGAAAAAGAAGGATGAGAATGTCGCAAAGTATGAGGCTATCTTTTCAAGGTTAGCAAGGCATGTTGCAGATTATATACATAACCCAAGGAGTAAGATTGATTGATTATTTTATGGGTTAAAACCATTTCTCCATCAATAATTATTCTCACAATCCTTCTCGTCATATAAAGATATTGTATCATGTGCTTTCAAGACAAAAATAATAATTTTCCAAGTCTTATGACTTTAAAGTAAAGCAAGAGAATAAGACATATGTTGAACACTATGGAAATGGAAATAAGGGTAAGAAGGGAAAATTTGAATATCCATTCTGCGGTAAATTTGGTAAGAAACACCATGGTATTTTCCCGAAGGGAATGGGAGTCTATTACAGTTGTGGTGAAAAATGCCACCTTACTTGTGATTTCAAGGGAAATAAAGTGGTTGTCAATGTTTAATGCTACAATTTTAGATAAATGGGGCATTATGCAAATGAATTTCCTAATAACCAATAAAACGTACAAAAGAAAAGGCCAAGGGAGTAAGGCAAATCTTATGTGATCACTATTGTTGAGGTTGAAGCTCTGAATGACATGGTGGAAAGTAATTTAAAGGTTTCCTTAAATTTATCCAATGCTTTATTTGATTCTAGATCATTGCATTGTTTCATATCTTCCTATTTTTCTAAGAAAATTACATATTTCCAATTTGATTTAACAAGAAAATTGACAATCAAAACTTCTAACGGAAGTATCATTGCAATAAAGTTTTGTGAATCAGTCCCCATTAGGGAATATAAATGTTCTTTATCTACTGATCTCATCATAATACCCATGATTTAATTTGATATTATCCTTGGTATGGATTGGATTTCGGACCATGATGTGAAAATTTATTATAATAAGAAGGAGGTTAAAATTTTAGATGATGATAAGGAGTACCTTATCTTTAGATCAGAAATGTAACCACTTGATTCTTATCTATATCCACCCCCAGAAGCTCAACCATATTCAATTATTGGGGAGGAAGATAATAAAATAACTATGGGTGAGTAAAGTAATGTTCGAATAGAGGATAAACCTATTGTGCAAGAATATGTTGATGTGTTTTCAGAGGATTTACCTAGACATCCTCCAGAACGAGAAATTGAGTTTTCCATTGATTTAATTCTTGGTTCAAGCCCTATATTGATGACCCCTTATAGAATGGCCACTGTGGAATTAGTGGAACTAAATAAACAACTAGAATAATTTAGTAATAAAGGATTTATTCACTCTAGTGTTTCTCCATGGGGATCCTCTATTCTTTTTGTTAAGATGAAAGATGGATCTACAAGGTTGTGCATTGACTACAAGTAGATCAATGCAATAACAATAAAGAACAAGTATCCCCTACCTCTCATTGATGATTTATTCAATCAACTTCATGGAGATAAATATTTTTCAAATATTTACCTTCAATCTAGATATCATTAGTTGTGTGTGAATAAGGAAGATATTCTGAAAACAGCATTTCAAACTAGGTGCGGGCATTACAAGTTTACAGTAATGTCTTTTGGACTGACTAATGCACCCTTTGTTTTTATGGATCTAACAAATAGATTTTTCAAATAATATCTTTATGACTTTATAGTGGTATTTATTGATGATATCTTGGTTTACTCCAAAAATCTATGAAGATCATGAAAATCACTTGAGAATTATTTTGAAACCCCTCAGAAGAAATGAATTGTATGGGAAGTTTAGCAAGTGTGAATTCTAGATTCAAGAAATTTCTTTTCTTGGCCATATTGTCTCTAAGGATAGAATATTTGTTGATCCTTCTAATACAAGAGCAATACAATAATGTCCAGCACTGACGAGTATAACTGAGGTACGCAGTTTTATTGGTTTAGTAGGATATTATCAGGGAATTATGGGTTTTTTATTTATAGTGATGCTTAAAATAAAGGAATTGGTTGTGTCCTTATGTATAATGATAGGTTTATTGACTATGCATAATTACCGCTAAAAATTACTAATCAAAACTATCCCACCCATGATCTTGAGTTAGCAACTATAATCTTTCCTCTTAAAATATGTAAAAACTATCTCTATGGTGAAAAATGTGATATTTATAATGATCACAAGAGTTTGAAGTATATTTTCTCACAGAAAGTACTCAACATGAGGCAAATACAATGGATTGAACTACTCAAGGATTATGATTGCACTATACATTTCCACCTGGGGAAGGAAAAAAGGTGGAAGATGCTTTGAGAAGAAAGGATCACGGAGTCTTGAACAAGATGAGAGTTGAAAGGGATCCTATTTTCATGGATCTAGTAAATATGGATATGTGAATAACCATGGAAGGTGGAACATCAGTACTTTTTCAAAATTTTTCCAAACCATCTTTACTAGAAAGGATAAAGAGTTCTCAGACTTATGATAAGAAGTTTTAAAATAAAATTAAAGTTGTGAACGATAGGAGATTGAGTGACTTACTATATGAAGATGGAATTTTGAAATTTGGGAAGAGACTTTGTGTTCCCGATATACCTGATCTAAAATGGAATTGATGGATGATTCTCATAGCTCCAATTTCTCTATACAACCTGGTAGCACTAATATGTATAGAGATTTGAAGGAAAATATTTGGTGGGACAATATGAAAAGGGAGATTGTTGATTATGTTTCAAGATGTATGGTTTGTAAAGAAGTGAAACCAGGAAGACAACATCCTAGAGGATTCATGAAACCTCTTCCCATACCTGAGTGGAAATGGGATGATATTACAACAGACTTTTTCATGGGGCTACCAAATACTCATAAAATGAATGATGCAATATGGGTCATTATTGATTGTCTTACCAAGTTAGCACATTTTTTCTTGCTATAAGACAAGATTTACCACTTGAACCTCAAGAAATACTATATATTAATGAAGTTTTAAGAATTCATGGAGTACCCCTATCGATTGTTTCTGATCATTATCCCAATTTTACATCAAGATTCTGGAAAAATCTTCAAAAGGCCTTAGATACTGAACTTCATTTGAGCACTGCCTACCACCTTCAAACTGATGGACAATCAGAACGGACTATTCAAACCCTAGAAAAAATGTTTAGATCTTTCTCACTTGACTTTCAACGTATGTGGGATCAGTATTTACCTCTTATAGAATTTTCCTATAACAATAGCTTCCATTTAAGTATTAAGATGGCACCATATGAAGCGTTATATGGAAATAGATATCGCACACCAACTTGTTGGCATGATTTTGGTGAAAGGAAACTCAGAGGCCCAAAACTTATTGAGGAAACAAAGAAAAAGGTGAAGATTATCCAAACCTATATCAAAGCATATCAAAATAGGAAAAAGAGTTATACCGATAACTGAAAGAAGGATTTAGAATTTCAAGTAGGAGATCGTGTTTTCTTGAAGGTATCTCCATGGTAGGGTGTTGTACGTTTCAATAAGAAAGGTAAATTAAGTCCCAAGTACATCAGACCTTTCGGAATTCTCGAATGAATTGGAGTTTTATCTAATCATTTGGAAATGCAGCCAAGTCTCTCCAATGTTAATGATGTGTTCCACATATCACTATTGAGAAAATATATGTCTGACCCAACGCATGTACTCACCTATGAAGAAATAGAACTATAACCTGATCTATCTTATTGTGAACAGCCTATCAAGATTCTTGATACCGAAGAACAAGTGCTAAGGAACTGGATGACTCGTCTGGTAAAAGTTCTATGGAGAAACCATAAGATGGAAGATGCAACGTGTGAATCCGAGGAACTTATGATGAAGAACCACCCGAATATTTTTATTCGGTGATATTCTAGAAATTTGGAGGATGAAATTATTTGAAGTATGGATAATGTAACACCCCAAGCTTCTATGGTATGTTTCCTTTTGAATAATGCAATAGTTTGCGTTGTACGCTACTTGGAGTTTCAACACACCATGACCAATCAAACTATCCATTATGAATAGTAATACCCACTTTTTGAAATTTTATAAATTTTATTTTTCAAAATGGACTTCACTTTTTAATTCGGAATATTGAAATTATATTAGAGTCAATTTTTGGTATTTTTCAAAAAACTTTCAATTTTTGATGAATAGTGAAAAACGCTGCGTTATTGGTTCAAACTGAATTTTTATTTAAATAATTAGTTATTTTATTTAAATCTATATTAGGTAAAAATAGATACATAATACCTATATATGTTCAATTTAATTCATTGGAGTCATTTTATAATAATATTAGATATATAAAACTTTATTGAGCTTTTTACCATCTTTTACCAACCTTCTAGGCGCATTTGCAAATTTACATAAAACGTAATTTTACCACTTCTGTGACTTGAATTTCAAACATATGAGAGACATGGTTGACATCAATAAGTTAAATGTGTTTCAATAAGATGAAAATAATTTTTGATTAATAGTAACTTTTGACTTTTATTTACCACGGTTAAAAGTAAATAGGGTAATTAAATGTAAAAATGATATTATAATTACCCTAACACATGTCCTAATTATATTGGATAAGTTTTTTTCGAACCAAATAAACCCTAGTAATAAACTATTATGCTTTTTGTCCACTTGGATTAGATTAGGACATTTATTATAATTTTATTTAAAGAAGAGTTAAAAGTGTTAAATTTAAAGTTTAATAACTAAACCATTTTTAATATAGGGTTATACATAAGAAAAATTCAGCTATAAATACTCATTAGAAATCTGAAAATATTTCCTACATTATTTTATTTTATTTAAAAAAATTAGACATTAAATAATTAAATTTATTTATGACACAATGATGGTGTCGTAATTACTATATTAATGAAAGATTAAAATGATTGATATTATAAATATCAAAATAAATGTAAATTGACACTTTTGATGCATTAAATTAATTTCCTAGATTAATATGACATGTTAGGGTTGACTCAATGAATTTTTTTCGAAGTAATAATGCTATTATGACTTTCACAAAAACAAAATACCAAATAGTGTCAAAATTGACATAAATGAGTTTTTAAAACAAAAACTATATTATTAAATGACATAATAGTCCTAAATATCTAAGGTTTGGAAAAAGGTCTTATATAATAATATATATATCATTAATTAACCAATTGGGGTTCTATTGGAATTTTATAGAATTATTTTTGGCCATTTATTATAATAATACAAGAATACATGGTAAAAGTTAAACTATTTAACTAAGAGTTAAATCTAAAATATAAGGTTAATATAGTGACCTAAAACTATCTAAAACGTATTGGTAGATATTTTTTAAACCCATAACCACATTATCCTCTAAATAAACCATTTTGAATCCATTATAAACCGAATATGATTGTATAATAAAATAATATTTCAAATTTTACCTAAAGTGACTCTCACCTCTCTTATAAAATGGTACTTCCCCTTCTCTCAAAATCACACCTCAAATTCCATTTGTCTCAACCAACCCCTACTAGAATATCCTTCCAAATACCCTCACTTAGACCTAGAGTCTTTACTTTGATTAGAAAGCCAGCCTAAGGAGCCATTTTTATCAAATAAAAAAGAAACACCTGAAGAAGAGGTAATAATTTCACCACCGCTTTCAAAGTTATTTTCTTCTTGCGCTTCTTATTTCTTTGTTGTTTCCAAACCAAAATAATAAATCCAGTACCATATACATACTATTATGTTATTATAAATAAGGTATAACTATATTCATTATTCCATCCATCCTATGAATGACAAGTCACCATACATGCATACGTACGGCTTACCGTCTCCACGTCGTGGTGTAGTTTGTTATTCAAACACTTCATGATTTGTATGGGTATAATAATGAGTATAAATGATGTAGATAAAAAATATAAAATGTTAAGGATTTGGTATATATGGTATACCATCCAATTACATACGATTTCACCATCAATAGAATGATATTGTCGCAAGTGTGTACGTACGGATTACCTTCACCATGAACACGATAAAATTCATTCCCCATCATAACCATTCAAAAATAATTTTAATTTTATGATTAAAAATAATGTTTAAGAACTTAATATCGTTCTGGATATGAATCAAATACATCCTATCCATAACAAACATGGCTTATGTAACCAAGCATATAAAGGAATACGGATCAGTTAACACCTGAAACAATGATACTGCTAAAATATTATTAACAAAGAAATATTAGAAGATCGTATATGATGTAATATTTATGTATGTGGTTATTTTATAGTATAATAACAATGATTTAACTATTATACAGGAGGTTAACATAACCTCGACCAAGAAAAAGTACAAGGTAAGTGTTAATTCTACAATCTCTTCATTATCTGAGGTTGTTTATACGTGAGTATCTATTGGGACCTATTTATCATCCACATCCGCATTTATTAAAAATGTATTTCAATATATTTTTAATATTTCCTAGACTATGGGTCAAATTAATTTATACCATTTTTTTACTTTTTATAAGATGTTTATAAAGTAATCTTTTTGTCATTTTCCAAACAAGGTCCTTTAGGACCTTTTCCACAAAATTAAGGAAAGAATGTTTTTTTAACTTATACAACGAGTGTGGATATTTTCCTCCATTATAACACCTTCTAAGATTCCCTTACAATCTTATAAAAATATTTTCAAAATAAATGTTTCTTTTATAATTATGTGACTTTTAAATTATTTCAAAATAGAAAGAGGTATTTCTTTCAAATAGTTTTTATTTCATTTATGTCAATATCCTTTGATGGATTTTAAACTTGTTTGAAGTTGATTTATTATGATACAAATCTTACATATTGTATTGAAGTTTTTGTGATATTTTTTAATGTGGATGTGTCATTTTTATACAATTCATGGTTTATGGATAAAATATTCACATTTTGTATGCTAGTTTTAAAATGAATTTTTATGTTATGTTTAAACCTTTTCATATGAGGAATGCATTGGACTAAGTAACTAACATGTGGAGCCCACTATAGCTCATCGATGCATCGGTAGGTCTCATGAGACAAACAAGTGTCTTGGCACAAGGACTTGACAAAATATTATTTGTAGTCTTGGCACGAGGCCTTGACTATGTGGTTATGAAGTTTGTAATTATGCATTCCATCATTATGAAATTATCTATTGATATTATATGTGATTATTTGAGTAGTAAAATATCCATGTGAATAAGTAAATGGAATTATTTTGATTTATATTTTCCATATTATGCTGAAGTTTAAGTTTAAAAAGAATTTTGTTTTAGTCTTATACATTTCCTTTAATGTTTATGCTTATTTATGAAATATTTTTCTATATTGTTATCCTTAATGAGCATTTGACCTCACCCCTTTCTATGTTTTATTTTTTCGAGGATGTGAAGAAGTATTTTATGGTTTACCTACAGGGATAGGATAAGGATATAAGTGTTTTCAAAGGGGAAAAAATGTTGTTGATGTTTTTATTTCATGATGTAATGTAAAACATATGTATTTATCTAGTACTTCCAAGGCTACTAAACTAATCAGTCTTTCGAGACTTGATCTCATATGATCATGTCAATGTTATGTAATAATGCACTGACTTTGGGTAACTACGGTCAGGGTGTTACATTTTAGATTCAATTGAGTTCTTGTATTCCCTATCTGAGTCCTCATTCCTAATTTATTTCATTGTTTTATAAAAACCATGTGCATGTTATATAATATATTTAATACCTGAAATTTTACACTAACTCTAGACCTTTCTTTAAAAATATTTCTTCAAATATTACAAAGTCTTATGAGGAAAGAAAATATTACATACATATAAATACCCCATAACTATCTTAGTGCAAAGGGTATGAAGTATTTGATATGGGGGGGAATTTGACTCATAAGGATATTGTAGAGACCCGAAGCTTGACGTACATGGACATTACATTACTTTTGCGGGATACTTAGTACATAACAAAAACACACACACAAGGATCATAGTAGTTTAGTGTCTTTGGAAACTCGGAATATAATCTTCTAATCGTGGTGAAAGATCTTCAACATCTCCCATAAAGATCTTCCTTTTTTTACCTAAAACCTTTCTTTATATCCTGGGTAAAAGAAAACATAAAAGGGTGAGCACAAATGCTCAGTAAGGGTAAACAAAAGAAATATCAATCACATCATATTCATAATAACATAACATTTTGGAAATCTTAACCTGCAAAAGAGAGCATAATTTCATAACATGGGATAAATCATAGTAGTGAAATGAAATCCCAATAATCATAACTTACAACATGAAACTTTGTGGCATACACACATAATCATAGAGAATCATTTCTTATTAGTCAATACTCACTGCCAAGACTATCTTAGTGGACAAAGTCCCTTTCTAAACCGAGTTCACTCCTCGTTTCAGTCATGTTTCACTGAACTGGTATAACCTACCGTTCCATCCATGTCTATCTCATGAGATATAAAATCTTTACCCAATGCATTGGAGGGAGATACAGGTCCCACCCATCTCATAATGATACCATTCTTACGTGTGCCACAAAATCATAAACCATACATCATAGCATAACCCATGAAATAAAAATGGGAATCTTAAACATCAAGACATCATAAAACAATTCTTATAAGATAAAGGAATTCATAAAAATAATTTCATCACAACATAATCAAATCAATTTAATAATAGGGATAAAAACAGAACCCTTTATTATCTTATATGGAAAATAATTTTGATAAAACACTTGAACTCCATTCTTGAGGAAAATATCCTTTCTGCTTCAAAAACATTTTTCCTTTCTTAACATGTCGTACAATTATAAACTAAAAGAAGTTGATTAAAAATAAACATGAAAACTTGTAAAGGAAGCTTCTTGGAAATAATGTTTTAAAAATCCATTCATGCCGTATAAGTTAAAAAAAACATTTTTCGTACTTTTTTCAGAAAAGTCAAAAAGTACCTCGTACGAAAAACGACAAAATATTCCTTTCATATCATTTACTAAAAACTCACCGAAGGGTAAAATTGGATTTAAACAATTGTAGGTGGATGGAAATAAAATTACATATTGAGGAAACATGGATGTGGATGATAAAATACACCCCAGTAAATACCAAAGTATAAACAATCTCAGATAAAAATGAGATTGTGATATTTCCCTTACCTTAGGTCTGATTTGCTTCGTAAGTGTCTGAACCTCCTCTTCTTTGAAGCACCTCTTTGAGATCTCCTTTTAGGGCACTAAAACTGGTCTTTGAGGAAGAAAAGAACCTCTAGGATGTTTCTATGGAAGTGGAGAAGAGAATTTGGCAGGGGTTGGCCGAGCTTGAAGGCTCAAAGTGGTGTGAGGAAGAGGGGGAGGAGGTTCCCTTTTATAAGGGAGGAGAGGGGTACCTTTGGAATAACTAAAACTATTATTTTATTATAAAGTCAAATTCGGTTTTAAATATCTCCAAATTGATTTATTTCGAAGCTAAGGTGGGGATGGGTCGAAATCCTCTCATCCAATAGAATTTATACAAGTTTAGGTTCCTATTTTAACCTTATCATTTAGATTTAACATTAAGTTAAATAATTTTACTTTTACCGTGTCTTCTTGTGTTCTTACACTATAAGGTTAATAAACTTACAATAACAAGCCAAACGAACCCCAAGTTGTTTATTATTAATATATATAACCTTATCTAAGTAATTTGGCCGAACCTTAGATTTTTAGGAATAAAATAACAATTAATAATATAATATTTGTTTTAAAAACTATTTTATGTCAATTTGGACACTATTTGGTAATTGATTTTTGTGAAAATCATAACAAAATTATTAGTTCTAAAAAAGTTAATTAAATCAATAATAACATGTCATATTAACCTATAAAATTAGTGGAATTCATAAAAAGTCTCAAATTATATTTATTTGGGTATTTATAATATCAATTATTCTAATTTTTCACAATTATGGTAATTATTGCATCATCATTGTGTCATAAATAAATTAAATTATTTAATGTCTAAAAATTATAAATAAAATATCATTATGTATGAAATCTTATTATCTTTCTAATTAATATTTACAATCTAATTTATCTTATGTATAACCCTATATTATAAATGTTTTAGTAATTAAACTTTGATTTCAACTCTTTTAACTCTTCTTTGAATTAAATAATAATAAATGTCCTAATCTAATCCAAGTGGGCCTAAATAGTCATATTTTATTTCTAAGGTTGTTTTTGGTCGAATTACACTTATCCAATAGAATTAGGACATGTTTTAGGGTAATAATAATATCATTTTTACCCTTAATTACCCTATTTACTTTTAACCGTGGTAAAAAAAAGTAAAAAGTTACTATTCACCAAAAATTATTTTCATCTCATTGAACCACATTTTACTTAATGACATCAACTGTGTCTCTCGGATTTTTGAAATTCCACTCACAAAAGCGGTAAAATTAAGTTTTATGAAAAATTCATTTTTGTTACTACCACTTAGTGGTTTCACTATTCATCAAAAAATGAAAGTTTCTAGAAAAATACCAAAAATTAGGCCTAATATATATTTGATATTATAAACTAAAAAATTATGTCTATTTTACTAAATTCAAAACATATCAGTTACATTAACTAATTTAAAAATTAATTCCCATCGTCAAAACAAATGGCGTGTTTTTAAGAGATAATAACTATCAAAAGATTGACACTTGTTTATAACTTGTTTAAATGTGAAATTACATCCAATGACCAACATTGTATTAAATTGTAAAAATATATTCTAAATATACTTTAAAACCAATCAAATTAATAATTTATCACTATTAATTATTTTGATTAAAAAAGTTGTTTTTAATTAAAATTTAGTAATTTTCACTATTCATCAGAATATGAAAGTTATCCGAACAGTACCAAAATTTCACCCTAAGCTAATTTTGATATTACAAATCCAAAAATGAAGTCCATTTTGAAAAATAAAATTTAAAAAATTTAAAAAGTGGTTATTACTATTCATAACGGCTAGTTTTAATAATATTTTAATAGCATATCGTTGTTTAGTGAAACTTGGTATTGCATACTACACACGCTATCGAGGAAGGTCGTGATTGCGTCTAATGAAAGGCAAGTCAAGGATGTGTGTTGTTCAATCTCCTTTTGGTGTAGCTTACAACACAAGACATTAATGAAATTAAAAAGAATATTTTTTCATAAAATCTCGGGGTGTTACAGATATACTCTGGTAATTTTGAAGTGCATAATGGAATCATCTTGCAAAATCCTTTCATGAAGGGTAGCCCATAAAGGTCCTTAGAAAGGGTGATTCTAAAAAGGTATTCTATGAAACCCATTCCACAATGTCTATTCATTATTCTATTATAAACACCTATAAAATGTGGACCATCAAGAATAATCCATCCTATGGAGGCCATAACACAGGGGTCATCCCTTGGTGGTCATCATGCAGAGACTATCACGCAGACCCATCACATGGAGCATTATCAAATGGATTCCCTCAAAAACATCATATGAAAACTAAATAAATCTAAAGGAGGTATCATTCCGATCTAGGTCACCTACCTCAGAGCTCATAGGTACATACATGAAAAATCGAGAGTCACACTGCAATATTTTGAGGTCAAGTAATACCAGATTTATGTTACAATACCAATAACATAATTTTTCATCCAAAATATTTACAGGAGTCAAGATACTACCCATTTATACAAAAAAATCATGACTTGAGATAATCCTCTTGTTTTCTTAAAACACATCAAGTAGATATCTTACTCTTATTATCTCTATCTACCATGAGTAGATATTATCCTCTTTATTTTTTCAAATACTTTGATTTGATATTCTCCTCTTGGTTTATAATTAATTCGAGTTGAGATACTTATATTGGTTTCCCTATATCTGGGACTCATACAAGGTTTAATCCCAAACTCAAACATAAAGGGTAACGCTAATGTGTATAACCCATTGAGTCTCTTTTTTTCACCCATTTTATAAAATAAGAATCCCAATAGGGAAACTCATGCATAATCTGTAATCAATCTCATGTCATGAAATCTATTGTAATATAGTTCATCTTCTATTATATCATGTTTCTAACACCAATAAAGCCTCAAAAGAGATAATAGGTTTAGTTGGTCATTTAATTGATAATAATTTAGTCATTTCATATGAATCATCCACATTTCCTGGCTCCATGTCTCTAAACTACATAGTTCATGCCCATACTACATGACACTAAACTTCATGGACTATTCTGGACACATGACCTTAAATTGTGAAACTCAAACTACATGGGCTTTGATTACTATTAACCAGGATACAAATGAAAAAAAATCTAATATTCAATAATAAAATTCTCAAACATACCATTCTCCTATATAATGAGCATATTATTTATTCCCAATATGCCTAAAGTTGATATTTTCTATCTGGATTCACTCATACACCTTGATATGGGATATTCCTCTTAGTTTCCACATCTTCCTTATATCGGGATTATCCTTTCATATTTTATCATATTCATTAAGATAAGATACTCCTACTATCTTTTCCATATATGGGCCTCCATAAAGGTGTAATCTCCAATATCTTATTTCTTCATTCCTTATGTATCAAGTAACAGACATGGGGAGTTTCTGGCCACATATGATCCCCCTACTAGGTGTAAACCTTAGCTATACAGTATTTTATCTAATTATCAACATTTAGGATGAAACAAAAATGGTCGCTCCTAAATAATACCCACACTAACCATTTCTAGGTATGCTTCACTAAGTGATCCATTATGAATGAATTTAAAATACTTGAGATAGGTCCTTGACACCTGACTTTAAAAGGTAATATGTCTTCCATTAAGATAAATTAGACTACATGGGTTCTAATTATCTTCATTGGGGTACATAGGAAGTCCTTCTTTGGGTAATGATCCCAACATCACATCACCAACCAACTCCCCAGATGATGATAAATTAAAAAGTTCCCACTTATGGATATAAACCCTAGAATCCAAAATTAACAAGTGAAAGATAGATAACCACTCATATATATAGATGTTTACATGATGCATGGTTTCGATCATATCATTTTCATAAGGGAAACCAATCCTGCACTAGGATTTTGGAAGGATTCATGAATATATCATAAATCAATAAAATATCCCCAAAGTAAGAAATAATTACCCTAAAAGGGTGTGATAAGTCTAGCCTCCCATCCTCTCGAACAATGTTCATTTTTAAGTGTCACTATTAAGAATACCCATTGATTTTTTTTCTTTGAAAAGTATGCATTTAATGAAGTTATTATCGAACCATCATGGATGTGAGTGTCATCAGAGTTTCCATTAGAAATAGATATATCTACTATCACTTTCAATGATCACTATTGTATTAGGATCCATGAGAAAGGATGGGTTTTTTTAGTGATTCTTTAAAGATAAATGAATATTATGTTGAACCATTATTGAATTCAATTAGTTTCATGTATTTTTGTGTTATTATTTTTTGTCTTCTTGGGTTTCCCTATGACTAAGATAGTGAAGTTTCACTGAGTTTAATTGATGGTTAATTTAGGTTATGGTCTATTTAGAATAATTTGATTATGAGGTTCAACATGATTATATATTCTTGGTTAATACAATGCGAGTTTTCTTCTTAAATTTGGGAGATTTAATTTCTTCCTCATAGATAAATTGATGAATTTAATGAGATATGGAAAGAAGTGATAGGGAATTTATACTTTATTAGGTTATAATACTTTTTATATTATGAATATTTGTCTTGTATTTTTATGATTACATCATTTTGATTCATGGATTGGAAGATCTTCATATGGGTAATTATAAATCAAGGAATCATATTGGATGGTCTTGAAAAAAAATGAGTGTTTTCCTTGGCATAAATTTGTAAGGGAGTAATGAAATGGGAGAGTTTTGTAATAATAATGTGTTATATTACATGCATTATCCTTGGAATCATGATTATTCTTTTCCAATATAAATTGGTTAAATTCGTAGTGTTTTGTGGTAAATCTTTATATTTGTGTTAGATCCATATATGTGTTTTACCTAGAGATTGTAGAATGATTTATTATAAGTTTAATCACTTTAAGTTTCTTGAATTAGAGGGATAAAAATATAATTTCCCTTTTAAAAAAGTTTCAAATTTCTAAACAGAGTTTTCCATTAATTCAAGAATGGGGAGTTCCCATTTGGGTGAGATTTTAGTGTATATTTAAAATGATTGATATTTTAACTATTGTTTTTATTTTTAAAAATAAATTCAATTAAATTAATATAAATTCAGTAACTTTCTTTAAATATTTTTTTATATATACTTTTAGAATAATATTTCATTTAATATCATAGGAGAAACCATGAAGTTTGAGGAATTCATTGATGAACGAATGAAATTTTTTAAGGATCATAACATGAGGTATGATTCATTGATATGATCTACTTTATGTTTAATATTTTTCCTTCTCATATAATATGAGTTATTATATTTTATGGGTAGATTATTGATATTAAATTCATATAATATTATGTTTGAATAGTGATGAAATATTAAATTTAGAATAACATCGATCCAATCTATGGATTAAAGTTATTATTAGATATAGTTTAATAATTATAATACTTCTCTCTAATATTTGTTAGAATTAAACTAAAATTTTCATGGAATGCTAAATATTTTAAAAATGTTTTTTCTAAAAACAATTCTATTCAAATAATGATATTGAAATTTGGAGTTTTACTTTTAGAGATAACTTAGAGATATGTTTTTATGTCAATTTTATAAAAAAGTGTGATCTACTCCAATAAATAATGAATAATACTAAAAACATATATCATTGTTTCAATCATGATGAAACAAATTCAATAAGAACAATAACATGATGCTCAATGTTATGGTTTGATAGATATTTAATAATTAATTTTTCTTGAATCAATACTTCTAACTAACTATTTTAGTATTTATTTTTTTATTCATGGATCGAGACTTAAATTTTTGGAATCCTAGAGTAGAGAAAAACCTATTGTAAAATTTTAAAATCCTTTGAAGTTGTTATTTATCTAGGTTATAGGTCACACGTTATGGTGAGAAGTTAGTGGTAGTATAATTCTAGTCAAGAAATGATAACTATCTAATCAATGAACTAAAAATTTATAAGGTTCATTATTTTCCCCAACCTACATGATAATACAAGATTATTTAGGGTAATCTGATCAATCCATCAAATGGATGAGTATAGGTCATAGGGATGCATGAGTTGTATCCCTCAAATTTTAATGGGGTTATCAATCATGAGAGATCAAGGACCATGAGATGTATGTATTGGTTGCGTTGAGTTGAGATAAAAGATAATTAACCATCTAATCACACAAATGTGCGACCTAGACATTCTTGATGGGATGCACACAGGGGGCATGTGACGGTTCCTTAAGGTTTTATCTATTTTAAGAGAACACCAATGGAAATAGGGGGTATGTGGGAAGACTAATTTATGAACTTAAAACTCTATTTAATACCTTTTGACCTCCCAAGATGAAATAAACAGCATCTAGAAAATTCTGGGAAATTTTAATAGACTAATCTAACTAATTCATGTCTAAGATGACTTCTAAGCACATGTCAGACTATCCTCATGTAGACCTTTTATGAAATTCAACCATTACTGGTGTTTAACTTTTTAAGGTTCTAGCTTTGAATTCTCATAGTGATGAAATATATTATTTATTTTGACATGATTAATTATTGATGTAAAATAAAATAATTACTTATAAAATCATTATTTATTTTGTATTATATTGATCAGGACCACTCTAGATCACATGGACTACTCCTACAGACATGGAATACTTACAGATGTTGTGATATTATAAGGGTAACAGGGATTACTCTTATAATATGTGGTATAACTGTGAATGATTTTTAATTATTATGATGATGATGCCAAAATATTAAATGAACCTTATTATATAAAGATGTTCATTTCACTAAATGGTGATATAGATATGTTCTAATGATGATATGGGATTATATTAATAATTTTATGAATAACTAATGATGATGTGTGTATGATATTTTTATTTGGAAAAATATCAATTTCTTGAGCTACCAACTGACCACCATTATTACTATCATCGATCCACCAAAAGTTCACATGTAGTAGATGTAATGTAGTGTAAAACTTAATCTACATAAGTTTTCTTCCCTTGAATCAGTGTACCAGAAGTAGGAAGTCAAAGAACTTAACCCATCACAAAAATTTGACCCCGTGCACACCTTACCAAAAACTAACAAACATTTAAATAAATATTAATTTAAGAAATGGAGAAAAAAATAAATTAGTAAAATACATAAGATATTAATGTGCTTTATTTGATTTGTCCTGTGTGCATTGGATAAACACTCAAGCTTTATTTTCATTCAACGGAAGTACAAAGATTCTATTTAACTAACAAAAAAATAGTAGGATTTAATTACATGTGATTAAATATCTATAAAAATTCTATTGATAATACATATTCATGATGTAATATACATGTGTCTAATGCACTATTCTCATTAGTTCCCACTCCCATTTATAGGAAACTCAGTTGGCCATCTAGGTCACATCGCCTTCCTATATTCATCTCCGATAAATTATATAAAATGTTACTATTTATTGTTAAAAACCTCATTGAACTTGAAAACTAGTATTGATAAATGTTTAGAGTCTTTATTTGAGAGACTTGTTATTAGATAATTCTCCAAACATTATGGACCACCCTTTATGTCACTGGTAAATATGAACTTTGGAAGAATATCATGCCTCTAAAGAGGAAAACATCTATTGTTTACACATATAGACTACTTCCATTGACCATATTTTTGGTAAATGTAAATATGGTGGATAAAATTTTGATAACCTAAAACAATGATTTATATCCCAACAGTATCCCACTTAAAGAATTGTTCTATAGAAATGACTAATGAAAAAATTCACCTTAATTCCTTTTGGTAGTAATAGCTTTATCAACTGCCCTTACATTTAACAGAGACCTAATAAGGAACGATTTTCCCTCAAAAATTCTTGAACTAATGTTTTGGTTAACATATCTACTGAATTTTGGATACCATCTATAACACCCAATCCTAAACTACTAGGTCCAATCTGGAGAGTCACATGACCTCATGTGAACCTCCCCATATGCAAGAGGCTATAAACTATCAGTGACGGTCTGAATTCCTTCGGTGGAGAAATTATAGCCTCAATATAATTTCCTTGCACCAATGATAATAAAAATCAGAGTAACATGCGTAAAACTAAATAAACATAATATAATAACTCATGAAACACAAGTATATATGAATAAATAAAATAAACAATTGGGATCCCAAGGTGGAAACCAAACTATAGTATAAGTGAGAGAGGATAAATAAATAGAAATACATTATTATATAGGGTACGTCATTATATTACTCATAAATCTCTTGTCCTAATCTTAATCATCTACCATAGACCCCTTTTCTCTTGCTCGGTTCCCTATACATGAAATCTGTACGTGCATCAAAATTCATGTATAGTGTGTGAGTAATAAAACCTAGTATGACACCACCAATGTGTCCTAAATATATGTTCATGTGTATAACAGGTGTATTATATGATATTAATAAATCTATAAGAAATAATAACAATCACATACCGAGAACCCATGTGTTAACCAAGCCACCACGAGCCCCGTCCATGGCTACTTCAGCTCTTTGTCAGAAGGATGATCAAGATATTATAAATGATTAAGAACTACCCAAAAGTGTGGAAACATGTCACTAATTATCCTCAAGGAATTTAGTGTACATGATACTTTGTATCCTTAAGGTATAAAGTCCTATCAAGAACATAATTTTATCATGCTTTTATCCCATGAATGGGTCCACCATCATCATCAATACACGACATGTGCGCTCCCCCATCTAAGGGGGAAATAGACAACGATGCCCCACCAATCATGAATAATAAGGAAAACCCTCCAATGAAATAGAAACATGAAAATAGGTAGAGTAAAATAATAAAATCATGAAATATGATCTTGACCATATAGTAGCAAACATAGAACAATATGTGATCAACATCCATCATGATATAAAGATTCCCTATCAATATACATGGAAATAAGATCATATATGGGTATCACAGCTTCACTTACACCCACAAGTAATCATCATCAATAAATAACAATAATTTATTCCATCACATCAATAAAACCAAGAAAACATGAGAATACATGATCCCCAAAAATTAATTGACTTTCTACCTCATTTTTTGATGAAAAACTACAAATTTCATCAAAGGATTGAATTTGAACCACATCTCACACCGACATAGAAAGAGATATCACATAAATTATTTCTATATCATATTTTTTAAAATAAAAAGATTTAGAATGGATACTTAAGATAATTATAAGTCAAGAAGGTCATTCTAGAATCATATACCCCAAGGATTCCATCAATAGAATCAATTCTGAGGTATGTCAAAGGAAATGATGCTAATTCACTAGATCTATTTTCAATTTAAGAATGGATTATGAATTGTTATTTGATTAAATAATTTTACCTCAGGTCTATCCAATGATCATCAATCCATCATCAATATTTTAATGGAAAAGATATTCAATATAATATTCAAGAAGAAGAAGATCTCATGATGATCATGATATAGTGACTTTCTCATAAAATTCCATATTTATTAACAATTATAACTCCTATCAAGGGGTGTTTTCATTTACATAATGAATCGATCACAAATATACTAAGGAATCATCAATGGATTAAGGTTATTTCATCAATATTCCATCAATAATAGGTTTAAGAAGGTGATACCTAAACACCTACCTATGGAACATTCACTACACATGGAAGATATTGATTTGATCAAGAAACAATGTAAAATCACTAGATCCACCCTCAATATATGAATAGAGGAAAGAAAAAAAGCATTGAATATTCATTGAATGGATACAAATTACATAGATCCATGAACATATCTCAAGTATGATGAAGGATTTGGAATGTATCTAAAGAAAAATCATCAATTAAGCATGTTTGGAAGAACCACTTATCCAGTGGTGCCCCACTTATTTTTTCTTGGTTCTTTCATAGCCAGAATACTTATTAGAACCCCAATGGCTAGCTGGTGTATTCTAAAAATTAGTCTGTGTTTTTTTTTCATACACCCCAAGGTTGATACCTTCCTCAACTCTTACACCTTTAAAACTTGATTCTGACCACTAAAATTAGACTTCATAAACTGTCATATCATAGATAAAACATTATAGGAAAAGATAACTTCATTTACCATAACATCTCATAAATCAAAAACAATCAAGGATATTATAATCCCCTCCCCCACACTAATGACTTATTTTCCCTGAGAAGTACCTTTAAAGGTTCTACTCAAATAAATAGGGCCACTGATCCCAGACATTATCTTCCTACTCATGGGTTTCATCTTAGATCTATGCATAATTCCATAGAATTTGGACTAGTGGTATCATCTTACCATGAAGTAATTTCTTACTATGGTCTAAATTATTCATTGGATGATCTATGTATGATGTGATATATTCTATCTTAACATAATCATAGTCGACAATATCCATATTATCAGGCATATACCTTCAAATATTAGACACATGAAACACATTGTGAATACCTCAATAGATAGAAGGAAGACCTATATGGTATTACATAATTCTTACCTTCTTTGTGATCTAAAATGGTTCAATATATTATGAGTCGTTATTACCTTGCTTCTTCAAATGTTAGTGTCCTAACCAATGAGTCACTCTCATAAAAACTCAATCACATATTGAAAACTCCAAAGGTCCCCTCTTATATTTGGCATAAAAATTATACCTTTTCAAAGCTTTGATAAACCTCTTTTGGATTATCTAAACTCTCTCAGAGGTATCTTATACCAAGATGGTCCCCAAAAATATTTCCTTGACAAACTCATACCAACATAGTGGTGAATGATACAGCCTCCTTTAAAGAGCCTCATAAAGTTTCATCTGAATAAAATCTTGGTAACTGTTGTTGTATAAAAACTAAATCAAGTCCATGTGATCATCCCATGCTCCATAAAAGTCTAGGATGAAATCATAGATCATATCCTATAATATAAAAATCATCCACTTGGATTTTCCATCTTTATGATGATGGTATGTTGAGCTCAATGTCAGCTAAGTCCCTAAGTCCTTATGAAATCCCTCCCAAAATTGTGACATAAAACTTGCCTTTTTTTAAATACGATTCTCAAGGTAACTTCATGAAAGCATACTATCTCATGGAAATAAATCTTTTTCATCTCGTATACTGAGTGAGTATCACATGTTGGTAATAAATGTGAAAAAAAATTAGTCAATCGATAATCACCCAAATAACATCACGGCTCTTAGAGGTCAAGGGTAACCCCATGAAAAAGTCTATAATGAAATCTTCCCACTTAAACATGGGAATGTGAAGTGTAAGGATTATTCCACCAGGACATTGGTTCCTAACCTTTACCCTATGGAAAGTAAGGCATTATGAAACAAATTGATCAATGTTCATATTCATCCCTGGACACCAGAACTATCACCTAAATTCATGGTATATATTTTTCTCAGTAGGATGTATCACCCATTTATATATATATAATTCCATAATTAAATCCTCCCTGATGGAAGAAGAGACTATAAATCACCCATGTACAATGATCATATCTCATCTCTCCAATGACCACCTAGGTACCAGCTCACCTTAAGCTAGTTATTCTTGCATTGCAGCACACTCTATGTCAGTTTCTTATCTTGACTTTACCAAGTATACCAAAGAAGATATGACCCCCACTAGAGAACAAGTCATATATCCATATTCCTCAAAATCATCCACCCTCCAAACATCCAACAATATCATAAAGTGTCAAAATTCCTCTGAATTTCAATCACCAAGCTCTATAGTTACCTTCGTCTTATGAAAAATATCATATGTTACGATATTACCTTTCCTTGGTGTATAATCCATCTCAAAATCAAACGTATGTAGATAATCTACCCAGTGCCTCTACCTCAAGTTTAGGTCCTTATATATTAATATATAGAAAGGGATCGTGTGGTCATTGTATAAAAAACCTCTCATTAAATAGATAATTTCACTAAAACTTCAAATCATAGACCATGGATGCTATCTCTAAGTCATGAGTAGGATAGTTCCACTCTTGGGGTCACAGTTAACATGACTCATAAGCTATAACTCGATCCCTATTCCTCAGTACTACTCCAAAACCAATGCCTGATGTGTTGCAATATATAAAATAACTAATTCTTAGATCGAAAAGTATAAACAATCGAATTGTAGTCAACCACCACTTCAACACAAGAAATTATTATTTACACAGGTTTGACCACTAGAACTTTTCTCCCATATTCATCATCACAATCATAGGTGATGATAAATGAGAGAAGTCCAAGATAAAACATATTTAGTATCCCATTAAACCAAGAAATATCCTTATCTTGAACATGTTCTAAGGATGTTTTCAGGGCATCATTGCCTCAAATTTCTATGGGTCTATGGATATACTTGTCTCGAATACCACATGCCCCAATAATTTCACCTCTTTAATTTAAAAGTTACAATTAAACATATTTTCATAAAGATGATGTTCTCAAAGTAAAATAAATACTATCCCGAGATGTCTAGCATGCTACAATGGGGCCTGAGAATATATAAGGATGATGTCTATGAACACCACAATGAATGAGTCAAGATATGGGTGTAAGATCTTATTCATGAGATCCAAAAAACTATTATAGTTAATTTTTTAATCCAAATGGTATCACCAAGTACTACTATATCCCATACCAGCTCCAAAATTCCAACTTTGGTATCTCCTCTGATCTAAACTGCAACTGATGATAACCCGATTAAAGATCAATCATGGAGAACCATTGGGCTCCCTAAAATAGATCAAAGTGATCCTTGATCCTAAAAAAAGGATATTTTTTCTTAACTATTACTTGATTCAACTTCTATTAATCTATACAGATTCAAATACTACTATCCACCTTTTTGGTGAACAAAACAAGTGCACCCCATGGTCAAGTTCTCGACCCAATAAAGACCTTTCGATCTAAATCTTCGACTTATACATTAATCTCCTTGAACTCAAGTGGAGCCATATGATAAAGAGGTATTTAAATGGGATGTGAACCTATAATTATATCTCTCTAAAATTCAACACATCAACATGGAGGGATATCTATTAATTCTTCTGGAAATACATCATGATTGAGATATACAATTGGAGGAAAAGATTAGGGGGCTACCACAGATCCCATTGAAAGAGAAAAACCTTCGATACACATTATGATAATTCCAAGATAACTCAATTATATACCAACTCTATATTCTACTAGTTCCAAATATTCATTAATCACATACTCCTCTCCCATGGGTGATTTAAATGATACATGTCTCTGACAGCAATCAATGTGAGCTTGGAAGATGTTCAACTAGTCCTTTAAAAGAATCATACCTAATGTCATTATCTATAAAATCATGAATTAAAATAGAATTATATAACCATAAATTACCATGTTATACTTTGGTAATAATTAAAGATAAACCAAATTCATTCCCAATGGTGCATTAAAGGAAAGTATCTAAAAAGAAAACTTTACAAGTAAGCCAATTCCAGCAACAAATTGTGTAGATATAAAATAATGAGAGGCCCTAGTATCAAAAAAAAGTGGTAAACAATGTCGAACTGATCAATATCATACTTCATACAATATATGGTCCATCTCTAATATCTTCTATAGTATGATCCACAACATAATCACATCATGCCTTAGCTCCAGGACCGTATCCCTGAGATGTCTGACCAATCTGAGTTTTCATCGACTAAGTCTATTACTGAGGTGCCCAACCAGATCCTTGGGTCATAGATCACATCTTTTTTCTAGCTCTATCATACCACATCCTCAAATCCCTATAGTGAAACTAGTAGAGATTCCCTATCTTCCAACACTTTTAACGCTTAGTCTGAGGTACAATGTATATTTTGTGATAATATCCTACCTTCCCATGGTTAATGAACTCTAAAACTCCCTATGTAAGTTATAAAGAAGTCATAATATGGTCTACTTGAATACTAATTCTCTGGTACACATCTCCATTCTTCTTCTTCTTACTACTATAATTGAAACTCACAATTCAATTTGGAGGTACACTCACCTAAGCACTAAAGTGTGGAAGAAAAAAACTATTCAATCCTCCTCCAACCCCTTCTCAATAGTCAAGGATTTGCATAGAATATTTGGTGATGTCATTAGATTGAATCATATAACCTATCATCTTATGTCAAGAAAAATATCGGTCTTGAACTTCCTGTACTTTTTTGCATAGTTTCTTATCACTAGATGATAAAAACATAGTATCTTAATGAAATGAGCAGTGTATGTTGATACTATCATGGATCCCTACTACATATCCAATAAATATTTTTCTCAATATATCTTTAGTGTATCATGAATGAACTCTAAAAATAATATTCACTTTAAATATTCCCTAAAGATACCTTCATATATTCTAGTTTATCCCATCATTCCCCATCACCACCTAGAGGGTCCCTATAGCATGAACACTAACAACTTCACTTTTCTATCCTTGGGTGTCTCGCCAAGGTCAAATATACCATTGAAAATGTCTATCTAGTCCTCTATTTATTGTGTCCCTCTAGTTCCATGAAAGGATGGTGGATGCTGGATCTAGAATTCTATGGTGTAGTTGACTGTAGATCTCGGTGCCCCTCCACTCTATACAGGTACAAGTAGAACGACTCCCAGATAAGATGGTTCTACTACCTGCACCACTGGATTAGGTGTGGGAGTATTCTCTACTACACCCTCATGTATAGAAGGTCCTGGAACATGGGAATCCTCCCAAGTGGGAGCATTTCGATCCATGTCAGTAGTAGTTCCCGTCAATCTCCTTTAGGACAACTATTTGTCTCAAGAAAAGTTCATAAGGAATCTTGGAAAGCTATTATTAATTTTGGAAATATAGAATTAAGTAAGTAAAATAATTCATATAGTTAAAATTATAAAATTACATAGAACCTCAAAGAATCCATTTCCATTCATATATCACCTCACTATGCAGGACCACAACATCGCATGACATTCCCATAATTGAAAATCATTTACAGGGAGAGGCGTTAATTATAGGCCCCCAAAAATGAATTTTTGTTTGGGGTGAGAGGAATATTTTCGTTCCCCATATAAATGAATTTTAGAATTTAAAATATCATTAAGAATAATAAACTTTTATAATATATTCATTGAACAATGATCTTATTTTTATTATAAATATATGTTTTTGATAAATCCAATTTCAATAAACAAATAAAGTGATGGCCTAGACTAGTAGAATCATACCATATGAATATCATTTATCAGAGCATCGAAGGGAGATAGAATCACTAGGATTTCCCCTTGAAAAATCCCAAGATTAGATCCAATAACTAAATTTCAAGTGAAATCATTTACAAGATAAGTTCAAGATCCTCAATACCACGACCCAAACCATGTGTGTCGAACCGCCCCATGAAAATATTACCATCGCACACCTTACACTTAGGGAATTTACAAGTGTAATAAAGAGAAATATATCAAGGCCCTAATAATATGACTATTTATATTGTATTTTCAATAGAATAATGGTTATATTTACTTTTTACTATTGTTAATTTATAAATGATTTTTACTTTGATATGACGAAACAAAAATTATATTTTTGAAATATCCAATTTCAATTAAGAAATTCATTTTTGATGAGTTCATGAATTTTAAAACTAAATTATATTTTAATAAAATAATACAACTAAATAATTTTTATTAATTATAATTGATAATATAATTTTTCTGAAGTCATTTGTAATTGTTTTAAGGGTTCAAAATCTATTATTTTCAAAAACCCCATTATTTCTCAATAAATATTGAATCTTGTTTTAAAAGTGAAAATATGCATATTTAGAAAATAATTTTGATAAAATAAATATTATTTTTGGAATCATCAGGTAAAAAATATCCAATAATGAATTTTTCATAATTTTCTGAGACAGATGAATTTTCTGGTAAAAAATAAATACAATATAAATATACAGTATGTATTATGATTTCATAATGACCAAAAAGTGATGTAATAAATTCTATAAATGGTATCCACAACGAAATATATGTTTTCCCTATAAAATGATGTGATTTTTGAGGTTATATGATTAATTTTATAAAGTGTTTATGAATCCTATAAAACCTATATTATATTTTTTACGGTTTTAAAATAATTTTTTATAAACATGACTCACTTCCGCATCACCAAGGGTAATATTTAAATTATTTAATACTATGGACTTACAAAATAATTAAAATAAGTCCTATTTTTTAGAAACCATAGGGAAAACCATGTTATGTTTTGTGGTTTTGGTTATTTTATTATATAGAGTCCAAAACCTATGTTTGGGAAATAATAATAAACTCTCCTCTCCTTTCCTACAAAAACCCAAAAAATATCCAATTCCTATACACTCAAAAACCATGTAGAACATTCTTACTCTAATATATCTTCCCTATAGTCCTCCCAAGGTTCCGCCAATCTCTCAAGAAGATCCTTCCAAGCTTTTGTAATCACACTCTCTTGGTAAGGGATCTCATCCTTCTCTTTATTCAAGTATCTTCTTCATTTTATGCCTTGTGTTTTGGGATATTTTTTTACAAATCCCAATTACTATCCATTTTATTTCCAAAAGATTAGAGACCCATTTTTCTCTAATTATACCATTTTATTAACATTTATGTATTATCGTTGTGATTCTAAAATTTCACTCTAGTTTTTCTATTCCATTTTGTTATGAATACCATCTCTATTTACACTCAAGGGTATTCACCTACACATACCTATAATTATTTTATTATGTATTTCCGTGTATATAACCTAAAATCCTTAATCTTGGGATTAATTGTGATGAAATATGTTCTTATTTTATATGATACATGTGTCACACTTATGCATGTTGTAACGACCCAAAAAAAATCAATGAAATTTCCCTTCTTATAATTATGTTATATATTATAAATCACATAAAATCAGATATAAAAAACAATAAAAATTTTATAAATTAATAATTAATTAAATAAAATTATTTATAGAAATTAAAGAACCTAAACCAATGGAATGGTAACATAACCTACGAAATAGTAATGTGACCCTTAAGAAGAGTAACTCGGCCAATAGAATATTAACCTCACCTATGAAAGTATAAATAAAATTTACCCATATTATAAATGAAAATATGATATAATTATATCATAGTATAAGTAAATAATTATTTTGAAAATGATAAAAAGTGTTGGTATTTTTATAAAACATAAATGTTTATTTAAAATTTTATAAATAATATAATGGATTAAAAGAAAATTTATTTTCATAAAATAGATTCATAAATTGATATTTTTTAAAATTATGAATATAAAAAAATTGAGATCTTAATTAATTTTTTGATGTGTTATAAAATCAGTTATAATTTTAAAATCGGTATTTTTTGAGTAAGTGATGATTTTAATTAAAAATTAATTTTCTCATATTTAGAAAATTATTTTCATAAAATGGAGTCCAATTTTTAATTACACACATCAAAATATATTTAGGGTTCATTTTTTTGGTTTTTCTAAAATAGTTGAATTTTTTGTGAATAGAGAAATACAGTAATTTACAGTATAAGGTAAATAATTGCATTTTTAAGTCATACTTGAGTCATAAATGATGTAAGTAGCCATTATTTTGACCTCACATTAATTAGTTTCTATATTTATTAAAAATAATACACACTATTCATAGTCTTCAGGAAAAAGAATAAACTAATGAATAAAATATTAAAAAAAATCCCCTCTCCTCCACTATAAATACCACCCCTCACCACCTCTTTTTCTCACACCTATAAAGCCTTGGATCTTGTCCCAATTGTGCCCAAAAATCTCCCCAATTCTCTCCCCCATTTCCATGATCCTTAAATATCAATAAAATACTAAACTCAAGTGCCTTAAGGAGGTTCTCAAGGTGAAGAATTCAAGAGGTGAAAACATACTTCCTTTTCTTTTAATTTCTTTCCAATTTCTTTTGTTTTATTTTTCTATCCTCACCTCCCCTTATCCAAGTGGAATGGTATATTCATTATATCACATATACTATAATTTTATTATCTTTATGTAATAGGCCAAAATCTTTTCTTTCCCCTCCCTATTTTGTTCTAAAAATGAAAACATCATTTGTGATGTGTTAATTTATCACTTTCAAGGATGATAAGTTTCCAATTTCTTTTACTGACTTCAAGGATGGTCAAAAAACTATTTTAAAGTTAAAAAAGATTATAATATATGTATTATATCTTATTTAATGTTCTGGAACCATTATATATACATCCTCATCATCGTGTAGATTTTTATTCAAATAGAGAGAAAGTAGGACATGTAAGGCCCGCAAAACAGGCCAGGGAAAGGAGACTATGAGTGTATAAAATGATGATGAATGAGGGTTTATCCTCAAATGATTTTAATTCCCATATATTTAAGGCTATGAAGGTTATGAAAAAATAAACTCTTTGGGATTGTATTTTCAATCAAGGATTGGTAGTTCGTTGCCTTATTCCCCTCTAACCATGTGTGAGACACTTTAATATTGTTTTCATTGATATTGTGGCACTTACAAATGAAATAATCAATAGTCCATGGGATAAAATAAAGAAATTGGAGAGCATTGTGAACCAACATTGAATTAGTTTCAGCTTCCCTAAGATCTAACCCCCTTTTCCTACACACTCTGAGACCTATCATCATGGTCTTTTCCTCTACCATCAGCGACGTACCTTGGCCCAACCGGACTAAAAAAGATAAGATGATAGATCCATGGATATCATGAATGATCAATCTTCCATGCATAACTCCTAAGACACATGATCCATCGGAGTTCATCTTTAATCCCTGAGGGGGAGGGTTCCATATGACCCTCTTACCTATAAAAATATTAATTCCAGAAAGAGTATCATGGAAAGCATGAAAAAAACACTACAAAGAATGTGCCTTCCTCCAAGTGATGATAACTCTGACCATGTGAATAATAATATTCTTAAATCTAATAATTATTATGCGCCCAAACAAAACCACCCCTTCATGAAGCCACTTATTTTGTGTCTGAAACAAAAACCAATATCTTGCATACAAAACTAAAGTGCATGCCCTTATCTCTGGCCCCTCCTCCCCTGAGACATGGGACTAGCAAGAAATAAAAGGATGATATTCCATTCTAGGTATGTAAAATGTAGTGAACACACCAAAAAACTGCTAGAACTCCTTCACCCATTCGATCTCAAAGAACAGGTAACCTGATATTTCCTCCTTGTTCCTCCTACAACCAACACACCTGGACGCCATACTCACAATTCATCACTTAATATTCTTATCAGTATGGATTGTATTGTTGATAATTATCTAGGTAAGAAATTTCTATTTTGTGGGGATGTTCATGGACCATAGTACCTCACTCCATTTGTTCCCTTCAGCCTGCGCAAGTAAGACCTTCTGATTTTCCTTGGTCAAGAAAGAACCTGAGGGAGACAGGGTGAACACACATCTATCTGGGGAAGAGGTCAGCTCGATGAGTTAGAAAATTTCTAGCAATTCCCTATAAAAAACCGCATTGATAAATTACAAATGGAGGCTGACCTCTCTAAAGGATGTTTTCATGGATGGGAAACTCGTGAATCCCATGATCTCCCCACACCAGTTGTCATTCCAAAATGATACATCACTAGCACCAACAATCCATAGAGTATGGGGGATAAGGGAGGTGACGAGGGGACCTATCACACTCAAGAGGTAAGAGACATAGCCATACCTTGAGTTCCAATCCTTCTTGTAGCAGCTGTTCATTGTCATCTCCCTTAAAGTCTATTTCTACATCACCTCCCATGCCAATTTTGAATGCATGCAAGTAAGGGTATCATTAAGTATTCAAACATTAATGCCATCACCACTGATTGGCCGCACCATCTTTTTCTAAGAGGCCTAGTTCCTGCTACCCTTGAACATTGGGTCCCATATAAAACCTATTCTCCCAATAGAGGACCCTCTCTATGATTTTGTAGATGAGAGGGTTGAAAAAATGAATATGCATCCTCTTCGATGATAGAGGGTCTCCCAGGTACACCATGGGGATATCACCTTTATGAATTCCCATAGATCGGCTCAATATAAGGACCCGGATGGAATTTCATCTGTTAGATATGTAGAAGTTGATATTTTTCTTATTGATAACTTGACTGATCCGGTAACTATACTCCTCCAAGACTCTGTTCAGGCCCCGTAGAAAACTAATTGAAGTATTAGTGAAGATGATGGTATTATCTGTGAACATAAGGTGTGACATGGATGGTAATCGCATCCTTCTACAGTACGGAAGGATCTCACCACTGCTAATACTTAAATGAATGAGGCAGCTAAGTATATATTGAGAAATTATGAAAATGCTCGGAAATATTGGATCTCCTTGATTAAGACCTCATGTTTCTTTGAAGTAGCTGAAAGTATTACCCATGAATGTGATCGTCATTCATTCTGAGCAAAAATAATGAAAGAGAATATCAATATTCCAAGAAGAAAGGCCCATACCTGTAAAAACTTTGTTAATTAAGATCTATTCAAATCAGTCGTAGGCCTTTCTCATATCAAGATTGATCACCAAATTTTAACCTTGAGTCTTTAAATTGATTTACCTGATCACTTCCTAGTCCAAAGCAATCACCCCCTAAATGAAGCACCCCCAAATGAATCCATGTTGTTCCATGGATATCCATTTGGGAAGATGAATAGAAAGTCGAGCGTTAATAATACTATCAAGAATACTGTAAGGTATGTTACGCATTCTTATCAGCAAAAATTTATTAATAGAAGTAAGCAACTTGGACTTAGGAATAAGCACAACAGAGGTAGCACATGAAACTTGTAGAAGAGGAACACCTGAAAGAAATCTTGAATGGTTGAAATTAGATCAACCTTCACCTTCTCCCATGAATCTCTATAAAAGGCTTTAGCGAACCCATCTGGACTCTCCGCACTATCGGGATTCAGACTCATCATAGAATTGCGGATATCCTCCTCATGAAGAATGGATCCTAAGATATTGTTGTCATGAGTAGAAAAGTTGGATTGGATCACTTCAAAAATCACCGCACATCCTCCCAGATACCCATTTGATAAGAGGGTGTTGGGACCAACAAGCAGATCAAAAAAGTAGGAGCTAGCTAGCTCCCCAACCACCTCCATGTCATCTATATAAGATCCATCCTCTAGTTCAATGTTCATATTAACCCATCTTATCCTTTACTTAATACATTCGTGAAAGTACGTAGTATTCCTATCACCCTTCTTTAGCCACTTAATCCTTGCATCATCCCTTTACTTACACTCTTGTATTAGTATCATGTCTTCCACAAGGTCTTTCCAACTAGATAAGTCCTCAAAGAGTTGTTCATCCTAGTCCTCCTCGAGACACCTTTCAAGACGATCCACTTATTGTATAGCTACTTCCAACTCTTTGTCTGATACAAAAAAATCTTGTGACCACAATCATAACCTCAGTTTAATCCATCTTATTTTTTTGTGGAAGGTTGACCACATGTGTCCCTGAGAAGGGATGTCCCATGAATCTCTCACCATATCATTATAACCAGGGATGCCTACCCAATGCTGATAGAATCAAAAACGGGCATTCTTCTCATGCCTAATGGATAAAAAATCAAGAGTGGGAGTGGTCTAATATTCTGTGTGATAGGTGTGTCACTTGTGTGTTTCCATATGTATATATTGCATAAATGATGGACAAGAATCTATCCAATTGAATCCATGACCTATTGTTCCCCCATTTATTATTACACCATGTAAACTGATCACCTCAATACCTGAGATCCATAAGAGCTTTTCCCTCCATGAATTGAGAAAAATACAGACTCACTTTCCTATTGAAAGATCCTCTTATCTTCCTATCTTCTAGGTTTGTGATGACATTAAATCCCCACCCCCTCCAAATTATCCATGGAAGGTTTCTCAGGTCGAACGCTTTGAGATAATTACACATGGTATCCCATTGATAAGAATCATAGCTTCCATAGATAAAATTAACATAAAAGGAGTGAAGGTCCTGGGTCACCTTAACTGTGATGAACTGATCCCCCGCCTGAGTTTGATAAAATGTAATACTCCAGTGCCAGAAAATCCATATGTTCTTGTAGGATGGTTTAGCATGCATGTATCCATGTAGTTTGATTTTCCAAGGAAAATCTCCAATCCTTCTTGATTGCTACTTATGTTCAATGACGGCCTCCAATGAAACCTTATGTTTGGGAATTTATAAATCCAAGAAGTCCGTTTTGACATGGGATCTGATACCTCAAGCATTCCAGATGAGCAGAGGTATCATTGGAAAAGGAGGGTTCTGGGATTGGCCCAAAAATACTTGGCCTTCTCAAAGTGGGAGGGAACCCACACCTTTAGTTTCCTTGACTGGGATCTTGTACACATTCCTACACTATTGGACATGGTCGCATTAGGGGGAGATTCGGAGCCTTTGGTTCGAGTATGCCACCTTCCCCTGATACCCGAGAGAGATTGAGACTTCCTCTTCAATCCATATGCCATTCTCTAAAGATCTTCCACCGTAAGAGGTGGGAGGTTCATTGATTAGTTGCTTTAAGGGGATCCTTCAAAGGTATATCCCATTGGCACTAACTCCAGATGTTAATACACCCCTACAAGACTACTACTATGACCAACTAGATCCGAATGGTGAAGAACTAACAAGAAATGGGAAAAAGATATAGAAGATAGAAGGACACCAACCTGAACCTGAGGAAAGAACCTCAGAACAAAGGGCATGAGTTTATTGTATGTCTCTTTAACACCATCCATAACAGATCCAAGAGGATACTCGGGAGACATGGCATCATGTGGAGGCAATAGTACAGCACCAAGATCTTGGTCCACCTCTGCATTCAAGCCTGGAAGATCACCAGTAAGAAAATCCAAATGAACACCTCTATCCTTAACACCCTAAGGTGTACATTAGCATCCATCTAGTTGGATATCATGACACACCTACACAGAGTTTCCCTAAAGAAGTAAATGAGATAAAAAAACTCGAAAACATAGGATAAGAGATGTCTTGAACCCAGCAAATGTAATCATTTGCCTAAATTTCAATATTTTTAGGCATAGAGAGAGATAGATCCAACTCCATGCAAATATGGTCCACAGAGAACTCCACACATCGACTTGTCTAGGGGTTCAAGCATAAAAAATCACCAAAGGAATCATCAATATACTTAAGAAATCCTTCATTTTTTTATGGTAGTGGAATCCCCAGGAGACTGATCCACACTGTGGCGGAGGGACTCTCTTTCCCTCAGTGAGCATCCACAGACCACCTGGACAGGTTAAAGCTCCATTGACCCCATGAGTGAGGATTCATAAACCACGCCTTAATTAAGTCCTCCTGTGACTCAAGGACAATACAAAAAGAATGCCTATGGATAACAGAGATCATTGCAGGAGAACGGAGCCCCCAGGAGCCCAAAAATTACGGAAAAAACTATTAGGGGAGGAGTTACGGCCCCAAATTGAGCAATAAGGGTGTGTTGTAAGCATTCTGAATCCTCCTCAAAGGCTGAAGCAGGTACTTCTAGACTGATCTGAGAGACTTCGTGCGACGACTGAGGCATATCCATTGAGACCTTTGGGAATTAGGGCTATCCAGTGGACGAGGAAGAACCACATAGGGTATCGTGAAAGGAAGGTTGAGATCCAGGACCATGGTAGGGGAACTATAGGGGATGGGATAAGGCACCGAATACAAAGTATTTGGGGAAGGCACCCTCTTAGGCCAAATCAGTAGAGACCACGAATCCATTTTTCCTTCAGGTTACCTTTTGTCTCTCTTTACCCCCAATGTAATTATTAATTCTTCTTATGTACTCTTATTATGTTCAGTATTTATGTTCCAAACCTATGATCCTATCCCAATTCTTCTTCATTTTATGTGGAAATACATGCTTTATAAGGTTCTCTTCTCAATTCCCCTGATAAGCAAGCTCGATTAATGGGAACTTTCTGATTTCTTACCCATTTTCAAGTGAAATTCATAATATATTTTAAGACACAATTATTTTTATAAAATAAATAATTTTATCATGAAAAACTATCTTGGTTCATTTCTATTTAAATATGAACAATTATTCCTTTTTTCTTTTTAAAGAATCTTGAAAATTTTCTCATAAACTGCACTAAAATATTTTATTTCTAAAGTTTCTTAAAAACTCTTTTTACATGTTTTCACTTCATCTTGACATAACTTATTTTGATCTATTCCTATTTTGCCTTATTAATTTTCATGTTGATTTAAATCCATTCTTTCATGGAAATCATTATGATATTCCATGTTGATACACCTTTTGACATGATTATGATACCCAATTCTTTCCGTGGGTGAACCTTATGTTTATGTTTGATTCATTATGTATAATTATTCATGAGGAACACATATTCATGAACATTTTATGATGGATTCACTCTTATAGTTCTCCAATTTATTGGGTAGTGTTTAGTCTCGTGAGACATCATGTGAAACGGTCTTGGTGGTTAGCCTTAACTCGTGCTCCTCCATGTGAAATGATACTTGACTCATGCTTATGTCATGTTGTATATTGTTTCCACATTACTATGATTCTATGATTACATGATCACATGTTTAGTATGTTATGATTCTATATGTTTATTCATGTTCCATGCCTTTCTATGTCATCATTTTATGCCTTCTAACACATGTTCTATGCTTTATTCTTATGATTATTTACTTATTGGTATTTTTAGCTCATCCCTTTATTCATGTATTCCCCATGTTATCTTATGTAGGTGTAAGGGCTCAAAGGGTTTTAAGAGCTCATTATAAAGATTAAATAAAATATGTTTTTATTTTTTCATGATTTTTAATTATGTATCTAATCATACAAATACACTCGAGTTTATGATCCTTGGTTGGTATTTGAAGTCTAATTATGCTTAAAATTGTGTAATAATATGTGCAAAAGGCTAGGTCAATTATAGTTGGTATTTGAACATGGTTTAGTTTTTTTTAGATTAGGACTACAGAACTTTAGTAATAACCCTATGTATAATTCAATAAACATGGATAAAATAAATTAAAATGTATGGAATCATAAGTTAGGATATACTTTTCATTTACAATTTTATCCATCAATATTAAAAGTTTCTTTATATATGATTATCAGCCAACTATTAAAGCCCCCCTAATTGTACTTTATTTTTTTTAATTAATGGTTGGAAATAAGAGAACCCAATACAACAATGAATGTGATAGTAAATGTGATTATTTACCTAATGAAATCCAAAATATGATTGGAAAAGGTGATAAAAACTTTAATACAGTACTTGCTCAACTGGATCAAGTTATGAATAATAACTTGAATCGCGTGGAACTCAATCCTTCCCCTAAGAAAGAGAAATTTGTAGTTGAATTCTTTATGTGACAAATTCCTCCCATGTTTAGTGGATATTATAATCCACTCCTCATGGAATAGTGTATTAACTCCATTGAAAAGATATCCTTTATCCTCCAGTTCTCATAATATGATAAATTTGTTCTGGTGGTCTATTATTTTGATGGGGAAGATAATCAGTGGTGGACACTAATCAAGAAAAAAATTCCAAGGAGGAAATTAAGTACACGGAATAGGAAGATTTCAAGAAAATATTTTCCAATAAATATTATCCCCAAACTCTCCGTCTTATGATGGATGGGAGTTTCTCAGTTTGAAGAAAAAGGAAGATGATTCTATCTAGGTGTATGAAGTAAATTTCAAAATACATTCATTATATGCCTCTATCATTGTAATGAACATAAAAATCAAGGTGTATCACTTATTTAGAGTACTAAATATGAGTCTATGAAAATCATTGGTGATTTGAGACTTTGAAAGATATGAAGAGATTGTTCGTTGTGACCTCAAGGTTGAAATGGAAATCAGATACTCTCAATGGTATTGTGGTACCGGAGATAAAAATAGGAAAATATAGTTTAATATGGGTGGATCAATAGATAAATACCATGTTGTAAATAAAAACCAATATCCCACATGTCAAAATTGTGGGAAGAAGCATCATGGGAACTTTCTAAAGGGAACGAGGAAATGCTTCAAATGTGGAAGAATGGGGAATCTGGATAATAACTGTTGAAGGGACATAAAGAATCCCACTAATGTGAAAGGACAAGGGAAGGTTTAGATAAACATTAATCATATATTGAAGTGTTTCAGCATCAAGGAACATGGGAATTATGAAAATCATTTCCCTAAGACAAGGGTTATTGGAGGAAATCAATAACAACAACCTCCAAGGTGGAAAGGAAGGGAATATGTTATCACTACTGCTAAGGTGGATCCCAAAAATGATGTAGTGATAGGTATACTGGTTATTAATTTAATAATAGTGAATATAATTTTGATTATAGTTCTACGTATTATTTCATATATTTCAAGTTTATTAAAACTATTCAAACACCACCTCAAAATATGAAGGTTGAGTTATCCGTGAAAACAAAAAATCTAGAAATTATTATATCCAAAGTATATAAATACTCCCAAGTTAATGTTGGTGAATTTATCCTCCCAAGAAATATTTTTTTACTTCCTTATGTGGAGTTTGATGCTATATTGGTCATGGATTTTCCATATTTATACAAAGACAATATCAACTATTGGGAAAGGGAGATCACTCTTCACATCCTGAGGAATATTCAAATTCAATACAATTGTAAGGAGGAGGATAAATTTCCATTAGAATCATTATATCAATTGTGGATATTATTTCCTTATGATCAATAATATCTATCCCAATTAATTCAGACAAAGGCGATAATCATGCTCAAAGGCATTCCCATCGTGAGGGACTATACAAATGTGTTCCCCGAAGAATTTCCTAGTCTTCATTATGATCGAGAGGTTGAGTTCTCAATTGAACTTATTCATGTATATCTACCTATATAAAATATTCCTTAGAGAATAAACACTATTAATCTGGGAGAACTTAATGAATAGTTACAAGATAATCTAGACAAGTGTTTTATATTCCCAAGTACTTAACTGTGGTGTGCTCTAGTCCTCTTATTCAAGAAGAAGTATCGATAAATGCACCTTTGTATTGATTATCTTGAGATCAATAAAATCATGATACAGAACAAGTATCCCCTTCTAAGGATATATTATTTTTTTGATCAACTATATGGGGCCAAGTATTTCTTTAAGGTGGACCTTCAGTCAGGATATCACCAATTAAAGATGAAGAAGAAAGATATTCCCAAGACTAACTTTTGAATGAGGTATGGACACTATGAGTTCATATTGATACCCTTAAGACTCACTAATTTTCTAGAAATTTTCATTTATTTAATTAATATTGTCTTTATATATTACCTTGACAAATTTTTTGTATACTTTATTGATGATATTATGATACACTCTAAGAGAAAGGAGGAATAAGAGGAGAATTTGAATATTATGCTAAAGACTTTACAAAGGGATGAACTATATGAAAATTCTTATAAATGTGAGTTCTGGATGGAGAAAGTATAACCCTTGGGGAATGTAATCACCAATAAAGGGATATCTTTGGACCCTTTTAAGAAAAAGGCAATTGAAGAGTGGCCTAGGCCAACATCTATAATAGCGATCCATAGTTTACTTGGTTTAGCTGGGTATTACCAGCAATTTTTCAAGAACTTATCATGATTTTAAAACCCACTAACCAAGATAAATGATAAGGGAGAAAAGTTTTTCTGGACCAGTGAATGTGAAGACTACTTAAAGAGTTGAAAAGGAGGCTTATCACTACACTAGTTCTCACGCTACCAACAAGTGGGGAACTCTTTGTGGTGTATAGTGATTCTTCAAAGAAGGTATTAGGTTATGACTAATGAAAAATGATAAATTGATAGCCTACACCTCAAGGAACTTAAAATATTATGATAAGAATTATCCAAACACATGATCTATATTTGGCGGTTATGATCTTTGTGTTGAAAATATTCCAGTGTTATCTTTATGTTTGATTCCTTATGTATGATTATTCATGTGGCACACATATTTATGAACATTTTATGATAGGTACATATTTATTTCACTAAAATTCATCAGGTAAAGGGAACCAGTAAATGCTTCAAATGTGGAAAAATTGGGAATCTAGATAATAATTGTCGAAGGGATATGAAGAATCCCACTAATGTGAAAGTAGAAGGGAAGGTTTAGATAAACATTCATCCTATAGTGAATTGTTTTAGCTTAAAGTAACATGGGTGTTATGAAAATCATTTCCCTAAGACAAGGGTTATTGGAGGAAATCAACAACAACAACCTCCAAGGCAAGAAGGATGGGAATACGTTATCACTACTACTGAAGTGGATCCCAAAAATGATGTGGTTATAGGTAAACTTGTTATTCGTTTAATAATAGTGAATGTACTGTTTGATTTTAGTTCTATGTATTATTTCATATATTTTAAGTTTAGTAAAACTATTCAAACACCACCTCAAAATATGGAGGTTGAGTTATCTGTGAGAATAGAAAATCTAGAAATTATTATATCCAAAGTATATAAATACTTCCAAGTTAGTGTTTATGAATTGAACCTCCCAATAAATATTGTTTTACTTCCTTAGGTGGAGTTCTATGCTATATTTTTTATGGATTTTCTATATTTATACAAAGACAACATCGACTATTGGGAAAGAGAGATCACTCTTCACATCCTGAGTCATCTTCAAATTAAATACAAGTGTAAGGAGGAGGATGAATTTCCATTAGAATCATTATATCAATTGTGTTTATTATTGCCTTATGAGAAAGAATATCTATCTAAATTAACTGATATAAAGGATAACATCGTGCTTGAAGACATTCCCATCCTGAGGGACTGCACTAATGTGTTCCCCGAAGAATTTCCTAGTATTCCTTCTGATCGAGAGGCTGAGTTCTCAATTAAACTTATTCATGGATATCTACCTATATCAAAAACACCTTATTGAATAGACACTGTTAATCTGGATGACCATAAGGAAAAGTTACAAGATAATCTATACAAAGCTTTTATATGCCCAAGTACTTCACCGTGGGTGTGCTAGTAAACTTATTCAAGAAGAAGTGTCAATAAATTCACCTCTGTATTGATTATCTTGAGCTCAATAAAATCATGATACAGAACAAGTATCACCTTCCAAGGATATATGATTTGTTTGATCAACTATATAGGGCCAAGTATTTCTATAAGGTGTACCTTCGGTCAGGGTATCACTAATTAAATATGAAGAAGGAAGATATTCCCAAGACTACCTTTTTAATGAGGTATGGAAACTATGAGTTTATAGTGATACCCTTAAGACTCATTAATTCTCCAGAAATTTTCATTTATTTAATGAATATTGTCTTTAGATATTACCTTGAAAATTTTGTGGTATTATTTATTGATGATATTATTATACACTCTAAGAGAAAGGAGGAATATGAAGAGAATTTGAATATTATGCTAAAGAACCTACAAAGGGATAAACTATATGGAAATTTATATAAATGTGAGTTCTGGATGGAGAAAGTATCATTCTTGGGGAATTTAATCACTAGCAAAGGGATATCTATGGACCCTACCAAGTAAAGGGAAATTAAAGAGTGGCCTAGGACAATATATGTAACAGTTATACATAGTTTACTTGGTTTATCTAGGTATTACTAGCAATATTTCAAGAACTTATCACGATTTTCAAAACCACTAACCAAACTAAATGATATGGGAGAAAAAAAAATTTGGACCAGTGAATGTGAAGACTGCTTAAAGTGTTGAAAAGGAGGCTTATCACTATACTAGTTCTCACATTACCAACAAGTGGGGAACTCTTTGTGGTGTATATTGATTCTTAAAAGAGTTTATTAGGCTATAACTAATAAAAATGATAAATTTATAGCTTACACCTCAAGGAAGTTAAAAATTTATGATCAAAACTATCCCACACATGATCTGGAGTTGGCAGTTATGATCTTTGTGTTAAAAATATGTCAGTGTTATCTTTATGTTTAATTCCTTATTTATGATTCTTAATGTGGCACACATATTCATGAATATTTTATGATAGGTACATCCATATTTCACTTAAATTCATTGGTTAATGTTTAGTCTCGTGGGACATCATGTGCAACGGTCTTGGTGGTCAGCCTTGACTTGTGCTCCATGTGCAACGATCTTGGTGGTTAGCCTTGACTCATTCTCCTCTATATGAAATTATCTTTACATCATTCTTATGTAATGTTGCATTTTGTTTCCACATTACTTTTATTCTATGATTACATGATCCCATGTTCGGTATGTTATGCTTCCATATGTTTATTCATGTTCCATGCCTTTTTATGTCATCGTGTTATGCCTTCTAACCCATATTTTATGCTATATTATAATGTTTATTCCATTAATGGGATTATTATATCGTCCCTTTATTCATGTATTACCCAGGTTATCATATTCATATATAAGGGCTCAAAGGGTGTTAGGAGCTCATTATGAAGATCAAATAAAAGATTTTTTTATTTTTGTTTCCTGCTTTCTAATTATATATCTAATATTCCAAAGACACTAGACTTTACGATATTTGGTTTTTATTTGAAGGATATTTATGCTTAAAATTTTGTAATAATATGTGTAAAAGTATAGGGTCATTATAATGCACATGATATGATTATGATGTGTGTGCCCAAACAATGCACAAATGCATTGGGTAATATTTTAGTCTCATGAGATTCCATGTATGGTGCATGGTAGGTTATCCTAATAATATTATATTATGATGTATTAGTGATTAAACTTTAATTATTCTTATTATTTCATGTATTAAAGTTGTTTCCATGTTATCATGTTGTCTTTATATTATCATGCTATATCATGCCTCATTGTTCAGGTTCATGATTCTCACCCCTTTTATATCTCATTCAAATTCTCATTGTCTAATGTGAAATACATTATTCTTACTATTATTTTTTTATTACCTTAATGGGATTTATATCTCACCCTTTTATTATATATTTCCCTAGGTTATCCCATACATTTTTAAGAATAATGTAATATTATGAGAAAGTTAAGAAAGTTTTCAATAATAATGGTGTACCCTTAATTTGATGTTTTTATGTAATGTACCTAATTACCCAAATACACTATAATTCTTAGTCTTATGGGTTTTATTGTGTGTAATATTATGTAATAAATCATGAATTAATGTGTAATATGGAAAAGGGTTTTCATAGTTGTTATAAGAGGTAGGTTTAGTTATTTTTGGGATTTGGATTAGAAACTTCTAGAGAAAGCCTTAGGGATAAGATTAAACATAAGAAGATATCCCTAAATTTTGGTAATGTATAGGGTACATGGTTTCTCAGAAAATAAATCCCCATATGAATACTACAAGTGGATGTGGCTCTGGAATAAATGTATCTAGTGGTAACACCTGAAACCACCATATTGAGCTAGAATTGATTGGGAACTGGTGCAAGACAACGGGCCTTACTTCATGCCTATTTTGGAACTCTCGAGGGATATGCTTTGGTAAATTCAAAATCTTGTTATAAATAATTATTAAGGGAAAAAATGAACATAAGAATAAATTTTAGGAAATATATCATGCATAACATAGATTTAATCCAAGAAAATCATAAGTTAATGAAATACGTGTTATTAATAAATTATCCCATTTAATGTTATTAGATTCATTTTTGTGTCTTTAATAGTTTAAAAGTATACATCCCTGATTTTTCCTTTATTCTAGACAATTTCCATAAATATGATGAATCAAGTAAACAAATAATCTAAAGGTCAATGTGATGACTACCCAAACGAGATGCTCAACCCAATGGGAGTAGGAATCCTGAAATTTGTGAAGATACTCTCTCAGTTGAATCAGGTTTTAAATAGAAAACTGAATCAGGAGGAATTCCCAAATCCCCCTAAGAAATAATAATATTTAATTAATACCTTTATGTTACAAATACCTCATACTTTCAATAGATAATTTGATCCCTTAATCATGGAAAAATGGATCAATTCCATTGAGAAGATCTTTTTCATACTTCAATATTCCAAACAAGATAATTTTATACTAGTTTTTTATCATATGGAGGGAGAAGTTAATAAGTGGTGGAAATTGATCAAGAATTTGAATCCTGAGGAAGATATCGAAGGGATGGGTATAGGAAATTTCAAAAAAAATAAGAAATATTTTCCTCACACTCTCTAAATTAAAATGGAAAGGTATTTATTTTCCCTCAAGAAAAATATGATGAATTCATCAGGGTGTATGATTCAAACTTCACAATAATTTCATGATAAACCTATGTATTTTTCATTACCCTTGAATAAAAAATTTACTACTTCTTTGTTGGGATAAAACCGAGTCTATGAAAATCCCTAGATATTTGGAACTTTGAAAAAATTGAGTAAATTATCTGATGTTCCCTTAATGTTGAAAAAGAGATCATTGAATCTCAAGGGTATCATGAGGATAAGAAGAATAAAGTGGATTTTTATTCTAGTTGTGAGATGGATAAATCTAACAGTGGTAAGAAAATCAACATCCCACTTGTAAAAAGTTTGGAAAGAATCACCCTATAAATTTCTTATGGATGAGAGGAATTCCTTTAGGTGCGGGAAGAAAGGTCACCTAGTTAGTGATTTCCGATGGTAGAAACCTACCAATTAAATGGAAAAGATAGATACTTCATTTAATCCTTATCCTATTGTACAATGTTTCAACTACAAAGAATAAGGAAACTATGTGATCTACTTCCCTACAACAAGGATTTTTAGATACAATCAATGCCAACATCCTCCAAGGCAGTAAGGGGGAGCATATGTCGTCACAAATACTAAGGTTGATCCTGAAAAATAAGTGGTGGAAAGTATTCTAGTTATTCATTAAAAAATAAAAAACATGATTTTTGATCCTAGTTATATGCATTCCTTTATATCATGCATGTTTAGTAGAACAATTCAAACACCACCACAAAGCATAGAAGTAGAATTGTTGGTGAAAATAGAAAATGGAGAAATTATTTTATCCCAAGTATATAACTCTTCCCCTATCAAAATTTATGGACATAACTTCCATGTGAACCTTATGATACTTCCTTTAGTGTAATTGGATTCAATTCTAAGTATGGATTGGCTTTACATATATATATCCAACATAAATTGTCATGAGAAGGAAATCAATCTTCGTATCATGAATCGTTCTCTGAATCTGTACAAATTCAAGGAGGAGGATGAACCTTCTTTAGAACCAACATCTCAAGAATGGATATCATTTCAATAATATCACACATATCTAGATAAAATGGTAGAGACTAAGGAAAATATCATCCTTAAAGACATTCCCATTATGAGGGAACACACTAATTTGATTCAAAAATAATTTCTTGGTTTTCCTCCTAACTGAGAGGTTGAATTTTAAATCGATCTTATACCTGGGGCTTTGAAAATATATAAGACTCCATATAGAATGGTTGTTTGCAAACTTGATTTTCTAAAGAAACAAATATAGGATAATCTATATAAAGGGTTCATATTCCCAATTGATTCACTGTGGGGTGAACCAGTCCTCTTTTTCAAGAAGAAGGATGGGATAATGTGCCTTTGAATTGATTATCATGAGCTCAACAAGATCACGATAAAGAACATATATCCTCTTCCATAGATTTAGGACTTTTTTGATCATCTATGTGGAAACTGATAATTTTACATGGTGGATCTTTGGTTAGGGTATTATCAAGTAAGGGTGAAGAAGGAGGATATCCCCAAGACTATTTTCTGTATAAGGTACATGCATGATGAGTTTATAGTAATTCCATTCAGACTCACTAATGATCCATCAATCTTAATGGACTTGATGAATAGAGTCTTTATAGATTACCTTAATAAATTTGTGATGGTCTTTATAGAAGATATTCTAATATACTCCAAAAAAAGGATTATCATGAGGATAATAAAAGAACTATGATAAAGACCTTATGAAAGGATAAGATATATGAAAAGTATAGAAAATGTGAGTTTTGGTTGAAGGAAGTATAATTATTGGGGTATATTATCACAGGTAATAGATATCCATAAATTTATTGGATTAGCTAGGTACTAATTCGATTTTTGAGATACTTCTCATGATTTTCAAACCCTCTAACAAACATAACTCAAAAGGTAATAAAGCTTGTTTGGAATAAGGAATGTGAATATATATTTAAGGAGTTAAAAAGAGTTTTATCAATGCACTTATACTTACACTACCTATAAGTGGGGAACTTTTTGTGGTAAATATAAATGCTTTGAAGAAGTTATTTGGTTTTTTACTAATACATAATGACAAAGTGATAGCCTATTTCTTGAGGTAATTGAAGTTCATGAACAAAACTACCCAACACATGATCTGTAGTTGGATATAGTGATATTCGTATTGAAAATCTAGCGGAATTATATCTTTTGGAAGAAGTTTTAAATATATACGGATCATAATATCCTAAATTATTTATTCACATGTAAAGATATTAATATTCACTAGTGAGGATGCTTTAATATGATTAAGGAATATGAATCCTAAATCCACTACTATCCTTGGAAAGAAAATAAATTGGAAGATTCTCTAAGTATAAAAATCCAGAAATTTTATCATTTATGAGAATTGAGAAGGATCTGGTCTTCTTATACTTGATAATGATATACATAGAAATCATAAAAAAAGAAACATCATCAATCCTTTCAAAAATTATTACTCAACCATCCCTTATGAATAAGATAAAGGATGCTCAAAGAGATAATGTGGAAATTCAAAAAAAATGTGGAAGGGATATAAAAAGGTAAATCCTTAGAGTTCAAAATTGATAAAGGAGAAGTAATATTTTCATCATGAATCTGTGTACCATAAAATCCTGAGTTAAATAATAATTTTGTGTGCTATGCACATAGCTCAACCTTCTCCATCCATCCAGGAAGCACAAATATGTATCGAGATCTCTGAGAGCACTATTGGTGGGGAAATATGAAGAATTAGATCATGGGATATACATCAAGGTGTCTTGTATGTTAGTAATAGAATGATGAAAGGAAGAAATCCAAGGTCATGATGTAACCAATACCCATACCTACATGAAAATGGGAATACATAACCATGGGATTTTTCATTGATCTTCAAAATAAATCAATAGGAAATAATGCTATATGGGTTTTGGTGGATAGTATTTCAAAGACTTCTCACTTCATTGCAATCTGAGAGGAATTATCACTTGATCAACTTGAAAATATATAAATTAGAGAAGTTTTTAGGCTTTATGGAACACTATTATCGATTTTATCTGATCAAGAACCAAGATTTACTTCCAAGTTCTATAAGAGTCTCCAACATGCTCGAAATACTAAGTTGAACTTCATCATATATTATTGACCTTATATATATGTTCAGTCTGAGTGGACTATCTAGATACTCGGGGACATGTTAAGTGCATTCTCAATGAACTTAAAAGGATAATGGGATCAATATATTCTTCTGGTCAATTTATCATACAATAATAGTTTCCAATAAATAATCTAAATTGATACATATGAATCCCTTTATGGGAAGAGGTGTAGAATACCTTCATGATGGGATGAAGTTAGTGAACGTAAACTATTGGGTTCTGAAATGGTTGAGGAAATGGTGGAAAATTTCTAGACCATTAAGCAGCGTATCAGGTATTCTCATATTCGATAAAAGAGATATGCTAACAATCATCGAATAGACCTAGAGTATGAGGTTATAAATAAGGAATTACTCCACATATCTCCATGGAATAAATTCATGAGATTTGATAATAAGGGAAATATTATTCCAAGATACATCGATCCCTTTGAAATCCTTGATCACATCGGAGTGGTGGCCTATTGACTAGCACTCTCACATAACCTATATCAAGTAAATGATGTGTTCTATATATCCCTCTTGATGAATTACATACCAAACCAATTATATGTGAAAAATCCATAGGTGGTACCATTAGATACTGATCTTTCATATGAATAGAAACTGGTTAAGATCATAGATCATAGAGATAGAGTTCTATGAAATAATACAATGCACCCAGTCAAAGTGATATGGAGAAACCAAAAGTTTAAAGAATTGATATCGGAAATATAGGAGGTGATGAAACAAAATTACCCTCATCTATTTAAGTGTGTAAAATGAAAATTTCAATGGATAAATTTCTGAAGGGGTGAATATTGTAATGACCCAAGCTTTTATAAATAAAAGTTTCTTTGTGATTGAATTAAATTCCATATTATGGTTATAAAAAAACATGAACTTATTCAGTTTTATTATATCCTATTTAATTTAAAGGACCATTAATAATAATAATCATTGATAATATATTTATTGAATAGAAACCTTATGATTAGTATAAATATAGGGTTTTGATAAATCTAATTAACATAGATAAAGGAATTTATAGCCTCAACTAGTCGGATTATACCCTATGAATCCCATTTATTAGAGCTTCTGAGGGAGATACCATCACTAATATTTTCCCTTGACTAAACCCAAGCCAAGATATAATAACTAAAGAATAAGAAAAACCATTTAAAATATAATTTCAAGATCATCGAGATCACGACTCAAATCATATATGCCAAACCACCCCATGAAAATCTCACCAATTCGCACCTTACCCTTAGGGAAGTTGGTGGTGTAATAAAGTTATATGTATCAAGACCATAGTAATATAAATATTTATATTGTATTTTCAATAGAATAATGGTAATATTTACTTTCTATTATTTTTACTTTATAAATGATTTTGACTTTGATAAGATAAAACACAAATTGTATTTTTGTAATATGCAATTTCAATTTAAGAGATTTATTTTTTGATTAATTCGAGAATTTTAAAAGTAAATAATATTTTAATAAAATTATACAATAAAATAATTTTTATTAAATATAAATTATAATATAAGTTTTATTAAATATAAATTATAATATAATTTTTATGAAGTCAAACATAATTGTTTTAAGGGTTCAAAAACTATTATTGTCAAAAAAACCCATCATTACTCAACAAATGTTTATTCTTATTTTAAAAGTGAAAATTCATAAATTTAGAAAATTATTTTAATAAAACAAATATTATTTTTGAAATCATCATTTCTAAATTATCTAATAGTGAATTTTTCAGAATTTTCCAAGATAGTCAAATTTTGGGGTAAAAATTAAATATGGTATAAATATACAGTGTGTATTATGAAATCATAATAACAAGAATTTGATATAATAAATAATATAAATGTTATCAAAAACAATTATATTTTTTACCTTTATAATAATTTAATTTTTATGTTATTTGATTACTTTTATAATTCCTTTATGAATCCTCCAAAAACAATATTATATTTTATGGTTTTAAAATCATTTATTTATAAACATGACTCACTTCCACATCATCAATGGTAATATTTTAATTATTTAGGATATTTTACTTATAAAATAATTAAAACAAATACTCTTTGGCATAAACCATGGGAAAAAAAGTGGTAGGTTTTTTGGTTTCACTTATTTTATTGTATAGAGTCCAAAACCTAGGTTTGGGAAATAATAAAGAAATCCCCTCTCCTTTCCTATTTAAACCCACCAAAGATCTCATTCCTCTCCACTAAAAAACCTTATATCATGTAATTACTTTTCCATACCATTTATATAGTCCTCATAATATTCCCCCAATCTCTCAATAATATCCTCCCAATATTTTGGAATCACACTCTCAAGATAAGGGATCTTATCCTTCTCCTCTTTATTCAAGCATCTCCTTCATTTTATGCCTTTTATTTTAAATTACTAATGTTGGTATATATTTTTACACAACCCTACTACTATAAATTTTATTTCAAAATAACTATATACCCCTTTCACTCTTATTAAACCATTTTATGAACCTTTTTGTACAGTCATTATGCTACCGAAATTTCACTGCGATTTTTCCATGCCAAACCATTTTGTTGTGAATACCATCGCTATTTACACTCAAGGGAATTAAACTAGAAATAATTATAAATATTTTATTGGGTAATTACATGTATTTAACCCACAATCCTTAATAATGGTATTAAATTTGATGAAATATGTTCTTACATTATATGATCTATGTGAAACACTTATGGATGTACATGATATGATTGTGATGGGTGTGCCCAGATAGCACTCCACTGAATTTGGTAATATTATAGTCTCATGATATTCCATGTATGGTATATGGGAGGTTATAATAAGTATATTATGTTATGATTTCTTTGTGGTTAACCTTGACTTCTTCTTATGATGTCATATTTTAAATTTTTGGCCACATTCTCATGTTGCCTTTATGTTATCATGGTATATCATGCCTTAGTGTTCAGGTTCATGATTCTCATCCCTTTTATGTCTCATTGAAATTACTATCGTCTAACATATAATACATTCTTCATGATATTATTTTTTTTATTCCCATGGTGGGATTTATATCTCACCCCTTTCTTATGTATGTCCATAGGTTATCCCGTGAAATTTTAAGAATGGTGGAATATTATGAGCATGTTAAGGAAGTTTTCAATAATGTTAATATACCACATGTTTTAAGTTGTTATGTAATGTACCTAATTACCTAAATACACTATAATTCTTGATCTTTTTTGTTGTATTATGTGTAACCTTATGTAATAAATCATTAATTAATGTGTAATAAAGACAAGGGTTGTCATAATGCATATTTTTATTCCCCTAACAAATAAATTTTCATTTGTGGAGTGAGGTTTCTTCTCACACCCACTATAAATGATTTTTTTTTCGACATGAGGTGTCTTTTTCATGCCCCCCATAAATGATTTTTCATTTTCAATATGATTTTTCTTTTTCACCCCCCCCCCTCAAGTAATTTTTTATTGTAGAGTGAGGTGGTGAAATAAATCACCCCGCAAATGAAAATCATTTGTGGTGAGAGGCGGTCACCCTACCACCCCCACAAACAAAAAATACATCATAGATGAGAAAAAAGTTTTATTTTCTTCCGTACATAGGATGGTATGCTACATGACCAACCATCCATATTGAAAAAATGTTTATTCTCATTCTCTATAAATACCTGATATTCTTGTCGATATAAATATAAAAATAGACATATATACTATAAATAAGACCAAATAAGTCAAAGAGAGAGACTTTTGACATGTAATTAATTTAATGCATACTGAAAAGAGAAATGAGACTTAGAAAAAAAAGTATCATTAGTTAAGATCCCCCACCCATAAGAGGATATCGTCCATGAGAAGAGGGAATCACCTAGTCATCCACCAAGGGGAAACCCTTTCACTCTCGAAGTAAATCTATCACGAAGTAATCCACTTTGCAGAAGATCTCCCATAATAGTTCTCCATCACATATAGCAAGAAGATTATATATAATAGAGCATACTTAGTTTATTTTACTCTTCTTCTCTCATTTTACTCCTCCCACGTAGTGTTCAGGATGTAATTTAAATAAGATTATGAGAGCCTCTGAGCATCTTATCTTCCTCATTGCTCTCCACTAGGGTTTTCTCGATGGTGCCTCAGAGTGGGGATACAAGCGCACCGCTTCTCCATCTTCATTACCCCCCTAGAAATTCCCTTATCCCACCACTTTTATCTCTTTCCCAATTTCCCCTTACTCTCTTATTTTTTTTCTTTTTCCCTTATTTAATCCCTCATTTTCTATTACACTACTTTTTCCTCTCAGTGGCCACATTTCTGACCCCATTCCGGTCTGGTGCTCTGGATTTCTCAAGGAGATTTGGTACATGAAGGTTGAGTTTCATTGTTTTCTCAAGTGATTATATTTTTTCTAGTCTTGACCTCTCTAATTTATTTCTTCCTGGTGGTGGTGTTTCTTTGGTGCTATTTCAGGTGTGATATTCACATAGTGGTGAATTTGGAGGATGGGGTTGGTGGTCAGTCAAGGATGAGAATATCTGTTGAGGCCCTAGCCATTTCAACACCACTCTATATTCCATTTTCTTTATTTTTCTCCCAGTCAGTCAGTAGTGGTGCTTTCATGGAGGCTTTGTGAATTTCATTTTCCCGGTCGATGGTGTTCTAGGAGGCACATCCAATGCTAGCTTCAATCCAAGATATTGTGATCCTCATTTGATGTTCGTTGTGTGCAATGAATCCCATTTTTTTAGATTTAAGGTCCTTTTGGATTTCTCCTTTTAAGAGGGTTCTGGTTCCCTTTCTCTTCATGGATGGTGACTTTTTTTGGTGGCTATGGAAATGAAAATGGGAGTTGTTTTTTTCAATGGATTGTGTTCAGTGTTTCTTCCTCAATGTTATCAGTGAAGTGATTTTTGTATCTGATTTTTGGTATTGTTCATTCCTAGTTATGTTGGTAACCATCAGGGTTTTTCATGAAGGTTTTATGACTACTTTATGGTTGGTGATGGTGATTAAGATGATGTTAGGAGTCTTTCATGTTTGTGGTGGTGTACATCAGTGAATTGGATGTCAATGAAAGGATGATGGTGATGACATGTAAACATGATGAGTCTCACCTGATTTTAGAGATACTTAAGAAGATCATGGAACTTTTTGTGACCTTTTCGACATGATCTTTCGGTGACTTTCATTTTGAATTTTTTGTTGGTTTTTGAATTTTTAATTTCTCTGCTGAATCATGTGTTATGTTTAATTATGTGTGATTTGATGTTGATAAAGTTACTACTTTAACCCAAAAAGTAGTTTTATGAAAATTAAGAAAAAATATATTCATAGGAAGACATATCGTTTGGCCTCATATTTTCCCCTTCATGAATTGTAAAAATGTATCCCTCTTACAAACACTGAAACCTAGGAATGGCATTAATTAAACCTCCATCACAGCCACCAGATCTCTCTGGACTAGAGAAAAGACACATTTGTGTGTCCCTATTATTATCAAGAATTCCCATGATAAAGATAGTACTGTATTTAACCTACCTAATATATAGGATTCTCGTAATTTATAAAATCATGAATTCATGTGGTGATGATGATCCTAGCCTCAATGGTGGTGGAAAGAAAATTTCTTGGTCAGGGTAGTGACATCTACTAACTGAAATGTGGAGAGAATTCGGTGGTATATGTGCATAAAATAGATATATAATCCCCATAGGTGGGTTCTAGAAAAGGATAAGAACATGGGAGTGAGTAAATTCAATCTTTCTTCCCGAATACCCCATCATATTCTCACCCTCATCCACCATCGTATGAGGAGATAAATAGGCATACCTCCTAGAGTAAACCCCTAACCTTTCTTATCAGATGTCTCATTCCTTCTTCATCCCATATCCCCACCCTTTTCCACCAGTAACCAAGGACTAAATTTTAGCATGGGCTTCCAATTCTAGTACAAGTCTATCCAAAACATGATTTTTTAGTCAATTAATCTTCTATTGTCTCTTGTTTCTCAAAACAAACATGAATCGTTTGGTATTAGATAATAGTGATTATCATGACACTAGCACAATCAAAACTTCAACATGGGCCTCCCACTAGGTGTAATCCTAAAATCATGTTACCATCCACTCAAAGGTCCATATTCCCTATAATAAAAACATTCATATGGGATATATTTATAAATAAGTAATAATTGGCCTCACCGTAGGTGTAAACCCCAACAATTGTGAACTACATGGGATTTGATTCATGTACTTATAGGATATATAGGAAGCCTCCCTGAGGTTTAAACCTAACACCTTCTACCGACCATCCTCCTCACTAGTATATATACCCAGTAGGAAAAAATCCCTACTTGAAAATCCATAGTTATTCTAGTACTAATCATTTCATCCTCATCATTCTATATTCTCAGTCAGAGTTTTCTTCATAGGGACACATTCCTTCTAAGATCAATCCATTTTATTCAGACATTATTCTTGATGGTATCAACCATAAAGGATCTATTATGTATAAGTTCCACATTGACTTTTTTCTAGGAACATTTTTCCTAGAATTCATTGTCGCATAATGTTAAAATTTCACAGCCTAGTCCTTGTCACATGACCTTAAAAGGTATGATGTGTCCCATTAAGTTCTATTGAACTATGTGGGTTATGATTCCTTTTATAAGGATATGTAAGAAGCCCTTTTCATGGTCGTAATCCTAACATAAAAACTCTTATTTCCTCCCTAGAAAATAAGAAACCTCAAATCACCCAATCATGAGGCTTTAAACCATGATCCTTTAAAAGAATCATGAACAAGTAAATAATTATATGAGATGGAGAACCTCTTATTCATGTAGGTGGATCTCTTAATAGAGAACCTCATATACATATAGATGGTTTCATTGATGGTGAACCCTTGATACATATATATGATTACTCAAGAATTTATATGTGATTGATTGTAAATGTAAATAGTATACATACTTATTTTATGTTTTATAAAGGATTAATGAATATAAATTAAATATATAAGAGAGTCCCACGTTAGGAAACAAATTCCCCCAAAAAGTATTTAATGAGCCTGACCTCACATCCTCTCAACCAATGTGAGTCCCTAAGAATAATTAGAAAAAAAATCTCAGTGATCGTCTACTATTGGAAATCAGATTCATATCATGGACATAGGAACTATTGGGTGTTTCCAATTCCATGAATAGACACTATTAGAAACTGACACGAATTTGGGTGTGAAACAAAAATAGTGAACTGTAACACCATGAACCCAGAAGCCCGAAACTGGTGCATTATTTATTACATTGGTATGATTAAAAGGAAATTAAATCTAGAACTAATGATCAATTTAGTAGTCTTTAAGAAACTATATACATATATGTACGCATATTACACTGGGAAAGGTAACAAAATACAATACATAACAAAAACTAGTAAATTGCATCCATGAGAACACAATAAACGGTATTATCTTTATAACCTATTGAAGGTAAAAAAATGAAAGGGGTGAGATGAAATTCTTAGTAAGGGTTACAAATAGTGGAAGAATAAATCAACAATAATTCAATCATATTCAAATTTCCATAGTCAATATGGCATGGTGAATAAATGAAAAACACACACCATTAAGAAACTGAGAATGAAACTGCATCAGTAGATTTTTTCATAGTGAAAACCTCATGGATAGTAATAACATAAAATGAATAAAGAGAATTATTATTAATTAGACCTCATGTATTTGGAACATGATACTAATATACCATTGAAACAGTTTATGTCTGTGGGTAGATACCTATCTGATTCTGTTTTGGAAACAAAATCGAAGGGTTTGTCGCCAACTGATTTGTCCCATGAGACTTTTTGATGCATCGAGGGGCTATAGTGGGCATCATCCATCACTGAAATTCCAAATAATTCTTTATACACAGATTTAATACAGGTACAATATTCCTTCTCAATATTTTTATAGAGTAGAGGATACAGATTCATCAATATTTCCATAGTTAAAATAACATGACAAATAAAAATTTTATGTAAATGGGTAAATGGATTAAGAAAATAATTGTATCCATGAATCTAGAATATAGATATATAATATATTTACAATTTTAAATGAAAAATTATCTCAAAGGGAAAGTAGGTACACCACATAAGAATGATTAGGTGCACAATACCAAGTAAATCACAATGAAATGGAAACCGAAACAAAGTCTCTTACAACATTATAATCAATCGAGTAAATAATCATCAAGTGAATCACTGAATAAAATTAATATAAATAGAATAATGATATTATATATCAAATGTTAGTAAACATACACCACATACAAGAAATAAGTGGCGAACAATGGAAATCTCATGGAAATAAAAGTGATATGAGAAACCCCTTACCTTAAGCATGAATGTGTTCTGGATTGATCTTAATGACCTGAATAATCAAATTTAGCTTCATTAATTAATAATTCCATAACCTCATATAAATTTAATTTATTTATTATAACCTTATTAAGTTCATTCATTGCATTTTTAATGGGATTAAGAGGTTCAATTTTATTGTTTTGGAAGTATTTTCTTCCTTGGTTTTCATGATCGGATTACTTGTCACTACTAGAAAGTTAAATTATACCAATGGTTATAAACCATTGGTATTGAAGGGAAAACCACTGGTATACAATATACCAATAGTTTTTCAAACCGTTGGTAAGTTAGCTGTAGGGATAGATTTATACCAACAGTTTTTAAATAACCGTTGGTATATGCTGCAAAAAATCATAGGTTCCCAACAGTTATGTAGAACCATTGCAAAGAATCTATACCAATGGTTTAAAACCCTTGGTTTAAAAAGCATTCAGTATTTTACTAATGGTTTTTTAATAGTTTTTATAGTTTTTTTCCCAATGGTTGCAAGTAACTGTTGGGAAGGTGCAGAAGTCCTTTGATATACCAACGGTTTTGTAACCGTTGGTATACCTTTCACATTTATTTCACCCATATACCAAAGGTTTATAACCATTAGTATAGTATCAAAATTTCTTTTATAAGTATACCAATGGTTTATAAACTTTGTTATATCCTTCACCCAGATTTCTCATCAACATGCTGAACCAATACACCTGCAGCATGCTGAACCAATACACTTGTAGCATGCTGAACCAATACACCTGCTAGAATCCAATTCACCTAGGCCAATACACCACACAGAATCCAATATCACCTACACATGTAATCTAATATGAAGAAGCCTACAATATTGAATACACCAGACTCCAATACACCTGCAGCAAATCAAATACACCTGGAGACACAAGCCGATACACCTGCACACATAATCCAACATTGCATACACCAGACTCCAACATTTCATACATTGTGAAAATTACATTCCATATTCACCAGAAGATAAACCTTTTAGAATACTCCTCCTAGTCCTAGTAGTTACTTTCCAAACCCTGGACTTCCACATTACTAAATACTAAAACCCGATAATAGATGAATGTTTTCTCATTAGTCTTCTAACCAATCTCAAATTCCGAGTCTTGGTAATTTGGTCAGCCAATAAACTATAACAAAGAATTGATACCACCTTTTTGTCATAGGTGGAGAATATCAATTTATGGAAGTTATATATTACAATTGATAAAACTAATGTGATTCAACATTTGAGATTGGGTAGTCGTGGCACTACATTCATCACTCTAATCCACCCCTGCTTCCAGTTTGTTCACCTCATTTTTCTTCCAAAAGAGCTTCCATTTGATGAAAATGAACATGAATTAAATAATGCATGATATAAAATCAAAATGGAAAAATACTGGGAAATATTTGGGTTGTCTGGGGGGGCTCTCCTTTTGGGCTTTCCGGGGGGGCTGTCCAGGGAGTGGGGGCTGTCCAGGGGGTAGGGTGTATCCAGGGGGTGGAGTAGTGTCCAGGGGGGTAGGGGGGATGTCCAAGGGGTAGGGGTGTCCAGGGGTGGGGGTGTCCAGGGGGTGGGGGTGTCCAGGGGGTGGGGGGTTGTCCAGGGGGTCGGGAGCTGTCCAGGGGGGTAGAGGCTATCCAGGGGTAGGGGGTGTCCAAGGGAGTAGGGGGTGTCCAGGGGGTTGGGTGGTGTCCAGGGGGGTGGGGTGTCTAAGGGTTAGGGGGTTTCCAGGGGGTGGAGGCTGTTCAGGGGGTTAGGGGGATGTCCAGGGGGGTGAGGCGGGGGTTGTCCAAGGGGGTAGGGGGTGTCCAGGGGGTGGGGGTGGGGGGATGTCCAAGGGGGTGGGGTAGTGTCAATGGGGGTGGGGTGGGGGATGTCCATGGGGGTGGGGGATATCCACGGGGATGGGGGTTGTCCATAGGGGTGGGGGCTGTCCACGGGGGTGGAAGGGTTTTCTAGGGGGTAGGGGGTGTCCAAGGGGTGGGGGCTATAATGGTTTTAATGGAATGAATTTAATGGATTTTAATATCATTGGTATTTTTAAAATGGTTTTGGAATACTTTTTATTTCAATAGTATGTGTTTCTTTAGGAAAAAATGAATGTTTTTGGTGTGTATGGTAGGAAGGGGGATTTGGTTATTAGGAAATGGATTACATTTTTATGGTGGGACAAAAATACTACATGATTTTTGAAATGGAACCTTAAAAAGGATTTTTATAAACCATTGGGGAGTTTTAAATATAAATAAGTCTATATTATGGTATTTTGAAATGGTGTTATGAAGAATTATTTATGATGTATCTTTATGGGATTTGTGATTTTGTGTCCCCTATTTTAGAACATCATATTATTATACTAAAAGTTTTGTTTTTTATAATTATTTAGAATGTTACCACTGTAAATGAATCAAAAAGTCCATAAGGGGGTATCTTAGGTAGTCATTATTATGATCTAGCTATTGTCTTCCTAGTCTTGGTCTCTACTCAAACTCTTATAGAAGTGGAATAGCCATGTTTTTCTCGGATAATTTATTATGCATGGTAGTTTCTAAAATACCATCCACTATTTTTTATTGGTGATAAAGGATCATAGGAGGCAAATAAGTGGGTATCTATGATTAATGGGATCTTCGAGTTGTTAGAAACCCAATAATCCATGGGGGTGGGGGTTGTCCACGGGGGTGGGGGGTTGTCCACGGGGGTGGAGGGGCTGTCTAGGGGGGTGGGTGGGGTTGTCCACGGGTGTGGGAGGCTGTCCATGGGGTTAGGGAGTGTCCAGGGAGTTGGGGGATATCCACGGGGGTGGAGGGTCTGTCTAGAGGTTGAGTGGGGTTGTCCATGGGGGTGGGGCTGTCTAGGGGGTAGGGGTTGTCCCGGTGGTGGGTGGGGCTATCCAAGGGGGTACGGTGTGTCCAGGGGTGGGCAGGTTGTCCAAGGGGGTGGCAGGGCTGTCCAGGGGGTGGGGTGTCTAGGGGATGGGTGGGCTATCCACGGGGGGTAGGGGTGTCCAGGGGGTGGGAAGGCTGTCCAAGGGGGGTGGGGGCTGTTCACGGGGGGAAGGGTTTCCAGGGGGGTGGGCGGGCTATCCATGGGGGTACGGGGTGTCCAGTGGGGTGGGTGGGTTGTCCACGAGGGTTGCGGGGCTATCCAGGGGGTATGTGGTGTCCAAGGGGGTGGGTGGGCTGTCCATCGGGGTGGTTGGGCTGTCCATGGGGGTGGCGAGGCTATCCAGGGGTGGCGGGGCTATCCAGGGGGTGGGTGGGGCTATCTAGGGGGTAAGAGGTGTCCACGGGGGTAGGGGCTGTCCAGGGGGTGGGTGGGATGTCCAGGGGTGGGAGAGGCTGTCTAGGGGGGTGGGCAGGGTTTTCCAGGGGGTACGGGGTGTCCAGGGGGTGGGCATGGATGTCCAGGTGGTACGGGGTGTCCATGGGGTGGGTGGGCTGTCCACGGGGGTGGGGGTTGTCCATAGGGGTGGGTGGGCTGTCCATGGGGGTGGGGGTTGTCCATAGGGGGAGGGGTTGTCCACGTGGGTGGGGGATGTCCATGGGGGGAGGGGCTATCCAGGGGGTGGTCGGGACGTCCACGGGGGTGGGGGATGTCCACGAGGGTGGGGGCTATCTAGGGGTGGCGGGGCTGTCTAGGGGGGTGGGAGGACTGTCTAGGGGGTGGTCGGGGCTATCTAGGGGGTGGATGGGGCTGTCTAGGGGGTATGGGGTGTCTAGGGGGTGGGTGTGGCTGTCCAGGGGGGTACGGGGTACCTAGGGGGTGGTCGGGCTATCCATGAGGGTGGGGGGATATCCACGGGGGTGTGCGGACTGTCCATGGGGGTGGGGGTTATTCATAGGGGGAGGGGCTATCCACGTGGGTGGGGGCTGTACATGGGGGGAGGGGCTGTCGAGGGGGGTGGTTGGGCTATCCATGAGGGTGGGGGCTATCCACGTGGGGAGGGGTTGTCCAGGGGGTGGGCGGGCTGTCCACAGGGGTGACGGGGCTGTCCACAGGGGTACGGGGTGTCCAGGGGGGTGGGCGATGTGTCCATGGGGATGGGGGGATATCTATGGGAGGATTGAATCAATCACAGCAAATCATCAAGTCAAGTTTTATTATTTATAGATAAAAAAATAAAGATAATGGGACCTACCTAATCACACATATATTCAGACACAACAAATCAAGAAGAATCAAAGGTCAGTAATATCATTCAAAAATGCAATGGATCAATCTCTCCCCCATCACCATCACTATAATCAATGTCATCATCACCCTCACCCTCATCCTCATCATCATCCTCATCATCATCCAGTCCCTCCTCAATGCCATTCTCCTCACCCTCGTACTCAAGCTCGGCCTCCTCATCGCCCTTCTCCTCTGCCTCGCCCTCCTCCTCACCCACCTCCTCTGCCTTAGCCTCCTCCTCACCCTCCTCCTCCTCTGCCTCACCCTCCTCCTTGAGATCATCTTGACCTCCACTGGAACTTCCACCTGATTCACCATATATATAACGCATTGATGACATATATTCATCACAAGCAGTGTTGGACTCTGGTAGAAGTTTTGGACATAAAACTTCCATCAGTTTCATAAATGCAATGTTTTCCCTAACATATTGTTATGTCGTCTCTTTGGCCCATTGTTCAGCCTATTTTGCCTATGCCTTAACCTGCTAAAACTCAGTGTCACAGCAACTCATACCGGAAAAGGGCCAATACCTCATCGGAACTATACTCTTCCCAGGTCGGCAGCATACTCTACCAGGGTGATCATATCCCAAGACCTGATGTAAGTGATCGTTTGGAACAAAATTGTTAGGTTCCTCGGCATCAAGGGCCTTTAAAGTAGCCTATTAAAAATATAAATAGATTATTATGTTACAAAATAGAGATTAAAATTTTAAATCTACAAAGTAAAACTTACAATCTGTTGTTGAGTCGGTTCATTAACTACACTTCCATATTTCTTCCTTCGACTCGAGCAAAATAGTTTTGCTCGAGGCACACATACTTCTATATTTAATTTATGCCTCTATAATGAAATTGAATGTAGGAAACCAAAATTAAAAATAGGATACCAATAATTAATTACATAACTAAAATTATATAAAAACTTTATCAGTGAAACAAATTATAGAGGTAGCAATAGAAAGTGAAATTCGTAAGGAAAAATTATAAACTGTCATACCTGCTACCTCTCATGATCTGGAATCGTAGTACGTCCCAATGTGTGGACGTATTTTTTAACATCAATGTTTTTTTATTTCTTCCAGATGAATCCTAAATAAAATTAAATAATTATTATTAACGAAAATCATAAAAAATTTCATTTAAATACCTCTAATATGATTAATATCTTAAATTATCTAGTTGTCCAATGAGTAATCATCTGTCGATACTGTTCTAACAGACAATCATCCATGACAGGGACCGCCTCTAACTATGTTCCCACTCTATCATGCCATCCAATGTACAGATCAGGCTTATAAGCTCTCCAAATCTTGCCTAAATCCTTTAGACATACTGGCCATGCACCCTCACCATCGGGGAAATTAAACTGTAGCTAACACCAAAATATTAATTCATATAAATAAAAAAATTAAAATATTTCATTAAATAAAACAGATTTTTCACCCATATCTCTACCCATGCTTTATCCTTGACTTCATTTGGCAGCTGTCTCCATGAGAGCAGGCTGACAAGAATGATGTCAGAGTATTTGGCAAGCGTCTCCAAAAAACTCTGACATTGTTGCCCTGATTTTTCAATCATCTGACTATCTTCATTGTAGTCCACCATCAACTACGTGCAACGATTCCACACTACACACATGCGTGTACACCCCCGCCCCTACCTCTTATCGGTATATGTATTTGTTATGAATTAAAAACAAATATTTTATCAATACATGTTATAATGAAAATAAATAATGGTGTAAAAATTTGTTAGGGTGGTATAAGTATACTTGCGGTAGTCTGATCAATAGGCATCGCTGGATCCGCAGAAACTGAAGGAACACCCTGTACATATAGAGTGGGTACTAATGTATGCCCCGCAAGAATATATTCTGGTGGAGTAGGCATCGAAAAATATGGAATATAAAATCCTAGAGAGAAGGAAGAAGAAGTAAAAGAAGATGACATGGATGGTTGGCCGAATGCTGGATAGGGAGTGGGAATCATCATCGGATATGGTACAGATGGGTGAGGAGGCTAAGATGTAAAGGGGGTGAAAAAATGGGAGGCCTAAATATCCCATGTGTCCCTAACAGCACATCGGGATCAGAATGTGGAATGGATGGTATGTCAGTGGGAGGCGTAGGGTCTAATCGGGTATGCCGACCAGTACGAACACCCTGAGTTCATGAAAGGAAGTTCATTTGAAATGTGGTTAAACATCCAAGATTGTTAATATATATTATTAGTTTCACTATAGAGATATAAATGATCTAATAATGATTTTTTTTATATACCAATACGATGACTCATTAGTTAAAAGTTAATGATAAACGCATGGATTAACTTGGCAGTTTTTTGTATAATAAACTTGTTTTATATTATTATTTTATATTATTATTTTATATTATGAGTGTGTAAAGATTACAGAACATTGAATAAGGTAAAATAAATATATTATGATTTGGTTCAACCATTAAAATGGTTTCATGACTAGTTTTTAATATAGTAAAAGAAATTGAAAACCTGTCGTTCTTGAAAGTGATAAATTAACACATCTCGAACGGTATTTTAATTTTTAGTATATGAAGAGGGGGGAAAGAGAGATGATGATGAAATATTCCATTAGAATAATAAAATTCAATTTCATTTAAGGTACTATAATTATCATAGAATTTGGATGAGGGTAGGTTAATAGATAGCAACAAAAGAATGGAACTTGTAAAATATGTTGAAAGAAAAAGGAAGATAGGTTCACCTCTTGAGAACTCCTCCTTGAGAAGCTCTTTAAGGCCATTGTTTTTGGCCTTTTTGTGAGACCATAAGGTCTTAGAAGTGGGGGGAGGTCTTGGGAAGTGTATTTTCTAGAACTTAGGAAAGTCACAAAACTTTATTGGTGTGGGAGGAAGAGGGGGGTGAGGGGTGGTTTATATAGTGGAGGGGAGGAGAGTTTTCTTAATATTTTAATCATTAGTTTATTATTTTACCCTAAGACAAGAAATAGTGAGGATTCCATGACCTAGAATATTAATAAGTCCATGTGATTTAAATATTTTGGTTCTTACATCAATCATGATGTTAGGAATAGTGGACTTAAATTATAATGTATTTATACGTTAAATTGATGTATTTTACTATTCACCAAAAATTCAAGTATTTTAGAAAAATATCAAAAATTAACTCTTACCATTTTTCTACATGTAGAATCCAAAAATGAACTCCATTTTTCAAAAATAATTTTCTAAATATTTGAAATTTAATTTTTAATTAAAATCATTATTTAATCAAAAAATACGAACACTTAAAATATTCATCTTCATTTTTAAGGTGACTAAGTTTTATTTACACTTTCATGGGTAAGGTTACCATTCATAAGGTTCATATTACTATTCATAAGGGTAAGTTACTATTCATAAGGGTATGTTACTATTCATAAGGTTAAGTTACTATTCACTAAAAATAACTTGATTCTATCAGACTCCAAATATCACCCTGATTAAAACCGTGTTAGTTCATTTTTCAAAATTCGAAACACATAATTGGAAAATTTAACCTTAATGGCTAGGTTATGACTACCACTTATAATAACCAAGTTTTGTGTCATAGAGACTCGGTGCTTCATGCAATATATGTTATCTAATGAATTAAAAGTATTTAAGAGAAACATACCATAAATTTTTTGGGGTGTTATATGAACCCAACATGAATATATTGTAAAACCATACTCAACAACCCATAATCAAGTTTCGACCCTATTTTCATTGTAAACAAGAATGGTGAACCTGATGTGAATCCTTTAATTAACAAAAATAATTGTGTCACCCACATGTTAGGCCATTTCATCTAATATATTTACATGATATGGAAAATTAACCAACATGGGTCTCTCAAAGTAATCAAAAATCATGTGCTTATCTAATTTTCATGCTACTTTGATGAGTTCCTCTATTTTTGTTTGTTTACTCCCCTCAAACACTTTCACCAAAACTCTATTCAGTATAGAATGATATATTATCATAAAAAACAAGCGTGTAAATCAGCTTTAATATAAACCATATCCTCATGAAACGAGAGGATGTTATCACCCACCCAATAACTCCAATGTTGGGTGTCGAATGTGATTGTTTGAGAGTATCACCTTAATGGTATTGTCCCAACCCTAGAGGCCACACGTGAATCCCTCCAAGACATGAATTCCTTCTATCTTTCCACCTAATGATGGTTATGGGAAAAGAAACATGTGAGACTCATCACCATTTCAAACCATTTTGGGAGTCTCTCCCCAAAATAAAAAAACAAGTTCCTATCTTATCTGAGGGAGGAAAACATAGAGATCAAAAATGGTCTCATAACCACAATACAGAAGTTCCCCTAAAGGGGTCTGACTAGAATTTTTCTCCCCTAATTTCATGCACCGTTAAACCCTTAATATGATGAAGATATTAACCTATGGGCCCCGAATCAGGTCAATCATTCTTGAGTACCCAGGGCTGCTTTCTAGGGGTAGAAATAAATCATCTATAAGTGGGCACACAACCTTATTCCGACCATGTAATCCCTCCAATATACTATAGAAATTTTTGACCAGTAATATATCCATTATCATTCCCAGCAATCCTATCAACATAATTTGACAACACACAGAAAATATCAGTGACAAATTTTAGTGACGGATAGGGGGATACAATGCTTATACACCCATATAAGACCCATTCCAGCATATTCAAGTAGAAAATTGAGGATAGTAGCTAACATATATCCATACTCCAACCACAAAATGGGAATATATCCCTGTTTTAGTTGAAAATTTCACTCAGCATATCCTAGAGGCAATGAAAGGGAAATTATTCATACCTACCAATATATAATGGTAGTTGTAGAAGTGGTTAAGGGGATGGAACACAACCCTACCCCCATAATTGGGGTATCCCATCAAAATAATGTGAATGTTACTTAGGAGTAGGATAATGCTCCCACCCTCATCCAAGATGGTCATCAATATATTCTCATGATAGATGGGAAATAGAATCAGGCACATATACCTGTTCCAACTAGAGATTATCAGCCCGTCTCAACAATCATTCTAGGGTACGCATATATCCCTACTAAAAACACAAAAACCTGTCATCATATACTAATGGAAACACACGATTTTCTCAAGAAAACTCACATATATTAAGTTTATTTTCCATGACATGAAACTCCAACTGCTCGATAAGAAGAATCCAAAATAAAATTTCACTAAAGATGATTAGAAATTTAGAAGCTTTTACACAACCATATTCTTCTTACTACTAGTGTTCTTGAGGATCTTAAAAAACTATCAATAGTAGACCAAGATCTTTTTGATCTATTACCAATTTAAAAAATTATCAATTTCACTTACGAAGGTCCTCCCCACAACTTCACTATCAACATATCTATAGGTCCTCCCACCACCTTGGGCCACCGGTTTGGTCTTGGAGTCCTTAAGGCTTTTGGCCCACCCAGGCCTTCAGGTTAGTAGGGCTTGCGGGCCACCTCAAGGCCTTTGGGCCACATGCAGTTTCCCCAGACACACTACAAAAAAAAGAAGCAGCCCCATAAGAGGATTTAGAGCAGGTGTATTCACCAGAGCAGATACAAATGGATTTTTCAGAATGAGAGGTTATGGATATTCCATCGGGACCAACCTCTGCTTGAATGGGAAGCCTAGATAGACAGCCAAGCGAAGTTGGAGAGCTACTATCATGATGTAGATGCTGGGGAGGGGTAGTTCATTGTAGATAGTCTGGTTGAATTCCCTAATACCTTCAGGTCATGTAATCTCTTAAGCCTATGGTCCATGTAATATCTGATCCTACGGGCCTTGTAAGGGTTCCCCCTCATCCCTTTAAAGGGGTTTATCAAAAAATCAATAAAAATGAAGGCCTTAGGGCCATTTGTGTATAGGACCTCCCAATAATATTAACCATGAAGATCTCCTTCATTGACATACTAAGATCGATCATGAGAGCTTCTCTATTGATGACTACCATAAAAACCCTCCTCATGGTCTAAAGATAAAATATAAATAAGGTCCTCCCCTTAAAAATTCCTACCTTAAAGTTCCTCCCCAAGGTATGCTCCACAGGACCCCTCTCTGTGGTCATCCATTAAACCATAATAGTAGTCCTCACAATGATGGTGTTCACTGCAAAGGTCCTCCTTGTGGTGAAGTTTTATTTTGACCAGAAGTTCCTCCCCTTTCCGAATATATTGTGATAAATCCCTCATATCCTGAGTAACTTAGGAATATAAGGCTAGTTATTCCTAATTCCTTGTCATTGAAAATTAGTATTCTTTATCAATCAAAATACAACCTAAGGAAATGGTCATTCTCTTAACCACCCTTTTATTTTCTGGATTCCATCACATTAGAGGAGATTCCTACCAATCCTTACACTTTTAATAAGGTGGTTGGGAAACATACACATTGGTTAGATTAATTAGGTAAATCTCCTACATAAGAAGAAGATAATATGTCACTCTTGAAGAAGAAACTAGCCAAGGATAATGTAACATTCATGTTTTGACCTACAACCACACCTCAGTATGATATTCGGAAAAATTTGTCAAAATGATACATAGAGGGCATTCATAATAATATTTGGATGACTATTCACCATTTGAAAATAATTTTCTTTTCTTACAAAGTATATAGAGATCATGTTAAGAAAATGAAAAAAAAAATCATTTCCATATTGACTCAACAGTCCTTTTATCCATGAAACATCTGAAATTATAAAACCAACATGAGATCTTATAATGTGAATTTCTCAATGATTTACACAGTTTGTATCAATTGATCACAGATTCCTCCACCCAGTGTCTATATTAGAATATAGGGAGAGTAGGGAGCACTGTATTTGAATTCACTCCCTGGTCAAAAAATACCACCAGAAGTGGATTCATGTAATCTCATTTATTTAAGTCAACTCTAAAAATTAGAATCTTCCTATAATAGAATGCATACTCAATATGAGTCATCCATGAGTAAATACTAGAAGCATCAGGCTTAATGAGAGAATTCCATTGAAAGACTCTTACATGTGGTGACTAAAAAGATCAATTAGGCCTATCACTTGAGAATATCCAATCATCAAGTAACAATGATTTATTTGGAAATAAGTATCTCACATGAAGATATTACATTTCACCTGGCTCATGCTAAAATAAACATTCACAAAATCAATAGAGTAGCCATGATGGCCCCAGCCATGATGATACAGGAGTAGCCCCATCCCTTAGGGTTGGGGGAATTTTTATATCAACAACCTCTATCAATATTTATAAATCTAGTAATAAGTGAGCAAAATATAGATTATGATAATCCCCAACTATAAATTCTAGGGTAATTTTTATCCCAATTGCTTCCCCCATGGTGTAAAATATTATCTAAACAAGGAAACGTGTTTTAATCCAAGCCCCCATAGTGTGCCTCAACTTATGGCCCATCCCTCTCATGGTGAATTAATATATTGAATATCTATAAGGATTCTATACAGGTCACCATTCACAATACAGCCTCAAAAAAACCCTCACAATAAAGTATGAGTCCCTAAAAGGGTTGTAAGTCAAAATGGTCTAACAAGGGTGTGACCACTTCTATGGATCATGGATTCTCTTATAGTTGTCATGAAATAAATTGACCCTCATATTATTCTAGTAGTAAAATGACACCCTCAACACATTAATCATCGATAAACATCCTTGTCACTAACCCTAAAAACTCTATAGATCATGAAACCAATGTGGAATAATAGAATGGTAATGTTTCTATTCGAAACATAGTCCACACTGAAATACCTGAGGAAGGTGTGCTTACCAGAAATAAAAGGATTATAAAAAATTTAGGGACTCCTATGGATTCTCTAAAACACCTCCTCAGGGTGATTTATTTAAATAAAAGGTTAATGGAATAGCCACATCTCAACCTTTACCTGAAGAATTTGAACCACTAACGCTTGAGGAAATATTCACCCAATATGAATCCAAGATGAAGGAGTTGAAGAGACTTAATGTAGAGCTACTTAGAGGAAATATCATCACTGGTTATGTCCTTCAAGTAGAGACTCATATTTGTATCATGACCTACAACACTCCATGGGATGATCTCTTCATACAGAAGAAAGTAGGGTCAGAACATCCAATTAACTTGGAGACCATATAACCTATTTATTTAGATCTTATGATAATGGGATATTAGAAGTTACCTACATTAGGGAAACAAACATACCCATGTCAGATCGATTATCATAGGCCAGACCATGCTATTTGTCATCCATAAGTAGATTTAAAGCCTCTACATCAATCCCTTCTCATCATTTTCCTTGTTTAAGCTCTTATTCAACCCACCATCGCACCAGAGTTATCTGACACTACTGAGTCATTGGAAGCTCAGTTGGAAGTCATGGAAGGATGGCATGTATAAATATAGCTAGAAAGGAAACCATGCCTTAAATGGGAATATGTGACTCTTCCTCAACCCAACATTAGAAACCCTATGTTTCCAACATTTAACTATTCAAGGGATCCATAGAAACATTTGATGCACTTTGTATCCCACTGCAGTCCCATGATGGGGACCCTTGAACAGAAATAAATAGATAAACTCTGATTCTTTGTAAAAATCATGGAAGTATTATCCTTTGTCTTCTACACCATTTTACTATCTTATACAATAAAAGGATAATAATATCTCTATTGTAATTTTCTCTATAAATTTAGAAAAACACAGCATAAGAAGATGATCCTCAACCTCTCAAATTTTAAATAGTGAGAAAATGAGAGGGTCTCAGATTTCAATGATAAGTGGAAGGGTTTAACTTACTCTATAAACTTGTTTCTTCCCAAGGAAGACTTTTTGTACCTCTGTATAGATAATTTCCACAATGATTTGTAGACACTTTTTATCCTGTAAAATAACAGGTGGGATTCAGTACCTCTCCAACATTTCCTAAATATTTTAAGACTCTATTTTGAAAAAAATAAAGTATCAACCTATCCCAAAAAATCAGGTAAATGTAATTAGTAAAGTGGAAGATGTGATGGTCACTCTGAAGATAGCTCATACACCGACTCCTACTACAAAACATGCACCCTATCATGCGGAACCTCCTCCTGAGTAGTGTCAGCAACAACATCCCTATTAGGATGAGAAGAGGGAATAGAGACAAAATTAATTTGAGGAATGGAAGAATATTTTTTATTAATTTCAAGATGAAAATGTTCCCAGATACTTTATTGCATCCATGGAAAAAATTGATGCAAATTCCAAAGACCAAGAGGCCTGATCAAGTCATCCTTGATGACCACCAAAACAATTGACCATTTCATTGAACATTGGTTCATACCATCCATGATTGTTTTTTCTTTAAATACATTATGAAAAATATGGTTGATTCAGATTAGGTAAAATTAGGCAAGAAAACTGCACAAGTTTCATGTGTTTCTATTACCATTCTAGAGGAGGAAGGTTAATAGAAAGAGGTTTGAAGTAAGGGTGCACAAAATTTTAATGATTGGATGAATATAAAGATAGTCAATTAGAATTGTTCCATCCTTAATACACAATTGAACCAACCAATTATTCCATTAGATTCCTATTCCACTACATGACCAACATTATCTACACTATAATCCTTCAAGATTATATATTCTAAGAAATGGAATCATGGGAGAAATTGAAATAAAACATGTGAAGATAAGCTGGTACGGATTCCAAATTCAATCTTGACCCTCTCAGACTTCATTCCCCTGGTCTCAATCAGCCAGGAACTTCCCCATAAAATAGATTCCACATCATATGAGGAGTTAATCTTCAGTTCCATTAATTTCATTCATTTAATGGAACCCTTTTTTGACAATTATTATGATTAATAACATAAGTTCCCTATGAATGATTTGGGATCTAGAATTAGAGGCCAAGGAAACAAGGTGGTGGGGGAAGGAACTGTTGTGGAAAAACCTGATACTCTGGACAAATACCCATTAGAGATATTTGTGCCATAAAATATTATGGTTTATCCATTCATAGATCCCATGAAGAAAATCAAAATCCAGTCACATTCACTAAAAGTCAACCATAACTAGTTTTTTTTAAATATTAACTGGTGGGGGTGTAGCTATCTAACCAACCCAGGAGAGTAGGTAGGATAAGTTAGTCTATCCCAACAAGGATAGGGGAAGCCCCAACCCCTATTCAAGGGGATAACCTACCCACCTCAAATGCTTAAAATTCTAAGGCATATACTAAAGAATGGCCTCATGTAAAGAAACACAGACCTCTAGCTCAAAAATATGACATCTTGAAGAAATTAACCCTAGATTTGGCCAAGATTTCAATACTGGGTGGTCTCAATTTATCAAAATATCTATGGGAAGCTCTTATAGAGTCCTTGATTATCCCTAAATATTTTGAAGACAAGGTTAAAAATACTAATTTGTATCATGTAGATATTGGTCCTATAGAATGACACACAATCATCGCTTTCACCAAGTAAAACAATGATGTTGTTATATAGGGGAACATTAGACCCTTATATGTGATTAAAAGGTGAAATGATATTAACATTCAATGGACCTTCATTGATAATGGGTCAGGATTCAAACTCTTCCCAATATGAACACTCTATCTATTAGGTCATAGGGAATCTTATTTTTCTCTTTCTTCCCTTACACTCTAGGGTTATGACAGGAGTGAACAGAATTCCCTTAACTGAATCAAGATCTGGAATCAATTCGGGACCTTGTATCCAAATCTAAATTCTTGATTGTTTATCGGGATATTTCTTTCAATGTCCTAATAAGAAGGCCTTGGTTTCATAAACATGCATCGATCCCTTCATCATACCTCCAATGTCTCAAATACTATATCAATAGATATATCATAACATTACATGGAGACAAAGATATAATTTAGTCTTGATAATCTCTATATATAGACACAATATTTTATTAGAGGGAAGGGAAACAACACATGAATGATGATTTTTCTCAAGTTACTACCCCAAACAGTCTTGGAATTGTCCTAGTTAACCCCCTTAGAGATATTGGTGATGAATATGTATTTTTCATAGACCAAATCAAAAATGTAAGCTTAGATTTGGGTGTGTATTCATTAACTCTAATAATATTAGATTACTAAATGAAATCAAACAATACTAGATAAATATTTGGACTCAACAATGATGGTGACACCCCAAGTGAAAATGACCTCATTTTCCCCCTAGAGCTTTGGAAGACCCCTGCATAGTCATTCGGATCAGAAGAAGCTATTGTACCGTTGATGGGTAATGATAATTCCCCTGCCTCATCTTCTAAATGTTGAAATGGTTGTTCTTATAATAACTTCATAGATACCACTTCATCACCCATTCTCCCTAGGATTGGTATAGATGAAGAGGAGGGTGAGGGGGAGGATGACCTCAAAGAGGCCCCTTCATCATTCAAGGAAGGCATTGTTTCCACCATTTATGAGCTCTGGTAGATAAATTTGGTTATAGAGGAAGATATGTGACCCATATTTATCAGTGTGGCCACATTCCTTAATGAACAAGAGGTATACACCACCTTTTTAAAGAAGCAATGGTATGTGTTCTCTTGGTACTACACTGAAATTTTAGGCCTCTGTCCTAATGTGCCTACCACCACTTGGTTTTTCCAAAAGATCATCAAGGTTACAAGAAGGCTTCCAGAAGAATGCATCTAAATCATACTACAAAAATTGAAGCTAAAGTTTATAAACTCATCAAGTTCAACTTCATTTAAGAATTCCAGTACTTGAAATGTCTATCCAATACTATCTTATTCAAAAATAATAATAAAAATATCTATGTTTCCCTTGAATTTAGAGATATCAACCAGCATTGTCCAAAAGATGACTTCCCAATATTGATTACAGAACTCCTAATCTATGCAATTTTCATCTATCAATTTCTATATATTATGGATGGATATTAATTATACAACCAAATCCGGATGGACCCTAATGATGAAGATGACACAGATTTCAAGTCACCTCAAGGAATGTACTATTATCGAGTGATGCCTTTCAGTTTAAATAATTTCAGTGCTACATACCAATGTTCCATGCACCATATCTTCAAAAAAATTCCTAGTAAAGTCCATAAAATTCTATATCAATGATTTGGTGGGAAAATACTAGTAGATGTATGATCATATTTCTAATATTGGCATCATTTTTAACAAGTTATGACAGCATAGATTAAAAATTAATCACTTAAAATGTTCTTTTGGTGTTACCTAGGGAAAGTTTCTTAGATTCATGGTATGCCATCACAGCATAAAATTTGACCCTAAGAAGACTAAGGATATCCTCAACATGTCACCTCCTAAAAACCTCAAAGAGTTGAGAGGACTATAGGGGAACCTAGATTAAATCCGACGCTTTATAGAAAACATGGTAGGAAAATGTCTATCTATCACCAAACTACTAAATAAAGGATTCACTTGTCAATAGACCGAATACTGTCAAGAGGAATTTTATAGTTTCAAGAAATATCTATTGAATTTATCAGTGTTAATTCCCCATGTGAAGGTAAATCCACTCATATTTCATGCGACACCATTATAGTGATCACTGGGAACTTTCCTCACACAGAAGAATCATGTTGAAAGTGAGAATCACCTATATTATCTTAGGAGAACCATGATCAATTCTAAGAATCAATATTTAGTCATTGATAATAGTTTTATCATACTAATTTTTGTAGTTAAAAAACTAAGACACTGCATACTTCATTAGGATACCCATTTGGTCTCCTGTGATAACCCACTCAAATGTACCCTCAGCTACCCTATGCTGAATGGGAATTTGGTAGAGTGGTCAGTTATAGAGACTCAATTTTAAATTATAATAATTTGATATATTTTAATATATATTTCCAGATCTAGAAGCTAAGATAGTGTGTGATTCTAAGGCCTAGTATGCCCGGAATTAATTTTGTAAAAATATAAAATATATTTTATACTACGTATGCAAAATTTCTAAAAGAGAATGGGATAAATCTAAAAAGGAAGATCAAGTCAGAAATATGAGACCATGGTTGAGTTCAAAAAGTATTTTTTACCCTAGGAACAACCTTAAATAGGTCGATGTGGGGCATTCGTGCATATCTCTCATTGGCAGTACGTTCAATGGATTAATTAGATATTTAATTAATTAATTAATTAATTTTAACCTAAACATAATGTTTATAAATATGTATCCATGCTGATTTTAAGAAGGATATACTCATAATCCTGGGATCTTCTAAGATCCAATCCTTCCTCCTTCATTTAAAAATCACCTCAGACAACGAAAAAATGTTGGATCGAAGAGGATCGGGGTGTAGTGAACACAACAACATCCTTAAATCATTGGTGAGCGTGTTATTTGATGTTTAACGATCCAATATCTATGTAAAACTCATCAATTTGTGGTTTAATCCCTTATTAATAAAATTGATTAAGAATATCAAAATATTCTATTGATCTACACCAATTGCATATTTGGGATGCTTTTATATACCAGATTAAATTGGTAGTTTCAATGTTTTATAACTCCAGATGCCAGTTCTTGATCATTGTCCAAGAACGCTTGGTAATGATTATTTAAACCTTTTTTCATATACCTTTCTAAATCAATTTCTTCACGTTCTTCACCAATTGGACCTCTTAGTCCTAGTTTGACATTTTTGAGTAGTATCGAGCCTGATTGGACCCCCATAATCATGACAGAATCACGTACAAAGAACGAATTAGAAAATCAGGTACAGATTTGGGATTTTCGTGAGTTGTGGATGATCACCTGTAAGATTAAATGATGAATATTTAAGGGTGTATGAATCTGTGGCATGAAAATGTGTGAGGAACCACCATGTAAGGATTAAGATTATTTCCTACAAATGGTTTCCAAAAATGATGAACGATGCTTAGATCCAATGATCTTAGGTGGAAACGAGGTGGGATCTATGGAAAAATATCTTGGATCGAAGCGTGGATTACATGTCTGAATTTATGTGAAAAAACCTAACTACATGTCATGTACAGAGATGATCACAAAGAATATAGCCCCTTGGCTATGGTAGCTAGGGTTTCAAAAGTTTATAAGGATGGCACGACATTTATCCTCCTCCACATCATGTACCTCATCCCAAGGTGGACAATCCATGTGATATACCACACGGGAAAGACTCTTTGTGAGAGTACATGGACAGTCACTTGGTTGTGTACCAAATTACATGGATACAGGGTCATAAAAAACATGGGGTCATGTACATAGAAATGGTGAAATGTACATGGACACAGCCATAAGGAAACAGCCTGGTCCCAGGTAGCTTGGACACGCTGTGTAGTCCACCTCCATGACATGTACTTCTACATGGCCTAGAAACTGTGTTCTAACCAAGAACAGGACTAGGTGGTAGAGTGGTACCATACTCTATCTGTTTCCCCTCAAACATCATGTGCCCCTTGGTTTTTTTATGAAACTTCAAGGTTTCATACCTCATTCTTTTGAACTCAGATTTTGGATTGTGAGTATCTTATCCAGGGTGTTTTTATATATAGATAGTGATGGTTCCCTAAGATTTGGTGATCGATATGTGATATAGATTTTTCTGGGAATGAAACTTATTTAGGTGACACTCAATGATGGAAGTGATTAGGTAGAATCTCTATAGGGTTCTATTAGAGTGGCGACCCCCATCAGCATGGGTGCGGGCCCTCTACAACTACCTTCCGAGTGCAACCCCCTTATCAAATAGGGCATGGGTACTCGATGACTAGAGTGGAACCACTTATTTTACTAGGGTGTGGCTCCTTGAATTTCAAGTGTAACCCCCTTATCGGATAGGACATGGGTCCTTCATGACTAGAGTGGAACCCCCTTGTTGTACCGGGGCATGGGTCCTCAACTTTTGAGTGGAACCTCCCTATCAAATAGGTCATGGGTTCTTAATGAATATATTGGAACCCCCCTCCACCCCCACCCCCTGTCACACCAGGGAATCGATCCTCAACCTATAGAGTGGAACCCCCCCCCCCCCATCATCTTTGGCGTGGGTCCTCTACCCACCAAGTGTAACCACCCTATCAGATAGAGAATGGGTCCTCAGGATAGTAGAGTATAACCCCCCCCCCCATCAACATGGGTGCGGGTCTTCTATGGATACCTATAGAGTGGAACCCCCCTGATGCACCAGGGAGTAGGTCCTCTACTTAGAGATTATGGCCCCTCAACTATGTGGAAAAGTAACGAGGTGTGGATTGACTTGCACAGTTACATCTGGGAAGACACATGAGATGTTGGGAATCGATGATGGAATTCTAGAACTCTTGGAGACTCTTCTTCTTAGGTTGAGTTGTGAGATGGAGATCCCCTTTAATCTCTCATTTGGGATAATTTTAATTAATCATATATATAGATTCCCCAATATACATACCTTTAAATTTGGTTACACTCCTTCAATGGGATGTGAAGATGCGTGGGATATGTCACGTGATTTACTTAATTAGGTTCTCATGGTTGGAAAAGTATACTCTCTTGATATAGGTGGAAAGGACTCTAGGTTTATTTCATCTAATCACCATGTTAATCCCCTTGTGTTTGGAAAATGTCGCTCTCTCTCTTGGATGGGTTGAGCTATTCTCTTTCATTGTATCTTCCATATTGTGTATTGTCTATTGTCCATATTTCCTTTTGTATCTCTTAATGTTCCCCCTTCAAATTTTGGGGCTTCCTACTGGGTATGTATATAATCACCCCTACATGGTATTTTCCCGCATGTGTTGTGTCTTATGTAGAGGATGGATAGGTTAGTGGTGACTTCAAAGGAGATTACTGATATTGGGTTCTTTGGAATGCATACTATGATCGTAGATTAGAGATCAGGAGATGGACTCTCACAATAGTTTACTTTTCCAGTTTTTTCAGGTCGGGACATATTTCTGGTTGGGAATGTATTTTTATTCTTTTCTTTTCATTATAACCTTTCATACTCTTTCATTATCTAGTGGTTTTTCATGATTGGTTTTTTTCCTAGTTATTTCATATTTTTAATATTATTTTTATTCACTTCTACATTGACATGGTCGGGTGTGTGCATACAAGTACTTATAAAAAGGTCTCCCTTTGAGGATATTCCTTTCAATTATTATTGCCACCCCTATCCTATGAAGGAAATATTGGGGTATTTTTGGCTCGATCATAAGGCTTGGTTCGGTTCATGACAGATTGGTATTAGAGAAGTTCATTCCTTGGGATGTTTTTTGGATTAGTCCCCTTACAGGGATTTGGTAGGGATTAGGGAAACAGTTTCAGATTGTCTCAAGTGTGGTTCTTAGTCTAGGGAGTCCAATGATGGTGCAGTGGCTGACTTATCCATTCACCATGGCCTTGAATACATGCTTGTCAACTCGGCATACTGAGACCTTAGTTGCAAGGATCAATGGGACATGCATCATATAGGATTGAGTCTTTAAATTTCATTCTTTAGTCATCTCCCCATTTTATAAATATATATATGTGTGTGTGTGTGTGTGTGATCATCTAACCATGGTGTGTATTGATTAATATTAGTATGCCTCAATGACAAAATCCAATCAGCATACCAATTCCAGATCATGAATACGATCCGATGAGTGATGAGGCCTTAGTTTAAGGTCCATCCCACGAGACCCTTCCTCCAAGTGGGTAGGTGGTAGCAACTCCACCTGTTGAGCAGTGAATCATTCTAATAGAGAAGGCTGAGTATGCGTACAGGCTTAGATTTCTCTGTGAGTTCCAGTACTAGAGGTCGTTGAGGTTCCATGGTGATCTAGATCCTTAGGTAGTATAATATTGTCTAGTGTCAGTGGTCTTTGTCTTCAGGATCGTCTGTACACTTACAGATCAGGTGGATTCACTGGTAGCTATCCTTTTCTATAAAGCATCTGGGAACTAATGGATCCTTTTTACACAGATGCACGATGAGTCGATACTCTCATTGAACAACTTCCAATAGCTGTTATATGAGGATTACTACCCCTCCTGCTTGTGATCCATCTATATCTAGGAGATTATGAGGATATATCATATAAATATGATGGTTTCTAAGTATGCAATGAGGTTCACAAACCTTACATATTTCTCCCTTGACATAATCCAAGATAGCTACTTCTGAGCACAGAATTTTGAGCAGGGACCCCATAGGGAGATTTTTGCAGCGTGGTGACCTTATGCATCCCCACCTATGCAGGGGTGATAGAGAAAACACCAGTGATAGAGAGATTTATATCAGAGGGAATTTAGGTAGCTAGATCTGGCAGTGGTCACCACAGAGCTGAGTTGTCTGCAGCAGCTAGTAGACACTAGGCACCAGGATCTCAGCACTAGAGACCTACCCATGATCATGCTCAGTCATGCGATCAAAGGTAGTGCACAAAATAAGGGAATGACAGAGAGGGTTGTTTCTATTCTTTCGATGGTTGAGGTCACATAGCACAAGACTATCTTACTAGAAGTGCTGAGTAGCATAGGCAAATAGCTGACATACCACTGCGGCAAAGGCAGCACCGTGATCAAGGATCTCCCAGGCAAGGGTAGGGTAGTCCCTAGGGAGGTGGATCTAGAAGAGGATCATGAGGATATATGTGTAGTGGATGATTCTATGATATCCTTCCACCACCACCACCATGTGGCCCACATTAGGCACAAGGAGCTGGTGGTTGAGGCTACAGACAACTGGAGGCTCTGGAGGCTTATGACCCCGCAACACATGAGATGATCAGAGGTATGATCTGTGTTTATTATACTCTTTATTTAGTATTATTAGACATAGGTTCCAATAATTCTTACATATCTATGATCCTATTGCGATATTTAGAGCTCCTAATTGAGATGTTAGCCCAACAACTTCATCTTGAGGTTCCTGCAGGGAATGCTTCTTCAGTGTATTTTATATGTTGGTAGTGTGTGCTATCGCTTAGTGAAGATAGGTTCAAGTTGTTAAGACTAAGCTAATAATTATTATCATATTAGGTTGTTTTATTTTGTTTAAATTAATTTTAATAATAAAAGAAGTTTAAGAAGAAAATAAATCACCTCACTTTGTTTTTGGCATAAATCGTACTGACCATCATATTCCAGAAAATTGAACTCACAATAGTTGAAAAATTCCATCATATTGAGAATTTGTTTTCTAGATGAAAAGGATCATCAGAATAATCTTGAGTCCTGACTAGAATAATATATCATAATGGGGGAGAATCAGAGTCTTCCTGACTATGATATAAATTTGAAGATTCTTTTCTTACCAAGGAGTTCTCATAAATCATTAGTATTCGGTAAAACTTGTGTTTAAATATTGATAAAATAAAGGTGAATAAAATGTGTTGTAAATAATATTCAGTATGATCATAATCATATCAATTGTATTCCAGCTGAGAAACAAAGAAATATGTTGTTGGAGGAATGGTATGTTATAATACTTTCTATTTTAAGTCATATGATGTTGAAGCTAATCTCAAATGTATTCAAAGTTATGAAGGAAGCCATGATACAAGAACAAGTTTGTGACTGAAGGAATTTTCTTAAGTCAAATTTGTTGAATACTGATCCATATTATTTGGTTTACCATCATATTTATCAAATATAGATTTGTTTGAGTAGGGAAAGTCATTGGTATCATATTTAGAAGAGAAAGAAGCAGTTGATACCTGTCCATCGGACTCAGTATGTCATCGTAATCATCGGAGGAAGAATTGTTTGGAAACAATGAATACAAAGAAAAATAAAATAATGTGGTGACCAATGTGAATAATAAATTCATATCTTAATAAAAATTTTAGTCAGCAATTTCCAATAGGTTGGATTACTTTTTTTATCATTCAAATGGGTCAATATAAGAGATGAAGAAGAATCTATTGATTTACATTTTCCTTCATCGTAACGAGAAAAATCATAATCTGAATTGGAATCATACTTCATAGATCTTGAAGGAGATACAGAAGTGTTATAAAGGGGAATATTGAATTTCAAAGAATATGTTTTTTTACATGCGGCTGGTATAGTCCATCGTAACAAAGAAATCATACAGATTGAATCAGAAATGATAATCAAAATCATATTGGTGTTTGTGAAGAAATTTATAAGAGATCTAAAGTATTTAGAAGATTCAAGAATGATTTATAAGAAACAAGAATAATTTATAAACATTGACAATGTCAAGATGCACCCAAAATTCAAGGAAACGTGCAAATTTGAGTAATTTGGTTGTGCGGGAAAGTTTTCATAAATCCTTACCAAACCACATTTGGGACGATTATAAAAGTAAAAAAGTATATTATAATTTTTTGAATGAATTATTTTTTACAAGAAGTATAGATAAGGAAGAGTGCTAAAGAAATTATAGAGAAAATGAGAGATTTCCAGATTGTTTTTTTTTTTGAAGAAATTGTATCATATAAAAGAGAAAAAAGAAGAGACAATGTTGTAATTTATTCTTCTAAAAATCGCATTTAGATGACTATCATCTTCAGCTAGTTATATTATTGGGAAGGATTATCATATTGGGATTTCTTAACTAAAGAAGAAAGTGTTTAGAATTGTCTCAACTGTATTCTGACAGAGGTATATTTTTCATATTGAGTAATCGGATTGGAAAAATCAGACTGGTAAATTGGATTGGGTTTTATTAAAAAGTCTAAGAAGTTCTTAACAGCTTATGGGTAAGAAAATTAATAATTTATTTGAAAGTCTATATTTTTTAAATTTTATAAAGAATCGTCATAATAGGATTTTTACAAAAACTTTGTATTATATCATTTGTTCTAGAAGGAGCACAGGTACTATTGGATTGTTTACATAGTGCTACATGAGTTAAAGGGAATATCCTACTCATTATATTCCACACAAAATGATTTTTTTCCCATGAATTGTGTGGTATTGGATCATTTATAAATCATACCAAGGACATAACTATTCTTATTGAATATTGAAGCTTGTAAATTCTTGTGTTCCTGTGGATGTGTGATTGAATTATTTTCAGCATATAAAGTAATATTTTACAGGTGGAGAAGGTGGTTTTATTTTCTAAGGAAACATAAAATAAAATATATCACTGATTCACTCTCTCCCTCACTCATTGATACAATTATCATGACTAGGCACTTGCAATTAGTATCAGATCGAAGGTTCCCTTTATTATTCTTTGCTGAAGTTTTGAAAATAAGTTGATGGAGAATCTAAATTGTGTGAACAGTAAAGGTGCCTTGATTTTTATGGAATGAACTATCATATATGGAAGGATAGAATGTTTCCTTATCTTATGTCTATTGGTTATGATGTTCTTGAAGCTGCAATAGATAGATTTCCTCCTATTGATGATAAATTTCCTCTTACATCTTTTGATAAGAAGAATATTGAGAATGATGGAAGGGACAAGAATGCTTTACAATCATCACTTTATGAAAGTGAATTTCTAAGGGTGAAGGGTGTTTCCACAGCCAAAGGTATATGGTATAATTTGAAAAACATATATGAAGCCAATATAAAACTAAAGAAGGAAAAAGTACAAATATAGAGATTGAAGTATGAAGATTTGAAAATGGATGAGTTTGAACCCATTGGGGACTTCTTTATTAAAGAAAATGAAATTTTCAGCACTATCAAATGACTTGGTGAGAATTTATAGGATTTTATAGTTGTTTAAAATGTCTTTAGAATAATTCCCAACAAGTTTGATGCAAAATTTTATTCAATGGAAGATAGAGATCTTGAAACATTATATCTAGATGATTTTCATATCACTCGCATCACTTATTAAATGAGAATGGATAAAGATATGAAAATAAAAACAAAAGTTTATAAAGAAATTTCTTTCAAGACTTCTAATAAATAGAAGTTAAAGAATATTATTATTAAAGAAGAAGCTTGTGACTCTGATTCTGAAAAAGTGGTATGTAAAAATATTAATGATATTTTATCCTTGTTTTCTAAAAATTAGAGAAGAGTAATAGGTAAATAAAAAAGTAAACTTACCTTGAAATTCCTTGAATGTGGATCCGTTGTTCACTTTGCCACCAATTTTCCTCGAAGAAAGAAAGAATAAGATAGTGATGAAGAAGAAATAAATCCAAGAATGTCATCAATGAATCTAGGTGATAAGGATAAATATTTTTCTAGATGGAAGGATCTGAAATTCTTCAAATCCAAAAGAAGAAGTTTCTTATCTAAAGATTAAGAAGAACAAGGAAGTGATGTTGAATCTGGAAATTCTACTGAGTATGTTAGTGAGAATAATTTTATTACAATAGTGAATGATGAAGAATTCAGAAGTAGTGGTTCTAAAGAGGAATAAACTCTATTAGAATGTAATCTGAAATAATAATTGAAATAATGCCTAAGAAATATTGGAAGGAAAGAGAAATAAATCAATAATTTTAAAAATGAGAGTTCCTCAACAGACAATCAAGAATTTTTTTCTTGATGATAAATTAAAGTTGTTGAAAGATATTCATGATTTAAAAAATATCTTGAGGAAAAAAAGAATCATAATAAACATCTAGAAGTGAAACTAAAGTCAAAAGAAGAAGATTTGGAACTTTTCTAACAAAAACTTTATAAATCTAAAGAGATAAATACAAGTTTTAAAATATATATCTCTAAATTTAGTGAAAATTATTGTAAGTATAAATCTTATAAGGATCAACAAAAGTTACCTTCAAATTTTGAGAATAAATCTAGAATTGTTTCTTAAAAGAAAAAAGTTGGAAAGGTTATATATTTTTCCAAGATTAACAAAGTTAGGAATTCGTAAGTTTCTAAAAATCTTGAGTCTCAAAAATATTTCTAAAAATTTTGAATATGAAAATTCTTCTATAACTTCTAATTCAAATAAGGATGAAAAGAAAAAAAGAAGGTTTCAATTGATAATAAAAAGGTTGGTGGTTAATATAAGAAATTCAAGAATGTTGTTGAGAAATATGTTCACAACTCTGGTCAGTATGGATGTTTCAGTGGCAAATACTCTTTTTATGGATACTGTTAGTATTTTTGTGGATTCAGACATACTATAAATATTTTTTTTGTTTTAACCAAAATAATTATTTATTATTCCATAGGTTATGGATGTCAAAGTTTTAGAGGGATTCAATCCTCTAAAAATAAAAATTCTGAGAAGAAAGTTTAAAAAAACCTAATAAGGTTGGTGTAAAAGTTAAAAATAGGTTCAATCCTTTGGAAACCATTTGTGAAAGATTTGAACAACCTGGACACATTTCAAAATTATGACTTTTTTCCTTCACAATAAAAGTTTCTTGAAAATTATCAGAATCCAAAAGTTGAGAAAGAAAAGAAATAAAAAAAGTATCTTGTTGTTGAAACTGATCTTAAATATATAAAAGGAGAATGACATTGGATTCTTGATAGTGGGTGTTCTTATCATATGATATAATTAATGTTGTTTAAGAATTTGAAACAATTAAAAGAAGGAATGGTGTTATTTGGAAATAATGAATCGTTAAGAATCAAAGGTATTGGTTCATCCATTATTAGGAAAGAAAAAATGAAATCGAACAAAGGTTTATATGTTCATGGGATGAAACATAGCTTTTTATGTGTTTCAGAACTTTTTGATGTGGGTGAAAATTTTATCTTCAGAAAATATGGGTTTTTTGTGAAATAGATAAGATGTAAATATTTTTACAAGATACCAACATACGAAAGGAAACTTATTTCAAGTTGGTGAAATACAAAACTCTTGTTACTTGAGTATGGTAGAAGAGGATCAATTATAGAATAAAAGGTTGGGAAACATGTGTTAGAGAAACATAATAAATTTTTCAAAGAAATATAGTGTCCATGATATTCTTGATTATATGAGAAGAAGAGATTAGTGTTGCACTATTTTTTGAAAAGGAAATATTATAAATTTTTTGAATAATAAAGTTGATATTTTTTCAAAATAACCACTAGAAATTATTCATTCATAAATTTGTGGACCAATGAGGAAAAATTAAACAAATAGAGATAAGTACTTCATAATTTTTATTGATGACTTTAATATCATTACTTGTGTTATGTTTATGAAACATAAGTCGGATGCTTAAAAAATGTTTAAAAGTTTTAGGAGAAAATATGAGGAGGAATGTGAGTATTTAGTGTATAAGTTGAGAAATTATAATGGTTGTGAGTATAAGAATAAATAATTTTAAATTTATCTTGAGAATCAAGGAATTAGACATGATTATAGTATCTCATACACTCCTCAACAAAATGGAGTTATTGACAAGAATAATAGAAGCTTGGAGGAAATGGGGAGAACTGAGTTACTTGAATATGGTCTTTCTCATTACTATTGGAAGCAAGCCATGACTAAAACTGTATATATTAAAAACTGAGGTTTCTATAGGCCAAATTCACATATTACTATATATGAAATGTTTTATGATAAAACTCTAAGTTTAAATCACCTTAGAGTTTTTGTAAGTCCATCCATTATAAATAATAAAGGTTTAAACCTAGGAAAGTTTGAGCAAAAATGTAAAGAAGGAATATTTATTGGATATGCTCTAGAAGGAAGACGATACAGATGTTTCAATAAATAAACTAGAATAGTTTTTTATCCTATTTATGTGAAAGTTATTAAAAATCCTATGGAGGATAAACATACTTAGACAGATAATGAATTTGAATAGGGTAAGGAAAATTTTGTTAACCATTATGATAAGGATAAAAAAAATTGTAATCATAGTCAAGAAAAAGAAGAATTAGACTTATCTATTTCTTGTAATGAGTAAGAATCTAGAAAATCTCATCCTAGGCTGAGGAAGTAAGTTTAATATTAGAATATTATTGTTGATCAACATCAAAAGGTTCAAATAAGAAGAAAAACAAATGTTATTACACATACTTCCGTGTATTCAAAAGTTGATCCAAATGATGTGAAAGAAGCTTTTGAGTATCCATAATGGGTTCAGGACATGAATAAAGAGATGGATTAGATAGAAAATAATGATACATAGGAACTCATACCAAAACCAGATAACAAAAATGTTATTGGTACAAAGTGGGTATTCCTAAACAAGATTAATGAATAAAGTGAAGTCATAATAAAAAAATCAAGATTAGTGTGAAAAGGTTACTCACAAATTGAAGGCGTTGATTTTGATGAAACTTATTCTATGGTGTAAAGTTTATAAACAATCATTATTTTTTTCTATTTCACCACAATGAAGTTAAAAAAAACTTTCAAATGGATGTAAAATATGCATTTTTAAATGGGGATCTTGATGAGGAAGTTTACATTAAACAGTCTTGTGGATTTATTATCGGTAAATATGAAAGTTATATATGCATATTAAAGAAAGCCTTGTATGGGATGAAATAAGATCTGATGGCATGGTATTCTAAATTGGATACTTTCTTAAGTAATATAAATTTTAAGAAAGGAAAAGTTGATAGAAATATTTATATCAAAGAAATTCAAGAGTATTCCCTCATTTTAATTGTTTATATTGATGACATTATATTTTCTGGGAATGTTGAATGATTTGTTGAAGAAATGAAACGGTTGTTTGATATGTCTATTCTACGAGAAATGAAATACTTTCTTGTCTTACAAATTTTAAAAAAATAAGAAAATAATATTTCTTTCTCAAGAAAATTATGTTAAGGAACTTCTTAATAAGTTTGGTATGGAAAACTCAAAGCCTATTTCCACCATAATTTCAGTGGGAACAAAGTTTTTCTAAAGATGGATAAGGCAAGGAATTTGATCAGAAATAATGTCATAAGCTGATTAGAAGTTTGTAATATTTGACTACCTCAAGAACCGACATTATTTATGTTGTTACCTTATATGAAAGATTTCAGAGTGATCCTAAAGAATCACATTTACTTGTTGAAAAAAATAATTCTCAGAAACAATAATAACAGAAAAAAATTCAGAATAAGGTATGATATCTTTGAAAGTATTGATTTTTTTGGATATTCATGTTGATTGGGCAGGGAATGTTGATGACTGAAGATCCACATCAGGTGGAATTTTCTTTTTGGGGAAAAGTTGGGTTAGTTTTCATAAAAAGAAATAGAATTCAGTAACTCTTAGTATGGATAAATCTAAGTATGTTATTAATTCTCAAGCCACTACCCAACTTATGTAGGCAAAGACTCTGTTATAATATTTACTTGTTGAAGTGAAGTTACCCTTGATCTTGGAATGTGATAATCAAAGTAAAATAAATCTAACCAGAAATACGATACAAAATTCTAGTTCAAAAAATATTGATATCAAGTATAATTTCATCAAAGAGCATGTGGAGAGGAATTAATTGAAGTTTTAGTATGTTCCTACATCGAAATAATTTTCCAAAATTTTCACAAAACCTTTAATAAAGGAATATTTTTCTAAATTGAGGTTGAACATGGGAATCCAACCTATTTCTCATCAAGGTTGAGGTATGTTTATTTCTACCCTCTCTCATATTACCTTTGGATAGTGTTTTAAATGGGGAAAATTATTTCATAAATATTTTCTTATGGAAGCATGTAAATAGGGGAAGTTATGGGTAACCTCTCAATATATCATTGTATATATGTGAAATATTATAATTTTTTGTTGGAGTGATTTAGGAAACAAATTTTTTGTATTCTAGGGAAGTTGAATAAGTGAATAAAGATAATTAAGAAAGTTTTAAAGAAAAGTTGAATAGGTTTCATGATCACTACTTTTAGAAATAATGATTTTTCTATCAATGATTCTTGTTTCCTATAATGAGTTATCTCAGGTAGGATTAGAATCGTTGATAAGTAATCCATAACTTCAGGATATAAAGTTCAATGATTTATGAATATTGCTTGAAAAAAATTCAAAGGTGGTTTTTTTGGGACCAAGCTAGTAAGGATGGTTGTATTCATGTGTTTTCTTTTGTTGTCAATGAAGTTTAAGAAGAAAAGGGTGTTTAAGAAGAAAAGAAATCACCTCACTTTTTTGGTGTAAATCAGACTAACCATTGCATTATAGAAAATCTTAATCAAAATGGTAGAGAAATTCCATCATATTGAGAAGTTTGTTTCTAGATTAAAAGGATAATCGGACTTATCTTGGGTCCATAATGGAAGAATAGATCGTATTGGGGGAGAATCAGAGTCTTCATGACTGTGATATAAATGTGACAATGCTTTTATGATCTTGGAGTTCTCATAAATCATAAGTATTTTGTAAAACTTGTGATGCAATATTGATAAAATAAATGTATAGAAAAGGTGTTGTAAATTTTATTCATACTAATCATAATCATATCAATTGTATTCAGGGTGATCAAGAAAGAAAAATGTTGCTGGAGTAGTGGGAAGTTATAATACTTTCCATTGTAAGTCAAATGATGTTGAAGCTGATCTAAAATGTATTAAAATACATGAATAAAGTTATGATACAATTACAAATTTTTTAATGAAGGAATTTGTTGAAGTCAAATTTATTTAATACCAACCCATTGTATTTGGTATACCATCATATTCATCAAAGGAAGATTTGGTTGAGAAATAAAATTCAATGGTATTGTATTCAGAAAATAAAGAAGTTTTTAATACTAGTCCATTTGACTCGAATTGGAGGAAGAATTGGTTGGAACTAATGAATGAAAAGAAAAAGAAAATAATGTTGTGATCAATGTGAATAATAAATCCAAATCTTAATCAATAATTTATTCAACCATTTTTAATTGGTTGAATTACTTTGTTTATCATTCAAATGGGTCAAGAGAATAGATGAAGAAGAATTTATTGATTTAAATTTGTCTACATTTTAATGTGACAAATTGGAATCATAATTGGAATCATAATTTAGAGTGCTTGAAGGAGATAAAAAATTTCTGTAAGGGTGGAGCTTGAATTTATAAGAAGATGTTTTGTTTATATGTAGCTGGTATAGTGCATTGTAATGAAGAAATCAGACTAAAAGAATTGTAATTGGTAATCGAAATCAGAATGGTGTTTGTGAAGAAATTTAGAAGAGAGATAAAGTATTTAGAAGATTCAAGAAGGATCTAGAAGAAATAAGAATAATTCATAAATGTTGATGAAGTCAAGATGCACCCAAAATTCAAGGAAACATGAAAATTTGGGTAATTTGGTTGAGCATGAAATTTTTCATGAATCCTACCCAAACCACATTTGGGGTGAGTATAAAATAAAAAAAGTACAATGTACTTTTCTGACTGAAGTATTATTCACAAGAAGTAGAGAGAAGGAAGAGCACTGGATAAATACTAGAGAGAATAAGAGGTTTCCATATTGTTTTTCTTGAAAAAATCATGTCAGACAGAAGTGAAAGGATAAGAGGAAAGATGGAAATGTATTTAATTGATCATCATATTCATCTGATTATCATATTCAGTCGGTTACCATATTGGGAAGGATTAATGTATTGGGATTTATGAACTAAAGAATAAAGTGTTTAAAATTTTCTCAACCGTATTCTGACAGAGGTATATTTTTGGTATTGAGTAATAGGACTGGGAAAATTGGAATAGGAAATTGGACTGGGTTTTCTTAAAAAAATTGGGAATTTATTGCTATATTTTGGGTAAAAAAATGAAGAATCTATTTGAAAGTTTATATTTGTGTAAGTTGATAAAGAATCATTGTAACATGTTTTGTTACAAAAAACTTTTTATTACATAATTTTTTCTAGAAGGAAAGCACGCACTATTTGATTGTTTGAATAGTGCTACATGAGTTAAAGGTCATATGCTAATCATTGTATTCCACACAAAAGGATTGTTTTCTAGTGGATTGTGTGGTATTGGATCATTTACAAACCATACCAAGGATGTAGCCATTCTTATTAAATAGTGAACCTTATAAATTTTTGTCTTCTTGTGGATGTGTGTTTGAATTGTTTACAGTAGGGAAAATAATAATGGAAGATGATGGTTGTTTCATTTTATAAGGAAACATAAAAGAAAATATATCACTGGTTCACCCCCTCCCCCTCTTAGTGATACAATTATCCTGACTTAGTACTTACACAAGTGGGACCTTTTGGTCATAAAAATGGAACCCTATGACGTCATCTTGGGTTTTTATTAGTTGTCCATGGTCTAAGTCCAGATTGACTGTCACTATAGAAAATTTAGATTCCTATTCACTGAGGGGATGAGATTTTCCTTTTCTGGTGAGAGAGATCTCGTGGCAGAATGGGTGGGTTCTGCGAGCAGGAGGCTGTAACCCATCACCCATAAGCTGAAAAGTATAGCCCTAGGTGAATCAGGCTTTTCAATCATTTGGATTTATTAAGTTGCATAGGATTATATATATATGTCTTCCCCAAGGACATTCTTGGACTACCTCCAAGGTGGAAGATGGATTTTTTCATTGAATTGCATCCCATCACCGATCTAATATTTTCTACAACATATTGGATGACCCCTACTGAGATCCAAGAGATACAGTTGCAGTTAGGGGACCTTTGAGAGAAGGGTTTAATCAGACCCAGTGTGTCCCCTTGGGTAGCTCCAGTACTGTTCTTGAAAAAGGTGGATGGGATCTTATAGATTTTCATGGATTATAGCTGCCTAAACTAGGCCATGATAAAGAACAAGTACTCATTACCAAGGATTGACAAACACTCTGACCAATTGTGAGGTATGATATGGTTCTCAAAGATCGATCTGAGGTGCAGCTACCACCAGTTGAGGGTTTGTGAGGCTAATATTCCAAATCTGGCATTACGATGTCACCATAGACACTATGAGTTCCTTGTGATTTCCTTTGGTGTGATGAATTCCCATTCTTTGTTAATGGATTCGATGAACTAGGTCTTCCAATTGTATCTAGACCAGTTTTTTGGCCATATTCATCAATGACATACTCATCTACTTTGGATTAGAGAAGGAGTATGCAGATCACTTAATGTTGGTTCTATATTTTCTTCAAGATAACTAGATTTATAGGAATCTCTCAAAGATCCATTTCAGGATTCATGTAGTTCACTTTCTAGGGAATTTAATTTATGATCATGGTTTATCCATGGAACTAGTGAAGATTGATGTAGTTATTTATTAGGAGCCACCCAAGATCATTTCAGAGGTGAAAAGCTTTCTTGACTTAGTGGGGCACTATAAGAGGTTTGTGGAAGAGTTATCTAGAATTTTAGCTAATCTAAATTCCCTAACATAGAAAGGGAATTCATTTACCTAGTTTGAGTAATTCTAGAAGGCATTCAACAAGTTGAGGTTGAGGATAAAGAGTCCTCTTATGTTGAGAATACTATAAGAGGGAATATGGTGAATGGGGTATTGTGATGCCTCAAGAGATGGACTTGGTTGTGTGTTGATCCAGTGGTAGGCATTTATCACATACTGTTCGAGGTAGTTGAGACCCCACAAGGAAAACTAAATGACTCAGGACCTAGATCTGTCATCAATAGTCTTAGACCTGATGGTGTGGAGGCACTACCTTTTGGGGAAGCTCTTTTTGTTTTACTCGGACCATCAGAGTCTCAGGTATGTCTTCACTAAGAAAGAATTGAACATGAGATAGCGCTGCTAGTTAGAGTCCCTATAGAACTATGAATTAAATATAGTCTATACTCTAGTTAAGGTAAACATATTAGATATGACCTTATAAGGAATTCCCAAGCTCACTTTGTATAAGAGGATTCAGATTAGTTTTCCTTCTTGTAGTTGACCCTGGTAGAGCAGGAGGGTACAACATTTCTGTAGTCAATGGTATTGAATCCTATGCTTATCAAGTGTGTGAGAGAGTACCATCTGGGATATATAGACTATGAGGTTTTGTGGGACTAGATATCCATAGGGAACTCACCAGATGAATATTATGAAGGAGTAAATCACATCATCATTTTCTAGGTATGGACGGTGGTTCTAGTCACAATGGTGGAGGAGGTGATGCAAGAGTTTCACACTTCTACCCTATCTATATATCTAGGTGAAGGGAAGATGTATAGAGTCCTTTGGTGGCATTTTTGACGGTCCATCATGAGATGGGGAATAACTGATTTCATTTCTCGGTGCCTCAACTTTTAGCGTGTGAAGGCTGATAACCATGTTCTAAAAAGTTTTTTGTATCCCCTTGAGATCTCAGAGTAGAAATGGGATGGAATATACATGGACTTTTTCAGATGACAACAACTCATAGTGAAGTATCATGATTCTATTTGGGTAATAGTTGACTGGATCAGAAAGTCGGTGCACTTTCTTTCTATCAGGGAGTAGAGTTCGGTGGAGAATTTGGGGAAATTATACATATGGGAGATCATTCGCCTTCATGGTGTGCACTTGAAAATTTTCTCTGATTGTGATGCATGGTTTACATTATGATTTCATAGAGGACCATAGAAGAAATTCATTACCTAGATGAGGATGAGTACAGCCTTTTACCCCCATACCAATAGGAAGACTGAGCACACTATTCGGGTGTTGGAGGATATGTTGAGGGATTTCATGTTAGACTTTGGTTAGATTTGGGAGGATCACTTTCCTTTGGTAGAGTTTTTGTACAATAATAGATACCAATCTACTGTCAACATGTAACCATTTGAGGCCCTTTACAAGATAACCTGAAGGTTTCCCTTATGGTAGATAGAGATTGGAAAGACATCTCTTGTGGACCTAGAGATGGTAAAAGTGAAGACAGAGAAGGTCTGGGTCATCCATGGTTATATGAGGATGGACCAAATTAGATAGAAATAATATGCATATCATTATCATATGCCTTTTTAATTTGATAATGGAGACCATGTTTTCTTGAGTGTCTCCCAACAATGAGGATTGTAGAGGTTCGGGTGGGGAGGAAAGCTATCCCTAAGGTTTATTGGGATGTTTGAGATCATGTAGAGGTTTAGTGAGGTTTCTCACCACCTCACCCTACCCCCATATCTATAGAATGTGTACGACATCTTCTATATGTCACAGTTGAAGAGATGTGTGCATGAACCCATGCATGTCATCAAATGGGGTGAGATAGAAATCGAGGATGGATCCACATTTGCAAAGCACTCGATGGATATCGGGGATTAATAAGAGAGGACCCTGCATGGATGGATCATCCCCTTGGTTCACGTGTTGTGGAATAATGGAAACATGCAAGAGAGTTCCTAGGAGCATGATATCCAAGTGCAGGTTCAGTATCATGAGTTGTTTATTTAGTTTTTCTTTTAAAGGATGAAAATGTTGAAAAGGTGAATGATTTATAGACCTAGTTTTTCCTTGTAATACTTTTAGATATTTCTATATATATATTCAGATCTAGGTGTTGAGACATTGTGAAATTTCAAGTCCTGATGTTCCCATAATTAATTTTATAAAAATATTAAATATATTTTATATTTTTCATGCATAGTTTCTCAAAAAAAATGCAGTAAATCTTAAACATAATCTCAAATAAGAAATCTGAGACCATGATTGATTCCAAAACATGGTTTTTATCCTAGGTTCGACCTAAAATAGGTTGACACGGGGCGTTTGGACATATCTCTAGTTGGAAGTACGTTTGGTGGATTAATTATTTTTTTAATTAATTAATTAATTAATTTTAAACTAAACATAATTTTTATAAATATACTGCTATGTCGATTCTCTTAGGGTTATCCCCATAATATTAGGATCTGCTAAGATATTATATTTCATCCTTCATTAGATAATCACCGTGTACTATGATGAAATGTTGGATCAGAGCAGATCGAAGTGAAGAAAATTCAATGACACACTTCGATCGTTGGAGGGTGAATTCTTCAAGGAAAAATGATCCAATATCTCGGTCAGAATCTTAAATTTTTTTATGCCCTTATTGATTAAATTGATTGAGCATATCAATATCTCCTATTTATTTTCTCCAATTTTAGATTTTCTATGCTTCTATGTACCGGATTAAATTGGTTATTTTAATGTTTTCTAACCCTAGATTCCCATTCTTGGTCCTTGGACAATAACTCTTGGAAATGATCATTTAATCCTCTATTCTTGTGACTTTATCCATTAATTTCTTCTCGTTCTTCACCAGTTGGAACCTATGGTCTTGGTTCGACATTATCTGGTGGTACCAATCTCAATTGAACCCCTATAATCACAAAGGAATCATGTGTAATGATCGGATCAAGAAATCAAGCACAGATCTGGGATGTTCATGGGTTGTGGATGATCTCTTGTATGATCATAAGATTAATCTTCAATAGTGGAGGAATATCTGGAATGATAAACCTAAGAGGAACCATTGTAGAATGATGTGGACAATTTCTGATGAATGGTGGACGAAAACAATGAACGGAAGTTAGATACAAAAATTTCAGGTGGAAATGAGGCTGGATCAATTGTAAAATAGCTTGAATCAAAGAGTGAATCACATATATGAAATTCTAAGAAAACCCCAACTACACAATTTTTACTAGTATTAATGCATAGCGTGTATCCCCTTGGCTATGGTGGCTAGGGTTTCAAAAGTTTATAAGGATGGAACAGTGTGTATCCCTCCTACACGTCATCCCCAGGTGGACGAGTCATGTGATGGACCACATGGGTAGGACTCCCTATGAGATTAAATGGCCAGAAACATGTATGTGTACAAAAGTACATGGACATGGGGTCATTTACATGAACACAAGGTCATGTACATAGACATGGGGTCATATACACGAACACGGCTAGAAGGACACGACCCAGTCCCAAGTAGCTTGGTCACACAATGTAGTCCACCTACACGATGTGTAATCCTACATAGATTGGGATCCATTTTCTAGATAGGTACATGGACAAGCCATGGAGAAGGACTACACACCTTGTGGATCCCCTCACATTTCATGTACCCCTTAGTTCCTTTTGAGGAAACTTTAAGGTTTCATATATCCTTCGTTTGAACTCGGATTTTGGTCTACGAGTAGCCTATACTGAGTATTTTTTATATAGAACATGATGGTTCCCTCAGTTGTGGATTTTGAGATACGATGTGGAATGTTCTAGGAATGAAGTTTATTTAGGTGATGCTCGAGGATGGTAGTGATCAGGCAGAGTCACTAGAGGATTCTATTAGAGTGGAACCCCCCCCCCCCCCCATCAGCCTGGCATGGGTCCTCTATAACTACATTATGAGTGGAACCCCCTATCTAATAGGGTGCAGGTTCTCGATGACCAAAGTGGAACCCCTTATTGTACCATAGCATGGGTCCTCTAATTCCAAGTGGAACCCCCTATTGGATAGGGGTTGGGTCCTTGGTGACCAACATCGATCCCCACCATTATACTAAGGCATGTTTCATTGACTTCTAAGTGTAACCCCCCTATCAGATAGGGCATGGGTCCTCAATGAATAGAGTGGACCCCCCCCCCCTACTGCATTAGGGCATGAGTCCTTGACCTATAGAGTGGAACCCCCAATCATCTTGCATATAGGTCCTCTACCCATCGAGTGGAACACCCCTATCGAATAGGGCATGGTTCTTCATGACACTAGAGTGAACCCCATATTAGCATGGGAGCGGGTCCTCTATGGATACCTATAGAGTGTAACCCTCTGATGCACTAGAGCATGATTCCACTACTTAGATATTGTGGCCTCTCGACTGTGAAGCATAGTAACAAGGTGTGACTTGACATGCACGGTTACTTCTAGGTAGACACGTGAGATTTAGGGCATCATTGATTGACTTTTGGAACTGTTGGTGACTCTTCTTATTAGGCTGATCTATTATAAGTGCCCAGTCAGGATAATTGTATCACTGAGAGGGAGAGGGGTGAATCATTGATATATTTTCTTTTATGTTTCCTTATCAAATGAAAAAACCTTCACCTCCTTTTAAATATTACTTTCCCATTTGAAAACAATTCAAACACACATCTATAGGAACATAAGTATTTATAAGTTTTTTTATTCTATAAGAATAGTTGCATCCTTAGTATGGTTTAGAAATGATCTAATACCACACAATACACTAGAAAAAAATCCTTTGTTTGGAATACAATTAGTAGGATATTCCCTTTCACTCATGTAGTACTATGTAAATAATCCAATAGTGTGTGTGATCCTTCTAGAAAAAAATGATGTAATACAAATTTTTTCTAAAAAAAGTGTTATGTTGATTCTTTATCAACTTTCACAAATATAAACTTTGAAATAAATTATTCATTTTCTTACATAGAATATGGTAAAAAATTCCTAGACTTTTTAATAAAACCCAGTCTGATTTCCTAGTGTGATTTTCCCAGTCATATTTCTCAATACAAAAAATATACCTCTATCAAAATACTATTAAGACAATTCTAAAAACTTTCTTCATCAGTTAAAAAATACCAATATGAAAATCCTTCTAATATGATAATCTATTGAATATGATAATTAACTGAATATGATGATCATATAAATGCATTGAAATCTAGTCTCATCTCCTTTCTCTTTAGTCCAGTGGGATTTCTGTAAGAAAAACAATCTGAAAACCTCTTCTTATATCTAAAATTTCTTCAGTTATCTACCTTATCTCTACTTATAGTGAATAGTAATTCAGTCAAAAAATTACAATGTACATTTCACATTTTATACTCACCCCAAATTTTGTTTGGGTGGGATTCCTATAAACTTTCATGTTCAACTAAATTACCTTAATTTTCATGTTTCCTTGAATTATAGGTGCATCTTGACTTCGTCAACATTTCTCAATTCTTCTCATTTTTTTCAATCCTTATCAAATCTTCTAAATACTTCATATATATTCTAACTTTATTAAAAAAACAACAGTCTTATTCTGATTACCCATTCTGATTCACTCAGTACGACTTCTTCATTACAAGGAATTGCACTGGCTGCATGTAAAAAAACATTTTCTTCAAAAATCAAGCTTCCCCTTTCCAGCACTTTTGTATCTCCTTCAAGCTCTCTGAAGTTTGATTCTAATTATTATTATGATTTGTCTCATTGTGATGAAGAAAAATATAAATCAATAGATTCTTCTTCATCTATTATCTTGACCCATTTGAACAAAGTAATTAAACCTATTGAAAATGTTTGACTATATTGTTGATTAAGCTCTGAATTTAATCTTCGCATCGGTCACCACATTCTTTTATTTTTCTTTACATTCATTGGTTCCAAAAAAATTTACTCTCAGGATTATAGTAGCATACTGGGTCTGATGGACCGGTATCAACAAATTCTTTCTCTTCTGAATAGGATATCAATTACTTTTCCTACTTAACCAACTCTTCCTTTTATAAATATGATGGTATACCAAATACGATGGATCAGTATTCAGAAACTTCGACTTCATAAACTTCCTTAATTATCAAACTTGTTCTTGTATCATGACTTCCTTCGTGACTTTGAATACATTTGATATCAACTTCAGTATCTTCTGACTTATAATGGAAAGTATTGTAACTTCCCACTCCTATAACAACAACTTTATTTCCTACTCAGCCTGTATATGACTGATATTATTATGATCAGACTGAATACAATTTTCAGTATTTTTTATCCACCTTTCCTTTATCAAGATTGAATCAAAAGTTTTAAAGAATACTTATTATTTATGAGAACTCCAAGATCAACAAAGCATCTTCACATTTATATTTTATTCGTGTAGACTCTGATTCTCCCCCATTATGATCTATACTTCTAGTCCAGACCTGAGTTGAGTCTGATGATCCTTTTCATCTACAAAAAAAACTTCTCAATACGATGGAATTTCTCAACCATTATGATTCTGATTTTCTAGAATATGATGGCCAATCATATTTACACCAAAAACAAAGTTAAGTGGTTTCTTTTCTTCGTAAACTTCCTTTTCATCTTAAACTTCATTGAAAACAAAAGATGAAACCTAAATATGATCATCCTTATCATCTTGTCCTAACAATCTCTACCTTTTTATTTTTTTCAACCACGATTCATAAATAATTGAACTTTGTATCCTCAATCTTTGGATTACTTATCAAAAATTCTAATCCTACGTGAGATAAATCATTAAAGGAAACAAGAATAATTGACAGTAAAACCATGATGTCCAGAAGTAGTGATCATGAAACCTCTTCAACTTTTATTCACAACTTTCTTCCTTAGCTTTCTCCACTTCTTCTACTTCCCACGAATATAAAAAAAAATTCCTACAACCACTCCAAAAAATAGTTATAATAGTTTACATATATATAATTTTTCATTCATAGCTTACCCACAACTCCCCCTATTTACATTCTTCCATAAGGATATATTTATGAAAAAAATATCCTCCTTGAAAACACTATCCAAAGGTAATATGGGAGAGGGGAAAAATACACATTCCTCAACCTTAATGAGAAAGAGGTTGTATGCCCATATTAAACCTCAATTTAGAAAAATATTCCTTCGGTAAAGGTTTTATGAAAATATCAAAAACTTACTATGATGTAGGAACATACTCCAGCTTCAATTAATTCTTTTCCAAATTCTATTTGATGAAATGATACTTGATATAAATATGTTTTTAATGATAATGTTATATCATATTCCTAGTGATATTGATTTTATTTTGATTATCACACCCCAAGAGCAAGGGTAACTTCACTTCAACAAGTAAATATTCTAACTAAGTCTTCATCCACATAAGTTGGGTAGCATCTTGAGTAGAATCAACATACTCAACTTCAGTCATACTAAGATTTAATGAATTTTATTTATTTGTATGCTAACTAACAAAAAATTTCCTTAAAAAGAAAAATCCACCTGATATAGATCTTCTATCATCAACATTCCCTACACAATTAGTATCTGAATACCCAAACAAATCAATACTTTATGAGCTATCATACTTGATTCTAAAAAATTTTATGCCATTGATGCATCTAAGAATTATTTTTTCAGTAAGTAAATGTGATTATTTAGGATCACTCTGAAATATTTAACATAAGGTAATAACATAAACAATGTCAGGTCTTGAGGAAATCAAATATAAAAAAATTCCAATCAACTTATAAAATTATTTTTGGTCAACTTTCTTACCTTATCCATCTTTAGAAAACATATTTACCACTAAAATCAGGGTGGAAATAGTTTTTGAGTTTTCCATTCTGAACTTCTTAAGAAGTTACTTAGCATAATTTTCTTGAGGAAGAAAGATGTGCTTATTGTTTTTTAAAATTTATAACCTAAGAAAGTGTTTCATTTATCCCAATATAGACATCTAAAATAACTTTTTCTTTTATTTAGGAAATCTTTCACAAGATATTTCATCATTCCCAACAAAGTTAATGTCATCAACATAAACAATTACAATGAGGGAATACTCCTAACTTTATTTGATATAAATATTGCAATCAACTCTTCCTTTTTTAAAACCCATCTTCCTTAAGCAAGTATCCAATTTAGAATACCATGACCTATGAGATTATTTTATCTAATAAAAGGAATTATTCAATCTATATACATAAATTTCATCTTTTACAACAAAAAAATCCACAAGTTTGTTCAATGTAAACTTCCTCATCAAGATCCCCATTTAGAAATGCAGACTTTATATCCATTTGAAAGATTTTGTAACTTGATTGTGAAGTAATATCAAGAAAAATTATGATTTTTTATAAACTTTCCACCTAAGTAAAAGTTACATCAAAATCAAAACCTTCAATTTTTTAGTAACCTTTTCACAATAATCTTTCTTTTTTTTCTTATCACTTCACCTTCTACATTCATCTTGTTCTGGAATACCCACTTTGTACCAATAACATTTTTATTATTTGGTTCTGGAATGATTTCTTATGTATAATTATTTTCTATCTAATACAACTTTTCATTCATGTCCTGAACCCATTCCAGATACTCAAAAGCTTCTATTACATCATTCCACTCAACTTTTAAATACAAGGAGTATGTGTAATAGTATTTTTTGTTCTTCTTTTTTGAACCTTTTGATGTTGATCACCAATAATATTCCAAGCTTCTACTTGCTTCCTCAGCCTAGAATAAGATTTTCAAAATTATTTCTCATCATTGGAAATAGCTGAATCTAATTCTTCTTCTTCTTTAATAGGATTAAAATTATCTGTATCCTTATCATAATTGTTAACAAAACTTTCCTTACCCCATTCAATTTCTTTATTATTCTGAGTATGTTTATCCTCCTTATGTTTTTCAATAAATTTCACATCAACAAAATCAATATTTCTTCTAGTTTCTTTGTTGAAACATTTTTTTCCTATTCCTTTTGGAGAATAGCCAATAAATATTCCTTCTTCACCTTTCTTATCAAACATTCTATGTTTTCCACCTTTCTTATTTATAATGCATGGAATCCTAAAAACTCTTAGGTGCTTCAAACTTGGAGTTTTATAATAAAACATTTCATATGGAGTAATATGTGAATTTGGCCTATATAATAATCAATTTTGAATATATACAGTTGTACTCGTGGATTTCCTCCAATAGTAATGAGAAATACCATGTTCAAGTAACATAATTCTCCCCATTTCCTACAAACTTCTATTCTTACTTTCAGAAACTCCATTTTGTTGAGGAGTGTATGAGGAACTATACTCATTTCAAATTACATGATTCTCAAGATAAATTTACAATTCTTCATTCTTATACTCACCACCATTATCATTTCTCAACTTCTTCACTAAATACTAACATTCCTTCTCATCTTTCCTCCTGAAACTTTTAAAAATTTTCAAATCGTCTGACTTATGTTTCATAAACATAACACAAGTAATTTGAGTAAAGTCATCAATGAAAGTGATGAAGTAATTATCTCTATTTTTTTATTGTTTTCTCATTGGCCCACAAATGTATGAATGACTAAGTTCAGGGGGGATTGAACAAATCTCAACTTTCTTATGAACGAAATTTGTAATATTTATTTTCTAAAAAATAGTGAAACACCAATCTCTTCTTAAAAAATCAGGAAAATCATGGACACTATATCTCTTTAATAACTTGATCATATTTCTCTGACACATGTGTCGCAACCTTATACCACAATTGATTCTCTTCAACCATACTCAAGTAATAAGAGTTTTTTATTTCACCAACTTGAAATAAGTTTCTTTTCGTACATTTCCTACTAGTAACAATATTTCCATCTTCCTTACTTTTCATAACAAACCCAAATTTTCTGTAGATAAATTTTTTACCATCATCACAAAGTTTTGAAACATGTAACATGTATTGTTTTATCCCGTTTTATTTTTTCTTTCCCAATAATAGTTTAAAAAACACCTTTGATTCTCAATGATTAATCATTTCTAAATTTCACTGTTCCTTATTTTAAGTCTTTCACATTCTTTAACAACCTTAAGTATCCTAACATATGAGAAGAATACCCACTATCAAGAATCCAATATCGTTCTTTTTTCATATCTTTAAAAGTGGTTTCAACAATGATATATTTTTCTTATTTCTCTTCTTTCTTCACTTCCAGATTTTGAGAATTGTCAAGAAACTTTTGTTGTGAAGGAAACAAAATAAGACATAATTTTTCAAGGTTTCCAAGTTGTTCAAATATTTCACAAATGTTTTCCAAAGTTTGGAACCTATTTTCAACTTTCCCACCAACTTTTTCAAGTTTCTTTTGAAACTTTCTTCTCAAACTTCTTCTTTTGAGAGGATTGACTCCCCCTTAAACTTTTCCTTCCAAAACCTGTGGAATAATAGTAATGCTATTGGATAAACCAATACATATTTTCTGTATATCTGAATCCACCATAATAGAAACAGTATCCATAGAAAGATTATTTTCCTCTGAAACTTTCATACTGACTGGAGTTATAAACATGCTTCCCAGTAGCCTTCTTGTATTTCTTATCTGAACCTCCAACCTTTCTACTATCAATAGAAACCTTCTTTTTCTTTTTAGATTTATATTAATCATAAGTAATATAATCATTTAAATATTTAGAATATTTAGAAACATTTTCAGACTAAGGATGTTTAAAAACTTATGAATTCCCAACTTTGTTGATCCTGGCTAAATACATAATCTTTTCGGCTTTCTTATTTTTGGAAAAAATTAAATCTTTCTTCTCAACATTTGATGGTAACTTTTTTCGATCCTTATCAGATTTCTTATTATGAGAACCTTCACTAACTTCAGAGATATAGTTTTTAAAACTTTTATTTCTCTCTTCATGTTTAGAAAGTATTTGTTGGATAAGTTCCAAATCTTTTTCTTTTTTCTTCAGTTTCACTTCCAGATGTTCATTATGATTATTTTATTCCCCAAGACATTTCTTTAAATCATAAATCACTTTCACAGGCTTTAAATTCTTATAAAAAACATTCTTTATTGTTTTTTGAGTAACTTTCATTTTTCAACTTATTTATTTTTTTCTCTTGTCTTCCAATCTTTCTCAGTAATTCTTTCAATTCTTATTTTAGATGAAATTCTAATCAAGTTTCTTCTTCTTCAAAATTATTGCTTCTGAATTCTTCATCATTCACTATTGCAATAAAATTATTCTCACTAACATACTCATCATATGTTTCATATTCAGTTTCACTACCTTTTTCTTCTTCATCTTTATATAAGAAACTTCTTATTTTTATTTTAAGAGTTTCTCATCTTTCCCTTAGAAAAAATATGTATCCTTATCGCCCTGTTTCTTCCACAATATTATTGGTTTTCTTTATTCTTCATCACTATCCTCTTATTTATTTCTTTGAGGAAATTTGTAAGAAAAGTTCCCAATGGTTCCATATTAAAATAATTCCAAGGGAAGCTTCCCTTTGTTTTTACTTATTCCTCTTCTCACGTTTTTATAAAAAAAGGATAAAAAATAATCATGATTTTTATATACCTCATTTTTAGAATCAGATTAACCATCTTATTCTTCAATAAGAATTTTCTTTGACTTCTCTTTCTTAGAAGCCTTAAAATACATTTATCTATCAAATTTTATTTATAGATTTATCCCTTCTCATTTTATAAGTGATGAGAGTTCTATGAAAATCATCTAGAGATAATATTTTAGCATCTCTATCTTACAATGAAGAAAATTTTGCATAAAACTTTCCAGGAAATATTATTAAGATCTTTTCAATAACTATAGAATCCTAAAAATTCTCACCAAGACATCTGATAGTGATGATAACCCTAGTAAATAATTCCCCAACGGATTCAAACTCACCCATTTTTAAATCTTCGTACTTCAGCCTCCAAATTTTTAATTGTTTCCTTCTTCACTTTTTTATTTCCTTAGTATATGTTTTTCAACTTTTCCCATATACCTTTGGTTATAGAAACACCCTTCACACTTAAGAGTTTACTTTCATAAAGTGATGATAATAAAGCATTATTGGCCCTTCCATCGTTCTAAATATTTTTCTTATCAAAATATGTAAGAGTAACTTCATCATCAATAGGAGGAAATCCATATGTTGTGGATTCAAGAACATCATAAACAATATAAATAAGATAAGGCAACATTATATCTTTATAGATATGATATTTTATTCCATAAAAAACTAGGATACCTTTACTGTTCACACAATTTTTATTTTCCATAAACTTCTTTTCAAAACTTCGGAAAAGAAAAACAAAGGAAACCTTAGTTTTGATACCAATTATAAGTACCTAGTCAGGATAGTTGTATCATTAAGAGGGGGAGGGGGTGAATCAGTGATATATTTTCTTTTATGTTTCCTTAGAAAATGAAACAAAATTCTCCTTCTGTTAAATATTACTTTCCCTGTTGAAAGTAATTTTAACACACATCCATAGAAACATAAGAATTTACAAGGATTACTATTCAATAAGAATAGTTATGTCCTTGGTATGGTTTGGAAAAGATCTAATACCAAAAAATCCACAAAAAAATAATACTTCTATGTGGAATAAAATGAGTAGGATGTTCCCTTTCACTCATGTATCACAATGTAAATAATCTAATAGTGCATGTGCTCCTTCTATCACAAATGATGTGATACAAAGTTTTTGTAAAAAAATATGTTATAGTGATTCTTTGTTAACATTCAAAAATATAAAACTTCAAATCAATTCTTAATTTTATTACCTAGAAGCTGGTATAAACTTCCTAAACTTTTTAATAAAACCCAGTTCGATTTTCCCAGTCTGATTTCTCAATATGAAAAATATACCTCTATCAGAATATGGTTGAGATGAATCTAAACACTTTCTTCTTTAGTTCGGAAATCCCAATAAGATAATACTAACCAATATGATAACCTACTGAATAAGATAATTAGTTAAATATGACTATCATTAGAATGTGTTTCAATCTTATGTCTTCTCCTTTCTCTTCAGTCTGGTGTGATTTCTTCAAGAAAAAAAAATCGGAAACCCCTTCTTATCTCTATAATTTCGTTAGTGCTCTGCCTTATCTATACTTATAATGAATAGTAATTCAGTCCGAAAAGTACAATATAATTTTCACTATTTATACTTTCCCTAAATGTTGTTTGGGGGGATTCTAGAAAAGTTTCCTTCTCAACCAAATTACCCTAATTTACATGTTTCCTTGAATTTTGGGTGCATATTGACTTCATAAATGTTTCTAAATCATTCTCATTTCTTCTTAATCCTTATCAAATATTCTAAATAATTTATATCTCTTATGAATTTCTTCACAAACACCAGTCTGATTTTGATTACCCATTCTGATTTGATCAGTATGATTTCTTCATTATGATGCACTGTACCAGCTGCATGTAAACAAAACATCTTCTTAGAAATTCAAGCTTTCCCTTTCCAACACTTTTTTATCTCACTCAAGCACTCTGAAGTTGGATTCCAATTTTGATTACAATTTTTTTAATTACAATGAAGAAAAATGTAAATCAATAGATTCTTCTCCATCTCTTCTCTTGACCCATTTGAACGATAAAAAAAGTAATTAAACCTATTGAAAATGGTCGACTACATTGTTGATTAAGATTTGAATTTATTCTTTACATTGTTCACCACATTATTTTCTTTTTATTTTCATTCATCGATTCCAACCAATTCTTCCTTTGATGATTACGATGGCATACCGAGTCTGATGGACCGGTATCAAAAACTTCTTTCTCTTTTGAATACGGTACCAATGAATTTTCTTACTCAACCAAATCCACCTTTGATGAATATGATGGCATACCTAATATGATGGATCAATATTAAACAACTTTGACTTCAGTAACTTCCTTTATTCACAAACTTGTGTTTGTATGATGAATTAATTCATGACTCTGAATACATTTGAGATCAGTTTCAACGTTGTCTGATTTACAATGGAAATTATTGTAACTTATTTTTCCTATAACAACATATTTATTTCCTACTCTACTTGAATATAATTTATATGATTATGATCAGACTGAATAAAATTTCCATCACCTTTTCTTCACCTTTATTTTATCAAGATTACATCACAAGTTTTATATAATACTTATTCTTTATGAGAACTCCAAGATCAGCAAAGCATCATCACATTTATATCATAGTCATATAGACTCTAATTATCTCCCATTGTGATCTATTCTTCTAGTGTAAACCTGAGATGAGTCTGGTGATACATTTCTTCCAGAAAAAAAATTCTCAATATGATGGAATTTCTCAACCATTGTGAGTTTTATTTTATTTAATATGATGGTTAGTCTGATTTACACTAAAAGATTTGAGGTGATTTATTTTCTTAAAAAAAATCCATTTATTCTTAAACTTCATTGAAAATAAAAGACAACACCTAAATACAATAATCCTTATTATTTTGGTCCTAATAGCTATGAGATGTAGATCCACCGAACTCTATTGTTTGGGATTCTTTTGACTGATCATATATATATTCCCCTGAATACATACCTTTGGATTTTATTACTCTCTTTTCATGGGTTGTGAAGATGTGTGTAGTATTCCACATGATTTCTAGGCTTAGATTCTCAAGATTGAACGATTATACTCTCTTAATATGGGTGGAAAAGACTCTAAATGTAGTTTAGCTACTCACCGTGTTGAGTCCCTTATGTTTAGATGAGGTTAAACTCTCTTGGATGGGTTGATCTTTTCGCATTAATTATATCTTCCATCATGTGTACTATATACTGTATTTATTTCCTATTTTATCTCTTAATGCTCCCCCTTTGGCTTTTGGGCATCCTACTAGGTAAGTATATACTCACCCCTGTATGGAATTTTACCACATATATCGTGTATTATAGAGACGACGGGTAGGTTGACTTTAGATGAGATTAGGGATACTGGGTTATTTAGACCACGTATGGTGTTCGTATCTTAGAGATCAAAAGCTGGGATCTCTCAGTATTTTACTTTTCTAGTTTTTTTAGTTTGGGACATATTTCTAGTTGGGTGTGGATTTTTACCCTTTACTTTTCAGTCTGTACTTTCATACTCTTGTACATCCTAGAGGTTTTTCAATCTTGGTTTTCTTTTTAGTTGTTTCATATTTTTATTATTATTCTTCTGTACTTATGCATTGAGATGGTTGGGTTTGTGTATATCAGTACTTAGGAAAAGGTCTCCCATTTAGGATATGTCTTTCATCTTCTATCACCACCACCTGGATTATGAAGGTGGGCTTGGGGTAGTTTTGGCTCAAGCACCAGATTAGTTCAGGTCATGAAAGTAGTCATATTGCAGTAGTTTTAAATTATATTTGTACCATATAAAGCAATCAAAGGATGGGTGTTAATAGATTTCCTTTCAGAACACACCTTTGTAGAAATAATTCCATCAAATACTGAATCACCTGATAAAGATATTTTCTTTGTTCAAAGTGAGCCTGAGACATGGGAGATGTATTTTTATAGTGCATCTAAAATCCCAATAGGAAGGAGAAGGGAAGACCCTAAGCTTAATAAATTTGGGTTAGGAATCATTTTTATCTCTCCAACCAAGGTTTTTCTCTGTTATTCCTTTCTATTTTCAGAAGGCTTTACCAGAAATGAGTCATAATATCAATACCTCATGCAGGCTTAGAACTAGCACTACAAATACTAATGACCCACTTTAAGGTTAAAGGAGATTTAGAGTTAGTGGCCAAGAATATCAATTGTTATTACACTATTAGAAAAGAATATATGATTCCCCTGCTTGACTATGACTTAGGGATGGTGGAATAATTCCCCTCAGAGGCAACATTAACTCACATCTGGTATTCACAGAATTCCCCAGAAGATACATTGTAAAACATAGATATAGATTTGGAAGATCCATATTGGGATGAAATGGTCATCAAAACTATACACCGTAAAAAGTTATTTCCATTTGTTCGTGATATCATGGATGAGATCAACGAGGTTAATTCCATCCTCAATCTAGAAGTTCTTGCAAGATTTTGGATGATACTGATAATAGAGTACCTCTGGAACAGATTTCATCAGTAAAAGCAAGAAAATAGAAAATATGATAATGGGTAGTAAAATTAACCCTTTATAATAACCTAAATACTTAAAAGATCCTATATAAATGGGGCTCTTATGGGGTCCTCCTCAGGGTGTATTGATGTAGGGGAAATTTTTGTCAGCATGAAAGTACATACCATCGCATGTTGTTCCCACCAATCACGGATCAAGATTTATCATCAAATCAGTAGGATTAGGTATTTATGGCCTTCAATGACATGAGATTGTACACAATTTACCAAAAAGTGTCATTCTTATCAAGTGTATTCCAACTTCATCCATCAACCCCTAGAGTTGTTACACACTTCCAAATACTTCTATATATTTTCTATATGGGGAATGGATGTCATAGGGAAATACCCTCTAGCTATAACTAATAAGTTCAGGTACATCCTTACTACTAGTAACTTCTTTTAGAAATGGAAGGATTCAATACCCCTCAAGGATGTTGGGATGAAGAACAACCACACCAGATTTGGTGTCCCTCACACAATACTAACAGACAGTGACATCAATTTCTATTCTTCCAAATTGAAAAGACTTTACCAAGAGTACAACATTGATTCCAACTGTTCATCACACTATCATGTAGTGGTGAATGGAAAGATAGAGGATTTCAATAAAACCATATCATACATACTCCAAAAATGGTGGATAAAGAAAAAAATATTATCTTGGTAAAATTTTCATGCCTTATAGGATTATAGTGATACAACTTGTACTTATACACTAGAAACCATGTATTCACTAGTATATGGGAAATAAGTAGTCCTATCCATCAGGTTCCAATTTCCTTTACTTCACATTTCCATTTTCAATCAGTTATCTACAAATGACCAATATAAAAAGAAACTAGATGAAATAGAACAACTAGATGAGAAAAGACTATGTACATTTCATCATTTATAGGTTTATAGAAATAATATAGAATAATATTTTAATAAGAAATTTATCCTCTATTTATTCCTCCAAGGAGAACTTGTTTTGGTTCTTAGGTCCCTAATGATACCTGGGAGGAATCCTCTAAATCTTGAACCAAAATGGGAGAGACCTTTGTCATCCATAAGGTCTACTCTAATGGTGTATATTCACTGATTACCATATATGGTGAGTGTATCAATTACCTAACCAATGAAAGGTTTCTCATGATATACTTCAGGTGATCAGTAACCCGTCGTAACTTTAAACTGCATAGTGGTCTTTATCACAATACCTTAAAAGTCATCACCTGCTCTTCACCATATGACATTGAACTGCATGTATAACATCCTTATCACGTGACATTAAACTACATGGTTTAGACCTCACCATTCCTTGTTTCTCACACCAAACATGGCTCATGTGGTCTTAGGAATCCTGGTAGGGACCTGACTACATGGTGAGACCCATCAAGTCACCCTATGATCTAAGCACCATGTATTTAAACTATGTGTATCTCATTTGGAAAATTATTTTTCAATCTGATACCTTATTCTCTATTTTGATGTCAGTTTTAAAACATCCTCACCATAATATGTTAAACCGAATGGTTAACATCCCTTTTACATTATGTAAAACTATGTATTGTGGTGGTCGTCTCCTTGGAGGACCATCATTCCTAGTGACGGACTCATATCGCACCTCTATCACAGATTATGTGTTTCTTGATTCTATCCTTGATGAGATACATAGTGATGACTAGATTCCTGAACCTATTCCCAACCTTAAATCAACAAATGTGTGTCCCCGCTCTCCTGTATGTGATATATCTTTACATGGGAGATTCTAGCTTGGGTTTACCTTTCACTCAAAAACCCAACTAAAAAAAGTGTCTCTCTCCCTTAATGAGAACTTTATTAGTGTGGGGAACATTATTATTATATAACTACATGTTTCTTGATTCGCACTTTCATGGGATATGTAGTGATTCCTAGATCCTAAGACTCAATACAGTTGTAAAATGATAAAAATTCCCTCTCCCCATACAAGAACATGGTTAGTGTGGGGATCCCTTACCCACATAACTAAATGTGTCTTGATTTCCACCTTTACAGGATATGTAGTGACACCTAGGTCCTTCATTCTAGGAACATCCATGAAGAAAAATATTCTATTTATCTCCAATAAATTACCTCTATTTAGGTAGGAAATAACAACACGGGATCCCTCATTTATAAACTCATTATTGAATCAAAATTTCTCATTTACTACATATGAATTGGATCTATGTAGGAAATTTCCCGTCCATTAATTATGTTGATATAAATACTTCATTCATTCCTGAACATACCCATTTCATAAATCACACTATGTGTTTAAAGTGTTTTGTACCTTCATAATCCTTCTTTGATATTAGAGATAAAATCATCTGACTAAAAAAGGGTACATTTGTTTTGAATATTCATATTACACCCAATATGGATCTATATAATGTTTTCCCCCAATGAGGCATGTCAACTAAAGATAATTTCATTCTCAGGGGAAAATACTTTCATCTTTGTATTCCCTAGAAACATTGTAATAGAAACCTATTTTCTAACATGGTCCAAATTTATTCCCTATATACTTTCCCCATATCATATTCTCATATTCAAGATCTCTAATATCATGGTTTACAACTTCCCTTCTTCATTTCCAAAAAATGTTAGATCATTCTTATCCAGAACACCATGGAATGAAAAATAAAGGGTTATGTTCCAAAAGAGACCCTTGATTGGAATTTTTTTGTATAATTTGGATAACTCCCTAACGTCTCTTATTTCTCACATCGAGCATGATTCATGTGGTCTTAGATATTTCAGGTTATTATTCCAATTTTTGGGGTTAATTCATCGAATATTGATCCTTGTTGAAATACATTAAAAGGAACACCATAGGTCAAAGTTGCACAACCTTAAAATATAGCCACCCACCTGTCCAACCACTATGAAATTAAACTAAGTATGTATATTTGTGGGGTCTTATATACCTATTCTTAATCAATCCATTCACATCAAGTTCACCATTTTTTATTCTAATGAAAATAGGGTCCAACGCTTGATTGTGGGTGGTTGAGTATGGTTTCACAACCTATTCATTTCAGTTTCATCATTTTTTGTTTCATGCTCGTTTTTTGGGTCGATTTCCAATGGGGTTTATTTGTGGAAACAAAAAAACCCAACGATTACCACATTCATGATATGGACTTGCTTCCAATGGTAGGTGACCACTAAGGATTTTTTTCTAAAGGCACTTAGGGAATCACATTGATCTATAGGATGGGAGTTCAGGCTCATCACACCCTTTTGGGGGGAATTTTTTCCTCCTTTGGGAATATATTATAGATTTAATTCATTTTTTTGAATCCTTTATAAAACCTAATATAATACTAGTATCCATTTACATATATAATCAATAACATATACATGAATAAGTAACCATTTTTATGTATCAAGGGTTATCCGTCAATGGAACAATCTGTATGTATCTAAGGTTCTCCATTGAGATATCCATGTGTATATATCAAAGGTTATCTATCTCATATTGTTGTTTACTTATACATGATTTATTTTAATGATCATGGTTTAAAACCATATGATTGGGTTCTTTGGAGTTTTTTATCATCCTGGGAGGCAGTTAGAGTTTTTCTATCAGGATTAGGCCCATGATAAGGGATTGTTATGTATTTTTGTAAAATAAATCATAACCTATATAGTTCAGTGCTTATTAATGAGACACATCATAACTTTTAAGGTAATATGGAATAGACTACAGCATGTAGTTTTAATGTCATGCAGCAAGGATGTATTTGTGAATGGTTCCTAGAAAAATTTTAGTGTAGAACTTTTGTATGAGAGGCCCTTGATAGTTGACCCTCTGGGGAACATGGATCAATGGGGATGGATTGATATTTCAAGGAATGTGGCCATATAAAGATAGTCATCACCAATAATATAGGTTTATGAGTATTATATGATTGGTCTATAAATAAATATGGATTTTTATATAGGGATTTGGTCATATTGGTAATATGGCCCAGGGAGGAGGATGGTGGGTTGAAGATGTTGCGTTTGAACCTCATGGAGCCATCCTATGTGTCCCATAAGTATAGGAAACATATCCAATGTAGTTTTGAATTTTTCAGTATTACACCTATAGGGAGGCCCATTATTAAATTTTTGGAAATATATACCTCTAAAGGTTCAACTCATAGGGAATATGGCCCTTTTAGATAATGGTAACATGATTTGGTGAATACAACTAGTGGGCGGTCCATTTTAATGTTTTTATCATTATATTTTCATGACCAAAACTAATCTATAAGCCCACATGAGTCATTTTCATTATAAGAAACAAGAGATAGCAGAAGATTAATGGGTCATAGAATCATGTTTGGGAGGCACTTATACCAGAATCAGAAGCCCATGATGAACTTTATTCCTCATATGTTGGTGGATGAGGGTGGGGATATGGAAATCAGGTAGAATGTGACATACTATAAGAATGGTTATGGGTTTACTCAAAGAGGGATTCCCATTTAGCTCCTCATCCACTGGTGGATAGGGGAGAGACTATGGTGGGGTATTTAGAAAGAAATAATAGATTTACACACTTTTATATTCATTCCTTTTTGTAGACTCCATATCCAGAGTTTACAAATTTATTGGATACATAGATACTGGTCGATTCTCTTCACATTTTAGACAATATATGTCACTAGTCGATACAATAAATTACCCTACACCACCATTAAGGATGGGATCCTTGTTACCATATGAATTCATGATTTTATAAATTAGGAGGATCCAACCTATTAGGTTGGTTAGACTATAGACTTCCTTTACTATGGGAATACATGATCATGAGAGGGATATGTTGATTTGTCTCATCTTTGATCTAGATGGATCTGGTGGCCTCATGGGAGGTATCACTGATTCCATTTCCAGGTTTCTTTGTTAGTTATAGGGAACCATTTTAATATTTTATAAAGGGTAATATATAAGGCCTAAGTCTATTTATAAGGATTACAGTAATATAAAAGGTTATAATACCCTAAGTATACCTCATTCTATATATTGTTCATGTTGTGTGGGATAGGGCACTACGAAGGGGGATCCTCTACAAAGGGGATTACTTCATGGTAGATTTCCTTCACGAGTGAATAGGGGTCCCCTTTTCAAATAATAAACTGATTCCCTATTTTCATTAAGTATGTACCCTTGTGGGTGGGGGAACTTATTCAAGGATACCTTTTTTGGGGTCTCCATTCCCTTTTCAGTATGTGATGAATGAATTACCTACCAAAATTCTCTCTCTTAATCATCTCTAGTCTTATCCTATGTCTGTATGTCCACTCTATTTGTTTTTTCAATGATAAGACTGATTATTTATTGATCATGGGAATTATACTTTCCTGAGATGGTTGTTTGGCCATATAGAATACCCACCACTGTGCGGCAGATAATAAAATTATCACCACTTCCATAAAATATTTTGGTTTTTAGGGGTGGTAGGGTGACTTCCTTATGCCACAAATGATTTTAGTTTTCGGTATGGGGTGTATTTTTGACACCCCCCACAAATGAATTTTCATTTTCAGTGTGAGGAGGTGAAATCACACCCCCCCACTCCCCCCCCCTACAACTGAATTTTTTTTCAATGTGATGTGGTCACCCCACTGCCTTTGTAAACTAAAATATTTTATGGATGAGGTGATGTTTTTATTATCCACTAAATATTGGTGGGTATACTATGTGGTTGAATAGCCATCTCAGGAAAATGATTGTTCTTGTTCCCTATAAATACCTAGACTTATCATTAGAAAACTAGATAGAGCATAAAAACAGACAATTGAGAAGACTAGGGAAGACTAATCGATATAATTTCAAAAGATAATTCATTTACTACGTTCCACAAAAGGAAAGTATACCCCATAAGAAAAGAGATCCACAGCTAAGATTCCCCACCTGAAAAGGGATATCCTTTAAAAGAAGAGGGACTCACCTCATCTTTCACAAAGGGGGCCCATTTTCACTCACAAAAAAAATCTATTTCGAAATAATCTCCTTTTCAGAAGAGACCCCTTTGGGGTGCCCCATCTCACATAGTGAGAAAATTATGTGCAATGGGGTATCCTTAGGGTATTTTACCCTTCTTTTATCATTTTCCTCCTTCCATGTGGCATTAGGCCTCATATTTCCCCCTTCTCAAACTGTGAAAATGGATCCCTCTAACCAATAACAAAACTTGGGAATGGAATTGGTGATACCTCCCTTGTGGACACCAAATCCATTTGTCCTAGAGAAAAGATGCATCATTGTGTCCCTCTTAAAATTATGCATTCACATGGTAAAGGAATTCATGTATTTAACCTATCTAATAGGTAGGATCCTTGAAATGTATATAATAATGCATTACTATAGTAATAAGGACCCCATCCTCAATGGTGGTGGAAATAAATTTATTGGTCCAGGTAGTGACATCTAATTCTTGAAATGTGAAGATAATTGGATGGTATCTTTACATATAAAAAATAAATATGACCCAAAGTGGGGTTTTAGAAAAAGGAAAGAATATGAGAGTGAGTAAATACTATATTTCTTCTTTAATACCCCGCTATATCCTCTCCCTCATCCACCAGTGGATGAGGTGATAAATGGGAATCCCTACTGGAGTAACCCCTAAGCTTTCTTGAAGGATTTTTCATTCCTCCTACTTTCCATATCCCCTCCCGCATCCACCAGAGGATGAGGAATAAATTTTTTCATGGGATTACAATAACATTATAAGTCCCTCACAAACATGATTTTACACCGCAATGATCTTATGTTGTGTCTTATTTCTCATAATGAGCATTAATCATGTGAACTTAGAGACCAGTTGTGTTCATTACACTAGAATGATCAAAACTTTAGCATGGGCCTCATACTAGGTGTAAGCCCCAAACCGTGTTACCATTCTTTCAAAGGGCTATATTCTCTACTAGATGAACCTTTTGAGGGCGATATTTCCAAAGAAGTGATAATAGGCCACCCCACATGTGTAATCCCCAGTAATTGTAAACTATATGGTATTTTGTTCTTGTACTTATAGAATACGTAATAGGTCTACCTAAGGTTCAAACCCAACACCTTCAAACCAAAATCCTCCTAACTAGGTCATATTCTTAATAGGACCAAATCCCTACTTGGAAATACATATTTATTCTAGAACCAATCGTCTCATACTCATCTTCCTATATTCTCAGTGAGAGGTATTTTCACAATTCCATGTTCCTTTAAGATCAATCTATCTCCATTGGGTCATGTAACACCCCAACACCAAAAACCTAGAGTCGGTGCATTGTTTTAATGAATTTGTAGGATTACATGGAATCAAATCCTAAAGGGATAAACAGTTTAATAATTTTGGAAAATAGATTACATACATAAACTTTACAATTTAATTCAAAACATAAAATACAACGTAGAATATTCTTTGAGAATTCCATTATTTTCCTAGCTTAACTCTGTATATCAGTCCTAATACACATCTTGGCATCTTGGGAAAGTAAAACATAAGAAAGGGGTGAGCTAAGATACTCAGTAAGGGTAAAAATATATAGTGGATGATATCATAAATAAGAATAAACTTTTAAGTCATGGTATATATTTAAAACACAAGACTTTTAATCATAATATTGATCGTAATATGGAAAGAATAAATAATACCATATAAAATAATTACATGATCTAGAAATCATAACCATGGATATTCTACTAGTTGAATATTCACATGGAATATCAATAACTAATCTTGTAATGAGGGAATTCATAATGTCAGGTATAAACGCTAATAAGATATATACTCAAGATAGCTACTATCAAGATCTATCCTCATGACATTTTAAGTTTGTGGGTAGAAACCAATCTAATTTGGGTCAATATATATCCTCTTGACAATGATAAACTGCTTGGAAAACAAATGATAAGGATTTGTCACCAACTGATTTCATCTCATGATACCAACCAATGCATCGAGGGTCTATATCATTACCTTACCATTACTTACTAATTCCAATTCATTCCTCATTTGAAAACATAAACAACATAAAAATTCGTATTGAAAAACTATCATACAAAATGTGAATACTTTAACCATAAACTATGAATGGTATAGAAATAGAACACACACAATCAAACTGATCATAAAACCTTAAATTAAATAAGGTAGACTATATCATAAGATAAAACTCAACCAAGAATAAAATTAAACAATGTATGTTGACATACATGAAAATACTCTAATATAATCAATTGAAATATCCTTCTCGGCTGGCAACGGCTCCTTCCCGGCTGGGGCTCTCTCCGGAGTGACCTCTTCGTGGGGAGGGGGGTTTCCTTGTGTAGAGGGTTCGAAAAGGCCACACAAGGGAATTCTTTTTTCATGATAACTAAAATAAAACATTTAATTTGAAAATAACCTTGTAATATTGTATGGGAACTTTCAAAATGTTAATGAGTCATGAAGATGGAAAAATCCTCTCATGTTGTATAAGTTAAAAAGCATTCCTTCTGTCAAAAAGTCATAAATTACCTTGTTTGAAAAATGAAAAAAAATTCCTTTCAAAACCATTTTATAAAAAGTCAAACATGGGTAAAATACTTACAACATTAGTAGTTTAATAGTAAAAATATTTTTGTAAAATATTTTTAAGAAACATGTACATGGATGATAAATATTCTCTAGCCCATACTTATTTATAAATAATCTCAAATAATAATGAGATTGTGAAATTAACCCTTACCTCATATTTTACTTTAGTTTAGGGTGTGTTAACCTCATGAATAATGTTTAAATATTTTTATTAAATTTATACCAGAACCATATATATATTTATTATATCATATAAATTCATTTATGATTTTATATTACCTATTTATTAATAATTCCATGTTAAAGCAATGTTTCGAGTAAAAACCGCTTTGTTTATCGTACGTGTTTTGACTTATTATTCTTGATCCTATTAAATAAGTCATGATTTAATTACTTAAAGAATGTAAATCATGATTTATATATCATATATATTTATTATCTAAATATATATAATAGAGAGATATATTAAATGGAATACACTGTTCACGGAGATGGTAGGTCATACGTACGCATGAACGATGTTTCTGTTTTCTTATCGTATTGAATGGAAGCAAGTAAATGAAATATATATATATTATTATTAAATTAGAATTATTATTTCAAATATTTCATACTTATTAATTATATATATTTTTATAATCATTCTTGAATGGATAACATGGAAGATGAATCTCATCACGTCGTGGAGATGGTAGGTCGTACGTATGCACGAACGACAGTATCGTTCTCTTACTGGTAAAGGAGTAAGAAAATGGATGGTATTTAAATTATAAAGAATAAATATAATGTCATATTTATTATTTATATCCATTATATTCATCATTATACCCATCCAAATAAATTGATAATGAAAAAAAATACACCACAACATGAAGACGGTAAGTCGTACGTATGTACACATGGTGATATTGTTATTCGTAGGATAGATAAAATGAGGAATATGGTTTACCCATAATCATAATAACATCTAAACATATATATGATACTATATTTATTACTTTATTAGGTAAAAAATATAGTAAGAGTAAGTATAAGAAGAAAATAACTTTGAAAGAGTTGGTAAAACAATTACCTCTTATTCGAGTATCTACTTTTGATTTGCACAAAAGGACTTTTTAGGTGGGATTTCTGTTCAAAGTATGTCAAATAGGATGAAGTGAAGAAATTTGGGAGGATAAATGGGTAGTTTTATGAGAAAAAGTGATTTAGAGGTGTGAATAAAAGAGAATGAGAGGTTCCCTTTTATAAAAGAGGGGAAGGGCACTTTAGGAAACTCCAAAACTATTAATTTAATATAAATTAATTTTTGATTTAATATAGATCCAAAGTGAAGTTTTTAGAATTTAAGATTATTATGGGTATAAATGCTCTAAACCAATAAATTTTATACATGTTTAGGTCACAAAATTAACCTTACCTTTTGGAATTAACCCTTAGTTAAACAATTTAACTCTTACTGTGACAACTTGTCCTTTTACACTACAAGGTCAATATAGTTACTATAAAATGAAAAAATAACCCCAGTTGGATCTTTTATGATATATTTAATATTATCATAGTTATTTGGAAAAAATATATATTTTTATGAATTTTTTATCATTTAATAAAATATTATTTTTTTAAAGTATCATTTATGTCAATTTTGACACAATTTATTACCTGAATTTTTAAAACATCATAACAATTTGATTCCTTCAAAAAACTAAATTAACTCATCTATAACATGTAAAATTATTATAAAAAATCTGTGTATGAAATAAATTATTTCAAATTATATTTATTTTAATATTATTAATATCATTTAATTGATTCTTCCTTTAATAAATCAATTATTGCATCATCATTGTGTTACCATTTAATTTAATTATTTATTTTATGAAATTATAAATAAATTAACATGATTTATATAAAAATTTTATATTTATAAAGAATATTTATATTCAATCATATCATTGTATAACCTCATATTAAAAATATTTTACTCATTAAAAAGAAAAGTATAACAAAATTATATTTTCTTTAAATATAATATCATAAATATATAAAAGTCATCCAAGTGGCTCTAAATGGTCATAAAATCAATACAAGGATGATTTTTTTCTACACACTCATACAATTAAATCAGGAAAAGTTTTAGGATAATTTTATAATGCTTATAATATTATTTTTACCCTTAATTAGTCGATTTACCCTTATCCGTGGTAAAAAAGTATTAAAGTTACTATTCACAAAAAATTAAGTTGTTTCTATTAGATAAAAAATTTAATAATAATTAAAACCATGTATTTAAATTTTTAAAAATTCAATTCATAGAAATAGGAAAATTAAGTTTAATGTTAATCCTCCAAATGTGGTGAGAAATGCGAGTAAAAGAGACATTCAAAAGTTCAATAAATTTGTATATCTAATTATATTATAAAAATGATTCCAATAAACTAAATTGAATTAATATATGTATTATTTATCTATTTTTAATTTAAAATAAATTTAAACTAAAATAATTATTTAAATGAAAAAGTCAGTTTTTAACAACAACGCAGTATTTTTCACTATTCATCAAAAATTGAAACTTTTCAGAAAAATAATAAAAATTCAACCTAAGATAAGTTTGATATTCTAAATACAAAAATAAAGTATATTTTAAAAAAATAATCATAACTATTTTTTAAATGGATAGTTTGATAGATCATGGTGTGCTCAAACTCAGCGTTGTGTACAACGCAAGATATTAAAGAGATGAATTTATTTAAGAAGAGACATACTATAAAATATTGGGGTGTTACATTCTCTCATCCTTCAATAAATTGAAACCTCTTAATTTGAACATGGGATTGAAACCCAAGGTTTTAACTTTTCAAAATATCTTTATTGAAATCCCACATCAGAAAAAGGATAAATTAAACCTCAACTTGAAAATGAAGAAAGGGAAGTAAAAAAGGTTACCAGAGATAACACATACAAGGGTTTCATGTAGGAAAACATGGATGTGAAAGAAAAATATAACCATTATGTTATGATAGATAATGATATAGAACATGGTTAGGATAAAATTCACAATCAAAAATATCTATAAATCTACGATGATCTATGGGACTATTTGATTTATCGAAAAAAGTACTAGGATAACATTTTTGGTTTCAAGGTCATTTACCTAGAGTTAAAGAAATAATTTTCTTTATATACTAAGAACATAATGAAACATTCTTATTTTATAATTAGAGTGCCATAATTTAACCGATTTATACCACAAACTCATCTTTCTCTACAAAAGATAGTAAAATTAAAATATATTCTATTTATCTTAATCATATTGGGTTCCAAAAATGAAATTATATTTCATCTATCATACCATTTAAATAAATAAAACTATATTATACTAACCAGGAAATCATGTAGTCTGGTGGTAGTTGATACACCCTTTTTTCCCTTCGGTTGTGGGTTCAAGTCTCATGACCTTTCTGGATGTGAAGGGTTTTTGTTCGACTTACGGGTTGTCCTTTTTATAAACTATATTATTCTAACATTTCAGAAATAACCTGAATATATTCAACATTAATTAAATTTTTTAACCTCAAACAACAATATCCAATGTTCAACTTACTCCATTCCAACCTTATGGATTTTCCAAAATACTTTTGTCCAATATAATAGTCCAAAAAGGTCTCTAAATTTCCAAAATCAAATTAACATCAAATTTTCCCCAAACAACATAATGGAGATATTTTTTTTCATATCAAATATATGAATATCTTTATCACCACAATAACTTAATGATAACATACATGATTCCAAATTTATAAAGAATAAGTATTGTAGTACAATCCTTATACATCACATGATTCTTATAACTAGAATATAATAAGATAATTCTTCAATCCAAAAAAAACACAAATACATTAATTATTCCACTTCAATTGTAGTAATGGCATAAGCTTGACCTTGATCCCTTTAATTTTTCTGATCTATATTTCCTTGATGCTTAGGACATTTATTTTTCTAGTGCCCCATTTAACTACAGTTGAAATACTAAATATCAGTCTTTTCTTTCTTCCCTTTCCATTCTTTTTCCTGGTGATCCTTTTTCCACACTTATAACTAACACCCAATCCTTTCAAGAACTTCCCAGGGTGATTTTTTCCAAAATTATCACATGTGGGAAAATACTTCTTTCCCTTCTTCCCTTTATCCTTCTCTTTCTCCACCATACTCTTCTTCTCTTTCTTTCCCTTAAATTTATAATACTTATAGAATTTTGTCTCTATCTTGAGAGCACATGAGACTATATCTTCGTATGATGAGAATTTTTGGGAGACCTGATCCTTTAATAGAAATGGGTTTAACCCATTAAAGAACTGATCAATATTAATCCTTGGGTTATGTATGTAATCAGTATCATGTCTTTCTAATCTTGTAAAGTCATGTTCATATTTATCAACATTATCATCCTACTTTTATCTTAAATTCAAGAATTTTCTCTCCATATCCACTTGCTATTCATGAGAGATATACTTTTTCAATAAAAAATCCTTAAAATCCATTCATTACATGTTTTATATTTCCCCTTCCTCCTTTGTGTTTTTAATCAGTGACCGCCATTGATATGAACCTCCTAAGAGATGATAAACTACCATGAAAACCTTCTCTCTTTCGTTGCTTCCCAAATCAAGAAATATATTTTCTAAAGAAATTATCCATTTTTCATCTATAAATATATTTTTATTCCAATTGAATATTGGATATGGTTGTCTCATGAAGTGGTATAACATTGTTTTTCCATGTTATGTATTAGGCCACTCCATACGGGTAAGGTTATTGTTCATAACCTGAGTTAGTTGTCCCAATATGGTTATAAGTTGTTCATAACTAGTTGCAGATCTAGCTCCAACGTCATTATCTTGCATAGGGGGACAATCCCAAAACAGATTACATGCATTGATATAGTTTCCATTCCTTCCACTAGGTTCCATTTCAAAAACATTACATACACTTGATTAGGTTATAAATCAGAATACATAATTTTGAACTAGTAAAAAAGTTAACATAATTTGAAACATTTATGCATATCTAATCTCATAATCATAAACATGGTTTATTTGGGGATATATTTACTCTTAAATACTTCATAATTCTTTGAAGAGAAAATGTGGATTATCCTAAGCATATACCCCAGGAGTGTCAAACCAGGTATGCGTTAAATCCCATTGTCATGTACCAAGTTACCCTGAGTCAGGCCCAGAACACCTTTTCGGAGTTATTACTACTAGGTACATATGTGTTAGAACCACATCCACTTGTAGTATCTAGACAGGAATGTATTTTCTAGAAATACCCACATAATATCTACCTTACCAAAATTATACAATGTTCTTCTATACTTATCCTCAATTTACTCCTTAGGGTTTTGTTCCCTAATCTAAGTTTTCTAAATCTACTTTCTAAGGTTGTTTCTAAACTTCCTCTCATACTAAATGTAACACCCCGGCCCTAGAATCCCAGAGCTAGTGTAGTATTTTAATACATTTTTCTTGATTACAAGGAACCAAATCCCAAAGGAATAGTCAGTTCAACTTTCTTGGAAAATAGATTACATATATAAACTTTACAATATAATTCAAAACATAAAATAGAATATAGAATATCCTTTTATAATTCCATTATTATCCTATATTAACCTTACATATCAGTCATAATACACATCTTGGCATCCTAGGAAAGTAAAACATAAGAAATGGGTGATCTAAGATGCTCAGTAAGGGTAAACAATATAGAAGAAGTGATCATAAATAAGCATAAAATTTTAAGGCATGGTATATAACTAAAACAAAATCCTTTTAATAATAATTTGAATCATAATATTTCAAGAATAAATAATAATATACAAAATAATCACATGAGCTAGAAAGCATAACCATGGATATTCTACTAGTCAAATAATCACATGGAATATCAATAAATAATCTCATAATGAGGGAATGATTCGTGGAATAGATCTAAACTATCAAGATATATCCTCAATATAGATAATTTCAAGATCTATATTTATGTAATTTTAAGTTTGTGGGTATAAACTCGTTTGATTTGTGTCTAGATCTATCCTACTGACAATATTAAAGAGCTTGGAAAACAAATGCAAAGGGTTTTTCACCAACTTATTTCATCTCATGAGACCTACTAATGCATCGAGGGGCTATAGCGGTCCCCTCCAGTCACTTACTAAGTCCAATTCATTCCTCATATGAAAACATAAACAACATAAACATTCGTATTTAAAAACTATCATATGAAATGTGAATACTTTAACCATAAACCATGAAGGGTATAAAAATAGAACATCCACGGTCAAACTGATCATAAACCCTTCAATTAAATAAGGTAGATTTTATAATTATAGATCAATTTAATCAAAGATAAAATTCAACATTTTATTTAGACATAGATGAAAATACTCTAATAAAATCGTTTGAAATGTCTTGAGAAAAATAACTTTTTTCTTCAAAATCATTTATATAAGATCTATTAAATTATAAAAGAAAAAATTTACTTTTAAAATAACCTTGTCATAATGTAAGGGAGACTTCAAAACATTAATGCTTCATTATGATGTAAAAATCTTCTCATGTTTTATAAGTTAAAAAAACATTTCTTCTGTAAAAAAAGTGATAAATTATCTCATTTGGAAAACGACAAAAAGATTCCTTTCAAAACCATTTTATAAAAAGTAGAACATGTGTAAAAGACTTAAAACATTGGTAGGATAATAGTAAAAATATTTTTAAGAATCATGTATGTGGATGATAAATATTCCCTAGTATATAATAACATATAAACAATCCCGAAAAATAATGAGATTATGAAATTAACCCTTACCACGTACTTTACTTTAGTTGAGGGTGTGTTAACCTCATGTGTAATGGTTAAATATTGTTATTAAATTTATACCAAAACCTTGTCCATATTTATAATATCATATAAATTAATTTAAGACTTTATATCTCCAATTTATTAACAATTCTACGTTAAAGTAACATTTCGGGTAATAATCGTTTTGTTTATCGTACGTGTTTTGACTTGTTATTCTTGATCCTATTACATAGATCACGATTTAATAAATTATGGAATGTAAAACATGATTTATATATCATATATATTTAGAATATAAATATATATAATATATTTATATATGAAATGTAATACACCGTTCATGGAGACGGTAGGCCATTCTTGAATGGTTAACGTGGAAGATGAATCTCATCGCATCGTGGAGACGGTAGGTCATACGTATGCACGAGCGGCGATATCATTCCCTTAATGGTAAAGGGGTAAAGAAATGGATAGTATTTTAATTATAAAAAATTAATATAATTTTATATTTATTATTTATAGCCATTATATTCATCATTATACCTATCCAAATAAAGTGGTAATGAAAAATAAATTACACCACAACGTGGAGACGGTAAGTCGTGCGTACGCGTGTCTGGTGATATTATTATTCATAGGATAGATAAAATGAGAAATATAGTTGTAAAATAATCATAATAAAATATCACCATATATATTATATTTTATTTATTACTTTATTATGGAAAAAACAAAGTAAGAGTAAGTAGAAAAATAAAATAACTTTGAAAGAGTTAGTAAAATAGTTACCTCTTATTCAAGTATCTCCTTTCAATTTTCACAAAAGGACTTCTTAAATGGGATTTATGCACAAATTATGTCCTCTAGGATAAAGTTAAGTAAGTTGGGAGGATAAATGGGTAGGTTTTGTCTGATTCAATGGTCTTTATAGGTGTTAATAAAATAGAAGGAGAGGTTCCCTTTTATAAGAGAGGGGAGGGGTACTTTGAGGAACTCCAAAACTATTAATTTAATATAAATTGATTTTCGATTTAAAATAGGTCCAAAGTGAGTTATTTAGAATATAACATGAGGATGGGTTAAAATTCTCTCAAACAGTGAATTTTAGACATGTTTAGGTCACAAAATTAACCTTATCTTTTGGATTTAACCCTTAGTTAAACAATTTAACTCTTACCATGACAAATTGTCTTTTTACACTATAGGGTTGATATAATTACTATAAAATACCAAAAGAACCCAAATTGGATCATTTATAATATATTTATCATTATAATAGTTATTTGTATTAAATTTATATTTTTATTAATTTTCTATCATTTAATAAAATATTATTTATTTTAAAGTATCATTTATGTCAATCTTGACACTATTTATTACATGAATTTTTAAAACATTATAACAACTAAATTTCTTAGAAAAAACAAAATTAACTCATCCCTAACATTTAAAGGTCATCCAAAAAACTTATGGCATAAAATATTTAAAATTATATTTATTTTAATATTATTAATATCATTTAATTGATTCTTCCTTTAATAAATCAATTACTACATCATAGTTGCATCCCTATTTAATTTAATTATTCACTTTATAAAATTATAAATAAATTACCATGATTTAGATAAACATTTTATCTTTATAATTACTATTTATAGTTTACCATATCACTTATATAATCTCATATTAAAAATATTTTACTTGTTAAAAACAAAAGTATAACAAAATTGGATTTTCTTTAAATATAATATCATAAATATATTAATGTCATACAAATAGATCCAAGTGGTCCAAAAATATACCCAAGTATGTTTTTGGTCGAAAAAAATCATCCAATTAAATTAGGACAAGTCTTAGGGTAATTTTATAATTCTTATAATATCATTTTTACCCTTAATTACACGATTTACCCTTACTCGTGGTAAAAAAATTATAAAAAGTTACTATTCAAAAAAAAATTAAGTTGTTCATATTAGACCTAAAATTTCATACTAATTTCAACCATGTATTATCATTTTAATAAATTCAATTCAAATAAATGATAAAATTAAGTTTAATGTTAATCCTGCAGATGTGGTGAGGAAGGCGGGTAAAGGAGACGTTCAAAAGTTCAATAAATTTTTATATCTAATTCTATTATAAAAATGATTCCAATAACATACATTGGATTAATATATGTATTATTTATATATTATTACTTTAAAATCAATTTAAAGTAAAATATTTATTTAAATGAAAAAGTTAGTTTTTAACAACAATGTAGTATTTTTCACTATTCATCAAAAATTTAAACTTTTCAGAAAAATACCAAAAAATCACCCTAAGATAATTTTAATATTTAAAATTCAAAACTAAAGTCAATTTTTAAAAATAAAAATTACTATTCATAACCTCTTTTTAAACAGCTAGTTTGATAGATCATGGTGCCCTCGAACTCAATGTTATGTACAATGCAGACTATTAAAGAAAATAAATTTATTTAAGAACAGACATACTGTAAAATATTAGGTTGTTACAAGTAATGTTCCCCGTAGGGTCAGCCATAAAGTTCCACTCATACCTAGTCCCACGCCAACTTTATTCTAGGAAATTTTTTCCTATATTTCCTTACTAAATGACGTTAAAACTACATGGTTCAATCCTTATCATACGACCCTAAAAGGTATGATGTGTCCTGTTAAGTGGATCAGAACTATGTTAGTTATAATTCATTTTAAAAGGATACATGGGAATCCCTTCTCATGGTCTCAATACCAAAATCAAAACTTAAACTACCTCCTTGGAAAAAAAATAAACTCTAGAGCACCTGATCATAAGGATTTAAACCATGGTCATTTAAAATGAAGAATGAACAAGTAAATAAAACGAAGAGATGGAGAACCTATGATACATATAGATGGATATATAAATAGAGAACCCTAAATACATATAGATGGTTCCATTTATGTAGAACCCTTGATACATAAATATGGTAACTCATATATTTATATGTGGTTTATTGCAGATGTAATGGGAGACCTATCTTATATTAGGCTTTATAAAGGATTCACAAATAAGACTTAAATTTATAAAAGAGTCTCAGAGTAGGAAAAAATTCCCCTAAAAGGGTGTGATGATCCCAAACTCCCATCCTATTAACCAATGTGAGTCCCTAAGAGTCATTATGAAAAAAAATTAGTGATTTCCTACCTTGGGAAATCAGGTTCATATCATGGATGTAGTAATTGTTGTTTGGTTTCAATTCCATGAATAAAACTCATTAGAAACTGACCCAAAAATGGGTGTGAAACAAAAAATAGTGAACCTGATGTGAGTAGATTATGAAACCATACTCAACCCCCCAAAATCAAGAATCAATTCTTATTTTCATTAGAAACAGCGAAATATTCTAAAAAGTGAAGGAAAATTAGAATAAAAAAATCAAGGTTGTTAGGATATGTCCTAATTAGTCTATGGGATCACACAAGGTTATCCTAGGAGTCTAACCATAAACCAAGGTATATCCCTCCTAGAAATAACTAATATCTCAATACCTATATGTTATTCATAATCATATATATATAAACATAACAGCATGCTCAAGTTCAACTAATTAATTTCATCATTTATATAACACAACAGGAATAAAAACAGTTATATCAATCAATAGAAAATACAATTATATCCCAAATAGATAGAACAATCAAGGAATTCGATTAAATAACTAGTATGAAACACACAAAAATTATATATATATATATATATGACATGTGAACCTACATTTCTAATCATGATGCATGAACTCACCCAAATCCTCATAAAATAGTCACAGGAATCCCATCAATTGTAACTCATAGTTTTGTTACACATGTTCTAGCTAGACACATGGAAACTATCCAAACTCAGTCCCATAATTCCTATCTCCTTTCTATCATGTCTTGGGTTAGTATAAAAATAAAATAATAAAACTATGCTCTGATATCATTTTTTAATGCTTTGAATCAAAACATCAGTTCTGAGCTGAAGAGTCACATGATCTCATGTATACCTCCCAGTATGCAATAGTCTACCAACTAGCAGTGAGGGTGTGATGTCCATCAGCGGGTAGACTATACCCACGATATAATTTCCTTGAACCAATAATAAAAATAATAATAATAACATGTGGAAAACTAGAAAAATATAATGTAATAATGCATGTGACACAAGTGTATATGAATAAATAAAATAAACTGATCTCACAAGGTGGAAATACAAACCAAAGTATAAGTGAAAAAAAGATAAATAAAAAAATGTGATATTCTCTAGAGTATGTCTGGGTACTTCTATTAACTCCATGCTCCTCAGATCAATTGTCTTCCATGGATCCCTTTTCCTTCCTTGGATCCCAATACATAAATTCTATATACACATCAAAATTCCCATACAGGTTGTGAGTAATAAAACCCAGTCAGACACCACCAAAGAATCATTAACATATTTGAACATGTATAATAGGTGTATTCCATGAAAAAAAATTCACAAGAAATCATAAAAATCACATATCGAGCACCAATGTTCTAACCAAGACACTATAAGCCACAATCATACCTTCTTTGGATCTATGCTGAAAGGATGATCAAGATTTCATAAATGATCAAGAACTATCTCCAAGACTAGTGACATTTCACTCGACATCCTCAAGTCATAGAGTGAACATGCTAATCGGTGTCCTCAATTCATCGAGTTCTATAATGTTCCTTAGTATCCTCAAGTAATCGAGTCTCGTTTGATCCAAAAGGTTATCATGTTTCTACCCCATGAGTAGGTCCATTTTTTTCATCACTATATCACATGAACTCTCCCCCTATAAGGGATAATAATACCAAAATGGTCAAACTATCATGAATTCCAAGAACAATCCTCCAATGTTATGGTAACACACAAACTGTTAGAGAATAATAAGATAATAATAGCACACCGTCATGAACATATAGTATCAAACATAGATTAACATTTGATCAACATCAAGCATGATATAAATATACTCTAGAAATACTCATGGAAACACTATCATATATGGGTATCATTGATACCCACACACCCATAAGTGATTATCGTTAATAAATAACAATAATACATGGCATTACATCAATCGAACTAAGAAAACATGAGCATACAAGAGACTCAAAATGTACCACCCTGAGTTTTTATAGACCTTTTTTTCTCGAATAAATTAAATTTTCATTGATATATTTCATTTCACTAAGTCAAAAATTCCTTCTACATGGTTCTGACTTGGTATATGTTACATGCAACACCGACTTGGCATACATTACACGCAACACTCAGTTTCTATGAAACATATTTTTTTGTTATAATTATATAAATGAGATAATTATAACCTAACAATTAAACTTAGTAAAATGAATAGTAATAACTAATTTTAAAATATTTTTTATAATTTTTTTATATAAATAAAACATATTTATAATGAAATATATAATTTTCTGTAAGGTCCTTATATGTTTAAAAATATTATTTTCTCAAATGAACTACTTTTCATGTCCTTTTGTGAAAAAATAATAAAATTAATTTTATAAAAATTTTGAAATGTAATTTGATAAAATAAACTTCATTTTTTAATTTATAATGTTGAAATTATTTTAGGGTGAATTTTTGGTATTTTTCTAAGAAACGTTATTTTTGGATGAATAGTGAAAAATACTGAAATTTAATTCAAAACTACTTTTTCATCTAATTTAATTATAAGGTTAAATTATATCTTTAAATGGTTTTAAATTTTAATTAGATTAAATTTTTATAAATTAATCCAATATAGGTCATTAGAACAAATTTCACATTGAAATTGGATATAAAAACTTATCAAACTTTTGATCATTTTTACTTTAAAAATCCTCAATATTGTCCCATCAACGGGATTAAATTTAAATTAATTTTTGTCACTTATTTTATTAGAATTTGGAAAAATGTATTCCATATTTTTAATCATAATAATTTATAATGTATAATAATTTCAACTTATTTTTTGACCAAAAATATTAGTGATAGTAATTAAAATTAATTACAACGATTAAGGTAAAATTAAGCTTAACAAGGGAATAAACCTCAAACTTAAGGGATAAAATGACCTATAAACTTGTCAAAAAACCATTTTATGGACATTATTTGTCCATTAACCTTCCATTATTGAGTTTTTTTTTTTGTTTTTATGACTTTTTATGTAAAAATGTCAGTATACCTAACTTTTTTTCAAAAATGTCAAGTATGTCCCCTCCCTTCCCTATAAAAGGACACCCCCTATACCCATTATTCACACCTATCAAACCTCTTAGGTTCATCCAAGATCTTACAAATACACTTACCAACTTTCCTAAATTCCTCCTTGAATCATATCTTTGTTAATAAAACCTTCCAAGTAATCCCTTTGGTGAGAACCAAAAGGAGTTACCCGATTAAGAGGTAACCCTCCCTCAAGCTCCTTTATTTTATTTTATTTCTCCACTCTTTAAATTATCCTTATTATATGATTATTTAATGAAACCAGTATACTCAATATACTGATATTTTTTTATACTAATGGTTTGACCTACACTTGCACACACTTCTGTCTAATGGGTAACGAACATGTTGTTTATGTGTACGGCGAACTACCGCCACACGAAACGATAATTGTTCGTTTTCCTTTACCACCTCTAATAGTGGGAATTATGATGGAAACTATTTTTAATATTATATATATTATATATATTATCTCTTTTGTATTATTTAATTCTTTTACAATATTTATCTTTATACTTTCCAGTTTTTATAAATTTGATAATTTTGTTTGAGGAAGTGTGGACTACTGCCCCCTCAAAGCGATGTGATTCATACACACACTACATGGAATGTATTACAGATGGTTTTAGTGAAATTTTATGATATATATGATAAAATAATTATACTTTAATAATATATATATACATATGTTTCATTTACTTTCTTCTTTTCAATGTGAAAATTAAACGGAAACAGCGTTCATGCGTACGTACGACCTACCGTCTCCATGAACAGTGTATTCAATTTCATACTTCTATATTATATAAATTATTATAATAAAAAAATTATAAATATAAATTATATTTATATCATTTTTTACATTCTTTAAAGCATCATATAAGTATAAGGACCAAATATATAACAAATTAATACACATGCGAAGAACAAAAGGATATTACCTAGAGTGAAACCTTTACATATAATTTTCTACAAGAGGGTAATATAAATTCATAATAAAACCATATACAATATTATATATAAGAATATGGTTCTGTATAATAAACTTATATTTATTATATATGATTTTTTAATGAGTACTATGAGAGTAAAGACACAATGTAAGGGGATTTCTAGTGTCACTTTTATTTCTGTGAGATTTATTCACCACTCATCTATTTTGTGTGGTGATTATACTTCCCATGAATATATTATATGATTGTTATTATTAATTTTATATGTATTTACATATCCATTTTATGATCTCTATTTAATGGGGTTTATATTTGAAGAGTTACCAAATCGGAAAACTAGTTTTTTCTCAATTTGTCTTCTTTGAGACACATGACATGAACTTCAAGAACCATGTTTTCAAAAAATATTTTCAACTATAATATTTTAAGATAATATTTAAGGAAAAGGATTTTAAAATTTTTCTATGGTTTTTTGAGCTTCCTTTAAAAAATTTCAACATATTTTTAAAGAAATGTTTTTCAAAACTTTTTCAATCTTCTTTTATAATTTTTCAAGGAAAATGGTTTTCAAAACATTTTCAAGTGTTTTTTATATGTTTTAAAAGAAAAATGTTTACAAAATGTTTTCAAATATTTATTTATATGTTTTAAATTTTATTTTTAAGAAAATTATTTTAAAAAGGTTTTATGTTTTAAAGCTCATTTTTCAAAGAAAAAGGGATATTTTCCTTGAGAAATGTTTTCAAAATAACTTTCCAAGTTATTTTCCATATAAGATGATATCTTTTTTATGTTAATAATTCCCTTATATGAAATGATCCAAAGTATCCATTAATATTTTTTCTTGAATAGTTTATGTTTTAATGTTATGATTCTTATAACACCCATTTATCATCCACAGGTTATATGCTTTTGAAACCCACTTCTTTTCATGGGTTATGATTTGATGAAATGATTCTGAAACAAATATATTTTCCATAGGTTATGATGTGATTAAAAGTTATTATTACCCATTTAATTTCATGGGATTATGATAGTATGTTTATAAAACCCATCTCTTTTTATGGGTCATGATATGATGAAATTTTTATTATCTTATAGCACATGTATGAATGATTTTATTATGATATAGGTGGAACCTATATCTCCCTCCAATGCATTGGGTAAAGATTTATATCTCATGAGATAATTATGTGAATCAAGTCAATGTGATTGATCCACTATGGTGATATGGGGAAACCCAATCTCTTCAAGAAAAGGACTGCAACTGGGGATGGTGGTGTGTCCCGACCAGTAGTTGTGGTTCCCATGAAGTGCATTGATAATTTCTAGTAATGCATCTTAACTTAAAGTGAATGATATCGCATGTTTATATATTCCACAATTCCATGTCTTATTTATATGATATTATTTCATGGATTATGTTTTTTATTTCCTTCTGATTCATGTCTTATGAATTGAAAAGTCTTATTCCATGATTCATGTTTCTAATCTTATGATATGTAGGGTATGATCTTTTAACATTATGATCACATTCGCATACCCCTATACTCATGTTTATGCTTACATATCTCACTTATTTACCCTTTCTGAGCATCTGAGCTCACCCCTTTTTATGTTTCCTTCCCCAGGTTATTAAGATATGTATTATGTTATATGTGTATAAGAAGGGTTATATCTATTAAGAACATAGTGAGATATAATGTATCTCACTTATGTATCGGTGTTTATGTTTTCATGTTTTCAAAGGCACTAGACTAGTACAATCTTTGGGCATCTATTTGCATAATGTTTTAAGTATCTACAAAAATTATGTAATGTTAATGTATTAAAAGAGAGTTTCTATATAGTTGGTATCATAGTAAAGTTTTATTTAACCTTTGGAATATAGTATGAGAAAACCTTAGTGAGAACCCTAAGGACATGTCTAAGGATAAGTATAAGGATAAGAAAATTATTTGAAAATGTCCTGGAATTTTGGTAAAGGATAGAGTAAGTGGTTTCCTAGAAATACATACATGTTTGAATTCTAAAAGTGGATGTGGCTCTGGAATAGATGTTCCTATGAGTAACAACTATGATAAGGTATGTTGGGCCTAACTTGGTATAACCTGGTACATGACAATAGGTCTTACTACACACCTGGTTTGACACTCCTGGGGGATATGCTTTGGGAATTCACAAACTATTCATGAACCATCATGAAGTATTTAAATAGAATTTGGATATGAATGACTTTTTATTAACCTAAGGTGTCATATATTAAGTAATATTTCATAATTTAGACATCCTATAAGTTACTTTTCATGATTATGTGGCTTCTTATTATGATAATTGTTTCTTACTCTATGTTTTTTGTTTTAGTTAATGGCTGGAACCCAAAGGAACCGCATTAATGGTGATTGAAATGGACAATGAAATGATTATCCTCCTGAGTAACAAAATTATATGAGATCAGGAATGAAAAATATCATTATTATGCTCACTCGAATCTCTCAAGATATGAATCATGGTGGACTTCCAAATGAGCAAAGGAGGTAACAATATTCTGTTGAGTCCTTCGTGAGACAATGTCCACCTTCTTTCAGTGGGTCTTATTATCCACTTGTTTCTGAACACTATATTAGTACCACTAAAAAATATTCTCCATTCTCCAGTGTTTAGATCATGAGAAATTCATTCTTTATATTTATCAGTTAGAAGGTGAAGCAGACCAGTGGTGGAATCTAATCAAAAATATGAGGAATCGTGATGAAATTGAATCCATTTATTGGGATGATTTCAAGAACATATTCTTTAATAAGTACTTTCCTCATGTTCTTCATGTGAAGATGGAAAATTTTTTCCTTGAGTTGAATCAAAAGGATGATGAATCTGTTGGTACCTACAAGGCTAATTTCACAATACTTGTGAGGTATGCTTCTGGAATTATTATCCAACACAAAATTATAGTTGATAGGTTCTTCAATGGATTAAAGACAAGTCACAAAAATTAATTATCCATAAGATATTTTAGTTTCTATGAAGAGATTGTGATTTTTGAAATCAATGTTGAAATGGAGGTTGGATTCATGTATCATTATCATGGTTTTGACAAGAAAGGGAAGATGGAGTTTGAAGGAAAATCTAAAAACCATGAAGAGAAGAAGATGATATTTACTTTATGCTCAAGTGTGGGAAGAATCATAGAGGAAATTTCTATAAGGGTTATAATAAATGTTTTAAGTGTGGAAGTTAATTTCATGGGCATTTGATTGCCTAAATAATGGGAAGAAGTTAGCTAATGGTGTAAATGGAGAAAAAACAACACATAATGCACCTCCCATGATTCAATGCTATAAGTGTAAGGAGATGAGAATTATACTAAATGGTGCCAAAAGCCAAGGGATAATGATGATGATCGACATCAACAACCTCTTAAACCAAGGGATAAGGGGAAATATCATGCGATCACTATTTCTTACGAGGGGTATGATAGTGATGTGGTGAGGTACATTTACCATCCATGCTAGAACTGATAATATATTATTTGATTCTAGATCTACCCACTCTTTCATATCTAAATAATTTTCTAAGGGTATTAAGATACCAATAAAATGATTATATTTGGAATTAGCAGTGCAAACCCCTAATGTTTCAATGATTTCATCTCAATTCTATGATTCCTCTCTAGTTGATGTTTGTGGAAATGTGCTTCTTGTAAATATATTCATTATTACTTTAGTTTAATTTGATGTCATATTAGGCATGGATTTCCTTTCTCTTTATAAATCCCACATCAATTTTTAAGGAAGGGTAGTTACATTTGACATTTCAAACCCTCCTATGATTTTTCATCAATGTTATGATAAGTATGAACTTCCTATAGTGATTACATCTAGTGTATGAGTCTCAATTTCTATTCATAAGGGTTTTTTATATCAAATGGTTGCAAATAAAATCAATATCAATGATATTTTTTTGTTCGAGAATTTTTGGATGTCTTTCAAGAATATTTTTCTAGCCTTCCACTAAAAAATGAAGTTGTGTTCTCAATAGAACTCATACCTATTTCCGCACCAATTTCAAAACTCCATATAGAATGTCCCTAATTAGGTTGAAGGAATTGAAGAAGAAACTCTAAGAAAATATTTATAAGAGATTCATTTGACCAAGTTTGTCACATTGTGGTTCACCTTTTATTTTTGTTAAAAAGAAAGATGAATCAATGTGACTTTGCATTGATTATTGAGAGTTGAACAAGATATCAATCAAGAATAAGTATCCTCTTACCCATATTAATGACTTGTTTGATCAACTATGCAAATTTCAATACTTTTCCAATATTTACCTTCGTTATAGATATCATCAATTGAGGTTTAAGAAGGAGGATATACCCAATTCATCATTTAGTACAAGGTATAGACACTATGAATATATATTAATGTATTTTTGCCTTACTAATTATCCTAATATCTTGATGGATTTAATGAATAGAGTCTTTAGGGATTACCTCGATCAGTTTGTGGTAGTATTTATATATGATATTTTTATCTATTCAAAGAGTAAGGAAGATCATGAAGACCACTTGAGAATTCTAATAAATACCCTAAGAAGAGAAACTATATGAAAAATTTACAAAGTGTGAATTTTGGATACATAAGGTTTCATTTTCAGGTCACATAATCTCAAGATATGGTATAGAAGTAGATCCATCAAAGTCAAAGGCCATTTAATGTTGGCCTAGACCAACCACGATGACTGATATCATTATCTTTCTTAGGTTAGTTAGATATTATCAATGTTTTTTGGATAATTTTTCATGACTATCTAATCCTATGACCAAATTAACTCATAAGGGTTTCAATTTTCTCTGGACAGATGAATGTGAGGAAAATTTAAAGGAACTTAATAGAAGGTTAGTCAATGCACCTATTATTATATTACCCTATTGTGAAGAAGGGTTTTTAATATTTAGTGATGAATCAAAGAAGGTATTGGGATGTGTTCTTATATAGAATAGCATGGTTATCACTTATGCCTCATGTTAGTTGAAGATTCATGAGAAAAATTACCCAACTCATGATTTGGAGTTAGTAGTGGTAATTTTTGCATTAAAGATATGGAGGCACTATATTTATAGAGAAAAGTGTGATTTATATACTAATCATAAAAGTATGAAATATATATTCACACATAAGTAGTTGAACATGCACCATAAAAGATATTAATAGTTGATAGAGGATTATGACTGATCAATACATTACCACCTTGGGAAATCAAACAAGGTGGATAATGCTTTAAGTCGAAAGTATCATGCTATCTTATCCATGATGAGGATCACAAAAGATCCAATATTTTTGGATTTTCAAAATATGGAGCTGTAAATCCTGAAGTAAGGGGAAAAATATTGTCCTTATTAAATGAATGTTCAACCCTCTATCCAAGTGAAGATTAAGGATGCACAAAAGTAAGATTTAGAGATGAAAAATAAAAGTTAGAAAAGTTCCTAAGTATAACCTTTATCAGGAAAGAATGATGAGGTTCAGGAACTGTGTATGTGTTTCTTCCATACCAAATTTTAAAGAGCTATTAGAGGAGGCTCATAGTTTTTCATGCTCTATTCATCTTGGAAGTACGAAGATGTATAGTTACTTTAAATAATACTTATAGTGGGATAGAATGAGGAGAGATATCACAAAATTTGTATCTCGGTTCTTGGAATGCCAACAAGTTTAGGCTGAAAGAAAAAATTCAAAGGGGATATTGCATCCATTACCCATACTAGAATGGAAATGGGAGAACGTCACTATGTATTTTTTTTTTGTTTGACTACCCAAAACTTCTAAAGGGTTTAGTGTTATATGGGTGGTAGTTTATCACCTTACAAAGTCAGCACACTTCATCACTATCAGAGAATAATTCTCTCTGGATTAGCTTGTCAAGATATACATTAAGGAAGTGGTAAGGTTGCATGAAGTCCCACATTTTATTATATCGAATTGGGATCTGATGTTTACCTCTAAATTCTATATAATTATTCAGTAATAACTTGATACAGAATTGAGTTTCAGCACTACTTATCATCCGTATACATATGGTCAGTCTGAAAGAACAATTCAAACCCTAGAGGATACGTTGAGATCTTTCTCTCTGGATTTCAAAGGTGGTTGAGATCATCACCTTCCTCTATTTGAGTCTTCATACAACAATATCATTCACTCAAGAATTCATATAGAACCTTATAAAGCCCTCTATGGGAAGAAATATATAGCTCCAATGTGCTAGGATGAGTTTGGAGAAAGAAATCTATTGGGACCTAAGATCGTTGAAGAAATGGAATAGAAGGTTAGAGCCATTCAGCAACATATCAAGGTAGTTCAAAGTCGGTAGAAAGGTTATACCGATAACCGACTGTGTGATCTAGAATTTTAATTTGGTGATAAGGTTTTTCTATGAATCTCTCCCTAGAAAAAAATTATGATATTTGGGGAGAAAGAGAAACTAAGACCTAGGTATATAGATACCTTTGAGATTACTGATCGTATCAAGATGGTATCCCATCGCTTGTCACTTCCACCAAATATCTATCAATTTCATAATGTATTCCATGTATCTCTTCTGAAGTAAATACCTGAACCTTCACATGTAATAAAATCAGAGGACATTCCACTATAGTAGGATCTTTCTTATGAGGAACAACCAGTTGAAATTATGGATTGTACAGAGAAATTCTATGAAAAAAGACCAGTCACATAGTCAAAGTTTTTTGGAGAAATCTCAAATTAGAATATGATATGTGGAAACTTTAGGATATTATGAAGAATAATTATCCTCATTTTTTTACTTGAATGACAATTTTTTAGGGAATATTTCATTTTAAGAGGGGTAGAATGTAACACCCCAGGTTTTTATTGACCTTTTCTTTCTCAAATAAATTAAAATTTCATTGATATCTTTCATTACACTAAGTCAAATATTCCTTTCACATAGCACTAACTTAGGGTATGTTACACAAAACAATGACTTCGTATATGTTACATGCAACACTGAGTTTCTATGAAACATATTTTTTTATTATAATTATTTAAATTAGATAATTATAACCTGGACATTAAATTTATTAAAATTAATAGTAATAAATACTTTTAAAATATTTTTTATAAAGGTTTTACATAAATAAAACATATTGATAATGAAAGATATAATTTTTGGTAAAGTCCTTATATGTTTAAAAATTTTATTTTCTCAAATGAACTAATTTTCATTCCCTTCTAGGAAAAACAATAAAATTAATTTTAGAAACATTTAGAAATTGAATTTAATAAAATAAACTTCATTTTTGAATTTATAATGTTGAAATTAGCTAAGGGTGAATTTTTGGGATTTTTTTAGAAACTTCATTTTTTGGATGAATAATGAAAAATAATATCAAGTGTATGTGGTACTATAGATATGATATCTCATCAGAGGTATGTAAACTCTAATCCATACACTATTTGTTAATGTTTTATTTTGGAAAAAAAATTATTTCAAAAATTATTTTTCATCTAATTTATTTATAAGGTTAAATAATATTTTTAAATTGTTTTAAAGTTTAATTAGATTAAATTCTTATTAATTAATCCAATATAGGTCATTGTAACTAATTTCACATTGAAATTGGATAAAAAAACTTAGTAAACTTTTGATCGTTTTTACTTTAAAAACGCATAGTGTTCTCCCATTAATGGGATTAAATTTAAATTAATTTCTATCACTTATGTGATTAGAATTTAGAAAAATGGATTTCATAATTGAAATCATCCTAATATATAATGTATAATATGGTCAACTTATTTTTTGACCAAAAATATTAGTGAAAGTAATTAAAATTAATTAAAATTATTAAGATAAATTAAGCTTAACAAGGGAATAAACCTTAAACTTAAGGACCAAAATGACCTAGCCACTTGTACAACACCCATTTTCTAACCATTATTCATCTATTAACCTTCCATTATTCATTTTGGTTGGTTTTTTATGACTTTTGTTTGGTAAAAACATGGGTACACCTAACATATTTTCAAAAATGCCAAGTATGTCACCTCCCTTCCCTATAAAAGGCCACCACCTATACCCATTCATCACACCTCTCTATCCTCTTAGGTTTAGAAAATATCTACCCAATATAATTACCAACATCCCTACATTTTTTCTTTAATCCTCCCTTTGGGCATAAATCCTTCTAAATAATTCCATTGGTGAAAACCAAAAGTATTTACCCGATTAGGAGGTAACACCCTCCCTCATACTCTCTTTTATTTTATTTCTCCACTATTTCAATTCTCATTATTACATGATTATTTAAAAACAACAGTATCCAAAATATTCTGATATGTTTTTATATGAATGGTTCAACCTACACATACACACACTTCCATCTAATGGGTAATGAACATATTGTTTATGTGTACAGCGAACCACCGCCTCATGAAACGATGATTGTTCGTTTTCCTTTACCACCTTTCATATTGAGAATTATGACGGAAACTATTTTTATATATGATATATATTATCTCTTTAAGCTTATTTAATTTTTTTACAACATATATCATTATACTTTCCATTTTGTGTAAATAAGATAATTTTGTTTGAGGAAGTGTGGACTACAGCCCCCTCAAAGCGGTGTGATTCATTCACAAATTACATAGAATGTATTAAATATGGGTTTAGTTAACTTATATGATATATATGATATAATAATTCTACTATAATAATGATATATATAAATATATATACATATATTCGATTTACTTTCTTCCTTTCAATACAACAATTAAACGAAAACAGCATTCACGCGTACGTATGGCCTACCATCTCCATGAACGGTGTGTTATATTTCATACTTATATATTCTATGAATTATTATAATAAAATTATAATAAATATACATGATATTTATATCATGATTTACATTATGTAAATCGTGATATATGTATAAGGACCAAAGATATAACAAATTAGGACACATGTGAAGAACAGAGCAGATATTACCCGAAGTGAGACCTTAACATAGAATCTTTGACAAGGCAGTAATATAAAGTCATAATCAAACCATATATGGTATTATATATAAATATATATTTCATTATAATAAACTTATATTTATTATATTGTAGTTTTGAATGATTATGATGAGACTTAAGACACAAGGTAAGGGGATTTCTAGTCTCGCTATTATTTCTATGAGATTTACACCTTATTCACCACTAATCTATTTTTTGTGGTGATTATATTGTCCATGAATATATTATATGATTATTATACCTAATTTTATGGTTATTTACATATCCATTTGTTTATATATCTTTCATGTGGTTTATGTTTCAAGAATTACCAAATCGGAAAAGTATTTTTGTCTTAATTTTCCTTCTTTGAGACACATACCATGAACTTCAAGAACCATGTTTTCAAAAATGTTTTCAAATATTATATTTTAATATCATTTTCAAAGAAAATTTATTTTAAATTTTTTTTATGCTTTTCAATCTTCCTTTAAATTTTTTCAAATTATTTTCAAAGAAATGTTTTTCAAAACATTTTCAATCTTCTTTTATAAGTTTTCAAGGAAAATGGTTTTAAAAATGTTTTCAAACTCTCTCTATATGTTTTAAAATAAAATGGTTTCTAAAAAAATTTCAATGATTTATTTATAATTTTTCGATTATATTTTCAAGAAAATGGTTTTCAAAAGGTTTTATGTTTTAAATATCCTTTTTCAAAGAAGAATTGATATTTTCCATAAGAAATTTTTTCAAAATATATTTCTATGTTATTTTTTATATAACATGACATACATTGATGTTACTCATTCCTTTATAGGAAATGATCCAAATTATTCATTTATATTATTTCTTGAATGGTTTATTTTTTTATAGAATGATGCTTATGACACATGTTTCTCTTCCACGGGTCATATGATTTTGAAACCTACTTCTTTTCATGGGTTATGATTTGATGAAATGATTATGAAAACTATCTATTTTCCATAGGTTATGATGTGATGAAAAGTTTTTGTTACCCATTTCATTTCATGGGATTATTATAAGATGTTTATAAAACCCATCTCTTTTATTGGTCATGATATGATTGATGTTTTATTATCTTGTGGAACATGTATGAATGATTTTATTATGATATGGGTGGGACATATATCTCCCTTTAATGCATTAGGTAAAGATTTATATCTCGTGAGATAATAATGTGAATAAAGTTGACGATCTTGATCCACTATAGGAAGATTGGGAAACCTTATCCCTTACAAGTAAAGGACTATGACTGGGGATGGTGGCATGCCCCACCCAATTGGTGTGGTTCCCATGAAGTTCCTCGATAAGTTCTAGTACTACATATTGACTTAAATGGAATGATATCATATGTTTATGTATGCCACAATTCCATGTCTTATTCCTATGATATTCTTTCATGGATTATGTTCTTTATTTACTTATGATTCATGTCTTGTTAAATGCCAATACTTATGCCATGATTCGTGTTTTTGATCTTATAATGTGAAGGGTATGATATTCTGATGTTATTGTCATGTTCGAATACCCCCATGCTCATGTTTATGCTTACATGTCTCCCTTATTTACACTTATTGAGCATATGATCTCACCCATTTTTATGTTTCCTTCCCCAAGTTATAAAGATATGTATTATTTTTTATGTGTCTAAGAAGGGTGATAGTTATAAATAACCTAGTGGGACATAATATAGTTCACTTATGTACTAGTGTTTATGTTTCCATGTTTCCAAAGGCACTAGACTAGTACAGTCTCTGGGCGTCAGTTTGTATAATGTTTTAAGTATTCCAAAAAAATTATGTACTGTTGATTTATGAAAAGTTATGTTCACTATACAAATGGTTATTAACATCCTACCTTAAGTTTTTTTATGAATAACTCCAAATTTTGTCAAAGTATTGAAGCTGAACCGCATTGCAGACCCACAGAGAATAATTACACACATCAAAGATGGTTAAATCAGATTATTTTTTTAAAGAATGGGATTTAAAATGGAGAATCAAGATAATTACAAGTCAATAATTCCATTACAGAATCAAATATATCAAGCAGTCCAACAATAGAATCAATTTTGAGGCATGTTGAAGGAAGGGGTTTCAATTCACCGGATCTATTTTTAGTTGAAGAACTGATTATGAATTCATCATTTCTTATAGAATAGTGTCTAAGTTTTATCCAATTATCATCAATATATCATTAAACCATCAATAGAAAATATATTTCAGATGATATTTAAGAAGAATAATATCACAGTATTATCATTTTCATGATGACTTACCTATAAATGTCCACCGTTCTTAAGAATTGTATCTCTGGTCAAGGGGTTTTGTCATTGACATGTTGAATCCTCCACTAATATACCAAGGAATCGTCAATGGATCAAGGTTCCATCATTAATCTTCCATCAAGAAGTGGTTTAGTAAGGTTATTCATGAACACTTACTCATATAATTTTTATTGTCAACGGTTGATCTCAATTTAATCAAGAAATTATGTCAACTCGCTAGATATGACACTTATCTATGGATAGTGGATGGAAACATCATTTTATCTTCATGGAATTCATATATATTACATAGATATATGCATATCTCTCAAATAGAAATAATTATTTATAAATAATTTAAAGTAAACTCACAGATTAAGCATTTCCAAATCATTCCAATGAAGGAGATCCAAGGGGAGAAGAATGGTAGTGACAATATTAAAGAGAAGTGGTTTAAAATTCGAATTAAGGACATCGGGTTAGGAATTTGTAAATTAAAGGGATTAAAAATTCATGGGATTAAAATCCCATGGGGTGTATTAATTTCAACCTCAGAATGGGAGCATCAGCTAACGGCTAATCTGTGGACCTCATCGGATATCTGGTGGCACCACCGGCTAGCTAGTGGATTCCACCAGTGATCTGGTAGCTGTTTTACACTTATAAACTCTTCCACATTTAAAACCCAAAATATAGTAACTAAAATAACCACATAAAATTCCATGTCATATTTAAAACATCAAAGGAAAAAAATCATTAACCTTAACATCACATTCATCAAAAAAAAGTGAGGATGTTACAATATTTATCTTCCATAGATATAAAACTTTATTCTATGGCATATTTCTAATGAAATGAAACCTCAATTCAATATAATTTATCCTTAAATAAAAAACTATTTTTTTATCCAAGTGAATCATACCTTTTATGTCACATAAAAGAATACCTCCTTCCTAATTTCTTTCCAATTCCTTCAGTAATTTATTCAAAAAAACCATATCTTTCACCATTTTTATGCAATTATATACTCATCTTTCATTATACTTAAAGTAATGATTTATTACTATCATGAAATCCAATTAAATTTTATTCTTCCATATATAAATATGAATCTTTCTATGATATCCTTTGTATCTAAATATCTATAAAAGTATAGGTCAACAAAACCTTGTGGATATTCCTCCACAAAACATAGACCCTCATTTTGGGTTATTTTAAATTACTAAAGGATCCATTTAATGTTTTCTTAATGTTCCTTACTAATATTTGGAATAAATATTCTTAAAATTACCACTATTAATGTAATATATGGTCAAATTCAAATCATAGTATGCATTAAACTTCCAAAAGCTAAAGAGAATGGAACTATCTTCATGTGTTAGGAATCTTTTTTCATTATTAGTGTTTATGCTCTTGATAGTTTATGTGTTTATAAAGACAATTAGAGACTGGATTACATTTAGTCATTCCAAACCTTTCGATGATCTTATAGATTTACTATTTCTGATATAGCACCAAAGTTTCAAAATTCTTATATCTCTCAATCCTCATCTACAATATCTTCTTGGATTTCCAATGATCTTATATCTTGAAACTTCTTGACAATTTAGGAATCAATTTTTTAATATTTTTATCTTTAGGTCCAACCAGTAACATTTTATAAAAATATAAAAGAAATATAATTAAGTCTCCATCATCCCATTACTTCTAGTAACAATGGTGATTGACATTACATCTCTTGAATCCTTCCTTTGAGATAAATCAATTTTCATATTCCATTTTTATGATTATTTCTTTAATACATACAATATTTTCTTCGATTTAAATTCCAAATTATGGTTATAATATACCATGAAACCTACTGGTTTCTACATGTAAATTTCTTCCTCCAACTCTCCATGAAGGAAAATTATCTTAATATCCATCTATTTGAAATATATATCTTTCAATGCTACCATGCTAAGCACTATCTGGATAGTTTAATATTTAAATACAGGTGAGAAATTTTTTGATAAATCAACTCCTTAATTTTATTGAAAACCCTTAAAAAAAACTTTCACTTTGTACCTTTTATTTCCATCATCCTCTTCCTTAATCTAATAAATCAACTTAATTTCTAGTGCTCTTTTCCCTTTAGAAAATTAAATCATTTCCCAAGTTCTAGTGAGCTTTAATAAATCCATTTATTTATTCATAGTTTACTACCATTGTTTCCATTCATTGAGTGTTTCCACTTATTTTGGGTATTCATGTTCCTCTATATCTATTAAGAATATGAATTTTATATCAACCCCAAATCTATAAAATAGATTTCTAACTCTAGTTGATCTCCTCAACTATATTGGTTGAACTATGCTGATCGGTTCAAATCTCCCATCTGATTCCTGTAATTCTAGTACTTTGACTTTCATAGAATGTACTTCTAGTGCTCCCACTCAAGATTCATCATCCCTTGAACTTTTTGGTCTTTCTACTAATGGTCTTACTTTTTATATTCTAGTACCTCCATCATTCACATAAAAGTTCTATGGAAGGTGAGAACTTTCAATAACCTTACTTTGGTGATCTTGGACTTCAATAGTTTATTTTTATTTTAATTATTTATCCATCAAGTTTTTTCTTTCCATATAATTTTAAAATTAAAAATTACATCTCTGTTTAATGACTTTTTGGGCCTCATTGTCTCATAGATGATATCAAAAAAATATCTCCATATCTAATGAAAAAAATATTTTGTATTTTATTTCAAGTTTATCTTTATCCTTATCATTTACAAGTATATATGATAAAATATTTATGGTATCTAGATAATTAATTTATTATTATTTTAAAAACCATTATTTCACTAAAATTACAAACCCATTTATCAATTATGGACTTCTATTGATTAGATATTTCATTGTGTTGAGTACCTCCACCCAAATCACCTTCGGAGTTCTTGAGTGCAACCTCATACTCTTAGATTTCAACATCAAAGTCTTATTAATTCTTTCAACTACTTCATTATAATATAAATTTTTGGGAACCATATTCCTAGGCCTTATTCAATTCTTCTTATAGAAACTTTGGAAGTTGTATCTAATGTCATCACTATCACTGTTTATCTAGATGCACTTCAACTTTTTGATACATTCCCTTTTCACCAATGCTTTACACTAAATAAACACTTAAAATACATGATATTTATGCTTCATATATTAATTTAATAATTTTATAATACCATCATCAATTAAATTTTCAAATTAAAGGGAACCTCCATAATACTAGATAGGGGAAGGTCCCCAAACATCTGATTGTACAAGATCTAATTTCTGAACTCTAGGATTATGATCATCTGAGTTGAAAGAAACTCTTCTTTTTTCCCCATCATAAAACATTCAAAATTTTATATTTCTATGTGGTCAAGATTCAATATATTTTTTTCCAATAGAACTTCCATATTCTTCTCATAGAGGTGACCAAGCCTATAGTTCCAAACTTCCGGATCTTCAGAAGTTAAACTTTTGGAAACTATAATTCCAACTGAATTTCTAGTCAAGTAAAAAAGTTTCATATTTTATACCTTGTTCCACTATCATAGAACTTTAGTTAACCTTTTTCACCTTGTTTGAAAAACTATTCTCATATCCTACTTTATCAATATTTTCGATAGAAATAATAATGTTTATAAGGCTAGGGATTTACCTTACTTATGTTAAATTTAAGAATCCATAATTATTAATCAATATGTTTACATATCCATTTCCAAAAATTTAAAAAATATTATCATTTACTAGATGAAATTTTCCACACTTCCCAAAAACATAGTTGAACATACAACCTTGTTTTCCTGTTTAATGAAAATATGCTCTATATTCAATCACCCATGCTTCTATTTGTGTGTTAAAACTAAATAAAAATCCATTTCCACCTTTAATTATTTCAATATAATTTTAACTTCCAAAATTAGATGGTCATCTGAAGTTCTTCTTTTTATTATTTTAATATTTCTTGATATGTCGTTTCTTTTCAAAATTCTAGCATGTATGACCAGTAAAAATTGACTTACTCTAGATTCTTTCATGATAATTATCATTAGAATGCTTATTTTGATAGAATTTCTTTCATTTAGGTGATAATCCTCTTCCATCAATATTAATTGCACTACCAAAAGGTCCTTGAACTTTACCCTATCTAAGATCGTTATTCATGATCAAATTCTAGATATAATCAAAAAATAAATATGTTTTACCAATGGGGTCACTAACCATAATAACTATAGCATCCCATCTTTCATAAAGTGATGATAGAAATAGTAACTCCCATACATAATCAAATAATGTTACCTTTATTGATTCAAGTTTCCCATGGATCATATTTAAAAGGTAATTCTATGCTATATTTTTCACTAGTCTTCCTTATAAAATCCTTAAGTTAAACAATCGTCGCAACATGAAAACTTTTTTAAGGGTCATTCGATTTTCATAAAAATATTTCGGGTCCTTTATAATATTTTTTTTTTATTCTATCAAATGTTGAAATAAATGTTTCATGTTAAAGACATTATTTCCAATGATAAATTCTTTCTATAAAACTTTTCTCATTCAGTCTTCTCTATTTTTTTGGATTAACATCTTTCAACGGTATTTGTAGATCTTTCTAAATGATATGATCTTATATTTTCATCCTCCATAATCTAAAATGTGTCCCATTGAATTTTTTGATCTGGATATTCCCTTAAACTAATTTCATTCATGTGATTATATTGGTGTGATGTCTTAGCATTGAACAACCATGCTCTGATTCCACTTATTGGGAAAATTTCAATCACCTAAGATACCAATAGACCATTAGTATAACTATAATTTATAAAGTGAAAGTTTTCAAGTATTAGATATAGCATAGAAGAAAATAAAACCTCTAGAAGTTCACTTCCCTTGACAAAGTGTATCAAAATTGGGAATTTAAGGCACTTTACCCACCACATGAATTCCACATTGAACACACCTTAGTATAAACTCAAAAAAATAGTGAAAGTAAATTCAAGAAATAGAAAAATATAAAGCAGTAAAATAAATAAAAGATTAATTTTCTTCATAAAATTTACCCTAAATGCACAGGAGAAACACTATGGATTTCTTTTCTTTCAATGTAATTAAAAGTATTATATTAAATTAATAAAATATACCATAATATTTCATTACAGATGATTAACTATCTATAAAACTGTGATGCATTGTATTTAATTAGGATATATTGTACATGTGTCTAATACACTATTATCATTGGTCCCCACTCCCTTTTATAGGAAACTTATTCAGTCATCAAGGTCACACCGCCTTCCCACATTCATGGAGAGCCTCTATATGGATTATTACTATTATTTTTCAGTAACTTTGTTGACATCGACCGCTTTCATTGGTATAATTCTAGAATATTCATTCGAGAGAATTACTTCTATAGATTTTTTTGAAAATTCTGAACCACCCTTGATGTCATCAGTATATATGAACTTCTGATGAACCTACTAATACTAAAGAGAGTGAATTTCACTATCCTCACATTTATTCCATCTACCCACCATTGACTATATTTTTAGTAAATGTAAATATGGTGAATGAACTTTTGGTAACCTAAAATTAAGATTTACATCCTAACACTTTTGATATAGATATTAATATTATTAATATTATTATGAATTGTTTTAACTATGGTAGTTTTATAAATGATGATGACCTATCATTGGATTTTAATATTCTAAAATAAATTAACATCTTTGATGATATTATGATAATTTGTGGTTATTATGTATAATTTTCAAGTGATTGGTGAAATTTTCATGGGATGGGTAGTGTAAATTATTATGTTTACTCACTTTTATTTATGTGTGTGATGTAGTTTAGTGATAGGATTATTATTATGGTGGGGACATGTTTATGTATCTGTTCACATTCTCACCAAAAATCATGGGTTAGAGGTTGTTGATGTTAAGCCTGTGTATTTTTCCCCATTCTTAACCATTGTCCTAGGTTTGAAGTGGATGATTATTCAACCTGATTTCTTAAAATTTATCTCTTTTATAGCCATGGGATTGAGGTAAATAATGATTCACCCAATTATATACTCTTTTCTCACCCATAGTTTGGGTCTTAGGTAGACTAGTCATAGAGGTACTTCTCTAGTAAGAGATAGTGGTTCATCCTAAGTGACTAATTGAATATGGAATTCACAATGAAGCACGTGATATGATATCATACTTTTATATTATCTCTATATGGGTAGAGTTTTATGACCATTATTTCAATCTAGGTAATTGAGGTATAGGTTAAGATATTGGGTTCCTGGTGGCCTCTAGAGTGATTTAGTTCATGAGGGTACTTCTATTTTGATATTATGATGAATGAGAAATATATATTTTTATAAATAAATCATTATTTGGTAAGTTTGAGCCTGGTGATCTATAGTTATCCTTGATGTGAAATTTCATTGAAACAGAGTTACTACACTGGTGTAACATCCTAACTTAAACCACTAAGTCCAATATAGAATTTCACATGACCTTATGCATGCCTGACCATATGCAAGAGGATTTTAAATGGAATTGAGGGTCTGATTCAATCAGTGGGGAGACTATTCCATCATTATCATGTTATATGAATAAAATAAAAAATAAAAAATATGATAAGTAATCAGAGTAATCATGCAAAAACTAAAATATGGAATACATGTCATATAATAGTAAGTGTATCCTAAAGTGGAAACCAATACCAGAGTATAAAGCATTAGATAAATAAATAGAAAAATAGATAAAAAGTGAGGTCCTCCCAGAGTCTGTCTAAGTCTACCACAAGCTTTGTGCTCCTATGCTTATCCACCCACCATAGGGAAATTTACCATCATCAGGTATTTCATCATGAAATTTATAAGTGCATTGAAATGATAGAGTATGGTATGAGTACAAGACTTAGTAGGATGCCACCATTTCATCCCTAACCTAGAGTGATCAAGTATAATAATTTTATGTCATAATAATAATAAATGTTTAATGAAATAAATATAAAATCCAAAAACCAAGAAGTCATGTTCTAACCAAGCTTCCACTGAACCCCAACTATACCTACTTCAACTCTCTTTTATAAGTATAATTAAGGAATTTCATGTGGATAAAGAACCAACAATGAGCTCAAAATCCATCTCTCAATGATCGTAAGGCATAAATTCAGATTAGGCCCCCAGACCGTCATATCTTGACTTCACCATGGGTCAGGGACCCATACCTTCATACCTCATTGATGCCTCAGGTAAGTCCCCCAAACTATCATGACCCATGAGTCAGGGCCCCAAACCATCATTCCCAAAATGTATTACTTTGGATCAGAACCTCAGTTCATCACGCCCATGCCCTGTGCTCAAGTCCATCATCGTCTTCGCCACAAGTCATGCACACTCCCCATCTAAAGAATTCACATCACACAATGGTCCACCTATCTCAAGTACCAATCATAACCTCCAAGGAAATGGTAATACACATCATAGGGTAAGTATACAAGGTAGTAATAGTATATCATCATGTGAAATAAATTAGAAACACATAACAACATGTGATCATAATCAAACATGAAAAAAATATACTCTAGAAATAATCATGGAATAAAATATCATATCAGTCCTCATGTTCTAAACACACACCTACATGCAATCACAATAAATAATGACAATAAATTATACCAAAAAAATAATCATATCATGGAAACATGTGTAAAAAAGAACCTAATAGAGTAAGGAACTTCCTACTGTGCTATTGTTAACATCAAAATCAAGGTTCATTGAAGGCATTATTACTAAACCTTGTTCACACACCAACCAAAAAAATGATCTCATGCCAAAGGATCCTAGAACCAGTTCCAATATGACATTTTATGGGTTCTTGAGCAAGGAAAAGAGGAAAAAACAAAGGGATTGAACCAAACTTACCCGAGGTCGATCAATGCCAAAAGATATCTGTAGGCTTAGTCTAATAAGTAGTAGGAAAGTGTTATTGAAATTTTGGGGTCTCTACAGTACAAGGGGTTATAACATGGAGGTGTTCTATAATATACCACCACGACATAGTTTTATACACCACGGTGTTGAGGTACACAAAAATAAACCCACCATGGTATAGGTGTTTTCACCATGGTGATCGACTACTCTAGAAGAACTCACCATAGTGTAAATTCGGACAACATGACATGGAGGTGTGCTAAAAATAACCCACAATGATGCAGAAGTGCACTGCTATGGTGTGGAGAGCACTGGGGAATCGACCTCCATGGCATAATAGGGGTTAATTCATCATATAAATGCTCTATAACATGAACCACTATAGTTTAGGTAGGGTAATATGGTGTGGAGTTACGTCTATAGTCCTTTAGATCTCTTGGGAAATACCAAATGATGATAGTAATACTATTTATAGGGGTTCTTCATAGTTTATTCCATGTGAAAAAACCCCTCATAAATCCCCTTTAAAACAAAAAATTAAATTCCTTATTCAAATTCTGAAGCATCCCTCAATTTAATACAGTAAATTAATTAATTCCCTAATACCACCAGGCTAGACCAATGTCTATAATCAACATTTATAAGAGCTATATGGCATGGTCTAAGTCTCTACGACACAACCTCTAATGAACCTAGCCTCCATTGTGAGGGATATGGTGTATACTCTCCCAAATAGTATCACTACAATGCATCTAACTTCCTCTATGGTGTGTCCTTGGATCCACATTAATACTACAATGTAGCCATATTACCATGGTGAAGCCTACCTCCCTGAGGCATGGTCATATGCGTTATGGAGCAGCCACCCTTTTTTTGGTAGAAACCTTTCCAAAACACCCCTTTAAGCATCCTTGAGCTTATATAACCACCCCAAGTATTTTTTTAAACATTTATAAACTCAAAACAAGGAGTAAAACAATAATTTTATTAAAGAACAATAATTTTATGGATTTATAGTTCTCCCCTTCTTAAAGACTTCTCTTCCTTGAGAAGAATCTTTAGGGTTCCTATTTGAACAACTCAGTCCATTGAGCTCGAACATCATAATATCACTCCCAATTTCACTCCTAGATCTACACATGATACCACCGAATCTAGATAAGTGGTTTTATATTCCTTCAAATAAATTTCTTACTCTAGTCTATAATTTTCAATAGACACCCCTCATAAGATGCATTAGGATCCAACTCAATATCCTCACAATCAATGACATGCATAGGATCATCTATGTACCTCCAGAGCTATGACACATGAAACACATCGTGCATATCTCAGTAATGATAAGTAATATCTAGATAGGACTCCATTATACCAACATGCTCGGTGAACTAAATGGCTCCAAAAAAACATGGTTCCATCTTTCCTTACTTCCTCATACGTCGGCTCCCTAACAGAGTAATCACTCTCAAAAAAACCTAATCAGCCACATAAAACTACAAGATTCTACTACTATGATCATAATATGATCTCTATCTACTTTTATTGGTGATCAACCTATTTTGAATCAGATTCACTCTCTGGGGATTCTCTTAAACCATACTTGGGTGCATAACCACTACCTCAATTTCCTCATTCCAACATAGCGATGAATGACACAGCCTCTTATAAAGAGCCTCATAAGGATACATTTGAATCAAATATCAGTAATTATTATTGTATGTGAACTCAACCAAGTATAGGTGATCATATTAAGTTCCATAGAAGTAAATAATGAAATATCGAAGCATGTCCTCCAATATGCATATAGTCCAATTGAATTTTCTATATGTATGAGGATAAGACACTATACTCAATCACAGCCAAGTCCCTATGAATTTCTAAAATCCCTAAAAAATCATGAGGTAAAATTTGTGTCTCTATATGATACAATGCTCAAGGGAACTCCATATAATTTGATGATCTCACAGACATAGATATTTCACATCTTCTCTACTAACTGTGTCTCTCGGATAAATAAAAAGTGAGAAAATTTCATCAACAGGTCAAAAATCACTCATAAAGTTCCATGCCTCTTCAGGGTCATGGGTAACCCCATCAAAAATTCCATCATTTTATCCTCCCACTTCCACATGGGGATGAGAAGTCATTGAAGAAAACCACCAAGGTGATGATACTGGATCTTTACCTTCTAAAAGGTAAGGCACCGGGAAATGAATCATGCAATGTCCATATTCATCCATGGACACCAGAACTAACATCTTAAATCTTGTGCATTTTCATCACACTAGAATGTATTACCCATCTAGAGGTATGGTAATCCTTCATTATCTCCTCTTTGATGGGTTTGGGGGCTACTACTCTCTCATATACTATGATCGCATCATTTTCATCTATTGTTCATCTCGGTATCGGTTAACCTTCAGCTAGTTTTTCCCTCATCAAAACACACTATGCGTATAACTCTTAACCAGTATTTACCCAGTCTAAAAGTAAATATTTCATTACCAAAGGAGTACGGGCTATGGATACTTGATCATTGGAATCATCAGTCCTTCAATCAAAAAACAAGCTCATCAAGAACCATTGCTTCTCTAAAGGCCTTTCTACAAGATCTTTCTCAGTATGTGTCTTATAAACTGGTGTAAATAGAGTTTTTAATGTCGGATAAATGACTTTGGTTTTTTTTTAAATGAAAAAAGTATGTGTGGGATATTTTTTGCGTCATTTTTACTAAAAACTGACACCAAAAAAAATTTATACATGGTTTTTTGTGTTGGTTTTTAGTAAAACTGACGCCAAAAAACACTGCAAAATGTATTTTTGGTGTCTTCTTTGTAAAAAAATGACGCCAAAAATAAATATATATATATATATATATCGTATCAGTTTTTACAAAAATTGACATGAAAAATATTTCCTCATACTCTTCAGCATCGGTTTTATAATAACTGACGCCGAAAATCTTTAAAAAAATATTCGGTATTGGGAAACACTCGTTTTTTTGGATCTACAAAACCATCCCACTCACGATGAATCCCTCCCAAATCACAATGATTTTGAAGGTGGCCCGGTGATCTCTAATGCCATTGTTATTTATTTTCTTTGATTTTCACAATTTTTTGTCTCCATTCTACATCTTTTTTGATTACTTCATCATGTCTACATTATTTGCTTCTCAGAAACCTATTTCTAACCCAAACCGTGGTTTGATTTTTTTTTTCATATTTTATGTTCATTTTTACAATCAATTTTGTATAGATCTTGCTGAAAATTTTTATTATTGCAATGCATTCAAGGGACAAAGTTTAGATTAAGGATCAAGGAAAATTTAAACTTTGAATTTTATAAGTTGTTTTTTTAATTTTGGATATAAATTATTTATACTCAAAAACCTATTTCCAGTCCAAACCTTGGTTTGAATTTAGTTTGTTGTTCATATTTAGTGTTCGTTTTTACAATCAATTTCATATAGATATTATAGTTAGTGTTTATTCTTGAAACGCATTTAAGGGACGAAGTTTGGATTAAGGATCAAGGAAAAGTTGAACTCCAAATTTTGTAAGTTGTTTTTTTAATTCACAACCTTTATTATTTGTGAAAAAATTATAAACTATAAAAATATAATCCAAAATTTTTTTATTTTTTTATTTTCTGTTTTATTTTAATTTTTGATAGATTCATGGGGATTATTAAAATTAAGTCAATATAAGAATAATATAATCCTTATATATATTAGTTTTATATTTATAGTTTAAGAAAATCTATTCATTTTCTAGTAACCATTATATAAGGGAATCTATCACACAAATTCATAAACCATACATATAGAGTAACCCATAAATGGATGAATATATCACATAGTAAGAAAAAAATAAATATATAAAATATTATATATATATATATATATAGGAAAATATCTTATGAATGGGCCTACTATAATCAATGATATAAAATATATCTCAAATATGAGCAAGTTAATATTTATTCATAGCCAATTATATCAATATATATTAGATTATAACATAGAATAATACTATTATATTATATTTATCTCACTATATGATACTTATATTTTATACCCTATGACTGAAAACACACATTATGTTATCAAATAACATAATGTCAGGTGGACTGAACTGATAGCATTTTTATTGTAATATAATTCTACTACAATGACCACCGGTTGAACACCCAAATTTTATGAATGAGTATGTAACATAATATGTTGAGATAGATCTTATTGTCATAGTATTAAATCATCCTGGTCAGCAGCTATGTGAGAGTATTAATGATGGCTTTCAGTGTTACCTTCGGTTTGGGCAATTCGCTGGGGGCGGAGGCCTGCCCCCTTCTTACAGGTCTGAGAACCTGCAAGAGCATCGGATTATATGTGTCAGAGGTGGAGTCAGATTCATAGGTCTTGGTTAACCATGTTCAGGGTAGGTCGAGCGCGCCTTGGGATCTTGCTTATATCATCAGGCAGTGTGCCTTGGAGACCAATCAAGGGCAATGCATTCAACATAGTTGGGGGGAAAGCAATTTTGTTGTGGACGCGCTTGCGAAGATCGGAAGTTCCGGGAACGAGGTGGTAATGTATAGAAACTTGGGCTCTCTTCCGCTCGAGTGTAGTCCTTTTGTGTTGAAGGACGCCTTAGGGTTACACTACTTTAGACCCCCCTGAATTCCTCGGCTGGCTTTGTTCCTTGTTGTTCCCTCTTCTTTATTATAATAAAAAAAATCTCCTATCCTAATGTAACAACTATGTAAAATGAACTAATAAATGTTAGATGATTGAAAATAATTAAATTATAATATCAATAAAACACGTTTATATAATATGAAAATAAAAAGTTTACTATTTTCAATAGTGTTTCATATCTAATGTTTTATATCTGATTATAAATAGTTTTTATTAAATGTGTTTCTTTTTCCAATTTATCGGTTTATATATATATGTATATATATTTAAATGTTTATATTTTTTACTATATTCACCAATTATATTGTGATATCAGGTATTTAATGGATCATAATTTAATGAATTTATGAAGAACCACTGGTGAATATGAAAAATGAGTTGATGAATTCTTGGAATTTTCTAAACAAAATCATCAAAATATTGATTTGATTTTTTTTCCATGTGTGAAGTGTTTGAATATGTGAAATTTAAACTCTAGAGAAATCAAGGATCATCTAATTTGTTATGGTTTTAACCTTAATTATACACATTAGATCTGGAATGGTGAAAGAACTATAAATTCAACAGATAATGTTGAAAACAATATTCATAATGTGATAGAGGGTCATATTGAAGATTTAATTCATGATTTAGGTGTTGAAACCGTTGAAAAAATTAAAATTATTGAATGATTTTATGGAGATTTTGAGAAACCATTATTCCCATATTGTAGTAAATATATAGTATTATCATCCATTTTGGGATTGGTTAACTTGAAAGAAAGTAATGGTTGGAGTGATAAAAGTTTCTCTAACTTAATTGCGCTTTTAAAATAGCTACTTCCAAAAGGCAACGGGCTTCCAAATTTCAATTATGATGTGAAGAAATTATTATTCCCAATGGGATTAGGGTATAAAAATATACATGATTTTTCCAATGATTTTGTGTTGTATAGGAAAGAATATAAATTTTTATCAAACTTTCCTACATTTGGAACATCATGCTATAAGATGGATGAAAAAGTAAATTCAGATTCATTCTCAGGTACTAACATATAACCTCATGCTAAATCAAATAATTTCTTCTAATAATCCCTTCATAGAATTTCAATAAATTAACTCTGATTCATTTTCAGATACTGAAATCAAAGGTCCTTCTAAAACAATTTGGTACCTTGCAATAATTCCTCATTTGAAGCGTCTATTTTCAAATTCAATTGATGCAAAAATGTTAAGATGGAATTCAGATGAACATATCTATGATGGTAAATTATGTCACTTTGTTGACTAATCACAATCAATTTCTTGATTTTGGAAGTGAATTTAGAAATCTTAGAATGGGATTGTTTACATATGGAATGAATCCATATTAGAACAGAAGTATCCAACATAGTTTGTGTCCTATTTTTTTGTTAGTTAACAACTTATCCCCACAAATATGTATGAAGAAAAAATATGTTATGATTATCTTGATGATTTATGGACCAAAATATCCAGGAAACGATATTGATGTGTATCTTTCACCATTGATTGATGATTTGAAATTTCTATGGGAGGTAGGTGTTAATGTTTTTGATGCATATAAGAAAGATTATTTTATTTTGCATCTATGATAATGTTTAGTATAAATGAATTTCCTATATATAGAAACTTATCTAGATATAGTGTTAAGGGATATAAATCTTGTCCAATTTGTGGAGAAGAGACTTTATATTATCAATTGCAGAATGAAAGAAAGATAGTGTACATGGGACATCGAAGATTTTTTAGAATTTATCATTTTTATCATAGATTGAAAAAGGTATTTAACGGTTTACAGGAATAAAATATTCCCCCACAACCATTTTCAGTTAGATAATATTACAATAGGGTGAAAAATATTGATTCAACATTTAGAAAGAAAATTAGTTCTGGTCTTCAAAAAAATATTTGGAAGAAATAGTGTATATTTTTTAACTACTTAATAGAAATTTTTAGAGATGAAACATAACATTGATGTTATACATGTTAAGAAAAATATATGTGATAGTTTGATTGGAACTTTATTAGACATAAAATTAAAAAAAATGGATTGAATTTTAGATTGGACTTGATAACAATGGTAATGCATTTGGAGTTAGCTCCCACTATGAAAGAAACACAAAATATTTACCTCCGACTTGTCACGCATTAAGAAAGAGTGAGAAGTTGAATTTTTTTTCAGTGTATGTATGGTATAAAAGTACATAGTGGATATTCTTAAAATGTGAAGAATTTCGTGTTAGTTAAGGATTGAAAATTAATAGGTATAAAATCCCATGATAGTCATGTATTGATGCAACAACTACTACCGATCACAATGCATGGTATATTGTTGTCAGCTGTTAGAAAGACTATCATCAGGTTATGTAATTTTTTCAAATCCATTTGTATCAAAGTTATTGATCCAAATTTGTTATATGAGTTAGATAATTAAGCTGATATTATACTTTGTCAACTAGAAATGTATTTTCCACCTACATTTTTTGATATAATAGTTCATATGGTGATTCATTTGGTGAGTGAGATAAGAATATGTGGGCCTATTTATTTATGTTGGATGTGTCCTTTTGAAAGGTATATGAAAATTTTAAAGGGATATATTAAAACACCTTATCAATTGAAGGCCTATATTGTACAAAAATATGTATTGGAAGAGATGATTGAGTTCTATACTGAATATTTGTATGAAGTGAAGCATATTTGTCTCCCTATACCTCAACATTTGACAGTTGATAGTGAAGGTTGAGGGATTCGAGGCTTAAAGGTAAATTTAACTCCATGTGATGAAGTGATGTAGGCAAATTTATATATTTTAAACAAAACGGATGATGTTCAATCATATATATCATCACATATTGTTGAATTAAAGAGACGATATCCAAAAAGAAATGAAAATCGGTTGATGATTTAGCATAAAAATACATTTGTTTCATGGTTTAAAGAGAAAGTGAGAACAGATATATCTAAATTAGAAATGTTGAAATGGTTAGCAGGGGGACCATATCTTAATGTGATAACATGGAATGATTTTGATATTAATGGGTACAAATTTTACACAAAAAAACTGGATGACAATAGTACTGTTCAAAATAGTGGTGTGATGGTTATCACTGAAGCAGTGCATTTTTCAAGTGAAAAGGATAAAAACCCAATTTTTTCTTCATCGGCATATTTTGGAGTTCTTGAGGATATATGGGAAATTAATTATACAAAATTTTGTGTCACTTTGTTTAAGTATAATTGGTTTATATCAATAGTGGTGTGAAACATGATGATTGTGGATTTACACTGGTTGATTTGAAAATATTTAATTACAATGAGGAACCATTTATCATGGAGACACATGAAAAGATGATATTTTATGTCATTGATCCATCGAATGATTAGTGTTCCATAATTTTACAAGGAAAAAGATACCATTTGGGTGATGATAATTATGTTGATTATGTTATTGATTTACATGAGTCTTATTTATCTATTATGTGATTTCTGGATGATTAGAATGAATACAAGGCAGAAATAGTTCATACAATACGTAATGATCATGATGAATGCATATGGTAAAACACTAAATTAGTCTCCTGATTTTTATAGTAATTATTTATATTTTGTTTCTTTTTTTGAAACATACAAATGTGTGCCTTTTTTTTACTTATTGTTTTCATTCTTGTTTCTAAATATTCAGTTTTCTAATAATATATAGGTACAAAAAAATTCATTACAATTTCTTGTGTCAATGTCAAATACAAAGAGAGAGGAAGAGGTATATCTATTTTTTCAGATTATTAAATATTCAGTAATATACTTATTTAATGAAAGAAAACTTTTAATTTATAATTTTTTTTTAGGACTACTGATGCATCCTCAGTGGAGGAGAATTCTCCTATTACTACAGAGAAATCAAGTTCTCAAGTTCGTAAATGTGGTATTACACATTTACCAAAATTATCACTTGCTCGTGGAGATGAAAGATTACATATTTGTTTTGATGATAATAATAATGCAAATGGACCAAATGCAGTTCAGTTTATCAGTTATATATCAATGTAGATCCGTTGTAGGATTAGTATTGTATATCCTGATTAGAAGTCCATGGACAGGATTGAAAAACAGCACCTTTGGGAGGCCATGATGGTAAAATATCTCAATTGATTTATTTTATCTCATTTTTTGAATATTAAATATTTTAAATGAAATATTTAATTTATTCAATTACAGATGACATTCAATTTTGAGGAAACAAAAGAAATTAAGAAAATACATATCTCTTTAGAAGGTGTTCTATAGAGTGATTTTAAAACAAAAATAAAAAAAAATTATGTTTTGGAAAGAAAATTTTTTAAAACCCATGCCTTAAGTATCCATATATAGATACAGATACATGGAATAAATTTATTAACACCCATCATGAAGAAAAATTTTATGTATGACAATTATTTTATTTTGTAAAATTTATTATATATTTATCTAATTACTTATTAGTTTATTTTTTATGTAACATCCCTCCAGAAGATCTCATAAAGAGATCTAGTTGAAAAATGTATACCCTCATACTTTATCACGTGGAGGGTATCCATATTTAAATCAAAAAATAATTGAATAAAAATTTGAAGTATTAAGAGATCGATCAAATAGTGGTTTAGAAGAGGTCCAGTTTGGTCCTCCATCTCCTCCCACTCACCATGAAAAATGGAAATGAGTGAGAAGAAGGGAAATGAAAAGTATTTTACAGAGGAAGCTCAATAATTAGTTTATAAAATTGTTAGTAAATATTATTTATTTGTCATGAATTTTTCTATTTTATAAATTATAAATAATAATATAACATTTTCATTTTTCATTTGAGGATGACCTTCATGAGAAAGAGACATAGGGATCTTTTATCACTAAGGGTGGGATGGAAATCCTATCCACTATTTTAGGAAAGAAATAATGCCTCAGCCATGTTAGAGGATATCAGGTGGGTGTTAGTATTTAGAAAGTTTTTGGTTAGAGTAAGCAATCAAAAGATCCAGAAATAGAGTCCTTAAAAACCAAGATAAAAGAGATGAAATAGTCTATGGGTGATCAAATTCAAGTAGTCATGCAGTATGATTTGTTAGAAAACTTTACAAGACATTCACAATCTACACAACCTTCCCAGCCTTCCTAGCATGCTTACTTTAATCCTCCACCTCCATCCCAGCTGGACTACCCTACCCAGCCTGCTTACTTTGATCCTCCACCTCCATCCCAGCCAGACTACCCTATACAGCCTGCTTATTTTGATCCTCCACCTCCATCACAGCTAGACTACCCTACCCAACCTGCCTACTTTTATCCTCCACCTCCTCTCTTAGAACAAACTGTATATTGTGATTTGTTTGCTGGATATCCTCATATAAATATTGATGCATTAGGACCCGTATATTTTTTGGGGGGATTCTGTACATCACCATCCAATAGATATGGGTCAATTTAGAGTATCAGTACTTGATATTATTGATCCTAATTCTCTACTACCATTTCCTATGGTAAATATTACCATAGGTGGGGATTGTATGGGTCATTTTTTAGTTTGTCCAACTGGTATTCTTAGTTATATTTCATATGAGGTATGCATTTTTTTAAATATTAATTACATATGATTGAAAATTACTTATAATTTTTTCTGACATTTAAATTATATAGAATTATCTAAAATCAAAATAAATTTCACAATTGAAAAAACACGTTCGGGAACAATCGATTATAGATACTTCTGAAATTTATTATGGGATACAAAGACTATCTCAAGTTTCTTCTTCCTTGAATAATATCTATGAGTTTCAGATGAATTCTGATATATGTGGAAGAGATTATCCATTTAGATTACTCAATAAATATATCATGAATCTAGTTGAATTTGAAGAGCTCGACCTGAATGTGTTGCAGTTGTTTTCCATGTAAGTAAATTGATGTTTGAATTTTTATTCTTTTAATAAAAAGATGGTTTGAATTGACAAACTATATTTACTTTTTAAATTAGATATCTACAAACTCTTATTGTAAAAAATTAAATCATAGACATTTTCAGTTTTATAGATCTAGAATACATTTCCATGGAAGTGCAACATGTGAATAATACTAGTAGAGTTGAATATATATGTGAGAGATTATCACATATAGAGATTCAATGCTGGTTTTTTCCATTTCTTGATAAGTAAGAACAGAAACATAATTATGAACTAATGATCATTATAATTTCATTAATTGTGAAAAAATTTTATTGTAGGGTGAATTCGATGTTAGGCGTATTTTGCCCAAATGAATTCACTTTATATTGGTTTTTCTATTTATTAGGGACTGTTCATAAAAGTTTTTCTGCCTTATTAGACATGTATGTTTTTTTTCATAAGATCATTATGTTTAATTATAATTGTTTATACATGTATTATTAGTTCATTTATATGAAAATGAAATTCATAGAAAAATTTTAACAAAGAACACATATCGATAAAGAAACCAAATGTAATCAATTATGTGAAAGTAAAGGTAATTATTTTTTATATTAGATATTGTTCTAATTTATATATATATATATATTGGTTTTTATTATCAAGTTAATGTATTATAACTGCAGTATCATCGCCAACAAAAACATTTTGAATGTGTGTATTATGTTCTACGATTCATGTACGAGATAATCACAACAGGGGTAACTACTGAATTTCATAAGGTTGGTTATATTAATTTTTTTATATTTTCTATCAGAGTGTTTTATTTTTAATCTAATATCATTCAATTTTATTTTATACATTCAATGATATGGAGTCTTATAGACAAATTGAACTTACCCATCTTTAATCTTTGTTTGTGAACTATTTTTTGAGTCTAATTACAATTTGAGGTATGTATATTCTAATATTTATGAATAATATATTAAATTTTCCTAATAACATGTGTTCAAAAATCTAATTATTTTGTTATAATAGGTTTTTTAACATAATGATATCAAATTAATGCTTCAACAATAATGAACAATGAGCATTCTGTAAATTTCAGGTATGTATATTTGAAATCTACTTTATAGTAAAATGCATAGATAATTTTTTGGTTAACTAGATAAATGGATGTAAGTTTTTTTAGTTTTTTAGTTAATGGGTACTACTGTTTAATTATTGTATACTATATATTTATTATAGGGATTATTATTATTTGAGAAGTGTAATATTTTGAATTCTCTAAAAAAATTAACTTTCAACATCGGTTTTCATAAAAACTGAAACCAAAACATTAAAAAATATGATTACAGTTTTGGATTTTTTTTTTATGAAAACCGACACTGAAAACAGACCCCATGTGGGTTTCGGTGTCGGTTTTCATAAAAACTGATGCTGAAACCAGCTGAAACTCAATTTTCAGCATTGGTTTTAATGAAAAATAACCCCAAAAATTGAGCGTCGATTGGTTTTTCGACGTCAGTTTTTTAAAAATCGACACCGAAAATTCTATTTTTTATGTCTCCATTATAGACTTCAGTTAAAAACCGACGTCAAAAATTAAAAAAAATCAATGTTAAATCTAGTTTTTACACTAGTGTTGGATGAGAGAATCCAAAACAACATTACCTTTTCTAGGTGCATGCTCCATCTCAAAGTTGTAAGTCTACAGATACTCCTCCTAGCACCTCTGTCTCAGATTCATGTATCTGTGTGAAGATATAACAAATTCTCTTGTGGTTTGTGTAGAAAACAAACCTCTCACTGAAGATATAGTATTTATAATACTTCAGAGTGTGGAATATAGCTACTATCTCTAGATAATGAATAGGATAGTTCCACTCATGGGGTCATAGCTGACGAGACCCATAGTCTACCACCTTCTCTTGTTGCATTAATACCACTCTAAGGGAAATGCTTGATGCATCATAGTAAATTGCATAACCAATCCAAGGATCAAGGAGTGTCAGTACTTCAGCTATCATCAACCTCCTCTTTGTATCAAATAAGAATTCTTCACATAGGTTTGATCATTGGTATTTCACTCCCTTCTTTTTCATCACTATCATGGATACTTGTAGTTAGGATAAATCATAGATAAACTATCGGTAATACCCTTCTTAGCCCAAAAATATCCTAACCTTGAACACATTATGGGGACATGTCTAGTACATCACCACCTCTACTTTCTCTAGGTCCATGTATATTCCTGTCTCATACACCACATGCCCTATGAATCTCACCTCTCATATCCAAAAGTCAAACTTTGACAGTTTGGCATAAAGTTGATGTGCTCAAAGCCTACTAAGGACTATCTCAATATGTCTCACATGATGCTCTAGAATCAAATAGTGAATAAGGATTTCATCAATTAAAATCATGAAGAAAAATTCTAGATATGAGTGAAATATCTTGTTCATGAGGTTGTGAACATTACCGGTGCATTCATCAGCTCAAACGATATCACCAAGTACTCATATAGTTCATACATGCTTTGAATCACCATATTCATAATTTCATCCTATCTAACTTGAACATAATGATATCTTAATCAAATATCAATCTTTAAGAACCAATGATTTTCCCATAAATGATCGAAAATATCATCAGTCATGGGAAAGGGATATTTGTTCTTCATTGTGATCTAGTTTAGTTTCTAGTAATCAATGTAGATTTGAAGACTACCATCCGTCTTCTTAGTGAAAAACATAGGTGTGGCCTATGGTAAAGTATTTTATTTGATAAATAAATTCTACTCAAATTCATTGATTTGTACCTTAATATTCTTCTACTCATATGGATCCATACAATATGGGGGTTTCTAAATGAGTTGTGCACCCTGCACGAGCTCTTTTCAGCTTAAATTTACGATCCTTTAGAGTCGTTACTAGGTAAAAGATCCATAATTATTTCAACCCATTAATTATAGTCCTAAGGGAATATGGTTCCCTATAAGGATGAAGAATATCAAAGTTAAATTTAGGGTATATTTTAGCATAGTTTTAAACTCCCATGCATAGGATATACATTAAGTGAAATACTTCTAGTTGAAGAGGACTTTCTTCCTAAACTAGAGAGCAGGTAAAGGAGCATGCTCAATGGTATTCTCCTACTCATATAATGGTGCAGAATAAACAACCTCGTTTTTTTGGAGTATTCCATACTTCTTTCCAACTAGTCCCATAATACTATGTTGAGGTGACATCTTCTATAATGTGAAGGAAACAATTAGGAAAAAAGATTTGTCAGGATAAACCCCAGTCAGCCTATGGGATCACATAAGGTTTCTCCTAGGATTATAACCTCAACCCAAGGTATACCCTCCTAGAACTAACCCTAGTCTTTGTACCTACATGTTATACATAGTCATCATATATATACTAACAAAACAACATGTGTCATTCAACTAATTAATGTAAATAAAGATATATCACAATATCATGTCATAGATATATCACACAATCGGAGAAACTGTCACAAATAGATAGTAAAAATCATAAAATTTAATTAAAGAACTACTATAAAATACAAAAATAAGTATATACATGGAATGTGAACATATGTTTCTGGTCATAATGCATGAATTCTCCCAAAATCTCATAAATCATGTACCAATATCATGTGAATCACCCAAGGTAAATTTAATCAACAGTAACAGAAAAACATAATTTAAACCACTTTATGGAAACTCAAAAGTCCAATATATAGTGTTCTCCAAGAATTATCATAGTTTCCTACCTGAGTCTCAACCATCATATCTCCTATCTACCCTATCTCAAATCAAGGCAAAGAGAAAAGACAATTTAGTAAATTTTGATCCTCTGATGCTATTTTGTAAAATCCCAACCTGAACCACTGGGTCCAAGATAGAGTTCCATATTACCTTGTTCACACCTCCTCATATACAAGAGTATACTAACTAGAAGTGAGGTTATAATTCCATTAGTGGAGATACTATACCCTCATTATCAATTCATAGGAAAAAAATAATCAATAATCAATATAACAAGTAATTATGGTAATCATGTGAAAACTAAAATATGACATATATGTCAAAAAATAATAAGTGGATCCTGAAGTGGAAAGATTTTCCATAGTATAAATAAGCAGATAAATGAATAGAAAAATAAATAAATAATGAGGTCCTCCCAGAGTCTGTCCTGGTCACCTACCACCTTTGTGCTCTTCTGCTCATTCTTCCACCACAAGTACCTTTCCCTTCATCAAGTCTCTGGTCATGAAATCTATAAGCACACCAAAATTCTCAATTAGGGTGTGAGTACAAGACTTAATATGGAACCACCAATGTTTCATTAACCTAGAGTTATCAAGTATAAAAAGTGTATGTCATAATAATAATAAATTTGTAATGACATAAACATAAAATATAAAACTTAGTGATCGTGTGCTAACTAAGATGCCACTGGTCCCCAGTCGTACCTACTTTAAATCTATTATAGAAGGATAATAAAGGATTTCATAATTAACAAGGACTAGAATTAAGCTCAAAATCCATATCTCGGTGATCATAAGGCATCGATTCTGATCAGGCCTCCAAACCTTTATATCTTGACTTCTTCATGGGTCAGGCCCCCATACTATCATACCCCATAGATGCCTCAGTTTAGGCCCCTAGTTCATCATGCCCCTTGATTTAGGCCCTCATACCATCATTCCCAAATTCACTACTTTGGGTTAGGCCCCTAGGCCTTCTGATCCTACCTTGTTCTTGGGTCCATCATCATCATCACCACAATCTATGCACACTCCCCCTCTAAGGAATCCACATCACATGATGGTCCTCATGTCTCAAGTACCAATCAAAAACTCCATGGAAATAGTAACACACATAACAGGGTAATAATACAAGTTAATAATAGTATATCATCATGAGAAATAAAGTATCAATTCAAAAAAAAATATGATCTTAATAAAACATGGAAACATGATACTCTAATGATACTCATGGAATCAAATATCATAGTAGGTCTCACGGGCTACACACACACCCATAAGTGATCACAATCAAGCATGATCATCAATTATTCCAACACAATAATCATATCATGGAAACATGTGTAAATGAGAGCCCAATAGATTAAGTCACTTTTTTCCTTGTGGTCTTTAGCATCCATGTCAAGGTTCATCGAAGGTGTTGTTACCAAACCACGTTCTCACTCCATCTAGAAAAAATTTCTCACACCGAGGGATCCTAGAATTAGTTCCAATATGAAATGTTATGGGTTATATAACAAGGAAAATGATAATGAATCAAAGGTATTGAAACAAACTTATAGAAGGCCAATCATAGTCAAAATAGATCTGCAATCTCAGTCTAAGAAGGATGAGGAAAGGGTTCTCGAAATTTAGTGGTCTCCACATCGTAAGGCAAGGGCTATGGCGTGGAGGTGTGCTGGAATCCACCACCAAGGCATAGTGTTATACACCATGGTGAAAATGTGCACTAGAATAAACCCACCATGGTACGGGGAGTTTCACCATAGTGCAGGAATGCTCCAAATGAAATATCAATGGTGCTAGGTTGGAAAATATAGTGCATAGGTGCACTAGAAATAACCCACCACGGTATATTTGTGCACTACTATGGTGTGGAGAGCATCGGGTAATTGACCTCAATGGAATAGTAAGGGTTAATTTGGCATGTAATTTCTTGGAAATGTGATGTAATACAGTGTAGGGATGGTACTATGGCATGGAGTTTCATCTTTAGTCCTTCAGAGCTCTTGGAAAATTTCATAGAGAGAGGGGAAGAATCCTATTTGGAGGGGGTTATTCATGGTTAAATTATTGTGAGAAAACCCATTATAAAACACCTTTAAATAGAAATTACATCCATTATTCAAATTTTTAAATACCCCTTGATTTAATTTTGTAAATTCATTAATGCCTAAAGACTATCAGGCTAGACCAGCATCTATAACTAATGTGGAGAAGAGATATGCAGTGTGGTCTAAGTCTCTACGACGTAGCCGCCAATGAACCCAACCTCCATGGTGAAGGATCTGATGCATAATATCCCAAATAGTATCACTACATTGGAATTCGCATCCTCTACGACATGGCCTAAGAACCATGGTAGGACCGTGATAAAGCCTACCTCTTTGTAGTGTAGTCATGTGAACTATGATGCAGCATCCATTGTTTTGAAAACAAGATTTCAAAAACACCCCTTTAATCCTCCTTGAGCTTCTCTAATCCCCCAAATATTTTATGAAACATGGTTCAACTCAAAACAAGGAAGAAAACAAGAATTTTATTAAAGAACAAGAATTTTATAGATTTACTGTTATCATGGTAGTGATGTTATTATAGGTGGACACATTGAAAATATGTTTTTGAGGTGTTTGGTTATTTATAAAATATATATTGATGATGTACATAGACACTAATTGTTCATAGGATTCGGATCACTAAATGGGATGACTTTATTGAGTATTATTACTCACCCATGTATGTGCACTTATGTGTTTTCTTCTCTTATGTCCATATAGATCAATAGGTACAGTTGGGAAATTTTCTTGTATGTTGGAGACTAATGGAAGAGTTTGTGGTGGATATCTTGGAGTTTTCATCAAGGTGGAAACAATGTACTTTATCATTATCCATTTTATATTGTATCTCATGTATTTAGCATGAGTTTTTATATTAGAGTTCATGGTGAGTTTATCCTTCATTTTGTATTCTCTGGATATGTTTGGCATACATTCATGATTAAAATTTCGTTATTGATAGTTATACTTTATATCATCATATTTATGTTTATTCATTTATATCATATTGTATGGTGTTGTATTTTATTACAAGACATGTTATATTAAGAGGTGATTCCTTTATTTTTTGTGGAGGGATGTGGCCTTTTCTTTAGGGGTGGTGATGTAGCTAACGAACAAGGGTTTTTGGGGTTTAGAGTGGCCTTTGGGCCTACTCTTTCTATTCATTGATTTCCATCCTACTCCCCCTCTACTATTTGGTAGCTTCAAGTCCCATTTACCTTATTCTATTTCATTTGATTCTTAGGGGTCTCAGTATGCAACGATTCTAAAATATTCCCTTTCAAGATCAATTCCTAGTATTCCAATTACCCAAAATGTTTCAATATTTCTTGAAGGTTTTCTAGTAGTTAAGATTTCATCCCTTGATTTTCTAATGTTTTTCTTCCCTAACACTAATATTTAGTTGTGAAGTTTGGTAAGTGTTGGACCTTGGTTATTTCTTTTAATTAGTATATTAACTCAAAGTGGGGCATGAAGAATCAAGATACAATAGTTCTTCTAGGTGCTCGTTGATTCTTGATCAGGTTTCATGATTAAGTGGATCTGGCTTCATAATTTTTCAAGTTTCCCCATTATTTTGACTCTTTCAATTTTTTTCTATATTGGTGTAACTAGGTTTTTCACTCTAGGAGTGACTCAAAATTCTTTCTCTCTATATTTGTCTTCCTGGGTTGCATATGAATTTCCAAAATCCTTTAGTTCTTAAATTCTATGGAAAAATTCTTGGTAGATTTTTTTACTTCAATCAGAAGATGCTTAAAGGGAAACATCCCATTCATGATCATATGTGTGTGGATTTTGACCAGTCTAAGAAAATTATAAATTTTATCTGGTTATATATAAAATATGAGTTCAAATTAAAGAAAACTATTTCCTACAAAACTCAAGTGAAGTACCACTCTTTGTGTTTTCTTCAAGGACATTCCTTACCAAACTGGTAGAGGTAGTATCAATATTCAGATAAATTCAAGGATTCTTATAGAACTCAGCTTGAGGTGGAATGTATGTTTTATGCTTCTTTGGATGGTGAGGTACTGGAATCCAAGGGTCCTCTGTCATGTGTAGGAGATGTCTTCTAGGATTTGGAATCATAATCTGAAGCTGGTGAGGATCATCCTATCACTGTGGAATTTAAACTCAGTAAAAGAACATTCCATGGTAGTATTGAATCTAATCAGGTAAAACAAACTTGTTCATTGGATAGCACTCAACTTAAGGAAGGAATATTGTCTCCAACTTCTTTCATTTTTGAGACATTGGATTCCAAAGTACCTAAGGAGCTTGCAGGGGAGGTCAAACAAGATCAGGAAACATCTAAAGTGAAACACAGTGTTGGGTGAGGATTATCTGGCCATGGAGACCATAAAACCTTTTAAGAAAGCATCTCATTTGAGTTTAGGATCTAGAAGTATACAATATGATCAGGTTTGTTCTCCTTCTCGATTATAGACCTTAGTTCTTGGATCTTATAATGGTAGTCTAGCAACTGATTTTGTAAATAACAAGATGGATTGAAATGCTCTAAATGATAGTGGTTATTATAATAGTACAAAGGGTAGACTCAAGGATAACAAAGTAAGATCTAAGAGAAATAAGGATAATATTCCAATGGATATGAAGAATCACTTTTTAATGTTTAATATAGGATAAGTTACTATGAAATTTGGGCACGAGAATCATCTTGAGACGAATTAGTTTAAGTAAAACATTGGGAAAGATACATCATTTATTGGAAGTGTATAATTTCACTCCCCGTTGATTACTAGGTCTTAGTAAAAAATCGGTGTTCTCTACAACACATTTTAGTGGTTTTGGTTTTTTGAATTTGGTGAATTCAAGGATGTGTTGGTTGTATGGATTCACACTTGTGTCTTTGAAAATTTCAAAAAATTGTTTTTGGATGGATAGATACCTTAGTACTTATCACTAGCCCCAGGCCTATTGGATGCAAGACTAGGGATTCCACTTACCAATAGTTCGATATGTGACAATATCTTGGATTAATGATATATAGGTCAATCTTAGGACTATCTTTTAGAACCTAAAAATATCCCATTTAACATCGCATAAAAATTATTTTAACCATACTAAAAAAAAAATTTAGTCTCAGCACTGATAAAGGCCCCACCTACTACAGTGTATTATTTGAATAACAGTGCACTACAACAACCTGTAACCTATACACAAAATATATAATTTAATTTAAATAAATTTTACATCATGAATACAAAAAAACTATTATATACATTTCAAATAATGTTTTGTATAATTACATTTACAATTACTATCCACAAACATTTAAAAACATTCATGTTTCATCATCTTTGGAACTCGTGATCCCTTCTCAAAAAGGTAGGCCTGTGGTATCCGTTATTGAACAAATCACCTCAATCTGAGAAAAATAATCCACTTATATAAGAAAAGAAGTCTTTTGTTAGTAATATCATAAAGAAATAAATTAAACACTAATATGAAATGATACATTAAAAAATGTAAACTTTAAATAAAAGAAAATTTGGGAGTTGTACCAGTCACACTATATATTTTATTGAGGTGATGTTGATTACAACACATCAAAAATGTTTTATGGATCATTTTCCTAAAGTATCAAAACAATGAGAATGCGTTTAATCAGTTTTGAATATGTCAATTTTTTTTTAATGAAATTAATGTCAATTTTAAATAAAGACGTGCTTGGAGTTATATCAGTCACACCATGCATGGTATTGAGGTGCGTATAATTCATACACATCACAAGTTACATATGGATCATTTTCCTAAAGTATCAAAACAATCCAAAATTTTTTTATCATTTTTTAATATGTCACTTGTGTTTTTTACTAAAATGTCATTTCAAACTAGAAACACGCACTTTGAATCATATTGGTCACATCATGTGTCGGTTTCACATGATACTACTTCCTACAAATCAAAATGACTTATGAATTGCTTCCCTAAATTATCAAGACAATCAAAGCACATTTGCATGGTTTTCAATGAGTGGTATGTGTTTTCAACTAAAATGTCAATTTTAAACTGATAATGGGTACTTGGAGTCATACCAATCACATCATATGTTGTATTGAGTTAAGGTTAATTTCTACACATCAAAAATGACTTATAGATCATTTTCAAAAAATATAAAAACAATCTGAATGCATTTGATTAGTGTTGAGTAGGTCAGTTGTCCTTTTTATTATAATTGATGTCAATTTTAAATAAAAAGACGCAATTGGAGTCATACCGGTCACACCGTGTGTTGGAATTAGGTGTGTATGATTTATAATTGTCTCAAATTACTTATGGATAATCTCAATAAAGTATCAAAATAATTAGAATTCATTTTATTGGTTTTGAGTAGATCAGTTATCCTTTTTACTAAAATTTGTGTCAATTTTAAATAAAAGACACACTTGGAGTCATACAGGTCACACCATGCATCATATTAAGGTTCAGGTGATTCCTAAACATATAAAATGAGTTTTGGATCATCTACCTAAAGTATATAAATAATATAAATGTCTTTTATTAGTTTTTAGTATGTATTTTATTCTTTTTGATAAAATTAATATCAATTTAAAATAAAAAGATACACTTGGAGTCAAAGAGGTCACATAATGCATCTTATTAAAGGGTGGTTTATTCCTAAACATCAAAAATGACTTATGTATCATTTTACTAAATTATCAAAATATTCTGAATGTGTTTTATTAATTTTGAGTAGGTCAGTTTCTCTTTTTACTAAAATTGGTGTCAATTTTAAATAAAAAGATGCACATGGATTCATACCGGTCACAGTGTGTGTCAGATTGAGGTTTGTATAATTCCTACACATATAAAATAACTTATGTATCATTTCACTAAAGTATGTAAACAATCCTAATTCATTTTCTCATTTTTGAGTAGGTCAGTTGTCCTTTTTACTAAAATTGATGTCAATTTTAAATAAAAAGATGCCCTTTGAGTCATACTGATCACACTCTGCATCAGATTGAGGTGAGGGTGATTCCTAAATGTCTAAAGTGACTAATGTATTTTTTTCATAAAGTATAAAAACAATATGAATGCATTTTATTGGTTTTCCTTATGTCACTTGTTCTTTTTTCTAAAATTAATGTCAATTTAAAATAAAAAGACACACTTGGAGTCATATTGGTCACATCGTGCATCATATTGAGGGGTGGTTGATTCCAAAACATTAAAAATGACTCATTTATAATTTTCCTAAAGTTTAAAAATAATACTAATGCATTTTATTGGTTTTGAGTAGGTCAGTTGTCCTTTTTACTAAAATTGGTGTTAATTTTAAATAAAAAGATGCACTTGGAGTCATAATGGTCACATTGTGAATCATATTAAGTTTATTATGAAACCTACATATATAAAATGACTTATGTATTGTTTCCCTAAAGTATCAAAACAATACGAGTGTATTTTCTCAGTTTTGAGTAGGTAAGTTGTCCTTTTTACTAAAATTGATGTTAATTTTAAATAAAAAAGACACACCTGGAGTCATACCAATCACACCATGCATTGGATTGAGGAGTGGGTAATTTATACATGTCTCAAATGAATCATGTTTCATTTACATAAATTATCAAAATAATACAAATGTATTTTTTGGTTTTCATCATGTCACTTGTTCTTTTTGCTAAAATTAATGTCAAATTAAAATAAAAAGAGAAACTTGGAGTCATCTAGGTCACACTGTGAATCGTATTGAGGTTAGTTTGGTTCTTACATGTTAAAAATGACTTATGAATCATTTTACTAAATTATAAAAACAATAAAAATGAATTTTCTCTGTTTTGAGTAGGTCAGTTGTCCTTTTTATTAAAATTGGCGTCAATTTTAAATAAAAAGATGCACTTAGAGTCATACTGGTCACACCATGCATCAGATTGAGGTGAGGTTGATTCCTACATGTCTCAAATGAATTATGTATTATTTACCTAAAGTATTAAAATAATTTGAATTTGTTTTATTGGTTTTGAGCAATTCATTTTTCCTTTTCACTAAAATTGATTTCAATTTTAAATAATAAAACTCACTTTGAGTCATACCAGTCACACCATGTGTCAGATTGAGTTGAAAGTGTTTCCTACATGTCTAAAATGAATCATGGATCATTTACCTAAAGTATTAAAATAATATGAATGTGTTTTATTGGTTTTCAGTATGTAACATGTTCTTTTTGCTAAAGTTGATGTCAATTTAAAATAAAAAGATACAGTTGGATCATATCAGTCACATTGTGTATCATATTGAGGTGAGGTATATTTCTACACGTCAAAAATAACTTATGAATAGTTTTAATAATGTATCAAAACAATATAAATTCATTTTCTTAGTTTTGAGTAGTTAGTTATCCTTTTTACTAAAATTAGTGTCAATTTTAAATAAAAAAATCACTTGGATTTATACTGGTCACACTGTGCATTGGATTGAGATGCAAATTATTCCTACATGTCTCAAATGACTTATGGATCATTTATATAAAGTATAAAAACAATCATAATGCTTTTTCTTGGTTTTGAGTAGGTCAGTTATAATGAACCATACTTTACATTCATTGATATTACTTCAAAATTTAATTATATTCATTACAACATATAATAAATCCATGATAGTACCATATAGGTATAGTGTCTTTAGAAGCTGGGAAACAAAAACAACTAGTTCATAAAACATCTACATTGTCTCCCACTTATTTCTTCATAACTAGACTCCTTTTTGATATATCTTACTTAATACCCTTCTTCATGACCTGGGGAAAACAAACATATTAAAGGGTGGGCTCAAATGATCAGTAAGGGTAAACAAGGGAAATATCAATCATATAATAATCATAATACATAAGAACATAACATTTGGAAGTCTTGTCCTACATATGAAAGATTGTTATATCATGTCATGGGATAAAAGTTCATAAGAATTAATAGACATAATCCCAAAAGTCAAAGAATAATACATGAAGTTTTTTGGCATACACATAAGCATAGAAAATCATTTCATATTATTCCAGGCTCATTGCCATGACCATCATAGCAGACAAAGTCCATTACTGAATCGGGTTTACTTGTCGTTCCAATCCTGTATTACTGAACCAAATTTACTTGTCATTCCAGTTATGTATATATCATGAGATATAAATATTTACCCAATGCATTGGATGGATATATATGTCTCACCCATCTCATAATTAAATCATTCTTACATGTTCCATAGAAACATAAATCATTCATCATAGCATAACCCAAGGAATAAAATGGTATTCTTAAACATAATTCCCACATAATATAATACGTGTAAAACAAATGGATTTCATAAATATAATTCCATCATAAACACAATCAAATATTAGTATTAATAGGAATAAAAACTTAACCCTATTTAAATAATTTCATCTTACATGGAAAGTAATTTTGATATAACACGTAAAATTAATTCTTGAGTAAAATATCCTTAAATAATTTTTCTTTTCTCAAAACGCCACAAAATTTTAAAATAAAATAATTTATTTGAAAATAAAATTGAAAATTTTTATGTTAATACTCATGTAAATAAAGAGTCATGAAACCATAAAAAACCCATTCATGTTGTATAAGTTAAAAAAACATTCTCCTCGTACTTTTGCAGGAAAAGTCAAAAAAGTACCTCGTATCGAATAACGAAAAAATATTACTTTCATATTGTTTAGTAAAAATTAACCATTGGTTAAAATTTACTTTAAAAAATTATATAATAATATAAATAGTATTACATATTTAAGGAACATGGATGTTGATGATAAATATACCCCAGTAAATACTTACGAATAAACAATCTCGAATAATAATAAGATTGAAGAATTATCCTTTACCTTAGGTCTGATATCCTTTGTATGTATATGAACCTCCTGTATAATGATTTAAATAATTTTATTGACTTATTACAGAATCATAATAGTTTTTATGATATCATATATTATTATATTATCATCTATTTTTTAGTAACATTTCTTTGTCACTCGTCACTCGGATATTAACTACTTTATGTTCTTATTTAAGTTTTGTCGGATAAGTTCATGTTCCACTTATTAGGTTATAGTTATATAATTTACATAATTATATTATTATATATATATATTATATATTTATTCATTCCATTCATGTATATAATTGTGTTTTAATGAAGATCATGTAGAATGAATCGCATCGCATCATGGAGATGGTAGGCCGTACGTATGCACGAGCAACAATATCATTCACTTAATGGTTAAATGGTATTAAATTGGATGGTATATTAATTATAAAGAATAATTATCATGTAATATTCATTATTTACATCCATTATACTCATATTTATACCCATACAAATAAAGTATTGTTGAATAAAAAATTACACCACGGTGTGGAGACGGTAAGTTATACGTACGCACACATGGTAATATTGTTATTCGTAGGATAGATAAAAGAAGTTATAAGGTTTTCCCATAATTATAATAACATCTCATCATGTATAAGATACTAGATTTATTAATTTTTTATCGAAAAAACATAATAATAGTAAGTATAAGAAGAAAAGAATTTTGAAAGAGGTGATAAAACGAGTACCTCTTTTTTGAGTATCTTTTTTTGATTTGCACAAAAGGTCTCCTTATGATGGATTTATTCCAAAAGTTTGACCTATAGGATTAATTTAGGGAATTTGGGAGAGTAAATGGGTAGGTTTTTTCTGAGAAAAATGGATTTATAGTTGTGATTAAAAGAGAAGGAGAGGTACCCTTTTATAAGAGAGGGGAAGGGAACCTTTGGAAATACCAAAACTATTAAATAAATATAAATTAATATTTAAATTAAAATGGATCCAAAGTGGGTTATTTAAAATATTAGATGATTATGGGTCAATATACTCTCAACCAATAAACTTTAGACATGTTTTTCTTTTATTTTAAACCTTATAATTTTGATTTATCCTTATTTAATCTATTTAATTATAATTGTGGTAATAACATTCTAAATATTTGATGGTTATAAATATTTTCTTATATGGTTTCAATAGACCAAAAATGGATATTTTATGAAATTTTTTACCTTATAATTATCACTTTGTAATTTTTAAATATTTTTATGATTTTTAAATAATTTATTAAAATGATATTTTTATAAAATATCAATAGTGTCAATTTTGACACTTCATTTCTTTGATTTTAAATAAAATCCAAAAATAATATAACTTCAAACCAAACCATTTAATAAACTCAAAACATGTCATAATAACCTATAAAATTTGTGTATAACCTTAATTAATTAAAATTATATTTATTTTAATATTTTTAAAATCATTTATTTGATATTTCTATTAATAAAATAATTTTTGCATCACTATTGTGTCATCCTTCATGGTAATTATTTAATTTCTAAAAATTATAATTAAATTTATATGATATAGGTAATTCATTTATATTTTCATAGACTATGTATAGTCGATGTTATATCCTACTTATCTATATATTAGAATTAAAATATTTATATAAAAAGAGAGTGTGACATTTTGTCACATTCATTGATTTTAATAATATTAATTTAATATTCATGGGAAAGTGGCCATTAAGTGGTTACATTTCAAACCATAGATAAAAAGGGTCAAATTTAATCATCCAGTAGGATTTTGACAGGTGTTAAGGTAATTTTATAATATTATTTTTACCTTTAATTACCTGATTTACCCTTAACTGCGGTAAAAAAATTATTAAAGTTATTGTTCATAATGTCCAAAAAATAAAAGTAACCTATTAACATAATTTGGTCCCAATGATTCCAAATATGGAATCTATTTTTTAAAATTTTAAACACATAACTTGCAGTAATTAAATTAAAATTCATCATGTTTTCAGAAAGAGAGAACGAGTTTTTAAAAGCTAAAACATTACAAAAGATTGAAATGTTTTTACATATGGATTCAATGTAAAATTAATTCTAATGACATATATTATATTAAATGATAAAAATATATTATAATAAAGATCTTTCTCCAGTATTATGAATTCTAAGTTTAGTAGATGTGAAGAATTAGTTATGTACTTTCTCATGAAAGATACATGGAACACATCCTAAACTTGAGAGAGATTTGGTAGAAGTGACAATCAGTAATCTACCTTCCCAACACGATCCAGAATTTCAAAAGGACTAATATACTTAGGGATCAGTTTTCCCTTCTTTCCAAATCTCATTACTCACTTCTAAGAAGATATTTGTAGAAATGCCTTATCACCCACTTCAAACTCTAGGTATTTTTTTTAGTTGTCAACATAAATTTTTTGTTGACTCTGATTTGCTCTTATGTGTTTTTGAATAGATCTAACCTTTTCTGTCATTTAATCAATAATATCATGTCTGAATAGATTTATTTCACCAACTTCATCCCATAAAGTTGGAGTTCTACACTTATTTCTATATAGGGATTTATAAGGATCCATCAGAATACTAGAGTGAAAGCTATTATTGTAAGAAAATTCCACCAAATGTAGGTGTTGATCCCAACCACCTTTGAAATCCATAGAGCAAGATCTCAACATGTCTTCCAGAGTTTGAATTGTCCTCTCAGACTGAACATCTGTCTAAGGATGATAAGTAGTGCTGAAACTTAACTCTGTATCCAGATCATGCTAAAAACTTCGTCAGAACATCTAGGTAAACCTCTAATCCTGATCAGATATAATGGAAAGTGGTACTCCATGAAATATTAACACTTTTTTTACATATATCCTAATAATCTGATCAAGAGAGAAATCATCTCTAATATTATTAAAGTGTGCTGACTTTATAAGGTGATCAACTATAACCCAAATAGCATTATTTCCTTTGGATGTTTTGGAAATTCTAATGACAAAGTCCATAGAGATGTTTTCCTATTTCCATTCCAGTATAGGAAATGGTATTAATATCCCCTTAGACTTATGTCACTTGGCCTTAACTTTATGACAAACCAAGAATAGAGAGACATATTCAGAGATATCTCTTTTCATTTCATCCCACCAAAAATACTCTTTTAGGTCCATGTACATATTTGTGATTCTAGGGTGAATAAGGAATAAATAACTATGAGCCTTATCCAATAGATCATTCTTTAATTCTGGTATGGGAGGAATAAAAACCTGATTCTTGGACCTTATTATTTCATCACAATCAAGGTTGAATTCAAGAACATTTCTCACCTTATTTTGTAGCTCTATATCTTTCCTTTGTGCCTCCTTAATCTTCACTTGTATATATGGTTGAACATTCATTTGAGAAAGATAATATTTCTCCCCTTTCTTTAAAATTTCAAGATCCATCCTTTACAAATCCATAAATATTGGATCTTTTTTTATCCTCATCACAGATAGGCTAGCATAGTCTTGTTGAATCAATGAATCTGCCACCTTGTTCACTTTCCCAAGGTGGTAATGTATTGAGCAGTCATAATCTTTAATCAACTCCAACCATCTTCGTTAGTGCATATTCAACTCCTTTTTTGTGAAAATATACTTTAAAATTTTATGATCAGTATAAATATCACACCTTTCACCATAAAGATAATGCCTCTATATCTTTAATGCAAATATTACCACAGCTAACTCCAAATCATGAGTTGGGTAATTTTTCTCATGGATTTTCAACTGTTTTGAGGCATAAGCTATCACCATATCATTTTTCATGAGAAAAAATCTCATCCCCTTCTTGGATGCATCACTGTAGATCACAAATCTTTATCCACTACAAGGTAGTGTGAGCACAAGTGCACTGGCTAACCTTATTTTTAGCTCTTTGAAATTCTCTTTACATTACTCTGTCCATATGAACTTAACTCCTTTTTCGAGTCAACTGGGTGAGTAGATTAGATAATCGTGAAAAATATTTCACAAAATGTCGATAATATCCATCCAAACCAAGAAAACTTTAGATATCAGTTACCGTTTTTGGTCTTGGCCAACTTTCAAAAACTTCTGTTTTTTATGGATCCACAGATATCCCTTATCTTGAGATTATGTGACCCAAAAATGAAACTTTCTGAAGTCAAAATTCACACTTGGTAAATTTTTAATAAAGCTTCTTCTTTATTAGGGTCTTTAGTAAAATTCTCAAGTGGTCTTGATGTTATTCCTTGCTCTTAGAATATACAAGAATATAGTCTATAAAGACTACCACAAACTAATAAAGATAGTCACTAAATACTTTATTCATTAGATCTATGAAGATAGAGGGGGAATTACTAAGACCAAAAGGAATCACTATAAATTCATAGTGTCCTTACCTTGTACCGAATGCCATATTTGGTATATCCTCCTTATTAAAACTTAATTGATGATATCCTGAACGAAGATCAATCTTGGAAATGTATTCAGATCTATTTAGTTGGTCGAATAAGTCATCAATGTGGGGAAGAGTATATTTTTTCTTGATAGTGATCTTGTTATATTCTCGATAATCATTACAAAGTCTCATTGATCCATATTTCTTCTTAATAAACAAAATAGGTGCGCCCTAAGGTGATGCACTAGGGCATATGAATCCCTTATCAAGATTTTCTTGGAGTTGGTTCTTCAATTTTTGCAACTCAATTGGGGCCATTCTATAAGGTGTCTTTGAAATAAGCATAGCACCCGGTATGATTTATATTGAAAGCTCAACTTGACAATTCGTTGGAAGACCTAGAAATTATTTCAGAAACACATCATCAAACTCTCGTACAATGGGTGTATTTTTAATCATGAGTTTCTTCCCAACCATTTGAGCTAAATAAAATTAATTTATAGGAATCAAGACTCATAAGATGGAATAAATTTCTACTGGAAGTTTATATTCATCCTTGCATCGATAGATGATCATATATTAATCTGGAATATGAAACATGATTTTCCTTCCTTGGAAATTGATATGATCTCCATATAAATAAATACAATCCATGCTAAGAATCAAATTAAATTACACTATAGTAAGGATCACAAGATTTGTAGGAAGCACTTTCCCACAAACTTCAACTAGAGAAGAATTATAAAATTTTGATGCGACCATTGTGCCATTATGAGTTGTCACAGCTAACTCAACATCTAATTATTGAGTTGATACGACGATACCCTTATAAAATTATCCATAAATAAAAGAGTGGTGTATCCAGAATCAAATAAAACATTTTCTACTTTAGAGTGGATGGTAAGTGTACCTTTCACCACTTCATTATCATACTCCACATCACCGATAGTGATTGCATGTGACTTTCCTTTTTCTTTAGCCTTAATAGTTTGCTAACATCAATCATCATCAATAATCCTTGGATTAGGGCATTGATTGGAATAATTCCCCATTTCCTTTAACTTGTAGAATTGAAGTGTGGGAGGTTCATTCTGTGTATCCTTTTCTCTATTCGCATCATTAGACATATTTTTTCCATCACTTCAGCATTCAAATTTCTGATGACCTTCTTTTCCACACTTAAAACATTTATTAGTCCCTTTAAGAAAATTTCCTTCATGTTTCTTTCTGCACTTTGAGTATAAGGGAAAACTTATCTTCTTTTCAGTGTGGTCTTTAGATTTTCCTTTGAATTCAATTTTTCTCTTCTTATCAAATCCATAGTACTGATGGGTTACTTCAATTTACATCTTAACCTTGAGAGCACATCGAAAGATTTCCTCATAGCTATTAAAGTCCCTTATGGATAATTCCCTTTAGATACTTGGTTTTAAGCCACTAAATAATCGATCAATTTCACTCTCAGGTTGGATAATAATTCCAGAAGCGTACCTTGAAAGTCTTGTAAAATTGGCTTCGTAAGTACCATTGGATTCATCATCCTTTTACTTATGTTCAAGTAACTCCTCTATATTTTTTCGAATAATATGAGGAAAGTAATTATTGAAAAATAAGTTCTTGAACATGTCTCATTCCATGGAATCAATTTCATCTCTTTGCCTCATATTTTTTATAAGATTACACCATTGATCAGCTTCCCCTTCCAAACGATATACTGTTAATATGAATTTATCATGTTGAAAACATTTCAGAACTGAAAATATGTTTTCAATGGTACTAATCCATTGTTCATCCACTAATGGATCAGAAGACCTACTCAAAGAAGGTGGACGCTACCTCATGAAAGGCTCAATAGAATGTTTCTCCCTCCTTTTCTCATTTGGAAGTCTTATATGATTCATAGCTTGAGAAATTTGTGTGAGCATAGCTACAAGATTTTTCATTCCATCTCCCATGACATTTAGTTGCTCAGGAGGTCAATCATTTAATTTCCCATCACATTCAGCATTAACATGTTTCCTTTAGGTTCCATCCATTGACTAAAACCAAGAATCATATTGTGGGAAACACTAATCATAACAGGAAAACCCCATAATCAAGAATAAAATTTTAAATTAGGACACTTTAGATTTTATCCTAGGTTATTCATGGTAATTTCTAAAACAATAAGATTTTAACCTATACTTAGACATATCCTTAGGGTTCTTAATAAGTCAATATCATCCTAGTTTCCAAAGGTTAATTATACCTTTTCTATAATACCAACTATAATGACCCATACTTTACATACATTGATATTACTTTAAAATCGAAGTATATTCATTACAACATATAATGAATCCATGATAGGACCATATAGGTATTGTGTCTTTAGAAGCTGGGAAACATAAACAAATGGTTCATAAAACATCTACATTGTCTTCCACTTATTTCTTCATAACTAGACTCCTTTTTGACATATCTTATTGAATATCCTTATTCGTGACATGGGGAAAAGAAACATATTAAAGGGTGTGATCAAATGATCATTAAGGGTAAATAAGGGAAATATCAATCATATAATAATTATAAGACATAAGAACATAACATTTGGAAGACTTATCCTACATATGAAAGATCTTGATATCATGTCATGGGATAAAAGTTCGTAAGAATTAATAGATATAATCTCAAAAGTAAAAACATAAGACATGAAGTTTTGTGGAATACACATAAGCATAGAAAATCATTTCATGTTATTCAAGGCTCATTTCTAAGACCATCGCAGCATACAAATTCCATTACTAAACTGGGTTTACTTACTGTTCCAGCCCTGTATTACTGAACCGGATTTACTTGATATTTCAATCATGTCTATCTCGTGAGATATAAATATTTACCCAATGAATTGGATGGATATATAGATCTCATCCATATCATAATGAAATCATTTTTATATGTTCCACAGAAACATAAATCATTCATCATAGCATAACCCAAGGAATAAAATAAGTTCCTTAAACATCATTCTGACATAACATAATCCATGTAAAACAAATGGATTGCATAAATAGAATTCCATAATAAACACAATAAAATAATAGTATTAATAGGAATATAAACATAACCCTATTTAAATAATTCCATCTTATATAGAAAGTAATTTTGATATAACACATGAAATTAATTCTTGGGGAAAATATCCTTAAATACGTTTTATTTTCTCAAAAAGACATGCTATTTTAAAAGAAAAAAATTTCTTTAAAAATAACCTTGAAAAAATGTAAGGGAAGATTCATGTAAATAAGGCATCATGAAACCATAAAAATCCATTCATTCCATATAATTTAAGAAAACGTTCTCCTCATACTTTTTCTGGAAAATTCAAAAAAAGTACCTCGTATCGAATAACGACAAAATATTCCTTTCATGCCATTTAGTAAAAATTAACCACTGGGTAAAATTGACTTTAAAAAATTGTATAAGAATATAAATAGTATTAAATATTTAGGGAAAATGGATTTGGATGATAAATATACCCCAGTAAATACTTATGAATAAACAATCTCAGATAATAATGAGATTGAAGAATTATCCCTTACCTTAGGTCTGATATCCTCCGTATGTATCCAAACCTCCTGTATAATGATTTAAATAATTTTATTGAATTATTACATAATCATAATAATTTTTATTATATCATATATTATTATATTATCATCCTTTTGTTAGTAACATTTCATTATCACTCGTTATTCGGATATTAACTGCTTTATGTTTTTATGAAAATTTTGTCGAATAAGTTCATGTTATAGTTATTAGGTTATAGTTATATCATTTAAAGAATGATATTTTTATAATATATGTCATATTTATTCATTACATTCATGTATATAATTGTGATTTAATAAATATCATGTAGAATGAATCGCATCGTGTCGTGGAGACGATAAGCCATACGTACACACGAGCGACGATATCATTCACTTAATGGTTAAATGGTATGAAATTGGATGGTATATTAATTATATAGAATAATTATAATTTTATATTCATTATTTAAATCCATTATACTCATCATTATACCCATACAAATAAATTATTGTTGAATAAAAAATTACACCATGGCGTGGAGATGGTAAGTTGTACGTACGCACGCATGGTGATATTTTTATTCGTAGGATGGATAAAATGAGGTATAAGGTTTTCCCATAATTATAATAACATCTAATCATATATAATATACTGTATATATTAATTTATTATTGAAACAACATAATAAGAGGAAGTAGAAAAGGAAAAGAATTTTAAAAGTGGTGATAAAATAATTACTTTTTTCGAGTATCTCCTTTTGATTTGCATAAAAGGTCTCCTTAAGATGACTTTCTTCCCAAAGAGTGTCATCTAGGATGAAGTGAGGAAAGTTGGGAGAGGAAATTATTAGGTTTTGGCCAATAAAAATAGCTTTAGAGGTGTGATTAAAAGAGAAGTATAAGTGCCCTTTAATAAGTGAGGGGAGGGTTATCTTTGGAAATACCAAAACTATTAAATTAATATTTAAATTAAAATGGATAAAAAGTGGATTATTTAGAAGATAAGATAAGGATGGGTCTAAATCCTATCAACCAATAAACTTTAGACATGTTTCTATTTTATTTTAAACCTTGTAATTTTTATTTATCCTTATTTAATCTATTTAATTTAAATTATGGTAATAAGATTCTAAATATTTAATGGTTATAAATATTTACTTATATGGTGTCAGTTAACCATAAATGGATATTTTATAAAATTTTAGACCTTATAATTATCACTTTGTAATTTTTAAATATTTTTATGATTTTTAAATAATTTAATAAAATATTATTTTTATAAAATATCAATAGTGTCAATTTTGACATTATTCATTTCTTTGATTTTAAATAAAATTCACAAAGATAAATTAGAACCAAAACATTTAATATAATAAAAAAATTCATAATAACCTATAAAGTTTTTTAAAAAACCTTAATTAATTCAAATTATATTTCTTTTAATATTTTTAAAATCATTTATTTGATATTTCTATTAATAAAATAATTTATGTGTCACTATTTTTTCATCCTTAATGGTAATTATTTAATTTATAAAATTTATAAATAAATTTATATGATGTAGGTAGTTCATTTAGATTTCCATATACTACCTATTGTTGATGTTATCTCCTATTTATCCATATATTAGAATTAAAATACTTATATAAAAAGAGAGTGTGACATTTTGTCACATTCATTGATTTTAATAATATTAATGTCATATTCATGGGAAATTGGACATTAAGTAATTTAATTTATAACCATATATAATAAGGGTCTAACTTAATCATCCAATAGGATTTTTAAAGGTTTTAGGATGATTTTATAATATTATTTTTACTTTTAATTACCCGATTTACCCTTAACCACGGTATTTTTTTTTACTAGAGTTACTATTCATAATGTCTAAAAAATAAAAGTAACCTATTAAAATAATTTGGACTCACTGATTTCAAATATAGAATCCATTTTTTAAAGTATTAAACATAGAAGTTTCAGTAATTAAATTAAAATTAATCCCATTTTCAAAAAGAGATAATGGGTTTTTAAAAGCTAAAACATTGCAAAATATTGAAATGTTTTTACATCTGGATTCAATGTAAAATTAATGATAATAACATACATTATATTAAATGATAAAAATATATTATATTTATACTTTAAAAATCATTCAATATTATAATTTAACCATATAAATTATTTCGATGAAAAGAAGTTGTTTTCATATAAAATTTAGTGCATTTTTATTATTCATCAAAACTTGAAAGTTATCAGAAAAATATCAGAAATCCATCCAAAGTAAATTTTTATATCTCACTTCAAAAGAAATTTTTTATTTTTTCATATAAAAATTATTAATGTTTCAAAATATTAATTTTAAAGGGGTTCGTCATTCAAATTTGTAAAATTGCTCTTTTAAAAAAATATACGTTTTTATACATCAAATAGGGTTTATTCATGCCCTATGACTAAAATATCCATTGGATGAATATAAAAAATATTTTATTAAGTATATAATATATATATATATATCATTAATTTCATTAATTTCATTAATTTCATTACCAATAGTAGTTCACACAAAAATAAAAATATCTAATTGATTTATATTTTTTATAAATAATTGATAGCCAATAAATTCACAATGCATTTTCATAAGTTAGTTATATTTATTCCCACTAACCTAACAGCTATGCTATAATGGTAATTTTATACTAAGGGTGTCTCTCAGTTTGTTTAAACTCGTGATTGCGTGCAATGAAAGCTACTGAAGAATTAAAATTATTTAAAGAAAATATTTCATAAAAACATCCAGGTGTTACATCAGTTGTCCTTTTTACTAAAATTGATGTCAATTTTAAATAAAAAAGATGTACTTGTAGTCATAACAGTCACACCATGCATCTGATTGAGGTTCATCTGATTACTACACATTCCAAATGACTCGTGGATTATTTTCCTAAAGTATCAAAACAATTTGAATGTGTTTTATTGGTTTTTAGTATGCCATTTTTCTTTTTTACTAAAATTTTATTTTAAACTAGAAACACACAATTTGACTCATACCGATCACATTGTGTATCATTTTGACATGATACTGATTCCTACACATAAAAAATGATTTATGAATTTATGTCTTAAATTATAAAGATAATGCAAGCATGTTTTCTCATTTTTCAGTGAGTGATACATTTTGAACTAAAATGTCCATTCTAAATTGATAATAGACACTTGGAGTCATACCGGTCACAATGTGCTTCGAATTGAGGTGAATATGATTCCTACATGTCCTAAATGACTTTTGGATCATTTTCTTAAAGTATAAAAACAATATCAATGTTTTTTTTTGGTTTTGAGTATGTCAGTTGTCTATTTTACTAAAATTAATGTCAATTTTAAATAAAAAGAATAACCTAGAGTCATACTGGTCACACCATGTGTTGGATTAAGGTGTTGTCGATTCCTACATGTCCCAAAGTCTCAAAAAAATAATCACATCCAATTTTACTATGATTAACATTTCCTTTATTTCTCTAACTACCAAAACTTCATATTGAGTAGATTTTCATAGATGAAAAACCTTTCTCATTGTTGAAAACCAGAAGAGTGGAGGAATCTCTTCTGCCCATTATATCATGAGAAGTCACCACAATGGGAATAGTAGTTTCCTCTACTCTTCTATTTTTCAACAATGAGAAAGTTCTTTTAGCTAAGAACATCAACTCAATATGTAGTGTAGGTAGGTTGACAAATAAAAGAAATGGAAAGCGTTGTAACATTGGAAGAAAGGAAAACAAATAAATAATTATTAGATAAAAATGATAGGGAAAATAACATACAAATAATAGATAAAATGATGACAAAAAATAATTAAATAAGTAATAGTAATTTGCCTTTTCATGATGGTTGTATACATTCTTGACCCATTTCCTTGTTATCATTATATCAGTTTCAACTTCAAAGTCCAATCTACCATGAGCATGAGAATCTTCAAACAAACCACCCCAACTCGAACAAAGGAATCCACCTATATAAGAAAAAGATTCTTATATGAGTAATACTAAAAAAATCAAACATAAATATGAAATAATCCATTACTTATATAGAAGTCACATCTTCATGTTATTTTTTTACATTCTTCCATCAGGTATACTACCCATTCATTTCTAAGAAAATCTATGTTGTCTTGTAAATATGAGTATTTTAGATAGTCATAGTAGTACTGGAAAAATATAAATACACAAATGATTAATAAAAATTTAAAATGAAATAGTAATTATCTTTAAAAATACCTCTTTGGGGATGCTAGTTTGTTTATGTAATATGATCTCTCTCATAAATTTACAAACATAATAACCACAATATTTTCCATTTGTTTGTTTCGGACACTGTAGAAAAATTGAGAAAAATAAGTAATTTGTTTTGATATGTGTTTGGATGGTGAAATCTTATTATATATACCTTGGTACTTATCCATATGTAGAACTTGTCAATATCCTTATGTTTAAACCCGATCCTCATTCCTTGTTTTTGACGATATTTATACACCACCCTATCATAACAGAATCCTCATTAAAACATAATATAAATTAAATAACCTAAAGTTTAGTTCTAAAATGTTGGATGTAGTGTATTTCTAGTTGAAAATTTTCATCATGTGTGATCCTCTTGTTGGGTATCCATGTAATGAATCTAGGAAATAAATATTTGGAGTATCCAAATTGACCACAATGAGCATTCAATGTTTCCTAAAAACAAAAAAAAGAATAAGTAATGAAAGAAATGAAAATATATTTGATATGATTAAATTGTAGAGTTTTACCCCTAAATCATTGGTATTAATAAGCGTCTATCATTTGTAAGTTTTCTTTCAAATTATTTGACTAGGTCTGCCACTATTTCATCCATTTTTTTGGATTCTATTTATTTTTGTTCTGTAGAGGTGGTGTGAGGACTAATAATTCCAAAAAAATCATGGTGAAATATATCTAATTGGTATTGATATATATTCCTGAAAAAAATTGAAATGTATTTATTCATAATTAACATAGTATATTAGCTTTTGGAAAATCAAATCATGAAAACATAACTCATGTATACATTTACAAATAAGGATCCTAGTCATTCATAGTTGAGTATTTTATTTACATTCTCAAAATAAATGCATTTTATACCTTCCTCTTCGTACATATTTTCTTCAAAATCAACTACGTGGATACTACCATTTTCTAACTTTGTATCTGCATGAACCTTCAATGTTAGTAAAGTGGATATTGAAAGGGTGGGGGAAAGGTGCTTTCAGAATATCTTTTCAATCAGTTTGTAACTCCACTATGTTGCATGGTACTACCTTCATCATGTTTATTTGTATAGAACATATAACCATTGATCACATAACCATTGTATGATAATATATACACACTCCAAACTATTATACAAAATGTAAAGGTGGGCTTGCTCTCAATCTATAATATTTATTGTGACAACATCTCTTCTAGAAATTCCTTCACCTGCAAGCCACCCAATGCGAAGATATTTTATTGGAAAAATTATTTCCACACCAGATAGGTAGTCGGTACATAATTCAACAGATTTCTCAACAATATATCGCTCTGAAATACAACCCTCTGGATGACTTCAATTTTGGACATACCCTTTCAAAATCTTTATATACTATTCATTGAGGTACATACATTTATAGTGTACATGACCATATAGTTGAATCTCTCTCATCAAGTGAACCATAAAGTGAACCATCATATCAAATAATATTTTTGAGAATAACATTTCAAATTCACATAATATGATAGCAATTTCCCTTTCCATAATCGGCAATTTTGTCAGGTCTATAACTTTGTTTCATATATCTTTGAAAAAGAAACAGAGCTTGGTTAATGTATGCCGAACATTCTTGGGAAAAATGAAATATAACGCTATATGAATTAGATCATTCATCAAAACATGGTAGTCTTTTGATTTCATACCCTTTAACTTTAAATCGGTCATTGACATGATATTCTTGATATTCGATAAATCATTCATTGACATACATTAATTTTAACATTCATAACATCAAGAAAATGTCTAACGTACAGACAATTCCATTATGGTAATTAAAAAAAATGATCTCTTTTTTCAATCGGTTTCCGTAAGGTTCTTTGAAAATGGTTTACCAAAATAAGTGTCCACATATTTTACTTTCTCAAATAGTAGATCACCTGTTAGTGGAGACGGTGCTATATGTTCTTAGGAACTTCCATCGAACGATGTCATCCAAGATCGGTACTTATGTCGTCGGGGTAAAAATATGTAATGTCCTAGAAACATAGTCTTCAATGAATGTTTCAACATAATTGAATTTGTACCTTATTAAAAAATGGGACACCCTTGAGTTCTTATAATTTTATATCCTGAAAATTTTCTATAAGCAAGAAATTTGTTTATTATAGGACCCAATTCTTATAGACGCCTACACCTTGGAATGATTGGAAAGTACCATACAAATTTTGTAGGACCTAATTCATCTTTTTTATATTGAGAATCACCACACTTTGGGTATTATTTAAGTGGTTTGTGGTCTTTGAGAAATAGTATACAATCATTTAGGTAGGCATGTATTCTTTCAGTGATCATACCCATCTAACATAGAATTCATTTGGCATCGTATGTTTGGTTAAGGAAATCATTATATTTTGGGAGCATATCATTCAAGAGAGAAATTATTTCAGTAAAATTGGCATCAATCCATCTATTTCTTGATTTCAAATTATACAGATTCAGTATGGCTGACAATGTTGTGTATTTAGTGCAACCTATATACAATGGAATCTTTACACAACTCTTTAGCTTCTCAAACAATTTTGGAAAATTGTGAAGTTCATATTCAAGTATCCTTGTCATTTTCTCAATGCAGTCTTCATCATCATTCACACCTGTAATCACATCCTCAATATGGTCTTCTTCATTGTCCACACTTATAATCATATCAGATGATCCATAAAACACAGTGTTATCCCAGTCACTAGCTATATTCTCTTTTTCCCAATATTATTCCAACATTTATAACTATGATAAATTCCATGACAGATCAAGTGTTCTTCCAACTCCTCTAGACTAATTAATCTTGAATAACAACAGCATAAACATGGAAAAAATATTTGAGAAGGGTCATATACACGATCTTTTGAAAAATTTATGAACTCTTTCACTCCATCTTTATACTCTTTTGTTATATTATTGGCACTCATCCATTCTTTATTAATATACATTCTATTTGATTCAGTAATATTGATATTTAACAAAATAAATACACAAACTATGTTCAATTGAAATCTCTCCTAAAGATTCCTAGTGAGTGTACTAAAAATATACATGAGGATTTTTTTTATTCAATTACAATGAGTTTAAAGTTTTTTAAGGTTCATTAAAAAAATAAAAAAATATGTAGTATTATTTATTTAATAAATTTGTTTCGATTACAGACATGCTTTAATGGTGTTAAAACATTTATAAATATTGGTTTTTTGAGCTAATAAAGGTTAATAATTTGTAAGTGCACGAGTATAGACTTTTATATAGATACACATCATTCATGATATATATATATATATCAAAATACTTGTATAAAAAATAGACTTTCTTTGAGATTATTATATGGACTATTGTGAGATTTCATTTGCATGTAGGATAATGGAGGATATTGTAGTACAATAAAAATTATTTTTACCAAGAACTCACTATAATGTAAATCACTTAAAAATCCCCAATTCACTCTAAGCTCATCAAGCACACTATCCAAAAATAATAATCACCTCAAACCACTCAGGAGTTTTCAACTTTTTGAACTTCTAAAGATGACAAAACCACTCCATAACCTCATGAGGATCTTGGTCACCATGAAAAAGGAAGGATGATGACTCAATAATTCCAAAGATGAAAAAATCATTCCCCTACCACTCCTTTTAGAGTTTGGGAAAATCCAATCACTGGAAAAAATACATTGAAATAATAAGAGGATTTTCACTAAGTCCTATCCTCAAAATGGACTTAATACCTCATATCAATACATTTCATGGAGGTGAAATAAAGCAACATGAAACATGAATCTATCTCCTTCATGTTTTAAAAGATACTCAAATCACATGGTCCCAATGCACACTAAGGGGTCAGATCCCAAAGCATAATACACATGAGAAAAAACACAACAAAATATTTTCAAAATTTTCATTTACATTAAAATCACACCCATTTCCCAAGAGGGTTGAAATCATTTTTCAAATACATGCACACTTTGAAAGAAATCCAAATTATTAAAAATGAAATCCATCTTTTCATGTTAAATTGTTTCCACAAATTCAAAAAATGTTCTCTGATTTTTCATAATTAAATCAACCACATCTCAAACATTTCAAATTAAATAAATTTATTTTTCCAAGGAAATTTTCACACATTATTTCAAAAATCAATGCATTTCTCAAAATCCCCTTTTAATTTCAATAACAAAAATTCCATGTAAAAATTAAAAGAGAAGAGAAACCATATTTAAAACATTTCAAAACCATTAAAATATTTTTCATTCCCTCACAAATTTGGTTTTAAAATCAACTCACTCAATAAAATCTCTATTTCCATTCAAAAATATTCTTTTCCAAACCCAAAACAAGATTTTAAGTCCTAAAGCTAAATACAAAGCATATAAAACCATGAAATTCAAGATCTCTCACATGAAAGTGATTATAAATCACTTCATTTAAATACAAAATCATTATACCATATATAAACTAATATAAGAATTAAAAAGAATTGACTGACATCATAAGAATAAAATATTTCTTAATAATAGAAGAACAACGATTATAATCATTCAAGAATAATTGAATTACTATAATAGAAAATTCTAATTAATAAGAATTAAAATAAAAAAAGAATTTGTAGGATAAAATTGAATTTAAATATTGGAATTGAATACAAAAGTTATTGTTTCATCTCCTAGTTGAGAGTTTCCTATTTCCTTGTCTACTTATAACCTAATTCCATTCAACTAGTTTGGGGTTCTAGGGTATTAATCCTTCAACTGTTAGCATCAATCGAATTTTTTTACAACATAGAATCTCTTTGGAACACACTTTAATTGTCACTACTTATACTTAATCTACTAGTTTGGTTCACTCCACATAACATGGACAACAACGGATGAAAGGGAATCCAGATGAATTAATATCGACCAATTCCACTAGATCTGAAGCTAGGGTGCTGAGAAAACGAAGACAAGAGAGGGAGAAGTAAGTCACATGAAAAGGATGGGAGTTCGGTTCATCAAGAGAAAGTGAAATGCGGGTAGGGGTGATAACTAAAAAGAATAAGCACAAACAAGATAATACATTAGATTTGGAGGTCCAACAATAGCAGTAGGGTCCGGCGGCAGGGGCGGTGGGGGTGAAGGCGGCGATGGGGGCAACGAAGGTGGTGATGGGTGTAGTGAAGGCGGTGGGAGAGCTTTGGTTCCACGAAAGCTTGAGGAGCGAGTGGTGGTAGGGTTCTGATGGGGTTCCATTTATAAAAACAGGAAAGGTTTTTATCAGTATTTTTTGGAAAGCGCTCATAAATGAGGTTTTTATTAGTGCTAAAATATAAAGCGTTGATAAAACTGACATTTATCTACGTTTTTTTTAGCGTTGATAAAGATACCCATTTATCAGCGCTAAAAAAATGGGTGTTCAAACCCAACCTAGCCCGATGGATCCGACCTGACCCGACCGGGTTGGGTCGGGTTACATGCATAATATGGACGGGTTGGTTCGGGTTGGGTTGACACGTACATGGGTTGGGTCGTGTCTCGGGTTGAGGGGTTTATGACCTGACTCGATCCAAGAGACTCATCTGCCCATCATTGTTGCCTCGCCTCCCATCCATCCACCAGAGTCGAGCCAACCCTATTACCCTAATACCAATCCTCACTTTCCCCTCCCTCCCCTAAACATCCTCACTCTCTCAAGTTCTCAGGATCTCATTGTGTTGTGCATGCTGCCCTATCAAGACCTTAGACCGTCATCTGTCGGCCACTTCATCAACGTTGTTGCTGCCTATTCTGAGTCCCTCCTCCCACTATCGCTTCCTGCTATGTCGTTGTCACGAACCGTCCTCGGGGCCCATGCTGTGACTACCCCAAGCCTTCCTTCTATAGGCCAGGGGCTGGAGACTAGTACCAAAGGCGTAAATCCCAAAAAAAAATAAAGGCATTGCCTTTATAAAGTAAACAAACACAAAAGAGTACTCAAGTGAAGTAAGCACTAAGTAAAACTGAGTACAAAAGTAAGTGCTGAAAAGTAAACGGGTTAGTATACAAACTCAACTGAAAGTACAATACAACTGAAAAGAAAGTACAGCAGCAGTGAAGTAAAACAGCAACACCGAGTCGTCCTCTAGAAATCCCACCTGAAGGGTGGGTACAAATAGTCTCCTCAGCTCCTCGGGTCCGGTCGTCCGCTATGTGTACATACCGTCTAGTGGTCCACCTCCGGTTACCGTCCAGCTCTTCAAGCCTCCACCTTGATCAGTGTTGTTCGTCGTCTGTATCCAACACAACGTAGTGCGGGCATAGCCTATGCAGGGGTGAGTATACGATACTCAATAGGGACCCCGAGACCCTCGAAGGTCTCCCAAAATCCACGAAGGATAAACCAAAAAGGAAAGGAACAATCACGAAGAAACAACCAACCCTACTTAGGTATATACCCATACATATACCTCGGTCATCAATCTCAGTACGGCTCCAACTTCCGAGCCCAAGCACAATCCAGTCCACACAGGAAAGAAGTCAATCATACCCAGATAATGATTGAAAGGAAAGACTCAGCTCACACAGGTATACTTATCACGAAGAGGGGTGGATATGATTAGATATAGCCTCTGAATCATCTCCTCTGTCGAACCCACGTATGATCCAAGTACAGAAGTCGTCGCTGCCGAACCCACGTAGGATCCAAGTACAGTAACCATCGCTGCCGAGCCCACGTAGGATCCAAGTACAGTCGTCATCGTTGTCGAACCCATGGAGGATCCAAGTACAGTCATCCTCACTACTGAACCCACGTAGGATCCAAGTACAATCATCTTCGTTGTCGAACCCACAGAGGATCCCAGCACGGTAGTTGTTGCAGTCGCAGCCAGCTCTAGGGTTCCCGCACACAGTGTACTCGATTTCGGGAGGGTTCGCTCCTCGAGTAAAGGGGTTGATACATCAACTGTCACGAAGTATATAGTTGATGTATCCCTAAGTTTCTTCTCATCAAAATGAACTCAACGTGATAGACGGTGCGTCAATCGGACGCCCGGTCTCAGAGATATTGGTTTTTCCGTTCCAAGGGCCTGTTTGGAAATATGCTCGTTCCAAACCTGGCCATTTACCTAAGCTGTCCAAAACTCACTTAGAGTATCTAAAAAGGACCATCTTGTCGAAAGAGTCTTAGTGCCGCAGACAGCGCGTCGATCGGACACACGGTCTTTAAGTTATTCACGTTTAAGTGAATAACGGGTCCGGCCCGTTTAGCCCAGTGGGCCGACGGGTCGGGTTAACCCAGTTTGATGGGTCCGACCCGGTAGGGGTGTCGAACCAATCCGAAGGAAAAAACACACAGCTCGGCCCGAAGGGCACGACCAGGCCCAAAGGGGCGCATCCCGGCTCGAAGGGGCGCGGCGAGGCCCGAAGTGGCGCGGCCCGGCCCGACCCGGCCTGGTGCGGACCGGCTCGGCCCGGCCCGGCCCGATGTGGCTCGGCTGTCCTAGCGGTTCTGAGGGGGGGTGCCCCCCCCCCCCGGGTGTCCGAACCGGTGGCGCCGCCCTTCCCAAACTGACCGGCTAGGCAGGCTGGCCTTCTAGTGCACGTGGCCCGCACGGCGGGCCACAGATTTCTTCAGTGCGGCGCCCTCTTGGCTCCGCGGTCTAGCTTCATCTGGCCGGACGACGGGTCGGCCGGTTCTTCCGCCAAAATGGCCCATGTGGCGGGTCACGGTTCCTCCCACACAGTCGGCGCGATGGCGCCGGATTCCTTCGCCACGTTCCTGGCACGGCGCAACGGCGTCGTGCCTCCTCCGCCTTCGGTTACCGATTCTAAAATAATAAATGAGATCAACGGAGGGTCGTCGGGCCGTGTTCGTTCGGCCCGCACCCTCCACATAAAGCGATATCAATTGTCCATATTTAAACAATGATTCCCAACGAAGAACGGGGTATGAAAACATTCACTTTCAAGAATAAACCCCTGCCTCAATAATTGATGGCATACATCGGGCATCGTGGAAGACGGCGTCGCGGAAGACGGCATCGCGGGGTGAGGTTTCGTAAACGACGTCGGTGTGCGTCATCGTTCTTCGTGGAACCAGCGTTATTTGTCGAAGGAGACGTCGTTTATTACACATGTAAATTAACTTTCAAAATCCAAATCACCTCATTAATTAAATGTGTTGGCAATTAATTAAAGGGAGGGAGAGGAAAGATTCTCATTAATTAAATGCATTGGCATTTAATTAAAGAGAGGGAGAGGAGAGGGAGAGGAAAGATCCTCATTAATTAAATGCGTTGGCAAGAATTAAAGGAGTGAGGGAGGTGGAAAGATTGGCAATTAATGGGGGGTTGCCAATTTAATGAGGGGGTTTAAAGAGTTTAGAGGAAAAATAAATGGTTGGGGATCGTGTGGGCCCTACCTCTCTAACATCCATGATTGGGTAGTTAGGTGGTTGTGGGTCCCACCCTTAACTACCCATGGGAGGAATTAACCTCCTTAGATACATAATAAAATTGTTCCAACAATTTTATTTACTTCTTAATTAAACCCTCAATAAAAAATTCTCAACCCGCTTAAAACACAATTGCGGTAAAGGTCCCCTTAAGAAATTATCGGTGTTGCGAGTTCATCGGTGCCCTCAAATTTCAATTCCGAGCACCGGTTCAAAAGATAGAAAAACTCACTCGTTCGTTTACTGAACGTACCCGAGCTGAACTTTGGAAATTGATTCCGAGAACACCGGGCCTCGGAATCAAGTGCCGTCAGAAGACACAGACTCGTAAAATTCCAAAGTATTTAAGAAAAAAATTTCTTGAAATTTTTGGGTCTTTAAATTACTCCCACCTCCAGGCTTTACGTCCCCATAAAGCTACAACATAAACTAGGAAAACAAATGAGGGTACTGAGCACGCATCTGAGCCTTTCGCTCTCATGTGCTCTCCTGGAGGTTCTCGTGATGCCAACGAATGCGCACCTAGGAATTGACCATCCATGTAGGACCCGCTCCTGTCGATCCTCGATCTCCACCGGGACCTCTATGAATGTATCCCCGTCATCGATCTCCATCTCCCCATGATCAATGATGTGGGTCGGGTCATGCACGTATCTCCTTAGCTGAGATACGTGGAAGACGTCGTGCACTCGGTGCAACTGAGGTGGAAGGGCCAGGTGGTAAGCCACCTCGCCTATCCTGATAAGGACTTGAAAGGGCCCGATGAAGCGTGGAGATTACTTGCTTCCCCTTCCAAATCTCCGCAATCCACGTCGAGGTGTGACTCGTAAGAAAACGTGGTCTCCATCCTCGAACTCCAGTGGTCTCCATCTTCTATCAGCATACGACTTCTGTCTGCTCTGTGCAGTCCTCATCCGCTCCTATACGATCTACACCTTCTCCGTCGTAGCCTGGACCATCTCTGGTCCTACAAGTGCTGACTCCCCAGGGTCAGTTCAGCACAGAGTTGATCTACAAGGTCGGTCATACAGTGCCTCGTATGGTGTCATCCCGATGCTGGAGTGGTAGCTGTTGTTGTACGCAAACTCCACCAAGGGTAAGTGATCCTCCTAGCTGCGACCAAAGTCAAGGAAACATGCACTGATCATTTCCTCGAGAGTCTGAATGGTCCTCTCTGTTTGTCCATCCATCTGAGGATGAAAGGCGGTGCTCAGGCGTAGCTGCGTCCCGAATTCCTCCTACAACCCCTTCCAAACTCAGGAAGTAAAGCGAGCGTCTCGATCGGAGACAATATACGATGGAACACCATGAATACATACGATCTCCTGAACGTAGAGGCGTCCCAAGCTCTCTACTAAGCCCCGCTCTCTGATCGGAAGGAAGTGGGCCGACCTGGTGAGTCGGTCGACGATCACCCAGATAAAGTCGTGTCCCCTGGATGTACATGGAAGACCCGTCACGAAATCCATGGATATCCCGTCCCACTTCCACTCTGGGACCTTTAAGGGTTGTACCAAGCCTGCTGGTACCTGGTGCTCTGCCTTCACTTGCTGGAAAGTGAGGCATCGTGAAACGAACTCTGCTACAGCCTTCTTCATACCTGGACACCAGTGCTGTCGTCTGAGATCCTGGTACATCTTCACCACTCCAGGATGTACCACTAGAGGGGAAGTGTGAAACTCCCTCAGCATTTCCTCCTGCAGTGCAACTGGTACCATGGTATGTCCCCTGAAGAGGATGGCGTGCTCTCCTCCTTCAGAAAATCCATCAGGTGCATGCCTTGTGGAAATCTGAGCACGTCGTGTCTCACAGTCAACGTCCCCACACTGTATCTCTCTGACCCACTGAAGTAGTGGGGGAGTGACTGTGAGGGGTTGTAGAAAGGTTTCCCCATATCTATCCACGAAGGATATCTGCAAAGCGGCTAACTGCTTCGTCACCTCTCCATGTAGCTGAATGCCCGATCTTCTACTGAGAGAATCAACCACAACATTCCCCTTCCCATGAGTATAGACTATCTCAAATTCATAGTCCTGGAGGAACTCGAGTCATCGCTGCTGTCTCAGGTTCAGGTCCTTCTGCGAGAAAATGTACCTGAGACTCTGGTGGTCAGAGTAGACTGTAAAGCCTTCGCCCATCAGATAGTGTCGCCACATCTTTAAGGAGAATACCACTACTACTAACTCCATGTCATGGGTAGCGTAGTTCTGCTCGTGATGCCTCAACTGCCGTGAATTGTAAGCGATCACTGCTCTCTCCTGCATCAGGACACACCCGAGTCTGGTCCCTGATGCGTCACAGTAAACTACATACCCTACGCCCTCCTCCGGTAGCCTTAAGATAGGCGCACTGGTCAATCTCTGTCTCAGCTCCTAGAAGCTCTGCTGGCATCTATCTGACCACACGAAGGGTTTCCCATTCTTCATCAAAGCTGAAAGCGGTGCTGCAACTCTGGAGAAGTTTGGAACAAATCTCCGATAGTACCCAGCCAGACCTAGGAAACTATGCACCTCCGTCACGCTCCTGGGTGGCTCCCAAGCAAGTACTGCATCGATCTTCACAGGATCCACAGCAAATCCCACCTCTGAGATGACGTTACCCAAGAAGTGAACCTCTCAAATCCAGAACTAGCACTTCGAGAGCTTACCATAAAGTCGGTGCTCTCAGAGTGTGTCCAGTACAACTCACAAGTGGTAGGCGTGCTCCTCCTCAGTAGTCGAGTAAATCAGTATGTCGTCGATGAAGACTACGACAAAACAATCGAGGTAAGGCTGAAAGATCCTATTCATGAGACTCGTGAACACTGCTGGTGCATTGGTTACGCCGAAGGGCATAACCAAGAACTCATAGTGGCCATACCGACACCTGAAGGTCGTCTTCTGCACATCCTCATCTCGAACTCTGAGCTGATGATATCCTGACCTGAGGTCTATCTTCGAGAATCACCGTGCTCCCTTGAGCTAATCAAAGAGGTCATCAATCCTCGGAAGTGGATACTTGTTCCTCACGATCACCTGATTCAGGCGACGGTAGTCGACACATAGTCGTAAGCTCCCATCCGCCTTCTTGGCGAATAAAATCGGAGAAGCCCAGGGTGAAACACTATGTCGGATGAATCCCTTTCCCTATAAATCCTCCAGTTGTACCCGCAGCTCACGAAGATCGGCGGGAGCCATCCGATATGCTGGAATAGATATCGGTGTTGTCCCGGGGTACAGGTCAATGTAGAAGTCTACCTCTCTACGAGGAGGTAGTCCTAGAATGTCGTCGGGAAAAACGTTTGCATACTGATCCACCACAACAGGAAAACTCGGACTCCACACATCAACTGTTCTGAGGATAAGACTTTCCAACTGATGTGTGATTGACTGCCCCCTCCTCTGCGTAAGTCCATCCTATGCTGCAAAGGCTCCCTTCTCGCCGGTGAAGGTGAACCTACTCTAATCCATGAGGACACACCGCACTTTGCGCCTAATACAGTCGATCTGAGTATGGACTGTAGATAACCAATTCATGCCCAAGATGACGTCGTAAGGCCTCAATGCCACTACAAGAAGATCTCAGCCGAAGCTATCGCCTCTTAGAGTAAGCTCACACTGCCGACACCAGTGTGTAATCGTCGAGTCTGCTCCCGTAGGAGTCTCTAGCCGTAAGGATCGATCCAACGGCTCCATCGGAATTTCCGAGCTCTGAACAAGGGCAGCGGCAATGAAAGAATGACTCGCTCTTGTGTCTATAAGAACTGCAGCAAGGGTGGAGTAGACACAGATAGTACCTCAAATCATCTTAGGTGCGTCGTGGACGTAGGCCTCGACTGCCTGGAGCTGAGCCTACCCCTGTCTGCCAGCTCCCTATGGTCGGGGAGGTCCTCCTGGTGGTGGTGGTGGTAGAGCCTCGAAGCGTCGTCCACCACCTGCTGCTCAGCCAGCTCCTCTGCCTCATCCGCCTGCTCCCTACGGACCGCCATGGTCGAACCTTTGCCTCTGCCTGGGAGGTCCCTCTACTGTCTTTTGCTCCTCTTCATGGAGGGTCGGGCAGTCACGAGCCATGTGGCCCTGGCCGCCGCATGCAGAGCATTGTCTGCCCCTCGTATGGCTGGCTCTGTTGTGTGTGTCTCGCACATCCGAACCAGAATCCTGGGGTCGCCCACCTGATGGTCTGGTCCGATTGGACCTATGCGACATCTTTCTATTGTCGGCTGCAGAAGACTCCACTACGTGTCGCCCTGCGGTGGGTCTCGCAGTTGGCGTCGGCTCAGCAAGATCTCCACAAGAAGGGCTCGCTCCAGTACTCCTGCCTACGTCGGAATGCTAAGGGAGATCGTCGAAGCCCTAATCTCATGCCTCAGTCCCTGCTCAAAGGTCCGGGCCCGGAAGAATGGGTCTCGTACCATGTCCGTGGAGTAGCGCGAGAGGTCGGTAAATCTCACCGAGTACTGGGCTATTGTCATGCTGTCATGTCGCAGCTGTAGTAACTCCTAGATGTGCACCGCGTGGAGGGTGGCTGAAACAAACTCCGAGCTGAAGAGGCTCTCGAAGTCCATCCAAAGAAGAGATACCTCGTCATGCACCTGGAGCATCAGGCTCCACCATCTACTTGTTGCTGTGTGCAGGAGACTCACGACAAGGATCACCATAAGGTCTGCTGGTGTCCCTACCAATCTGAAGACTCTGACGATAGCCTCCCGCCAATCCTCGGTTGCCTGAGGGTCCGTCTCTCCGCGGAACCTGGGTGGCCTCTGTCGCTAAAACTCGTGCAACGCACTCAGGCGGCGTGCACTCTCCGCTGCTGGGGCTGGTGGCATCGGTGGCTCAGCGGGTAGTGGTACCGCTGGTGCCTCCACTGTAATGGGGCCCTGCACCGAAGCCTCATCGCTCGGTGGGCTGTCATCTTACACGTAACTAAGAACCCTAGCTGGCTGCCTTCGTGGGGCCATCCTGAGAAGAAACAGGTGTGTCACGGTTAGTACAGTATACCTGGTGAGCTGACACAAAGTAATCACAAAGAAAACTTTTGAAACACACATGCAATCAGTGTTTTCGTGCACTGAGTTGGAAATCAGAAGTCAGGGTCCTGGTGTATGGATACGTCGGCCGCTGCACCAACACTGGACTCTCTGGACTGATAACCACAATCAATACTCTTAACATTATTGCTTCACAGAAAAGAAATTATCAGAGTCCTGAGTTCTGCGGTAGAACCGACTCCTCTGATACCAATTTGTCACGACCCGTCCTCGGGGCCCGTGCCGTGACTACCCCAAGCCCGCCTTCCATAGGTCAGGGGCTGGTGACTAGCACCAAAGGCGTAAATCCCTAAAAAAAGGAAAGACATTGCCTTTATAAAGTAAACAAACACAACAGAGTACGCAAGTGAAGTAAGCACTAAGTAAAACTGAGTACAAAAGTAAGTGTTGAAAAGTAAATGGGCCAGTATACAAACCCAACTGAAAGTACAGTACAACTGAAAAGAAAGTACAACAGCAGTAAAGTAAAACAGCAACACCGAGTCATCCTCTGGAAATCCCACCTGAAGGGTGGGTACAAATAGTCTCCTCAGCTCCTCGGGTCCGGTCGTCCACTACGTGTATGTCCCGTCTAGTGGTACACCTCCGGTTATCATCCAGCCCCTCAAGCCTCCACCTCGATCAGTGTTGCTCGTCATCTGCATCCAACACAACGTAGTGCGGGCATAGCCCGTGTAGGGGTGAGTATACGATACTCAGTAGGGACCCCGAGAACCCTGAAGGTCTCCTAGAATCCACGAAGGATAAACCACAAAGGAAAGGAACAATCACGAAGAAACAACCAACCCTACTTAGGTATATGCCCATACATATACCTAAGTCATCAATCTCAGTACGGTTCCAAATTCCGAGCTCAAGCACAATCCAGTCCACACAGGAAATAAGTCAATCATACCCAGATAATGATTGAAAGCCAAGACTCAGTTCACACAGGTATACTTCTCACGAAGAGGGGTGGAGATAATTAGATGTAGCCTCTGAATCATCTCTTCTGCCGAACCCATGTAGGATTCAAGTACAGAATTCGTCGCTGCCGAACCCACGTAGGATCCAAGTACAGAATTAGTCCCTGCCGAACCCACGTAGGATCCAAGTACAGTAACCATCGCTGCCGAACCCACGTAGGATCCAAGTACAGTCGTCATCGATGTCGAACCCATGGAGGATCCAAGTACAGTCGTCCTCGCTGCCAAACCCACATACGATCCAAGTACAGTCGTCTTCGTCGTCGAACCCACGGAGGATCCTAGCATGGTAGTCGTCGCAGTCGCAGCCAGCTCTAGGGTTCCCGCACACAGCGTACTCGATTCCGGGAGGGTCCGCTCCTTGAGTAAAGGGGTCGATAAATCAAATGTCATGAAGTCCAGAGTTGATGTATCCCAAAGTTTTGTCTCGTCAAAAGGAACTCAACGCGATAGACGGCGCGTCAATCGGACGCCCGGTCTGAGAGATATTGGTTTTTTCGTTCCAGGGGCCCGATTGGAAATATGCTCGTTCCAAACCTGGCCGTTTACCAAAGCTGTCCAAAACTAACTTAGAGTGTCACAAAAGGACTGTTTCGTCGAAAGAGTCTCAGTGCCGCAGACGGCGCGTCGATCAGACGCGCGGTCTTTAAGTTATTCACGTTTAAGTGAATAACGGGCCCGGCCCGTTTAGCCCGTGGGTCAACGGGTCGGGTTAACCCAGTTTGACGGGTCTGACCCGACAAGGATGTCGGACCAGTCCGAAGGGAAAAAAAACGTAGCTCGGCCCGAAGGGCGCGACCCAGCCCGAAGGGGCGCGGCCCGGCTGGCTGGCCGAGCGGTTCCGAGCCCCCCCCCCCCCCCCCCCCGGCTGTTCGAACCGGCGGCGCCAAGCGGCGCCGCCCTTCCCAAATCGGCCGGCCTTCTGGCGCATGCGGGCCGCAGATTTCTTCAGCGCGGCGCCCTCCTGGCGCTGCGGTTCGGCTTCACCCGACCGGTCGACGGGCCAGCCGGTTCTTCCGCCGAAATGGCCCGCGGTTCCTCCCGCACAGCCGGCGCGACGGCGCCATATTCCTTCGCCGCGTTCCCGGCACGGCGCGACGGCGCCAGATTCCTTCGTCACGTTCCCGGCACGGCGCGACGGCGTCGTGCCTCCTCCGCCTTCGGTTGCCGATTCTAAAATAATAAACGAGATCAATGGAGGGTCGTCAGGTCGTGTTCGTTCGGCCCGCACCCTTCGCGTAAAGCGATAGCAATTGGCTGTATTTAAACAACGATTCCCAACGAAGAACGGGGTACGAAAACATTCACTTTCAAGAATAAACCCCTACCTCAATAATTGATGGCGTACGTCGGGCGTCGCGGAAGACGGCGTCACGGGGTGAGGTTTCGTAGATGACGTCGGTGTGCGTCGTCGTTTTTCGTGGAACCGGCGTTCTTCGTCGAAGGAGACGTCGTTCTTCGTCGGAGGGCGGAGTTCTTCAAAAACTCAAGAGCTCTCTCAATCCTCCTTAGCACAACGAAAGCCCTCCTCCGGTAAAATAATAGGTTTCTCCTATTATTTTATTACACATGCAAATTAACTTTCAAAATCCAAATCACCTCATTAATTAAATGTGTTAGCAATTAATTGAAGGAAGGGAGATGAAAGATCCTCATTAATTAAATGCGTTGGCATTTAATTAAAGAGAGGGAGAGGAGAGGGAGAGGAAAGATCCTCATTAATTAAACGCGTTGGCAAAAATTAAAGGAGTGAGGGAGGTGGAGAGATTGACAATTAATGGGGGGTTGCCAATTTAATGATGGGGTTTAAGGAGTTTAGAGGAAAAATAAATGGTTAGGGCTAGTGTGGGCTTCACCTCTCTAACATCCACACTTTGGTAGTTAGTTGGTTGTGGGTCCCACCCTTAACTACCCATGAGAGGAATTAACCTCCTTAGATACATAATAAAATTGTTCCAGCAATTTTATTTACTTTTTAATTAAACCGTCAATAAAAAATTCTCAACCCGCTTAAAACGCAATTGCGGTAAAGGTATTCTTAAGCAATTACCGGCGCTGCAAGTTCATCGGTGCCCTCGGATTTCAATTCCGAGCACCGGTTCAAAAGATAGAAAAACATGCTCGTTCGTTTACTGAACGTACCCGAGCTAAACTTCGGAAATTGATTCCGGACACACCGGGTCTCAGAATCAAGTGCCGTCAGAAGTCACAGACTCGTAAAATTTCAAAGTATTTAAGAAAAAAAAATCCTTGAAATTTCCGGGTCTTTACAGTCGTTGCATGTATGCCATTTGTGTCGACGTCGTCATCCACTCGTGCCATCACTGCCACCTCTATCGAGTCTCACCGCCTCCCACCGTCTCTACAGCTTCTTGTTGCGTTGTCCATATCAACATCGTCATCACCGTCGCCGCCCCACCTATGTCGTCGCCCACATGTATCATCACCTCCCCTGATTCTCACCTCCCCCTGCCGCTAGGGCACTCATTCTGATGATGAAGATGGCATTGTCTATGATCGAGAGCATTCATTAGGAGGACATTGAAGGGCGGGATCTGCGTCAGGTTTGGAATGTTGGCATAAAACAAGCTTCCTCGATCGATGAATGATTTTTTTGTTTGGTGAAGGTGCCTTTTGATTGCGTTCACCAAATATCGATTGATTTGCGGATTTTATCCTTGGTGTATCTTGAAATTTATCTGTTTGTAGGTTTTTTTGTTTAGTTTATGGATCCACACATCACTGCAATCTGTTTATACAATTTCATCTATCTTTCTTGTTTTCTTTTAGACTTCGCTTGCATGTTGAGAGAAGATCAATCGTTCACACCTTGTTTGTGATCGTTCTGCTTGAATGTCTTAATCGATTAGCATTTCATTTGATCATCGATTCTTCTTTTTTGGTTCATTCTGTGTCCAATTTAACAGTGACGATTCATTCATTTTATGAATTTTTCATCTGAAGCGGTTTTGGCGAACTGAGTTGCGGGAGGTTTGAAGGAGATGTCGCCCGAGTGAGATCACTGGGAGATGATATTTTCCCCTTAACCCGTCTGACCCGACCCGACCCGATCTGATACGGGTCGGGTTGGGTCGGGTCCAACCCTAAAAACAACACTGACCCGCCCCGTCTTATTTTGATTGGGTCTGGTCCAAAAAACACCATGACCCGACCCGACCCAACCCATGAATACCCCTAGCTAAAAAAGTGATGCTAAAATTATAATAAATGCAGTGCTGATAAATATATTGTTTATAGCGCTGATAAATATACTGCTGATAAAGACACGTTTTATCATCACTTTTTAGCGCTGATAAAGACCTAATGTTAATAAATTATTTATAATTATATAATTATAATAATTATATTTATTATATTTATAAATATAATTATAAATAAATATGTATTTATTTATAGTTATAGGTATAAATAAATAAATAAATAAATATATATATTTAAATAATTATAAAATTATAATAAATACATGTAATTAAATCTATAATTTTTTAATTATATATGATAAATATACTACTTATATATAATTATAAAATTATAAATATAATAAATATATTTATTATAATTTTGTAATTATTTAAATAAATATAAATATATTTAATTTTATAAATATTTATGAGAACATAATAAATTCATGGGTATAACATGAATGAATCATGAGTATCGGTTTACAAACGAACATTTATATCGATGAATACATAATATATACATACGCGTCATCATCATATAGATAATCTTAACATTTGAAAAATAACTCACAATCACGTTCACGAATAAACTTTATGATCATATAATGTCAATTATACTCACGCATCAATACATAAAGATAAATAATAGTAATTATGTTCATGAATATCATTATTATCTCATAATATATATCATTATCTTAAAGGTGTGAATGCACGTGGTTGTGGATGAGGCCAACCCTTCACCCCTCCTGCGAAATCCCCTATCCACATGCCCTTGTCGTCTCACAGGGGACCCGTTTTTCTTCCACTGTCTTTATCCGAAGGACTGGGTGGCTGGCAGGATAAGGAACGGGGTGCCCAACGTGGCATAGGGTCGTGGAATGACCCGTCACGTGTTCCCCCTCCAATCGTTTTCCTTCGCTGCGCGACGGTCCACCACTACAACCATGGAATTTAGTCATTTTTTCATTTCATTTTAATATACAAACAAAATAATCGATAATGCTTTTTAGTGCCCCTTCCGATACTATATTTTTATTAGAAATTTACAATTAAATTATTGAATCTCAAAATAATGACAAAAAAAATTCAAGTATTTCAATGACATTCAAAAAATAATAATTCGTAAATTGACTGGAATATGTCCGTAAAATAAAAAACCTAACACAAATTTATCAATTTATTCCAAATTCCATTAAATATATAAGATAATTACTTTTCAGATATATTTTTACGGTAAAATGCATGGGAATGGCATGAAAATAAGTTTTAAAATTTAAGAATCAATATTATTTATGAGATTGAGACTTTTTAAATCAAATTAATTATGTCTTCCCAGTATTTAATTATGAACCCTCGTTATAACTCTGTATTTGATATATCTGTTTTCCTTAGATCCATTTTATCGGAGTTTCACAATATGTATATGAATATTTATTTTATGAGTTTTTTTATTTTATTTTTTATTTTTACGACTATTCTTGGATAATTAATTTGAGAGTATGTTTAATTGTTTTAATTTAATTAAATCCCGGCCTAAGTCATTTCATAATGGATGTTAGATAATTTCATAAGGTGCATTCCAGTGCCATTAGGGATTAAAATAATAACCAGCAATTGTTAAATTTGTAGTACTCACTGCTAAAATTTTATTGTTACTCAAACTACATAGAATTATGGAGTGATTCCAATCAAACACAAGCAACTCCAAACATGTGTTGGGAAGCCCGAAGAACCAATGCAAATGCCGGATACACGATACTTAGTTTACCAGAAATTTGTATCCATCGGTAGTTCAGTGTTGCAGAATTTCAACTATCGAAACTTCTCACCTTGCCTTAAAACACCGAAATTAGGAAGCCTAGTACACTCAGATCACCATTATCTTCGGACTTTCACCCTACATCCACAAGAGAACATTGCTAACTCTTATATTTTTGGAAATACAAGGATAAGAATCACTATAGCTAATTGGTCATTGATTGCACTTTGTACAATTGTAAATTTGTAAAGTCCTCCAATTCCACATACACTCGGCACCCAGTACCGCCTCTTTTTTATAGAGCCAATCAGACGGTAAAACAGATTACACTGACAATACTACAAAAACCACTTATATCACCACTAAAAATGATGTTTATCAGCACACAAAAAACAATGACATGACAACAACGAAAATAAAGCCCCTTTTATCAGCGTGAAAATAAAGCGATGATAAAAAAGACCTTTATCAGCGCTTTTGTTAGTATTGATAAAGATCGTGACAGTTGATGTAAAACATGCACCCCTACAACATCCCTATATCATAACCAAATTAGAAAAATATTATCAAACTGGAACTCAAATATTATAGAAAATCATATTGAAATACAAATATTACATTGCATTGTCATTTCAATTCAAAATGTACATAAAAAAATATTTACATTGATGTGATATTTACAATTAATCAAAAAAAAATTACGATCCAATATACAAAATCAAAACTCTTATAACATGCTTTTTACAACGATCAATATCCGAACAAAAAGCTTGTCCTTGCAATAAAACCAATGTTTATTTTAGTAACAGTGCATAAAAAATAAACATATTATAATTTTAATATTATATAATCCACATATGATAAATTATATTGTTAATTACTGAATATATTAATGATATTATCAGTTATACTGTTAATTATATTATTAATGCTGATATTGTTAATTTTATATTAATTAGTAATTATACTATTAATTAATAATTATATTATGAATTTTTAATTACATTGTTAATTATTAATCTATATAATTTATATTGTTAATTACTGAATATATTAATGATATTACGAGTTATTAATTATCTGAAATACTTAAATAGTTGTTAATAATTATATCATTAAAAGAAAATGACATTTTTATACTGAAAACACACACTTTGAGTCATCCCGAACATATCATATATCAGATTGACGCATGATTGATTCACACACATCACAAATGAATTATGGATTGTTGTCCTAAAGTTTGAAAACAATCTGAGTTTGTTTACTCAGTTTTGACATGCATTTTAAATTAAAGTAACACTTTTATATTTAAAACACACACTTTGAGTCATACCAGTCACATCGTATGTCAGATTGATGCACGGTTGAATACTACATGTCATAAATGAATTATAGATAATTGTCCTAAAGTTTTAAAATAATCCTAACTTGTTTAGTCGATTTTGACAATTTGACATACCTTTTAAACTAAAATGACACTTATATCGAAAACACGCACTTAGAGACACACCAACCACATCGTGTGTTGGATTGACGTGCGATCAATTCTTATACATCACAAGGGAATTATGGATCGTTGTCCTAAAGTTTGAAAATAATACGAGTTTGTTTGCTCGGTTTTGGCTATGTGAAGCGCGTTTTAAACTAAAATGACATGTTTATATTGAAAACATGCACTTTGAGTCATACTGATCACATCATGTATTAGACTGACGTGCTGTTAAGTCCTACACGTCATAAATGAATTATTAATCATTTTCTTAATACTTGAAAACAAGCCGAGCACGTTTTCTCAGTCTTGGCCATGTGATACGTGTTTTAAACTAAAATGACACATTTATATTGAAAACATGCACTTGAAGTTATACCGACCGCATCACATGTCAAATTGACATGCAGTCAATTCTCACATGTCACAAATGAATTATGGATCATTGTCCTAAAGTTTAAAAATAATCCAATTTCATTTGCTCAATTTTGGCAAGGTGACGTACGTTTTAAACTAAAAGAACACTTTTATATTGAAAACACACACTTTAAGTCATAATAGTCACATCGTGTGTCAGATTGATGTGTGGTCAATTCTCACACGACAAAAATAAATTATGCATCGTTGTCCTAAAGTTTGAAAACAATATGAGTTCTTTTGCTCAGTTTTGGCCATGTGATGCACGTTTTAAACTAAAACAACACACTTTTAGTCACACTGACGACATCGTGTATCAGATTGAAATGTAGTCAAATTCTATATGTCTCAATTGAATTATGAATCATCATCCTAAATTTTGAAAACAATCCGAGTTTTTTTGCTTGTTTTTGGCCGCATGACATACATTTTAAACTAAAATGACACTTTTTAATTGAAAACGCGCACTTTGAGTCACACCGAATTCATTATGTGTCATATTTATGTGAGTTCGATTCCTACAAATAAAAAAATAAATTATGGATCAATGTCCTAAAGTTTGAAGGAAATCTGAGCTTGTTTTCTCGGTATTGACAATGTGACGTGCATTTTAAACTAAAATGACACTTATATTGAAAACATGCACTTGGAGTCCTACCGGACACATCATGTGTTAGACTGATGTGTGGACAATTCCTACATGATAAAAATGAATTAAAAATAATTTTCCTAAGGCTCCAAGACAATCTAATCTTGTTTACTCAGTTTTGGCTAGGTGACACGCATTTTAAACTAAAACAACTTTTGAAAACATGTACTTTGAGTTATACGACCACATTGTGCGCCATATTGACGTGTGATCAATTCCTACATGTCACAAATGAATTATGGATCATTTTTTCCAAGGTTTGAAAATAATTTGAACCCATTTTCTAGGTTTTGGCTATGTGGCATGCGTTTTAAACTAAAATGACACTTTTATATTGAAAACTCCCAGTTTATGTCATATTGGCCACATTGTGTGTCAGATTGACATGCGATTAATTTCTACATCACACATGAATTATGGACCACTCTCTTAAAATATCATGATAATATGAGCTCATTTTCTTGGTTTTTTCTTTGTGATGTGCATTTTAAACTAAAATGACACTTTTAATATATAAACACGCACATTGAGTCATAACGACCACATCATGCGTTAGATTGACGCGCAGTTGACCCTACACAATAAAAAAGAATTATAGATCGTTTTTATAAATTATCAAAACAATCTGAGATCATTTTCAAGGTTTTCACCATGTGACATGTTTTTTAAACTAAAACGACACTTTTAATGTGAAAATACACACTTTGAGTCATACCAGACACATCTTGTGTCATATTGATGTGAGGTCAATTGCTACATGTCACAAATGAATTATGGATCATTGTTCTAATGTTTTAAAATAATATTGTATTGTTTACTCAGTTTTGAAAATGTGACGTGCATTTTAAACTAAAATGATACTTTAATATTGAAAACACACACTTGGGTAATATATTTTTTGAAATTAATTTTGAAATTTCTTTATAAAGTATTATTGACAATTTTTTTTTAATATTAAACTTAGATATATCATCCCAGATGGCCTAAAAGCAAAGAAACCTAGGTTAATGGAACAAAGTGAGATGTGACAGGCCTACAAGCATGACTTGTATGTCGAATGGAAAAACAAAAGAGATACTGATCTTGAAAATATACCAATCTTCAATGAATGTCCACTTATACAATGAAAATACCTAGTTTCATATTAGAGGCATCCCATGATCTTTTAAGTATGATTCATATGGCTCGTAGCCATCCCTCAGTGAAATTCCATGATTGGAATCTCAATTCAAGTTACCCTTCAACAACTTACGAAATTTTTGAGTTACCCTACAATAACTTAATAAAAATTCAAGTTAACCTTCAGTAACTTCAGAAAATTTTGATCTACCCTTCTGTATCTTAATAAATATTCAATTTACCCATCAGTAACTTAAGAAAATTTCAAGTTAACCTATAATAACTTAAGAAAAATTTGATTTACACTTCAGTAACTTAAGAAAATTTTGAGTTACCCTTTAGTAACTTAAAAAATCTTCAACTTACCCTTCGACACCTTAAGAAAATTTTGAGTTACCCTTTATTAACTTAATAAATATTCAACTTAATATTGAGTAAGTTAATAAAATTTCAAGTTACCCTACAAAAACTTAAGAAAAATTCAAGTTACCCTTCAATAACTTAAGAAAGTTTCAAGTTACCCTTTAGTAACTTAATAAATAATTATGTTACCCATCAATAAACTAAGAAAACTTTCAGTTACCCTTTAGTAACTTAAGAAAAATTCAAGTTAACCTTTGTTAACTTGAGAAAATTTTGAGTTACCCATCAGTAACTTAAAAAAATTTCAAGTTACCCTTCAGTAACTTAATAAATATTCACATTACCCTTCAGTAACTTAAGAAAATTTTGAGTTACACTTCAGTAACTTAATAAATATTCAATTTACCCTTCATTAACTTAATAAATCTTTGAGTTACCCTTCAATAACAAAATAAATATTCATGTTACCCTTTAATAACGTAAGAAAACTTCTATTGACCCTTCAATAACTTAATAAATCTTTAAGTTACCCTTCAGTAACTTAAGAAAATTCCAAGTTACCCTTCACCAACTTATGAAATATTCAAGTTACCCTTCAATAAATTAAGAAATATTCGAGTTACCCTTTAGTAACTTAATAAATCTTCAAGTTTCCCTTCAGTAACGTAAGAAAATTTCAACTTACCCTTTAGTAACTTAAGAAATCTTCAAGTTACCCTTCAGTAACTTAATGAAATTTCAATTTACCCTTCAATAAATTAATAAATCTTTAAGTTAACCTTTGAAAAATTAATAAATATTCGAGTTATACTTCAAAAACTTAAGAAATATTCAATTGAACCTTTAATAAATTAATAAATTTACATGTTACCCTTCAGTAACTTAAGAAATCTTCAAGTTACCCTTTAGTAACTTTAGAAAAATCTGAGTTATCCTTTATTCTGGTCACATCACGTGTCAGATTCATGTGTGGTGAATTACTACATATCACAAATGAATTATGGATTTTTGTCCTAAATTTTTTAAAAAATATGAGTCTGTTTGCTTGGTTTTGAAAATGTGACACATGATTTAAACTAAAATGACACTTTTAAATTTAAAACATGCACTTGGAGTCATACCAATCACATCATATGTTGTATTGATGTGTGGCCAATTCCAACACACCACAAATAAATTATGGATCATTTTTCTAAAGTTTCAAGAAAACCCAATCTTGTTTACTAAGTTTTGTCTACGTGACATACATTTTACACTAAAATGACACTTTTATATTGAAAAGATTCACTTTGAGTCATACCAGCAACATCTTGCATCTGATTGATGTGTGGTTTATTTATACATGCTAAAAATGAATTATGAATTGGTGTCCTAAAGTTTTAAAACAATATAAGATCATTTTATCTATTTTGGATTTATGACACATGTTTTAAACTAAAATGACACTTTTAATGTGAAAAATACACTTTGAGTTATACATGACACATTGTGTGTCAGATTGATGTTCGGTTAATTACTATATGCCGTAAATGAATTATATAGATCATTTCCCTAAATTAACAATCCAATCTGATCTTGTTTTCTTAGTTTTAGCTATGTACCATGTTTTTTAAACAAAAATGAAACTTTTATATTGAAAATACACACTTTAAGTCATACTGACCATATTGTGTGTTAGATTGATGAACAATAAATTCTTACATGCTACAAATGAATTATGGTTCACTATCCTAAATTTTGAAGACAATCTGAGATTGTTTACTCATTTTTGACAATGTGATGCATGTTTTTATCTAAAATGACACTTTTATATTAAAAACACACACTTGGAGTCAAACCAGTGACATCATATATTGAATTGACATGTGTTTTATTCTTACACATCGCAAATGAAATATGGATCATTCTTCTAAATTTTGAAAATAATCTGAGCTCATTTTCTTGGTTTTGAAAACGTGACACGTGTTTTAAACTAAACTACCTTATAGAGATCAAATGACCTCTCAAAATTTTCAACTTCAAACCCTGGTTCAAATTCCTTCATAGTTAATTCCTCATTTCTACTTTGAGAATTTGATCGGGATATGGGTGAGGCATCTCTATTAATATTTATAGTATCTTTCATTGGAATATCTTTGGTTGAATCAAATTTGACAGTAAAATAATTCATTGTGATTTTTAATCATAGAGGTGGAATTGATTGTAATAGGGTCCAAAATATTTTTAAAAACTCATCAAAAGATAACAAGACATATAATGAAATTGATGAGTCTAGGAGCATGGAAGTACCTTCCTCAATAGTTGGTAATATGTCTTCAAATTTATAGGTAGAAGGATCCTCGACCCATTTCCCTCTCTCCATTATCTTAGTTGTATCCTTGAAGTCTAATATCTCATGAGAACATGTAACGCCCCGACCCCAGCTACCCAGAGCCGGTGCGTTAGTTCGTAACATTGGCATGATCACAAAAGATCAAGTCTCGAAAGACCGATTAGTTTAGTAGCCTTGGAAACACTAGATACATTCGTAAACGTTACATTACATCATAAAGTGAAAAACTACAATAAAAAAGTCTCCATAGTCCACACTCATATCCTCTTCTGACTATCCCTGCAGGTCATTCATAAAATACTTCTTCACATCCTGGAAAAATATTAAAACATTGAAAGGGGTGAGCTCAGATGCTCAGTAAGGTTAACAATATAGCGGAAGCTTTCATAAATAAACATTAACATTTAAGGCAATGTATAACTAAAAAAAAGCCTTTTAAACTTGAACTTCAACATAATATGGCAAAAGTGAAATGAGATAATGCCATTCACTTCTTCACATGGATATTCTACTGGTCGAATAATCACATGCAAAATCAATAACCACTTTCATAATGAGGGAATGTATAATGCCAGACATTCTGAAACATTTTGTCAAGGCCTCGGCCAAGACGTCTAAAATGATTAAGGCCTCGGCCAAAACCATAAATCAAATTGGGAAAGGGCCTCGGCCAATTCCACGTCTAGTTGTCTCATGAGACCTACCGATGCATAGAGGAGCTATAGCGGGCTCCACCCGTCACTTATTAAGTCCAATACATTCCTCATATGAATAGGTTTAAACATATCATAAACCATAACATAATCGTATCACATAAAACATGCATAAAGGAAACATAAAATTTCCACATTTCAATCACAAGATATCAATACAACACATTGATATAATAAAAACGCTTTCAAAACCATTTTCAATACCAAAATAAAAGAAAGTTAAAACTTTGTATTTATTTTTCATTAAAAAAAATGATGGCTTGTAGAGGAAGCTGAAACTCAAATAATGGTCACGGCGGCGGAGAAGTCGTTGTCGCCGCATAAGTACGGAAAGAAAAACATTCCCTTTTGTCGTTTAGCAAAACGCTTCGTATAAAAAATATTTCTTTTGAATAAACGTAAAATTCAAAGGGGTTTATACACCGTATAAAAGAAAGTTGTGTATAAAACAAAATATGCCTCAATGAAAGGAGATTGAGACGAAGTCCCTTACAAAGATAATTTTTAAAATAAAATATATCTATTATGTGTATTCACTATAATTACACATAAAGAAAGTACAAATACAAGATAGTATATAATAATGTCATGACATAATTTGAAAGTAGGAGATTAAACCAAAGAATAGAAATTGGGTTAAGAAATTCCCTTACAAATAAAATAGATCTATTATGTGTATTCACTATAGATACACATAAAGAAAGTACAAATACAAGATAGGACATAATAATATCATGACGTAATTTGAAAGTAGGAGATTAACCCAAAGAATGGAAATTGGGTTAAGAAGTTCCCTTACCTCGTGTCTGACTTGACTCAACCGTTCTTTAACCTCCTGAATAATAAACTAGAGTTAATATATACCTTATTAAGAACCATTTTCAATTTAATTATCCTTTTTATATCACTTATTACAATGATATGAACATTATGTAATTATTTAAGTTAATAACGGTCGTTTTGTCGATCTTTGGTACTTGAGTCAACAATAAAATTCTTATAATTACAAGTTGTTTATGTGGTAGAATATCCATTATCTCCAGAATTATATTCATGATTTAGATGTCATATATATCTCATATATCCAGTATATACATTCATTTATAATATTACGTAACATTTAGAGGTAAGAAATGAAATGCACCATTCATGAAGACGGTAAGCCGTACGTACGCATGAACGCTACTTTCATTTCAATTTCATATTTAATGGAACGAAATCATAATGATATAAATGTATAATATAATTCCAGTATAATATAGTGTATAATAATATTTACTCCATCCTTTATACATCCCACATATGGCATTAACGATTCAAATCACTTTGAGGGGGCGGTAGTCCGCACTTCCTAAAATGAAATTATCCCGTTTTACCCATAATGGAAATCATAAAGTATGCCATAAATGAGAAATACAGAAGCATAATTAAAACATAAACATATTATATATCATATATAAAAATAGTTACATCTTAATGGCCACCTTTGGAGGTGTTATATGAGTGTTGAACAATCATCGTTTCGTGAGGCAGAAATTCGCCATCCACAGAAACCGTATGTTCTTTAACCATTAGATGTAGGTGTGTGTAAGTGTAGCTCAAATACTTATTATAACAACATCCTAGTATATTTAGGATACTGGTGTTGTTACAAAAGAAATTAATAAAAAGATTTTAGGGGGTTGGAGAAGATAAATAAAACAAAACAACATTAGAGAAGACATTACCTCAAAATCGGGTAACTCTTTTTGATTTGAGCCAAAGGATTCCTTGGGAAGAGTTCTGCCCAAAGTGAGGCTTCTATGAGTAAGAGGGGGAAGTTGGGAGAGTATTTGGGCAGAGGTTGGCCGAGCCAAATGGCTTGAAAGTATAAATGTGGTGGAAGAGGTGGGGGCCTTTTATAAGTGGAGAGGAGGGGCTCTTTTGGAAAGATTGAAATGTTACATTATTACACAATGCTTTTCGGATTCTAAAGGTCCCAAACTTATATAATTCGAGGCTAAGGTGATAAGGGTTCAAAATCTCCTCATACAATTGGCTTTGGACAAGTGTAAGCCTTGGATTTTGCATTATCTTCCCATTTTATTTAAATTGTTAAATAATGAGGTCATCACTGCATCATCATGATGTCATAAATAATTTAATTTATTTAATGTCTAAAAATTATAAAAAAAATACTATGATGTAGGAAATATTTTTAGCTTTCTAATGAATATTTATAATCAAAATTTGGACTTGTGTAACCCCACTTAAAAACTGTTTTAGTAAAACAACTCAGGTTTGTGTCAATTTAATTTTAACATTAAGTAAATATATATTAATGTCATTTTCCAACTAAAGTGGCTCCATGGGGTCCCCAAGTTGACCCATGGGTTGTCTTGGTCGGCCATGACTCATCCAATAGGAGTAGGACAAGTGTCATGCTCATCTCATATTATTATAACATTATTTGTACCTTAAACTACACTAATTACCTCTAATCGCGATTAAGAACTTAAAAGTTACTATTCACAAAAAAATTATTTTAATCTCATTGAACCACATTTTACTTCTTAATGACAACCATGTATGTCGGATTTTTGAAAATCAAATCACAGAAGTGGTAATATTTCATTTAAACGAAAAATCAGTTATTTAAGTACCACTTAGTGGTTTCACTATTCATCAAAAATTGAAGTTTTTCAGAACAATGCCAAAATTTCACCCTAAGCTATAATTGATATTCCGAATCCAAAAATGATGTCTATTTTACAAAATTCCAAACATATAAGTTTCATTAATTAATTTTATAATTAATTCCCGCCGTCACAACAAATAGCGTGTTTTTAAGAAACAATTTATATCAAAAGATTGGCAATTGTTTATATCCAATTTCAATGTTAAATTAATTCTAATGACCACCATTGGATAAAATGGTAAAAATATATTCTAATTATAATTTAAAACCACTAAATAGTATAATTTATTACTATAAATTATTTTGATTAAAAAAGTTGTTTTTAAGTAATTTTCACTATTCATAAAAAATTAGAAGTTCTCAGAAAAATACCAAAAATTCAACGTAGGCTAATTTCGATATTACGAATACAAAAATGAAGTCCATTTTGAAATATACAATTTCTATAATTTTAAAAGGTGGTTATTACTATTCATAACGGCTACTTTGATTAGTCGCGGTGTTTTAGAACTCGAACTTGCGTACAATGCAAGCTATTGCATTATTGAAAGAGAGGCGTATCGTGGAAGCTCAGGGTGTTACATTCTCCCCTCCTTCAATAAATTGCGTCCTCACAATTTGATATTTTTCTTTGAAAATAAAAGGTTGAAAATAGAAAACACCTTTGTGGAAAACCCACATCGGAAATAAGGTTAATAAAATTTAGCCTTAATAAGAGGGAAAGGGAAATGAAAAAAGTCACCACCCAATTATGATCTTGATTAGGAGAACATTGGTGGCAATTACAGACATATAATTGGAGGAACAACGTAAATATTCGTAGGGAGTGATTGAGGTCATCAATCACAATCAACTATCAAATTGAGGGCCTCAAAGCCTTCAATCTATGTTGATTTAAAATATCATCAGTTCAACAAGACATAAGGTATTAGGATAACGCATTTTTTTTGTTTTAATATCCCTTTACTAAAGTTTAAGAATTAGTTTATTCATTGAATAACAGATAGGAATATATATATTTATGCCTGACAATTAGAGTTTCAACCTTCAACTCACCATTCACTCAAAAAGATAATAGAACCCAAAAATATTATACTTTTCCTAATTATATAAGGTTCCAAATGTTAACACATACAATTTAGATTAGTAAAATTATTTTCTAATAACCAGGGACTTCCTGTAGGCTAGTGGTAGGAAATAAAGGCCTGTCGCACTATGGTTGTGGGTTCGATTCCTGCATCTTTGTCCGACGCGACGGGTTATGCCCCACCCTGCAGGTTGTCCTTTTCCTAAAAATATAGTACTATACTATTCCAAAAATAATCTTCATAAATGTTTTAACCTTAAACAATACTATCCAAAGATCAACTTAATCCACTCCAACCTTTATAGTTATCCAAAATACCTCTGTCCAGACTTTCTCTAAAAGGTCTCTTAATTCCAAAATCAATTTATCAGATTCCCCAAACAAAGTAAAGTTTCTCTTATTGTCACATACTAAAAATATGATTACCTTCATCATATTAAAACCTTACTGAAATCAAAAAGTACTGCAGTACAATCCTTATATATATATATCACATTATTCTTATAACCAGAATATAATCCATGAGTCCAAATGCACCAATACATTAGTTATTCTGCTTCCACTGTAGTAACAACATAAGATTGTCCTTGATCCCTTGGCCTTTTCTGAGGTAAGTTTCCTTGACGCTTAGGACATTCATTTGCATAATGCCCTATTTACCTACAATTGTAGCATTCAACATTGATAACCTCTTTCTTTCCCTTGCAATCACGTGCCTGGTGACCTTTTTCTCCACATTTATAACAAACTCCCATTCCTTTTAGACAAGTACCAGGGTGATTCTTCCCACAATTATCACATAATGGAAAATCCTTCTTTCCCTTTTTCCCTTTATCTATCTCTTGTTCCACCATTCTCTTCTTCTCTTGCTTTACTTTGTTGTCATAAGACTTAGAGAATTCCTTTTCTATCTTGATAGCACATGAGACAATATCTTCGTATGTTGAGAATGATTGTGATACTAAAGCTCTACGGAGAAATGGTTTTAACCCATCAAAGAAACGATCAATCTTACTTCTTGGGTTACGTATATAATCGGAAGCATGCCTCGCTAACCTTGTAAAGTTAGCCTCATACTTTGCGACATTCTCATCCTCCTTCTGCCTCAGACTCAGAAATTGCCTTTCCATATCTGCTCGATGGTCACGAGGAAAGTATTTTTCTAAGAAAAGCTCTTTGAACTCCCTCCATTCCATATTCGATACGTCATCATCTTCCTTTGTGTTTTGAATCAGCGACCACCACTGATCAGCATCTCCAGTGAGGCGGTAAACTGCCATGACAACCTTCTCCCTTTCACTACTCCCTAAGGCATGGAATATTTTCTCTAAGGAATTTATCCATTGCTCAGCTACTATAGGATTTGTACTCCCATTGAAGGTTGGTGGTTGTTGCCTAATGAAGCGGTCTAACATTGATCCTCCACGTTGTGGATCAGGGTGCTCCATACGAGTAAGATTATTATTCATAACCTGAGTGAGTTGTCCCAGTATGGTAATAAGTTGATCAGCACCAGTTGTATCTCCAGATCCACAATAATTATCTTGAGCAGGAGGGCAATCCCTACACGGAGTGCGTGCATTGATACGGTTTCCATTCCTTCCACTAGGCGCCATTTCTAAACAATGGCATAAACTAGATTAGTTTATGAATCAAAATACATAATTCCATACTTTTAAAACACTTAACACTAATTTAACTATTAATGCATATAATCCATAATCATAAAAATGTTTTCTTTGAGGAAGTATATACTCATAACACTTCATAGTGGTTTGTAAAGAAAATGAGAATTATCCTAAGCATATCCCCTGGGAGTGTCATAACCAAGAGTGCAGCAAGGCCCGTTGTCGTGCACCAGTTCCCGTTCGAGTCTAGCTCAAAGCTGTGTTTTCGGGTTTTACCCCTAGGTACATCTGTGCCAGAGCCGCCTCTACCTACTCGTATCCAGACAGGGATGTATTTCTTGGAAAACTAACAAAATCTCTATAATACCAAAATTCTAGGAAGTTCTTCTATACTAATCCTCAAAGTCTATCCTTGGGCTATGTGCTCTAATCAGAGTTTATCTAAATCTAGCTTCCAAGGTTAGTACTAAACTGCCTTTGATACCAACTGTAATGCCCCGACCCCAGCTACCCAGAGCCGGTGCGTTAGTTCGTAACATTGGCATGATCACAAAATATCAAGTCTCGAAAGACCGATTAGTTTAGTAGCCTTGGAAACACTAGATACATTCGTAAACGTTACATTACATCATAAAGTGAAAAACTACAATAACAAAGTCTCCATAGTCCACACTCATATCCTCTTCTGACTATCCCTGCAGGTCATTCATAAAATACTTTTTCACATCCTGGAAAAATATTAAAACATTGAAAGGGGTGAGCTCAGATGCTCAGTAAGGTTAACAATATAGCGGAAGCTTTCATAAATAAACATTAACATTTAAGGAAATGTATAACTAAAAAAAAGCCTTTTAAACTTGAACTTCAACATAATATGGCAAAATTGAAATGAGATAATGCCATTCACTTCTTCACATGGATATTCTACTGGTCGAATAATCACATGCAAAATCAATAACCACTTTCATAATGAGGGAATGTATAATGCCAGACATTCTGAAACATTTTGTCAAGGCCTCGGCCAAGACGTCTAAAATGATTAAGGCCTCGGCCAAAACCATAAATCAAATTGGGAAAGGGCCTCGGCCAATTCCACGTCTAGTTGTCTCATGAGACCTACCGATGCATCGAGGAGCTATAGCGGGCTCCACCCGTCACTTATTAAGTCCAATAAATTCCTCATATGAATAGGTTTAAACATATCATAAACCATAACATAATCGTATCACATAAAACATGCATAAAGGAAACATAAAATTTCCACATTTCAATCACAAGATATCAATACAACACATTGATATAATAAAAACGCTTTCAAAACCATTTTCAATACCAAAATAAAAGAAAGTTAAAACTTTGTATTTATTTTTCATTAAAAAAAATGATGGCTTTTAGAGGAAGCTGAAACTCAAATAATGGTCACGGCGGCAGAGAAGTCGTTGTCGCCGCATAAGTACGGAAAGAAAAACATTCCCTTTTGTCGTTTAGCAAAACGCTTCATATAAAAAATATTCCTTTTGAATAAACGTAAAAGTCAAAGGGGTTTATACACCGTATAAAAGAAAGTTGTGTATAAAACAAAATATGCCTCAATGAAAGGAGATTGAGACGAAGTCCCTTACAAAGATCATTTTTAAAATAAAATATATCTATTATGTGTATTCACTATAATTACACATAAAGAAAGTACAAATACAAGATAGTACATAATAATGTCATGACATAATTTGAAAGTAGGAGATTAACCCAAAGAATAGAAATTGGGTTAAGAAATTCCCTTACAAATAAAATAGATCTATTATGTGTATTCACTATAGATACACATAAAGAAAGTACAAATACAAGATAGGACATAATAATATCATGACGTAATTTGAAAGTAGGAGATTAACCCAAAGAATGGAAATTGGGTTAAGAAGTTCCCTTACCTCGTGTCTGACTTGACTCAACCGTTCTTTAACCTCCTGAATAATAAACTAGAGTTAATATATACATTATTAAGAACCATTTTCAATTTAATTATACTTTTTATATCACTTATTACAATGATATGAACATTATGTAATTATTTAAGTTAATAACGGCCATTTTGTCGATCTTTGGTACTTGAGTCAACAATAAAATTCTTATAATTACAAGTTGTTTATGTGGTAGAATATCCATTATCTCCAGAATTATATTCATGATTTAGATGTCATATATATCTCATATATCCAGTATATACATTCATTTATAATATTACGTAACATTTAGAGGTAAGAAATGAAATGCACCGTTCATGGAGACGGTAAGCCGTACGTACGCATGAACGCTACTTTCATTTAAATTTCATATTTAATGGAACGAAATCATAATGATATAAATGTATAATATAATTCCAGTATAATATATTGTATAATAATATTTACTCCATCCTTTATACATCCCACATATGGCATTAACGATTCAAATCACTTTGAGGGGGCGGTAGTCCGCACTTCCTAAAATGAAATTATCGCGTTTTACCCATAATAGAAATCATAAAGTATGCCATAAATGAGAAATAAAGAAGCATAATTAAAACATAAACATATTATATATCATATATAAAAATAGTGACATCTTAATGGCCACCTTTGGAGGTGTTATATGAGTGTTGAACAATCATCGTTTCGTGAGGCAGAAATTCACCATCCACAGAAACCGTATGTTCTTTAACCATTAGATGTAGGTGTGTGTAAGTGTAGCTCGAATCCTTATTATAACAACATCCTAGTATATTGAGGATACTGGTGTTGTTACAAAAGAAATTAATAAAAAGATTTTAGGGGGTTGGAGAAGATAAATAAAACAAAACAACATTAGAGAAGACATTACCTCAAAATCGGGTAACTCTTTTTGATTTGAGCCAAAGGCTACCTTGGGAAGAGTTCTGCCCAAAGTGAGGCTTCTAGGAGTAAGAGGGGGAAGTTGGGAGAGTATTTGGGCAGAGGTTTGCCGATCCAAATGGATTGAAAGTGTAAATGAGGTGGAAGAGGTGGGGGCCTTTTATAAGTGGAGAGGAGGGGCTCTTTTGGAAAGATTGAAATGTTACATTATTACACAATGCTTTTCGGATTCTAAAGGTCCCAAACTTATATAATTCGAGGCTAAGGTGATAAGGGTTCGAAATATCCTCATCCAATTGGCTTTGGACAAGTTTAAGCCTTGTATTTTTCATTATCTTCCCATTTTATTTAAATTGTTAAATAATGAGGTCATCACTGCATCATCATGATGTCATAAATAATTTAATTTATTTAATGTCTAAAAATTATAAAAAAATATACTATGATGTAGGAAATCTTTTTAGATTTATAATGAATATTTATAATCAAAATTTGGACTTGTGTAACCCCACTTAAAAACTGTTTTAGTAAAACAACTCAGGTTTGTGTCAATTTAATTTTAACATTAAATAAATAAATATTAATGTCATTTTCCAACTAAAGTGGCTCCATGGGGTCCCCAAGTTGACCCATGGGTTTTCTTGGTCGGCCATGACTCATCCAATAGGAGTAGGACAAGTGTCATGCTCATCTCATATTATTATAACATTATTTGTACCTTAAACTACACTAATTACCTCTAATCGCGATTAAGAACTTAAAAGTTACTATTCACCAAAAAATTATTTTAATCTCATTGAACCACATTTTACTTCTTAATGACAACCATGTATGTCGGATTTTTTAAAATCAAATCATAGAAGTGGTAATATTTCATTTAAACGAAAAATCAGTTATTTAAGTACCACTTAGTGGTTTCACTATTCATCAAAAATTGAAGTTTTTCAGAACAATGCCAAAATTTCACCCTAAGCTATAATTGATATTCCGAATCCAAAAATGATGTATATTTTAAAAAATTACAAACATATAAGTTGCATTAATTAATTTTATAATTAATTCCCGCTGTCACAACAAATAGCGTGTTTTTAAGAAACAATTTATATCAAAAGATTGACAATTGTTTATGTCCAATTTCAATGTTAAATTAATTCTAATGACCACCATTGGATAAAATGGTAAAAATATATTCTAATTATACTTTAAAACCACTAAATAGTATAATTTATCACTATAAATTATTTTGATTAAAAAAGTTTTTTTTAAGTAATTTTCACTATTCATAAAAAATTAGAAGTTCTCAGAAAAATACCAAAAATTAAATGTAGGCTAATTTCGATATTACGAATACAAAAATGAAGTCCATTTTGAAATATACAATTTCTATAATTTTAAAAGGTGGTTATTACTATTCATAACGGCTACTTTGATTAGTCGCGGTGTTTTAGAACTCGAACTTGCGTACAATGCAAGCTATTGCATTATTAAAAGAGAGGCGTATCGTGGAAGCTCGGGGTGTTACAGAACGAGTTGATTCACACATATTACTAGCTCTACCAGAATCTATAGAGAACAACCCTCCATGATACTTCTCTGCGATAAATAGATCAAATATTTCTTTAATTGCACGTTCATCACTAAAGAATTTTTTAGTTTATAACAACTAATCCTAACACCTAAGGGAATGAAATTAGTGAATAGTTGAAAAATAAATGCACGGTCAATTGGGGAATGATCATATACCCTTTATAAGTATTTAAAAATTATAATAAAAATAACAAGATTGAAGTAATCACATGATATGCAGGTTTAGTAAATATATTTGAAAGGTTGAATTGAAGATGGACTGCATCCATAGGTTCAATTGAATTTGAAAGTATCTTAAATGATTTCCCATCAAGTTGTATCTTGTTATCAATATGCTTTTTGTTTCAGCTCTTATATGCAACACCCTCAATCAAAAATTTCATACTATTTTCACCATGTGGAGAAACCACAAATGGGGGAGGATCATCAACTCTATATCCTCACTCAAGAGGAGATAAAAATATATGGTGGGGTTCAAATTCCTTTTTAATTACGAGTGGATCAAATCTAAAAAATGTTTGGATATAAATTAAAAATGTTATATTAGAATAAAAATATAACCAATGAATTTCCAATACTACATGAATTTTATTTTAGAAAAAATAATATCTAAGAATTATGATATTAATGTGTCAAAAAAAAGTATCTCTAAGGTCATAACCTATACTAGATCACAAACATAATATGTAATCACCTCAACTTGATGCCAAAAAACATTCAGACACCATGTACTCTACCCACTCATCTCTAAACAAATTTACTTCTTCTTTTGAATACATATATTGTTGTCACTCCTAGTATTACTGAGAAAATATAGACAAGAAAATGATTAACAAATATTTTAAATGAAATTGTAATTACCTTTGGAATTTACCTATTCAAGGATTCTAGTTTATTGATTGAATATAATATCCTTCATAAAATTTCAAATGTAATATCCACAATTGTTATCATTATTTTATTTCAGACACTACAGAAACATTGAACAAAATAAGTAAATTATTTTGAAATATGTTTTTATAGTTAAATATTACTATATATACCTTAATATTTTTTCCATTTCATGAAATCTCTAGGCTTCCTCTATTTAGTCTCCGACCACATACCATGATTTAGCTGATATTTATAAATCAACCTATCATAAGAAAATTCCTATTAAAACACAAATTAAAACATATAATTTGATGTTTATTTATAAAATGTTTATTGTAGTGCATTATAAATTCATAGTGGACATCATGTGTGGTTGATTTGTTGGAAATCCATGATTTGGATCCAAAAAATAAACATTTTGGGTATCCAAATTGATTGAAATTATCATCTGGTGTTTCCTAACTAAAAAAACAAATAAGTAATAAAATAAGAAAAATATATTTTTTATGATTAGATTGTAGATTTCTACCCCTGCATTGTAGGAATCAAGTGGAGTCTGTTGTCTGTTATTTTCTTTTCAAACTCTAATATTAGTTCATCTTTTTTCTTTTCAATTTATTCCAATTCCAAATAATCATTTTCTATATAAATTATAGAGGGATCAATGAGTCCAAATATTCATTTATATGGATTTCCATTTATATAGTAGTGATATATATGCCTGTATAAAATATGAATAGTTATTAACTATAATAAACATCATAAATCATTTTTTGGATAAAAAAATTATGAAAATTTACCTCATGTATGTATTCACAATTGAGTCTCTCAACCATTCAAACTTGATAATCTCATTTATAGTCTTGAGACCAACCACATCTATAATTACCTATTTAAATATTTATTATTAATATTAAATATAGGATATATTTATATCTTTTAATGTTTTATCCACATGAACTTGTAATATTAACATATGAAAAAGTGGAAAATGTGGGGTGAAGGTGCTCTCAGAAGGTCCTTTCGATTTCTTGGTTGATCCATTTGATTATCTTAATTCAACATTATGTTTCCCATTTGTTTTTTCCATTTTTATTACAATACCTCATTTCCAAAAAAAATTCATCAACTGTTAAAGGTTTCTCATTTGAAATTTTTTTTGGATAAGGACATACCTCATGTATATTTATAATATTAAACGGTTGTTCTATGAAATTTCCAAATAACATTATCGACCATGGTAACATTCAAATCATCAAGTGGAATAGGAAACTTGGTGCTCGGCTCGAGAGTTACCTAAATCCCCACCCTCATGTGATATTTTGGGAGTTGTTTATTATAGAGAATGTATCTTGGGATATTGTGCACCATACCCCCAAAACAAGGTGATGTGTGGGTGTTTATAGATATAAATCATATACAATTTCACCCTACATAATTTTAGTAATATAAAGTTATTGAAAGTTATTTGATTTACATTTAGGAGAAATATTTATGAAAAAATTGAATACCTCAGGTAAGATAAGAAATTGAGAGGAATGGATAGCCTCAAATCTAGTGGGATCACGTGGCTATTCATGTACTAATCACTATTCCATTATTGGTCCTCTTTGATCTTTTTACATATATTGGTCTTTCAAACCAGACTGTAAGATAATATCTTTTAAAGAATCTTTATGTGTTTTCATGCCTTTAATCATCTCATATATATCTCCTTGAGGATTTGTCTTCTCAAAATATATTTGAGGTGACACTCTAAAACCTTCACCTCTAACACAACCATATTGGTTTGTCCTCTTTAAAGATAATGAAATTAGTTATTCTTTAGGTATAATCGATGTTGATTTCTGTATCTAAGACATATAAAAAACATACAGAAATAAATAGAAATTTTTATATAATAATATTATAAAGCACAAAAAATATACTATTATGTAATACTTACACATGATTCCCATACTAATTATGTGTTTTCATCTACTAGTTTCACCTCTTTATTTACACGAGCCTCCTTCTATAGAACATGACATGGGATAGAAGTGGATTTGGATTCTAATGAATCAATATGGATATAAAAAAAGAAACATATGTTGTTTTATATCACATAAAACTTTTACTGTAGATTTAAAATACATACCATTTTCTTTTCAAGTGAAGCATACCCCATACTTTCTTTACAATAGGGGTGCACTGATTTTTATGAACGTTGCTTATTTTTAGTACTCATTTACTATTTTATAAATAAATAATTTTGAATCAAAGTGGGTAAAATAAATAATTCAAAATAAAATATTATAAACTACAATTCTCCTGAAATGATTCCTCATCATGACAAATAATGAAATCTTTCCATGTTTTCTAGTTTATAATGTGTGTATATGTAACTGGTGGGTGGAGGCTTAGTTTCCCTTTATTATCTTCGAGATGATTCATTGTAATAATTTTATATAAGTCTTTATGATATTTTCCAGTGATCATGAAGAAAAATTTCTTATGAAAATCATATAAAATAAATGAACTCTACAAGGGTGTTTCTTTTAAAGGTGAAAAAATGGCTTGACTAGAACTGGGAAATATATCATTTTATTACTACCAAATTCATATCAAGTTTACCATTTTTTATTTCGGTGAATGTTGGGACCCGATGATTGATTATGGGGGGTATTGATTATAGTTTCACAATCATTTGATTTAGGTTTACCATCTTTATCTCTCATAGAAACTCCCAATGAATCCCACATTTATAACAATTCATAAGCCTGCTTTCCAATGGAAGGTGGTCTCTTAGGGTATCAAACCTAATGAAACTTAGGAACTCACATTGTTCTAGAAAATGGTAGGTCGGGATCATCATACCATTTTGGGAGGAATTATTGTCTTCTCTGAAAATCTCTTATAGATTTAAGATATGTTTGTGAATATCTCCCAAATCTCAATACAATGTTGGTTACCCAAATAAAATGATTAGGATTTGAATCTCTTTATATGAAAAGAGGGTTCTGTTAATTATTCCATTTGTATATATCAGTGGATCTCCATCTGTTTCCCATTATTACTTAGCAATGGGTAGTTACTCGCATTTTAAATCCATATAACCATGAAATATGGAGTTTACTCCCATCTTAGAATGTGATTGGTATTCTAAGAATGGGATTGAACCTCCAAGAGGTGTCTTGTGTATCCTGTGAGAAAATTAATCAAATCCCATATAGTTTATTTGATGTAGTTTTAGGTCATATGATAGGACTATTCCATGAAATTTAACATCATGAAATAAGGACATATATGAGGGTATTTAGGCATTGGGTATAGAGATCAATCCTTATGAAGGATTCCTACGTATCCTTATTATAGAAAGAATCATAGTCTTCATAGTTCAGTCTTCCCTCAACCCACTGATGGGTAGGGAAAAATAATTAGTACTCGTGTGGGTTTTTGCCTCAGAGTTTACCGATATGGGAATGCCTTAGGGAAATACACCAAGGTAAATTCCCATGTAAGTATCCATTCATATCATGTTTCTGAATAGGTCATACACACTAAGGTTTCCCTGATTGGGGGAATTTATGGTGCCAGTGATACAATCATTACATATCCCTAAGCTCATGAGAGTCATGATGAGTGTGAGAAACAAGGGATAGTAAATAATCAGACACACTATATGTGGATACAAAACTTATGCACTGGGGTGGTCCTGAGAGAGTGTTTGATATGGAGCTCAAGCCTTTGGAAGGCATCCTACAAATCCTTCTTATAACATGCATCCAATTCACCATAGTTCAATTGTACCTAACCCGATGATGGGTTGGGATAGGTGATTACACTTGGAGAGATTTTTAATGGACCAGATCTCTACAGTATATTTCTTTGCCGAAATTTGGTGTTTGAGGTGTTCTGGGAGGTCAAGGAGACTTATTCCAAACACTTTTCTAATTTTCCAGTACTGTGAACAATGCCATCAGTGAGTCATCTATCGGTGAGTCATCTATCAGTGAGTCATCTGTCAGTGAGTCATCTATCAGTGAGTCATATTCATATGTCAGTGAGTCATACTCATCTGTCGGTGAGTCATATATTGGTGATTCACCTGTCATTGATTCATCTGTTAGTGAGTCATCTGTTAGTGAGTCATCTATTGGTGAGTCATCTATCGGTGAGTTATCTGTCGGTGAGTCATCTGTCAGCGAGTCATCTGTCAGTGAGTCATATTCATCTATTGGTGAGTCATCTATCAGCGAGTCATGTATCACTTAGTCATTTTTCGGTGATTCATATATCAGTGAGTCATCTGTCGGTAGGTGCTACAATGTTTCCAGATCAAACAATGAACAATGTTTCTAGCTTCCTATATTTTCCCTAGTTTGAGGTTTTCTTTGAAGTAAAATGAATTCAAAGCCTCATTTTAAGGGATTTAAGGCCTATTCAAAGCCCGTAACTCCTATCATTAAATCTATAAGGGTACCAAGGTTTTTACTTGGTCAAACCGCATGGGTTATTAAGATCCATCTTTAATAGCAATTAAACTGTTTCATGTTCCGTGAGTCTCGAATATGATCCTTATAATCTGGGGGCCTTCCCTTCGTTAATTTATTCTCATTTATCTTAGTATGAGGTGCCCATAAACTTTATTTCCCAAGGATATGTTCGATTGTGTTTTATCCTTGGACCAAGTTTTCCCTTCCTGCATGCCCCTATTTTGGTGTAAGCAGCAAGTGTCGATCCGTCTTCGATAAAAGGTATGTTTTATCTCTATTATTGTGGGTTAATTAATATATTTACTAACATCATATGTTCCATGTTATGAAATGTGATATCCATGTTTCTAATGTAACTTTCTTGGGTGTTGGTTGATGCGGTTGTGCCGTGGCTTCCTTAGGTGGATGCAGTCATTGCGGGAGAGGTGATCATGATCCATTGTGTTGGTATGTTCTCATGTAAAGAATGTCAGAAATATTTTGAGGTAGGGGATTCATGGATTCTATATTTTTTTACATGAATTCATATAGTTAGTATGATTTATCCACTATACCACAATGAAATTAACATAATAAATATTGAACCGGAGTAAAAAATTGGTATCGATCATATGTTGTTTCTTTATACCATGATAACAGTTTGCCTCTATATTTTATAGATAGCGTGATATCTATGCCTTTCTTATTTATCATGTAATTATTGATATAAATTTTCAAATAACATAAAGTTGAGATTAATAGTAAATTTATTTAGCCAAAGATAAAGAGGAATGTTAATGAATTTAGTTGTTGTTGTTGTGCTTGGTGATAAATCAAATGGATGTAGTTATGCATGTTTAATTGAATCGGTTAATTCAATATAGAATAAAGGAATGGTTTTTCAATAAAGATAATGACTTAAAGGGTTCTAAGTTACACTCTTTCTTTTAAATTCCAAGTGCCTTATTCTTTAGAGCTGTGAGTGCTTATTGTGTGTGAAGGATGAATTCCTTATTTAGGGCTAAGAGACCAGATTCTATGTTTTTTGTTTCCCACTGTTTATGTTGTGGTGTGAGCCTAAGATGGTTGGGCCTAGAGGGCTGTTGTGGTATGTGGGGGTAGGGTGTCCTAGTGGTTGTGGTGGTAGTAGTCGATGCCTAGAGCGGTGAGATGCATCAGTTTATGCATGTGTGTGTTGGGGATGACACCAGAGATGATGAAACAAGTTAGATGTGAATGTTGGATGATTACTGAATCTTATTGTTTTTTTATCTTATTTACTTTCCCCACTGCTTGAGGAAGATGATCTTTCTTACTCTTCTTCCAAAATAGGCTAATATGCATAGGTTATTCCATGTACTTTCCATGTTTAGTTTCTCAAGGGTGGATGGGCCTACGCTCCAACTATAGGTGGCAAAGACTCGACGGGTAGTTCACCTACTCACCGTGTTGATCCCCTTGTGGTTGGTAGCTTATAATGCTTTTCTAGAATGCTTGAAAATTATGGAAAAGTGTCAATGATATTAATAAATTATTAAATAAATGATGTTAACCCATGGGATTGGATATTTCTGGGATGCAATGCTGAGGTTGTAACTTTGAAGGAATAATGGAATTGGTTTGGTTATGCCTCGAGGGCATGGATCTTGGGTGGAATGCTAATGAAATGTAATGTGGAAATGATAATGGTTAATTAATAGTTAAATAATTAATTAACATAAAGTGAAACTGATAAAAAAGGGATAAATTAATCTAATGTAGCTCTTTAAATGATTGTGTGCTTATAGGATACATATTATTAGCAGTGGAAGCCAAGAGTCCAAGAGACGTTAGCTGTAGTTGAGTCTAAGACTAGGTTATGCCCATAGTCTGGTTGTGAGATATAGTATATTATATACTTTTTTTTTGTGTTTCTATATGCTACTCCACCCTTTAGGTTAGCACAACTGATACCCCCGAGATTCTGAGAGCCCTAGGGGTGTTTTCCCCAACATCCTGATAGGAGGATGGAAGACTGACTACCCCCATTGGCCCCACTCTCTTATCTTGGTAGTTACTTGTGCTGATAGGAATGGCAGTTAGCTTTCCCCATATATGTGTGTAGAGGGTTTTAATGGATTGTGTTTATTCACACACATATATTCTGGATATAGTTTTCTATGGACTACTATATGTGTAACGTGTATAGGCTGTGATGGCTTGAGGATCCTTACTCAGTGTATGGGCTGTAATAGATTGAGTTATAATACCCGATGTATGATACATGTTATGTGAGTTGTGGTGTCTCCTGAAAAAGACCCATTTACCTTAGTTACGTGGACATGGTGGTTGTGTTGCATGGGGTGCATGTTTTGGTGCTTCTCCTAGGTGTCTGTAGGCAAGCCCTTTTGGAGAGATATGCTTAGGATGCGTGACATTGGGGAAAAGCAGAAAAATAGTGGGGAAGTGGTAGAGGGGTACCCTTGAAATTATTTATTATATTATATACCCTTTTATGCGATACTTGGTGAGAGTACCCATGGTGAGGTTGGGAACATAGTATACCTGTTTAGGTGATGAGTTAGTTTCACTTGTTGTCTACTGTGCTTTACCATGCTTTATTTAATTTTTCACAGGAGGCTCCAAGGAGGATTCTACTGAGTATGCTGTTATACTCACCTTACGTTATATAAACTATTTTTCAGGTTGCTTAGAGCAGGTTGGATATCGGGCTAGTTACTACTATCTTGGGGTTGCAGGAGCTGTTCGAGCTTCGTGATCGCTGCTATTTTACTTTCTTTTGGTACTTGTATTTTTTTCCTTTCAATTATATTAGTTTTTTCATGACATTACATATGTGTAATTGGGATTTATTTTTTATTGTAGTTTGAGCAGGAGTTGGTTGGTGTCTATCTTATCTCTCTCTTTTTCATGTGTTCTCTAAGAGGGTAATGCCTCCCATTTGTGTGTTTACTATACCCTCAGTGATAGTTCCCAACCCAGGGAATACTAGAGGTGGGACTCGGGTGTCACTATCTATCTCCTCTTATAGATGACCTATAAGGGGTACACCTTAAGGGGAGGGGGTCATAACAGAGTGGTATTAGAGATCTGGTTGAGGGATAGGATGGAGTTTGGAGTTAGGAATAGGTGAGGTTTCATGGGTTGGTAGGGAAACAATCTCAGATAAGTTTAGCAAGCACTGTAAACATAAGAGACTGGCTAAGACACGAGTATTTAGGCTCCCATATGATCTTATGCACAAACCTTTAAATTTACAATGGCTACTAAACAAGGTGATAATTGTTTCATGGTAGAGACATAGGAAAGGATCATGCATCATTCTTCTTTGCATCTGTGTTTGAATGGGTCGACCTTGAGATAGGTTAACCTATAATGAATAAAAGAAAAATAATTAATTAATTAATGTTAAGTCTTCCATATTCCAGGTTTAGTAGCTATAACTATTTGTTATTTTGCAAGTATGTCTCGAGGTCGACGTCCTCATCAGGATCGTGCAGAAGATGTTCAATAGGCTATGCCAGCCAATCACCACAGAGTAGAGGTTGAAAATGATGACACATGGAGAAGGACACTCTAAGAGTTTCAATGATGGAGTTTGCAGAAGTACGAGGGATCCATTTTAGATATGGTCACAAAAGACTAGTTGGAGGAGGTTGAGATAGCTTTTAGCTCAATCCGTACTCGAAAGGAGCACTAGGTATCACTGGTTATGACGATACTGCATGGAGCAGCAAGGCAGTGGTGGTTTTTATTCCTTAAGGATCGCAAGGAGTCATCAGTCTTGTGAGAGGAGTTCCGAGACAAGTTTAGAGTCAAGTTTCTTTCTTTGACCATGAAGGCGACCAATCGCCATATGATGCTTAACCTTCAACAGGGGATCTCTAGTTTGCAAGAGTTTATAATCCATTTCATGAACCTTTTATGATATGATTCATACATATTTCTAGATGAAGAGGCTAGGGTGAGTCATTTTGAGGAGGCTCTATGTCTAGAGATCCAGCGCTAGGTCACCCCATTTATACTGAAGACATATCTTGAGGTGTTGGAGAGGGAATAGTTCATCGAGAGGATGTTATCCAGAACCATATCATCACGAGAGTGGAGTCATCATGATTCCTCATGAAGTAGAGCTGTGGTATGGGGTTCTCAGTTTTTTGGGCATAAGAGTTTCTGTTCAGCTGAGGGTATTTCCCATCCCTCAGTATCTCATTTCTATGGGGGTAGTGGCTCTCAAACCTATTCCAAGGTATCATGCACTTTTTTTTATTATGGAGGCTGAGGTCATCAGCAGTGAGAGTGCCCAACCTTTCTAAGAAGTCAGTGTGTGCCAGGTGTTCCACGTCAAGTTCCTCTGTTGAGGCAATTTCAGCCGAGGCAACAACACCAGGTCACACCAACTTTGGATCAATAGAGAGAAGATGGGGGAAAATTAAGGACAAACTTGGGATTATACCCTTCCTCAGAGATAAGAGCGTAACCATGGTGGTGGTCGTCAGTAGGGTCATAGAGGCTATGGAGCAGGTCGTGGTCAGCTGCATGCTTTAGCATTGCCAGTGTCGAGTGAGCTAGACATCATTCGAGGTACCCTTTGCTCATTTTATACTTGGTTTTATTCCTTATTTGATTCAAGAGCGACACACTCCTTCATATCACCTACTCTTTTACATTCCTTGAGACTTAAGATAGAGAGGATTCTAGTTCCCTTAGAATTGACTATGCTAGTTGGAGGTCAAGCTGACTTGTTTGAAGTATGTAGAGACTGTGAGATAGTGTTAGGGAAACAACGATCTTGGGGAGATTTCCTATGTTTACTAATAAAACTATATGATGTTATCTTTAGAATGGATTTGTTGTATTCAGTGTAGTTTATCGTGGATTGCTTTAGGAGGTAGGTAGTGTTCTTTGATGCTGATGGAGAGCTAGTAGTGTTTGTTGGCGAGCGAGACCCTTAGATGGGTCAGAGGCATGCTTCATCCTCAACATACTTGATGGATGAACTGATGCTGATTTCATCAAAGTTTTAGTAGTTGGCATTTCTTAGGGTCATGGAAGAGTACCCTGACGTATTTCTAGAAGAGGTTGTAGCATTACCCACTCGATGAGAGATCAAGTTCGGGATCAATCTACAACTAGGATCATCTCCTATATCAACGTCTCCATATAAAATGGTTCCTTATGAGTTGTGGGAGCTGCGTATACAGCTCAATGGTCTATAAAGTGAGGTTTTTTTAGCCAAGCATGTCACCATGGGGCACGCTGGTTTTTTTGTGAAGAAGGCTGACGACAGTTTGCGATTTTGTATCGATTATCATCACTTGAAAAAAGTGACAGTGAAGAATCACTATCATATTCCACAGATTGATGATTTATTCAATCAATTGAAGGGTTCAAGTTGGTTTTTGAAGATCGAACTATGGTTAGGATATCATCAGATGTGTGTGAAGGATGAGGATATCCCAAAGAATGCTTTTTGTTGTCATCATGGGTATTACGAGTTTGTTGTGATGTTGTTCGGTGTGATGAATGCTCCAGCTGTGTTCATGGAATTGATGAACTTTTTGTTCCATGAGTTCCTGGATAAGTTTGTGGTGGTATTCACCAATGAAATACTTGTGTACTTTGCATCTCAGGAGGAGCATGCATAACATCTACATGCCGTTTTGAGAGTTCTTTGTTGAAAAATTCTATTTGGGAAGTTGTCTAAGTGTGATTTTTGAGCTCAAGAAGTCCATTTCTTGGAGAATGTTGTATCATAGTAGGGAGTATATGTGGATCCTTCAAAGATAGAAGCAATTATGTCTTGAGAATCTCCCAATACAGAAGAAGAGGTGCAAAGTTTCTTTAGTATTACAGGATATTACATGAGGTTTGTAGCTTATTTCTCTCTAGTTGTAACTCCTACAACAACATTGACCAGAAAGGATTTGGTGTTTGTATGGATTGGTCAGTGTTATGAAGTTTTCAAGTGTCTGAAGGAGAATTTGGTCAGTGCTTCAGTTTTTTATCTACCAGTAGAAGGAGTTTAGTTTGATGTTTTCTATGACGCTTCACGTTCGGGGTTAGGATGTGTTCTCAAATAGTAGAGACCGGTCATTTCTTATTGTTCTTGAAAGTTACATCCCCATGAGCATAACTATGCCACCCAAAATATAGTTTTGAAAGTAGTGGTGTTTTTCTTGAAGTTGTGGAGACATTACCTTATTGGAGAGTGCTTTGTGGTCTTCACCGATCATAAAATTCTTAGGTATGTTTTCTCCCAGCGTGACTTGAAATTATGAAAACATCAGTGGATGGAGTTATTACAGGATTATGACTTTGAAATGTCATATACACCTAGTAAGGGGAATGTTGTAGTCGATGCACTGAGCAGAAAGTTGCGTAGTGATGCAGTGTGTGAATCAAGTGATTCCTAGAGAGTAATGGAAGAACTTTCAACATTACATCTCGATATGGGAGAAGTTGGGGGAATATATTGTCTTTTTCAGATAACGGTGCAGTCATATTTGTTGAAGCAGGTGGAAGATTCCCAGTTGGGGGATCCTGAGGTGGAGGTCTGGAGAGATTGAGTTGTTTGTGGTGAGGCCCCTGATGATTGGTCTGAAGATGAACAACACCAGGTGTTGTTTCAGGGAAGGATTTTCATTCCTTTGGTGATGAGTGAGATGGTTCTTAGAGAGTTCCATAGTTCTCCCTTAGCGATGCATCCTAGTGTAACAAATATTTCCTAAGCTTTAGGAGTTAGTTTTGGTGGCCTAGGTTGAAGCATGCAGTTACAATGTTTGTGTCTCGATGTTTTGTCTTCCAGAAGGTGAAGGCCAAGCACCGTGTTCCCGGTGGGTTGCTCTAGCCATTAGATGTTCCTCAGTGGAAGTGGGAGGACATCTCAATGGAATTTTTTACCAGTTTACCTAAAGATTAGGGAGGCTATGACACTATATGGTTAGTTTTGGATCGTTTGACAAAATCATCCCACTTCATAGAAATCATGTAGTCGAGCTCAGTGGAGGTTTTTTCGAGACAATATCTGGAAGAGGTGGTGAGACTTCACGGAGTCCTGAGGATGATCATTTCTAATCGGGATCATTGTTTTACCTCCAGGGCATGGATAGGTCTTCAGTATGCTTTTAGTTCTCAATTATGACTTAGCACTACTTTTCATCCACAGAAGGATGGTCAGACAGAGTGAACCATCCAGACTCTTGAATACATGTTGTGATCTTGTGTCCTGGATTTTGGATGTTCATAGATGAGGCACATTCTTTTGGTCTAGTTCACTTACAACAATAGTTTTCACTCCACCATCAGTATGATGTCGTTTGAAGCCTTGTATGGATGGCCTTTCCGTTCTCCGTTGTGCTAGATTGGGGTTGCAGAGTCAGCAATTCTCTAGCTAAACTGGTACAAAATATGGTATAGATGGTTTAGGTGATTCATGAGAGGAAGAAGGCAACACATGATTGTAAGAAATTCTATGCTGATCATAGGAGGATACCTTTGGAGTTTTATTTTTAGGATCAAGTGTTTCTGAAGGTGACTACCCATCATGGGTAGTGAAGATTTGGTCATGGGAGTAAGATTTATTTTTGATTTGTTGGGTCTTTCAAGGTGTTGTCTTATGTTGGATCCATGGTGTATCGGGTAGCACGTCCCCCACAGATGAGTAGGATTCACATGTTTTAGCTCCGTCGTTATCTTCATGATGACTCTAACATCATGAATTGGGGTGAGATCGATGTTAACGATGATGTGACCTTCAAGGAGCAACCTATTTAGATCTAGGACTGCAAGGAGAAGGTGTTGCATGGGTGATATATCCCCTTGGTTCACGTCTTATGGTAGTATGGTGGCATGGAGAAGAGTACTTGGGAACGTGAGTCACATATACATGTTCAGTACCCTGATCTATTTGATGTTTAGATCTTTTCTTGTAATTATGTTCATTTTGTGGTTGTATAACTTTTCTATTTATGAGATATATTTCTCTTTTTTATTCTTATGGCGTGCTCTCTTTTGAGAGGTATCTCCCCTGGGAGAGTAGTTAGGAGCTGGTTGTAGTTTTCGTGTGGTTTTGCATTGTTCCTTTGATGAAGTGGTTGAGCTCCTTTGGTAGAGAGATCCTTGAGAAGTATATCAAAGGGTGTTTATTTGGACCCTTTTTATGTTTCCTTTCTGGGTTGGTTTTGGATTCTCGAGGACGAGAATATTTTGAGAGGTATCTGATGTAATGGACCAGACCCCTCTGATCCATTCCATTGTATAAATCTAGTGTTTGAGGTGTTCTAGGAGTTCAAGGTGACTTATTCCCAACACTTTTCCAAATTTATAGTTATGTGAACAATGCCATCGGCGAGTCATCTCTCAGTGAGTCATCTATCAGTGATTCATCTGCTGGTGAGTCATCTTTATATGTCAGTGAGTCATCTTCATATGTTAGTGAGTCATATTCATCTGTCGGTGAGTCATCTTTCAATGAGTCATCTATTAGTGAGTCATATTTCAGTGAGTCATATGTTAGTGAGTCATCTTCACCTATCGGTGAGTCATATGTCAGTGAGTCATCTATTGGTGAGTCATCTTTTGGTAGGTTCTATAGTGTTTCTAGATCAACCAGTGAACAATGTTTCCAGCTTCCTACAGTTTTCACTGTTTGATGTTTTCTTTGACATAAAATGCATTCAAAGCCTTGTTTTAATGGATTTAAGGCCGATTCAAATCCCATAACTACTATCATTAAATATTTAAGGGTTCCAAGGTTTTTACTTGGTCAAAATGCATGGGTTATTAAGATCTAACTTTAATGGGAATTCAACAGTTTCACATTCCGCGAGTCTCAGATCTGATCCTTCTAACCCGGGACCTTCCCTTCGTTCATTTATTATTCTTCTTTTTGGTATGAGGTGCCAAAAAACTTTATTTCCTAAGGATATGTGTGATTGTACTATAGTCTTGGACTGATTTTTCCCTTCCTGTGCTCCCCTATTTTGGTGCAAGTAGCAAGTGTCGATCTGTCTTAGATAGATGGTATGTTCTATCTTTGTTTTTTTGGGTTCCTCGATCTGTTTCCTACCATTCTCATTACCATGTTAAAAAATGTGATCTACATGTTTCTAATGGAACTTTTTTGGGTGTTGGTTGATGCAATTGTACTGTGGTGTCCTCAGGTGGATGCAGTCATTGCGGGAGAGGTGACCATGATCTATTGTGTTGGCCCATTTTCGTGCAAAGAACGTTAGAAAGATTTTGAGGTAGGGTATTTGTGGCTTCTATATTCTTTTTATGTGTAGTCAAACAATTATTATTTTTTATCCACTAAACCATAATGAAATTGAAATAATAAATATTGAACCGGAGTAAAGAATTGGTATCGATCGTATGTTGTTGCTTTATACCATGATAATGGTTTGCCTCTTTATTTTCTAGATAGAATGATATCTGTGTCTTTATTATTTAGAATTTCATTCTTGATAGAAATTATTAAATAATGTAAATACAAGATTAATTGTAAATTTATTTGGACAAATATAAAGAGGCATGTTAATGAATCTAGTCGCTGTTGTTGTGCTTGGTGATAAATCAAATGAACGTATTTATGTATTTTTAATTGAATCAATTAATTCAATATAGACTAAAAGACCAGTTGTGCAGTAAATATAATTCCTTGAAGGTTTTTGAGTTACCCTCTTGTTTTTAAAGGCCAATCACCTTATTATTTAGAGCTGTGAGTGCTCACTGCGTGTGAAGGACGAATGAATTGTTTAGGGTCAATAGCCAAGATGCTATGTTGTTTGTTTCCTGTTGCTTATGTTGTGGTGTGATCCTGGGATGGATGAGCCTGGTGGGATATTGTGGTATGTGGTGGCAGGGAGGCCTAGTGGTTTTGGTGGCAATATTTGATTCCTAGAGTGGCAAGATGCATCGATTTATGCATGTGGGTGTCGGGGAGGACACCAGATATGATGAAATGGGTTGTATGTGAATGTTGTATGCTTGTTGAATCTTGTTGTTTGTTTATCTAATTTACTTTCCCCACTTATTTAGGCATATGGTATTTATTACCCTTCTTCCAAAATATGTTAATATGAACGAGGTATGCCGCATAATTTTTGTGTTTAGATTTTCAAGGGTGGATGGGACTATGCTCTAACTATAGGTGGTAAATACTCGATAGGTAGTTCACCTACTCACCGCGTTGAGCCCCTTGTGGTTGGTATCTTATAATGATTTTCTATAATGATTGGGAATTATGTAAAAGTGTTAATTATATTAATAAATAATTGAATAAATGATGTTAACCCATGGGATTGGAACTTGATGGGATGAAATGCTAAGGTTGTAACTTTGAAGGAATAGTGGACTTGATTTGGTTATGCCTAGAGGGCATGGATCTTGGTTGGAATGATAATGAAATGTAATGTGGAAATGATAATGGTTAAATAATTAATTAACGGAAAGTGAAATTGATAAAAAGGGATAAAGTAATCTAATGTATCTCTTTAAATGGTTGTGTGCTTATAGGATACCCAGTCTTAGTAGTGGAATCCAGGAGTCCAAGAGACTTTAGCTACAGTTGAGTCTAATACTAAGTTATTCCCATAGTGTGGTTGTGATCTATAACATATTCTATAATTTTTGTGTTTCTATATGATACCCCACCCTGTCATTTAGGGAAACTGACACCCTGGGGATTCTGAGCCCTGTGGGGGGGGGGGGGGTGTTTTTGCCAACATCCTAATGGGAGGATGGATGGATGAATACCTCCTTTGGCCCTGGTCTCTTCTCTTGGTAGTTACTTGTGTTGGTAGGAACAACTATTAGCTTTCCCCATATATGTGTGTAGAGGGATGTAATGGCTTGTGGTTATTCACACGCACATATTCTGGATATAGTTTCCTTTGGACTACTATAGGTGTAATGTGTATAGGTTGTGATGGCTTGAGGATCCTTAATCAGTGTATGGGATGTAATGGCTTGAGGTATAATACCTGATGTATGATACACATTATGAAAACTGTGGCAGCTCCTAGAAACTACCTAGTTATCTTGGTTACATGGACATGGTGGTTGTGTTTCATGAGGTTCATGTTGTGGTTCTTCGCCCAAGTGTCTACGGGAAATCCTTTTTGGAGAGAGATTCTTAGGATGCACGACATTGGGGAAAAGTGGAAAACCAGTGGGGAAGTGGTAGCATGGTAACCTTGAGATTATTTATTATATTATATACCCTTGTATTCAATACCTTTTGAGAGTATCCACGGTGAGGCTAGGAACATAGTATACCTATTTAGGTGGTGAGTTAGTTTCACTTGTTGTCCACTGTTCTTTACCATACTTTCTTTAATTTTGCACGAGAGGATCCAGGGAGGATCTTACTGAGTATACCATTATAATCACCCTATGTTATATAAACTATTTTTCAGGTCACTTGGATCAGGTTAGAGATCAGTCTGGTTACTAATTTCTTGGGGTTGTAGGAGCTGTTTGGGCTTCATGGTCACTGCTATTTTACTTTATTTTGGTACTTGAAGTTTTTCCTTTCAGTTTTAGTAGTTTTTTCATGATATTACATATGTGTACTTGGGATTTCTTTTATATTGTATTCTGAGCATAAGTTTTGGTGTCTGTCTTATCTCTATCTTTCGCACGTGTTCTCTAATAGGGTAATTCCTCTCATTTGTGTGTTTACTATAGCCTCAGTTCTAGTCACCAATCCGGGGCCTACTGGAGGTGGGACTCAGGTGTCACTATCTCTCTCCTCTCATTGTCGGCCTAGGAGGGGTACAACTTGAGGGTAGGGGGTCGTGAAAATATTATTGCTATCCCCAAAGTTTAGTAAATTTAGGGACTTATTCTAGGATGGACACCCATTGGATGAGATCCAATTATTATCCTCTAACAGATAGAGAGTGGGGATCAAAATTGGTTGACTGATTAGGCTTAAATGGCATGAGGATCCCATAATACCCATAAGGTTGCATGAGTACCCATCCCTTTCCCATTATGGACACTTCCCATATGAATGGGGAATGCTCGGACAAAGACGGATGGTTGGGGATTCACACGATTCTAGAGAACATGCCCAAGCATTCCTATTGGATAAGGCAAACATGTTTTGGGGTGTTTACCTGACATATAAAGGGTGTATACCTAACATGTTTAGAGTGTATTTCTAAAATTTATAGAGGTGTATTCTTTACATGTACATATTATATTCTTGAAATGTACAAGGATCTTAGAGTGATTGAAGATGAAATATCTTGGGCCTTTTTCTTGATTAAGGATGACATTTTTGAAGGCTTCCACATGATCAAGCTGACATGTATGGAGGTATTCTCATGATCTGGCTAACATGTATGGAGTACTTCACATGAACCAGCTAACATGTCTGATGCACCCAATTTGTGTATACATTTCCAAATATACAATTGAAGATAAAAGCATGTTTTCAGAAAATATCTGTGGTTTCATGAACATATTCTTTGATTTTGGTGAATCTGTTTACTTGCAGGAGATTTATGGCTTAATACACGGATCAAGGGAAGTTTGTGAATTTTTTGAAACTACACGGTGTGTACTTTCTATACACACCCTGTACATCCAGACAAGGACACAGACCAAAGCAGGGAGTACACGCCCATGTCTCCAGGAAGAGATGCACGCCATGTGGGGTGGTGCTACACACCGTGTACCACCTTCTAGAAGTGGTGGTTGTAGAGAAAAGTCCACACGCCCATGTGGCCATTGATGAAGACACGGCGTGTTTGAACTTTTACACGCCGTGTCTGCTATTCTAGAAGGGGATGGCGGCACTACATGCCGTGTATGGTGGCGCTACATGCCGTGTTCACTCAACTTGTAGGCGGCGCCGTGTGCAAAAGTCAAGAACGGCGTGCTCGGCCACCTGCCAGTGGAGAAAATGGCGCCAAAAACGTGTTGACGAAAAGTACACGGCGTGTACTTTCTATACACGCCGTGTACTTTATTTTTCTATAAAATGAGGCCTTGGCCTATGGATTTAAAAGGGTGGAGAACCATTGGAGTAGGGAGAAGCTCTGCTACCACCATTCCCGAAGCCACCGAGGTTCCATCATTCCGCTATTCCACCATTCCACCCTACGATACTCTACCTCAACGCCTACACGATGAATCCATCTGGTATCACGTGTGTCGTTTCTCTCCTAAGTTCTATGTGTAACTAAACCCTTTGTGTTGGGGCTGTGTATGATGGGATCATAATTTGTATATTGTTTTATATAGTTGTGTTTGAATCGTTGTAATTCATCTTACTTTTCTTAAGCCACTTTCTAATATAACTGAGAATTCTTAGCCGGACCAAGGGAAGGATTCTCAGCGATACAAAAGAAAAGTAACGGTGAAAACATCCATGACCATTAGAAGGTTTTCACCGATTCAAGTAATGGACTGGACGAAATAAGAATTAAGGACATTGACTTCTGGACTAAGGAGTCAACTGCTCTAATTCCAAACAAGAGGAACTGGACCAAGGAAATCTTGTAACAAAATGAAATCCTGAATGATTGAATTTTTATGAATAGCGCATCCATTTAAACAATCTGAATAAGAACTCCTTATTCACCACAACCCTAACACATCTTTTCTTTCCATTTCTAATAACTCTTTAAATTTACCCGTTGTTTTCCTTCAAACTATATCCATTCTTCAAAGTAAATCAGTTTAGTTTAAATAAAAACCCAAAATCAACCCAATCATTTCTAAATTTTGCATACTTCACCCAATTAAGTATTAACTAAATTTAATTCATGCACTCCATGGTTCCCTGTGGATCGACCCCGAAATTAAGCTGTACTAAAGTTCTAAGAACGGGTAATTAATTTGGGATGCATATAACTTCAATCAACGACAAGCGTAGTCCAAATTTTGGCGCCGTTGCCGGGGAGCCTGTTTAGTGCTAAGATTTAAGATGTGTTAATAATTGATTTAAGTGAACATAAAAATAAAAAATTATCAAAAATCTCTTTTCTAAATCTCATTTAAAATTTTCTCTTTTTCTATTTTTTCCCTTTTACGCCTGGTGTTCGTTTTTGTGTTGTGTAGTGCTTTAAGTGTATGTTTCGACGCTTTACACGATCCAGAAGTGCCGAGTCTTTGGAATTAGTTCCGCTTGACCCGAAAATCGAACGGACCTTGCTTCATCATCAGCGTACACAGACAGAAACTCACAACCATCTACAAATACCTATGGTGAACAAGGAAGAGGGAGCACCAACCGTAGATGCTGCGACTGAGCATCAGTACCAAGATCAGCAGCCTCTCGCTGCTAGTCTACCAGAGCAACCTCCTGGAGCCTTCATGGAATTCCTCCCCAAGGATTACCAACGGCCGCCGCAACAACTCTTCCCATGGCCATACTTTTCCCCTCAGGAGCAGTTTATGCAAGCTCCACCCCATCAACAACAACCTCCAAGACGTACCCTTATGGAGTACGGACTTCCTTCGATTCACGGAGCTGATACGGGCATCGTTCGTCCTCCGGTCCAGGACCAACACTTCGAGATCAAGCCTGCTATCATGTAGCTGATCCAGAACACAGTCCAATTTGGAGGCCTGGCCAGTGAGGATCTGAACGCCCATCTCTCCAACTTTCTGGAGATCTGCGACACCTTTCGGTACCATGGCGTGTCCGAGGACGCCATCCGTCTTCGCCTATTTCCCTTTTCTCTACGGGATAAAGCGAAGGACTGGATCAAGGGGTTTCCACAACGATCTATCCTCACCTGGGAGGAGCTAGCCCAGGCATTCCTTTCCAATTACTTCCCACCATCCAAGACGGTGACACTCCGTAATGAGATTCATAACTTCCAGCAGCACGACTCTGAGTCGTTGTACGAGTCCTGGGAACGCTTCAAGGAGATGTTACGAAAATTCCCCCATCACAGACTCCCACTCTGGATGCAAGTCCAGACCTTCTATGAAGGACTTACCATGAATACCAAGTCTGTGGTGGACGCTGCTACTAGAGGTACGGAGATACGGAAGTCCCCTGAAGAACTATTAGAACTACTGGAAGATATGTCAGCCAACAGCTTCCAGTGGAACTCCGAGCGGGGGACTCAAAAGCGAGGTATGCACAATATTGATGCTACCACAATGTTGGATACTTAGTTGGATGCTATGTCCAAGAAAATCAACGCATTGAACCTCAAAGGAACATCTCAAGTTCATGCGGCGCACCACCCAGCATGCAGCGATTGTGGTGATAACCACATCATGGGAGAATGCCCGGGTTCCACTGGAGGCTCCTCGACGAGCGAGGTGAGTTATGTTGCCCAAAATCGAGGGCCCAACCAGTACCAGTAGTACCAGAACCCGGCATGGCGAGATCAACAGAACACAGGCTAGGGCCAACAACAGCAGAATCCTCTGCCCCAGCGACCGCCCAACTACAACCAATCTCCATATCAAAACCAATTCCAAAGGCCACAACAACCCCAGAAGGGTCCTTATCAGCAACAAGGGTATCAAAACCCTCGTCCACAGTAGCCACGACAGTCACCTCCTCCACCGGCTCAACAACCACCTCAGCAGGAGAACACCTCAAGGTTAGAGGATCTAATGACTAAATTCATATCTACTGCTGAGACTCAGTTCCAGAATCAGGAAGCCTCGATTTGAGGCTTGGAGAATCAGATTGGCCAGCTGGAAAATCAACTCTCAGGGAGGCAGCCCGGTACACTATCGGGGAACACCGAAAAGAATCCAAGGGAGGAGGCCAATGCTATCATGCTTCGGAGTGGAAAAGAGCTCCACCAGGACCACCAATCAGCACAGCAAGGTGCATCCACACCCACTGTTGAAGAAAAAGGTACCAATACTGACCCCTCCTCATCTAATATCCCACAGAAGGAGGCTTTACAAAATAAAGAAAAGGAAGTAATCCAACTATTCAAGCCTGCCTTACCCTTTCCGGAAAGATTGAAGCAGAGGAAGCTGGACCACCAATTCAGAAAATTTATGGATGTTTTCAAGAAGCTACATATCAACATACCATTTGAGGAATCCCTAACACAAATGCCAACATATGCCAAATTCATGAAGTAAATCCTCTCGAATAAAAGGAAAATGGAGGAGTTGGGCGTAATTGCACTAACGAAGGAGTGCTCCGCGGTGGTTCAACATTCCATTCCTCCCAAACTCCAAGATCCAGGTAGTTTCACCATTCCTTGTACTATTGGACCCTGCGAATTTGGGAAGGCCCTCTGCGACTTAGGGGCCAGCGTGAACCTTATGACCCTTAGAGTTTTCAAGAAGTTGGGACTCCACGAGCTCAAGCCTACCCGCGTCGCCCTTCAACTTGCTGATCGATCCATCAAGCACCCGAAGGGACTACTCGAGGATGTACTGGTCAAGGTGGGTAGGCTGATTCTCCCTGCTAATTTCATCATCCTCGACATGGTAGATGACCAAGAAGCACCTCTTATACTTGGAAGACCTTTCTTGGCAACTGGGAAGGTACTGATCGATGTGCACCAAGGAGAGTTGATTTTCCGGGTAGGTGATGAAAGAGTTTCCTATAACGTCCTCAAAGCCGTCAAACGTGCTTCCTTGTTAGAGCATGAGGACTATTATGAAGTTTCCACAATGGATAATCATTTTAGCAACAAAGGGGATGAACTGGTATGTTCTTTTATTTCGAATAACTTAACTGATCCAGATATTCTATTAGAAGAAGCGCCAGAAGATTTGCAATTCATAGAAGGCCAGGGCGGCCACTATTGGCAGCGTGTAGTTGTTCCTGATATTTTGGAATGGGACGAGGTGTAGCCACTTGTGTCTTCGATTTTAAAGGCACCTGAACTCAAACTGAAGCCTCTTCCACCTTCTCTCAAATATGGGTATCTAGGACCCAATCAAACTTTGCCTGTTATAATTAATGCAGAACTATCACAAGAGTAGGAAGATGCACTTTTGTAGGTTCTCAAACAACGGAAGCATGCTATTGGGTGGACAATCGCTGATCTGAAGGGTATTAGCCCTACCATTTGCACTCACAAGGTTCTACTTGAAGAGGGTTCCAAGCAATCTCGGCAACCACAACGACACTTGAATCCTCCCATGAAGGAAGTTGTAAAGAAGGAGGTGATCAAATTATTGGATGCAGGCATCATCTATCCCATCTCGGATAGTCCATGGGTGAGTCCTCTCCAAGTGGTACCCAAAAAGGGGGGTATCACTATGATTTCAAATGAAAAGAATGAACTCATCCCTACACGCACTATCACGGGATGGCGAGTCTGTGTGGATTACCGGAAGTTAAATGATGCAAAAAGAAAAGATCAATTCCCCTTGCCATTCATGGATCAAATGCTAGAGAGGCTAGTAGGGCACAACTTCTATTGCTTCCTCGATGGTTTTTACGGTTACAACCAAATCTCCATTGCTCCAGATGATCAGAAAAAGAGCACTTTCACTTGCCCCTATGACACATTTGCTTATCGAAGGATGTCTTTCGGCATGTGCAATGCCCCCGCCACCTTCTAGCGCTGTATGCTAGCCATCTTCCATGACATGGAGGAACGAATCCTGGAGGTATTCATGGATGATTTTTCCGTTTATGAAAATTCATTTACCATTTGTTTACGACACCTAGAGCTTGTTTTGGAAAGATGTGAGCACACTAACCTAGTTTTGAACTGGGAAAAGTGTCATTTTATGGTGCAAAGTGGCATAGTCCTTGGCCACAGAATTTCAGCGAAAGGGATAGAGGTTGACCCGGTGAAGATTGAAGTCATTTCACGACTACCAATACCGACTTCCGTCCACGCCATCCGCAGCTTCCTGGGGCATGTAGGATTTTACAGGCGGTTTGTCCGCGACTTCTCCAAAATAGCCCAACACCTCACCAATATTCTAACCAAGGATGCCATATTTGAGTTCGATGACCATTGTGTCTGATCTTTTGAGCATCTGAAGCAGCGCCTTGTGGAAGCTCCAGTTATGATTTCTCCCAACTGGGAGGAACAATTTGAGGTGATGTGCGATGCGAGCGACTATGCAGTGGGATCAGTCTTGGGCCAGCACCTTGACCGGATTTTCCGACCTATATATTATGCCATCAGGATGCTCAACGAGGCACAGATTAACTACACCACCACAGAAAAGGAGATGCTCGCAATGGTTTTTTCATTTGACAGGTTTCGTTCTTACTTAGTGTTGTCTAAAGTTATTGTTTATACTGACCATACAGCACTAAAGTACCTACTCAACAAGAAAGATGAGAAGCCCCGATTGATCTGCTGGGTAATCCTCCTACAAGAATTTGATCTTGAGATCCAGGATAAGAAAGGGAGTGAGAAATTCATTGAATACCATCTCTCCTGCCTCAAGCTGCCTCACTTGGAGACGGAAGAAGATCGGGAGATCAGGGAGTATTTTCCTTATGAGCACCTCTTTTCGATTAGTGAAACACCTCAACCATGGTATGCTGATATAGCTAATTTTCTGGTTACAGGTGTCATTCACCCCAACCTCTCCTTCTAGAAAAGGAAAAGATTTTTCTCTGATGTGAAAAGGTACTTCTGGGAGGATCCTCTGCTATTCCGATCCTGTGCAGATGGAGTGATCCGCCGTTGCATTCCGGAGAATGAAGTTCACAGTGTCTTGGAGTTCTGTCACGCCTCACCAGTAGGAGGACATCATGGCCTGGACCGTACCATAGCTAAGATCCTGCAGTCTTGATTTTTCTGGCCCACCATGCATAGAGATGCTCGGGCCTTTGTTTCCTGTTGCAATCGGTGCTAGAGGACAGGTAATGTGGGATGTAGAGCTGAGATGCCTCAGCACCCCATCCTGGAGGTCGAGATTTTCGACGTCTGGGGCATAGATTTCATGGGTCCTTTCCCCCCATCTTTTGGGAACACTTACATCCTGGTCTGCGTCGACTACGTCTCCAAATGGGTGGAATCTACTGATACAGCTCACGACACCACCAAGGTATTCACAAATTTCTTAAAGAAAAATATCTTTAGCAGATTTGGAGTTCCTCGAGTACTGATCAGCGATAGAGAGACCCACTTCAACAACACACTGATGAGAGGAATACTGTCAAAGTATGGAGTAAAGCATTAGATGGGGACACCATATCATCCCCAGTCCAGTGGATAGGTAGAGCTCTCCAATCGAGAGCTCAAGAAGATCCTGGAAAAAACAGTGAACACTTCACGGAAGGACTGGTCCAAGAAGTTAGATGATGCCTTATGGGCATATCAGACTGCTTTCAAAACACCACTGGGAATGTCCCCGTTCCGCCTCATCTATGACAAGCCCAGCCATTTTCCAGTAGAATTGGAACACAAAGCCTACTAGGCAGTCAAAGCCCTAAATTTTGATCTGAAGGCAGCTAAAGAGAAACTGAAGTTCCAACTATCGGAACTAGATGAGATTCGATTAGAGGCATACAAGAATGCCAAGTTGTACAAAGAGAAGACAAGATCCATTCACGACCGGATGATATCACTAAAATCTTTCCAACCCAGTGATCAGGTACTTCTCTTTAATTCTCGTCTACGCTTATTTCCAGGGAAGTTAAAGTCACGCTGGTCGGGACCATTCCACGTTATCCGCGTATTCCATCACGGAGCGGTAGAAATTTCTGGAGAAGATGGTCAACCATTCAAGGTAAACGGGCAGCGCTTGAAAGCTTACCATCCTACAGATAACATGGTGGGAACGTTGTCCACCATACTCCTCCGGTAAGCAAGGTAAGTAGGTCGAGCCAACGACCTAAAACAAAGGCGCTTCCTGGGAGGCAACCCAGAGGTTACACACTGTGTTCCACTTATATACACGACATGTACATATATTTTTAATTTTTAAACTTAATAGTATAAATCTGTAGAATAACGAATAACTAACCAGGGATGATGCCGGTGCCGATGGCAAAGTCACTGGAATTTATTCGAGCCGTCCTCGGTTTGAATCCTCCTGACCTAACTTCGGCACGGGGTTACTCCTTTTAATTACACAACGCGTGTAGTATTTTTAATCTATATATATATATAAATGTGTTTAATAAAACCCATGATGGGGATGGGCCGATTGGCTAAAATTGTAATCCGGTTTCAAAAGACCCGGGTTCGAATCCAGACAACCGTCCCATTTCCATCATTTGTTCTTTTAAAAAAGCCACACGACGTGTACTCCGATATACGCCGTGTGCGCCATGATTTTTAAAATATAAATAAAAACATTTTAAAAATAAGAAATTACATGCGGGTGAAGTTGGCGGATTGGCAAAGTCTCGACACCAGGTTCACAAGACCCGGTTTCGAATCGCGCTAATCTCCCCACTTCACCCCCATCCTTTCCTAAATGAAAACCACACGCCGTGATTTTATTTCTTTCCATGTGTATAGACCGTATAGAATAAATATATATATAAAATAAATATGAACAGCAGAACAACCTTTGCTCCAATGGGTGAGGGCGTCCATTCGAATCGGCCGATCACCGGTTCGAATTCCGCCCCAAGCACCGAACCAAAGGTTGTACTACTCTTTTTCTTATTTTAAAATACCCGGCGTATATTTCCCGATATACGTCGTGTATAGGCTTATGTATAATAGAATTTGTCAATATTTCTATTTTTAATAAATTATTATATAGTTTACTATAATAATTAAATTTTATAATTCAAAAAAAAAAACACGGCATGTACTTTACATACATGCCGTGTACCTCGGCTATATAAGCCGCGGGGCATCCGGATTGAGTCCATGTTGCATGGACATCCCATTCTTCCCCTTCTTCCCATTTCTTCTCCCAAACGCCGTCCGAACCCCCTTTTGCCAAATCCGTCGATTTGGGGCGTTTCAAGTTTTGATTCCTCTCACATTGTGATCCTCGATCCAGGTACACCATTCTACACCCTATGTTTCAAATTTTTAGACTTGTTTAGGGTGTTTTCGGATCGGCCGACCATTCGGCTTCCGACAGTACACGACCACGAAATGAAGAACACATGCCGTGTACTTCTGAACACGGCCTCAGAATGACTTTTCAGAAATTTGAATATACATGGTGTGTATGTTCGGTACACACCGTGTCCGTTTCATCGTACCTGTGTACACTTTTGCACACGGTCTCACACACCATTTTCATTTACACGGTGTGTGTGTTTGGTACACTCCGTGTCCGTTGTTTGTGTTGGTCCCTCCGTGCATGGCACATAACACGGCCTATCACCCCATGTTCCAGAACACGACGTGTATGTTCGGTACACACTATGTCCTCTATATCTGTGGCCGGCCCGTGTCTCCCCCTCTGCACGGCCACGTTCTTCGTATGTAGTCCACGTCGTGTCCATAAACTACATGGCATGTATTGTTTTCTCAAAAATGATAAAAACATGGCCGTGTCATTTGTTACACGACCACCTGCACTTTGATGTGAACACGACGTGTATGTTCGGTACATGCCGTGTCCTATTACATTGCATCTTTCCACCCTCGGTGTGTCTTTCCAGAGAACACAGGATACTCTCCATTTCTGACTACACGCCGTGTACTCTGGACTACACGTCGTGTACTTTTATTTTCCAGTTTTCTCACATTTGCTTTGTTTTTTTTCTTTTATTTTATTTTCTTTTGTTTTATTTTTCTTTTTTTTTTTATTTTCAGGATATGGCAGATCATAATCATTCGCGCGGGAAATGGACAACCTCCGCCAATGAGGGCGAGGAGTCCAGTTATCGTCAGATCCGACTCCGACCACCTACTCAGCCGGACCCCGATGCCCCGGTCTTTGAGCTCCCTCCATTGGCCATTCTGTCACCACTCACTCCCTCAGATGAGGCGGGGCCTCCTTATGCTGCACCAGTTGCCACTTCCGTTGTACCATCATTCTTAGCAGCTGGTCCCTCTTCGAGCACCCCTTCCACCGAGCCACCTTCTTCTTCAGCGGATCCACCTCCAGAGCCAGATGCTGCTGCTGCACCGGCACCTGGGCCGGGACCTGCAGGTGCTCCCTATCCCTGCATGGTATTCCCGGTCACCGACCTCGCACACGACTGGCTCCGACGCTTTTCTCGTCGGCCGATACCATTGAGCGGCCGGTACCTTGACAGCAGCATTCCGCAGCGGCTCGGTATTTGGGAGGAGTTGGAGGTACTTCTCGGGCACACCGCACTCCTCACGATTTTTCAGGTCATCACTCCTGTGTTCCGAGATTTATTTTTGGAGTTTGCGGCCTCCTTTGAGTTCGATGGAGCGGAGTAACGAGAGACGCCTGGAGATGCGGTGCCAGTGGTTCGATTTCGGCTAGGCAGACGCCGTTTTTCTCTGACGATGATAGAGTTCGGTCGAGGGTGCAGTTTCTACCCCCATCCTTTCACCCCACCCCCCGTTTGTGACTTGACCCGACCCGAGCGCTCTGACCTCATTGCCATGTGGTGGGAGATCACTGGGCCTGACCACCGGTACTCCCCCACTTCCCAGAAGAGCACTCTTATAGCCGATCCCGTCCTTCGCTTCACCCACCGGTGCTTCAGCGCCATACTCTTCCCCCCGCCATGAGGATATGGGGGTCGTGACTGGCCGTGACATGGATCTTCTTACCTGTGTCATCCGGAACGCCTACCCGGACCTCCCCTATCTTGCCGCCTCCAATTTTCACTCCATGTTTACCAGCCACCAGGGCAACCTGAACGGCGGGTTTTACACCACCCGTCTTGGACACCACTTGGGGTTATTCGAGCCCTCATTACCTCATGACTTGATAGGTTCACCCCAGCGGATGGAATTCCTCATGCTCATTCGCATGGGATTGGTTCGGAAGTAGGGGGGCGCCTACATCCTTGCTCAGGCTCGAGCCCCGCCACCTGCTGACCTTGCCCCACCAGCTGACCCTGCACCTCCTTCCCCACCTCCTCCCACTTCTCCACCTCACCCACCTCCTACTGACCCCACTTCTTCTGACCTTCCTTCTTCTGTCCCATCTCCCATCCCACCTACCCCCGCACCCTCGGTCGATCCGACAATTTCCCTCCGCCTAGCCACAATGGAGCAGCAGTTGGCCTATATCATCACCGCCAGGACACCATTGCACGCCATTTGATTCGTCTGGATGGCCACCGGGACTGGATGGAGCATCTGTTGGTACATATTGCTCAACATCTTAGTGTTCCACTGCCTCAGCTACCAGCCCCTGCCTCCGTTCCTGGCCCTTCTGCTGCTGCTCCACCGCCGTCTCCTGCGCCGGCCACAGCTTCTGTTCTGATGACTACGATGAGCTCTATTGCTGCTACATCTGCCGGGCCAGGGCCTGCTGCTGAGCTTCCGATCCCGAGTCTAGCACCTGCGGCTCCTACTTCTTCATCTACCCTTCCCGATGCGGAGTCAGAGCCTCACCCTTCCACGACTCCTACGCCGTCTCTCCCGGCCGTTTCTGTACAGGATGATGCCTCCCCTGAGGCAACCCCATGATAGTGACATTTTCCTTTCTATTATATATCTCTTATGTCATTTTCTATGCTGTGATGTTATGCATGTTTGTAGTCTTATTTCTTTTTCTCGATAGTCACAGGTACAGGCATGGCGCGCTTTGGGCATCACTTTTCACGAGGGGAGTATTTTTCCATTTATATTTTCTTTCTTATTGGCTTTACTTCTTCTACTACTTTCCCTCATTTTGTCCCCCATTTATCCCTGCTGCCTACCCTTTACCTTGGTGTTGCACTTGGTGGACCATGTGCAGTGTTAAGTGTGGGGGAGCATCTATATCTTTCACCTTAGTCTTTGCCCTTAAACTAACCTAGGAGACATCATTATTAGACTCTATATTTGTAAATGTAAAGCAATTTTTGTTAATTAATCTTATAAATGCTATAGTTATTAGTAGGAACTTTTGGAAAGGTTACATGCTTTTTAGTTTTTAAGTATTTTAAAATGATTGCTGATATAGTTTCAATTACATCCTTTCATCCTTGATTAAATTACATTAATTAGGCTAATCATTTATATGCATGTCATGACCTGATTGTCCCTTTATTATTTTTCCACTCCTGAGAGGTATTCTAAACCCTTTTTCGTATTTCTTTTCTAATACCCTCTTTCTTGAGAGATTCTTAGGATATGCATCACTACCAGAATTTGCAAGTTTTTCTTTTCGAAATATGAAGAAATCTTTGAATTACTTTAACATGATTGAGGCATTATATTATTTCAACCCCTTTATCTTGAGACCTACCCTACATTTAATCTTCGTTAAGCCCATTGAATCCATGAACAACCTTTATAGGAAGCTACATTAAAAGCCTATTTCCCTTCCTACCCTTTTTCTTTTTAAACTTTGCATGATTATTCATTTAAGCTTTAAAGAGGGAGTTGGAAACACATGACATATTTTTGTACAGCCATGAAATAAAGTGTGGGGGAGTGCCTATTGATTATTTGGGGTAGAATGGGTTCCAAACATGTACTCATTGTATTCATAAGGGATGCCCTTGTGTTTTGTTGTAAAAAAAAAACAAAAAAAAAACAACAACAAACAAACAACGAGGGGAACTTATACTTATTTGACCATAAACCCTACTTACCTAAGGGAGTTGGTAACGATTACAAAAGCATTTGACTAGGCTTTTGAAGGATGTATTTTCAATGAGCTTTACTTTGAATATCATGCAATGTTGTTTAAAGGAATTATCCATCCTTTTTCAAGCCTCAGAATTTATTTTCACATCTAAACCTACCAACCCTTAGCCACAGAAACATCTAAACCTTATTGACAAAGTCCTCATGATTTTTGTAATTCAATTTTTCTAAAGTGGAGAACAAGATATCTTACAAACCTATGGATAGAATGTATATGACTTGGATTGAACATAACTTCGATTAAAAACATCTTGAGTGTGGAGTGTGATTTTAACTGGTAAGGTAAATCATCAAGTGGCATGCTTATTTTTGAAAGGTTGAACAATGTGTTGAAAGAGGATGAGAGTAGTTAATTACATTATATATGAGGCATGATTTTAATATCTTATGAATTGAATTTGTTTGTTCCTTTTAGAATTTTTCCTTAGTAACTTTATCAGTTATACGTTTGATTAACTAAATGCATTCCCTTTCAAAGTATAAACTCTCTTAATTAGATGTTGAGATTTTGCTTGAGGGAAAGCAAATGACTAAGTGTGGGGGAATTTGATGCACCCAATTTGTGTATACATTTCCAAATATATAATTGAAGATAAAATCATGTTTTCAGTAAATATCTATGGTTTCATGAACATATTCTTTGATTTTTGTGAATCTGTTTACTTGCAGAAGATTTCTGGCTTAATACACAGATCAAGGGAAGTTTGTGAAATTTTTGAAACTACACGGCGTGTACTTTCTATACACGCCGTGTACATCCAGACAAGGACACAGACCAAGGCAGGGAGTACATGCCCATGTCTCCAGGCATAGATTCACGCCGTGTGGGGAAGTGCTACATGCCGTGTACCACCTTCTAGAAGCGGTGGTTGCAGAGAAAAGTCCACACGCCCATGTGGCTGTTGATGAAGACACGGTGTGTTTGAACTTTTACACGCCGTGTCTGCTATTCTAGAAGGGACTGGCGGCGCTACACGCCATGTATGGTGGAACTACACACCATGTTCACTCAACTTACAGGCGGCGCCATGTACAAAAGTCAAGAACGGTGTGCTCAGCCACCTGCCAGCGGAGAAAATGGTGCCAAAAACGCGTTGATGAAAAGTACACAGCGTGTACTTTCTATACACGCAGTGTACTTTATTTTTCTATAAAATGAGGCCTTGGACTATGGATTTAAAAGGGTGGAGAACCATTGGAGGAGGGAGAAGCTCTGATACCACCATTCCCGAAGCCACCAAGGTTCCATCATTCCGCTATTCCACCATTCCACCCTCCGATACTCTACCTCAACGCCTACACGATGAATCCATCAGGTATCACGTGTGTCGTTTCTCTCCTAAATTCTATGTGTAACTAAACCCCTCGTGTTGGGGATGTGGATGATGGGATCATAATTTGTATATTGTTTTATATAATTGTGTTTGAATCGTTGTAATTCATATTACTTTTCTTAAGCCACTGTCTAATATAACTGATAATTCTTAGCCGAACCAAGGGAAGGATTCTCAGCGATACAAAAGAAAAGTAACGGTGAAAACATCCATGACCATTGGAAGGTTTTCACCGATTCAAGTAATGGACTAGACGAAATAAGAATTAAGGACATTGACTACCGGACCAAGGAGTCAACTGCTCTAATTCCAAACAAGAGGAACCGGACCAAGGAAATCTTGTAACAAAATGAAATCCTGAATGATTGAATTTTTATGAACAACACAACCATTTAAACAATCTGCATAAGAACTCCTTATTCACCACAGCCCCGACACGTATTTTCTTTCCATTTCTAAGAACTCTTTAAATTTACCCATTGTTTTCCTTCAAACTGTATCCATTCTTCAAAGTAAATCAGTTTAGTTTGAATCAAAACCCAAAATCAACCCAATCATTTCTAAATTTTTCATACTTCACCCAATTAAGTATAAACTCAATTTAATTCATGCACACCACGATTCCCTATGGATCGACCCCGAACTTAAGCTGTACTAAAGTTCTAAGAACGGGTAATTAATTTGGGATGCATATAACTTCAATCAACAACAAGCGTAGTCCAATGTCCAAGTTTATCCATATGACATGGATGAAATTTCTAAAAGGCTGTTGCATGATCTTCCTAACATGTCTAGAGGGAATCATGTGACTTGGATGAAATTTCTAGAGGTCGTCGCATGATATATATGTCATTTATGGAGAAATTCATGTGACTTGGCTGAAATATCTAGAGGACTTCACATGATTTGGATGACATGTACGAAGGACTTCTCATGAACCGACTGGCATGCCCAAGGTGCTCTACATGACCTAGATGACATGTTTAAAAGGCTATCACATGATATGCCTGATATATCCAGTGGACGTCATGTGACTTTGTTGACATGTTCATAGGTCACGCATGATCTAGCTGTCATTTCTAGAGGGTGTTGTGTGACTTGGTTTACATGTCCAGAGGTCATCGTGTGATCAGTAATCAGATCACGTAAAGCTCATGAACTACTTGAATACAAATCAGTGTATCTATATTTGCATGAATCTTCTGCCATTTTCAAACTTTATCACATAAATTCCTCAATGTTCATTAGGTTCTAGCCTATTGAGGCCTCACATGACCAAGTTGACATGCAGAAACTCCTTTGCGTGATCTAACTTACATGTTAAAAGTACTTCATGTGATCAAAAAAGTGATCATGAAAAGCATATAAACATTCCTCATAATCCATTAATTTATTCTCCAGGATTACCTAGTGGAAGACTCTTGTGATTGTGTGGTTATCTTCTATAAGAATTCTGCTGTCATCTATGAGATCTAGTGTGTGTGTTTTTTCTATGTAGTGGGGGGGGGGTAGGCATCTCCACCCTGGATCTATAACATTTAATAGAATTCTTAAATCACATATATGGTCTTGATTTGGCGGAGATAACATTATATCATGCTTTTTACATGATCCAGTCATGGGTCATCCACGACATCATCTTTATGTCACATGATAAACAACAACCATGAGAAAACTCCTTCATTTACATATTTATTAAACCCATGGATTATTGATGGTATTTCACATATTAAAATTGACATATAAAAGGAACTTCAAAAGATTAGTATGATATGTCTGGGTCCCTTTGTGATATCAAGATGACATGCTTGAGGGCCTTCACATGATTGATTGGATTATCAAGCGAAGCACATAATCCCTTCACATGAAAAACAACATAACTCTTCTTTTGTATAATGGTACATTTTTTTATATTTTATTTTATAAATCCTATGGTGTTCAGCCATCGGTTTTCCATCAGGGCACTCCATTATCAAATCGATATGTCAAACAACCTTTGTGAGATTAGGACATATGTCAGAAGGCATTCGTGAGATCCAATTTTGACATGTTTGGAAGTCTTTGTGAGATTGAGTAAGACTTTACTAAAGGCCTATGTGTGATTATAAATAGATCACACAAAGCGCATAACCGCTTTTCCTGAAAAACATAGCTGCTCCTATTCACATGAAGCTTCCTCCTTTTTCATATTTTTTACTTACAAATCCTATAATATTTTCCCATCAATTATCCCTTATGGAATCGTATGATCAAATATACATGTCCAAAATCCTTCGTATGACGAAGGTGACATGTCTAGTGGTATTTCCATGATGGTACTGACATGTCCCTAGTGATTTTTCATGATCAATGGACTTATCACACATAAAACATCTTCCCTTTACATGAAAATCAACATAAATCTCTTTAACATGAATGTTATGATTTTCTCATCTTTTATTTTAAGTATTACTTGGTCGATTTACAAACACTTGTCAGCTGTCATGTCACCTAATCAAAATAACTCTAAGGGACTTTTAATAATCAGGAGAGATTTCTAATGGGGATTCACATAATTAAGTAAATTTATTAGTATGGATTCATGTGATCATGAATAGATCATACAAAGCACATAACCCCATCCCGTGATGTTCCTAGGGTCACAGGATTCACATGACCCAAGTGCCTAATCTCCATGTGGACATGCTGATTCTTTATTTCCTTTTTTAGAGAAAATAATACCTATTATTTGGGAATTTCATTAATCTTAAAATTGTTAATTCTCATTCAGAGGGAATTGAAAAATACCCCCCTCAAGAGTGTGGTTTGAAGGAACAAGGACTCAATTATGAAGAAGTAAATTCCTACCTGAGTATCTTAGGATTCCACTAGTTAGTGTTCCGAGCAACTTTTGGTCTTCTGGGAGATCTTTTTTATTATGAGAGGTTCCCTATAAATAAGAAAGTAAGAATCCATCCATTTCACTAGTGATTTAGAACTCCATCTCTCTCATGATCTCCTCACTCATGTGACTACTTCATAAAAACACTTCTCATGACCTCTTCTAGAGAACCATTAATGAGACCCAATCACGTGATCTCATAATGTGATCTCTTCATGTGATCACCCTGTCACAACAAATTAGATAACCAATCTGATATTTGATCAAAAATAATTCATTTGAACTGTGATTCATGTTCTTGGACCCAGGGTCGCTTCACGTGCTTCACATGATCTCGAGGGATGTCATGTGATTTCTTGAGATTTATGTGATTCATGTGAACTTCACATGATCACATGATCATAAGTATTTAAAATGGAGCACATGATCATGAGGTGTTACATGGGTCATGAGTTTCATGAGACCTATAAAAGGTTATGTGATTGTGAATCCATATATGGATCACGCGATTCACATGACGCTACCCATGATATGTACTTATTTTAATCCTTTTTGTAAGGTTCCTTTCCTATTTTTCATATGATTTTTTTCACTACCTAGATGGATTCTAGTTTGAAAATTTATTCTGATGCAGTCAACCAGAGATACATGATTTCTAGTAATTGTAATGTTGACCCTCAATACTAGTTATTTTCTAACAACGAGGTCTTGAATGGGATTCTTTCAACTGAATTTCAAAACTATCCTCTATCACACAAAATACCTTTATATGGATTCAGCCTCCTGGATGAAACTCTTATTCCTTTTCCTAACTATAGTATTATATCACACTAGCTGTCAACCTCTATTGAATGTATTAAAATGATAGATTTTGAGGATAGTCATCTAATTATGGAATAGTTCTAGGGGCTATCCTATACGTAGGATAATTCCCCTCTAGGTTGAAATGTTCATGATCTTTCTCATCAACCAATTTCTCAAAGTTACTTGAGTATAATAATCTCATATATGGATATCCCAAAAGGTGGATAGAGTTAAAAGTGGGATTTTCACCCTGGTGATAAATTTTCCAATGAATACGCATGACCATTCTGGGTTAGATAGAGTTGCATAGAATTTTCTGATTAATTACACACAATCCATATTTATGTGGAGATTTGGATTTCTTAGTATGCCATGTAATTTCAATCATAAATCATTAGAGATATGATCAGTATTTGGTGTCCCAACACTAACTCTTTTCATCTGACCCATGGTAAAGTGAACATCAACTTATGGGATATTTATCAACTTTGGGGAATAATCCCCATTGGGGAAATTTATGATGAATTACTTCCTATTAAAAATATTTAGGATGGCCCTGAGAATACTTTAACCTTGTCACAAGACATGATTATCATTATAAAGGATAGGTTGAAGAAGGAAATTAACTTATGTTCAATGATTTGTTTGAAGGATTGTATTAATTTCTTCCTTTTTTTGAATCAAGACTCGACCAACTTCTACACAAACTCATCGATTCCCTTCTCAAAAAATTCAGAACAACGCATGATCCTATTGGACCACTTTAGAGGTCGGTGAATACATTTCATGGTGTTATAGGGTGAGACTAAAGGTATCTATAAGTCTTTAGTTTGAGGTATTTTTTTCCATGTTTTTAAATGGATGGATCTTACTAGTTGGGGATGTACACTTGGGTGTTCGAGTCATCACATTGGCGATGGGAGTACAATTGGAAGAAGGCCTCCCTCTCAACCTAGACATTCTAACTCTTGATCACCTTTATCAACTTTTTGGCCATATTCAATAGGTTAATGTCCCCTACCAGATAAGAGACCCTTTTAAATTATTATTTGGATGGATATGAGATCTTTTTTGATGTTATAAGTATGATAATACTACCAAAATTATTCATCTCCTCTTTCATCCCAGGCTACTAAATATTTCTAGGGTTAAGGGGATTTCATTAGGCACTTATGAGGTTATTGATATATTGGTTCAACATAATCGTTTCAATTTCATGCCACACCCCGCACCCACTGGGATGATTATTGACAATGGAAGCTGCTCCCTTTCTAAGAGATCATATAAAGTCTCACTTCAGGATGGGGTTCTTATAGATCAAATAGATTAACTAATAATTTGTAACCCATATAACCCATATCAGATTTCTCATTAGTTTTGATGCACTCAAAAGGTTTATATTATTTCCTTAGAAAGTGCGTGAGGAGAATGACATCCTAAACTTATTCTCCAATTCTGGATTATATTGGAATGTAAAGATACAATTGATAAAATCATTCTTCTACTAGCCAATGCTCCTATTTTCCTATCTTATAACTATGCCCAAGATTGGGTGAAATATTACCTAGTTGGTATACTAAACCGATGAGTTCTTCAAGTAGACAAGCCCTATGCTTCTTCGATCCCCTTATCAATGGCTGTGATGGAGATAATCTAGGAATTAGGAGAGCCCACAAGGAAACACTCTCACCATAGTGATGGTCTATCATTAACAAGGTAGGATTTTCTGGAATCTATCCATTCCGTACCAGTGATAGATGATGCACCAATTGGGGGGAGAAAGAATGAGACTTCTCCTCTTTATTCCTCATCAGCTCAGTCAATATATCCTTCAATGGGCCTAATATCCGAATACATGACACCAAACATTATTACTTATAATACTCCCCCTCAATTATTCTTCAAGATATTAGTATCTCTTTACGCCCTCCAAATGAGCATCGAAAAAATCACAAAGGAAGAAATACCTGAATATGTGTATTATTTTTCCCATAAAGAAAAGGAAGAAGAAGGTGGTCATGATCACATGGATCAAATGAACCTTTAGGATACACACAATCACATGACCTATGTATGGTCATGTGGATAATCGCACACATCACATATCCTATAGAAGGTCCCATGAATCCCCTTTTACAAAGCCTCCTTGTTCTTGTGAAGTTGTCCCAGACACTTGATGATCATGTAGTGGCAGCCAGACAAGTACCCCCATGTCACATGAATTGTTAGGCGGTATGAACCTAACAATCCATCCAAAAATATTTAGAAAATAAAAGGAAAATATTCAAAAGGTGGGATCCTCTTGTGGTCATAAATATCATGCGACACATCACCGATGGTTAGAGTGATTGTCTTACACAACACTTATACAACATCATGAGATCCCCAACCATTGTAAAATAAAAAATGGAAATAAATAGGATAATTATGGGAGAATCCTGTGGTTGTAAACATCATGAGATGAACCTAAGGTGGTTTTCAAAACACCGTGTAAGCCCTAATAACATGTCTAGATCACTGTACGAGAGCCTAATAGAATGTCACATTCACCATGCAAAGGGCCTTGAACATGTCTAGGTGATCTCACATTCCCTATCTAGATCCCAATAAAAACCAATAAAGTTGTCCATGCAAAGATTTCACATCTCCACAAAAACTTTTATTGTTCACACGATGCATCACCAATGGGGAGAATGGTTTTCCTCAATAACACTAGAGAAAACTCATGAGATCTTAGGCCCTTGTAAAATAAACAAGGAAAAGAAAAAAGAAAAAAAGGCAAGATCTTCTTGAGATCATAAAACTCATACGACGCACTAACATAGTCTCACAATACCCCTTGAAAATCTGGTTTTCTCTCACAAATCCTCCCTAGAAAGCCATCCCATTTTCATGGAATATCCCAGAAAAGGCATCAAAGATCACGCGAAATCCTTTCAGTAGTCATCCTGATCTTGTGAAAGTCCTTATACATGTCGGCATGACAATATTAAAGTCCCTTGACATGTACTCAAGATTCACTAAGACCCCATTAATTAGATATTATCCAATAAATGGAGTGATTGACGGGATGTTCTTACGGTCGCTGAAAATAATGCGACGCCACTAGAATAACCTACAGAAAAACCTCATGAAAACACATGACATCAAATCCCTCCACTGAATCCATCCTATATTTTTGGGATATTCTCCATGAAAATTGGTGAATAATTAGGGTGTCAAGGCTTATAAATCCACCCCTAGCATAAAAAATGCATGAAATTTTCCTTGGAACCTTACACTAACACACCCAGTAACCAGAGAGGATTTCTTGGAGTGATTGATCTCATGACCAAGAAAGTATTACATCAGGTAATATCTAGAAAAAATATATAGCAATCATGCAACGTGCATAGGAACTTCACATCATTACTCATAGATCATGAAAAGGACTTCTGGTGGGTCATAGGAAGAACATCCCGCATGCCTGATAGATCATGAAAGACTTGAGACAAGATAACAATGAATAAATCTAAGGTATATGAAATAAAATACTAGAACCAAGAATAAAAATATGGGAGACTTATGCAAAGAACATATAAATGGATCCTCATACGCTTCGTGTGAACCACCCAGGTCAAGAGGCAGCGCTAGTACATGTCACCCAGATCACATGATGTACCTTTGGTATACTATTTGGATCATGAAAAGTCCCATGGACATGTTAAAGAAAGTCACATGGAACCCTAGAGCATGCCTCCCAAGTCTCACTAATCCCTTCGAGCTTGTAATACATACCTTTTGATATCCCTCAAACATGTCACCTTAATCATATGGTGATATCAACACATGTAAGCTAAGTCTCACGATGGTATTGAGACCTGTAAAATGGATCTTGAAACATCTTCCGAAAAAGCCATACAGATATCATGACGCCCTCTGGATATGTTAGTTGGCTCTTGCACCATCCCCCAGACTTGTCATCTGACTATCATGATGAAACCTAAACAAGTCATCCAGGACATATAGAACCCTTCATACATGTCACACTGACTCATGTGACGCCCTCTAAGTGTTTCATCCAACTTTCAAGATGACACCAGAGCAAGTTAGCTGGATCATGAGATGCCCTCCAAGCATGTCAGCTGAGATCATGAGATGGATTCCAGGATCAGACAACCAGGTCTTTTGATGTCCTATAGACAAGCCAACCTTGTTCATGCGATATCCTCCATACATTCCATCTAGATTATGAAACGTCTCTTTGAAAAGTCAATTGGGTCATGCAATTTTATTTGGACATATCAAAAAGAAATCCTAAGATATGTTGAGAAGACAATCAAGGCATGTTGGGCAGACAATCAAATCATGTCATACAGACAAGAAAGCTAGGTCAATTGGGCATTCTAGGACTTGATAACCTCATCCGGCCTCTATAAAGGGAAACCTCAGCGTGTAAGACCGGATAAATGACATAATATGATATTTCCCACATACATGGTCAGGCTCAGTGTGTAATCCTCAACTAATTGAACTATGAGAATACTAATTCCTGCTATAACCAGGATACATAGGATGCCTTCTTAAAGCCCGATATCTATATTAAAACATCAGTAGGGTAGTCGCAACACATTAGTCCTTCATCCAAAAGCAATGAGATTGATTATTTTCCACCCCTTGTTTCTCACTCCAAGAATAGATCACATGGGATTAAGGATTCATAAAGATCATATCATTCACATCACAAGACTCTATTAGGATAAGGTAAACCTTAACATGTAAGCCTCTATAAGAAGAATAATATAGTATGTCCTGCATATAAAATAAACCTTAGCGTGTAAGCCCTGATCAGTGGAATAATATAAAATTTACCATATACAAGGGAAAAATTAGCATGTAAGCCCCAATCAATAGCATAATATGATATGCCCTACATAGAAGGGCGACCTTAGTGGGTAATCCCCAACTCATTAAAATACGAGAACTATGATTATTTCCATAACCAAGATATGTAGGACACCTTCCTAAGGCTTGATCCTGAACTCAAATGGGCATTCACTTTGGTACAAGTCCCTCCATGTCTCTGACATTTCAACCATTAGTACCCAATCTCTCCCATGATCTGATAATCTTTCCTCATCCACTAATGGATTGATAAATCACTAAACTATGATGAATATGATTCCTTCCATAACCAGGATACATAAGATTCCTTCCAAAAGCTCGAGCTCTAAATTAAGCATCCAATGGGTTGTCCCAGCATGTAAGACCCACACCCATATGCAATGAGTCCAATTAATTGATATACATTGTTTCTCACATTTAGAATATATCACATGAGATTAGGGAGTTGCAATGAGCATATCATTGGCATCATGAATCTCCACCATCTAGGGAAACCTTAGTGTGTGAGCCCTAATCAATGGAATGATATAATTACCCAACATACAAGTGTATCTACCTTGGGTAAAGTCTAAATGGAATGGATGAACTATGATAACTATGATTACTTCTATAACCAATATACATAGGAAACCTCCTATAGGTTCGATCTCAAATACCAGGTTCCCAAGTTCCCATGTATATTTCCTTTCTATACAATGTTAAACTATATAGGTTTAACGAACTATGTGGGTTTTGATTCCTACTATAAAATGGGATATGTAGAATGCCTCATAATGAATTATCCCACCCCCAAGATATTAATCACCACCATTGATAACAACAAACTATAGAGCGCTTGGTTATATGGATTCAATATATAAGAAGCTACCAACCAAAGGCAAATGGATGAAGAACCTCAGATATATAAATATAGATTCACTAATGAGATCCCCTTCTTTTCATATAAAAAAACTTATCCTATGATTCTTCTATTAAAATGACTGATCTTGTATCAGTATTAGAAAGATATTCAAAAACATATCTTAAATATATAAGAGAGTCTTGAAGTAGGTAATAACCCCCCCAAAAGGGTGTGATAATCCCGACCTCCCATCCTCTCAACCAATGTGAGTTCATAAGCATCATTGGGTATGAAACCCCAACTGACCGCCTACCTTTGGAAAGTAGTTTCGTACCCAGTTATAGATATGGGAACCATTGGGAGTTTCTATGAAATGTTAACAAATGGTGATCCCAATGTGAATTATTGTTCACAAAATTTAACACCCCACAATCAGACCATCGGATGAAATCCACCCACATTATTCTGAAGAAAAAAATGGTGAACCTGAAGTGAATCCATCAAATAAAAGGATGATCAGTTAATCATGCTTTGAGAAATTTTTTCTTGAATAATATATGAAAAAAATGGCGAACCTAACGTGAATATATAAAATAATAGAATGATCAGTTAATCATGTTTCAGACAATTTTTCTTTTCATAATGCATATAAACAAAAATGGTGAACCTGACATAAAACCCTAAAATAGTTGGATGATCACTTTTCCATATATCAGGACACTTTGTTCGCATATCCTATAAAAAAAAGCTAATAATACTAGCATAAATATTATAGATTATCCTCTATAACTGGGGTTCCCATAAAATAAGTCCATCCTTGCTCTGACAATTCCACACAAGCATAATGAAAAAATCAGGAATAAAAGAAAAATTGTTTTAACCATTCATATCTAATCGAGCATGCATCATGACCATGATATTTCACTAATTGGTGACCTTGTTCCTTGTTGTATTCATGAATACATATACTAATCTCATTATAAGCACCCTGATCCAAGATAATGTCTTCATCCATCAACTATTATGGAAAATCAGCTGCAACTTCAACCCCTGAGGGCCTCAGGATAACCTTACCCACATGACATCTTCAACATATAGCGGTGAATGTAATATTATGGGAATACCATTGACATGGTACAATACTGACCATCGAGGCTACCCATGAGGGTTTTCAAGTGATAAAACCGATGAGTCTGCATTGTCTAAAGAAAGTTATAGTGAATCCAGTGACCCTCATTGCCAAAACCAACCACTTCATAAGTTTATCCCTGGAGTGAAATAATCACCACCTTTAGCATATAATTAAGGTAGAACAAGGGGAAAACTATGGATCCCTTATGGTTTAGGAGATAATGAGGAGGGATCCTGTCAACCCCCATTGCTAGCACCATCCCACCGATACCCATTAGTTGCCTACAGAAGGTACCACTCGCACACTTCCACCTATGAAACCCATGTGCAGGTAATAAGGAAGGCACATAGGGAACAAAAGGATATGGATAATTGTGAGTGGGATCATATCTGTACTCTCACTGATAATGAATTCTGGTATATTCTAGCAGTAACCGGCAAGCAGGCTAATATCCCTACTCACTCAGAGCAACTCTGCGGGCATATTCTTGCAGCAGGCATGGGGGAGGTTCATATATATGAACCCATTCATGAATTCCACCATCATATTATGGTGGCACAAGGAGAACATAAGTGGGATCATATCCCCACTTTAATTAAAGATATCTTCTAGTATATAGTGGAGATGGAAAATGTGAAGGCTTATATCCCTGCACACACTTTGATAAAATACCATTACATATTAGAAATAGTTGAATAATTCCATAGGTATATTCTGGAACTAGTACAAATATAGGGATAGGCACATATTCCTATCCCTATAGTTAGAGAATCTCAACCCTCTGATTATTATGAACAAATGGTTACTTTAGAGAAATCACACATTATTTCTCCTGTCCAGGAGGATTATCAGCATACTCTAGTAAAGGACGAGGTGTTGGATCAAGCTCATATTCCCATTACAAATAGGGATCACCAGGTGAGAGTAGTACATGCCAAGGGACAGGGGCACATATCTATTGAAAAATTATGACGACATATTCTTAAGGTCCAGGATCAGGCTCATATCCTCGTTCTGTATGAGGATCACAAAGTGAGAGGGGCACATGCCTTGGGACATGATCATATTCCTATTGAAGAAGACCAACAACATACTTCAAAGGCACAAGATTAGGATCATATCCCCATTATAGCTAGGGATCACCAAGTGAGAATGACACATGACTTAGGACAAGCTCATATTCCTATTAGTGAATCTGCCTAGAATATTCCAGTAGATCACCGAATCCATACACATATTTCTACTTCCACCAATAAATGAATTCACAAACATCCTTCCAAGGAAATATAGAAAGAGGATCAGATTCCTTCTCTTATTCTAGAGGTCCATCAGCATATTCTGGTGGGTAATGCATATTCATATTGGGCTCATATTCTTGTTCCAACTAGGGCTCACCAAGTGAAAGAAACACATACCTCCGGGAATAATTATATACCTACCAAAAAATACCATCGAAATATACTAAAGTCTTAGGATTGAGTTCATACTTCTATTATAAATGAGGCTCTCCAAGTGATAATGGAACATGCCTCAATACATGCTCATATTTCTATCAATAATGAAGAAGCTCATTAAAATATTCTAGAAGCTTTTCAGTAGTTTGATCATACTCCCACAACACCAGATGGTTATAAACAAGGTTCAATAACCATCATACAGTAGACTCATATCCTTGAAAAATTCCAGAAGGAAGGTCAACATATTCTGTACATGATGTAGAACAAGGCTCATATCCCAAATATTCTCAATGCTAGCGTCCTTGATATTGTTCAAGATACATTTTCAATATCTCAAAGGTCAGTAAAATCTTAAAACAAAGCATAAGATGATCATTAATACAATAGTCCCCCTCATGGTAGTGTGGATATGGATCATAAAGACTCTAACCCTAACATCTGCTATGTTCAACCTTCCCATAGTGATATATCCCATGGAAAATTAAATCCTCCCCTTTCCCAGACACCTCCATATAGAGAGGTTTTAAAAACTTAGACACCTTCATATAGAGAGGTTCTTGAAACATTGTGGTCAACTGTATATGGTTTCCCATAAACTTCTGACAGTACTCCACTCTAGTCAAAAGGAAACCCCAAGAAGTATCTTCTATGGTCTGATCATATGGAGGCATGTAATTATGATGAAGAGGAAGCCAACATTGATATATGGATATAGTTAGTTGGAAACAACCTCCCCATAATGTTTTGTCCTCTTTCCACTTCTGGTTATGAGATCCTAAATGATTTAGAAAAGGATTGAATGCCATATCTATGAAAAAATATGTCAAAAACTAATCAGTTACTGAAGAATAGACACCTCCCATATCCAGGATATGAGGGTCACCTTTAGACCATCATGATACTCTGTTTTCAGCTAGACCTGACTGCTATCTCCATAAACCAGGAACAAAACAAGAAATGAACAGTGAAAATATGTAACATGATTGCTTCCATTACATCACAACCCTTTGATATCTGATATCCAAAGATATTTCATGTATCCTATTTGATTATGGGGAAATTATGGATAATTACACTTCATCTCACCCCTAAAATAGTAGTACCCCTCAGATACGACATCCTGTAATGTCATTACCTCTTTAAAAATTAGGGGATCGGGTAATGCTCTATCCAGTTAGTTACTAAAACATAATTCTACCACTTTAATGGTGACCATACATCACAAAATAAGGAAGAGGATATCCAAAAATTCCTTGAACTGGGCCCCTCGAAGTAATGGAAATGCATTTTAGACATGGAAGCCAAGGTTGCAATCAAACCGACAAAATCCTGTAGAAACTGACTCTCATCGTGGAATGGAATTCCACCTATATCCTATGTGAGAAAAACCAAGACACATCAAATAGACCACAATAGTAGCTACCATAGAAACTATCCAAGAGTGGACCAAGCTCACCAGGATGGGGGAATATCTACCACCTCCTCCACCTCTCGAATTGTCAATTCCCAAGAGAATTCAAGACATATCATTAGAAACTATAAAAAAAACCCATACCATTGGGTTGGGGGGATTTATATATAAATCTCCATCAATAGGTTCATCATCCTCCAACAGGGTCCTAGGGAAATCAACAATGATTTATAATAAACCGCAACCCATTGGAATGAGGGCATTTATATATCAAATCCCATCCCAAGAATCATCAAATCCTTAGCTAGAAGCATAAGATCCTCAACAACAGGTTAAATCAATGAAAGTTGTGGTACCAAATAAACCTCAACTCAAAGGAATGGGGGAATTTTCATCATCATCATCATCGTAGAGAGAATCAGTCTTCTATTGGTTGGGATGTAAATATCGACGGTCAACATCCCATCTGTTCCTCCTATTGAAATAAAATCCTCTACTATTCAGGGCACATTCAGAAACCATGATCGAAAACTCCCTAAAGGTAATTACTCACAGTCAAAGAAAATATGAGTGTATGAAGAATACAATCAGAGCCCTCTAGGGTCACAATACAAAATGGACCATTATGGATAAGGGTTTGAGGAATGACCCTAATGCAGGTGGTGCAGAATCATCGTGCTGTGTTGAAAGTAATGGGACAACCACCATTTCCCGATATGACTCTATAAACTTTGTCACTATCAGCACAACATATATGGTTGATCAAGATGAAAATTAAAAGGGACACAACATGGAAAACATACCCTGATATAAGAGTGATTTGGATGCACCAAATGAGACTGCACGCACTTAGAACCAATGAAGGCTCCAAAATATCGAACCTCTAAATATCAAGTTTCCACTTATCTGACAAAACACTGACAAATATAAAGGAAAAAGTGTGTCTACATCCCAATCACCACCCACAATATTTTATGTTCCTAACATGGAGGAACAATTGTCACAATATGAGAATGAGATACAAACTATCAGACAACTCAATGAGGAGCTACTCAGGGAAAATGTTCCCAATGGGTATCATTTTCAAGTAGAGATGAATATTCTTATTACCACAGATAATCCACCTAAAAAAGCAGTATCTGAGTGTTATATCGGATTTGGATCCATACAGCCAATATACATAAATGAGGAAGTAAAAAATGATCATGAATTCCCTCTATTGTGGTGATAGCCTCTCCCTTTCCTAGGGAGATCATTTAGTATTAATACAAATCAAGAATCAATGGGAGACAAAGGCGGGGCCACCTCATCGACCCCCACCCACTCCCTATAGATGGGAGGCGACTCAGATAACAGTACCCCTAGAGATTCTTAACACCCTCAAGTTCCTGACTACTCGAATGGAATCCATAGAAGGAAATCTCACACCTAGGAAGATTGAGAGGAAGCTATATCTCAAGTGGGTGGATGAAACTTTCCCCCACCCAATTTTGGAAATCCTACCTTATCTACCTTTGACGGCTTGGAAGACCCCAAACAACATCTCACACACTTCATATCATGATGTGGGTCGATGGTGGGCCCTTGAGATCAATAAGGGGAAACAAATATAAGGTGTTTTTCATAGAATCTGATAGGGCTAGCCTTTTTTTGGTATATTAGCCTTCCAGTAGTATCAGTTTCAGGATGGAAAGAACTTATTCATCAATTCATTTATCAGTTTATCTCCATGATGAGGAATTTTTTTTTCAACCTAAAGAACTGAAAGCAATGAAAAAATGGGAGTGTATGACTTCATAGCTATATATAAAGGTTTAACCTATTCACTTAGCATCAACCTCTCACATGAAAAATTACTAAAACTCTATGATGAAAATATCTAGGATGAGTTACAGGAACCTCTAATCCTAATGAAGTATCTAGGTGGGTTACATGAGTTCTTATAAATTTCACAATGTTTAGAGGACTCTATTGAGTGAACCCAAGCTAAATCCCTACTTATGCATTTGGCATAAGGGAAATGGCTTGGAAAGGCATAAACTGCCGCTATTACCCTAAACTAGCAGAAGTTCCCATTCAAGCACCTAAGCAGGTCCTGCACCACCTAGAAACCCCTATCAAGTGGAAATAACCAAAAAATACCCTTTTCCAGAAGTACATAGAAATATGGGTCTCCTAGGATTTGAGGAACAAATGAATAAACCCTACTCCTTCCGAAATGAAAAAGTCCTAGGTTATTTCTTGGTAATAATGGAGAATAAATTGATCAAGATACCATAATCCAGGAATCCTAATGTGGTCAACCTCACCAACCGTCCCAACTACTTCCCTTTCTATAGAAGCCTGGGTTATAATATCGTGGACTGATTCATCTTCAAAGATTCCTTTTAAAGCATGGTTAACTCTAGATAGGTGGTGTTAGATAACTTCTCGGAGTAGGTGGCCTGCATAACCGTTACCTAGTCAGAAGAAGAGCGTGATTAGAAGAAAGTTTTGGCTAGGAATGGAAAAAAGTTCAACAATTGGATGACTCAGAAAAAAGTTGACCGAGCTCACACCACCCTGAGATCATAGATGCGTAGACCCACAATTTCTACACCGACTAGGAAGGTGAGATCATATATTTCTCCCAAAATTGGGTATAACCATCAGATGGAGGAAGATATATAAGAGTAAGAGTCATATTCTGCTCCAACATAAGATTCGAATCTTGCAGATTTCTTCCCTAAAACATCTAAAACAGGGGAATCACCCCACCAAACAAAACCCTCATAGGATGGAGAGATAATATTTGGTTCTGTCAATGTGATACACTTGGAATAAACCTTCTCTAATGATGAATATTCCTCTAAGTATTAGTTCTCCAAACCAAATCAGGGAACAAGAGGCCACATGCGTAGGAACTGAGGATACAGGGGACAACACGAGTGTGGTCGGACCCAATATTTTAGTGAAATCCCCATAGAGAACATATATACAGCTAATACCCATGGTAAAACACTCCATAAATCCCAACAAAGTCATGGAGGTGTCCCAAAACCCTCTAATGTTCATCCACACCTAGTTGTGTTTCATGATCACCTAGAAGGGGTTCGATTACCTAATCAACCTAGGAAATGAGGAATGCCTACGTGACTCGTGCCACTAGATATAGATTCTCCCTCAACCTCTTCACAAGAACCAAGCCCATCTACCTCAAATTCCCCATCTCCTAAGACACATGAAATTGAGAAACCCCACCTCAGGAAGCATTGAACTCTGGCATAAAAGTATGGCATTCTAAAATAGCTAGCCATTGTCCTAAACAAGCTCTCAATCATTGATGTCTCCATATTTTAAAAGAACTCAGATAGGAACTTGTTAAATCCCTCAAAATACCATAGTAATTCGAGAAATAAGTCTCTATAGCTGAGGCATATCGAATGAAGAGCATGTTAGAAAAATACCATGTTGCCATCTTGTTCACAATACATGATTAGGAAGAAGTCATATAGGGACACATTATACCCATATATGTTTTGGGTAGACTTGATAATGTCAATATCCTAAGGGATTTGATTGATAATGGATCCAAGATCAATCTTATATCAATTCTAACCCTCCAATGTTTGGGATGTAGTGAAGACGGTTTTTCTCCCAAAAAGATAACCATTCATGGGTATGATAAGAGTGAGTAAAGACCTCTACAGAAGATCAAACTCAAAGATCAATTTGGGGATATCACATATGGTGATGATTTTATGGTTATCTAGCAAGAAACCACATATAATGTCTTGATTGAAAGACCATAACTCCATAATCATGTGATAGTAACATCAAAATTCCATCAATTTATGAAATACCCCTTCGATGTAAAGGTAGGAATACTACATTGTGACAACACCCACTTTGAGGCTTATGAAGCCACATATGTTGAATCTGGTTTTAACAAAATGGGATAAAAACAATCAATGGTGGATTATGATATATATATTTCATCCCCCCAACATCTTAGAGACTACACCTGAAAATCCCTAAAGTATGATTGACAAAGACTATATGATCCCCATAAATCTGGTTGTGGTAATAAACCTTGTCCTAGAGGTCCAAGACCCTCCTTTCCCCAGTTATAGTACAAAAGAAAATCAGCTCTGGTATCTCTCTACAATGACTATGGTAGTAGGGGATGATAATGTATCTTCTCACGACCTCTCTCACCTCGAAAGTGATAGATATTCCCCAAAATTTCCATCTATATATGATAATTACTCCATAGAACCAGAGGTGTAAGAAGAAGAGAATAACCTTAGGAATGCCCCTCTTGCATTCAAGGAAGGTTTCTCTACCACTATCAATGAGCTCGAGTAGGTAAAATTTTGGAATGGAAGAAGACCTGCAACCTAAATTGATTAGTGCCTCCATGGCCCTCGAATAACAAGATATGTATATTTCATTTCTAAAGAAACAGCGTATGTGTTTGCTTGAAAATATAAAAAAATCCCCAGACTGAATCTATATGAGGCTACATGCCATCTCAGCTTACCTGATGACCATCAAGGCTTCAAGAAGAAATCCAGGAGGATGCACCTTTCTCATGAAACTAATATAGAGGTAGAATTTGACAAATTGATCAAATACAACTTTGTATGAGAAGTGAAATACCCAAGATGGATTGCCAATATTTTCCAATAAAGGAAAATAATGGGAAGATTAGGGTCTTCATCGATTTCAGGGACCTTAATCAATATTTCCCAAAGGAAAACTTCCAATTTCTGATTAAATAACTCTTGATCGATGAAACTGGTGGATTATAAGATCTTTCCTTCATAGATGGGTATTCAAGGTACAATCAGGTAAATATGGACCCTAAAGATGAAGAAAACATTGCCTTCAGTGCTCCTTAAGGGATATTTTATTATTAGATTATACCCTTTGGTTTAAAGAATGCTGGAAGCACTTATCAACACACAATTCACCATATATTTAAGCCATTACTGTGAAGGATAGCTGAATGTTATGTCAACGACCTGGTGGTCAAATCTTTACAGTAGTGTGATCGCTTCATATATCTTCAAATTTTCTTTGACAAGCTATAGTAGCACAGTCTAAAGATGAATCCACTAAAGTGAACTTTTAGGGTAATATTAGGGAAGTTCCTTGGATTTTTAGTACATCAACACAACATTGAGGTTGAACCAGAGAATACAAGTGCTATTTTAGAAATTTCACCCTCAGAAATCTCAAAGAACTGAGGGGAATCCAAGGTAAAATTTTCTACATTTAGTGATTCATATCCAACTTGGTCATAAAATCTCTTCCTTTCACTTGGCTAATGAAGAATAGAATTTCCTACCAATAGGACTGGTACTTCCAAGAAGAATTTTAAAGTATCAAGTGGTATTTAATGCACCCACCATTATTGATGCCTCGAATGGAAGGGAGTCCAATCATCTTATATGTGGCCACCATGGAATGCTCACTGGGTTCCCTCCTCATATAGAAGAATGATGTAGAGAGTGAGAAAAATCTCTATTACCTCATCCAAACAATGCTAGGTAATGAGACCCAATACTCGAATGTCGAGAAGAGCTGCCTCACACACATATTTGTAGTGTAGAAGCTAAGTCATTAATTGTAGCACCATGAATTACATCTGGTCTCTCGTATTGATCCACTCAAGTACATACTTGGACACCCCATGTTAACTGGGTGTCTGGCCTAATAGGTAGTCATTATGCAACAATATTACATCTAGTTTGTGTCATAAATGGCGGTAAAAGGGAATTCCCTTGCTGATTTCCTCATGGAACATACCACCCTAAAAAGTACAACAGTGGAAACCAAACTCCCAAATGAGGATGTTTTCTATGACCATGACACTCTCTATACATGGGAGATGCATTTTGATGGCATATCCTGAATTCCTATCAATAAAAGGATGGAAAATATAGAGTTTAATCAGGTTGTATTAGGGATTGTATTTATTTATCAAAACAAAGAAAGTTTCCCTAAAATTTATCACTATTCAAAGGCTACACAAATAATGAAGTAGAATACCAATCCCTCATCACAGGTTTGGAAATGGCCTTACAACCATAGATAGCCTACCTAAATATCAAAGGGGATTCATAACTAGTGATAAAGAATATCAATGGAGAATATGCCATCAAAAAGGAATAATTGTTCCCTCTCAATAGCTATTTCAAGGGACTAATGGCATAATTCCCTTTTGATCCCATATTGTATCATCTTTCCTAATCACAAAATGCTTTTAATGATACATTACCTAATGTATCCATAGTCCTAGATGACATTAAATAGGAGGAAGGAATTTTCTATATCACGCACTGAAGAATGGTCTTATCGATCATCATATGTGATAAGGAAGAAATAAATCAGGTCAACACTGCCCTAGATCATGATGAACCGATATCTACCCCTAGATAGATGGATCCCATAATTGGTTATCTCTAAAATGGGACTCTCCTGACAGACTGAGCCAAAAGGGAATAGATTCGACACTATGTAGAAAACTTTACCCTGTGAAATGACCCAAATGAGAAAAAACCCCTCTATAAATGAGTATTTGATAGAATCCTCCTTATATTCATAGCATAAAGAGAGATATATTCCATCATGGAAGAAGTACATGCGGGATCTTGCGATTCTCATTAGTTTAGGACCAATATCTCCCACCAAATCAGGAGGCTGGGATATTATTGGAAAACCATTATACAAGACTGTGGAATTCACCAAGAAGTGTCATTCATTCCAGATCCATGAAAACTTAATCCATAATCCCTTAGAATTTATACATATAGATAAATATTCTTAGTCATTTTTTATTTGGGGAATGGGTGTTGTGGGGTCATATCCTCAAGCCACCACTAAGCAGTTCAAGTATATCCTTCCCACTAAAAACTTATTCTCCAAATGGGCTGAGGAAATACCTCTCAAGGAATTTGGGACAAAGAATATAATAAACTACATAAATTACCATATCATCACGAGGTTTGGAGCCCCTCACACAATATTGATAGAAAATGACACCAACTTATGTTCTAAAAAGTTGAAGAAACTATACCAGGAGTTCAATATCAAGTCCAATTACTCATATTGCTATCAAGTAGTGACAAATAGACAGATAAAGGCCTTCAATAAGACACTATCAAATATAATCTAGAAGATGGTGAACAAGTATAAGAATTATTGTTCAGACATGATCATACATTCTTTATGGGCCTACCATACCACCACGTGTATTGATACACAAGCGGCACCATACTCATTAGTGTATGGTACCAAGGTAGTGTTTCTATAGAAGTCCAGTTACCTTTACTCTGAATAGCCATTTTTGGACAACTCTTGGATGATGAGAAATCGTAAATGTGGATAGATGAATTGGAGTGTCTTGGTGAGAAAAAGTTGCATACATTGAACAACCTTGAAGTCTATTAGAATCAGATCAAACGAGCCTTTAATAATAAGTTACACCTCTAATCGTTCCTCAAAGGAGAATTGGTGTTGGCTCTCAGGACCCCAATGATACCAGGAAAGAAGACTCCGAAGCTATAACCCAAATGGAAAGGGCCTTACATCACACATAAGGTCTGTCACAATAGAGATCACTCACTAGCCACAATGTATGGGGAATGTGTCACATCATCCCACCAATGTGAGGTTTCTCAAGAAATACTTTGAATAACTATCATCAAGCACCCCAATTCTTGGCAGCAAGACGTTAAACTACACAATGTATCAAGTACTAGAAGAAATATGTTAAAATGTACAATATATATTATCCTGGTAGAAAGTTTTTAAACTACACAACCTCTCAAGTCCAGGCAGTAAGATATTAAAATGCACAGTGTCGCTCATCCTAGTAGTAAGACATTAAACTACACAACATCTCTCGTCCTAAAAGTAAGATGTTAAACTGCACAATGTCTCAAGTCTCAGTATAATTATGTTAAACTACATAATGTATCTCACCATGGAAGAAATCCGTTAAACTATACAGTATATCAAGTCCTAGAAATAAGACTTTAAACTACACAACATCTCATTTCCTCATCACATGACATTAAACTATACAAATCATATCCTCACTACATGAAATTAAACTACATGGATCCCCAATGATTCATCTGAATTCATATATGGAGACCCAAGTCCTATTAAAAATACTTTAAACTATAAAACTACTCATTTCCTAACCACATGACATTAAAATATATAGAACAAGTCCTTACCACATGATATTAAACTACATGGAAATCACCATCTCACTAAATACTCACCGCACTAAACTCCTTACTTTGATTCTCCAAGTGGATAAGGATATAGGCTATGATAAAACAACAATAATTATGGTGAATAATAAAAACAAGAACATGGAAAAGGGGCACAAGACTCACAAAAAGTCTAAATCTCCCAAGCACCATCCTTCTAAGAAGAGGAAGATCCAAAGGAAGGGAAAATAAAAAAAGGCAGTATGTTTTGAATGTGAAAATCCAAGCCAATGGAAGAGGAACTGCACCCAAAAGCAATGGGAAGATAATGATGTGTTTGTTATTGAGTGTAATCATTAAATATCTACACATTGGGTATTTTTTATAGCTTGTAAGGATGAAATCTATGTCCAAATGTATGAACCAAGTAGATTCTGAAATATTGAGAGAGGAGAGGTAGATTTGAGATATACTAATGACGCGAGACTGGATGTTCTAGCTATTGGTGACTACCACCTTTCAATGCCGAAGAGAATGATTTTGGTTTTAAAACATTTTTATTATGTACCAACATTTACCAAGAACATATTTTTTGTATCATTCCTAGATGTAGATGGGTTTATTTTCAAGTTTGGAAATAAAAGTTTTTTCTTTTATAAAGACAACTTATGTTATGGTATGTCACATTTAAATAATTGTCTTTATGTAATAAATTACGAAAACCAAGTATTGTAAATAAATAACGAATCATGTTCACACAACTCATGTAACACCCAACTATGGAATCAATATCTTGGTCATGTAAATGAGAAGTGTTTGACAAAGCTCTGTCAAGATGGTTATTTAGACACTTATAAGATAAAACCACTTGAAAGATGTTATTATTATTTATAAGAAAAAATGACCAAACAGCTATTGGGTGGACAGGGTGAAAGGGACATAGAGCTTCTAGTATTGGTACACACTGATGTGTGTGGACCATTTCTAGTAAAAGCTATAGGTTGGTATTCTTACTTCATAAATTTTACTAATGACTTGAGTAGATATGGTTATTTATACTTGATGAGGTATATGTATAAGTCATTTGAGAAGTTCAAGGAATTAAATAATTAATTAGAGAATAAACTTGTAAAGAAGATAAGGAATCTTTGATTGGATCGAGGTGGTGAATATCTTAACCAAGAGTTTATCAACTTTCTAGGGGAGTTTGGGATTCTATCTCAAATCACTCCACCTTACACAACATAGTGGAATAGTGTTAGTGAAAGGAGGAACTATACCTTTTTAGACATGGTAAGGTTTATAACGATTCATGTAGATCTTACATTATCCCTTTGGGGATATTCATTACAAACTGAGGCATACACATTAAACCGAGTACCAACTAAAGTGTAAAATGGAATTTCTTTCGAGTTATGGAGTGTAAAGAAACCTGTTTTGTCACATACACATGTATTGGGTTGAGAGGAATTTTTAAGGCCTTTTCAGGTAACAAACTAGCACCAAGGGAAATAAAGTGCATCTTTACAGGGAATACCAAGGAAATAAAGGGACACTACCTATACAAAACCTCAGATAAGAAAGTGAATATCACTAGACAAGTCATATTTCTTGAGAGAGATCACATCTTAAAAAAGGATTTTGGGAGAAATATTGAATTTTATTAAGTTGATGCTCAAGATACACAAAAGTTGGTATATTAACAGATTCCATAGGTCCTTGTAGAAGAAGTAGTTCTTAAAACACAAGTACTGCATATGATCACAAGAGAGGTAAGAGAACCATAGAGATATGGTTTTCTAGTCACTGAGGTTGGTGACTCATTATTAGTTGAAAATGATAAACCTATTTCCTAAAAAGAGGTAGTAGAGATCTCAGAATCTAAAAGATGTAAAGAAGCCATTAATTCTAAAATATACTCCATATATCTAAACCAAGTTTGGGTTCTAGTAAATGCACCAGTTGATGTAAATCTCATAGGGTGAAAATGGATATTCAAGAGAAAATTGGACATGAAAGGTAAAGTAAATGCCTATAAAGAAAGGCTAATGGATAAAGGGTTTAAACAATGTTAAGGAATTGACCATGATGAAATATTTTCACCAGTTTACATGTTTAAATCCATCATAATTTTACTTGCTATAACAACTTACCATGACTAAGAGATTTGGAAGATGGATTTAAAAACTACATTCCTTAATGGGAACCTTCGGAAATATGTCTATATGAAACAACCAAAATGGTTTTTGAATCCAGGTGATTCCAAAAGGATTTTCAAGTTGTAGATACCCATTTAGGGATTGAAGAAATAATCTAGGTCATGGAACATTCTATTTGATGAAGCTATAAAATAATTTGGTTTCCCTAAGAATGAATGTGATCCATGTGTTTACAAGAGGTTTAGTGAGAATTCATTTATTATCCTAGTAGTATATGTTGATGAAATATTAATTATTGGAAATAAATTACCATTATTACATTCTATTAAGGATTGGTTAAACAAGTGTTTCTCCATGAAGGACTTAGGTGAATCAGCCTATATTCTAGGGATCAAGATCATATGTGATAGATCCAAGAGAATATTTGGATTAAGTAAAAGTATATTTATTGACCAGATACTAAAGATATTTAGTATGGAATAATCCAAGAGGGGATTGGTTCCAATGTCACATGATTTATATCTTTCTCAGAAAATGTGTCCTCATACGCAATAGGATAAAGGGATAATGAGTAATATCATACACACTTCAGCAATAGGATCAATAATGTATGCCATGTTATGTACTATACTTGATGTTGAAAATGTATTGAGCATGGTAGGAAGATATAAAGAAGATCTAGGAGGATAGAATTGGTTTAATGTTAAGGCTATCCTTAAGTATCTAAGAAGAACTATGGATATGTTCCTGGTATATAGAGGATATGATGATCTGGTAATCAAGATTTATACTAATAATATTTTTTAGACAGGTCAAAATGATATGAAGTCATAATCAAGATATGTTTTTTTTGTCTCAGCGGAGGAGCTATGAGTTGGAAAAGTTCAAAGAAGCCAGTTGTCGCTATTTCTATAGTGGATTATGAGTATATATCAGATTCTTATGTAGTGAAGGAAGCTGTTTGGATATGAAAATTTGTTCAGGAGCTTGATGTGGTACTTATAAGTAAAGAACCTATCACATTGTATTATGATAATACTACAGTGGTGACTCTTTCAAAAGAGATAAGGTCACACCAATGGTCAAAAAATATACTATGGAAGTATCACCAATTGAGGTATTTTTATCAAATGAGTGAATATGTAGTAAGAAGAGTACCCACAAAAGATAATGTGGTGGACCCCTTGACTAAAGGCCTATCTTAGAAGAATCATGGGTATCATGTGAGAGCTAAAGGATTGAAGGTTGTTAGCAGTTAGTTCTAGTGTAAGTGAGAGTCTATTGGAGTTGGTACCCTAGAACCAACTTCTATGTACTTTATGATAACATGTATTCATTGTTTTTAATATTAATAAAACTTCTTATCACATCATGATTTTTCTTCTGCATAACATAGTATGTGATAATGTTCTAAGAGTAGTTGTCATGCTAAAAGGTCATAGTATCTCCCTGCTATGATGAGAACCTGAAAGTGCTATGAAACCATTATTAAATATATATTCTATAGCCATATGATATCATTTGAGGGAAATAAATGATACAAATTATCAAGGGTGGAGACTCATAGGACTTTGAGTCACCTTCTCATGGTGTACACCCTTGGTAATATCTAGTGTAGGATATTATGGGAACGAGACCCGTTAGTAGGAAATCCAAATTTATATGTTTCATTGGATGTTTCTATTTGAGGACATGTGTATTGATCCTTATACTTTAATATTATTATTAATGAGTATTATTAGTCAATTGATTTTATGTATTGAAAAAAGTTATGAAGAAATATGTTCGCAGTGAGGTAGGATACGTTGGGTGTGTCACGAGTAATATTGCATTAATGAATGATGCGAGAAATGATTTTTACCTTATGTTCTTTAACGGAAGTTGATATATCAATCCCTTTGATGGAAATGATATATCCTAAATAAATCCATGGCCATGGTGTTCTATAAGCAAGTACAATTTCTAAAAAATAAAAGAAATAGACAGAAAACACATAGGTTGATGGCACCAGCGTGCAACCTATTTGATTACAGATATCATGATAAAGAAATTATATTACATAGTAATCATCCTTATTAGGTATTATGTCATTGTGGCATTAACTTATTTCTCTATGGGTTCCTTGGCGTGTTGATAGATGCTAAACTTGGACTTTAGGATGCTTTGGCTAATGCCACTGAGAAAAAGGCCTAGAGGGTCACACATTAAGTGTATCCAAAATCTCAGTTAAATAATATATTATTATTTATTATTTAACAAGTTGAATAAATATTATTCCCACATGTGTTTTAATAATTATTCATGTTTTCTTGATCGTATATATTACATCAATAGTTATTTGAGAGAATATAATTTCAGAAAAATATTTAATAAATATTTATTTTATATTTAGTGAATATAATATTTCTTTATTTATTGAAGAATAATATAGTGATATTTATTTATCAAATAAATAGTCATTATTCAAGGTCCAATAAATATTGTGGGGGAATGAAAAACCGAGTTTAAAGGTCCGGTGAGAAATAATATATATTGAATATTATTTGATTAAATAATATTTAATTTAATTCTCAAGTTTAGAACATGTCAACGAAATAATAATAATAATATTATTTTAGATATGGGGTTCTATAAAATATTTAAAAAATATTAAATCAAATTTTTATTTCTAAACCCTAGTAGTATTTAAACATAATTATATTATTTTTTCATGAGAGACAATTAATTTTTGTTGTTCACAACAACACCTAGAGAGAATACTCTCAATCCATAGATAACTCCCCCTCCAAGAATTCTTCCAAGAATGAAGAGTGATATTCCTCCACCTCCCACTATTGATTCTAGAGAGATCATGGAGAGTACTTTGTAAGTGATTCTTAGGGCGATCAAAGGCGAACGACGCAAGTGATAGGATCTACTGTGATAGCACCCAAATATTCCTATGGCGACGTTCAAAGATTTTTAGAATATGTGTGGATCACCACTAGAGGAAATATTCTCTTGATTCCTATAATAAAATGAAGGTACAACACATATCTATTTTTAGATCCATTAATGAAGAAATAATTCACACAAGGTAATTATTTAATTGATTAAATTAGTTATAAATAATATATGATGGTCCTCTCTTTGGTTCCAATGTTTTATCCATTTCTATTTTCTTTGATTCAATTCCATTGATCACAGTTTTTTTCACCATGTATATCTTAGATTGAACATAAATCATGATAAAAAGAAAAGTTGGGCATGGCCCATCACCCGCTTCTACTACACCCAAAACCTACTATATCGGGGGTTGGTGTTTCGGTTTCTAGAAATCACAGCCCTTTGATTAGACACAATAGAGGAACTATGATGAGATCTAGAATTCATTTGAACAAAAGTAAGTGTCATATGTCAGGTATATAAAAATAAAATCTTTTTAAAGTAAATACATAAAAAATCCAACAACTCCATGCACATCTCATAAATCAGTAAGGAATTCGTGAATTGTATAAAGGACTTGTGAATTTCCCAACTCTTAAAGATCTCGTGGATCACATAGACCCACAAGGAATCACACAACCACATGAACCCTCATAAGACTCATGATCATGTGAACTTTACATGGTCATGTGATCCATATAATAGTCAAAGGATCATGCGATCAAGCCAACATATCCCAAAAAAACCTCAAGATGATCATGCATCCCCATGGATAAAGTTAAAAAAATTACTGAAGATAAGTCCGTGGATTGATTCAAGAAGGAACATAGGAAAATGAAGTCTTGTGAATCTGTTCTCACAAAGATGTCTCATGAATAGATATCATGATCAATTCTCATGGGAAGGTCTTGTGATAAGGTCACTAAATGGAAGCAGGGCGCAAGAGATTTGAAGAGTTGAGTAGCCAGTGAATGAATTTATCTTCACTTCCCTATTTATAGGTAATTCCATGGAATAAAAAACATCTCCTAGAAGACCAAACATCACCTAAGACACTAGTTGGTGACAACACTAAAGCCTCAAGCATACATTTAATTTATTCAAAATCAAGCCCTTATCCCACATACATTTCTCATGGGGGAGGGATTTGTTGACACCCTCCAAATGAGCATTAGTAAAATCAAAAAGAAAGAAATACCTAAACACGAGTATTATTTTCCCCACAAATAAAAGGAAGAGGAATGTTTCCATGATCACACGAATCACATGAAAATCCCAGAGACATGTGACCACATGACATATGGAAGGTCATGCAGATGGTTACACGCAACTCCTAGCCTACAAAAGATCCAAATAAGTCCCTTTGAATAATCCTACTTGTTCTTGTGAATTCATCACAAACACTCATTTATCACATGGAGACATCTATATAATTAACTCTAGGTCATATGAATTATCAGGCAGTAGGAACCTGATAATCCATCTAAAAATATTTGGAAAATATCCAAAAGGATGGAGCCTCTCATGATCATAAATATCATGCGATGCATCACCTATGGTTAGAGTTATTGTCTTAAATGACACAAATAAAACCTCATGAGATCCTAAAACGTTTTAAAATAAAATAAATAAATAAATAAGAGAATTATTGGATCTTCTTGAAGTCATAAAAATCATGCGACACATCCCAAGTGATTCACAAAACACCGCAGAAGCCCTGTTAACATGTTTGCCTAACCGTGCGAGAGCTCTCTAGCATGTAACCTTCACCACATAAAGGGCCTCAAACATGTCTAGGTGATCTCAAGTTCCCTATCCATATCAAAATACAAATAGATAAATTTTTCTCTCAAATTATCATTCATCTTCACAAAAATTTTTATTGGTCATGTGGCGCATCACCGATGGGGAGAGTGGTTGTCCTTAAAAGCACTCAAGAAAACTCGCGAGATCCCAAGACTCTATAAAATAAAAAAGGAAAAGAAAAAAGAAAAAAATTGGGAGCATCTTGTGATTTTAAAACTTATGTGATTCATCGGCACAGTCTTGCAAGACCCCCTGAGAAGTTTATTTGATCTTGCAAAGGCCCCCTAGAAATCCATCCTTTTCTTTCATAATATCCAGAACAAGACATAAAAAGGAACACGAAATCCTTTTATCATTTATCCCAATCTCACAAAAATTCTATAGGCATTACAGTCTAACAATATGGAAGTCCCTCAACATGTTCACATGATTCATAAAGACCCCATTAATTGGATATAATCCAATAAATGGGGTGATTAACAAGATGGTCTTGTAGTCACTGAAAATCATGTGATACCCCCAGAATAAACTATGGAAAAACATCAAGAAAACTCATAACATCAAATCCCTCCATCATCTCCAGCTAGGATTTACATGATACGTGCCGCATAAAGAAGTGAATAATTGGGATGTCAAGGCCTATAAATCCCCAACCCAACATGAAAAATGCATAGAATATTCCTTGGAACCTCACACCAACGTACCCAGGAATCAAAGGAGATTTCTTGGAGTGGTTTATCTCATGGTTGGGAAAGTATTTAATCATGACATATTTAGGGAACAACTAGAGCGATTAAGAAACATGCATAAAAACTTTACATGATCACTCACAGATCACGCAAAGAACTTCTGGAGGGACACGCAAAGAAAATACCATATACCTTATTAGATCACGTGATACTTGAAAAAAGATAACACTGAAAAAATATAAGGCACATTAAATAAAAGGATGGAACCAAGACTAAAAAGATGAGATAATTACGAGAATAACATATACACTGATCCTCATGTGCTTCGCTCAAACTACCCAGATCAAGTGACAACACCGGGACATGTCACCCAGATCACACGATGCTCCTTTTTTATACTATTTGTATAATTTGAAGTCCCCTGGACATGTCAGAGCAAGTCACATGGCTTCCCAAGGTATGCCTCCCAAGTCTTTCGAATCCCTTCGGGCTCACCATTTAGACCTTGTGATGGACCTCATACATGCCTCCTTAATCATATAGCGACATCATCATATGTTAGCTAAATCTAATGATGGAATCAAGACTTGTTAACTGGATCTCGCAACATCCTACAAAAAAGCTAGACCGATCTTGCGACGCCCTCCAAGTATGTCAGCTGGCTCTTGCAATTTTCTCCAGACATGTCATCCATATTTTTCAATGACACCCAGATGATTTAGAGAGGACATGTAGAACCCTCCTGACATGTCACACTAACTCCCATGATGCCCTCTAAGTGTTTCAACTAGTTTTTGCGATGAAACTAGAGCAAGTCAGTTGGATCATGTGATTCCCTCAAAGCACGTCAACTGAGATCATGTGATAGATTCCAAGATTAGCCATATAGGTCTTGAAATGTCCTCCAGAAAATTTATCCTTGGTTATAAGACAACCTTCATAAATGACATCTAGATTATATGACGTCCCTTAAAATCATCAACTGGGTCATGAGATTTTATTTTAGACATGTTAGCTAGACATCCTCCGATATGTCAAGTAGAAAATCAAGGAATTTCGGGAATAAAATCAACACATGTCAGACAGACAAGAAAGCCAGGCCAATCGGGCATCCCATGACTTGATAACCTTTTCCAACCTCTATAAATGGAAACCTTAGTGTGTAATCCCTGATCAATGAAATAACATGAAATGTACTGCATACAAGGTAAGACTGAGTGTGTATGACCCAACTCATTTAAATATGATAATTGTGATTCCTATGATAACTAGAATATGTTGGATGCCTTTCTAAATCCCGAGGTCTATATTAAAACATATGTAGGGTAGTCCCAACACATAATTCCAACATCCACAATAAACGAGACTAATTATTTACCATCCCTTTTTTCTATCACTAATTATTTTTTATGTGGGATTAGGGAGTCACAATGATCATATCATTCAGGTCACAAGCCTCTATTAGGAAAAGGGTAACCTTAGCGAGTAACCCCTAATCAGTGGCACAATATGATATAACCTCCATACAAGGGAAACCTCAGCATGTAATTGCTGATTAGTGGAATAATATGATATTTACCACATAAAAGGGAAACCTCTGCATTTAAGCCATGATCAGTGACATAATATGATATTTACCACATATAAGGGCAACCTCAGTGTGTATTCCCCAACTCATTTAACTATGAGAACTCTGATTCCTACCATAACTAGGATATGTAGGATGCCTTCCTAAAGCCCAAGACTAAACTAAAATGGGCATCCACTTTAGTTTAAGTACCTCCATGTCTCTGAAATTCCAAGCATCAGGACCCAATCCCTCCCATGGGATGATCATCTTTCCTTATCCACCAATGGATTGAAAAATCAACGAACTATGATGAATTTGATTCCTACCATAACTAGAATACATAGGACACCTTCCAAAGGCCTAATATCTACATTAAGAATCTAATGGGATTTCATAGCATGTAATCCCCACACCCATATGAAATGAGGTTGATTACTTACTATCCATTGTTTCTAACACTGATAATAGCTCACATGAGCTTAGGGAGTTGAAATGACTATATCATTGAAATCATGAATCTCAACCAGCCAGGGAAAGCTCAATGTGTAATCCTTGATTAGTGGCATGATATAATTACCCAACATACAAGGGTATCTACCTTGGGTAAAGTATCAAGGGTGTAAACAAACTATAGTAACTGTGATTCCTACTATAAACATGATATGTAGGATGCCTCCTTGAGGTTCGAGCTCAAATAACAGGTGCCCAAGTTCCCATGTATATGTCCTTTCCGTACGATTCTAAACTACACAGGGTTAAAAAACTACATGAGTTTTAATTCCTGCTATAAAATAGGATACAAAGGATTCCTCATAATGGATCAATCATATCCTTGATAAATTTATCACCACCCTGGATAACAAAAAACTTCGGATCACTTAGTTTTATAGATTCAACATATAAGAAGCTACACACCAAATGGAAATGGATGAAGAACCTCGAATACATACAAATGGATTCACTAATGAGATCCCCTTATTTTTATATAAAGATGCTTAACCTATGACAGTTTTTAGGGTAATCAATCCCATATTGATATTAGTAAAATATTCTCGAACATATATTAAATCTATAAGAGATTCCCAAAGTACGTGACAATTCCACCCAAAAGGGTGTGATGATCCCAACCTCCCATTCTATCGACCAATGTGAGTTCCTAAGCATCATCGGGTCTAAAAACCCAATTGCCTTCCTGCCTTTGGAAAGAAGGTCTGTACCCAGTTATGGATGTGGGAACCATTGAGAGTTTTTGTGAGAGGTGAACAAATGGTGGCCCAATGCAAATGATTGTGCACAAGATTGAACCCACCACATTCAGAACACTAGATGAAATCCACCCACATGTTTCCAAGGAAACAATACCAAAAAGGATAATTTAGAAGAAAATATATACCATGAATACTGAGACTCCCTTGGATAAGATTCATGACCAAGAAAAATTCCTTCACCATTTTTTTTGTGAATTATAAGTTGGTGGATTTAACTCTCAATAACTATATGATATCATGATACAGATTTTACTAGCTCAAAAAAAAATTGGCAAGTAATGAGGGGGACTTGTTTTATTTTGATTAAAAGACTTATCTGTTCTAATTCATAAGGAAATAATTGGTGGTTCTTGAATTAATACATCAGAAATTATCTCATCTGTGTGCACAGATGGATGACTTAACCATATAGATTTCAAAACAGGAAGCAGTCATATCTCATAAAAGGTCCCATATTTCAATGCCATCATCCTTATTAGTGATCACTCAGAAAGGATGTAAAGAGTTATAATCTTTTATTGAGACTCTTCATCATCTGAAAATGGTAGAAGAAATGGATCTAAAATCACTTCAGTGCTCAATTAACGACTCTCATTAGACTATGGATGATTTAGAAAACTCAGTCAACCATATTTTATTGTGATATGTCTATGATTTTTTTTCTTTTTATGGAAACTTGGAGATAATTTTTAATGTAGAGATTCATCCCTATTTTTCACATTATCAATGAACAATATTTCTAAAATTTACATGTCACTCCCATGATTTCTTTCATTCATCATATGCATGACATTTGGTTGGGTTGGTATTATATGATCATAAAATACATAAATCATTTTTATAATACCATGTAAACCCAAATTCTTGAATTTGAATGCTTGAATCATAAAATAAATCTCTTTAGAATTTCCCTTGAATGATTATTGAAATAATAATCCTCATTGATTTATCTACTCCATTCATCCCAGGATCACCTAGTTCAAAAGGATAATTTAGAAGAATATATCCTAGAGAGAGAGTGATTTAATATTTATCCTAATTTAATTAACTTAGTGAGAAAATATATATTTTTTATAGGGATATATAATGATCACTACAATATTTTTATCCTTTTTTATTTTATATTTTCCTAACTTTTACTTAAGTTTCATATGGGGAAATCTTAGTGATCATGGACTCAGATTTTTCTTAGGCTGCCCTTCATGGGTTTTAGTCCTAAAAAGTTTGGTGCCTCTTTCAATTCACAAGTGCTCAATATTTTCTAGAACACACAGAGCACGTGTCTAACAGGTATATACTTGACTGTTTCTCAAGACTCCCTTTATGGTTTTCAACCTGGTGAGCATTTAGTCTCTTTAAATTTGATGTTGTAGGACTTATTAATCAAACCTATGAGGTGGTATAATTTTAGGTTGAATAGATTATACCTTATGATATTTTAGTTTAGTGTCTTCTAGATCATAAATTCAGTTTCTTATAGTTTAGGGACTTTTAGATTGAAACTTTTGTTGCTATATTTTAGGGTCTTCTAGCTCGGATCTTATGTTTTTGTAGTTCATGGTATTTGAGATTGGACCTTCTGTTTCTATAGTTTAGGGTCTTCTAGATCAGACCACCCATTGCTGTAGTTTAAGTTATTCTATATCTAACCATATATTTTTGACACACCTAATACATATAATGGTTGAAGGATGAATATTCATGAAGGTTTTGAGTTCCCTGCATCATTACTGAGACAATGAAGGATAGGTATTCATGAAGGGTTATGACACCCTATTCCCTACTGGAATCTATTTTGTTGTGTGGGGGAATAATATCAGGATGCAAAGTCCACTTGGATATTTGGAATATGGGTTGTGTAAATCATGTATCTAGGGGTTTGAACTGAGGGTGTTGGAATGGGACAGACACATCAGGATGACTAAAAAACATTATAGGGTGTCGTGTTCCGCAATGATGTTGTCAGGGATCATGAGGATTGGAGTTACTTTTCTATAAGGAGGAGATTCCTCTAGTTGATGGGTCTAAGGCCCATATGTAGATACAACTCATACATGGTCAAACAGAGGAGTTCCCTATCCTTTACAAGGGTTGTGGGAGATTTATAAAGATTCAAAGACTTGGATAATGAAGTAGAGTATGGAAGAAAGACTATACAAGGAGGGTTCAAGAACCCTAGGGTAGTTTTGTTTATTTTTTTAAAGATAAGACCCAACACCATGTGGTTTTATGTCACATGGTGTAGTCCATCAAAATGGTTCAGGAATAGAGTATTGAATTATTGATTTGATAATGAGTACAATACACAGTAACGTAATGTTAAGGATTCCGAATCCACTTAAATAGTCTATTTATTGGGATTATAGATCATGTTCTAGGAATATTTAAGTTAACTAAGAATTGGGGCTAGTGGATATAGGTTGACCATTAGTAATAGCGAAAATCAGTATCACATGTAGATAGGACAATAACTTATGGATTTAAGGGATACCTTTTCTCTAGGACCAAAACATCCACTAGGTAAAAAATCTAAAGCATTGTGTTATTCACCAGCAAATCCTAGTGGGGACACTTTAGAGTAGTTGGTCCCTGTTACTAATACACTATAGGTAAGAACCAAGAGAAATAAATTAAGGGCACAGAATTCCAGAATAAGTGTATCAAATCAAAGAATCAGTGAGTGTATAATAATACTTTGAAGACATGAATGTGATTTGTGAATTACAAAATATTCAATAAGGGTTAAGACACCCTAAATTTTTTTCACCACCTAGTGAACATGTTATCATGGTGAGGAGATGTGAAACATAATTACTCTAACTTTTTCCTAGATAAGGGGGTCCAACAATAATAACTTGACTTTTACTAGGTCCACAAGATGGGTCCTTTGAGCTTTGTGCCTTTTTTATTTATATAATAATTTTTTTCTAAAATCTAGAGGTGAAGAGTTCAGAAAGAAATGAATTGAATTTTTTTCAGACTTCCCTTTGCAGGTTTTCATCCTGAAAATTTTTATGCCTATTTCATTAGCAGTTTAGGGCATTAAAATTTGGACCATCAAACGGTAAAGTTTAAGGTCATATAGTTGTGACCAAAGTGCATGAGGGTTAAGGTCATTATGAACATGGAATGGGTATGAGGGGAGTGTTACACAATATCCTATTAGGATCCTTAACATCATAAGTACTCAAAAGTCTTCCCAATAGGGATATGAGAATGTTGTAAATCATGGATCAAGATTCTAGATTCATGAATAATGATATGGGATGGACATGATGAGGATGATTTTGAATCACTCTATAGTGGTGAGATCCACTGTGATGATATCAGGGCTCAAAAGGATTAGAATATCTTTTTCCAAGGAAAATACACATCTGGTTGATAGTAGAGAGCTCATATGTAGGAGACGGGGTCAGACATGTATATTCAAACAAAGATCCCCTTAAATCTAAGTGTCCTTTTCCAAGGTCCATGGAAGGTTTTCGTAAATTAAATTTACTCAAGACATGAAGTGTGTTTTACAAATTGATGTGCTCAGAAATATGATGGAATCACCTTGAACTTTGGTTGACTAAGATCATGTTCTTATAGTCCTTTGATAAGGATTGATGATGCAAGATGGTCTGCATAGTTTAGTTTCATGTAGTGGGCATACATATGTCATTCATTTTAACACCACATAATAAGGATGTCTTACTTATAGTTTAACATCATATAGTAAGGATTACTGGTGGGTATCTCTATGCTGGATCCTTTCCTGTGTATATCTATCTCATGATCAAGCAATATGTATATAGATTTGATTCATATGTAGGAAAAGCGAGTCTGTGTGAATCATCCATCCTCAAGAAAAGGAATATACAATTTTTATGGATGGGATTCTCTAGGATTCCCTATAAATATTGCAAGCATAGTAATCATTCCCTAACCAACTCTTTTAAGAAGATCCCTACGTATAGATATGAATTGCATTCAGGGGAGAGGGACATGTTTTTTCTTCCCTTAGACATCATGGTCGTCTAAGGGGTCCTCTATATAGATTGAGATCATATATTGGGAAAATATAATTTCCACATTTCATTTGGGAATGGAGGTGAAATATTAATCCATGACATAGATTAAATGAAAGGAATACCCACTCTAATCAATCTTAGGTAATGTAGGATAGATCATATGTCTTGTAGTTTAACGACATGTGACTATGACATTATTGTGTAGTTTGACATCATGCGACTAAAAAATTGTCGTGTGGTTTAACATAATTTGATTAGGATTTTGTCATGTAGTTTAACGCCATACACCTAGGACATATAACTGAGAGGAGTGAATAACTTTGGGCAATTAGGTCTTCACAGAAGATGCATAACCCATGATGAAGGGGTACAAGAATATGATATTATAATCTTGATTTAAAAATGGGTATGATGCACATATGTGAACCATCGAGGGTATATAAATACACTTGAATAGTTGGGTTATAAAAAGTATAAATTATGACCCAAGAATATTTGAGTTAACTAGTGGTGGAAACCGGTGGGTGCAGATTAACCATTGATAATGGTGGAATCCCATATTCCACATAGTTAGGAAAATAGTTCCTGGATTTAGGGGGGGCTCTCTTTTAGGACTAAACCCACTAGGTGCAAGCTCCGAGGTGTTGAATTATTCATGAGAAAATATTAGTGTGCCCATTTGGATTAAAAAGTCCCTATTACCAATTTTCTTTAGGAGAGAACTAGAAGTAGGGGAGCCCAAGGTCTATGGGGTTTTAAGATAAGGACATTAACTTGGGGAATTGGTTGGTATCAAATTAGATATCAAAGATATAATGTTGGTTCATGGAGAACGTAAGATTCAAGTAGGGTTAGAGCACCCTAAAGGTTATGAAAAAATGTATTAAACACATTTATAGGAGAAGGTATAAAGCATGTGATTATTGAACACAACCATCAGAGGGGATAATCTTTTCAATGTGAATATCTCTTGTAAGGCAGTTTAACATCATGCTACAAGGACACCGTCATATAGTTTAATGTCATGTGACTAGGATGTAGTCATGTGGTATAACATCATGAGACTACACTACTAAAAAACCCATGTTTAACAGTACTTGTATTTATTAGTGCTAAAAAAAGCGCTGATAAATGACATCTTTATTAGCACTAAAGAAAGTGCTGATAAATGGCATCTTTATCACCACTAAAGAAAGCGCTGATAAATTAAACCATTTATCAGTGCTGAAAAATATTTCTTTCATCAGTGCTTTTTGAGTGCTGATAAAGGTCTGAATAAATAAAATTATATAATTAAATAAGTAAAAAAAATAAAAAATGAGTTTATTAGAAAAAATATTACAAATTTTATAATTAAATAATTATTGATAAAAATGAATAAATTAATTATACATTATTAAATATTAAACATTTTATTAATTATATAATTATGATAATAAATGTTATTAAACTGTATATATTAATTATATAGATATATTTAATGTATATAAATATGATTTATATATTACAAAATATTTATGCGCTTTACATTAGATATTCATTAATAATGTTAAAAATATATTTGTAAAAAAATATTTATAAATAAAAATATTTATAAATTTATATTTACTATATTTATACAATTATATATTTATAATTCTAAATAAATATTTTTTTAAAAGTATTTATATAAATATAAATAAATAATTATATATATTTAAATAATTATTAAATTTATAATAAATTTTCTTAAATAATGAATATATTTACTATATCTATATTTATATATATTTATTAAATATATATATGTATAATTTTATAAATATATATAATGATAAAAATATTATTTTTTTAAAAAAATTCTATAATTATAAATAAATAATTATAAAATTATAATAAATATATTTAAAAAGGAATATATTTACTATATTTATATTTATATATATTTATTAAGTATATATAAATATTTAGAATTTTTTATTTATAATTATAATTATAAATCCTTTATCAATGCTTAAGTAATAAGCACTGATAAAAACATCTTTATCAGCGCTAAACAAAGCATTGATAAAATAAATATTTATCAGCACTGTAACTTTAGTGCTGATAAAGACCATCCTTTATCAATGATTATTACTTAAGCACTAATAAAAGTACTCTTTATCAGTGCTTATTTGTAAGCACTGGTAAAATTGTCCCGATATATTTAAAAAACCATAACCATTTGTGAACCTGTTGTGATATCAGAAGCTTTCTACGGAATCCACCTGCTGCCGGCACTCCTCAGTGAATCAAAGCTCGAATCACACTACTTGACTACCTCAAGCTGGTCAAATATCTCATTTTACATATGGTGTTTGATCATATTAGGGTTTCTAAAGAGGGTCTCATATTTTATTCAACCTAGCGAGGTAGGCCTTCAGATTTTTTTGTGTAATTTTGGTTTTGTTTTTGATTTCTTCTTTAATGATGTCGTTATTTGTGGTCCGGTGATTGTATACTATTTTGATTTTAGATTATGAACAGAACAATTTTTTTATGATACATTATTTTATTGACTAGTGATGTATGGACCCTCTCTATATATGGAGTTATTAGTTATATCTAACACTGAACCTTGTATTTATTCATTATTGTTTTACTGCTATGTTTTATATGTTCCTACTAAATATTTTTTTCATATATGTATATAAATGTGTAGAAATTTTCATGTATATTATTTTTTATTGACTACTAATTTGAGGAACATTGGTGGTTCCCTAATTATTATATATATGGTGACACCTTTCATGGATACCTCAGTGGACATGCAGATTCAGATGCTATTTTTCAGAAACCAAGTTAGTGTAGTGATGTATGTTTCTCTATTGGTTATATGTATCATAGGATCTATTTGCTCTTATAATTCTCTATGGTATTTAGTTTTCTTATGGATAAGATTCAAAGGGGCTATCCCTAGTTAAGTACATGATGTTTTATCACATCAATCCTTCAATTTTTGAATCATTATGGTGCCTTTAGTTCATGTTATGTTTGAATATCAAGTTTTTATCTATTTTATATTTCTTATAGACTATAAGTGAGTTTTTATACGTGACATGTATGTGTCTATATATATATATATTGCATCGTTTATTTCCATAGTTTTTTTTCTAATAGGTATGCCTATATTGGGTAATGATGATTTTGGGTCTGCATATCCATTGACCCTAAGGGTTATGCTAGAATTTTTTTCGACCTCTAGTACTAATTGTTTCTATTTTTTGTGGTGGGGGGGGGGATCACCTCCCATTTATGGGTTTTTACAACCAAATTTTAAACCATAATTTAGTGAATTTGAGGTGTGTTAGAGGTCATACGATGATCTGACCTGGTGTTGTTTGGGTAATTTAGGCTAGGGTCATTATACTATCCATCTTTCGATTTACACTTATAAATATTAGTGATAATATCATTTATTTTCTACCTTTATCTCCCTCTTATTATCATATTATTCAAGATGATTCAACATAGTGTATCCATCCATGTCCTTATCCTGTATCCTCAGATCAGAGACATAAATAATAACATTATTCATCCGAAATATGATGCATCCCTTATGTGACTTCTATAGGAATCCTTATCACCCTAAATCTCTATACATAGTGATAATCAGGTATAAGGTATTCTAAAAAAATCAACTTTTATTCTTGTTATAATATAATGTGTTAGTGTCTGTACTACTTATAGAAGTTTTCACTAGATATGAGATTCTCTTTCTCCAATTTAGATCATATGGAAAGTTATGTAGTCAAGTAACTTTCCATTATCTAAAAAAATCAAGTAATATTTATTACATTTTAATGATTACTGATTGTGATATTATTAATGATTATATTATATCTCCCACCTTTTTTTTCAAATCCCAATAGACCTTATTGTTTGATTTAGATTATATAGGTGCTCAAATATTCGAGTAGAAATGATCCATATTTCCCTTAATCGAAGTATTAATCCCCTCGAACCAAGATTTATTTCTTTTTTTACAAATGCACCAAAATGCAACAAAAATAATGATAGTTCTTTCCCTTTTATCATTAGCGTTATTCCTCAATCCATGAAACCACTAATCTTGTTGATTGAATGAGAGTTTATTATTATTGTTTATCATATTTGAGTTTCTTATTACTTATTAATTGCCTATATTATATTTTCATTTGTTTAGGGTATTTAATAAATATTTTATGTGGATTAATTATTTTCTTAAATTCAATTACCCATTTTCTTCAACAAACAAAAATTATTTGAAACAATCAAATGTTGAGTTTCCCTTATTAGAATTTTCTATAAATTTCACTTTTTATAATGAATATCTTATGTGTATTTATTTATATATTGTATAAAATTAATATTTTATGAATCCAATAGGATGGATATGAACTGAAAATGGATGCACGCTAATCATTTGAAAAATGAGTCTGAAGATGGAGTTAAAGAGTTCATAAAGTTTTCAAGAGAGTATGAAAACGACCCTTCTAAAATCCTCTGTCTGTTTTTATGTTGTTGTTATTCAAGAAACATTAGTTCAGAAGAGTTGGAAGAACATTTTATTTGTCACGAAATAGATCAAGGATATAAATGTTGGACTAAACATGGGAAAAAAATAAATGTGGACATCTATTGGGATGATACTACGGTTTATGAATCACTTGATATGAATACCTTTGTAAAAGATAATGGAGATCACATGGAATAAATGAAAATGGAAATTGAATATGACCTTCATAATTTTACAAAGATGTTTGAGGAGTTAAATAGTTGTTCCAATAAACCATTGTATATCAATTATACTAAATACACAACAATTTCAGCTATATTGAAGTTATATAATTTGAAAGAAATAAGTGAATGGAGTGACACTAGATTTACAGAACTACTTGGTCTTCTAAAAGATACTATACTAGAATAAAATAAACTACCATGACGAAAATATGATGTTAAAAGAATTTTATGTTCAATGGGAATAATCTCTAAAAAAATACATGCTTGTACAAATGATTGAATATTGTTTCTCAAGGACCACAAATCACTCATAAAATTCTCTAAGTGTGGCGTAGATGAATACATGAAAAATGAATCAATTTCTTCGAAATCTGTTTGGTACTTTCCAATAATTCCATGGTTTAGTAGACTATATGGATGTTAGAAAACCTCTAGAAAATTAACATGACATGAAAATAAAAGAATTAAATATGGGAAACTACACCATCTATTAGATTCACCTCAGTGGAAGAAAATTGATTATGAGTTTTCTGAATTTGGAGATGAGTTGAGAAAATTTCATCTTTCATTATCTAAAAATGGAATAAATCCTTTTGCTGTATAGAGTAGTACTCATAGTACATGGCACATCATGTTGGTAAATTATAACTTGCCTCCATGGTTATGCATGAAGTGAAAATACATTATGTTGTCTCTGCTTATATCTGGAACAAAGCACCCCAGTAATGATATTGATGTCTATTTGGATCCATTGATAGATGATATGAAATTAATGTGGTATACAAGTGTTATAATGCATGATTCTCATAGAAGTGAATAATTCACATTGAGGGTCATGTTGTACAAAATGATAAATGACTTCCCTACTTATTGAAATTTATCATGCTATATCATTAAATAAATGTTGGGGTGTCCCATTTGTGAAAAACACACATACTCTGTTTGGTTGAAACATTCCACAAAGACTATATTTGTAGGACATCATAAATTTTTAACTCGGTGAGATAAATACCAATCCTGGACGATAACATTTTATGGGAATATCAAACAATGTACAACACCATCTCCAATAATGGGTGATCAACTATAGAAAAAAAGTAAAAAAAATTGACACTATTTTTGGTAAACCATTTTTGAAAAACCTTACAAAATCAGTTTGGAATAAGAGATCAATTTTCTTTGAATTACCATATTGAAATTGTTTGCATGTTAAACAATTTCTTGATGTCATGCATGTAGAAAAAAATGTATTTGATGGTGTTATTGGAATGTTACTAAATATTACTGAAAAAATGAAAGATGGAATAAAGGAAAGGTTAGACTTGATTGAAATGGGGATAAGGAAAAATTTGGCATCGGTGAAGGGAAAAGGCAGAATTTTCTTTCTCTAGAAGCTTACAATATATCCAGACAAGAAAAATTTCAATTTTCCATTTTCCTTATTAGTGTAAAAGTTCCAAAAGGGTATTCATAAAATATCAAGAATGTCATTTCAATGAATAATTTAAAGTTACAAGGAATAAAATCACACAAATTTGATGTTTTGATGTAAGATTTAATGCCTATTTCTTTCTATTACATTCTTCCTCAAAACGTATGACCTACATTAATTAGACTCTGATTCTTTTTTAAATCCATATGTAGTAAAGTTGTAGACCCAGTGAAGTTTCCCATCATGAATAAAATTATTGCAGTCATATTATGTGAATTAGAGATATTCTTACCACCGTAATTCTTTGATATATTGGTCCACCTGATGGTTCACTTAGTGAGAGAGGTTTAGCTATGTAGTCCTATCCATTACAGATGGATGTACCCCATTGAATCATATATGAATATTTTGAAAGGGTATGTTAAGAATTGAAGTCGTCCAGAATGTAGTATTGTAGAACAATATATTTTTGAAGAAGTTATTGAATTCTGTATTGATTACATATTAGATGTTGAAAGCATAAATCTCCCAAAGTATCATCACAACGAATGCCTTATAGGAGAAGGGATTTCTAGAAGAGATATTGTTACAATTACCTTGACAGAGCGGGGGCAGTAACATCTTTATATATTATATAATTGTGAATATGTTGATCCATATATTGAATCCCACAAAAAAATTCTTTGAGATTTGAATCCATTAAGGGATGAAGTATGGATATCAAATACACATAATCAATAGTTTATAGGATGGTTCAGAGACCAAATTTATAAGGAGTTATCTGAAAATATAAATTAAAATTTTAAATGACTTCAATGGATAGCCATAGGACTGAATGAAAATGTTATATCTTACACTGGTTTTGTAATAAATGGTTATACTTTCTATACAAAAAAACATGATGAATTCTGTACGACGCAAAACAGTGGTGTTACGCTTGTGGTTGAAGTGATGCACATATCTGGTTCTAAGGATAGAAATCCAATTTATGAAAATATTTCATATTTTGGCATCAATGAATAGATATAAAATTTTTATTATACAAAATTTCAAGTTTTGCTTTACCATTGAAAATGGGTTGACAATATCAATGGAGTGAAAGTTGATGAAATGAGATTTATGAAGGTGAATTTCAGTGAGAAAAAAAAAATGAAATCCATTCATAATGGAATCACAAGTAGTTCAATTATTTTATGTCTCTAATCCAACAAACCAGAATTGGTCAATTGTCTGTTTGGCGACTAAAACAAATGTTGAGTCTTATGAAAATTCAATCGAGGATGACCCTTTTATTGGGACATCAAAATCAGTTCATACTGGTCTCAATGTAGATAACGTCTTGTACGTTAAAGAGGACCACAAATAAAGGATTTGGATTCTCGATAGAGGAACCAAATCCTTGAAACCTTAAAAAAAGAAAGAGTGTTCAATGAGAATGTAAAAGTGTTTTTTTAATATATTATGTTTTTCCTCATAATATTATATGTTCTCTACCACATTAACATAATTTAAATTAAAAATTTGACTAATCATACAGAAAATGTCTTCTAGACATGATGATATTACCAATCCCTTATAAGAACAAACTATAATGAAAGAAACACTTTATAAATATGTAAAGGTAATGTTACAATATATTTTCTCTATTTTACCAAAAAATTATATAATGGAATGTTGATTTAATTTTCATTATTCCTTATAGAGTTCATTTATTTTAGAATTTTTCTATCCATGTATTATGCCTTTGTAAGAAGAGAAATGATGCTATATCTACTCAATTGCAGAGGTAATATTGATGTATGCACAGTAAAATCATTTTCCATAGAATTAATGTGTTGTTTTATATTTATGTTTAATTTATTTATTTTTAGCATTACTCACATAATATTTGTTTTCTTATATAGTTGTATTATTTTTTGCATGTTGGGGTGATTTGTCTATATTTCATGTCTTTCTGCCCCAAAACTTCCATTAACTTCTTCTCCCTAAAAACCTTTTCACCCCTACCGTGGTGCATTTATCACTTTCTTTCAAGTTACCTCCACTGCCATTGCAGGAAGAGAAACAATGCTGCCTCTGCTCAATTAAAGAGGTAATATTGATGTTTTCACAGTAAAATAATTGTCTATAGATTTAATGTATTTTTTCATATTTATGTTTAATTTATTTATTTTTAGTATTACTCACATAATAATTGTTTACTTATACAGGTGGATTATTTTGTTCGAGTTGGGGTGCTCTTTCCATCTTTCATGCCTTTCTGTACCAAAACTTTTACAAACTTCTTCTCCCTTAAAACCTTTTCACCCCTGCAGTGGTGCATTTATCAATTTCTTTCGAGTTACCTCCACTGCCTTTGTAGGAATAGAAATGACGCTACCTCTACTCAATTATAGAGTTAATATTGATGTTTTCACAATAAAATAATTTCCCATATAATTAATATATTGTTTCATATTTATGTTTTATTTATTTATTTTTAGTATTAATCACATAATAATTGTTTTCATATACAAGTGGATTCATTTATTCGAGTTGGGGTGATCTGACCATCTTTCATGCATTTCTTCACCAAAAATTCAACACACTTCTTCTCCCTCAAAACCTTTCACCCCTGTAATGTTGACATCTATCACTTTACTTCAAGTTCCCTCCAATTCTCAATAATAGAGGTAATCTTGATATTTTCATAGTAAAATCATTTTCCATAGAATTAATGTATTTTTCATAACCTGTACCCTAGGTCCCATTCTGTGACTACCCCAAGCCCTCCTTCCATAGGCCAGGGTCTGACGATTAGCACCGAATAAGAATATCCCCAAAAAGGGAAGGCATTTTACTTTATACATATACAAGCACACAAATCTCAAACTGTGGAAAGTTAAACACTAAGTAAAGCAAAACTATCACAAGACAACTACTATGAGTACAATACAAACTGAAAGTAAATGGTCTAGAATACAAAACCAAAAAAAGAAAACTACAAGAAAAAGGGAGCACAAGATCACTGAGAAACTGTCTGCTAAAAACCCCACTTGATGGGTAAGTGTAGAGTAGCTTCCAAAATCCATAAAAGTATACCCTGATTTCCTGATCTCACTGGACACCGATTGGTCCTAGGAAACCGATTCCTCCATCAAGACGTCAGTCATCTACATAAGACATGACACGTACGGGCGAAGCCCGTGCAAGGGTGAGTAACACAATACTCAATAGGGACCCTAATCCACAAAGGAAATACCATAGAGAATGTAAGAACCTATTTTTTGTTGCGAAGACTTTGGAATATTCTTGATATTATTCCAGAGCAGCGCCTTCAGACGGCGTGCAATTCCGAGCCCCAGAGTGGCCAGAATTACATTTTCAGTGCGTTCACACTGGGAACGCCAAATAAATGGTATAACTCCTAAACAGTGATCCGGATCAGAATACTGAGTGTACAGATGGGTCTGGATTGGGGTGTTTACCATATGAATGACATAAAACATGTCGGCACAGGACGTTTGGACCCCTCGCTCGCTATCAGAACGTGAAATGGATAAATTATATAATTAATTTATTCATTTAATGGCTTAACTCAAGTATCTATTGAACGATGGCTCAGATTGGGAAACCAAGGGCACTGTTGAGTCCAGAACGTGCCGTTTACCCTAGGAGGGGTGTAACTTTCATGGGCGCGGGCCTTCTGTGAAAAACGCCACCAAGGGCATTTTCGTAATTTAGCGGCCTCAGTCGTTAAATTTTATAACTTTTTAACGGGGCCTAAGATTAAAATTCTGAGACCACCGTTGTTCTCAGAGCGTCGTGTTTACCCCAGGGCACCCTCCTTTTTGTCTGCGTCGGGAGTAGCGATGCAAAGCGGGCCCACGGCCCGCGGGCTTTGCGGGTATGGGACGGATATGGGGCGGGGCGGGCCTAAAAATTTTGACCGTTTAGAGTGCGGGTCAATGTGGGTTTAGCCCGCGCAGGCGCGGGCCAATGCGGGTTGAGCCTGCGCGGGTGCGGGCTTGCCCGCAGGCCTGATTTAAAAAAATATATATTATTTTTACAATATATGTTTCTTTAACATTTTAGTTTTTTAATAAAAAAATCATGGTTAAATGGTGACATATGATTTCTCACCGTAATGGTCATATTAATTCACCATTTATTCACATGTGAATTTTAAATAGGCCTATATTTATTATTTTAATATGATATGATATTATTTATATTGTAATTATTAACCATATTCACATGATGTGTCAACTCATCTCTCAAAAAATGGAACTCATCACCCCTGCGCATGGTTTCAATTCTATAAGAGTTATTATAATCATAATATTTTTTAGGTTGATTTAATTTTGTTATTATTTAATTTTATTTTGTTATTAAGAGAATTGGATAGAACCTCGTGAAAACATTAATAGCTTCTTCTGAAACTGATCGTTACCTGGAGAAACTTCATTCATTCACAGGTTTAGTTGTTCACATCACCACACAATCAACATTATCATTCATCACCTATCACCGATCACTCGCATACTTTCTATCACAATTATTCGCCGCCACATCAGCGTTACATCATGCCACCAGTAACCTACAAAAAATGTTCTATCACATTCTTTAAAACTCTAGTTATTGTTAATTCATACTTCTCTCCACAAATACCTTTAAGAATGATAAAAAATACAGTATTTAAATGATTATAAATAGTATTTTTTTTGTAAAGGTGGGTAAGCCCGCGGGCAACCCGCGGGTTTATGCGGGGCGGGGTGGGCTTGAAAATTTTTGTTCGCATTATATGCGGGCTTTCGCGGACAAACCCGCGTGGGATCAAACCCGTGCGGGCTTGGCCCGCCCCGCCCCGGCTCGCCCGTTTCGCATTACTAGTCGGGAGCGGAGTCAGGGGTGTGCCGGGCGGGGGGTTTAAGTGTTTCTATTTAAACACACACCTCCATCTTCTTCTTCGTCTCCTTTGACTAGACAACGGTAGGTGGCAGCCCCCTCCCTCTTCTCCTCCACTCTGGAGAGGTAGCTCCGGCGAGGCGCGACCACTCCAGCGGTTCGACGACGAAGCGTCGGGCAACGCCCCAATAGGTAGGAGGTTTTGGTTTGCGTTTTTATTTCCAAACCTTTATTTAAATTAAATTATAGTATTTAATTTCCGTATAATTTGAAATAAAAACCCATTTTCATGTAGTATAAACTCTGCTCTTTCTGATGCTTGTTTCGGATTTGAAATCCGAGTTCGAAGGAGGCCGCAACGGCTCGTCGAAGTTTGCGTGTTTTTGAAGTTTCCAGCGGGTTTCTTTTTTTTTTTTCTGGTGAGCTCCAGCGGTGGAGGAAGGGGATTCGGCGGTGGAAGCAGGGGATTCAGAGGTGGCGGTAGGGGATTCGGCGGCGGCACGACGAGGTGCCAGGCAGAGGCGGTCGGCCGGGGCTCATGGACGGCGAGCGGGGTGCCAGTGGGGTCGTCGGCGGCAGGCAGCGACTCGGGGGAGCAAGGACCCGCATGCTGCGGGTCCTGTTGGCGCGATGCAGAGACCGGCTTCGGCCGGTCTTCTGTGGATAAAACCGGACCCGAGGAGGGTCTGGTTCGGTTGGAGTGGGTCGCGGCCAGTAGGCCGCGACGGTTCGGACCGGGCCGGCCGGGGTGAACCGGCCCGGTTGGCCCCCCTTATATTCGGGGGGCCGTAATTTCCAAACGGCGCGTCCGTTTGATGCGCCGTCTGCGAATATGGAACCGTATAGACGAGACGAACTTTTTGAGAAGGTTTTGGGTAATTTTAAATCCTGAGATAGGGGTATGGAAAGCGCAACACGCTGTTAAGCGGTTGGGCGCTTTTTCCGAGAATTCTTGTTTTGGACGGCGCGGACACATCCGATGTCCAAATTGGGTGCCGTCAGTGGCGTTACGACCCTGGCATCTAGCCGAAGATTTCCAAGGTGGTTTTGGGCATTAAAGTTAGAGTTGAGGTGTGGGCCCCAAGGCCCGGCTTTTGAGATGCGAGCAGCGTTTATCAACTTTCTCATCGGGAATCCGTTCGGGGCGTGCGAGCAGTCGATTCTGGATGTTTTTCTGAGGGGGTTGCAATGGTGCAATCCGCCTGCTCTAATTCTGCATGCTGGTGCGGGGCTCGTGAGGGCCGTTTCGGGAGTTGATGGTGATTTCCAGCTTTATCACCGGGTGTCCATTTTGGACAAGTGATTAGTCAATATTTTGTACTTTTTCAAGAGGATCGCAACAGTGCGATCCGTTCGTGGCGCTTCGGGACCGAGATGCGGGTCCCACGTAGCACCGCTCGTGTGCTGTGCGCCAGAATGCATTTTTTCTTCGGATATCTGTTGCACCCAAGTGATCAGTCCTTTTGAAGTGTTTTCCAGAGGGGATTAGAATGACACAATGCACCCGACTGTTTTCGAGGCTGAGGCTCGGGATCACAGGACGCCGTTCGGGCGTCAGGCGGTGTTGGTGAATTTTCCATCAGATATCCATTGGAGGTGAGTAAGTAGTCTATCTCGCATGTTTTTCCATGAGGATTACAATGGTGTAATCTGTTCAGGCGGGTGGAGCCTCTTACACGATCTTATTAAATGTGGAAGCACGAAAGGTTTACCGGTGGAGGTTCTTCCTACAGTGTTTGCAGAGAACCCTTGGCGTGTGACCGCGTTCACTCTTGGGAGAGTGAAGTGAATGCTTGTTTAGATTTAGTTATCCGTGCCTGGGCCAATGAGGGGGAAAGTTGGAGTTGTTACGTTACGCCTTCACGTTTACATTGGGTGCCGTGTGCATGAAAACCTTTGGGATGGAACGTGGTATACTCTGGGAGTATAAGAGAATGCTTGGAGGTACATGTGGTTGTTTGTACCTGAGGACGTTTGTGCGCTCGGTTGGGGTTGACTTGGGGCCAAACATTGTGTGGGCCCCATGTGCATGCCGTGTTCTGCTTTACGTACTTTTGACCTCTCGCAACGTAGAGGGTTCCTTCTGTTCTCATTTGTTGACCAGCAGGGTTGAGTTTTCCCCTGGTCCTGTTCTCATTTGTTGACCCGTAGGGTTGAGTTTTACCCTAGTCCTGTTCTCGTTTGTTGACTAGCAGGGTTGAGTTTTCCCTTGGTTCTGTTCTCGTTTGGCCAGTAGAGATGGTTTGGTTCTTCTGCTTCTTAGGCTGTGAGCGGTTTCAGTACCGTGCCCCTTCCATCGGACTGCGACACCGTTTTCGACTACAGGTGTTCGTACAGTGTGGGTGTTTTCCTTACTTTCTGGGGTGAGTTGACTCGGTCCGCTTTGACAGTGACTCAACGGTTTTGAGTGTGATCGCCTTGAGAGGCCCAGGGAGTTTCTCCCATTCCTTTTTGATCCCTGGTAGAGTTCTTGTGGATTAGGTGTGAACAACACATTATGAGGGCACCAATCCTCTACCCAGAAGGTTGTTTCCAGTAGGGCTAAGGTTGTTTCCAGTAGGGCTGAGGTTGTTTCCAGTAGGGCTGAGGTTGTTTCCAGCAGGGTTGAGGTTGTTTCCAGCAGGGATGAGGTTATTTCCAGCAGGGCTGAGGTTGTGTCCAGCAGGGTTGGGGTTGTTTCGAGCAGGGTTCGCCAGTTGTACCATCCAACAGGTATGGCCATTGGGTTACCATCCAGTAGGGATGGCTAGTACAACGGTGTTCACCAAGCAGTACCATCCAGTAGGGATGGCCAGATCAGTTCCAGGTTTACCTCCAGCGGGGCTGGGCAGTGGTCCCCGATGCCGGGCTTACCTCCAGCTGGGCTGGGCAGTGGTCCCCGATGCCGGGCTTACCTCCAGCTGGGATGGTCAGTGGTCCTCGATGCTGGTCTTACCTCCAGCTGGGCTGGGCAGTGGTCCCCGATGCCGGGTTACCTCCAGTTAGGCTGGGCAGTGGTCCCGTCACCGACTTTAGCCGGGTCTCCCTCCAGTGGATTACCCTGTTACGGGACTGGGCAGTGTGGCACCCGTCGACTCTTACCGGGTCTCCCTATAGTGGGAACCCATCGACTTCCAGGGACCCTCCAGCGGGGCTGGGTAGGGGGTCGCCTGTCGAATTTGAGGAGACCTCTCGACTGCGGGGCAGTGAAGAGTTGTGGTTCGATGTTCCCCCAGAACTCTCAAGTATGAGGAGCTATTTCTCCACTAAGACATTTCCTTGCGACGCGACCTAAAACCGTGTGGGTGAGTCAGTGCCACCCAAAGCAGATAGTTTCGAGGTGCGGTGATTTGAGCCCTTGACTTGCAGTTCGGGGCAGACGTGCGGGATACTGGGCATCGATGGTGTTTACTTCTGGGAATGTTGGCTACTCACTTTCTTGGGATGAGCTATAGGATGGAGATCCCCTTACGATCTTGTTTGGGATTCTTTACTGAGCATATGAATATGTATATACCTTGTTCCAGTACCCACTCCTTGGGCATGGTTACTCTCCCTCCAGGAGAGGCGAAGACGCGCGGGGTATGCCACGTGCTTTCCGTGTCTAGATTCTCGTGGTTGGATGAGTCTACTCTCCTGCTATAGGTAGCAAAGACTCGACGAGAAGTTCATCTTCTCACCGTTTCCAGATCCTTGTGTCTGGACAAGTCTACCTCCTTTCTCTTGTTGGGTTGAGCTGGACTCTATGCTATTACTCTTTACTTGTACTCCTTTAATATTACCTGTTCGATCTACTGCTCACCCTTCGGTACCTCCTTTGTTGCTCCCTCGAGCCTTCGGGGTATCCTAATGAGTATTTTTATACTCAACTCTGCTTGGGCTTTTCCCGCACTTGGTGTGCCCTTGCAGATGACGGACAGGTTGGTCATGACTTCAGTGGAGCTTAGGAGTTCAGGATCATGGACCACGTGCGGTGGTCGGAGTCGGGTTCCAGGTGGGGGACCCTTCTAGCCATTTACTTTTTGTTCACCTCTTGCCGGGTTGTGGCACTTTTCTGGTTGGGCGGTGTTTTTCCCCATTTTCTTTTCAGTTTACCTTCAGCTTACTTTGTACTGTTTAGAGGTCGATGAAATCTGTGGTTTATTTATAGCAGTTTATCTTTTCTTTACTGGTCTTTTCTTTTACTCTGCACTTTTTCATTGAGTGTGCTGCGTGTGTGTGTGTACGGGTACTCAGGCAAAGGCCTCCCTGAGTTTTTTAGCCTTCGGCGCTTGTTGCCAGCCCCTGGCCTATGGAGGCGGGATTGGGGTAGTTGCATCTTGAGCCCGGGTAGGGTCGGGTCGTGACAAAGTTGTATCAGAGGTGGTTCGTTCCTAGGGACGTTTTTTGGATGTCCCTAAAAAGGAATTGGTTGGGATTTAGGGAAACAGTGTTAACGTGTCTCAAGAGTGGCCCTCAGGCCAGGGAGTCCAGTGATGGTGCGGCGACTGACGTATCCATTCACCAGGACCCTGATAACCCGCTTGTCGACTCGGCATGCTGAGACACTTATTACAGGGAAAATTGGTTTGTGCATCACATAGGATTGAGTCTTTGACCATCCTTCTTGAGTCAGCTCCCTATTGTTGTTACTGTTATATACATATATGCTCATCTGACTGCGACACTCCTTGATAACATTCAGGATGTCTCTATGAAGACAGCCAGCCAGGATATCAGCTTTGGTTCATAACGATGACCCTGTGAGCTATGAGGCCTCAGTCCAGGACCCATCATGCGAGCCCCTTTCTCCGAGTGGGCTGGTAGTAGCACCCCCACCTGGTGAGCAGCAGACAGCTTCAGCAGAGCAGGCTGAGCTTAAGCGCAGTTTGAGCGCACTCCGTGAGTTCCAGCGACAGAGACCGCTGAGGTTCAGTGGTGAGCCAGACCCTCAGGCAGCAGAGGTTTGGCTAGAGATAGTGGTTTTCCTTTTCAGGCTTGTGCAGACACCGATAGATCTTGTGGTGGATTTGGCCACCAACCTTTTCCATGGAGCAACTTGGCATTGGTGGAGTTTGGTGACTCAGTTTCTTGACGAGTCGTCGCTTTCTTGGGGCAACTTTCAGTTGTTGTTCCGTGAAGAGTTTTTCCCCTCCTACTTGCGCTCCGTTTGGATTCAGGAGCTCCTGCAGTTTCAGCAGGGAGGGATGACAGTGGCTGAGTACGCGGCTAGTTTCGTAGACCGTACACGCTTTTACCTAGACTTGGTCCATGATGACAAAATCAGAGCGCAAAAGTTTGAGCAGGGTCTCCGTCGAGAGATTCATGCTGTCATAGTACCCTTGGTCATTTCCACATATGTAGGGGTACTAGAGCAGGCTCTGGTGACAGAGAGATTCCTGTCATGTTCTAGAGTTGGTGGTGGCAGTAGGCACGTTGGATCCGAGATGTCTACCGCAGCTAGCGGGTGTTGGCAAGCAGAACCTCAACGTAGGTGGCTTCCCGATAACCAGAATCAGGGATGTGGTCGTACACCACAGTGGCACCAGAGGGAAATAGTGCATCCCAAAGAGAGTCGGTGCTATGATTCGATGAGCGAGGTCACCTGGCACGGGACTGCCCGACCAGGCATGCAGAGAGCTTCGGGCAGGCAGTAGGTGCGCCGCCACGATGGAGGTAGCGCTGTGATCGGATTAGTACCCTGAGATGTGGTTCTAGCAGAGGAGTGGGAGGAGCTGGGAGTAGAGGATGACCTTACGAGGTCTTCCCATCACCACCAGGCAGTCCACTTCAGGCTCCAGGAGCTGACAATTGGGACCGCGGACAGCCGCAAGCTTTGGATGTCTACGATCCTACAGAGCATGAGGTGATAAGAGGTACGCTCTACAACTCTTCTACTTTTTGCAGTAGAATTGTTAGACTCTGTGTGTGGAATGATTTTCTCCCTGATCCTTGTTTAAGGTGTTACCAGGGTGATGCAGGGTGTCAGGTGTAACCCTGTGTTGGTAGAGTGGAAGGTGTGTAACCTTCCTCTTCAGTCGATGGCGTCAACTCCTTCGCTTCTAGAGCGTGTAAGAGATTCTTGGTTGTGAGACATCAACTATGAAATTTTGCGTGACTAGATATACTTGGGTGTTTCACCATATGGATATTCTGAAGGAGGGAATCACCGGGCCTTGTTCCAGGTGCGGTCAGTGATTCCAGTCACGGCGTGCGACGTAAGGGTTCGGTCGGGGAGGTGAGCTACCCCCGAGAGCCTTCGGGCCGTTTGAGATGTGCAAAGGGATGGAGAGGTTCCCTACCGCCTTGCCCTAAACCCAAAGTCTAGAGTGGGTGCACGACGTCTCCCATGTGACTTGCCCGAGAAGAGGTGTGTGTGCTTCTATGCATGACATCGACGAAGGTAGACCTCGTGTGAACAGATCAAATCCTTTGGTTTGTGTATGGTGGTGTAGAACTATGCAAGAGTTCTTCTGGGTACAGGAGAGCCAGGTGTGAGCTTAGTACCCTGAGTTGTTCCCTGGTTTTGCTTTTCGGGGATGAAAATCTTGAAGGAGGGAATGATGTAAGAACCTAGTTTTTGCTGCGAAAGACTTTGGAATATTCTTGATATTATTCCAAAGCAGCGCCTTCAGACGACGTGCGATTCCGAGCCCCGGTGTGGCCGGAATTAAATTTTCAGTGCGTTCACACTGGGAATGCCAAATAAATAGTATAACTCCTAAACGGTGATCCCGATCAGAATCCTGAGTGTACGAATGGGTATGGATTGGGGTTTTTACCCTAGAAAAAACATAAAACATGTCGGCACGGGATGTTTGGGCCCCTCGCTCGCTATCGGAACATGAAACAGATAAATTAAATAATTAATTTATTCGTTTAATATCTTAACTCAAGTATATCTTAAACGGTGGCTCAGATTGGGAAACCGAGGGCATCGTTGAGTCTGGAATGTGCCGTTTACCCTAAGAGGGGTGTAACTTTCGTGGGCGCGTGACTTCTGTGAAAAACGTCGCCAAGGGAATTTTCATAATTTAGCGGCCTCGGTCGTTAAATTTTATAATTTTGAACGGGGCCTCAGATTAAAATTCTGAGACCACCGTTGCACTCAGAGCGTCGTGTTTACCCCAGGGGCGCCCTCCTTTTTGTCTGCGTCGGGAGCGGAGTCGGGGGTGTGCCGGGCGGAGGGTTTAAGTGTTTCTATTTAAACACACCCCTCCCTCTTCTTCTTCTTCTCGTTCACCTGGACAGTGTCAGGCGTCAGTCCCCTCCCTCTCCTCCTCCACTTCGGCGAGACATCTTCAGCGAGGCGTGTCCACTCCAGCGGTTCGACGACGAAGCGTTGGGCAACGCCCCAACAGGTAGGAGGTTTTGGTTTGCGTTTTTATTTCCGAACCTTTCTTTAAATTCAATTATACTGTCTAATTGTAGTCGAATTTTCAATCAAATCCCATGGTCATGTATTATAAACTCTTCTCTTTCCGACTCTTGTTTCGGATTTGAAATCCGAGTTCGGAGGAGGCCGCAACGGCTCGTCGAAGTTTGCGGGTTTTTGAAGTTTCCGGCGGGTTTCTTTTTTTTTTTCCGGCGAGCTCCAGCGGCGGTGGTAGGGGATTCGGCAGCAGCAGAAGGGGATTTTGTGGCGGCGGAAGGGGCTTCGGCAGCAGCACGAAGAGGCGCCATGCGGAGGTGGTCGTCCGGGGCTCACGGACGGTGAGCGGGGCGCCAGCGAGGTCGTCGGCGGCAGGCGGCGACTCAGGGGAGCAAGGACCCGCATACCGTGGGTCCTGTTGGCGCGATGCAGAGACCAAATTCGGCCGGTATTCTGGGGATAAAACCGGACTTGAGGCAGGTCCGGTTCGGTTGGAGTGGGCCATGGCCAGCAGGCCGCGACTATTCGAACCGAGCCGACCGGGGTGAACCGGCCCGGTTGGCCCCCCTAATATTCGGGGGGCCGTAATTTCCAAACGGCACATCCGTTTGACGCGCCGTCTGCGGATATGGAACCGTATCAATGAGACAAAATTTTTGAGATGGTTTCTGGTAATTTTAATCCCCAAGATAAAGGCCTCGGAAGTGTGACATGCCGTCAAGCGGTTGGGCGCTTTTTTCGGGAATTCTTGTTTTGGACGACGCAGACACATCCGATGTCCAAATTGGGTGCCGTCAGTGGCGTTACGACCTTGGCGTTGAGACGAAGCTTTCCACGGTGGTTTCGGGCGTTAAAGCTGAAGTTGAGGCATGGGCCCCACGACTCGTCTTTTGAGTTGCGAGCAACATTTATCGACTTTATCATCGGGCATCCGTTCGTGGCGTGCGAGCAGTCGATTCTGGAAGTTTTTCCAAGTGGATTTCAATGGTGCAATCAGCCTGCTCTAATTCAGTACGCTGGTGCGGGCCCCGCGAGGGCCATTTTGGGAGTTGACGGTGATTTCTAGCTTTATCACCGGGTGTCCGTTTTGGACAATTGATTAGTCAATCTTGTGTACTTTTTCGAGAGGATCGTAACGGTGCGATATGTTCATGGCGCTTTGGGACTCGGATGCGGGTCCCACGTAGCACCGCTCGTGTGCGGTGCACCGGAATGCATCTTTTTCTTTGGATATCCATTGCACTCAAGTGAGCAGTCCTTTTGATGTGTTTTCCCGAGGGGATTGCAATTGTGCGATGCGCCCGACTGTTTTCGAGGCCGAGACTCGGGATCACGAGGCGCCGTTCGGGCGTCAGGTGATGTTGGTGACTTTTCCGTCGGATATCCATTGGAGGAGAGTAAGTAGTCTATCTCACATGTTTTTCTGCGAGGATTACAACGATGTAATATTTTCAGGCAAGCGGAGCCTCTTACGCGATCTTATTAAATGTGGAAGCACGAAAGGTGTACCGATGGAGGTTCTTCCTACGGTGTTTTCAGAGAACCCTTGGCATGTGATCATGTTCACTCTTGGGAGAGTGAAGTGAATGCTTGTTTAGATGTAGTTGAACATGCCTGGGCCAATGAGGCAACAAGTTGGAGTTTTTACGTTATGCCTTCGCATTGACATTGGGTGACGTGTGCATGATATCCTTTGGGCTGGAACGTGGTATAATCTGGGAGTATATGAGAACGCTTGGAGTTACATGTGGTTGTTTGTACCTGAGGAAGCTTGTGCGCTCGGTTGGGGTTGACTTGGGGCCACAAGTTGTGTGGGCTCCATGTGCGTGCCGTGTTCTGCTTTACATACTTTTGACCTCTCGCGATGTAGAGCATTCCTCTTGTTCTCGTTTGTTGACTAGAAGGGTTGAGTTTTCCCCTGGTCCTGTTCTCGTTTTTTGACCAGTAGGGTTGAGTTTTCCCTTGGTCCTGTTCTCGTTTGTTGACTACCAGGGTTGAGTTTTCCTCTGGTTCTGTTCTCGTTTGGCTGGCAGAGATGGTTTGGTTCCTCTGCTTCTTAAGCTGTGAGGGGTTTCAGTACCATGCCCCTTTCACTGGACTACAGAACCGTTTGCGACTACGGGTGTTCGTACAGTGTGGGTGTTTTCTCCACTTTCTGGGGTGAGTTGACTCGGTCCTCTTTGATAGTGACTTAGTAGTTTGGAGCATGATCGCCTTGAGAGGCCTGAGGAGTTTCTCTCATTCTTTCGTGATCCCTGGTAGAGTTCTTGTGGATTTGGTGTGACCACCACATTACGCAGGCACTGATCCTCTACCCAGGAGGTTGTTTCCAACAGGGCTGAGGTTGTTTCCAACAGGGATGAGGTTGTTTCCAACAGGGTTGTGGTTGTTTCCAGCAGGTCTGAGGTTGTTTCCAGCCGGGCTGAGGTTGTTTTTAGTAGGGCTGAGGTTGTTTCGAGCACGGCTCACCAGTTGTACCATCCAACAGGGATGGCCAGTGGATTACCATTCAGCAGGGATGGCCAGTACAATGGTGTTCAACGACCAGTACCATCCAGCAGGGATGGCTAGAGTAGTTTCGGGTTTACCTCCAGCGGGGCTGGGAAGTGGTCCCCGATGCCGGGCTTACCTCCAGCTAGGCTGGACAGTGCTCCCCGATGCTGGGCATACCTCCAGCTGGGCTGGGCAGTGGTCCCCGATGCCGGGCTAACCTCCAGCTGGGTTGGCCAGTGGTCCCCGATGCCGGGTTACCTCCAGCTGGGATGGGCAGTGGTCCCGTCGCCGACTTTAGCCAAGTCTCCCTACAATGGATTACCCCATTACGGGACTAGGCAGTGTGGCACCCATCGACTCTTGCCAGGTCTCCCAGTAGTGGGAATTCGTCGACTTCCAGGGACCCTTCAGTGGGGCTGGGCAGGGGGTCCCCTGTCAACTTTGAGGAGACCTCTCGACTACGGGGTAGTGATGAGTTATGGTTCAATGTTTCCCTAGAACTCTCAAGTACGAGGAGCACTTTCCCCACCGAGATGCGTCCTTGCGACGCGACCTAAAACCGTTAGGGTGAGTCAGTGCCGCCCAAAGCAGATTGTTTCGAGGTGCGGTGATTTGATCCCTTGACTTTTAGTTCGGGGCAGACATGCGGGATGCTGGGCATTGATGGTGTTTACTTCTGGGAATGTTGGATAATAACTTTATTGGGATGAGCTACGGGATGGAGATCCCCTTACAATCTTGTTTGGGGTTCTTGACTGAGCATATGAATATGTATATACCTTGTTACAGTACCCGCTCCTTGGGCATGGTTACTCTCCCTCCAGGAGAGGCGAAGACGTGCAGGCTATGCCACGTGATTTCCATGTCTAGATTCTTGTGGTTGGATGAGTCTAATCTCCTGCTATAGGTAGCGAAGAATCGACGAGAAGTTCATCTTCTCATCGTTTCCAGCTCCCTGTGTCTGGACGAGTCTACCTCCTTTCTCTTGTTGGGTTGAGCTGGACTCTGTGCTGTTACTCTTTACTTATACTCCTTTACTATTCCATGTTCGATCTACTGCTCACCCTTCGGTACCTGCTTTGTTGCTCCCTCGAGACTTCGGGGTATACTACTGAGTATTTTTATACTCACCCCTGCTTGGGATTTGCCCGCACTTGGTGTGCCCTTGCAGACGACTGACAGGTTGGTCGTGACTTCAGTGGATCTTAGGAGTTCAGGAGTGTGGACCGCATGCGGTGGTCGGAGTCGGGTTCCAGGTGGGGGACCCTTCCAGCCATTTACTTTTTGTTCACATGTTGCCGGGTTGTGGCACTTTTCTGGTTGGGCACGTGTTTTTCCCCTTTTTCTTTTCAGTTTACCTTTAGCTTACTTTGTACTGTTTAGAGGTCGTTTCACTCTGTGGTTTATTTATAGTAGTTTCCCTTTTCTTTAATTGTCTTTTCTTTTACTCTGCACTTTTGCATTGAGTGTGATGCATGTGTGTGTGTACGGGTACTCAGGAAAAAGCCTCCCCGATTTGTTTAGCCTTTGGCGCTTGTCGCCAGCCCCTGGCCTATAGAGGCGGGCTTGGGGTAGTTGCGGCTCGAGCCCGGGTAGGGTAGGGTCGTGATAGAGCATAACAAAAAATTGTGATCACAAAGAAAAAAAACTCACACCAGGTATAACTCAAAGTATAGGAAGTAGAACTATCAGTCGTAAAGCTGAACATTCATACTGCCGAGGGATTCATCATCTGGTCCAGATTGATAGTTCTACTATTGATGGATTCATCATCTGGACCCGCTCATCACTTGGGCTAGTTGGATCACTGAGACCCACTTGTCTTTGGGCCAAGCTGAATCAATTAAACCCGCTCGTCTCTAGGCCAACTCGATCACTTAGACCCGCTTGTCTTTGGGCCAGCTGGATCACTTAGACCCACATATCTCTGGGCCAACTGGATCACTTAGACCCACTTGTCTCTAGACCACTTGGATCACTTAGACCTGCTCATCTCTGGGCTAGTTGGATCATTATGACCCACTAATCTCTTGGCCATCTAGATCACCAAGAACCACTCATCTATTGGCCATCTGAATTACTAAGAACAACTCATCATATCCTTCACGTCACAACCATCTATAGGATTCCAACTCGTAGTGTGCTTGATTCCAAGAGAATCTACTCCTCAAGACATTAGTTGCATCTCAACTGCCATGAAATCCCACTTAGAGTATGCCTAAAGGACCATATCGTTACAAGGGTCCCAACACTATAGACGGTGTGTGAATCAGACGCCCAGTCAGAAATATATTGGCGTTTTAGTAAACAAGGGCCCGTTGTGTCCGGGCCTGGTCAAACCTGGTTGGACCAGCCCGACCTACCGGGCCCGGGGGTCCAGCTTGACCCGAACCATTTTGGCCAACCCAACCCGAACCGATGGGTTCTGGGACGGCCCGGTCCGACCTTGTAACTGGGCCAGGCCCATTGAACCTTACTAGATCCAGCCTGGTTCGGCCGTGGGTCCAGCCTGTTGGGTTGCCCAGTGACTCGGTTTCATCCGGCCCGACCCCCAACTGGCGGGTCGGTTCTTTCCCAGCCCAGGTTGCCCAATGGCCTGGTTTTTCCTAACATCCCGGACCACATTGGAAGCCTGACTCTTCTCCATCCTGGGCCGCCCAGTAGCCCAGTTTTCACTCTCAACCCGGCCCACAAGGCGGGCCAGTCCTCCCTCTACTCGGATGACCACTGGACATTCGGTTTGCGCCACAGGGGGTCCCACAGGGACCGCGTGCCAACCGTCTGCCACAGTTCGCTAGTTCGGGCTGCTCCTCCAATGTGGAACCCAAGTAAAGACACCCTTCTATGCCGGTCCTCTCATGTGGACCAGTTCCCCCCCATGGCCCGTGGCTTTGCCACAGGTCTAGCTCACCACTACGGTATGCGGACCATGACTTTGCGCCGTTTGTGCCTCCAACACGGCTGGGTGGCCACGTGCACCTATGACATGTCCGGGTGGCTACGTCCGCCTAGGGTCAGCCACCATACTTTGTTACAGTGGCTCCTATTGCCACTACGACGTTCTATCTACTGCCCCGGCTAGGGTGCCGCGACTAGGTGCCATGGCCCAGTCCGTGGCCTTGTGTCGCGGTCTCTCGCTAGTGTCACGCCGCACCTGGTTGTGGCCCTTCAGCCTTGTGCTTCTACAGCCGATGCGCCTCCATCTGTTATGCCACAAATAAAATGAAGAGAGAGATGGAGAGGATCACAAAGAACACCCACAAAACAACCAGCCTTTGTTCGTGTTGGTCTGGGATTGTTCATGTTAGCGGGATCACAATGTATAAATTATAAATCACTAAGATTTAATCCTGACATCAACCTGCAATTATATTTCTCAACCCCGCAAGGAAAAATCCATCCAAGGATCAACTTGTTAGAGAGTTGATCCATGTTCTTTGTTTAGACGAGGTGGGAATGGGGAAAAAAAATCAATAAGAATTTAAACCCCTACCTGGAGATCAAGTTCGATCGACGGGTGGATTTTTCACTGACGGAGATCCTTCTACAGAAGCGCTTGGTCCAACGTCGAAGGTAGGATCTCTTGAATAGGACATAGGGTGCTCAAATTTGTTGGCAATCTTCATTTTTCGCTCATCAACGAAGATCCTCTAGAGATTCAGAGTGTTTCTCCTAATGTGTCAATGACACACCCCTATTTAAATAATTAAAGGAGAAAATGATTTTCCATTACCATTGCATTGTAGTGCTATTACATTATTTTATTTATGAAACAAAATTTCAGTTTCATTGCATTACAATTCCGTTTCATTTCAACAATTTCAAAAGTTAAAAATAAAAATAATGTAATAAAGTTTATTTATTTTTAATTTTTCTTAAAAATTCCAAAAACTATCTTTCACCCTCGACCCATGCCGGTCGAGGTTAATCTTCACCTAAGGGAAAAAAACTCTCACGAGATCAGCGGTAATCTCATATTTTCAATCCAAGTTACCGTTTAGGAGTTACAAGTATTTTAAAATAAAATAATTGTTACTTATTTTATTTATTTACGGCTAAAAACTACTTTCTACTATTGGCCCACACTGGCCAATGTAAGGCCCTTTCTAGTTGAATCCCAATACTCTGAGTTCAATGGTGCCCTCAGATTTTTGATCTGAGCAGTAATTTAAAAGTTAGAAAAACCAAATTGTACTTTTATTTAATGAACCTCGAAAATAGTTCAAAAATACGTTCTGGCCACTCTGGGCCTCAGAATTACGTGTCCTCTCAGAGCCTGGCCTTGAAAAAAACCCATTTAATTTCAAAAAAATATTTAAATGGAATTATGGGGTATTAAATCACTCCTCCCTTAAGGATTTACTTCCTCCTAATCCAAAACAAAGGATAATAAAAAATGGGGGTACTAAGCACAAATCTAGCCCCTCACTCCCACGTGCTCTCCTGGAGATTCCCATGCTTCCAATGGACACACACCAATGGTGTCGACCGTCTATGAAGGATCCTCTCCTATCAATCCAGTATCTCCACCAGGTACTCCATGAATGTCACCCCGTCATCAATATCTAGCTCGGCGTGGTCGATGACGTGAGAAGGGTCATGCACGCATCTCCTCAGCTGGGATACATGGAAGACTTCGTGCACCCTCTCTAACTACGATGATAAATACAAGCAGTATTCCACCTCGCCCACTCTACGTAGTATCAGGAAAGGTTCGATGAACCTCAGAGATAAATTTCCACCCCGGCCAAATCTCTGTATCCCTCATTGAGGAGAGAATCGTAGGAATACATGGTCCGCCTCCTCAAACTCCAAGTTTATCCATCGCCTATTAGCATAGGACTTCTATCAGCTCTGGGCAGTCTTTATCTGCTCTCAAATGACCTACACCTTCTCAGTGGTAGTCTGTACCACATCTGGACCCATGATTGCTAACTCCCCTGGGTTTATCCATCATAACAGTGACCTATATGTTCATCCTTACAGTGCATCGAATGGTGCCATACTGATGGTGGAGTGGTAGTTGTTATTGTATGAAAACTCCATCAATGGTAGATGGTCCTCTCAACTATAACCAAAATCAAGGACACAAGAATGGAGCATATCCTCCAAGGTTTATATGGTCCACTCTAATTGAACATCATTTTATGGGGGAAAGGCTATGCTCAAGCACAACTAAGTCCCAAAATCCTCCTACAATACCTTCCACAACTGGGATGTAATGTTTGAATCACAATATGAGACTATCATAGATGGGAATCCATGGAGTCAAACTATATTTTGCATGTAGAGGAATCCCAATATCTCTACTAAACCCTGCTCTCGAATGGGTAGGAAGTGGTATGACTTGATGAGTCAGTCTATGATCACCCAAATGGTATCATGACCCCTGGACGTACATGGTAATCCTATCACAAATTCCATCTATATTCTATCCCACTTCCACTCCATCACCTCGAGGGGTTGTGTCAAACCTACTGAAACCTGGTGCCCAGCCTTCACTTGCTGACAAGTGAGGCATCTTGACACAAATTTTTCTACTACCTTATTTGTCCCTATCCACTAGTACTGATGTCAGAGGTCTTGGTACATCTTCACCACAACTATATATACTACCAAATGGGATGTATGGAACTGCCTCAACACCTCCTCCTAAAATGCCACTAGTACTATGGTGCGTCCTATGAAAATGATGATGTTCTCTTTACCTTTTGAATATCCAACAAAGGCATGCCCTATGGATATCTAGGAATGTGTAGTCTCGCAGATGGAATCTCCGATTTGCGTCTACCTAACTCACTATAAGCGTGGAGGAGAAACTACCATCGAATGAAGATAAGCTACCTCATCACTATCCAAAAAGGATAACTGAATCGAGGCCAACTTATCTGAGGCCTCGTTCAGTAGCTGTGAACTTGATCTCTTACTGAGAGCATCTTCTACCATTTTCCCCTTCTTAGGAGTGTAGAATATCTCAAAGTCACAGTCCTGGAGGAATTCTAGCCAACATCGCTGTCTCAGATTCAGATCCTTCTGAGAAAATATATACTTGAAACTCTTGTGGTCAGAGTAGATGATGAATAGTTCACCCATAAGGTAGTGTGACCTCATCTTCAGTGCGAATAATACTGCTACCAACTCAAGGTCATGAGTTGCATAGTTCTACTCATGTGGTCTCAACTATTGTGAGACATAAGAAATCATTTCTTTCCCCTACATCAATACACAACCAAACCTAATTCCTGACACGTAATAATACACCACTTAGTCGGCTCCCTCCTTTGGAAACATCAAGATAGGAGCACTCATCAAGACCTACCTTAGCGATTGAAAGATCTGCTGGCATCCTTCTGTCCACACGAAGGGTTTTCCCTTATTTTTTAATGCTTTCATGGGTGATGCTACTCTGGAGAAGTCGGGTACAAACCTCTGATAGTACCTATCCAACCCAAGTAAACTCCGTACCTCAGTAATTATCTTGGGTGGTTCCCAAGCAATCAACGCCTCAATATTTTCTAGATCCATCACAAATACAGCCTCTGAGATGATATGTCCCATAAATTAGAATTTTAATATCTATAACTCACACTTAGAGAGCTTTCTATAATGATGATGCTCTTAGAGTGTGTCTAGAACCATCCTCAGGTGTATCACATGCTCCTCCTCTAACGCTGAATACACTAAGATTTCAACAATGAATACCACTACAAACCGGTCTAGGTATGGCTGGAAGATCTTATTCATGAATCACATAAACACTAATGGGGTATTCCTCATGAAAAATGACATCACTAAGTACTCATAGTGGACTTAGAGACATCTAAAATCCATATTTGATATTTCCTCACATCGTACTCGAATCTGGTGATAGCTTGATCTGAGGTCTATCTTTGAGAACCATATCTCTCCCTTCACCTGATCAAATAGGTCATAGATCTTTGGTAGAGGATACTTTTTCTTCATAGTCACTTGGTTCAGGTTCCGTAAGTCCATGAATAACCTCAAGCTTCCATCTGTCTTCTTGGAAAACAACGCTGGGGCTTCCCATGGTGAAATGCTGGGCCTTACGAACCCCTTCCTCTGTAAGTCCTCCAACTATGCCCTTAGCTCCCAGAGCTCCGTGGGAGCCATATGGTATGTAGGTGTAGATATCAGTTCCATCTTGGGGTAAAGATCAAGGCATAATTCTACCTCACTATGAGGAGTTAGTCCTAGAACATCTTCTGGAAATACATACTCATACTCATCCACCACTATAGGGAACTGTGGACTCATCTCATCCACTGCACCGAGGGTCATGCTAGCCAACTGATGAGTGATTTGATACACCCTCCTATGTGCGATTCCACCCACACTATAAGGGATCCCTTCTCACTGGTGAAGGAAAACTGGGTCCCATCCTCACAGACACACCACACTCTATGCCTAAAACAATCAATTTGGGCATGAACTGTAGATAGCCAGTCCATACCTAGGATGCCATCATAAGGACTCAACACCGCTAATAGAAGATCCCAATCAAAGATCTCACCTCCTAAAGTAGGTTCACACTACCAGAACTAGTGTGTAATCACTGAATCCCCTCCCGTAGGAGTCTATAACCATAAGGATCGATCCAATGACTCGATCATAATCTTCGAGCTCCAAACAAGTTCCGTGGCAAGGAAAGAGTGACTATAACCTATGTTTATAAGAACTAAAGCCAAGGTGGAGAATACATAGGTCATACCTCTAATCATCTCTAGATTGTCGGGGTCATAGGCCTCCATCGCCTGAAGCTGGCCTCTCCCCTGTCCACCAGCTCCTGGAGCCCATGGTGGACCACATGGGGGTGGTGGTGGCAGAACCTCAAACCTCTGTCCACCACCTTCTGCTCTGACTGCTCCCCTGCCATGTCCTCCACCCTATGAACCACCTTACTTGAACCTCTGCCACTGCCTTAGTAGCCCTTCGACTGTCGGCTGATCGTTTGTGCGGCAGGTCGGGCAGTCACGATCCCTGTGTCCCTACCCGCTGCACGAGTAGCACGCCTTGCTCGTTTTCTAACTCCTACTGCCTCTATGGCCTCATACCATAGACTCTGAGTCCTCAGGTTGTCCTATGGATGCACTGGCTCACTTGGACCTCTGATTCATCTGTCAGCTGCCTGCCACGGATGACTCGGCCACCTATCGCCTGATGGTGGTTCCCACCATCGGTTTCTGCTCTGTGAGGAAGATCTATACTAGTAGAGCTTACTCCAACACTCTAGAATGTGTAGGGATACTGAGGGAAATCATAGATGCCCTGATATCCCATTTAAGTCCTTGATCAATGGTTTGAGCCCTGAATAAAGGGTCCCACACCATATCTATAGAGTAATGAGAGGTATGTGAACCTCGCAGAGTACTCAACCACTATCAGGATGCCCCACTGTAAGTGAAGCAGCTCCTGTATGTGCACTGAAGGAAAATTCATGGGGAAGAACTCCTCCCTGAAAAGTTTCTCAATGTCATACTAGGTGAGGGTTTCCTCCTCGTGAGTCTAGATGGTCAAAATCCACCATCTCCCCACAAAGCCCTACCGAAGGCTCACTGCTAGAACTGCCATCTGGTCAAGTGGCATCATCACTAAGGGGAAGACCTACATAATTATATCCAGCCAATCCTCATCAACCTAAGGATCTATCTCTCCCATAAACCTAAGAGGTCTCTATCACTGGAACCCATGTAAGGCACTAAGACTGTGTGCATGATCTACCAGTAGTGCTAGTAATAACTACTGACCAATGGGTGGTGGTATTGTTGGGACATCTCCCTGAGGTTCCATCTTGGGTAACAATACCTATACCAAATCCTCATTGCTCTGTGGACCATCCCCGTGGTCACGCACTAAAATCCTAGCTGGCTATCTGCGTGGGGGCATCCTAAAAGAGATTAAGATAAACCACAATCAATAGATTATACCTGGTGAGCTGACTCTAACTCAAAAAGATCACGAGAAAACACTCAATGATGCATGAAACCAGTGTTTTCATGCATCGAGTTGGAAATCAGAATTCAGGGTCCTGGTGTATGGATACATCGGTCGCCACACCAACACTAAATTCCCTAGCCTGAAATCCAATCTTGAAACACTTAACACTATTTCCCCATCAAAATTTATAGACTCTTAGTTCTTCTGGTAGAACCAACCTCCCTTTGATACCACTTTGTCACGACCCGCCCCCCAGGGCCCATGCCATGACTTCCCCAAGCCCAACTTCCATAGTCCAGGGGCTGGTAACTAGCACTAAATAAGAATATCCCCAAAAAGGGAAGGCATTTGCCTTTAAACCTATACACATGAACAAAGCTCAAACTACAGAAAGGTAAACACTAAGTAAACCACAAATGTCACTAGAAAACTATTGTGAGTACAATATAAACTAAAAGTAAATGGTCCTGAATACAAACACAACAAAACAAAACTCTAAGCATAAAGGAGTACAAGATTTCTGATAATCCATCCGCTAAAAACTCCACCAGATGGGTAAGTGTAGAGTAACTGTCAGAAGCCGTAGAAGTATTCCCCACCTACCTGATCTCACAGGGCACTTCCTAGTCCTAGGCCATCGAGTCCTCTATCAAGGCATCAGTCATCTGCATAAGATATGATACGTGCGGGTGAAGCCTGTTCAAAGGTGAGTAACACAATAATCAGTAGAGACCCCAATCCACAAAGGAAGGACCAAAAAGAATAACTAAAAAGCATGATAAAAAAGCAGAACGTCTCACACTAGGTATAACTCAAATTATAAAAATTAAAATTATCAGTCGAAAAGATAAAAATTCATATTGCTGAGGGATTAATCATCAGGGCCAGATTGATAATTATACTGCTAAGGGATTCATCATCTGGGACTGCTCATCACCTGGGCCAAATGGATCACTAAGATCTGCTCGTCTCTAGGGCCAACTAGATCACTTAGACCTGCTTGTCTCTAGGCCAGCAGGATCACTTAGACCCCCTCGTCTCTGGGCCAACTGAATCACTTATACCCAATCGTTTCTGGGCTACCTGGATCACTTAGACCCAATCCTCTTTGGACCAGATGGATCACTTAGATCTGCTCGTCTATAGACCAGTTGGATCACTAAGACCCTCTCCTATCCTGGCCAGCTAGATCACTAAGACCCACTCATCTGTTATCTAGCTGGATCACTAAGACCCACTCATCATATCCTTCGCAACAGAGCCATACATATAATTCTAGCTCATAGAATGCTTGATTTAGGGATAATATACTCATTATGCCATTAGTATCATCTAAAATACAACAAAATCTCACTTAGAGTATACGTAAAGGGCCATATTGTTGCAAGGGTACCAACACTGTAGACGACGCGTCAATCAGACGCCTGGTCTGAAAGATATTGGTGTTTTAGTGAACAGGGGTAGGTTGTGTCTCGGTCTGGTCCGACCAGGTCGGACCAACTCAACCAACCCGACCCAGGGGTCTCACATGATCCGACCCGGTTTGGCCGACCCAACCCAACCTGGTGGGGTCTAGACTGGCCCGATCCAGCTTGGTCGCTGGGCTAGACCCATTGAGAATTGATGAACCCAGCCCAATTCGGCCATGGATCCCGCCTGTTGTGTCACCCAATGACCCTGTTTCATCTGGCCCGACCGCATCGGCGAGCCAGTTCTTTCCCAGCCTGGGTGGCCTAGTGGCTTGGTTTTTCCCGTCGGCTCGACCCGCATCGGTGGGCTGACTCTTCTCCAACCCGGGCTGCCCAGTGGCCTGGTTCGTACCACCGACCCAACCCACATGGTAGGCTGGTCCTCCCTCCAACTAGATGCCTTATGGGTGTTCGGTTTGCACCGTAGGTGACTAGATGAGGCCGACCACATCCCCTTCACACACGGTCCCATGGGGATCACATGTCATCTGCTTACCGCAGCCTGCTAGCATGATTCGCTCCTCCAACATGGCACCTGAGCGGTGTTGACCTTCTGTGTCTGTCCACTCACACAGACTAGTTTTACCTTCATGTCCCATGGATTTACCATGGGTCTAGCTCACCGATGTGGTCTGCAGACTGAATCCCTGCACCACTTCCACCTTTGACACGGTCGGGTAGCTACGTCTGCCTTCTAGCAGATCCTATCACCCCCGCGGCACGCTGCCAATGCACCGCCTCCCACCTGCCACTGCGGCTGGGGTGTCGTGGCCTTGTTCTGCGGTCTATTTCCAGTGTCGTGGCCTGCCTGGCCATGCCCCTTCCACCTGGTGCTTCTACAACTGATATTCCACCGTCCGTTACGCCACGAAGAACATGGAGAGAGATATGGAGGGGATCATAAAGAACACCCTCATGAACAACCATCCTTTGTTCGTGTTGGTCCGAGATTGTTCGTGTTAGTGGGATAACGATGTATAAATGATAAATCACTAATATTTAATCCTGATATCAACAAGTAATTATATTTCCCAACCCTGCAAGGAAAAATCCATTCACGGATCAACTTGTTCTTAGAGAGCAAGTTCAATCGAAGGGTGTATTTTTCACTAATGGTGATCCATCCATATAAGCACTCGATCCAACATCAAAGGAGGGATCTCTGAAATATGAGGGAGGTTGTTTGAAGTTGTTGTCAATCATTGTTCTTTATTTGTCAACTACAATCCTCTAGAGATTCAGAGTGTTTCTCCCAACGTGTCAATGATCCACCGCCGATTAAATCATTAAAGGAGGAAATGCTTTTACATAACTGTTGTGTTGTGGTGCAGTTATGCTATTTCATTTATGAAACAACATTTCGATTTCATTTCATTACAAAGCCATTTCATTTCAACAATTTTGAAAGTTTAAAATAAAAAAATAATTAAGTTTATTTTATTTTAATTTTTCTTAAAAAGTCTAAAAAATATATTTAACCCTCGACCCGCACCAGTCGAGATTAAGATCCCCCTAAGGGAAACATGCTCTCATGAGTTCAACGGTACTCTCATATTTCCAATATAAGTTACCGTTTAGGAGTTATAAGTATTTGAAAATAAAATAATTGTTACTTAATTATTTTATTTACAGCCAAAAAATACTTTCCACTGTTGGCCCGTACCGGACAATGTTAGGCCCTTTCTAGGAGAATCCCAATGCTATGAGTTTAAAGGTGACCTTGGATTTTTTAATCAGGCACCCTTTTAAAATTTAGAAAAATGATCTTGCACATTTATATGATGAACCTAAAAAATAGTTCAAAAATACATTCCATCCACTCCGGGCCTCGGAATTTCATGCCGTCTTAGAGCCTGGTCTAAAAAAAAAACCCCATTTAATTTAAAAAAACTCCTTGGAAATCCATGTTATTACAGTATTATTTTATATTTATGTTTAATTTATTTCTTTTTAGTATTACTCATAATAATTTTTTTTCTTATACAGGTGGATTATTTTTTTGAGTTGATGTGGTTTGTTTGAAGATGCTCATGCAGTGTTGGATGTTCGAAAAATAAAGTCAATGTAAATCATGGTAACATTTATAGTTATGATTTTTTGATACTTTGGGATGTGTAGGAATTAACCACACCTTAATCCGACACATGATGCGACCGGTATGACTCTGAGTACATCTTTTTATTTAAAATTGAAATTAATTTTAGTAAAAAAGAAAACCGACATAACCAAAACTAAGATAACATATTCATATTGTTTTGATAATTTAATACAATTATTCATAAGTCATTTTTAATGTGTAATAATCAGCCACACCTCAATCCGATACATGATGTGCCCGATATGACTCAATGTGTCTATTATCGGTTTAAAATAAACATTTGAATTTAAAAAGTTCCACTCACTGAAAACCCAGAAAATGTGATCATATTTTTTTTGATAATTTAGGGAATCAATTCATAAATCATTTTTTACCTATAGGAATTGGTCTCATGTCAAACGGATACACGATGTGATCTGTATGAGTCAAAGTGTGTGTTTCAAGTTAAAAATGACATTTTAGTAAAAAATACAAGTGAGTTACTCAAAACCAAGAAAAAACATTTATATTGTTTTTATAATTTAATTAAACGATCCATAAGTAATTTGATACGTGCATAAATCAGCTACACCTCAATCCAACACACAGTGTGACCGATATGACTCAAAGTGCATGTTTTTATTTAAAATTGACATCAATTTTAGTAAAAAGCTAACTGAAATACTCAAACTTGAGAAAATGCATTCACATTGTTTAAATACTTTATAAAAATGATCCATAAGTCATTTGTGATGTTTAGGAATCATATTCACCACAATACGATACATAATGTGTTCGGTATGAGTCAAAGTATGTGTTTCAATTTTGAAATGACATTTTAGTAAAAAAGAAAGGTGGCATACTCAAAACCAATAAAACACATTCATATTGTTTTTAAACTTTAGGAAAAAAATCCATAAGTAATTTGAGACATGTAGAAATCAGTCACACCTCAATCTGACGCACGGTGTGACTGGTATGACTCCAAGTGTGTCTTTTTATGTAAAAGTGTCTTCAATTTTTAGTAAAAGGCCAACTGACCTACTAAAAACCAAGTAAATACATTCACATTCTTTAAATACTTAAAAAAATGATTCATAAGTCATTTTTGATGTGTAGGAATTATTCACACCTCAATTCAATACATAATGTGATCGGTATGATTCAAAGTGTGTGTTTTGATTTTAAAATGACATTTTAGTAAAAAAGACAAGTGACATACTCAAAACTAATAAAACACATTTATATTGTTTTGAAACTTTATAAAAAAGATCCATAAGTCATTTAGGATGTATAGTAATCATCCCCACCTCAATCCGACATACGGTGTTACCGGTATGACTCAAAGTGCACCTTTTTATTTAAAATTGTCATCAATTTTAGTAAAATGGAAAACTTTCCTTATCAAAACTGAGCAAACATATTAAGATTGTTTTGATAATTTATGACAACGATCCATAAGTCATTTTTGATGTGTATGAATATTCGACATCTCAATATGATACATTATGTTCCCGGTATGACTCAAAGTGTCTGTTATCAATTTAAAATCGAAATTTTAGTTCAAAAAGTTTCACTCAGTGAAAACCGATCAAACACACTTGGATTTTATTGATAATTTAGGAAAATGACTAATAAGTCATTTTTGATGTGTAGAAATCTGTTTCACATCAAACCAATACACGATGTGATCATAATGATTTAAAAGTGTGTGTTTCCAATTTAAAATGAAATTTTAATAAAAAAGGCAACTAACATTCTCAAAACTGAGCAAATATATTCAGGTTGTTTTTATACTTTAGAAAAATGATCCAAAAGTCATTTGAGATGTGTTGGAATCATCCTCACCTAAATTCAATGCACAATGTGACCGATATGACACAAAGTGCATCTTTTTATTTAAAATTGATATCAATTTTAGTAAAATTAACACTTTTTATTAGTTTATTTCTTTATATTATTACCAAAATAAGAATTATTTTATTATATAGGTTCATTATTTTTCTTGATTAGGGGTGGTTTGTTTGAAAATTTCATGATTCAGGTCAGGATTAAAAGATAAAGGAACATTGATGTTTTTGAATGTATGTAATAATTTTTATTTATGTAATTATATAAACCAATTTTTGAAATGTCTATAATATAGTGTTTTTTTATTATGTCTCTGTTATAAATTTCATTTAATTTAAATCCTATATTGGTACTTATTTTTTTTGACATCTGGCATGTTTCTGGTGTTGTGGTGTGCTACTACAACACATTGCAGTGGTGCTATAGTGTTCTATTACACCACACTACAGTATGACCCTTCATTAGCACTTTTAAAAGAATTGATAAAAGGTCCTTTATCAGCAATTTTATAATCACTAATAAAATACCAGGGCTTTTATACTCTCTCATGTATTCAGTGCTTTTCTAGCGCTGTTAAAGGCCAATTTTGTAGTAGTTCTAGGAAATGATTACCTGTCTTTGGATAGAACACACATTGATCATGTTGGTCAGAGAAAACTTACAGGATCCCTAAGATCACATGATTTAGGATCGACATAATAAACAAGATACCACTAGAGAATCGATTGATCTGTGCAAGAGTTCATGATAGGTAATATATGGGGGCACTCACATTTCAGCATTAGTGGTAATCCCCACAAAAACTTGGTTCTCATCGATGGACTTATTTGGGAGTGATGATAACTCACAGCTTATCCTGAAATAGATGATTCATACATCACTACATATCCCATAGTATGAGAATAAATCAACACATAGTTCTTATAAAGAAATATCCTTACACAGATCATGATTGTATGCAGGGAAGAGGAATTTTATCATTACATCATAGTTGGACCCAATATCAGAAACCTTGGTGTCAGTATGTATCCTATGAGAATAAGAATAAAAACACACATAGTTCTGATACATGTTTTATGCAGTTTAAAGTATTGCTGCTAGGACCTAGAATATAAAGGCATAAACCACTGAGTCATTCCTGATCCCTCTTGGACATGGGTAAAATGGATTAAATGAACCATGTATTAAAAAAAGGGTCCCTTAAGGAAAAAAACATCCCCTAATCATAATATCTTTAGAGTTTTGTTATTTACCATCGAATCCTAGTGGGGTTCCTTTAGTATTGGTTAGTCCATTTTACCAATATTCCATGAAATGTTAAGTGAATATGCACTCAGGGTATCTGGAAATTTAGACATAAAAAAGGGGGGCATGTAGTTTGAAAAGGGGATGCACAAAGGTATTTTAAATCTTAAGTAAGTTAGGTCTTAATGGGGGATACATACCCTGAGATGAAAGGGTATAAGAATTTTATGTCATAATATTTATTTGGAAATGATGATAATTCATAGATGAGTAACATCGAGGGTATATTAATCATCTTGAATAGTTGGGTTATGGAAAGTGTAAATCATGGCCCAAGAATATTTGAGTTATCTGGAGGTGGAAACCGGTGGTTAAAGGTTAACCATTAATAATGGCGAAGCCCATATTTCACAGAGTCAGGACAATAAATCCTGGATTTAAGAGGGGCCTCTCCTTTGGGACTAAAAATCCCACTAGTCACAAGCTCTGAGGTGCCGCGTTATTCACTAGAGAATCCTAGTGGTGTGACTTTAGACTAACTAGTACCTATAATCAGTTTTCTGTAAGGGGGAACTAGAAGAAAGGGAGCCCAAGATCCATGGTGTTCTAAGAGAAGAATATCAACCAGAGGAATTGGTCGGTATCAATTTAGATATTGAAGATATGAAGTTATGCCATGGATAAACTAATATTAAAGAAGTGTTCAAGCAGCCTAAAGGCCATTCCAATGTTTATTAAATACATTTCTAGGTGAAGGGATAAAACATGTGATTCTTGAGTATGTAGTCATCAGGGTGATGATATGTTCAGCATGAAGTCCTCTTGTCATACAATTTAATATCAGGTGACTAGGATGATTTTGTGCAGTTTAACATCATGTGACTAGGAAATTGTCCTGGAGTTTAACATCATGTGACTAGGATGTTATTCCCTATCCACAACATGTCATGATCATGTTAGCTAGAGTGTTATGCTAGGTCCCCTAATCTCACATGAGTCATGATTGGTGTGAGAAAAAGGAAAAACTGGGCAGTTGATTGATTATCACGAGAGTGTGTGATAGGGAATATGCAAAGGTTTCCACAATTTAATGTGGAATTTAACCTTCACATGGATCCCACTCTTGTGGAGGGTCATGATTGAGAGTGATGGAAAATCACGGCTGGGCCTAGAATGAAGGATCTAGGAATCACTACATATCTTATGATGGTAGGAATCAAGCCATGTCTGGTTATTAGATGTAAAATTCCCTGCACCACTTGAGTTTCTATGTGGTAAGAGGGATTTTTTTTGTCATATTATGGTTGGCCCCAAGATTTGGGATCTGGGCATTATTATATATCATGTGGTAATAAGAATCAAGCCATATATAGTTCTTAGAAGGAAAATTCTCTACCTAGTTCTAACCCATATGAATATAGGGGGTATTTTTTCATTCTATATGTTTTTCCTATACCCAAAATTTAGAATATGGGTTTCATTACATATCCTAAAATAATAAGAATCAATCCACATATAGTTCTTGAATGGAAAATCCCCTATATAAGTATGAACCATAGGCGGGGTGGGGGGGGGGGTATTTTTTCCATTCTATATGGTGTAGATGTACCTATGATTTGGGATTTGGGTGCTACTACATATCCTAGAATAATAAGATTCAAGACACACATAGTTATTGAATTGAAAATCCCCTATGGAGGTCTAACCCATACACAGGGAGGGGGTATTTTTTCCATTTTATATGTTTTGGATGGACTCATGAATTGGGATCTAGGCATCACTACATGTCTTGAAATAATAATAATCAAGCCACATATAGTCCTTAAATGGAAAATACCATATAGAGGTTTGACCCATATGTATGGAGGGGGTATTTTTTTCCATTCTATATGTTGTGGCTATATCCAGTATTTAGGATCTGGGCGTCACTACATATCATGATATAAAAGGAATCAAGCCACACATAGTTCTTGAATAGAAAGTTCCATGCACAGGTCTGAACCATACACATGGAGGGGGTATTTTTTCCATTTATATTGTGGATGGACCTAGGATTAGAGATCTCTCCATCACTATGTATCCTGTAGAAACATGAATCAAGATACACATAGATTTTGAATAGAAAATTCCATGAGTGGGTTTGACCCATAAGCAGGTGGGTATTTTTCCCATTTTTATTGTGGTTGGATCTTGGATTTGAGATCTAGGTGTCACTATGTATCCTATAGTAATAATAATCAAGCCACACTTAGTTCATGAGTATGGAAAATTCCCTATACAGGTCTGACCAATATATTGGGGGGGGGGGGAGGGTATTTTTTCCATTTTAATTGTGTATGGAACTAATATTGGAGACCTAGGTATAACTACGTATCCTATAATAATAGGAACCAATCCATAAATAGTTATTGAGAATGTAAAATTCCCTACGTAGGTTTGACCCATACACATGAGGGGGTATTTTTTCCATTTTATATATTGTAGATGGAACTGATATTTGAGATTTGATTATCACTACATATCCTGAAATAATAGAAATCAAGACACACATATTTCTTGAATGGAAAATCCTTTATGGAGTTCTGGCCCATACACAAGGAGGGGGTATTTTTTTCATTTAATATATTGTGGCTAGACCTAGGAATTAGAATCTGGGAATCACTACATATGCTGAAATAACATGAATCAAGTCACACATAGTTCTTTAATGTATAATTCCCTATGAAGGTATGATCCATATGAATGTATGGGGAATTTTTTTAATTCTATATATTGCTACTGGTCCCATGATTTGGGATCTGAGTGCCACTACATATCCTATAATAATAGGAATCAATCCAAAAATAGTTCTTGAATGGAAAACCCCCTATGAAGGCTTGAACCATACAAAGTGAGGGGGAATTTTTTATATTATATATGTTGTGGATGGACCTAGGATTTGGGTGTCACTACATATCCTGAAATAATAGGAATCAATCCACACATAGTTTTTAAAAAAAATCCCCTTATGGGGATCTGACTCACATATAGGTATAGGGTACTTAAATTTTCACCTACGGACAATTTTATCTCACTTGAACCAAATAATTCATGATTTGAAATCCTCCACAAAATTTAACATAATGTGGTAGTAAATATTCTGTGTAGTCCAAGATCATGTGGTAAGTAAATAAGATTCTACAAAATTTAAAGTCTTACCACTAGGACTTGGAATGATATGCAGTTTAAAGTCTTGTTTCCCAGACATGGAACACTGTGTAGTTTAAAGTCTTGTCTCCAGGACTGGTAATTCCATGAAGTTCAAAGTCTTACCACTAAGACTAAGAATGATGTGTAGTTTAAAGTCTTTACACTAGTACTAGTAATTATATGAAGTTTAAAGTCTTTACTCTAGGATTTAGAATGTTTTAAAGTTTAAAGTATTACTGCTAGGACTTGGAATGATTTTCTATTTAAAGTTTTTCCACCAAGAATTGGAATGATGTGCAGTTTAAATACTTTCTTCCAAGACTTGGAACACTGTTCAATTTCAATTATTTCTTCTAGGACTTGAAATGTTGTGCAGTTTAACGTCTTATCACCATGACTTATAATGTTGTATAGTTTAAAGTCTTGCTGTCAAAACTTGGAATCCTATGTATTTTAAAGTCTTTCCACTAGGAATTTTAATTGATAATGGAAGATATGAAAAGTAATTTTTGAGAAACCTCACATTGGTGGGGGGAATAACATGTCCCCTATCCATCATGTCCAATGATTAAGCTCTACTGGAATATAATTTATATATGATGTAAGGTACTTCCCACTTGGGTTCCAAATTTGGAGGTGTATTTCATGGTATCATTGGGGTTATAAGATCTAATACCAATTCTACTTGGAGTAATGAGAAAAGGAAAACACTATTACAAAATAGGCCTTTAACAGCACTAAAAATGGCCTTTATCAGCACTAGAGAAGCCCTGACTACCAAAGCGAGATTAAAATCCCTAATCCGTTATCAATGATATTATTTAGCGCTAATAAAGGGGATCTTAATCGGTGCTTCTAAAAGCATTATTAAAGGGGAATATTGTAGTGTGCTATTACAACACACTGCAGCACTGGTGTAGTGTGATATAACAACACACTACAACACTATTAACAACACAAGAAATCAACAAAATCAAGTACCAATAGAGAATTTAAATGAAATAAATTTTACAACAAAAATACAAGAAACAAAAATATTATAGAAATTTCAAAAATTGGTTTATAAAATTACAAAAGTATAAATTATTACATACATTTAAAAAATCAATATTCCTTTGTCTATTGATCCCAACCCTGACTCATGCTATTACCGAAAAAACCACCCCATAATAGAGGAAAAGAACACAATTGTATAAGAAATAAATTCTTATGTTAGTAATAATATAAATAAATAAATTAATAGAAACTGTTAATTTTAAACTAAACTTTGAGTCATACTAGGAACAATGTGTATCAGATTGAGTTGCGGTTGATTCTTGCACATCAAGCCATTTCTTGTTCATCTTCAAGAATTTTGTATTTTAAAATTAACTAAATAAGTATAATATAAAAATGATAAGGAAATTAATTAAGTAATAGTAGATAGAATTATGAGAAAACTATCTAGGCTCGTTTGTTCAGTTTTGGCCATGTGATGTAAGTTTTAAACTAAAATGACACATATATATTGTAAAGACACACTTGGAGTCATACCGATCACACCATGTGTCATATTGAGGTGATGATGATTCATACACATCACAAATAAATTATATTTTTTTCCTAAAGTATAAAAACAATCTGAATGAGTTTTCATAGTTTTGAGTATGTCACTTGTCTTTTTTAATAAAATGTTATTTTAAGATAGAAACACACACTTTGAGTTATACCAGTTACATAGTGTATTGATTTGATATGAGAATATTTTCTATTTGTCATAAATTATTTATGATTTTTTTCACTAAATTATCAATACAATAAGAGTGTATTTTCTTGGTTTTCAGTGAGTGACACTTTTTGAACTAAAATGTCAATTTTAAACTGATAATAGACACTTTGAGTCATACTAGGCACATCATGTATCAGATTGAGATAGAACCAATTCCTACATGTCAAAAATAACTTATTGATAATTTCAATAAAGTATTAAAACAATATGAATGAGTTTTATTAGTTTTGAATATGGCACTTGTATTTTTTACTAAAATTAATGTTAATTTTAAATAAAATGATGCACTTGGAGTCATACCGGTTACAACGTGCATCATATTTAGGTGAGACTAATTCTTACACATCAAAAATAACTTATTGATATTTTTCATAAAGTATCAAAACAATCCTAAAACGTTTTATTGGTTTTGAGTATTTGAGTTTTCTTTTTTACTAAAATTAATATAAAATTTAAATAAAAATACACACTTAGAGTCATACAGGTCATACCGTGAATTAGATTGAGGTTCAGATAATTCATAAACTTAAAAAATGACTTATAGATTGTTTTCCTAAAGTATCAAAACAATATGAATGTTTTTTTCTCAATTTTTTGTATGTCAGTTGTCTTTTTTACTAAAATTAATGTCCATTTTAAATAAAAGATTCATTTGAAGTCACACCGGTCACACCATTTTTCGGATTGTGGTAAGGATGATTCCTACACGTCCCAAATGAATTATGGACCATTTTTATTAATTATAAAATCAATCAAAATTTGTTTTATTGGTTTTTATTATGTCACTTTTCCTTTTAAAGAAAATTCCATTTTAAACTGGAAACATGCACTTCAAGTCATACCGGTCACATCATGCATCAGTTTAAAATGAAACCGATTCCTATACGTCATAAAATGACTTATGAATAATTTTAAAAAATTATGAAGACAATATAATAATGTTTTCTTGGTTTTCAATGGGTGAAATTTTTTAAACTAAAATGTCAATTTTAAACTGATAAGAGACATTTTGAGTCATACCAGGAACATCATGTATTGGACTAAGGTGTGATTGAATCCTAAACATAAAAAATGACTATAGATTGTTTTAATAAATTATAAAAACAATTAAAATGTTTTTTCTCAATTTTGAGCATGTCAGTTGTCTTTTTTTACTAAAATTAGTGTCAATTTTAAATAAAAAGAAGCACTTGGAGACATACTGGTCACACCGTGAATCAGATTGAGGTGAAGTTGATTCCTACATGTCAAAACTAATTTATGGAATATTTTCCTAAAGTATCAAAAAAATATGAATGTGTTTGATTAGTTTTGTGTTTGTAAGTTATATTTTTTTACTAAAATTAATGTCAATTCTAAATAAAAATTTTCACTTGGAGTTATACCGATCACATTTTGTGTCGGATTGATGTGTGGATGATTCCTACACATCCCAAAGGACTTATGGATAGTTTTCCTAAAATATAAAAAAACCAAATGATTTTTCCCAATTTTAAGTACATCACCTGTCTTTTTACTAAATTTTCATTTTAAATTAGAATCACACACTTTAAGTCATATCGGTCACATTGTGTGTTGGTTTGACATGAGACTAATTCCGACACCTCAAAAATGACTTATGAATCATTGTAATAAATTATCAATATAATCCAAACTCATTTTATCAGTTTTTAGTGAGTGAACCTTATTGAACTAAAATTTAAATTTTAAATTAATAATGGGAAATTTTAGTCATACCAGGAACACGGTGCGTCAAACACTTTGAGTATGTCAGTTGTATTTTTTTTATTAAAATTAATGTCAATTTAAAAAAAAAAGATGCACTTGGATTGATACCAGTCACACCATGTGTCAGATTGAGGTGAAAATAATTATTACACATCCTAAATGACTTATGGATCATTTTCCTAAATTATCAAAATAATCTGAATGCATTTTCTTAGTTTTTAGTATGTCAGTTGTTCTTTTTACAAAAAATAATTTCAATTTTAAATAAAAATATGCACTTGCAGTCATTCTAGTCACACTGTATGTCAGATTGAGGTGCATCTCATTCCTACATATCCCAAATGACATATGGATCATTTTACTAAAGTATTAAAACAATATGAATGTTTTTTCTTAGTTTTGAGTATTTCACTTGTCTTTTTTTCCAAAATGTCATTTTAAACTGGAAACATGCACTCTAAGACATACCAGTCACATCATGTATCAATTTAGCTTGAGACTAATTCCTACACATAAAAAATGAATTATGAATCGTGTTCTTAAATTATCAAGAAAATTCGAGAACATTATCTTGGTTTTTAGTGAGTGACACTTTTTTGAACTAAAATATAAATTTTAAACTAATAACAAACAATTTGAGTCTTACGGGGAACATCATGTATCATAGTGAGGTGAGGCTGATCACTACACATAAAAAATAACTTATGGATCATTTTACTAAAGTATAAAAACAATTCTAATGTGTTTGATCTGTTTTGAGTATGTTCATTGTCTTTTTTACTAAAATTAATGTCAATTTTAAATAAAAATAAGCACTTGGAGTCATACCAGTCACACTGTGTGTCATATTGAGGTGAATATGATTCCCAAACATCCCAAAGTCTAAAAAAAATTCTAATTTCCAATGTAACTATGATTCCCATTGGATTTCTTTGTCAAAATTCCAATACTGCATATTGGTCATTGAACAGTGGTGTTGGTAGTTTGAAAAAAGAAATTCAATGGAAAGCATGGTAACATTGGTGGAAATGAACATGTTATCTTTTATGTGTTGTTGTAGATAGTTCAAAGACAAATATGACTTCCCAAAATATATGTGAAGAAAACTAAATAATTATTAAATAAAAACAATAAGAAAATTAACTTACAAATAGTATATAAAATGATGTAAAAATTAATTAAATAAGTAGTGCGAATTCAACTTTTCATGACGGTTGTATACATTCTTGACCCATTTTCTTGTCGTCATTATCTTAGTTATAGGATTGAAGTATAATATCTCAGGAGCATGAGCAAGTTTGAACAAACCACCCCAACTCGAACAAAAGAATCCATCTGTATAAGAAAACAATTATTATGTGAGTAATAATAAAAAGAAGTAAATTAAATATAAATTTTAAATAGTACATCAATTATATGGACAATTATTTTATTGTAAAAACATCAATATTACCACTGTGATTGAGTGGAGGCAACATCTTTTCTCTTCCTGTAAATGTAGTGGAGAGAACTTGAAGTAAAATGATAAATGAAAACACTATAGGGGTGAGAAGGTTTTGGGGGAGAATAATTCTGTGTAAGTTTTGGTTTAGAAAGGCATGAAAAATAAACAACAATATTTTAAAATATAAAAACTATGAAAATATGACTTCCCAAAATATCTTTGAAAAAAACTAAAAAATTATTAGATAAAAAGGATAAGGAACTTAAATTACAAATAATATATAAAATTATGACAAAATTAAATAAATAAGTAGTAGTAACTCACCTTTTCATGATGGTTATATCCATTCTCAACCCATTTCTTTATTTTCATTATCTCAGTTACAACGCAGAAATCCAATCTCTCACGAGTATGAGCAGCTTTGAACAAACCACCCCAACTTGAACAAAAGAATCCACCTATTTTAGAAAACAATTATTATGTGAGCAGTACTAAAAATAAATAAATCAAACATAAATATGAAATAATTAAATATTTCTATAGAAAATTATTTTATTATTTAAACATCAATATTACCTCTATGATTGAGTAGAGGTAGCATCGTTGCTCTTCCTACAATGCTTGTGGAGGGAAATTGAAGGAAAGTGATAAATGAAAAAAATAAAGGGGTGAAAAGGTTTTGAGGGAGAATAATTCTATAGAATTTTTAGTTTAGAAAGACATAAAACATGGAAAGAAATCTTTTAAAATAAAAGAACTGTGAAAATATGAATTCCTAAAATATATGTAAAAAAATCTAAATATGTATTAGATAAAAAAAGAAAAGAAAATTAACTTACAAATAGTAGATAAAATGATGAAAAAATTAATTAAATAAGTAATATTAATTCACCTTTTCATGATGGTTGTATGAATTCTTGACCCATTTCTTTATTTTCATTATCTCATTTGTAGCCCAAAATTCTGATCTCTCATGAGCATGAGCAGCTTCGAACAAACCACCCCAACTCAGAAAAAACAATCCACCTATATAAGAAAACAATTCTTATGTGATTAGTACTAAAAAGAAATAAATTAGACATAAATATAAAATAATAAAATATTTCTATAGATAATTATTTTACTATGTAAACATTAAGATTACCTCTGTGATTGAGTAGAGGCAACATCGTTCCTCTTCCTACAAAGGAAGTAGAGAGAACTTAAAGGAAAGTGATAAATTATAACACTGTAGGGTTGAAAAGGTTTTTAGGTAGAAGACATATGTGGAAGTTTTGGTAAAAAAAGACATGATATATAAACATAAATCTTATAAAATTAATAAACTCTGCAAGTAATAATGAAAATTAAATCAACATTTCATTATATAATTTTTTAATAAAATAGAGAAATTAAATCGTGACATTACCTTTATGTATTACCAAATGATTTCCTTAGTTATAGTTTGTTATTACATGGGATTGGTAACATCATCATGCATAGAATAATTGTCAGCATGAGTAGTCAAAAATTTAATTTAGATTATATAAATATAGTAGAGAACAAATAATATTATGAGGAAAAAACATAGTATATTAAAAAAACTTTTACATTATCATTTAACTCTATTTTTAAAGGTTTTATGGATTTGTATCCTCTATAAAGAATCCAAATCCACTATTTTTAGTCCCCTCTAATGTAGAAGACATTTTCTACATTGGGACCAGCTTGAACTGATTGTGATCTCCCAATGAAAGGGTCATCCTCTATTGAATTTTCATCTGACCCAACCGTTTTTTAGTCACCAGTAGGAAAATAAACCAATTATTGTTTGTTGGATGTGAGACATAAAATACTTACACTGTATGTGATTCCATTATTAACGTCTTTTATGTCCCCCCTTCCACACTGAAATTCACCTTCATGAAGCCCATTTCATCAAATTTCACTGTACCCCTATTATCAACCCATTTACAATGTAAAATAGGCACGTGAAATGTTTTATAATTCAACTCCTATATCTATTCAACAATGATAAAATATGAAATATTTTCGTAAATTAGATTTCTATCCTTGGAACCAGATTTGTGCACCACTTCCGTCGCAAGTGTAACACCATCATTTTTCATCATATTGTGGTCATCATGATATTTTGTATAGAAAATATAACCATTGATTATAAAACCAGTGTAAGATATAACATTGAAATTAATTCCCCTAGTTATCCATCAAATTCATTCATAAATTGAATCTGGATTTTCAGATAACTCCTAATAAATTTAATCTTTAAACCATTCTATAAAATGTTGATTATGTGTATTTGATATCCATCCTTTATCCCTTGATGGATTAAAATCTCTAAGAATTTATTTGTGGAATTAAACGTATGGATCAAAATCTTCACTGTTATATAAAATACAAAGGTACACTTTATCCTACTTCATGAAGGTAATTATAACAAAATCTCTTCTAAAAATCACTTCGCCCATAAGGAGTCCACTGTGATGAGAGTTTAGGAGACCGATGCTATCAACATCTGATAGGTAATCGGTACAAAATTCAATATATTCTTTAAAAATACATCGTTCTGCAATATAACCTTCCGAATGACTTTAATTCTTGATATACCCTTTCAAAATCTGCATATACCATCCAGTGGGGTACATCCATCTATAATGAACATGTCTACATATTTGAATCTCTCTAAACAAGTGAAGCATCATGTGGGAAATTATATCATATAATGATGGTGGGAAGAACATATCTAATTCACATAATATAACTGCAACCTCCCTATTCATTATTGGAAACTTTATCGGTTCTATAACTTTACTATATACATCTTTGAAAAATAAAAAGATTCTGGTTAATGTATGCCATAATTTTTTAGGCAGAATGTAATGAAAAGTAACTTGCATCAAATATTACATAAAAACATGACATTCATGTGATTTTAGTCCTTGTAAATTAAAATTATTCATTGAAACAAAATTCTTGATATTTTATGAATACCCATCTGGAACTTTTAGACTATTAAGGAAAAGGAAAAATTGCAAATTTGATCATCTGTATATAGTGTAATCTATTATAAGAAGAAAAGTCCTCCCTTTACCCTTCACCAGTCCTAACTTTTCCAGTATCCCCATGTCAATCATATCCAACCTAGCCTTGATGGCATATTTCATTTTTCTACGAAGATTTTGCAACATTCCAATAACACTATCAAATACATTTTTTCTACATGCATGGAATCAAGAAAGTGTTTGATGTACAAATAATTCCAATATAGTAATTTAAATAAACTTGATCTCTTCTTACAAACTTATTTCATAAGGTTTTTCAAAAATGGTTTACCAAAAATAATGTCAATATATTTTAATTTATAGAATAGTTGATCACCCATTAATGGAGATGGTGTTGAACCTTGTTCAATATTCCTATCAAATACTATTGTCTAGGATTGGTATTTAGGTCATCAGGGTAAAATTTTATGATGTCCTAAAAACATTGTTTTCGAGTAATGTTTCAACTAAACCGAGTGTGTGCATTCTTCAAAAATGGGACACCCCAACATTCCTTTAATGCTATAGCCTGATAAATTTCTCTAATAAGGGAAGTTATTTATCATCCCATACAATATGTACCTCAATTTGAATTCCTCACTTCTATGAGCATCATACATTGTAAAACCTATACCCCACATCAATTTCAGATCTTCGATCAATGGATCCAAATGGACATCAATATCATTACTAGTTTGATTTAGTCAAGATATTAGTAAATACAACATAATGTATTTTTACTTCAACCATAACCATGGTAGAAATTTATAATTTACCAATATGACGGGCCACGTACGGTGAGTACTACTCTATATACCAAAATGATTTATTCTATTTGTAGATAACTCATGATGAAAGTTTCTCAGCTCATTTTCAAATTTAGGATACTCATAATCAATTTATTATATTGAGGAGAATATATTAGATGATGTAGGTTCCCATATTTAATTCTTGTGTCTACTTGGCATGTTAATTGTCTCATAGTTTTCTGACATCCATATATTCTTCTAAACTATAGAATGATAGGGAACTTCCATACCGATTTTTATGGACTTGATTCATATTTCTTATATCGATTCACGCCACGCTTAGGAAATTTTACGAGCGATTCATGGTCATTTTGAAAAAATATAAAATAATTTATTGAATCATGTATTTTTAAATATCATTCCCATTGAACTTAGCAGTCGTTTAGCCTCATATATTCAACATAGTAGTTCATTTTCTTCTGGTAGCATATCATTTAGAAGACCAAGTAGTTCTGTAAAGTTGGTGTCACTCCATCCACTCCCAAATTTTAAATTATATAAATTCAATACAGTTGAAAATGTTGTGTATTTAGTACAACCAGTATACAATGGTCTCTTATAAAATCTATTTAATATCTCAAACAACTTTGGACAATCATGAAGTTCATCTTTAATTTCCATTGTCATTTCTTCCATGCGATCTCCATCATTATTTACACTGGTATTCATATCAAATGATCCATTAACCGTAGTATCATCCCAATCGGTGTGCACATTCAATTTTTCCTTATATTTAGTCCATCATTTAAAAATTTGATATATTTTATGAAAAATCAATCTTCCAACTATTCTGGATTAATTTTTCTTGAATAACAACAACATAAACCTGAAAAAAGGATTTGAGAAGGGTCGTATGTATGATCTATTGCAAACTTGATGAACTCTTTAACTCCATATTCATAAAATTTTTACAAACAATTAGCATGTATTCATTTTTTATTCATATCCATACTATTGGGTTTATAAAATATTCATTTTTTCTAATAAATAAATAAATACACATGACATAATCATTATCAAAGGTGAAAGTTATAGATAATTCTAATAAGGAAAACCCAACATTTTATTATTTTAAAGAATTTCAGTATGATTTGAAGAAAATGACTTATTGAATTTAAGAAAATAATTAATCTACTTTGGTAGGTTGTATCCTATGAATTCATCCAAAAGTGAAAGTTATAGGCAACCGTCATCCTCATCAGCTCATCTTTCAAAAAGTTATCATTGTATTTTATTGTTTGATACTCATCCTCTATATCTTGTGGACACACACCTATTTTTATTGAAAAAATATAATTATTAGTCATCCTTGGGATGAATACTACTTAGATTAGTACAAGAAACATAAAAGAGATGGGGGATGAGTCTCAAGAAACAAATTTCAATAATAAATGTTCAGGAGGTGAAATGATGAGCATGACAGTTGTACTCCATTGTGTTCTATAAAAGGGGTAATGCCTTCTATTTTTGAAAATTAAACCATTAGAACCAGTTATTAACTCATGGTCTATTGAAGGTGATATTTTGGGGGCATACATGTTTGTAATGACCTGAACTCGAAGAGCCACCCGAACAGTGCTAAACGGGTCGGGTGTTACTACCTTTGGCGCACCTCCTCAAATGCTAAAGGATGCTGACTAGTAGTGAGGGTGTAAACAGGTATAGTGGGAGAGGATATACCCTATTGGAGGAAATACTAGTACTGGTTCAAACATAACATAAAATCAGAAGACTCTGTAGACTCAAACCAAACCTTCATAGCGGAAGCACAAACAATAGTAATAAACAGTGGAAGAAACAAATATAAAAAAAAACTACAGAATGTAAACACAACAGCATGATGAACCACTTGTAACAACTACTAAAAGATACAAATCATGCATCCATAGCAAGTCAATATATAAAAGGGTGCCAATGGATAACCAACAGTAGCTACAATAAACAAGGTAAGCATGTGGGTATAGGAAAGAAAGAAAAACAAAGTAAACTCCAACTAGGCAAGACCTCAAGGTCCCTACCATCTCCATGTGACAACTAAAACAGTCCAACTCCTGAAGCTGGTCTATTTTCTGCACATAAATCCATAAAGTCTACACATGTACCGAATGTCCCGTGCAGGTTGTGAGATGAATCTTAGTAGGATACCAACCAATGGTGAGTACCTAATATAAGTGTTTAAGAAGTCATGCATTTATAAAGAAAATATAAAATAGTATGATGCACAAATAAACACAAACTCTACTGGTGCTCAGGAGACACTATTGAGTGTCACCTACTTCGACCAACGCTAGAATCTTTGTCATGTAACCTGACACCATGTATCCCCTGACGCCGTGTGTCTCAAGTACCGACATTCAGAAGGCACAACCAAGAAGTAGTAACTCGAAGGAACAACGATGCCTGTCCTCAAATATGTAACCAGAGGGAAAATGATGCCTACCCTCAAATAAAGTAACCGGAGAGACAACGATGTATGCCCTCAAATCCCGATGAGCCTCTACCCCCAACCCGATAGCCTCAACACTATCCCCTGAAGGTTCCTCACCTTCCATGTGGATTCCTATGACAAGAAACCCCAAACCAATAGTACATAAACCGCAACTAATAGAGGCCTCTACCCACATGAGTGGTCAAAACCACCTCATCACAGAGTCTCCTTGTGTGCACACTACTCAAAGTTTTGTGTGAGTGGTAATCACCAAAATAGTACCCAAGTCACAATTTCTCTGACACCTCATATCCCTGCGACCATGTCGCTCAAGTATGATGGCCTCACCATGCAAGTAACTCGAGCCATGCCCAACCTGACAGTCAGACTGACTCAAGCCGACATCCCTGAAACCCAATCCCATGGTCAGAACCACCTAATGTAACCCGGGCCAAGCCCAACCTGTGATCAGCATCACTCAAGAATATCTTCTCCACGCCCAACACAACCCGAAGGTTCCAAAATATGAAATATCACACATCAAATATATATTTAATGAAAAGAAATACTTAAACCAGGTAAACAAACTAAACAGTTGAATTTCACTTTCTAGGTACTGTCCCATACCAGCAATAAGGTCTAAAAAGCCTCTAATAAGTCATATCAAGGTTTAATAAACCAAAATCAACTGTTTAGAACAATACAGTTCAATTATAACCATTTTTACACTCCCCGACCAAAATTCCCCGATGAGCAACGACCCCTCGCCTGGCCCCGCTCAAGGAAAACAGGTAAATGGCTTACCCAAAGGCATCCCACAGGTCTCATAATCAATTTAACATATTAAAGCAGGTATGAAATGGTCTTTATAAAAATAACCAAATATGCGCCAATGGAAGTGCCACCCAAAAGTCCATGAAAACACGAAATAAGGTTTGCACCACCTACCTGAGACTCGTAGATGTAGGCACGTCTAATATTGAGCTCCAATTCGAACCTGCTCTTCGTAGATCTACATTTCTATCAAATCCTAACAATTCCACTCAGATGAAATCTGTGGTGGGTGAGGCAAGGAAACTAGAACAAAATAGGGTGCACAGGTTTATCCTTACTGATGCGATCCCACAACCACAAACAGATTTAAGAACGGACTTCATATAAAGAATCTAGGGCAAGGTATGTAGTTCATGATTTCAGAATGGAACTGTTCCAAAGTTGGGGAAGAAGAAGATATTTTCCGAAATAAGACGCGACACTCTTTCATTTAAGTGAATAAAAATAAAAATACATGTCATGTATAAAGGAATATATGAAATGTAGTGGCCTTTTCTATACTTTGACTTAAGAAGAGGTAGCCACATGGCTTGGACGCACCATACGGGTCAGCACACAACTAGAACTCATCTGGTACGTGGAAAATAAAAATACATGGCCTGTCCAGCAACCCTACACACCATATAGTAGAAAATTATTACACGGTCATCACTCGGAATGTACTCGGTGAGCATGCGGCCGGTACATGCCTAACCCATACACAGTGTGTACTTTGGATTACATGGCGTGTAATCTGAAATTTTTTAGAACTTTTTAGATTTTTCCTAGTTTTATCAGAAACAAGTCAAAAATTCAAACAAGGTCGGGATTTTGACCCAATCTAAAAATCTGGGTTCTTACAATCTCCCCACCTTAACATAGCTTGTCCCCGAGCTATCAAACAAAACCTGGAGATGGCTCCGAACATACCACCTGGATAAAAGTAACCCAGACTACCCTGGTCTTAAAGGTTTTGGCTAAATTCCCCAAGGGGCTCCCAACTTAGGAATTGACTAACTCGGTCTCAACCCTACAAACTCAAACCAAGAAAAGGTTCACTAACCTGTTTCCGAACTCATGGTCCTCTCGTGACACATCATCACCCCTGCACCTCATTGATTCTCCTGTCTTGTTTCTGACACCCAAATGTATCCTGCACCACATCGGTGTCCGCCTCCATGAGGACCTACATCCCATGGATGCTCAAAATGAACCTGGTACCTAGAACCTTAAGTAACCCACATCCTCGATGCCCCGATTCCCACGACACCTCAAGTAACCTGCATTATCGATGCCTTGATGCCCAAGGATCCTCATGTAATCGTATCCTTGATTCCCCTAATTCCACACATATCATACATATATATAAATATATCACAGACCCAATATAGTGTCAAACCCACTGACCAACATCTAGTCAGTACACATAAATCCTGTACACCTCATTCAGTCAAAGAAGACATGCCCCAACAGGCCATGCCAAAACAAGTAAAGACAAAACAGATCACAAATACACCTACAGTGTACCTCTAACCATCATCGGCTCACCAGCTTGCTCAGCCTATGATAGCTCCATAGAATGCACCTGAACTAACATATGGATATCTAAATCCTGTCTTCCTTGCAGTGCTGCACCAGTCACCGACCAATGACCCTTCAGCTGGGTCCCACTGTCTCTGTCACATCCTCTATGTGCAGCTGAACCTTGGTTACCCTCTCCTAGTACCGAAACTAAACCAACTCTAGATTCCACCATTTGTCCTAGTCCCTACATGCCAACTCTCTAAGAAGGCTTCCTGTAGAACCTATCAAGATGCCCGACCTGTCCACATGCCCAAAACTCCTTTGGAGGTCTATCGCACTAAGTCTGAACATAACCTGGCTGTCCACACTGAAAGCAAACCACTGAAGAACTGCTATGCAATGGTCTAGATGAGTCATTATCTTGACTTCCCTACTAGAACTCATCATGTCATCGCTTCCTACTTTCTAAACCATTACTTGAAGTTGTCTCCCGACCAACATGGGGCCTATCCCTCTGGTTTCCCTCCACTATGAGTGCCCGATTCACCGCCTCTGAGAATGAACCCATCCTGATGATATTCACCTAGATTCAAATGGTGTTTTGCAAGCCATCCTCAAAGCGCCTCACCCTTTTCAAGTCATCGCTTACTATACTAGGTGAAAAGAGATACAACTCAGTGAAAGTAGCTGCAAAGTACATGTCAGACATGTCTCCCTACTTAAGGTTCAAGAAATCCTGAGCTCTCTCGTCCCTCAGTGTATTTGGGTAAAAGTGCTTGAAGAACCTGTCCTCGAAGTCTTTCCATGCTAGTACTTCATGCCTGCAATCCTAAACCTACACATCCCACCAGTGCTTTTCCGGTCCTCTCAGCATGTATGTCGCTAGCTTGACCCTCTACCCTAGAGGTGTCTCGAGCTATTCCAAGATTATTTGAATGCTCTCTATCTAGTTCTCAGCTGCTTGCGGACCACCCTCACCCTAAAAAAGAGGTGAGTGCTGTGACTAGAACTTCTGCATCAGATATTCCATAGATGGATCTACGACCTATGCACTTTTGTCGATCCCCTGCAAGACATGTAACAAACTAGACTGGATCTTCTCATCGAGCCATGACACGAACGCTGCCAAACCCAGATATTATCCTTCCTGTACTAGATCCAGAACCTGATCATGTCCCTAAGCCTGTACTTGTAGCTCATGCTCTGCCTGCACTGAATCTTGAACCTGACCCTGCCCCTATGGAACTGTACCATCCCCCCTAATGCTCCATCTAATTCATCAAAAAGAACCCACTAAATACCATAAATGGGAAGAAAACCTACATATATAACAATATATATATAACACATATAAGGAAAGAAGTAAAAGTAAGTGCATAACCACTACCCTTACTCTCCCCCACCGTGACCCATTCCCATGACATCCCGACCTCATGGCCTGCTTACCCGCCCTCATAGAGACAAGTATCAAAAGTACCTTAGGCCATGCCCATCCTGACAACCAATGTTGGCGCCAACCCGATGACCTATTCTCCCAATCAGGGTGATCAAAATCACCTCAACCATGGTACCTGCCTGCTCATACAAGATCCAGGCCCAAAAATATGCTTCTATATGTAATTCACAACATATAAAGCGTGACATAGTACATTACAATAAACTAGAAATTCCATCAGGAATTTCACCTATCACATTTCAAAGCATACAAAGCATGTAAATTGATATTATTCACATGGATTTATCACTTCACAAAGCATACATGTAGTTATTAAATTGAAAAACCCTAAAAATGTTCCTATCAAAAGCCAAAAAATCATGCCTTGCTATACCAGGACAAGGTCCAATTCTCTCTTACCACACCGCGTCAAGGGTTACATATCACAATCAATAAAATCACACACCAAGTGATCCACTGAGGTGAAAATCATATAAATTTTAATATGATAAAAAATAAAACAACAATTACCACCCATGGAAACTTGGTCCATCCCTCATACCTGGGGCTGTAGGTACCCAAGAACAAGCTATAAACCCAGTTCCAATTACAACTTATCTCCAGTCTACCATAACCCAAACAGTAAAAACTAACAGAAATAAAAAGAGAAGTCTCAATCTCATTAGTATCCAGGAAAACACTACTTTTAAATCCGTGTCAAGAATCCCTCTGATACCACTTTGTAACTACTCAAACTTGAACAACCAACCGAACAATGCTAAACGGGTCGGGTGTTACTACCTTAGGCACACCTCCCCGAACGCCAAAGGACAACGAATAGCAGTGAGAGTGTAAACAAGTATAGTGGGGAGGCTATACCATCTCTAAGTAAATATTGGTATTGATCCAAGCATAACATAAAATCAGAATACTCTGCAGACTCGAACCAGACCCGCATAGAGGAAGCACAATCAATAACAATAAATAGTGGAAACAAAAAATATAAACAATAACAGTAGAATGTAAACACAACATCATACTGAACCACTTGTAACAACTACTAGAAAAGAAAAATCATGCATCCATAGCAAGTCAATATATAAAAGAGCGCCAATGGATAACCAACAATAGCTACAATAAACAAGGTAAGCATGTTGGTATAAGAAATAAAGAAAAACAAAGTAAACTCCAACTAGGAAAGACCTCAAGGTCTCTACCATATCCATGCAATAATTAAAATAGTCCATCTTTTGAAGCTAGTCTCTTTCATACAAGTAAATCCATAAAGTCTATACATGTCTCGAAGGGTTTGTGAAGGGTGTGAGATGAATCTCAGAAGGATACCACCCAATAGTTCATACCTAATATAAGTGTTTAAGCATGAATAAATTTATAAAGAAAATAGTAAACAATACAATGCACAAATAAACACAAACTCCACTGGTGCTCAGCAACCACCATAGAGTGTCACCTGCTTCCGCCAACATTGTAATCTCTATCATGTAAACCGACACCATGTGCCCCCTAACACCACGTGTCTCAAGTACCAACGTCCCACAGGCATGCCCAAGAAATAGTAACTCATAGGAACAATGATGCATGTCCTCAAATAAGTAACTGGAGGGATAGCGATGTCTACCCTCAAATATAGTAATCAGAGGTATAGCGATGTCTTCCCTCAAATCATGGTGAGCCTCTTAACCCAACATGATAGCCTCAACACTATACCCTGAAGGCTCCTCACCTTCCATGTGGATTCCTACGAAAATCAACCCCAAACCAATAGTACCTAAACCGCAACTAAAATGGGCCTCTACCCACATGAGTGGTCAAAACCACCTCATCATGAAGTCTCCCTATGTTCACACTAATCAAAGTTCTGGTTGAGTGGTAATTACCAAGATGGTACCCAAGCCACAATTTCTACGACACCTCATACCACTACGGCCATGTCACTCAAGTATGATGGCCTCTCCATCTAAGTAACCAAGGTCCGACTCAACCTGACAGTCACACTATCTCAAGCTGACATCCATGACGGCCAATCCTGTGGTCATAACCACCCAATGTAACCTGGGCTAAGCCCAACCTGTGATCAACATCACTCAAGAATATCCAGGCCACACCCAACACAACCCGAAGGTTCCAGTATATGAAATATCACACATCACATATATATTTAATCAAAATAAATACTTAAAACATGAAAACAAACTAAACAAATGAATTTCACTAGCTAGGTGTTGTCCCATACCAACACTGAGGTCTTGAAAGCCTATAATAAGCCATATCAAGGTTTAATAAACCAAACTCAACATTTTAAAACAATAAAGTTCAATTATAACCATTTTGACACCCCAACCAAAATTCCCTGATGAGAAACGACCCCTTTCTCGACCCCACTCCAGAAAAATAGGTAAATGGATTACCCAAAGTCATCCCACGGGTCACATAATCAATTTAACATATTAAAGTAGGTATGAAATAGTATTTCTCAAAATAACCAAATACTCGTCAATGGCTACGCCACCCAAAAATCCATGAAAACACAAAAAAGGTATTCACCACCTACCTGAGACTCGTAGAAATAGGCATTCCAATATTGATCTCCAATTCAAATCCGATCTTCATAGATCGACATTTCCTTCAAATCACGACAATTCCGCTCAGATGGAATCTGTGGTGGGCGAGGCAAGGAAACTGAAACAAAATAGGGTGTGTAGGTTAGGCTTTCTGATGCGACCTCACAGCCAATGAAGGATTGAAGAATGGACTTTGCATGAAGAATTTAGGCAAGTTATGTAGTTCGGGATTTCGGAACGGGACTGTTCTGAAGTTGGGGAAGAAGAAGATCTTTTCCGAAATAAGACGCGACACTCTTTCATTTAAGAAAATAAGAATAAAAATACACGGCGTGTATAAAGGACTACTCATTATGTAGTATCCTTGTCCATACTTTGACTTAAGCAGAGGTAGACACATGGCTTGGAAACGCCACACGGGTCGATACACAGCTATAACTCAGCCGGTACATGGAAAAGAAAAATACACGGCGTGTCTAGCAACCCAACACGCCGTGTAGTAGAAAATTCTTACACAGTAATCACATGACATGTACTCAAAGAGCATGCGGCTGGTACACACCTAACCCATACACAATATGTACTTTGGAGTACACGGTGTGTAATCTGGAAATTTCCAGAACTTCCCAAAATTTTCCTAGTTTTCTTAGAAGTAAGTCAAAAATTCAAATATGGTCAGGATTTTGACCCGTTCTAAAAAACAAGGTTCTTACAATGTTCATATCTATGATTCAAGGGGTATCAGTAGGGACATGTTATGATATATGAATCCTTATGGCCTCTATAAATTCTATATTTATAGGATAAATCCCACTTTTAATAATTTCAATCCTCTAACTAAGACTGGTCCTACCTCTATTAAAACAATCCATCAAGTCTTTATTAAATATCTTAAATAAAAAAATATATAATATAAGAAATTAAAGAGTAATAAGAAACCCAAATATAATAAACAATAATAATAAACTATCAATCCATCAACTATAAGACATAAATATATATTGATAAAACATTTTAATAAATAAAGAGTTATTTCATATACATGTATGGTAATCATAGATTCATAGGGGTGGAACCAATACCTATAGACCTAAAATGATTAATACATAAAAATAATTTCTAATAATTTTTCTAACATATATAGAATTTAATAACCTCTATTATATTTTTTTTGGAACAAGTGATCTAACAACCTAAGAAATTATTACATTAAATATTGAGGGTATATCAAATATTTAAAAACATATCAAAATTATAATTTCAATTTCAATTAAAAATTGATAAGGAATGAAAAAAATAGTTTTTGGAAAATAATATACCTAATAACAATAAAGGTTTTAAACATCTCAAAATTCTTAGTTGATAATTTGATTCGAGAATTATGTCTAGATAGGTTGAAAACAAGAATTATTTTCAAGCATAATAAGAGTAGGATTTGTAAGAGAATTTCATTTTCATGGACATTATGGGTTATACGGTTATTTTTGGAACATAGTATAAAATTTTAGTCATAATGAGATAAATAATAGTAATTTTAAAAGATATAGAGTTTTTAAGATAAAGGGGAGATGAACCACTCTGACAAAAATAGTTTTGAAGTGAGATGAATCTTCATAAGTAAAATTGGATGATGAATTTCAACCATTGAATGAACTCTATTAAAATTGTGTCAAATTAAACAGTTGTATGAAGGATTTCCAAGATTTTATAAAAACATAGATGAATGTTACAAATATTTTTAACCAAATGAATATACTTGTAAAATAAAAGTATATTCATGAACACTGTGGGTGTATCCTTGAGGGATTTAAAAAGTCATAGTTCCCTTGAGGATGGATATGTGAGACTGGTTAATCCTTGGATAGCTATTTATCCCTAGTAATATATCTTCTTCCTCATATTTTACATAGTGAGGAATTATTGTGGATTATATTGAAAGAATCCCACTCAAAATTTGGGTGATTCTTTTAACCTATAGATACATCATGTTGGAACCTCCTTGTATGGAGTGTGTTTTACAATCTCTTATTTATTGATAAAAAACCATGATTATTTTATTACTAATGTTTCACAAGTTGTATGGTAGTATTTTATATGATAAGACTGATTCTATGATATTTATGCTAAGTATTATGGAAAGTCACCATTGGATGGGGGACACTATTACCTCCAAGATGAGCTACCACCAGACAAGAGTCGTTATTAACACCAAGACGAGCTACCACTAGACAAGAGTCACCATTACCACCAATATGAGTTAAAACCATATGGAAGTAAACATTACTGCTAATATGATCTACTACCAGACCGAGTCATCATCACCATCAAAAAGAGCTTCTGCTGGAGGAGTCACTGTCAGAGGTGAGTCACTACCAGATGCTAAGTCACTGTTAACTTCTTATTACCACTGCTATTTGAGGACTTTGGTGTGAATGTATCAATAGCTAAATCTATTCATGGATTGTTTGACCAATTATTCAAGAATTAGTAAAATCCGATCTAAGGATTGTGGATCTCCTCCAACTGATGCTGCTATATATTCACAAAGGATCTCTCTCTCTAAAACATATACTATAGAATCCTCATCAGATATGATCTCTTACTGACAAAAAAACCTATAGTGTATTGTGCAACTGAATTTTTGAATTCTCATGAACTTGCTGATTCACATTCTATGAAGAAAATGACACAGAAGCACAAAAACCATTACTGAGATTGATTGATACATCATACATAGATCAATTGAAACATACCTACATATTTCTACAATCCTCTGTTCTGCTTACATTTTACATACCAAAGCACAAACTCTTCACCAATATTGATCTAAGGACTATGAAAATACATAACACATCATACTGATCTTTTTCTTTTCTTATTTTTTTTCTATCTATTTTACTTTTGAGTAGTGTGTTGTTTTCTTATTATCCAACAAATACTGTCTTCTACAAATTCCTAGAGATACTTATTATTCTCTTCGTCCTAAATATGTTTCCCACTGTGTTTGTGGAAGAGTCCCCTTTGTGAACTGTGCTATTCTTACATCCCATGAATAACTGTGGAAGAGGATTTTTAGCCTGTAAAGCTTGTTACTATTGACTATATACCTAATCCAGGTTTTGGATTTATTTGATTATATTTATAATCTTCTTGGCAATAGGTGATTTCCAAGTGGAGGGGATTAAGTCTCACCTTGAGACTAAACCTCTTGTTTATTCTACTGTGTCTTTATATTTTTTTTACTACTATATCCTAGATTATTGTTATATCTATAAAAAATTCTATTAATTTTATAATTAATATTAACTAGTATTGATGCTTGTTTTGGTCTAAGTAAATTGATTTCAAAAGTTAAAGCATTTCTAAAAAATATTTTAGATGATACTTAATCATTCTTTAAGAAATATTTTAAAAGGATAGATCTTATATTGATCTTCTATTTTGGTTAATGGTCTAGTTTATTTTTATTAAGGGGATTTTAATTTAACCTAATCTTGAACAAATTTTTTTATTGGGAACTCAATTCACCCCCTCTCGAGTTACTCACTCCGAACAACATTTGGTATCATAGGGTAGTTTCTTATATATATATATTAAACTTTTTAACTGTGATTTTAGTTGTATTATAAAGATCTCAAATTTCTATCATTTCTAAATTTTAGTTCTTTATGGATAATAGAAAATAAGGATATTCTACCAACAGACCTCCTTATTTTAATGGTACAAATTATGCTCAATGTAAAATCAAAATGAAAATTCATTTGAAAAGTATAGGTTTTGACATATGAATTGTAATAGAAGATCAATTTGAAATACCAAAAATTTCTAAAAGTAAATGGAGTAATGTTACAAAAACTACTTACAATAATAATTATAAAGCTATGAATGATTTGTTTTGTTCTTTATGAGACAATGGATTTAATAGAATATATACTTGCAAATATGCTTTTAAAATATGGGATACCTTATCTATCTCACATGAAGGAACATAAAATGTCAAATAAATGACATTAAATACATATAATATTAAATATGATACTTTTAAAATGAAATATGATGAATCTATTTTTGATATGTATCTCAAGTTCAATGAGATAGTCAAAACCATGCACTAACTTAGAAAGTAAGTGACAAACAATGATCAAGTGATGTGACTAATTAGATTCTTACCAAAAATATGGAGAGGAACATTTGTGTCAATTAGATAATCATGTGATGTAAGTAAACTACCTGTAAAATAATTTATAGGAAATATGATGATGTATGAAGAAGAGATTAAAGCAACAAATATTGATAAAGATGAACCAAAAATAAAATTAATAACCTTAAAATATACAACCTATAGACAAAGAGAAAATGTAAAAACTAAAGATTCCAATGAATAAGGATATCTTAATGGCAGTGATGATGAATTGGAACACATGGAAAAAATATTCAAGAAATTATATGGAAAAAACAAGTTCTTCAAAAAGTTAAATTTTTGAGGAGATTATGATAAAAAAGGAAAGTGGAAAAAGGATTGGGGAAAGGATGACACTAAAAATGAAGTCACCTATTATGAATGCAAGAGGAAAGGTCACATTAAAGTCAACTTTCCAAAATTGAAATATAAATAGAAGCATGAGGATAAGGGTAGAAGATACAAAAAATACATGAAACCAGCATGGAGTGCCTCTGAAGATAGCTCAAGTAACACATAAACTAATCAAGAAGATAAGTCTTAAATATCCAATATGTGATTTACAAAAATCATATTAGAGGTAAAAAAATGTTCTTCCTATTTCTCCCACTAATGTTTTATACATTTTTGAAAATGAAGAAAGTAATGAAAATGAGGAAAACATGAATAAAAAACATTTGTATGATTACTGTAACATGATGGAATACACATTTAATGAGTAGAAGATAAATAAAAGTCACTCAAGAAACATCATGATTTAATAGTAAATGTTAAAAATAACCTTACTATTGAAAAGAAGAAAAATGATTCACTATTGAAAGAAAACAATGAATTAAAATTTTCAAATGAACAGTTGAAGAAAGACATAGAAAAATTTACCAATGGAAAGGAAACGTTAACTCAAATATTTTAAAATCAAGTTTATCCCAAGTATACAACTAGAATAGGTTACCATCCAAGACAAAGAAAACTTAAAAAAACCATATTTACATCAAGTACCCATTCTAAAAGTTCATATACTACCAATACCTACTCAACTGGTCCTAATAAAGTTTTTATATCTAGAATTATTTAATATTTTTATAAGAAACCTGTTAGGTAAATATGTTTTCCAAATTATATTATTATTAACATAAATAGACGCAAAAGGATTTAGGTTCCAAAATCATTTTTAGCATAAAATTTGTGTTGTAGGAAACCTGTTTGAAAACCTCCAATAAAATATTATGGTATCTGGAGAGTGGATGTTACAGACACATGACTAGTGAGTATTCAAAATTCAAGAATTTGATCAAAGTTGATGGTGGACATGTCACTTTTGTTGACAATAAAAAAGGGAAAATCACTGGCCTTGGAAAAATTGGTAATTCTAATTCATTATTAATCTCCAAATTTTTACATGTATATGGTTTAAAATACAATATTCTTAGCATATCCCAATTATGTGATGATGGATTTTATGTAAAATTTGAAAACAATGACTGTCATATTTTTAATGAAAAAAATAATTTAATTTTTACTACTTTGAGAAATGATAATATTTATTCCATTGATTTAAATTATTTATCTTCTAAAAATATTTATTTCTTAAGTGTCTTTAATAATGAATCTTAGATTTGGAATATGAGACTAGGCCATTACAATATTCACTTGCTTAGAAAGAAAACTAAGAAAGGGTTAGTTAGAGACCAACCAAAGCTTGAATTCTAAAATTACAGAGTTTGTAATCCATACCCAAAGGGGAAACTTCATAAGATTTATTTTAAATCTAAGAAATAAGTTTCAAACTCTCAACCTCTAGAGTTAATTTATGTATACCAATTTGGACCTTCTGGAATATCCAGTCTAAATGGAAAACATTATGTCTATGTCCTTATTGATGTCTTCTTTAGAGACACATGAGTATTCTTTCTAGCTCACAAAATTTAATCTTGTTCTTACTTTATTAAGTATTCCAAATCTGTATAAAACCTTAGTGGAGTTAGTAATAAGACCTTAAGGAGTGGTCATGGTCGAGAATTTAAAAATAAATAATTTGAATCATTTTGTTATCAAAATGGTTATAATCACAAATTTTATACTCCTAGGACACCATAGAAAAATGATGTGGTAGAAAGAAGAAATAGGACTCTTCAAGAGATAGCCCAAACTATGTTAAATGAGTATGACCTACCTATCTAATTTTGTGCTGAATATGTTAATACAACCTGTTATACCATAAAAAGAGTATTTATTATACCTCTCTTAAAGATAACACCTTATGATTTATGGAATAACAGAAAGACAATGGTAAATTACTTTAGAGTTTTTGGATGTGAAGTTTTTATTCTAAATACAATGGATAATTTGGACAAAGTTTATTCCAATAGTGATGAAGGAATTTTTATTTGATATTCAACTTCCAATTAAATTTATAGAGTGTTTAACAACATAAATATAACAATGGAATAATATATTCATGTTAAGTTTAATGAAATTGATCCCAATGAAGCTGAAAATATCTTAGAAGACCCTAAAGATGATCTGTAAACTCTGAATCTCAATTCTAAACCTTCTAAAAGTTTTTTTAAACAAATAGATAGTTAAACTAGTAAACCTCTAGAACTTGAAAAAGAGAAAGACCTTGAGTCTACAATCCCCTCTTCTCAAATACCCATTAGGAATCATAGAAATCACAAATTTAACCCAAGAACATCAATGATTACATCAATGACTAATTATGGGTAATATCAATTAAAGAATAACTTAAGAAATTTTAAAGAAACAATGTTTGGTAACTTGTTGGATGGCCTAAAGACACCTCAACTACTGGCACTAAGTGGGTGATTAGAAATAAGGTTGATGAGTCTAGAATCATAGTAATAAACAAATATAGATTAGTTGAATAAGATTATAATCAATAAGAAGGTATTGATTATGAAGAAACCTTTTCACCTATAGCAAGACTTGAATCCATTAAGATACTTTTTTCCTATGAAGCACATTTGGACTTCAAACTATATCAAATGGATGTTAAAAGTTCATTCTTAAATGGATTTATAATATAGGATGTTTTTTTTGAAAAACCCCAAGGATTTCAAAATCCACACTTTCAAAATCAAGTTTTTAAATTAAAAAAGCTCTATATGGTTTAATACAGGCTCCTAGAGCTTGGTATGATAGGATTACCTCTTTTCATATTTCAAAAGGTTTTTAAAAAGGTATAGCTGATCCAACAATTTTTCTAAAAATAATTTCCAAAGATGTTTTAATAGTACAATTATATGTAGATTATATTATTTTTGGATCTACTAAAGATTCTTCATGTACTGATTTTTCAAAACTAATGAAAAATGGGTTTGAAATGATCTTAATGGGTGAACTCAAATTCTTTCTTGGATTTTAGATTTTTTAAAATAAAAATGAATTATATTAAATCAAAGTACATACACTAAAGATATTTTAAAACATTTTGGCCTAAAAAGTACTAAAATCAGTGATACGCCCATGAGTACCACCTATAAACTGGACCTTGATGAAGCTGGAAAATCAGAAGATCAAGCTAGTTATAGAGATATGATTGGCCATATTTTATACTTAACTACTAGTCGACCTAATATTATGTTTATTTTATGTATATGTGATCAATTTAAAGAAAATTCAAAAGATTCACATTTATTAAATGTCAAAATAATTTTTAAATACCTCAAATATACAACCATATTAGGATTGTTCTATCCAAGAGGACATGGTTTTGATTTAGTAAGCTATTTAGATGCTGATTTTGGTGGCTGTAAGTTAAATAGAAAAATAAAAATAGGAATCTTTTATCTTTTAGGAAAATATCTAGTATCATGGTGTAATATGAAGAAAAATTCCATTGTACTATCTACTGATAAAGCTAAATACATAGCTATAGGAAGTTTCTGTGCACAAATCTTATAGATGAAACATACTTTACTAGACATCAGATACCAATTTTGAAATTTACCTACAAATTGTGATAAAAAAAGTGCAATAAACATTTCCAAAAACCCAACATCTTATTCTAGAAAAAACACATTGATTTAAGACATCAATTTTTGAGATATCATTATCAAAAGGGTGATATAACTTTATAATTTATTAGAACTGAACATTGTCTAGATGATTTCTTCACAAAGACTTTGAATTATAAAAGATTAAACTAAATAAAACATGAATTATAAATGATAAATTTGGTTGATGAGTCACCATTGATGGAGTCACCGTTGATGAGTCACCGTTGATAAGTCACGATTGACGTGTCACTATTTATGATTCACTATTAATGATTCACCATCAATTAGTCACCGTTCCTTTTTATGCTACTGTTGCTTTATTACCGTTTCTATTTTCCTTTATTGATTAAATTTTTATTATTTTAATTTTATTATTAATTATTTATAATACCTAAATTATAAAACCATTGGGGTAACTCTAAATTGATTCACTACATATAATACTTGATCTACTGAACCTTTTCCTTCCTCTCGAACTGATCTTCCTTATTCTTTGTTCTGCCTGAAGCCTTCGACCAATCCGAATGAAACATGTGAAGCGAGTTGCATTATCAAATCCAGAATAAATGTGGAATTCCAAGAAAAAAAATAACCCACAAGTAGTATGGAAATCATTTCACTAAAACCACATCTGAGAAATAGTGTAGTCGATGCAGAAAAATAAATTGATGCATAATGGATTCCAACAAGAAATATACTAGTGTTAAAGGTAATAGAAAAGTAGAAGTGTATGAAATGGTTTACCTTGAATTATTAAATGTATTATCAAAGGGTATTCTTTTAATTTTTTCAGAATGTGAGATTTATTTTTAGAAAGAAAGCCAATAGAATTCAAAGCAGCATAGATGGAGAAGATATTTATTTATATTCAAGAGAATGGGAAAAATGTTTAAAGGTTTCTCATAGAGTAGTATATGAGGATTCATAAGGAAATATACTGAGTGATAGTGAAAATTTCAATTATGAAAGGGTTATCCTATAGTTAAATGGAGATGAAACACTAAGGAGACCTAATGATACCGAGATTGATGGTGAATGTAAGTTGGGTTTCAAATTTTTACAACATGTTTTATGTCTAAGGAAAGGGGAATTCAATAAAATGAGGTATCAAGATGTTTATTTTCTTTATATGATGAATAAATGGAAAATAATCAACCTATATAGATTCTTAATGGTTCATATGCATGAAATGTGTAAGAAGAGATCAAGGTTGAACTCTCTAATATATACCAAAACGATTTCATCCATTTTAGATCCAAAGGGACATTTTAAAGCTGGAGAATAAGCCGAGGAAAAAATAGTGGTTTTTGTTTGTCAATTTTTTTGTGAAAAAGAGCTAAAGTGAGATAGAATACCTTGAAAGGATTCTAGTTGAGAGATAGTGAATAGGTTTATGTTGAGTTCAACCCTATTGATCACCCAACTAGACCTAAATAAATGGTGGATCTAAGTCTTGAATATGATGAGATAGATGGGTACTTAGTTATTGATGCTATTACTGAAATAGAAAATACAGTTGTGGAAGAAGAAAAAGAAAAATCTATTTCAATTGAAGAAGGGAGTGATCCAGAGATAATAAAATATCTACCTAGAGTATTAGGTGTCCATGTCAGTTGATTAGGCTCTCTGCCTACCATAGAAACTCTCTTATTTAAAAATGACGATGAAGAATATATTTAAGTTTCTGGAGAAACTCAATTTAAATTTTATACCTAGAAGAATTCAAGTGATGAGAATGGTAATGGAGGTAATGATATTTTTTTAAGAAGCAGATAAAGATCTTGTAGATCTTGAAATGTATGATGGAAACAACAATGGTGGAACTGATCATAGAGATGACAAAAAAGGTGGTAATGATCATGAGGGAAGTGATGATAACAGAAATGATCCTGATCCTAAACAAGAGACAATTAAAAATCAATCCTATTCCCCTATGGAATCTAGTTCTCATAGAGATGAAAATCAACCAAAGGATACCAGGATGCCTGACATTCAAACTGTTCCTATAGAAGGTATGGAATTTGCAAATGAGGGGGATAAAACTTTAATCCTGATGATTAAATGGATCAATCATAACTAGTAGACAATAGGGAAACTAATTAGATAGAATCTCTTCCAGCTATAAGTGTGGGGGAGTTGGCTACCATTCCAATTAATCAGTCAGTTCCAGTGGATCAGTCTCTATAGTCATCCAACTTGAAACTGCAATAGACAACACCTGTTCCCTCAACAACTAAAATTGGTCAAATCTCTCAAGTGCTTAGAGACTTACCCATACTACCTTATGTTATACCATCAATAAATTCTTTTGAAGAATGGGAGAAGTATCCAGGTTTTTTTAGACTTGGAATTACTTATACAGACTCAGATGATGAAAATAATTTTCCTCCTATTCAACCTGTTCAACCTGTTCTACCTACTATTGTAGTGACCCAAGATGATTTGATTTATTTACAATGAAATGTGAATTCAGATTTATACTCATTGAGAAGTAACTTGATTTCATATTTTTAAAGTACCTTGAGACCTCAACCATCTACAATATCCAAACTTACAAAAGAGAGAAAAAAAATACTTAGTTGAGTTAGTTATCTATCATATAAAACCTAGAATATGGTTTTATATTCAATAAATTTAACTTTTAAATAATATCTTGGAAAAATATGTTGAAAGTTTTAGAAATACAGTAGAGGGTTTGAAATCCTCTCTTTCAGAGTTTATGAATTCTCTATCTCAAATGTTGGAAAGCATGACTGCAGCTACATCTACATCAAATGATACTACACCCACTTTAGTACAACTTTATACAGATCTGTTTCAACAGATAATCATAGAAGAAATCAGAAATTCTATTGGTGATGTGAGGACTCATGAACAGAAAATTTGGTAGATACATCTACATGGAGAATATATCCTTGATTTAATAAAATGATATGTTGGAGATCTTAGAAAAGATAAGGAATTCATAAATAAAGATATCAAGTACTACTTTTAAAGGATATATACCAATCATGAAATGTCTAATGATTTTAAATTTATTGTTGAGAACTTGAGGATACCACTAGTGACAAGATACTTCAAAGAACAGAAGAGTCAACTAAAGGTTCTCACACCAACTCTTCAAATATTTATAGATGAGAAGGAAGACTTATTTAATAAATGAAAAGGGGAGATTAAATAATTATTGAATCCATTAATCTTTTGAAACCTTAACTTCTTGTCCATCAAACCACTATAATTTTTAGAAAAGCAATCCATGTTTCAACAATTTTTTCAACCACATCCACAGATTCAGTTCAGTACAGGTTTTCTCTAATCACTCTGTTAGACAATATTATTCCTCCACCATATTATCCTATGAATTTTTCACCAGTTGAAGCAATCAGACAACTCAGACCAGTTCTATTTTGAGAGCCACTTCCTCCTAATACCACACTACCATCCATTAAAACCTTTTCCCCAATATACAATTTTACAGTCTCATCACAGGATAGCGATAAAGAAAGAGAAAAAGGAAAAGGGAAGGATAAATTTGATCAGTCCCCATATTCTATATAGAAAATCTATTTAGATGTTATTTTTTGATAGGGATTGTTTTTATTTTACCTTTCATGCTTATCTTATTGTACTCATATCTTTTTGGCACCTAGATAATGAAAAATCCTTGCATTCTTCTATTTTCTCTCTAAGTTTAAAAACTATTTTTACTTTTTGATAATCTAAAAAGGAGAGATAAATTGGTAATTTAGTTTTATATTGGTAAGAAGAATGTTTTTAAACTCAAACAAATCTCTGATTATTTATAATTACCCATTTATTACATGATTTATAAAATTCCATGTTTTGTGATCATTAAAAAGGGAAATAATGTTGGCACCTCCTTGTATGAAGTGTGTTTTATAGTCTCTTATTTTAATGATAAAAAACTATGATTATTTTAGTACTAATGTTTTACATGTTTTATAATATCATTTTATATAATAAGACCGCTTTTATGATATTTCTGCTAAGTATTATGGTAATTCACCATTTTTTTGGAGACACTGTTACTGCCAAGATGAGTTACTACCATACAAGAGTCACTGTTACCACAAAGACAAGATATCACCATACAAGAGTCACCATTACCGCCAAGATAAGTTACCACCATATGGGAGTCACCGTTACTTCTAGGATGAGCTATCACCATGCCGAGTCATTTCCACTATCAATAGGAGCTACCTCCCGATGCAAGTAACCACCAGATGCTGATTGAACACTAACTTCTTGTTACCATTACCATATGAGGACTTTAGCATGAATGGGTGAACGAATAAATATATTCTTGGATAAATTGACAAAGTCTTCAAGAATTAGTAAAATCTAATTTGAGTATTGTGGATCTCCTCTAACAAATGCTGATATATATTAGCAAAGGATCTCTCTCAAAAACATATACCACCGACTCCTCATTAGATACGATCTCGTACTGAAAAAAACTATAGTGGATTTTAAAACAAAATTTGTGAATTCTCAAAAACTTTTTGATTCAAATTTTGTGAATATCAATGAAATAGAAGCACATAACCCATTACTATGATTGATTGAGACATTAGATAGAGATAAAATGGAATATACCTGCAGATTTCTATGATCCTCTGTTCTGCTTTAATTTTATAGATCAAACAATAGACTCCTCACCAATGCTGATATGAGGAATACAAACATACAGAGCACATCATAATGATCTTTTTCTATTTTTATTTTGTTCTGTCTATTTTAATTTTGATCACGTGTTGTTTTCCTGTTATCCAACACATACTATATCCTATATATTCCTAAAGAATACTTGTTATTATCTTCTTCCAAAATCTATTTCCCATTGTGTTTGTGGAATATGCCCTTGTATGACCTGTGCTATTCTTAAATCCCATGAATAATTGTGGAAGAGGCTTTTTATCTTAGATAGATTATTGTTGTTGACTGTATACCCAATCCAGGTTGTAGATTTATTTGATTATATTTATAATCTACTTGGTAGTGGGTTATTTCCAGGTGGAGGGGATTAAGTCTCACATTGAGAAAAAACCTCTTGTTTATTCCATTGTGTCTTTATATTTTGTTTTACTGCTATATCCTAGATTATTGTTACATCTATAAACAATTATATAACTTTGATAATTAATCTTAACTAGTGTTGATATTTGTTTTTTTCTAAGTAATTTGATTCCAAAAGTTAAGGTATTTTTAAAAAATATTTTAGCTGAGACTTACATCATTCATTAAGAAATATTTTAAAATGATAGATCTTATGTTAATCAACTATTTTGGTTAATTTGACAATTTATTTTTATTAAATGGATTTTACTTTAACCTAATATTGAATAATTTTTTTGGGAACACAATTCACCCCCTCTCGAGTCACTCAATCTGAGCAACACATCAAAAAGGATTGATTCCTTTGGCTGCCTATAAGGTTTGTTCAACAAACCACTATGATGAAAGTAGTAGTAGATTCACTTTAGTAAAAGGTATACATGTTTTCTTTATTTTTTAAGCATAGATTCCATTTCAATCATGGTAGATCTTGGGTGTGAGGTTTCTTATTATTTTTAGTTTTTTGATTAAGTATAAATGGATCATTAGAAACCCATCAAGGTCAAAAAAGAACCAATATCACAAAGTACCACTCACTAAATCTATATAAAAGGTATAGTAATATAGTATAAAGGGAATATATTTGAACGGTACCCCCAACCACTTTCCGAATGATTTGGTTAGTCTAAAACCTCAATGGCATACATCCTAGGCTTCAATACCTTCTATATCTAATATCCCTATAACCAGGTATCACATTATATCCATAACCACATATCCAGTACCACATACTAAATCATAACTGAACATCACATCCTTATCACAATAGATAATTGTGAACCTGAAAGAAATCAACCTTATACCCTCCTCCTATCATACATTCCCAGACCAATTTTTAAATTGTAACATCAAAAACATGTCATCCATCATATATATATAATTAAATCAAGATATTGTATCCTTTATATATTTACATAATACCCAAATCCTTTACAAAAAATATTATGTCTGAATAGAGAGCGGGGAATAGGGGGAAATTATCCATTTGTTCCTCTATAACCTGGATATTAGAGAAGACACCTAGAACCCATGCCCTCATATGGGTACCGGTAAGGTTACCCAACATGAGTGGTGATGTGTATAAAATATCATGAAAATAAATATGATATAATAATCCACACAAGCCCCACCTAATGGTTAACTCACAATTATATTTTCATTCATTACCAGGAATTTATTAAGCCACATCACCCAACTACCTTGGACCAACAATTGCTACAAAAATACTAGACATCTATGCCTAACTACAAAACAACCACACAAAAATTTATCAACTTACCATTTAACCACATCATTATTAAATTATATATTCACCATTATTATCCACATTATATTCATTATCCACTTTTCACTTTAAATTCATTTTCTTTTTCTTATTTATATTCATTACAATCTTCACATGTTTTATTTCAACCTAAATTTCAAATGAGTTCATTAATTAACCCATTGGTCACCACTTTCCAATTCATTACCCATCATTATTTTTATTTATACAACAATGTTCCATGGGACCTAGAAACTAAGACTCAATCCAACTAATCCCTTATAGCATCACATCAACAAAAACACTATCCCATACCAATAGGCACCACACCCATTCCATATATGCAATAATATCCACAACCATCCCCCTTATGGATCAACCAGCCATACCGCCACCATAATGATAACAACACGCCATCAACTAAACCCCACAATCACAACCACATCATTACACCACCCCAAAACCAACCTCTATAAACCATAACTAGAACCATCCGAACCCTATTTAAAAAAAATAGTGACTAACAATAGTAAACATAATAGAAAACCACACTAAATATTCACTTATTAATCATACTTCAACATTAGTTAAGCACTGTATACATAATCAATGAGTGAGTAGGAGAAGAAAATAACATACCTTGTATTGAAGATTTGAATCATCTGAGAGAAAGTAGAGATATTAAAAAACCTATAATTCATTCAAGCCTTGGATTCATTTGACCCTAGAATCATTCAAGCCTTGGATTTGAGGCTTTTGTTTGAACATTGATTTGAGCCTTGATGCGAGATTGGATTCAATGAGGAGGAGCACTGACAGCAGATGGATTCAATGGAAAACGTTGGATATCACGACTGTTTCACGACTGGTTAAGGTTTTTTAAATAGATCAAGTCACTTTTATCAATGCTTCTAAAAATGAACTCATAAAGATCCATTTTATCAGTGTTAAATTAATAAGCATTGATAAAAGACATCTTTATTAGTTCTTTTTTAGAGCTGATAAATCTCTATCTTTATTAGCGCTAAAAGAGTGATGATAAAATGAATCTTTATCAGCTTTGAAACTTTTGTGCTGATAAAGGATTTATAAATTAAAAATATATTTTTTAAATATATTTATATAATTATATATATATTTAATAAATAAATATAAATATAAATTTAGTAAATATATTAATTATTTAAATATATTTATTATAATTTTATAATTATTAATATATATAATTATATATTTATAATCATAGAAGTACCTTTTTAAAAAATAATATTTATATATTTATATATTTAAATAATTATATATATTTATATATATATGTATTTATATATATTTAATAAATATATATAAATAAAAATATAGTAAATATATATTTATAAATATATTTATTAATAAATATTTATTTAAAAATATATTTTTAACATTATTAATGAATATTTAATCTCAAGTGCATGAATGTTAAAAATGAGTGAAATCGAATAATTAAAAATGAGCACATTTTAAAAATATTGAAAAAATGGATAAGTTTTATTAATTAAATATAAACTATTAAAAAAATATCGATATATATTGAAATAAAGATAAATATATATTAAAATATTAAAACATAGTAAATAAATATATATAAATATGTAATAGAAATTGATTAAATTCCTACAAAAATAAAAATAATAAAAAATATTAAAAATGAATTAATAACTAACTATAATAAAATTAAAAATAAATAAATAAAATTTAGCGATTAGAGACATGATATATTTAATGTATCATGTTATAATTAAATTTTAAAATGAATACTAAAATTTGAATAAATTATATAAATATTAGGTGTTTGTGTTTCTATATAATATTTCATTATGTAAATACTTTTGTGTATGTGTTGTATATAAAAATTCATTAATTAAGTACATATGTATGTGAAATTAATATAACAGATATTTGATATATGTTAAATTGAAAAATCAAATGACATTCAATTATATCAATTACTCAATGCAATTAGTTAGTATTTTTAATTCATATTAATTTTTAATTATAAACCATTCTTCACTAAATATACGGTTAATTAATGTAAAAATTAAATATTTCATATTATATGAATCATATTTATATACATTCATATATATATATATTTAATATATACTATTTATTAATATTATCAATAATTATTTAATTAATAAAATGTTTAATATTTTTCTTAATTTACTTATTTTTTATTTTTATTTGTTAAATTTTAATTTTACTTATATCCATGTATTGAATATATACTATTTATTAGTAATTATAATTTATATATAGTATATTCAATTTATTCATTTTTATCAATAATTATTTAATTAATAAATTTTTAATTTTTTTAATGAACTCATTTCTATTTATTTAATTATTTAATTTTATTTGGGACCTTTACCAGTTCTAAAAAAACATTGATAAATGACCCCTTCATGAACAATACAAATAAAGCATTGATAAATGGTACCCTTTATTATTGTTAAAAATAAATCCCTGATAAAGGAAACCTTTATCAACGATTTTTTCTAGTGTTATTAAAGTCCTGTATTGTAGTAGTAAAACCTTTTTTTGAAGGATCATGAAATTTGATTATGATGAACTTTGAGGTTGTGCAATGTACACAACATTTTCTCATCAAGTCGTTCCAACGCATCCAGCTACTTTTGTGATTGTTCATCATTTGAGAGTTGTCCATTAATAGCTATTCATAGTGAGGGAAATTGGAATTCTTTGTGAAAGAGTGATTCTATCCCATAAATCAATGAATATGGGGTTTCCTACGTGGAAATGATCATGGTTGTATCGTAGGACCATAGATCAGGAAATAGCTTATCCGACCAAGAATTGTTTTCCTTACCCACCATTTTCTAGAGTATATTTGATTGAGTCTTGTTGAAGGCCTTTATCTATCCGTTTTCCATGGAATGAAAGTAAGATGAATGGTTGGACTCAATGTTGTAGTCTTGATACAACTTCTTCAGCTTGGAAGAACAAAATTTTGTGTCGTTGTCTGTCAGTATCATGTGAGGGATACTAGATCTGGTGATAATATTTAAATTAATGAAGTTTATGATATTCTTCATCTTGAATTCCTTGAGTGGTATTTCCACAGACCATTTGAAAAATAAGTCGGTTGTAATAACTGTGTACTTAAACTACTTAGCTATAGCTGGGGTTATATGGCCCCCAACACCCATTCCCCATATGAAAAGTGGCCAGGAATACTTAGATGTATGTATAAATTATAGGGGTTTATGGATGAAGTTTTCATGAATCTAGAAAGAATGATATTTTCTGGTGAATTCCACATAGTCCTATATCATTGTTTTCTAGTAGTAAAAAATCCTCCTAATCTAGTTGGAGAGTCTCTTTTCAGATTGGTGTACCCCACAAGAGCCCGGATAGACTTCTACCATGGCAACATGAATCTCTATTTCTATAATGCATCAATGTAGGATTCCATAAAAGCCTAATTTATGGAGGAATTTCTACTCATTTGACCTACCTTGAAGGGTGAAGTTCATTTCTCGATAATGAATCTGTTACCTTTTGGGTCGTTTTGATGGAAGGGTCTCATTTTGGAGTTAATATATTATGGGATCCATCTATCCGAGGGTGGATATCCGATCATCATTCTCTGGGGTAGTGTTGAACTGATTGATTTCCTTCACATTGTATATGATGATTGGTGAGAACACCTGTTGGTGCATGATGCAGAAAACCACTTCATCATAACTAGGATTTTCCAAGACTGTGGCTGAATTGGCCAGTGTGTCAACACAAGAATGTTGTGATCAATGGACATGATGTAATGCTGGTTAAAAGGGTAATTATTCCATTAATCCTATGACATAATCAATGATAGGGGCTATTTATTACTTCTTGATTGGATACTCACAATTGAACTATTTGATTACTAGTTCTGAGTCCCCTATGACACTCAGGTAGGTTATCTGCAGTTGTAGGGATAGCTCCAAACTGATGATAAGGGATTGGTATTATTCCACACAATTAGTGTAGCCTTTGAACAGTGAGAAAGAGTAGGGAAAAATTGTTTTTTTTCTAGAAAAAAATACAATCCTTAGACCAACCTGGCCGAGATTTGGGTTTTCCATTATCTTTCCAATAAGACTTTAGGAGGCACCATAAAAATATATCTCCTATGTTCAGGGAGTGGCATGAGAAAAGAAAAATTCTTTATCTAGAAAACCTGTTTCCACTGAAATGATTTTTGGGGAAGGATGCACCATAAGGAAATCATACAGGGCCTTCCCTTTAACTACCTTATATGACATGAATTGTTTGTCATACTATTGTAGGATAACTGTCCATCAGGAAAAATTACTAGTAAAAAAAGATGACCAAGTATATAATTGATCAAGTCAATAAGAGAGACCAAAAGGACTTTGTGATGCTGTAAGTGATGGATTAGATTTTTTTACTATAAAGATAAGTTAGAGGTAGTTTTTTTGATATTGGAATATCGAGTCTTAGGATCTATCATCTCTTAAATAAGATAATAAATATATTTTTTTTCATTCCCCACATAATTTTTCTATGTTATGAGGGCACTAAGTGATAGTTACATGGAGGCCACATATATGATTAGTGTATTTCCCCTACTTATGGCATCAACACTGGTAGATGCAGTAGGTACTTCTTGAGATTCTAGAAAAATTATTGACAGTACTCATCCCATTGGTAGGTGACTCCATTCTTTATTAAATTAGTGAAGAAGAGATATTTTTCATCCATATTGGCTATGAAATAATTCATAATACAAGTGAGGTTCCCTTAAATCCCCCTTAGTTCATTAAAATTCAAAGGGTGTAGAATCGTTGGTATTACACTAGTATTTTTGGGATCAATCTGGATGTTGTAATGGAATACCACAAACCCAAGGAATTTTCTTGATGTTACTCAAAAATCACACTTCATAGGACCCATATTTAAACTATTCTACTGCAACTTTATGATGATTGTTTGAAGATTAATAAGGTGATCACGCCCCTGTTGATATTTTACCTCTAGGTCATCGATGTAACATTCCATGATTCTTTCCAAAAGGGTTTAAAGATACGATGTATGATGCCTTGGTAAGTATCACTAGTATCCTTTAATCCAATGGGAATTCCCTTGTAGTAATAATCCCCTTAGGTTCTTTGAAGGTAGTGGATTCCTCATCTTTAGGGTCCATCTTTATCTATTTATACTCTGAATACGCATCCATGAAAAAATGTCTTGGAAGGTAGTAGTTTCATCAATCAAAAGTTATTTGATCGAAAATAGGAAATTTTCATTTTGGGTATTATCGATTAAGGTCTCTAAAATTGATGTGTACCTTGATCTTCCCATTCCATTTCTTGATGATGATGATGTTGGTGAGTCATTTTGGTATTGCATCTCACAGAAAAATTTGTATTTGATCAATTTGTCAGCTTCTAACTCTATGTTATTATTCTAAGAGGTGTGAATTATCCTGGACATCTTATTGAAACCTCAATTATTATTGGGTAATATTAGGCGATGATTAGCCACATCAAGATTTATCCCGAGCATCTCTATATAATTCCAAGTGAAAAAATATTGATGTCAGTTTAGAAATTCAATATACATCTTCTGATCCTTGAGAGGCATGTCAAAACTAATAAATGTAGGCTGAGGGGCTTATTCTATTACAAGATTCACCTCCATAATCCCATTTATGGTGGAATGGATTCCTTACTCCAACGCGATATGGGTGCTCCTGAGCTCATCCTATTCTTCTTACATCTTTGTGTTCGTGGAGGCATTTTTAGACATAGTGGGTAATCCTGGGGCATCTCTATCACTATCTAGATAAGATAATCCTTGAGAAGATACATTGACATCTTGAACTATTAGATTCATTGTAGATATATTTTGAGGATTCTTTTCTTCCTTTACACTACTACCGAGGATATGAGAGGTATAGACACCCTAAATTACAAGGACTATCTTGGGAAAATATTCGATATCTCCTAATGGAATAAGAGAATTATAAGATCCCTATATAGTGTTACTCTGAATTCCTTTTGACAAATACACTTTATCTGAGTTTATTTTTATCAGAAGGACATGGACCAGTGAAGTTTTTGGTTCATGATATCTTGTTGGGATTAAATCTGCTGCTTTGATCAGGTTTATGGGAAACACATAATCTCTATCTATCATTCTCTACAGATTCTTAGGGGTGGTACCCAATACATTGGAAGTGATAACCTACATATCATCATCCCCCATTGGTTGTTTTCATTCCCTTTTATTTAAAATTTCCTCGACATATACTAATTTGAAAGACTCGAAGGGTGCACTGTCACTATATAGAATGTCGACCATTCTTTTGATAGTGTATTTCAAGCATTGATGAAATGTTGAAGGCACCACTATGTGGCTATGAAGCTAAGGTATTCCAAGAAGGAAATTATATGATGTGTATTTTTGGATAACCATGAAATCCATATTAGATTTGATATCCTTGAACTGAGCCTTTATTTGATCTTTTTGAGAGGCCTTTTCTCGCTCTTATCATCTACTTGAATGGTTAGCTTCATTGGAGACAACCTCCCTAATTATATCCAAAATGTAAAAGAGTTCAGGTCAGGATGATATTGATCCCAAAACCATTTTCAACCAGATATTTTTAGATGTTAACATTATTGATATTTCATGATATATATAGGGGTCTGATATATCCCTAGATGACCTCTTCCTGGTCCAGTTCTATGAACGAGATGGTGGTATGACATTTTGATGGAATAGTCTCCAATAAATAAAACTTGGTTATAGAAAATTCTATCTTAAACTCCTGTGGGATCCAAAGGGCCTTGATGCGTGCCTCTCTTATTTCTTTTGAACTATGGAGATCATCTAGAATTGATAGTTTGGTTGGGGAAACTTCCAACTGTTTTAGAATTTCATATTTTAGTGCTAGTGGTTTTTACTTCCCAGTGTGTGGTTTCACCCTATCATATTTCTCAAGAGTTAAGGTGTTTTTGGTAGACGGGACTAGTGATTGGGCTAGGGTTGAGGGAGAATATGCTATAAGTAGTGTAGGGTTTACTAGACCACCTCTTTGTTTGGGATGACCAGATAATCACACCCCCACCAGTCAGTTGTTTAAAATGATTGGGTTTGAAAATTGCTGGAGGTATATGAGTCATACCATGATTTTGTTGGTCTTGTTGAATTGATCGTCCATGGGTCTTAGCTATATATATGTATTCCATGGGTATGTGATTAAAATATTTGGTTTTATTATGCCTACATCATTTCTTGTACCCTCATCTTCTGCATCCTTGACCTCCGACTCCCTATTCAGGTATGGTGAAGTCATACTCAGGGGCATATTTATCATCAAATAAGGGATTTATTAAGTGAAATATATTAATAGAATAAAATAAGATCTCTTAATCTGAGGATGGAACTATTCAATAGGGGTGGTTCCCAATCTCCACATATTAAAGGAAATAAATATGAATGAGTAAGAGTTCATGTGGGAGTTGACTATGAATCTTACTCCTATAACTTTTTCTATGTATAAAAATTGCATTCAACTCTAGGAGGGATACTAAATGAAACATCCCTAGGTACCATGATCATTACTAGTTTGTTAAGATATGATCTTAGGGGGGCATGATCTTGATCAATTATCTTTTGAGTCATCCAGTTATCAAATTTCTGTCCATGCCTGGCTAGAACTTCTTTACAATCACCATATTCTTCTAATTGGGAGATTTTTACACAGTTACTTGTGCCGAATATTTCCCTAGTATCACCTATCTAGATTCAACCAAGCTCTAGAGGAATTATTTTTAGATGAAGCAGTCCTGGATGGTGTGGACCAACCTTCTATGGAAAGGGAAGTAGTCATGACATTCAGTGAGGTGGACCTCATTGTGTTTCCTAGGATCCTATAGATTAAATAGGTTGTTTTCCATGGATGTAAGAAAATAACCAGGGACCTATTCATTATGAAAATAATACACTTTGTTCATATAATACTCAAATCACAAATGAACCTAATCTCTTTTTTCTTTCAGATGAGGGTGGTTTTGCTATTGCTACCACTCAGTGGGAGGTGCCTGATTATCCAAGGCCTTTCTAGGTGGTTGAACCATTAGTTCATTTAGTTTTAGGATAATAGCAATATTATCTTCCATAACAAGCCATTTTTTTGTGTTGTGGGAAAGGTTTGAGATTTGGCTTCAGTTCCCTAAATGTTATCTTCTAGGAATTTTTCCATCTATGTGAACTCATAGAATCTACCTGGATACTTCATCAAGATCAAAGGTATTTACAACTCATCTCAAATATTCCTAGTACAGATTTCCAATATTTTTTATTATGAGAGTGGAATATTTAGTGAGACTGTTAACCTTTTATACCGAGCTATAACGTCAGAGACTCTTTCATTTTCAGGATTTTTTTTTTCAAATTTTGAGGTTGAAAATCTTTTTTTTCTCAACATGAAGCTAAATTGATAAAGGAATTGATGATGAAAGTCTTACCATCCCATGAAATATTCTGTTGGAAGGTTATTGTATCAGATTAAGGTTGGACTTACTTGAGTTTGTACAAAACATCTCATTTTTATCACCTCCTACTGGTCTTGTGGGCCCAGTATCGGGTTGCATCAAGACAAAAGGTGCATGAGGTGCTATTTTGGATCTCCTATGCCATTTAATGTTGAGAATATGGGATTTTAAAAAATTGGTAGGGGTAAAGTTTCATCCCACCATTCTAGATATGCCTTATTTTCAGGCTGCACATGGTTGCGCTGCCTTTCTATGGATTCCATTCGAGTATCCAGGGATTAAATGGCATTGCGAATTTCTAGAGGTATCACTACATAGACTAAATCTTATCTATAAGGAGTGGGTGAGGCTTTATAAGGTGGTCCCACTTTCAAATTCCTTCAATTCTCAATCCATTCTAGGACTGAATGATCACCCTGATAGAGGAGATGTTGTTTCTGTAATAGAGGAAAGTCACAATCATCCTAAAATTCCTCATTTATATAGACTAGTTTCCTAGATCTAGAGATATACTGATTCTTGAATGTTTCTTTTTTAAGAGGATTATCAATATCCTTATGTGTATTATGATGTATGTTTAATTCTATTTGAATACAACACCCTGTGGGAATATTTCCCCTGATCAATTCCTCATTTAGTTGTCTGAGATTCTATATCTCATTCTCATGCTGTTCTAGTCATTCTTCTATGGAGGAAATTTTATATTCTTTGGGAAGTGAGTGGGATGTATCCACACATTTCCATTTATCTTTGGTAGAGTTCCACCTAGTGGTTTCCAACACATCATTCATAGGTTTTAGGTTTTGGTTCATTCTATGATTCTGCATATGTGTAGCCTTAGTTTGTCCATTCAGATTACCTACCTCTCGAGTCATAGTTTTTTCATTGCACCCCTATTCATTTACGTCTTGGTCAAAATCATTTACTAGATTGATGGTGATGACATTCACTGAGGTGTATCGGGAAATAGTAGCTATCCCATCACTCTCTATGCAATATGGCGGTTCTATACTGCTTATTCATCCATTTTGGGCTGTATTATTGTCATTTATTTAACCCAGTTCCACATTAGACCATATTTTATTATGAACCTTCTGGGGTTTTGCCACCTTCACCATACATTCCCCCTGTCTCACTATGTGAACAATGTCCTTAAGTGAGTTTCCGGTCATCCTTTCCAAGCAGGCCCCAAATTAAAGGGGTGTGTCTCATGGTGGGAGGAATGATTGATATTCCATACATAGATATTTAACCCCCAACTTAGAGAATATTAACTTCCCTTTTAATGACGATGATGATAAAAATTCCCCATCCTTGCATTTTGGGGATGATTGGGGGCCATTATCAGCATTTTCTAATCCTGTTGTTGAGGATTTGATAACTCCTAGGTTAATAATTGAGATATAAATGCCCCAACCCTATGGGATAGGGTTTATCTAGAACTAACACCAATTTCTCTAGGAACCCCTTGGGATGTGATGAACTTAGTGGTTACAATTAAGGTAAATATTCCCCCAGCCCTGTGGGTTGGGTTTTCTCCAAGAAAACTTTCATGTTGGTTGTTATTACAATTCACTTGATTTTTTGTAACCTTATTCGCGCATGGGCTGAGTGAAATGGATACTTGTAATAGTATTAAATATTTACAGGATGTTTTTGGGTATCCTATAACTTCAAATTATGTGTTCCCATTTGGTTGAGAGGCCAATCTCAAGAGTCTATTAGTATCCCTCTCTATTTGTTCGTGATGTATTTATGTCTTCAAAGAAGAGGAGTTTCATTATATCGACCAGCTATCCCATGAGTTATATGGTCCCCTAATTTTTCCCATGGCTATAACATTATAGGAATCCATATCCAGGTTGATTTTCTATTTTGGGGATGCAGTGAAGTGTAATGCCCCAAACTCACTCCATCCTCAGATACATATGTATGATGAGGCTTCAACGATTAGTTTCTAGAGAGTTGTGTGCTATGATGGAAATCATGCTATATATTTTCACTATAAATTTTAGATATCAGTTCCCCATCAATAGAGATATTATCCATATACATTTGATAATAGATCATTTTAATGGTTTTAAGGTGACCATCTTATCTTGGATAAGGGAGCATCTAGCCTTCAATCGCTGATGAGTCGCCTATATATTCTCGCACAGGTAAGGCATGCATTCCTTCTCTAGATCATTTGGGATTTCATAGTTAGAGTTAAATATGGGATATAACATATTTTTGAGATTTTTTATAGTTGAATCCCTCTATATATCCATGTCATCTTATTTATTGTTGGAGTCATATTCCTCCACCTGGTCAAACCAAAGAGATCACTTCTTGGGGTTGCCTAATGAACAAGGTGAGTTAAAAATGATAATTGATAGGGAACTATATATGATTAAACCTAGTGTTTCAAGAACCTATCTATATAAAGGTGTCTAGGAAAGGGTAATATTTCCATATTTGTGAGATATATTACCTTGATGAGTTTGTCCATGGATAATATCAGGAGTAAAGTCCCTATAATTCATCTATACACTACCATGAGGAGGAATGTTGAGGTAGTGTTTACCTTATGCTTTGTTTGAAGTGTAAAAAACCCATGAGGTGTTTTAGATATGAATTGTGAATCCTCAAGGACTTTGACGTTCAATTGATCAGGGATATGAACCTCATTCTGCATAGTAGCTCAAACATATCAACCTACCTTTTGGGTTTGAGTAGGGATATGAACCTGCTGCATGAGGGTCATCAGGGTATATAGATGATCATCTATTTCTATGGGGATATGTTCCTACTTATGAGAAGCTATTGGAGTATTCCAGTGATATTATATATCATTGATAAGAATATAATCCTTCCTGTAGGTGGTTTCTAGAGTATATTGGTCAACCTTGGTTGAAGCGGGGGGTATGATCCCAATTCAAATATGAATTCCCCATTGGAATATGCTGATGGAACTTCATAATGGGATAAGGGATATAATCATCCTTCTATATGTCCTTTGAAGGATACTGATATAGTCTTTCCTTGGAAGAAGTAAGAATATGAGTCTGGATTCTATAAGGTACTAGAATTTTCTGAGTACCTTCATCGACAGGGATATGAGCCCACCCTAAGGTGATGGCCATATTATATTGAGAAACCTCAGTTGGAGTGGGGGTATGATCTTAGTATTGTTAATTTGGAGTATGACATTGGCTTTCTTTGAATAGAATTTGTGCATATCTTGAGGCATTTACCAAATTGGGTTGGTGTGCCCTAGTCAGAATGGGAGTATGATCATGGTCCTTTGCCTCATCCTTTACTAGAATATGCTGATAGTCCTCCTTTTCAGGATAAATAATGTGAGATTACTCTAGAGTAACCACCTGTTCATAATAATCATGGTTATATACTTCTATAGATATTGGGATAGGGATATTTTTCTATCTCTGTATCTATACCAATATCATAATATGTTGGAAAATCTCTTATGTTGTTTCCAAAATGTAGTGATACTTCATTAGAGTGTGTATAAGAGTGCAGGCCTACATGTTCGCGGTCAACAAGGTATAATGGAAGATGTATTTATTGAAGCAGGTATATAAACCCACTCATGTTCTCCTTGTTCTATTAGGATATGCTGTTAGGATTCATGCATGTGGGAAGAAATATGTTCCTACCCCATACTTGCTACAAGAATATACATATAGACTTGATTTGAGTGATTAGGGATAAGAGCCTACTCACTGGCCACCACTAGAATATGTTGATGGGATTCATCAATAGAAGTGGGTATATGATCCCACTTTCATTTATTTTCAACTTTCCATGCCCAGTGAGACCTCCATGGCACCTGTGCATGAGTATACATGGTGTTGACTTGTCATATGGTCCCCTCATAAAGAAATTGAGGGACACTAGTGTGATATTGATGGTGATGAAAATTTAAAGGATCCCTGCTAGGTAGCTCATGAACTAGAATAAAGATATTTTTGACTTTTCATTCCACCTTCCTAAGGTAAGTAATGTGCTTATTATCGTGCTCCAATGATAGGCTTCTGAAGTGGTTGGTGATGGTAATAGGTGCTTCCGATTTTATTATATATTTATTGGAATGAGACAAACTTGGAATATTCAGTGTTTTGAAGGATCTACATGAAACCTCAAGGTTCTAAACCATATCATGTTGGTGGTATTACCATACCATCACATTATCCACCTAAAGCTAAAGGCATCAAGTGGGTGATGTTTTTTGCGACCCATGATGGTTGTTGTTGTAGATGAGGTTCTATAATATTCTGTTGATGATAACATGATCTTGGGTAAAGGTGATGTTTGTGAGAATAGTATATTTAGTCACAAAAGCAACAAGGAAAAATTTCTCTAATCAATTCATCTTCATAAGTATGAAACATGATCAATTATCTATGCATGAGTAACACAATTGTTCTTTCTTGTTTTAATTTTGACCATTTTTCTTACATGGAATGTGAACAGTAAATGGCATATCTCATGGGAACACTAATTACATTGTATTATAAAAAGTTTTAACATTATGTGTACTATTTTTTTATGTAGGAGACAAAAAACAAAATGATCTGATGTGTGGTCAATCGATCATTTTATTATTTGAAACATTTCACGTCGGGTTCACAATTTCTGTTTCTATTAAAGGTGGAAAAAATTAATCAATGGGAATTGGGAAATATAACCTTTTATTACTACTAGATTCACATCAAGTTTATTATTTTTTCTTTTGATAAAAGTTGGGTCTTGGATATTTATTTTGGGGGGTCTTGAGTATGGTTTCACAATAATTCAGGTCGGGTTTACCATATTCATCTCTCATAGAAACTCCCAATGGATCCCAAATACATAACAAGTCATAATCCTTCTTTCCAAAGGAAAGTGGTTGATTAGGGCCACAAACCCAATGACACTTAGGAACTCAAATTGGTTGACCAGATGAGAGGTCAAGATCATCACACCCTTTTAGGGGGGATTATTTCCTACTTCGGGAATCTCAAATAGATTTAAGATATGTTTATGAATCTCTCCCAAGTCCCAATACAATATTGGTAACCCTAATAAAATAACCAAGTGTTTAATATATCTATATAAAAATAGAGTTCTATTAATGATGAAATCTTTATGTATCAAAGGTTCTCAATCTATTTCTCGTTATTTCTTAAAAATGGGTAGCTCCTCACATTTTGAAGCTATATAACCAGGCACTCCAGAGTTTACTACCATCCAAGAAGGTTATTGGTATTCCAATAATGGGATTATATATCTAAGAGGAATCCTAAATATCCTATGATAATAGGAATTAAATCCCATATATTTCATTTGATATACTTTTAGGTCATATGATAGGACTATACTATACAATTTATCAATCATGAGGTAATGACATAAATGAGGGTATTTAGGCATTGGGTATGGATATCAATCCTTAAAATGGAATCCTACATACCCTTATTATATAAAGAATTATATTCTTAATATTTTGGTCTTTCTTCAACCCAGTGATGGGAGAAGACAAACAATTAGTACTCATGAGGGTTATTTCCTCAAAGTTTACTGATATGGGAATGCCTTCAAGACATTCACCAAGGTGGATGACCATGTAAGTAGGAATTCATATCATGTTATTGAATAGGTATTACACAATAATTTTTCCTTAATTGGGTTAATTTATGGTTCCATTTATAGAATCTTTATAGATCCCAAAGAGAATACAATTCATTCTCGGTGAGATAAAAATGGGATATAAAATAATCAGATTCACTACATGTGGATATGGGACTTGTTCACTAGGGTGTACCTGACAGAGTGTTTGATATAAATCCTGGGACCTAGGAAGGAATTCTACATATCCTTCTTATAGAAAGAATTATATTCATCATAGTTCAATTGTCCCTAATTCACTGGTGGTTTGGGATAGGTGATTAAACTTGGAGAGATTATTGTTATCCCCAAAGTTTAGGAAAGATAGGGACTTATACCAAGATGGACACCCATTGGATGAGATTCAACTCTTATTCTCTAACAGATGGAGAGTGGGGATCAAGAGTGGTTGACTAAGCATTCTTATATGAGGATCCCATAATACCCATAAGGTTACATGAGTTCCCATCCCTGTCCCATTATGGGAACTTCCCATATGATGGGGGAATACTCGACTAAAGACTCATGGTTGGGGGTTCACCTGGTTGGAGGGAACATGCCCAAGTTTTCCTACTAGAAAAGTATAACATTTCTAGGGGTGTCTACCTGACATATACATTGTATCTGCTGGATATGTCAAGAGTGTCTGTTTGACATGTATGGAGGTGTATAATTGATATGTCTAGAGTGTCTTCTTGACATGTACAAGGATATTCTCATGATTGAAGCTAACATGTCTTGTTCCTTTTACATGATTAAGTATGACATGTTTCAAGGATACATTGTGATCAATATGACATGTTTTTAAGACTTCACATGATATGGATAACATGTCTGGAGGACTTCATATGAACCAGCTGACATGCCTAAGGTGCTCCGTGTGACCTGGATGATATGTCTAAAATGCTATCATGTTATCTACCCAACATGTCTATAGGGAATCATGTGACTTGTATGACATTTATAGATGTTGTTTCATGATATGGATATCATGTATGGAGAACTTCTCATGAATTTGTTGATATGTCTAGAGGAATTTACAAGATATAGCTAAAATATTTGTAGGACTTCACATAAACAAAGTGACATTCCCAAGGTACTCTATGTGAACATGATTATATTTTTAAATGTGTTTTCATGATATTATTAACATGTCTAGAAGGAATCATGTGATTTGGAAGACATGTCCAGAGGTCTCCACATGATCTAGTTGTCATGCTTGGAGCACGTCGCATGACTTGAGTGACATGTATAGAGGTCCTCACATGACCGATAATAAAATCATGTGAAATTTATGACCCAATAACATAAAAATCAGTACATACATCTTCTCATGAAGCTTCCATCATTTTTAGAATTTTATCTTATAAATTAATCAATACACGTCAAGTGCTAGATTGTTGAGGCCTGGCATGATCAACTTGTCACACATAAACTCCATTGGGTGATCTGAATAGAATTTCATAATTACTTTGAAATATCAATAGAGTTACTATGAAAAGAATATAAACATTCTACATAATTACTTAAGTTTTTTCCCAAGCTTACCTGGTGAATTACTCTTACAATTTCATGGTTATCTACTATGAGAAGTATATTATTTCCTCTACACTCCCATGTGTGTGTTTTTTCTATGATGGGGAAGGGATTTATAGGCATCTCCTCCCCTGATCTATGTATCTTTTTATAGTTATTAAATCAAATATATGAAATTGATTCGATGGAGGGAGCATCACATCATGTGTTTCATATGATCCAACCACATGTCATCCATGGCGTCATCTTCATGTTGAGTGATAAACAGTGACCACAAGATCACTCCATCATTTCCATTTTTATTAAACCCATGGATTTTCAATGGGACTTTAAATATTTGATCCTACATGTCAAATGGAATTCACAATATTAGGCTGACATGTTTGAGGCCCTTTGCGAGATCAGGATGACATGCCTGAGGGCCTTTGCATTATCAATGGATGGATCACGTGAAGTACATAACCCTTCACCTGAAAAATAGAATAACTCTTCTTCACATAAGGGTACCATAATTTTCATATTTTATTTTAAAATTCATATGGTGTTTTCCTATCATTTTTCTATTAGGGAATCACATAACCAATTCAACATGTTGAACATCCTTCACGAGATTGTGACGCAAGTCAGAAGGCCTTCTCGAGATCCAAGTTCGACATGTTTGGGAGTCTCTGTGAGATCAAGGAATAATTTTTTGAAGGGATTATCATTATCATAAATAGATCACATAGAGTGAATAACCACTTATCATGAAAAACATAATATATTCTATTTTAAAAAAGGTTACACATTTTTATATTTTTACTTATAAATCCTATAATATTTTCACATAAATTTTCCATTAGGGTGTCACATGATCAAACTAGCATGTCCAAAATCCTTTACATGATGAAGGTGACATGTCTAATGGTCTTTGACTAAAAAGGGTGTTATATACCTAGAGATTTCACCTGATCAATGGATTTATCACACATACTACATATTTACTTTATATAAAAATAAACATAACTCCATTTCGCAAGAATCTTCCACCTTTTTTAGCTTTTATATTATAAAAAGCTTGGATGATTGTTAAACACTTTTCAAATTTCATTTCTCTTAATCAAAAGGACTCATATGAGGTACTTTACATAATCAGGAGGTCTATCATATGGGGTTTCAAGTAAATTAAAAGGCTTGATGGTAGGGCTTTAGATGATCATGAACAGATCATGCGAAGAGCATAACCCATCATGTGATGTTCCTTGGGTCACATGATTTTAATAACATTGGTGCCTAATCTCCAAGTGGCCATGATACTTCTTTATTTACTTTTGTTTAGAAAATAATACCTATGCTTCAGGTATTTCTTTGATCTTAAAATTGTCGATGCTCATTTGGAGAGAATCAAAAAAGGGATAATGAAAATTAAATTGACATTTCATTATATGATTTTTCATTAACACAGATAAATTATTTTGTAACATTACCCTAATATCTTCTCACATGTCTACCTTCAATGCAGAAACAAAATTGTTCCATGTATCTATATCAATAAGAACATGAATTTTCATTATCACCCCAATGTAACTAATGAACATTAAATTATTGGGGTCAACAGGTTGATCGTGTTGATTCCAGCCAACCTAAAATTTTATAAATTTTATTATTTCTTTGTTAACTTTAGTTAACATGATGATTCGATGTTGCTCCTTTTTATCCATATTCTACTTATCCCTTAATAATTCTCTAGTTCCAGCATTGATCATGTGTTCTTCATCAGTATTATTAATATAAGTGTGTGGAGAAGTCATTATCTGTATGAGTAATCAAAAATTTAATTTTATATTACATAAATGTAGTAGAGAACACATAATATTATGAGGAAAATCATAGTATATTAAAAAGACATTAACCTACCAATTTAACTCTCTTTTTTTTGTTAAATGTTTAAGTTATTTGGATCCCTTATTGAGTATCCAAATCCACTCCTTGTGGTCCTATTTAATGTATAATACACTATATATATTGGGAACACCATGAAATTATTGTGATCTATAAATGAAAGGGTCATCCTCAATTGAATTTTCATCTGACCCTGCAGTTGTTTTAGTCACCAAAAAAACAATTGACCAATTCTTATTTTCTAAATATGGGAAATAAAATAATTAAAATACTTTTAATCTCATTATGAATGGTTCATCTATATACTCTTACACACTAAAATTCACCTTCATGAAGACAAATTATTTTAATTTAAATGGACTCCAATTGTAAACCCATTTTCAATAGAAAATCATAACTTGGAATGTTTTATAATCCAAATTGTATATTTTTTCAATGATGTAGAAAAATGAAATATTCACACACATTAGATTTCTATCCTTGGAACCAGATGCATTCATCACTTTTACCGTAATAATAACTATATTATTTTTTTCATACTACATTTATCTTGTTCCTTTTTATAGAAGGTATAACCATTAATTAAAAATCTGATGTAATATATAACATTTACATTTGGTCCCCTAGATAAACATCAAACTCAGTTGAAAATTGAATTCAATTTTTCAGATAACTCCATATAAATATGATCTAAGAACCATCCTATAAAATGTTGATTATGAGTATTAGATATCCATCCTTCAGAACTTGATGGGTTTAAATATATAATAATTACTTAGTGGGATTCAACATATAGAACAACCTCTGCACTATTATGTAAACTGTAAAGGTGGTATTTCTCCTGATTTGTAATGGAAATTGTAACAACATCTATTCCAAAAATTCATTCACCCTAAGGCATCCATTTTGATGAGATTATGAGAGACCAATTATATCAACCTTTTATAGGTAATCAGTGTAGATATCAATAAATTATTTAATAATATATTTCTTTACAATACAACCTTCCATTAAACTTCAATTTTTGACATACTCTTTTAAAATATTCATATACCGCTCAATGGGGAACGTCCATCTATAATGAATTGGACCACATAGTTGAATCTCTCTAAACAAGTGAACCATAAGGTGGACCATTATATCATATAATTATGGTGTTAAGACTATATATAATTCACATAATATGACTGAAATTTCCTTATACATTATTGGAAACTTACCCTTTTATACAAGTTTATTGCATATGTATTTGAAAAGATACAAATTATGGTTAATGTATGTCATACATTTTTAGGAATAGTGTATCATTAAGCTACATAAATTAAATATTTCATCAAAACATGACATTAATTTTATTATAGACCTTGTAACTTCAAATTATTCATTGACATGATATTATTTATATTTTATGAATATCCATATAGAACTTTTAAACCATTAAGTATGTTTAAAAATTGAAAATATTCTTGCCAAGATCAAGTGTAAGATATCCTAGGAAGAAAATTAATCTTTCACCCTTAACCAATACTAACTCTTCCCTTATCCCCATGTTAATAAAGTTTAACCTTGCCTTAATGTATTCTTTTTTTATTTGTTATATTAAGTAATGTTCCAATAACACTATCACATAAAATTTTTCCATATGCATGACATCAAGAAAATTACATACATACAAAAAATTATAGTATGATAATTCAAAGAAAAATGATCTCTTTTTACAAACTTATTTTATAAGGTTTTTCAAAAAAGTTTTACAAAAATATGTTTTAATATCTTTTACTTTCTCAAATTGTTGATCACCCATTAGTGGAGACAATGTTATTCCTTTTTATATATTTACATAAAATGATTTCATCCATGATTGGTATTTATTCCATTGGGATAAACATATGCGATGTCTTAAAAACACTATCTTTAAGGATTATTTCAACCTAACTATGTGTGTACCTTCTTCAAAAATTGGAAAACCCAATATTACTTTAATTCTATAGCTTGAAAATTTCCATAATCATTAAATTCATTTATCATCCCGTACAACATGGCTCTCATTGTGAAATCTTCACTACTATGATCATTATTCAGTATAAAACCATTACCCCACATCAATTTCTAATCTTCAATCAATGGAGCTAAATATATATCAATATCGTTACCAAGTTGTTTTGGTCCAAATATAAGTAGATACAACATAATGTATTTGAACTTTATGTACAACCATGGTGGAAAGTTATAATTTTCTAAAAGAAATAATCATATAATATGAGTACTAATTTATATAACAAAAGGATTTATTCTATCTATAGATAATGCAAGATTGAGTTTTCTTAGATCATTTCCAAATTTAGGATACTCATAATAATTTTTCTTCCACCGAGAAGATTCCACTAGGTGATGTAGTTTCCCAGATTCAATTCTTATATCTACATGCCATGTCAATTTTCTAGTAGTTTCTTGACATCCATATAGTCTTCTAAACCATGGAATGATAAGAAAGTTCCATAAAACTTTCAAAGTAATTTAATAATATTTATTGTATTAATCAATTCCACTCTTGGGGAATTTTCTGAGTAATTAATGGTTCTTACAAAACTATATACAATCATTTGGATGGCATGTATTTTTTTAGAGATTATACCCATTGAATGTATAATTCTTATAATATCATATGTTTGACAAGGAATCTCATTTTCTTCTGGTAGGATATCATTTAGGAGACCAGGTAGTTCTATAAAACTGGTGTCACTCCATCCGCTACTATCTTTCAAATTATATAACTTTAATACATATGACAATGTTGTATATTTAGTACAACAAATATACATTGGTATATTTAAAACATTATCTAAATTATCAAAAAAACCAAGTGAATCACAAAGATCATATTAAATTATCATTTTCATTTCATCCATATGATCTCCATTATCATTTATATAACTGTTCATATCAAATGATCCATAAGAGGAAGTATCATCCTAGTCTACATGTATACCTGTGTTTAGTCCAACATTTATAGCTACAATCTATTCCATGACAAATAAAATGTTCCTAAAACTATTTTGGATGAATATTTCTTGAATAAAAACAATATAAACACAGAAAAAGGATTTGAGAAAGACCATATACATACTATATTGTAAAATTGATGAACTCTTTAACTCCATCCTCATAATATTTTTTCATATGATTAACATATATCCATTTCTAATTCATATCTATCCTATAAGGTTCAATAATACTATTTTTTTACAATAAATAAATAAATACACATAAGGTATGCGTATAATGTGTATATACATTGATATGTAAACAAATTATCAGAATTTGAGTGTATGTATGCTCTATTTTGGGAATGTTTACATAGCCTGAACATGTTTAAGGACAATGCTCTAAATATACTTCTTAATTTCCTCAGAAGATAAATTCATCCTTTTTTAACCCTCTGTTACTCTTTTTTTTGTTTTTTGTTCTTCAAAACCCCCTGTTTCCATACTCATTTTCCAATAAAAATAATTATTTTAAATTACATCATAAATCTGTTTTGAATAAATCCAATTCTATTGATTTTGAATCAATTAATATTTTAAGTGAAAAAAACTCAATTGGGAACCTCCTTGAGTGAAAACTTAAGAAAAATATACTGCATTCTTAGGTAAAACTTATATTTATTATCCGAACCCTTTTGAAATAATATTAATAATATGAAGAAATAAAATTCTATTCAATATGAATCAATTAATATTTTAAGTGTCAAATAACTTGATAAGTAACCTCATAGAGAAACAACTTAAGACAAATATATTTCATTCTTATGTAAAAAATATTTTGAGTATCAAAACCCTTTAGAAATCATATAAATAATATGAAGAAATAATGTGAATAAATCACATGTTAATAAAATTCATAGAGACATGTGTGTGTGTATCCGAAAGGAAACATGTTTTTACTATAGTCTTTTCACACTATAATACCTTGTAAAGAAATCAAAATTAATGGAAAGTGTAATGCACATATGAGAGAAAATATGATGGAGAGACGAAAAATTTATTTCCATGTATACTCATTTATTATAATACAACTGACCTATATCAATCCTTATGAACTCTATATAAACCTGAAATCATAAAGAACTAGACCAGACCCAAAATACACAATTGTTCCAAGCACCTGGCCACATATATGCCAAATATATATATGTATATAGATATATGTGTGTGTATATACATATATAAATATAAATATATATATATATATATATATATTCATATATAAAAAATTTTATATTTTATATGTGCATGTGTGTGCCCACATATATTTTATATATGCATATAGTATCAAAACATTAAATCAAAAAAGAAATACAACACATATAAGTGATTTCATTATGGGAATTTTTTCTTGATAAATTTCAAAAAAAAAAAAAAATTAACTTCATAATTTCATTTTCATTTTTGCCTAAACTTTTTCATGGGTAATTATAAGAATTCTAAATAAATTCTGCCAATAATATGTTAAGATTCATTGCTACACTAAAAAATTAAAAACACCTAAACATTGAGTATCCAAACCCTTTAGAAATTAAAAATGATGATCGTATGGTACACAGACAAGCTACTATGATACCCATATTCTAGGGGAATGAGGTTTGTATGGTACATGAAAAAAGAAGAACTAAAATGGGTAAAATAATGCAACATAGACTAAAAAGTGAGTTAAAAAATCACATACCTTGGATTTTGAAAGGGTCGATTCATCCGAGAAGTTTGAGGGGGAGTGGTAAAAAAGGTTTAGTTCTACAAGAGATTGAATAATGCGAGCGAGTGTGGTTCCCTGTTAGGAATTTATTTAAAATACTGAAAGAGTTTTATTAGTGTTGTCCAAAATGCACTAATAAATATAGGTTTTATCCGCACTAAAATAAAAAGAACTGATACTATCTTTATTAGTGGTTTTTAACTTAGTGCTAATAAAACCTATATTTATCAGCGCATTTTGGTTAGTACCAATAGAAAATATATAAAATAAAATACAAAAATATTAAATAAATATATATTAAAAATAAATAGATTATAAAAAAGTAAAAATTAATTAATATTATTAACGAATAAATAATATGAAATGCATGAATGTTATAAATGATTAAAATTTAATAACTAAAAATGAGTATACTTCAAAAACATAAAAAATGAATAATTTTTATTAATCATATAAATTATTAAAAAATTAAAAATAAATGTATATTAAAATAAAGATTAATTCATATTGAATATGTACATTACAAACATATTAAAAAAATTAAATGTTAGTAAATAAATATTAAAAGTAAATTAATTACAATTTTTTTAAAAATGAATAAATTTTAAAAATGAATAAATTATAAAGAAAAGTAAAAAATTAATTAACATTATTAGTGAATAAATAATACTATATAATATATAATGAATGAATTTTAAAAAGGATTGAAATTTAATAATTAAAAAAATCTATAGATTGGAAAAATATTAAAACAGAGAACAAGTGTTATTAATTATACAAATTATTAAAAAAATGAATATATGTTAAAATGAAAATAAATACATATTAATTATATAAATTACAACCATATTAAAAAAATTAAATGTTAATGAATAAACATGTACATAATAAATATTAAAAATAGATAATATTAGAAAAATATTAAATAAAGAAAAGTTGGAAATGAATAAATTATAAAAAATATTAAAAAATAATTAATATTATTAATTAATAAATAATATTAAATGAATAAATTTGAAAAAAATATTAAAAAGTAATAAATAGTATACAATGAATAAAAATATAAAAAATGGATAAAATTTATCGATTAAAAACATAATATATATTAAATATATTATGTTAATAAATAAAATTCTAAAATAAATATTAAAAATTGAATAAATTATAGAAATATTATATGTGTGTGTTTCTATATAAAATTGCATTTATTACGTATATGCTTGTGTGAAACTAATATGGCACAAGTTTGATATATGTTAAATTAAAAAAATGACATTTTATTAAATATCAATTACTCGATACTAATTAGTCAATTTTTTTATTTAATATTAAATATATGAATTATTTATTATAAATATATATTCTGTATTAAATAAATCACATTTAAGGAAATATTATATATATTGATATACATATATATATAAATGAATATATTTCTATATTAAAAATATTAAACATACTAATGAATAATTATATATAAAAAACATTAAAAAAGAATAAATTAAAAAATATTAAAATAATAATTATTTAAAATGAATAAATTATAAAAAAGAAAAAAAATCTTAACATTATCAATTAATAAATAATATTAAATTAATGAATGATAAAAATGATTGAAATTTAATTAAAATACGAATAGATTGAAAAAAAATTAAAAAATTAATAAGGGTTATTAATTATATATATATTTTTTAAAAATAAAAATGAATATATGTTAAAATGAAAATGAATATATATATTAAATATATACATTAAAATTGTATTAAAAAAACTAAATATTAATCAGTAAATATAAATAAATATTAAAAATTAATAAAATCACCAAAATATTAAACATATAAAAATTAAAAATGAATAAATTTAAAAAATATTAAAATATTTAATAAGGAAATATATAATAAAAAATAAAAAAATAATATATATATATATATATATATATTAAACATTACTATATAGTTTATATTAAATATCAATATAAAACTCAATAAAATTTACGTAATATATTAAATATTAAATATCATTAAATAAAAAACTAAAATGATAATATTAACTATTTATTGTTTTGTAGGTTTGTCACTATAAAATTTAATTAATTTAATATATGTACATGTGAAATTATTGTATGACATATTAAGTGTGACATATTTATTCATTTTTTATTAATAATTAAATATTTATTATTCAATATATATGTCAAATTGAAAACAAAAATGAAACTAATAAAAAAAAATGTTATTACATGTCTATGAATATTAATTGGTCAATATTTTTAATTAATATTTGTTTTTAATTAACTTATAAACCATTTTTCACTAATATGACATATTAATATAAATATATTTTGATATTAAATATAATTTATAAATACATATTTATTATTTTATAAATCATATTTAAGAAAATTATATATATATATATCTTAATAGGTTGGAGGACAAGACCCCTTTATTGAATAAAAAAGCAAGACAAACTCTATTGAAAATTGAAAAATTTGTAACCCATTACAATCATAGAGACAAAAATGCCTTAAAACAAAATGAACCGAAGGTCAATAGAAGATACTAGCTGTTCAATTGGAAAGAAAACATCAAGATGTGCTATAAAAAAAGTCTCGTCTCCCCCCTGATTATTAAATGTATATATATATATATATAATTATTATATAAGCCATTTTTCACTAAATACCTTACATATTAAGTGAAAATGTATATTTAGTCTTATATAAATCATATTTTATAAAATATATTATATTTGTATTTGTAAATACCCTAACCCCAGTATCCCAGATTCAGTTATTACTTTCTTACATTGGCACTAGATACAAGGATTCACATCCCGAAGGACCAAATAGTTTAGTTGTCTTGATAAACTAGATACATAATTGAAATTCACATTAAATTTAAAATGTAACATCATGTTACTGATCTCTCAGGTATGTCTTTAAACTCATCGCGGTTTTCCTTTTCTTTATTTCTTTATAGGGCTGAGAATGAATTGAGAGGATACCTATAATGGTGAATTCAGAGATTTGTTGGACTCTCAGCTTTAACCAGCTTTTTCTACAGGCTGCAGAAGGATTTCACGTCATGTAACTAGGTTTCATGATATGTAAGAGTTGATGGACACAAGTCATGAAAGACTTCACACTATGAAGGGTTACAAGACGTGAATATATGTTTCATGTCACGAAGGTTTTACATAATATATTTCTAATATGAGGTGATGGATTTCTTGACGTAATTAAACATTGTGGACTTCACGACATGTAATGGAATTAAACACCTTGTAATTATCCAAGTAAGGAAATTTTGGTGTGTCCTTCAGGATTTTAGTAACCATTTGGCTTCTAATTTTCCATTTCTCTCAAACCAAAGCTCCTCTCTAGGGATTTTTAGAGACTCCATTACTTCTAGATCGATCCATTCAGCGTTCGATCTTCGTTGCAGTTGTGTTGTGTCTCTACAGGTAAGTGATATTTCCACTTCTTCATTTTCATTGATCATGGTACCACCCATTGGGTTATGATAATCAGATACATTGATCTAATTTGGTTTTTTCTCTCATCGTATTCCAGATCTATTGTGTGATCTCATTCAGGAGGCAATTCCTTTGTTGGTTGTGGGGTGGAGGGTGTTCGTTCTTGAGGTATGTGGTGTTTCCTCTTCTTTTCTGACACTATTTCTCAATTGAATCAATTATAAGATGTGTGGATTGTATTATAGGGCGTTTTTAGACGTTTTTGTGTTTTCATTGTTGGCAGATCCTGTTGTGGGCGTGTGCGATCCGAGTTTTTGGTAGGTGGTTCCGTCTGTTGCCAATGTTGATGAATATTATTGTTCCTTATTTATAAACTGATTTATACATGGAATTTAGCTTCATTGATTTGTGTGTGTTAAAAATAGTTTTTAAAGAAAAATGGGTTTTCCCTGATTGTTGATAAATGGAAAGAAAAAGGTTATTTTCAAATAATTGAAAATGGTTTTGAAATGATTTTTGAAACATTGAAATGATTGTGAAAATTATCACATGGGATACCTTGGGTACCGGGTGGAAGGTTTATCTTGAGGCCATCATCCATTATGGGGTTTCACTTTCTAGGGTGTTCCTATTTACCTAGTGTAGATTATTATCTATAGGTACATATATGATGTTGGGGTTTCACTTTTTGGGGTGTCTACCTTGTCCTGAAATCTAGATCATCGACTTCAAGTACTAAGATGCACTGTTCATAGATTAATGGGTACAAGTAGTTTGCTACCTGAAATTTTGTATACCTTGGTATTTAAATGCTTGTGATACTACTATTGTTTTGTATTACTTGGATTTGTACAGTTTTAGAGATTATATGCATGTTGATTCTTTTGAAAGATGATTTGAAAAAATGTGATTTGAAATTGATAAAAAGGGAAATGTAATAAAAAGGGAAATGTTTACAATGTTTTCTATAAAACTTATTTACTGCTATCATGCCATGTTTTATTTAAAATTATCATATAGGAATTGTAAATCATCATCTTCAGGTACCATAGTGCACTGTTCATAGATTAATGGGTACGATTAGTCTGCTGCTTGAAATTTTGTATTCCTTGGTATTGTGATTCCTGTTCTACTACTATTATTTTTGTATAACTTGGATTTGTACAGTTTTAGAAATTATTTTCATATTGATGCTTGTGAAATATGATTTTAAAAAGTTTGATTTAAAATTGATAAAAAGGGAAATGTGATAAAAAGGGAAACATTTACCATGTTTTCTATAAAACTGCTTTTCTGCTATCATGCCATGTTTTATCATTCCATGATCAATGAATATTTTGGGATCAATATGATGATGAACTCCAGTCTCCATGGAATATAATCAAAGTTTTAGATAAATAAATAAGAGGCCCAAAACCTTTAAATGTGATCATATACACCATGTTTATAATTAAATTATATTTAATCTCTAAAGAAATAAGATACCTGGATCTTCAGTAATTTCTTTTTTGATGATGTTTATCCTTTGTAATGACTCTTCTGGATTGTCTCGTTGCACTTGAGAGGATACAAATGATAATCCCTCTAGTGGTGATCCACACGTGCTCCGATTTCCTCCTATCGACACCACTCATTCTCTGGGTGCTAGCGCGGAAAAGCGAGTGTCTTACGTCCGTCGTTCTTGATCACCTGTTCTTCGGTCTTGAAGAACATCTCTCATTCTTGAGAGGGGAGGGAAGAGGATTTGAGAGAGAAATTTTTTGGCTCAACAATTCTCAATTCACCGGGCGTGTAGTTCAATACATGGCACAATAGACGTACTTGTCTATTTATTGACATGGGGATCTAGTTACAATATTTAATTGCACAATAACAATTAAATACATTCATAACCTTAGAGAAAACCCATGATCTTAATAATAATACTGTGTCATTATTTATGGTGCACCAAATTACACAAAACAAAATTACAAATAAAATTTCGAATAAAAAAATAATAGCAACTTTATTATTATTTTAACATGTGCCAACTAATTAAATATTTTTTTACCATATTGAAAATATTTATTTTACTACCAGACTAGCCTTGTTCTACTCGATCTCTACTTCCATTTATTGAAAACTCGAATAAATAAATAAATTATTTATTCTCTTAAATAAATATTTTATTTACAAACTAGTAATTAAATATTTATTAAATCCTCAATAAAATAAATAAATATATTTTACTCACAATCCGATGAATAATTAATTATTTAATTTATGCGATCGTTTTAACTTAAATAAAATCATTCCACAGTCTTGAGAATAATATTTAATTAATTAATTAAATTCAAATAGAATTTAACTGAGATTACCAAAAACACTTAGTGTGTGACCCTCTAGGATTCTTTCTCATTGACATTAGGGGGGATTTCCTAATGTCCAAGAGCACTGTATAGAAATGGGTCAAGGCATCCAAGATAAAGAACTTAAAGTTGCAACAACGACATCCACATATGAACACTCACTATGTAATATAATCCCTTTATCTTAATATCTCATCAACCAGGTTTCATGATAGTGTCATCAACCTTTGTGATTGATACATTGTTCTTTGACTACCTAAAATAAACTCTTTGTTACACCATGACCATGGAATTTTGCGTGACGGTTCTTTTTCAATCTAAGGGATGAGATATCAACTTCCATAAATGGAATGGACAAATCCTTCCTCGAATTATCCATTAATAACATGTCACTCGTAACGCACCCAACATACCCTACTTACCACCAATATATGGAGTGAGGGTTTTTATTAGTAAATCAAAGTGCGCGAGTCATGAAACATATTAATGACAATATTAAAGTCTAAGGACCATTACACATGTTCATAGATAGGAATATCTGATGACAAAAAAACATGCAGAATTCCTACTGGTGGGTCTGTTCTCATAATCTTCTATCTTAAAGATTACCAAGTGCGAATTAAATGAGAGGAAGTATCATCTGCTTACAAGTACTCATACCTGATGGTATGTATACTATGTGTCCCATCATAGTATGTCATCCAAACAAAGAATTCTATTTAAAAATATTGTTATAGAATTTCAAGGTTCTCATCATAGTGGGGAACTGCCATGACCTTATCAATGTAACAAATAATCTAGGACATTATTAAATCATAGTTTTGAAGAATAATGAACAATATGTAAAAATATGTTTAATATTTAAATACATTAAATATGAATGTAATCAAAGTACATACAGTTGGTTCTAGGATACCAACTCTAACAAACTCCTACTTGGACTAGAGGAAACTTCCTACGACTTTCAGTCTGTTAGACCTCACACGATGATCACGTTTCTAATGAGTCAAGGTTTTATTCAAGGGGTACACCATGTTGTCTTCTATAGAAATACTACTCACTGAAACTTCACCTCTCTTAGAAAAATACCTCAAGAGATGATACTTTATAAGTTTTTACTTCATCCGTTGATGTGACCTTGGATCTTTTGTAAGATCCGCCACTGTAGTATTATCACAATAGAATGTGATGGGATCTTTACTGCTAGGTACCACGTCCAAATCCTAGAAGAATATTCACATCCAAAATTCTTCTTTAGCTACCTCAGAAGCTGCAATATAATCAGACTCCACTGTATAATCTGCGACCACACTATGCTTTGAGCTCTTCCAGCTCACAACACCTCCATTCAAAGTGAAGATGTATCCTGTTTACAACTTCATGTATTCATGATCTGTCTAGAAACTATAATCTTTATATCCTCTAATGACTAGTTCCTCATATCCTCCCTAAACCAAGAACGTATCCTTAGTATGCATCAGATAATTTAGGATAGTCTTGACTACCATCCAATGGTGGCCACCTAAGTCAGCTTGATATATGTTTACCACACTCAATGCATAGGATACATCTAGCCTCCTATATAGTATAGAATACATGAATAACCCAATAACTAATGCATATGGAGTCCTTGTTGTTCTCTTTCTTTCCTCATGTGTCTAAGGACACATTTTATTGGAAATATGAATTCCATGTGATACTGGCAACAATCCCCTCTTGGATTGTTCCATACCGAATCTCTTCAGTATCTTGTCAATGTATGTACTTAAAATTAGGCCTAGAAATCTCTTGGATCTATCAGGATGGATATTGATCCCAAGAATATATGTTGCCTCACCCAAGTCCTTCATGGAGAAGAATTGATTCAACCATGCCTTAATGGATTGTAAGACTGGTATCTCATTTCGAATAAGTAATATGTCATCAATATATACTATTAGGAAAATGACTTCACTCCCACTAAAACATTTGTAGACAAAAGGTTCACATTCATTCTTGATAAAATAAAATTTTGTTATGGCTTCATCAAAATGAATGTTCCATGAACTAGATGCTTTCTTCAATCCATAAATGTATTTATGCAACTTTCATACCTTATTTTTAAAGACCCGGAAATTTCAAGGAAATTTTTTTCTTAAATACTTTGGAATTTTACGAGTCTGTGGCTTCTGACGACACTTGATCCCGAGGCCCGATGTGTCTGGAATCAATTTTCAAATTTTAGATCGGGTACGTTTAGTGAACGAATGAGCGGGTTTTTATATCTTTTGAACCGGTGCTCGGAATCGAAATCCGAGGGCACCGATGAACTCGTAGCGCCGGTAATTTCTTAAGGGGACCTTTACTGCAGTTGTGTTTTAAGCGGGTTGAGATTTAGTTTTTGTGGATTAATTAAGAATTGAATAAAAATTGTGGAACAATTTTTATTTCTTATCTAAGGTGGTTAAATCCTACATGGGGGAGTTGGGGTGGGACCCACAAGCTCCTAACTACCCATGTGAAGATAATTGTGAGGTGGGGCCCACAAGATCCCCAACTCTTCACCTTCCATAACTCCTTAACCCCTTTGAACTCCCACGTTAATTACATGGCAACCCCCCTCTTAAACTTGTTAACTCCCTTTAATTGAGTAACTCTTCCTCTCCCCTCTCTCCCTATTTAATTCATGCCAACACACACTATAATTAATTGATTGAAACTCTTTCATTAATTAATTGAGTGTTTGAATTTGTATTTTTGAATGTATGGCATGATTAAATAAAATAAGGAGAAGCCTTATTTTATTTTGGTTGGAATTTTGTTGTGTGAGGGAAATTGGGGGAGAACTCTAGAGTTTTTTAAGAATTCGTCCTCAATGAAGGATAGTTCTTCTCCGACGAATAACATCGACCCTTCATCATAGAACAACTCGACGACCATGATTCTCATCCTCTTCTTCTTCTGCGATGCCTAGCGAATAACATTGATAATCGAGGTAGGGGTGTGTTTTGGTTGGATCAACGTTGAATCTTCTTTCCTTCTTGTTTTGTTATCTTTAACCGCCTGCTACCGAACTAATGCGAAGAGACCGGGCCAAACTAACATGGTCCGAATCCTCTGCCAATATTGCGATTGTTGGTGGTTCTTCATGTTCTTCGTGGGTGAAGGACAACGGATCGTTATAAGTTTTTTATGTGACACAACGATCCCAAAATTGAAGACTCAACATCACGACAACCTAGCGGAGGTGCGATGACGATAGCGGGCGATGGTTCGGACCAGAATGGGATGGATCATTCCTCAACCTTTCTTCGAGCAGGAATTCAAAATGTGTTTTCGGAGCCGATCGGAAGCCCGAAAACACCAGAATCGACTTCGGGATAATGGGGCGACCTAGAGTCTGAAGTTTCGTGATGAATGAACCGTCGAAATGAAGAACCAGCATCAAGAGAGGCGTGCTGGCCAGAGGCGTCGTTTCTAGAAAAATTCCAGACTACACGGTGTGTACTCCTAGAGAACACGCCGTGTAGTGTGGGAATACTGTGGCTAGGGTTTCAGACATCAGACGGCTAACACACAGTGTGTGACCTCTGCCGCACGGCGTGTACTTGCCACACAACAAGGAGGTGGCAGCTATGTGAGAATCAGCGTGTATTTTGGGAAATACACAGACACAGACAGAAGTACAGAACCAAGAGGCACGATGTGTACTCTCTACGTAGAATGGAAGAAACAGATTTGTGAGACTCGGCGTGTAACTCGGGGATAAACAGACATGGTTTGGAGTACACGGGCATGTACTCTAACACACGGACAAACATGGCTAGTGGTATGGGCTAACCCATGTACCAAATACATGGGTTGGAGAACACTAGTTGAGGCTATGTACGGGCACGTGGCCAGCATACACGGAGCCGACCCCAGATGTTTGGACACGACATGTAACCATACCACATACCGTGTACATACTTTTTACACGAACATCCCTTCGACACGGGCAGTGGTACACGAGCAGTACCCGAGGTCTAAAGACACAACGTGTAACCATACCAACACGCCGTGTACTTTTTGGAAAATGGATTGGTCATATTGAACTCAGTGCGTTGGACATGTTTTGTTTGGTTTAGCCCCCTATGACGTGGTGTACCTTCGGGATACATCAACTCTGGACTTCGTGATATTTGATGTATCAAACCCTTGGCTCGAGGAGCGGACCCTCCCAGAATCGAGCGTGCTGTGTGCGGGAACCCTAGATCTGGCTGTGATTGCGACGAAGATGATGACTGTACTTGGATACTACGTGGGTTCAGCAGCGAGGATGACTGTACTTGGATCCTCCATGGGTTCGACATTGATGACGATTGTACTTGGATCCTACGTGGGTTTGGCAGTGATGGTTACTTACTAAGATCCTACGTGGGTTCCGCAGCGACGACTTCTGTACTTGGATCCTATGTGGGTTCGGCATGGGTGATGATTTAGAGGCTACATCTATCATCTCCACTCCACTTCATGAGTAGTATACCTAGGTGATCCGAGTCTTGACTTTCAGTCATTATCATCGATGTGATTGACTTGCTTTCCTATGTGGACTGGGTTGTACTTTCCTGTGTGGATTGGGTTGTACTTGGGCTCGTGAGTTGGAGCCGAACTGGAATTGATGAGTTAGGTATATGTATGGGCATATAAATAATTAGACTTGGTTGATAATTTGTGTTGTATCTTTCCTTTGTGGTTTATCCTTTGTGAATTCTGGGAGACCTTCGGGGGGTCTCGGGGTCCCTACTGAGTATCGTATACTCACCCCTGCATGGGCTATGCCCGCACTACGTTGTGTTAGATGTAGATGATAGACAACACTGGTCGAGATGGAGTCTAAAGGAGCAGGATGGTACCTGGAGGTGGACCACTTGGTGGGACGCACACGGAGCGTACGACCGGACCCGAGGAGTTTAGGAGACCATCTGTACCCACCCTTCAGGTGGGATATCCGGAGGACAACTCAGTGGTTGCTGGTTTACTTTACTACAACTATTCTTTCTTTAGTGTTGTACTGTACTTTCACTTGGGTTTGTATTCTGGCCCATTTACTTTCCAGCACCTACTTTTGTACTCAGTTTACTTAGTGTTTACTTCATCTTGCATACTCTGTTGTGTTTTTTTACTTTTATAAAGGTAATGACTTCCCTTTTATCAGGATTTACACCTTTGGTGCTAGTCGTCAGCCCCTGGCCTATGGAAGGCGGGATTGGGGTAGTCACGACACATGCCCCGAGGAGGGGTCATGAAAAATTGGTATCAGAGGGAGGTTCTACAGCATAACATAGGACTCTGATAATTTCTTCCTGTGAAGCAATAGTGTTAAGGGTTTTAAGTGTGGTTATTAGTCCAGGAAGACCAGTGTTGGTGCAGCGGCCAAGGTATCCATACACCAGGACCCTGACTTCTGATTTCCAACTCAGTGCACGAAAACATTGATTGCATGTGTGTTTAAAAAGTTTTCTTAGTGATTACTCTGTGTCAGCTCACTAGGTATACTGTATTAACCGTGGAACACCTGTTTCTTTTCAGGATGGCCCCATGATGGTAGCCATCTAGGGTTCCCAGTTATGTGCGAGATGGCAGCCCACCGAGCGATGAGGCCTCGGTGCAGGGCCCCATTACAGTGGAGGCACCAGTGGTACCTCTACCCGTTGGGCCACTGATACCACCAGCCCTAGCAGCGTAGAGTGCACACCACCTGAGTGCGCTACACGAGTTTCAGTGACAGGGGCCACCCAGGTTCCATAGAGAGATGGACCCTCAGGCAGCCGAGGATTGGCTGGAGGCTATCATCTGAGTTTTCAGATAAGTAGGGACACCAGCTGACCTTATGGTGATCCTTGCGGCGAGTCTCCTGCACGCAGAAGCAGGTAGATAGTGGAGCCTGATGCTCCAGGTTCATGACGAGGCATCTCTACTTTGGATGGACTTTGAGATCCTCTTCCGCTCGGAGTTCGTTCCAGCCACCCTCCGTGCGGTGCGCATCTAGGAGTTACTATGGCTACGGCAGGGCAACATGATAGTAGCCCCGTACTCGGAAAGGTTTACCGACCTCTCATGCTACTCCACGGACATGGTACGGGACCCATTCTTTCGGGCCCGAACCTTTGAGCAGGGACTGAGGCATGAGATCAGAGCTTCGATGATCTCCCTCAGCATTCCGACGCAGGCATGAGTACTGGAGCGAGCCCTTCTTGTGGAGAGATTCCTTTCTGAGCCTACACCAGTAGCGAGGCCTACCGTAGGGTGACACGTAGCAGTTTCTTCTGTAGCCATTAGTAGACAAATGTAGCAGAGGTCCAAGTGGACCAGGACATCGGGTGGGTGACCTCAGGATACTATTTCGGAGGTGCGGGGCACACGCATCATAGCCAGTCATACGAGAGGCAGGTAGTGATATGCATGCGGCGGGCAGGACTACATGGCTCGTGACTACCTGACCCGCCATGCATAGGAGCAGCAGACAGTTGAGGCACCACCCAAGCAGAGGCAGAGGTTCAACCGTGGTAGTTTACAGGGAGCAGGCAGATGAGGTAGAGGAGATGGCTGAGCAGCAGGTGTTGGATGACGCTTCGAGGCTCTACCACCACCACCACCAGGAGGACCACTCTGACCACAGGGAGCTGGAAGATAGGGGCAGGCTCAGCTCCAGGTAGTCGAGGCCTATGAACACGGCGCACCTGAAATGATTCGAGGTACTATCTGTGTCTACTCCACCCTTGCTGCAGTTCTTATAGACATATGAGCGAGTCATTATTTCATTGCCACTGCCCTTGTTCGGAGCTCGGAGATTCCGACAGAGACTTTGGCTCGATCCTTATGGCTAGAGATTCCTACGGGAGCAGACTCGAAGATTACACACTGGTTCCGGCAATGTGAGATTACTCTAGGAGGTGAGAGCTTCGGTTGGGATCTTCTTGTAGCGGTGTCGAGGCCTTACGACGTCATCTTGGGTATGGACTGATTATCTACAGTGCATGTCCAGATTGACAATATTATGCGCAAAGTGCGGTGTGTCCGCACAGATGGGAGCAGGTTCACCTTCACCGGCAAGAAGGGAGCCTTTGCAGCGCAAGATGAAATTACGTAGAGGAGAGGGCAGCCGATCACCCATCAGTTGGCTAGTCTCATCCTAGGAGCAGTTGATGTGTGGAGTCCGAGTTTTCCTATTATGGTGGATCAGTATGCAGACGCTTTTCCTGACGACGTTCCATGACTACCTCCTCACAGAGAGGTAGATTTATACATTGATCTGTATCCTGGGACAACCCCTATATCTACTCCAGCATATCGGATGGCTCCCACTGAGCTTTGTGAGCTGCAGGTACAGCTGGAGGACTTGCAGGGCAAGGGATTCATCCGACCTAGTGTTTCACCCTGGGCTTCTCTGGTTTTATTCACCAAGAAGGTGGATGAGAGCTTACGACTATGTGTCGAATACTGTCGCCTGAATCAGGTGACCGTAAAGAACAAGTATCCACTCCCAAGTATTGATGACCTCTTTGATCATCTCAAGGGAGCACGATGGTTCTCGAAGATAGACCTCAGGTCAGGCTATCATCAGCTCAGAGTTCGAGACAAGGATGTGAATAAGACAGCCTTCAGGTGTCGGTATGGTCACTATGAGTTCTTAGTTATGCCTTTAGGCATAACCAACGCTCCATCAGTGTTCATGAGTCTCATGAACAGGATCTTCCAGCCTTACATCGATCAATTTTTCAGAGTCTTCATCAACGACAGACTGATTTACTCGACAACTAAGGAGGAGCACGCCTACCACTTGCGGGTTGTACTGGACACACTTAGAGAGCACCTACTTTATGGTAAGCTCTCAAAGTGTCAGTTCTGGATTCGAGAGGTCCACTTATTGGGGCACATCATCTCTGAGGTGGGCGTTGTGGTGGATCCTGTGAAGATCGAGGCAGTACTTGCTTGGGAGCCACCCAGGAGTGTGACGGAGGTGCAAAGTTTCCTAGGTCTGGCTGGGTACTATCGGAGATTTGTGCCAGACTTATCCAGAGTTGAAGCACCACTTTCAGCTTTGACGAAGAAGGGAAAACCCTTCGTGTGGTCAGATAGATGTCAGCAGAGCTTCCAGGAGCTGAGACAGAGATTGACCAGTGCACCCATCTTGAGGCTGCTGGAGGAGGGTATAGTGTACGTAGTTTACTGCGATGCATTAGGGACTGTACTCGGGTGTGTCCTGATGCAGGAGTGGGCAATGATCGCTTACAGATCATGACAGTTGAGGAAAAATGAGTAGAACTACGCTACCCATGACCTAGAGTTAGCTGTAGTGGTCTTTTCCTTAAAGATGTGATGACACTATCTGATGGGCGGGCACTTTACAGTCTACTCAGACCACCAGAGTCTCAGGTACATCTTCTCGCAGAAGGACCTGAAACTGAGATAGCGGTGATGAATTGAGTTCCTCCAGGACTATGACTTTGAGATAGTCTATACTCATGGGAAGTGGAACGTGGTAGCTGATGCTCTCAGCAGGAGATCGGGCATTCAACTACTTGGAGAGGCGACGGAGTAGCTAGCCACGTTGCAGTTATCCTTTGTGGATAGAGATGGAACAACCTTTCTACAGTCGCTCATAGTCACTCCTCCACTAATTCAGTGGGTCAGAGAGGCACAGTGTGGGGATGTTGACTGTGAGACGTGACGTGCACAGATATCCATAGGACCGACACCTGATGGATTTTCTGAAGGACTCTTTAGGGGACGTACCATGGTACCAGTTGCACTGCAGGAGGAAGTGCTGAGGGAGTTTCACACTTCCCCTATTGCGGTACTTCCAGGAGTGGCAAAGATATACCAGGATCTCAGAAGACAGAACTGGTGGATGGGTATGAAGAAGGCTGTGGCAGAGTTCGTTTCACGATGGCTCACCTTCCAGCAGGTGAAGGCAGAGCACCAGGTACCAACAGGATTGGTACAAACCTTAGAGGTCTCGGAGTGGAAGTGGGATAGGATATCCATGGATTTCGTGACAGGTCTCCAACGTACTTCCAGAGGACACGACTCCATTTGGGTGATTGTCGAACAACTCACCAAGTCGGCCCACTTCCTACCTATCAGAGAGCAGGGCTCAGTGGAGAGTTTGGGATGCCTCTATGTTTAGGAGATCATACAGTTTCATGGTGTACCATTTTCTATCGTCTCCGATCAAGATGCTCGCTTTACTTCCCAGCTTTGGAAGGGGTTGCAGGAAGCTTTTGGGACGCAGCTACGCCTAAGCACCGCATTTCATCCTCATACGGATGGCCAGATGGAGAGGACCATTCAGACACTCGAGGACATGCTCCGTGCATGTGTCCTCGACTTTGGTTGCAGTTGGGAGGATCACCTACCCTTGGTGGAGTTTGCGTATAATAACAGCTACCACTCCACCATCGGGATGGAACTATACGAGGCATTGTACGACCGACCTTGCAGATCACCTCTGTGCTGGACTGACCCTGGGGAGTCAGCACTCGTAGGACCAGAGATGATTCAGGCTATGAAGGAGAAGGTGCACATCATCCAGGAGCGAATGAGGACTGCACAGAGCAGACATAAGTCCTATTCTGATAGGAGGCAGAGACCGCTGGATTTCAAGGATGGAGACCACTTTTTCTTATGGGTCTCACCTCGACGTGGATTACGGAGATTTGGCCAGGGCGAAAAGTTGTCTCCGCGCTTCATCGGACCATTCCAGGTTCTCATAAGGGTAGGCAAGGTGACTTATCGCCTAGACCATTTCACCTCAGTTGCACTGGGTGCATGAAGTCTTCCACGTATCTCAGCTGAGGAGATACGTGTACGAACCGACGCATATCATTGATCACGGGGAGCTGGACATTGATGACAGGGAGAAATTTGCGGAGGTCCCAGTGGAGATCGAGGATCGACAGGAGTGGGTCCTACGTGGACGGTCGATTCCTCTGGTGCGCATTCGTTGGCAGCACGGGAACCTCCAGGAGAGCACATGGGAGCGAGAGGCTTAGATGCGTTCACAGTACCCTCATTTGTTTCCCTTGTTTATGATGTAGCTTTACGGGGATGCAAATTCCTGAGGTGTGAGTAATGTAAAGACCTGGAAATTTAAAGGAATTTTTTTTTCATAAATACTTCGGAATTTTACGAGTCTTTGGATTCTGACGGCACTTGATTCCAAGGACCGGTGTGCCCGAAATCAATTTCCGAAGTTTAGCTCAGGTACGTTCAGTGAACGAACGAGCGGGTTTTTCTATCTTTTGAACCGGTGCTCGGAATCGAAATCTGAGGGCACTGATGAACTCGCAATGCTAGTAATTGCTTAAGGGGACTTTACCACAGTTGTGTTTTAAGCGGGTTGAGATTTAGTTTTTGTAGATTAATTAAGAATTGAATAAAAATTGTGGAATAATTTTTATTTCTTATCTAAGGTGGTTAAATCCTACATGGGGGAGTTGGGGTGGGACCCACAAGCTTTTAACTACCCATGTGAGGATAATTGTGAGGTGGGTCCCACACTATCCCCATCTCTTCACATTCCATAACTCCTTAACCCCTTTGAACTCCCATGTTAATTACATGGAAACCCCCTTCTTAAACTTGTTAACTCCCTTTAATTGAGTAACTCTTTCTCTCCCCTCTCTCCCTCTTTAATTCATGCCAACACGCACCATAATTAATTGATTAAAACTCTTTCATTAATTAATTGAGTGTTTGAATTTTTATTTTTTAATGCATGGCATGATTAAATAAAATAAGGAGAAGCCTTATTATATTTTGGTTGGAATTTTGTTGTGTGAGGGAAATTGGGGGAGAACTCTAGAGTTTTTGAAGAATTCATCCTCAATGATGGACGGTTCTTCTCTGATGAAGAACATCGACCCTTCATCGTAGAACAACTCGGCGACCACGATTCTCATCCTGTTCTTCTTCCGTGATGCCCGAAAAACGACATCTATTATCGAGGTAGGGATGTGTTTTGATTGGATCAACGTTGAATCTTCTTTCCTTCTTGTTTTTTTATCTTTAACCACCTGCTACCGAACTAATGCAGAGAGACCGGGCCAAACTAACACGGTCCGAATCCTCCGCCAATATTGTGATTGTTGGTGGTTCTTTGTGTTCTTCGTGGGTGACGAACAACATATCATTACGAGTTTGTTATGCAATGAAACGATCCCAAAATTGAAGACTCAACATCACGACAACCTAGCGGAGGTTCGACGACGATAGAGGGAAACGGTTTGGACCGGAACGGGATGGATCGTTCCTCGACCTTTCTTCGAGAAGGAATTCAAAACGTGTTTTCAGAGCCGATCAGAAGCCCGAAAACACCAGAATCAACTTCAAGATAATGGGGTGACCTAGAGTCTGAAGTTTCATGATGAACAAAATGTCATAATGAAGAACCGACATCAAGAGAGGTGCGCTGGCCAGAGGTGTCATTTCTAGAAAAATTTCAGACTACACGACATTTACTCCTGGAGAACACGCCGTGTAGTGAGGTCATACTGTGTCTAGGGTTTCAGACGTCAGACGGCTGACACACGTCGTGTGACCTCTACCACATAGCGTGTACTTTCCACACAGCAAGGAGGTAGTGGCTACGCGAGACTCGGCGTGTATTTTGGGAAATACACGGACACAGAAAGAAGTACATGGCCAAGAGGCACGACGTGTACTCTCTATGCAGAATGGAAGAAATAGCTTCGTGAGACTCGGCGTGTAACACGATGATAAACGGAAATGGTGTAGAGTACACGAGTATGTACTCTAACACATGGACAAACATGGACAGTGGTACGGGCTAACCCGTGTACCAAATACAGGGGTTGGAGAACACTAGTTGAGGCTGTGTACGGGCACATGGCCAAGGTACACAGAGCCGACCCTAAATGTTTGGACACAGTGTGTAACCATACCACAAACCATGTACAAATTTTTTACACGAACATCCCTTCGACACGGGCCATGGTACACGGGCAGTACCCAAGGTCTAAAGACACAGTGTGTAACTATACCAAAACGCTGTGTACTTTTTGTAAAATGGCTTGGTCATCTTGAACTCAGTGTCTTGGACACGTTTTGTTTGGTTTAGCCCCCAATGATGTGGGGGACCTTCGAGATACATCAACTTTGGACTTCTTGATAGTTGATGTATCGACCCCTTGGTTCGAGGAGCAGACCCTCCTAGAATTGAGCGTGATGTGTGCGGGAACCCTAGAGCTGGCTGCATCTGAGACGACGATGACGACTGTACTTGGATCCTACGTGGGTTTGGCAGTGAGGACAATTGTACTTGGATCCTCCATGGGTTCGGCAGCGATGACGACTGTACTTGGATCCTACGTGGCTTCGGTAGCGATGGTTACTGTACTAGGATCCTACGTGGGATCGGCAGTGACAAATTCTGTACTTGGATCCTACGTGGGTTCAGCAGGGGAGATGATTCAGAGGATACATATATCATCTCCACCCCACTTCGTGAGTTGTATACCTGTGTGAGCCGAGTCTTGACTTTCCGTCATTATCATCGATGTGATTGACTTGGTTTCTTGTGTGGACTGGGTTGTGATTTCTTGTGTGGACTGGGTTGTACTTGGGCTCGTGAGTTGGAGTCGAACTATATTTGATGACTTAGGTATATGTATGGGAGTATACCTAAGTAGACTTGGTTGATACTTTGTGTTGTATCTTTCCTTTGTGGTTTATCCTTTGTGGATTCTGGGAGACCTTTGGGGGTCTCGGGGTCCCTACTGAGTATCGTATACTCACCCCTACACGGGCTATGCCCACACTACGTTGTGTTGGATGCAGACGACAGACAACACTGATTGAGGTGGAGTCTAGAGGAGCGGGATAGTACCTATAGGTGGACCACTTGGCTGGATGTACACAGAGCGGACGACCGAACCCAATGAGCTGAGGAGACCATCTGTACCCACCCTTCAGGTGGGATATCCGGAGGACGACTCAGTGGTTGCTGGTTTACTTTACTGCAGCTGTTCTTTCTTTACTGTTGTACTGTACTTTTAGTTGGGTTTTTATTTTGGCCCATTTACTTTCCAGCACCTACTTTTGTACTCAGTTTACTTAGTGTTTACTTCAGCTTGCGTACTCTGTTGTGTTTTTTACTTATATAAAGGCAATGCCTTCCCTTTTTTCTGGATTTACGCCTTTGGTGCTATTCACCAGCCCCTGGACTATGGAAGGAGGGCTTGGGGGTAGTCATGACATGGTCCCTAAGGACAGGTCGTGACATTATTGGAATCCTTTAGAGTCATAAACCCTTCAGGTTGTGTCATGTAGACATCTTCTTAAAGGTTCCCATCAAGGAAGGATATTTTGACATCCATTTATCAAATCTCATAGTCATAGTAAGAATCAATGACCAATTGAATTATGTTGGATTTCAACATTACAACTGGTGAAAAGGTTTCATCATATTCAAGGACTTGACACTACTTAAAACCATTTGAAACTAGTTATGATTTATAGGTACTGGCTTTTCCTTCCTTGTCCAGTTTCTTATTGAATAACCATTTGCAACCAACAAGATTTACATCAACTTGAGAATATACCAAAATCTAGACTTGGTTTTGGTTTATGGAATCCATTTCAGAATTTATGTCTTCTTTCCTCTTGGAAACATCTGTTCCACTTGTTGCTTCCTTGTATGTTAGAGGATCATTATTATCAACTAATAATGATTCAACATCCATGGTAACTAGAAAACCGTACCATTCTAGTTCTTTAACCTCTCTTGTACTCCTACATAGTTCTTATGTCCCTGGAATAGTTCTTTATTCCACATGGCTTTGTGGAATCTAATCCTGTACCAACTCTTGTGTACCTTGAGCCTCGACTTCATTAAAGTCTATCTTTCTCCCACTATCTCTTTTGGATATGGTCTCCATCTCAAGGAATATGGAATGCATTTCCACTATAAACTTTTTGTCTGAGGGGTTGTATAGGTAATATCCCCTTGTTTCCTTATATTATCTTATAAAGGCACACTTTGTTCCTCAGGGTGAAAGTTTGTTACCTAAATAGGTCTTAACAAATGCTTCACTTCACCACACATGTAAATTCGATAACATGGATTTCTTTACACTTCAGAATTTATATGGAATACCATTTATCAATTTTTTGGTACTTGTTTTAGTATTTGCACTTCTTTTTGTAACTCATATCCCCAAAAGGATAATGGAATACTTTCATTACTCATCATGTATCTCACCATGTTCAACAAGGGGAAGTTCCTCCTTTCACTCACACCATTCAAAAAGGGCGTGTAAGGAGGAGTGAGTTGAGATAGGATCCAAAACTTCTGTAAGTAATCAATTAATTCTTTATTAAGATATTCTCCACCTAAATCTAAGAAGAGTTTCTTAATCTTCTTACCAAGCTGGTTCTCAACTTCATTCTTGTATTCTTTAAACTTATCAAAAGAATACGACTTATACCTCATTAAGTAGATATATTCATATATACTAAAATCATCAGTAAAAGTTATGAAGTATGATTACCCACCCCTTAATTCAAATAGAAATGGTCCACACACATCAGTATGAACTAATTCAAGAATATATATAGCCGTTTCTCCTTTCCCACTAAATGGGGTTTTGGTCATTTTACCTTGTAACATGCGTGACATACGCCAAGTGGTTTTAGTTCAAAAGAATCTAAATATCCATCTTGATGTAACTTTGTAAAGCATTTCTCATTTACATGAACTAGACGATGATGCCAAAGTTGGGTGTGGTATGAGTAATGTGAAGTATCTTTCTTATTGATTGCCATTACTTAGTTTGTGTAATCCAACACATAAAGACCATTGTATAAATGTGCCCTACCAAAACAAATTCTATCTTTGTAAAAGAAGAAACATTCATTCCAAAATTTGAAAACAAATCCATCTGTATCTAATCTAGATACATAAATAATGTTTTTAGTAACATACAACACATTATAACAACCTTTAAACACCAAGATCATCCCAATTGGTAATGTGAGGTTGTAGTCGCCGACAGCTATAACAACAAGTCTAGCTCTCTTGGATGCTCATAGATCTATATCCCCTTGGTCAATCTTCCTGAATCTACTTGGTTCCTATATTTGGATACATATATGAGAACCAAAAGCTGTATATAATACCCAATTTGGAGAAACATATAGATTGCATTTGATAGAAAACACACCTGAAGCTTCCCATTACTTCTTAGTATAGGTGTAGTTCTTATTCCAGTGGCCCTTTTTGCCACATGAAAAACAAACAACTTCCTATTCCCTTGCCTCCCCTTTGATCTTCCTTTTATTGAATGGGAATAAAGAAGCTTTGGGATTAAAGATCATTGCCTTCCCTTTCCTCTTATTCTCCATATAGACAAAATGATTTTCGCTCTTCATATCTTTTTCCACTTGGAGAATGAGGATAAGTAGATCAGATAAATATTTATCAATGCTGTTCATATTGAAATTAACAAAAAATATAGAAAAGATATGAGGGAGTGATGAAAAAATGAGATCAGTACCCTGTTATTTGGTGAGTTTAAACCCTAAAACCTCCATGCAATCAATGTAGCTAATGAGATTGACTACATGCGGCCCATCTGGGGAACCTTCTCCAAGATTACTCTGAAAGAGTGCCTTGTAGATCTCAAACCATTCTTATCTTTCTCTCTCCTGGTAAAGACCAGAAAGGCGCTCAAGCATACTATATCCATCCATGTTATCGTGAGACTTCATGAGATCACTAGACATTGATGATATCATCAAACATTGAACGTCAACCATGTCTTTCATATGTTTCTCATAGACCAAGAACTCTTCATCACTCGCCTCTTGGGCAGGCGGATTAGGTAATTCTAACTCCAGTACAAAATACTTATGTTCATGGCATAGAATAACTTAAAGGCAACTAAACCATTCCTAGAAGTTACTATAAGTGAGGATATTGTCTTTATCCAGAATTGATCACATGGATAGTGTGGTTGATGAGCTAGTCATTTTTTTTCTACAATTAAAAGAGAAAATGATTAGAACCTTCTTGATTACATTTTATGAGAAATAATAAATTTATTTTATTAAGTATCCTACTATTTTATCAAGTCCCAATATCCCTTCCATTGAACTCAGAATGTCTAGTTGTCAAGGCATTCTAGTGGAAAGGATCCATATTCCCCTTCGCATAACCCCAACAAGGTTTGGTCAAGCTATTTAAAGGTATTTAGGTAGGCAGGTCTTTGCCAACTGTGGGCTTGTAGCTCCTTGATCCATTGAGTGGACTCCCTGATCTTGAAATCATGACTTGGATTTCCTAAACACTTGCCTCCAATATCAAAAAAAGTCTATAAATGGATAATCCTCTTGATGTAATATAGTTAAGTCAAACCAAAACCTTTCATAAGGGATTCCCGTATAAAAGTAAGTGTCCCAACAAGGGTTGGTCAAACACATAGTTTTATTGAGTCTTTCCCTTAATCAAGTAACAGAAGGCTTAGTCTGACTTAATATTTTATTGAGAGATTTTTATCTCTTATTCATAAATTGCCTTATTATCTTCATCACATTATTTTTGATATTAAGTGTAACTTACTTAACTAATTAAACATGTCTTTATAATATTTATGCACAACCCTATTTTATTTTAGTTCCATCTTTTATGCTTGTTAGTTCATTAATTATGTGATCGCAACAACACATCCATAATGAAAAACCATGCAACTGACAAAAATAAAATAAAGTAGAGGGAATGATCATGATATTTTTTTCTAATGGTTAGTTTATCTAGTGATTGATAAACCGACCATGACCTAGGGGAGAAAAACCTTTATATTTACAACTTTACACCCATCCACCTTTGTATCTCCTTGGATTGGTTTCACCTTGGCTCCCGACTTGGACTGCCTCCTTCAACTTGGGAGCTCCATCCATTATATATGATTTTTAAACTAACACATAGGTGAGGGTTAAAAATGGGTTTACATTAAAGAAACCATGGGCACACACACCATACATATTAATGAGGAGATATGGATCACATGCCAACATTTAATTTAATAAATAAATTAAAACAAAACTAATCATATACAAAGGTCTTGGTCTAGCTCATGATCACCCACATATATACAATGAGTTACGCATTTAATAAAACTAGAATTCAATTCTTTTATCATTATTATTAAGATAAATTGTTCTCCAATTGATTAACTATTATCTTTAATTAATCAATACTTTTATCTTAATCCTTTTCTGAATTTCCTTGAGATTCTCATCCTAGTACATAAATTCACCTTGGAGGTATCATGGTGAATACCCATTCGAACCTACCCAACATGTTTATATTCACATACTATTTTTACTCTTATGAAATATGGAATACAAGATGTTTCAATTCATAGAGTAACAACATATAGTATGATTTATACATGATATGTAGTTCTAAACATTACATAAACATTAATGTTTTAAATTTGTATAATTTGGTAAAGTACACATCATGTAGTTCCGACCACATGATTTGTACTACCTTTGCTGTCTATCCCGAAGTATGCGCCTAGGGGATCAGTGTGTGAAGAATAATTTGGAAATTTTAGAGTACACATCATGCACAGTGGGTTACATGATGTGTTGTCTCCACATTACACAGTTACTGGTCAGCTAATTTGTGTATGGTATACATAGTTTGGCCCCTATCCCTAAAGGACTACATTCTGTGTGCATTGGTCCACGTGACGTGTAATCCGGTAAGCATGATCTTATCTATCCCAATGAATAGGTGGTTTATAATTAAATACAATTTGTGCAATAAATGCACACAGCTTGAGTAATTTCCGAATTACTCCTAATATGCTCAACATGACTAAACGACGTGTATTATGGATTACACAGTGTGTATGGAAAATAACATGTTATGTAAGTCCAAAAACATGATGTGTACTTTCATGTCACCTAGGAAGAATTTTTGGCACTCCCTCATGAGTTCTCTACTTAAATTTTAATAAAACAAATCATTTGTTTCTATGAAATTTATGAGAAATGAAAAGAGGAAGAATAGTTCTTGAAATAGAGTTTTCAAGAATGATTAACCTTGAATTGAAAAAAATAAATTATTAAACAATAAATCGTCAAAAAATTATTTAAATAATTATAAATTATGATGACCTCTCTCTGATACCACTTGAAGGTTTCAGACGCAATAGAAGTGCAGTTGGGCCGATGCCCAACTTTCATTTTTACCATGATCAAGGATTATTCTGAGATTAATATGATGATGAATGCCAATATCTATGGAATGGAATCAAAGATTTAGATAAAGAAGAAAGAGGCCTGAAACATTTAGAGAGGATCTTGCACATCATGTTTATAATTAATTTAAATTTAATTTATAATGAAATAAAATACCTGGATATTTGGTACTTTCTTCATTGATGATGTTTATCCTTCATAATGACCCTTATGGATTGTCTCATTGTGCTTGTGAGGATCCAAACAAGAATCCTTCTAGAGGTTATCCACATGTGCTTTGATGGCATCTGATCGGCACCACTCGTTCTCGAGGTGCTAGTGCAGTGAAGCAAGTGTCTTGCACCAGTCGTTCTTGATCACCTGTTCTTTGGTATTGAAGAACATCTCTTGTTATTGAGAGAGGAGGGAAGAGGATTCAAGAGAGAAATTGTTTGTCTCAACAATTCTCAATTCACCGGGTGTGTGGTTCAGTACATTGTGCAATATATGTACTTATCTATTTATTGACATGGGGCTTTAGTTACAATATTTAATTGCATAACAACAATTAAATACATTAATAACCTTAGAGAAAACCCATGATCTTAATAATAATTCTGCATCATTATTTATGGTGTGCCAACTTTCACAAAATAGAATTATAAATAAAATTCCCCATCATAAAATAATAGAAACATTATTATTATTTTAACTTGTGCCAAATAGTTAAATAATTATTTACCATATTGAAAATAATTATTTTACTACTGGATCAGCCTTGGACCACTCGAACTCCACTTCCATTTATTAAACACCCAAATGAATAAATAAATAAATTATTCTCTTAAATAAATATTTTATTTACAAACCAGTCATTAAATATTTATTAAATGTCTAATAAATTAAGTAAATATATTTTACTCACAACCTGGTGAATAAATATTTATTTAATTTATACGATCATTTTAAATTGAATAAAATTATTCCACAGCCTTGAGAATAATATTTATTTTATTAATTAAATTAAAGTAGAATTTAACCAATACCACAAAAAAACTTAGCGTGTGACCCTATAAGATTCTTTCTCATTGGAATTAGGTGGGTTTACCTAAAGTCCAAGAGTACTGTCTTGTAATGGGTCAAGGAACCCATGATAAATAACTTAAATTCACAAAAATTACATCTGCATATGAAAGATCATTATATACTATAATCCCTTTATCTCAATATCTCATCAAGTAGGTTTTATGATAGTTTAATCAACCTTTGTGCTTGATACATCGTTCTTTGACTACCTAAAATAAACTCGTCGTTACACTATGGCCATGGAATTTCGCGCGATGGTTCTATTTCAATCAATGAGATAAGATATTAACTTCCATAAATGGAAGGGACACATCCTTCCTCGACTTATCCATTAATAACATGCCACTCATGACACACCCAACATACCCTACTTCCTTCCAATATATGGCATGGTGATTTTCATCAGTAAATCAAAGTGCGTGAGTCGTGACATGTATTAATGATAATCTTAAAGTCTAAGGACCATTAAATATTCTCACAGATAGGAATATCCAATGACACCGGAACATGCAGAATTCCTACTGGCGGGTCTATTCTCACAATCTCCCATCTTAGAGATTAATGAGTGCGACCTTCATGAGAGGAAGTATGATCTTCTTATGAGTACTCACACTTGACGGTTTGTATACTATGTGTCCCATCATAGTATGTCATCCAACCAAAGAACTATATTTAATAATATTGTTATATCATTTCAAGGTTCTCATCATAGCAGGGAAATTCCATGACCTTATCAATGCGACAAATACTCTAGAACATTATTACATCATAGTCATGAAGAATAATGAACAATATGTAATAAGATATTTAGTATTTAAATAAATTAAATATCTATGTAATCAAATTAAAAACAGTTGGCTCTAGGACACCAAATCTAACAATACCTATTTTTGTTTTAGAAATGTGATAAAAGGGAAATGTTTACCATTTTTCTATAAAACTTATTTACTGTTATTGTGCCATGTTTTATTTAAAATGACCATATAGGAATTTTTATAGAGATACTTTATATGGAACATCGGGGGTGGGATCCTACTAAGACTGTTATCTCACACCCTACACACCTCTTCGGTGGTGCATAGACCTTTGTATGTATTCCATTGTAGGGAAAGGCAAGGAGCTTCAGTGAGTCAGAGAGGTTTTTTGTCAGCTGGGTTTCGTAACTGGTGGTGATATAGTGGGAGTTCTTCCATGCCATCGATTAGAGTAGCTATTTTGTTTTGGTCCTCTATAGATGAACTTGTATTTTGGAGTTTTATCCACTTTTATAGTTTTTTTTTTCTGTTTTCTTCTCACAATTATGGAATATATTTATTAGTATTCCATTTTCTCTTTATTTTTCATGTGTATATATATTCCATTTGTTCATACAGGTTGGGACAAATCATTCCCTCTAGTTTGTTGATGCCCGGGTGCTTATCGCCAGCCCATGGGAATTGGGAACGCCCTTCGGGTATGTGATGGATCGAATCAGGTGCCGGTTTTGATGATAACCCAGTTTGGTTCATTAACAAATGGTATCAGAGGAGTTTTTTCCTCATTAATCCTTATCTTACTTTGTCTGTTAGACTAGAGATAAGATTTTCAAGACTTGAGAGAGATGTTGCGATAAGTTCCTAGCGAGATCTTATATTGACAAGCCTTAAGTTACCATGGGATGTTTGTATATGTGTCTCTAATGTTGGTTATTATTTTAAATCTTAGTTTATGATTATGGTTTTTCTATTTAAAGATTATATTTACTTTTTTGTCTGATCGTTCCCTCTGTTTTGGTGTGTAGCAGTATGCCTCTAAGATGTATTCCACAAGTTCTTTAGGATGGTGTATCTAATTCTCCACAAGGAAATCCTCCAGTGGATCGGAATGTCATTAGAATATCATAGGGGTAGTCCGTTATATTGATAAATATGTGCCATGAGTCCAGAACATGGTTTTTGTTGTACATCCAGGAGCTGAAGGAGAGATAGGTCAGTCGTGGGAAATCTTGTGAAAGAATCCACCACCCTTTAAGGAATAAATGAACCTAAAGAGGTTGAGGACTGAATGAATAGGATAAATCAAATATTCAACTTCCAAGATACACTTGAGAATATTAGGGTGAAGTGTGTTGTATTCTGGCTTGAGGGTTCTGGAAAGCGATTGTGGGATACTATGGTTCAGGAAGACAGACACATGGACCTGGATTGGAAGGGTTTCAAAACACTATTCTTCTAGCAGTTTTTTCTAGAGTTGCTGATGTTGGAAAAGTTTCTAGAGTTCCTATCTTTGTAGAAGGGAGAGAATTCAGTGTTGGCATACACCAATCAGTTTTATGAGCTTGTCTGTTTTTCTCTGGTTGTGGTGAAGAATGACCAGTTGGAGGCTCAAAATTACTTTTAGGGTTTGAGATTGGATATCAAATCACAATTATTTATGTTTAAACTTTATACCTATGAGGATATGGCATACAAAGATATGATGACAGAGATGGATATGGCAGGCAAGGTTGGTTTTCCCAAATCTTGTCTTCCGTATAGTGGCAGCTTTAATGGTGTGAATAAGAAGAAAAGGAAGTTGTAGGATCATCAAATATGTGGTGGCGGTGGTTCTTAGTAGCGGGCCTCATATGTACCATATTCCACAGTTAGTAGCGTGTCTCTAATTTTCTATCAATGTGGCAGGGTGGGACACACCATACATTTTTGTACTATTCCCATGAAGATGTTCAATAGCCGTGGACTTGTTGGTCATATACAACACTTCTATTAAGCTATGACTACACCTCATTGTGGGCATGGTTTGTTGGCTCCAAAGGATACTACAGTGTAGTTAGAAACTTCAAAGACTATAAAGCTCTAGCCACAAGCCTCAAAAGTGAATCACTTTCACGCAATAGATAAGTGTTCAATGGAAGTCAATGCAGGTCCGATAATATTTAGAGGTACTATCCTGATTGAATCTTTAGTAAAAATTTCTTTATTTGATACTTGTGTCTCCCACTAATTTATATCTACACTTTTTGTTGATATGCTTAAACTTCCAACAGAACTTATGTACTTTATAATGGAGTTAGCAACACCTCTTTGAAAGAGGATATAATAGGGTTTTTTATGTCCTTCTTGTTCTTTAATGGTTGCTGATACTGTATTGGTTGGGATTTTCTCATTCTTGATCTGTATCTATTTGAAATCATCATAGGTATGGATTGGATTGTAACTCATCAAGCCGAGGATGATTTTTATCATCAGAGTGTCTCATTTCTTACTGCTGATGAGATATCTTTTGGTTTTCAAGGGGAGTGGGACCCGATATCAGGACGTGAAGTTCCTTCCCACCCAGAGCTCAGAAGTTTTTTTTCTACTATTACATTTGATAATGTTGACATTTCTCATATTGTTTACCTTCCCATTTTTTTGATACTTTCTTGATGTTTTCCTAGATGACTTTTTTGGTCTTCCTCTAGAGAGCTAGGCAGAGTTTGTAATTGAATTGGTGTTAGGTACGTAGCTAATATCGATACCTTCTTTTCGTATGGCACCAGAAGAGATGAAAGAGATCAAGATTTAGTTGGATGAAATGTTGGAAAAAGGTTTCATTATCCATATTGTATTTCCTTGGGAACCCCCTATGCTCTTTTCCAAGAAAGAAGATGGTTCACTACGGTTGTGTGTGGGCTATCATAAGTTGAACTGGGTAATAGTTAAGAACAAATATCTTTTTCCTCGTGTATGATTTGTCTGACCAGTTAAAGGGGGAAAAGTGGTTTTCAAATATGGATCTTCAGTCAGGTTTTCATCAGCTCAAGTTTCGGAAGTCTGATGTACAAAATACATATTTTAGGAGAAGGTATGGTCATAATGAATATCTTATGATTCCTTTTCATCTATATAAAACTACTGTATTTTTTATGGATTTTATGAATCAGATATTCCATAAATATCTTGACAATTTTTTGATAGTGTTCGTGGATAATAATCTGGTATATTCTAAATTCGAGCATGAACACTAGCACCATTTGAGTTTGGTTCTAGAAATTTTTAGAAGTCACCATTTGTATGGAAATATTTTTAAATGTAGTTTCTAGATTCAAGAAGTGAAGTTCTTAGGGAAAAAAATTTCTAAACCTGTATTATCAATTGATCTATAGAAGTTTAAGGCTGTTTCTTCCTGGAAGGAACCACAAAATGTCTTATAAATTCAGAGTTCCCTTGGTATTCCTGAATACTACCGAAGGTTTGTTAAGGATTACTCTAAGATAGCACCACATTTGACTACTCTTACTTGGTAGTCAATGAAATTCACATGGGATGAAAAGTTTTAGTCTTATTTTGATTAACTGAAATGACTTCTGACATCGTCTCCTATTCTGATCTGACATGAGCCTGGTAAGGGATACTTGGTCTTTTGTGATGCTTATGGTGATGGTTTGGGATGCGTGATTATGCAGGATGACGATGTGGTTCCTTATGACTCTTTTCAACTCCAACCATATGATAAGAATTACCCCACTCACGATTAGATCTCATTGAATTTATGCATGCACCTAAATGTTGGAGGCACTATATTTTTAGGGAGAGGTTCATAGTCTTCTCTAGTCATAAGAGTTTGAGTTATATATTTTCTCAGAAAGACATTAATATTATATAGATAGATGGGTAGAATAACTTTATACGTTCAACTTTGATATCACTTACACCCTAGGAAAGTGTAATGTCATTTTAGGTGCTCTTAGTAAGAACGTACCATCGAAGGATGTTCTAGAATCAAAGGAGCAGTGGAACCTTATAGGGATTTTCACTCATTTTAACCAAGATGATGAAGAGGATATTGTAGGTATGGTTTTGACTAGTGTTCAGTTATCATCATCTCTCCTGGAGTCTATCCTGTAAATTTAGAAGAAAGATGTTGAGTTTAGTAAAATTTGAGAAAGAATTTATGGTATAGAGACCATTTCTAGTTGGTCTTTCTATTCAGATGGTATAATGCACTCCAAGAATCGGGTTGTCATCCCAACATAGGTGAAGATTTTAGTCTTGTTTAATTTTTACAACTCTTCATGGCCTATTCACCCATGAATTATGAAGATGTATTATGATATGACATGATGATTCTGGTGGCTAGGTATGAAGCATGACATTGCAGATTATGTGTCCCACTATTACACCTGTCAACAGATAAAAAAATCACTTGAAGCCCTCTGGTTTGCTTTAGCCTCTTCTGATGCTGCTCTGAAAATGGGATGTGGTATCCATGATTTTTTTGGATTACCATGTACTCCTCGAGGGAGAAACTCTATTTGGGTGGTTGTTTATCAGTTGACGAAGTCTGCTCATTTCATTCTGATTAAGGATACCACTAAAGTTAATGAAATGGGTAAGCTATATGTGTAGGAGATTGTGAGGATACATGGGATTATTTCTGCCTTTGTTTCGAATAGAGATCCTAGGTTTACCTTGAGGTTTTGGAGGAGTCTCTAAGAGGTAATGGGAACTCAGTTCATGTTGAACACAACTTACCATCCACAGATAGACGGTCGGATGGAGCATGTGATTTTGATCCTAGAGGACATGCTTCATGCATGTGTCTTGGATTTTAGTAGATCATGGGATAACCATCATGTAATGGTTGAGTTTTTTTACAACAATAGTTATCAATCATTGATAATAATCAATCCTTTAGAGGAATTGTATGGTTGTATGTGAAGATCACCTCTTTTTTGGGTGGAGGTGGGTGAAGTATCTTTAGTTGGACCAAGTTTAGTCCAAGAGATATTGGAAAAGATTTAGGATGTACCTCGACATCTCATTAAATCCCATAGTCGATAGAAATCGTATAAGGATCAACGACATCATCCCCTGGAGTTCTCCATTGGTGATTGGGTTTTCTTGAAAGTTTCTCCTCGGTTGGGTCACCGTCATCTTGGAAAACAAGGAAACTTGGCTATGAGATATGTTGGACCGTTTGAGGTCACTGAGTGGCTTGAGTAGGTTTATTATTGGTTAGAATTTATAGTTTAGATGACAGGTATTCATGAAATTTTCCACATATCTCATCTTAGGAAGTACCATATTTATCCCTCTCACTTTCTGATTTGGGAGGATATTGAGTTAGATCTAGATGTTTCTATTTTAGAGAATCCAATTGAGATCATTGACTCTCAAGTGAAAGTCTTTCATGGGAAGTATATTATGTTGGACAGGGTACTACGGAAGCATAGATTAGACTCTCATGAGACTTGGGAACATGATTCATTGATGAGGGAGAAATGAACTCATCTTTTTCTAGGGATAACATCTTCCACATAACCTCTTGGGGACAAAAAGTATTTATGGTGGGGAGTTTGTAACATCTAGTTACCAATCTATTAGGGAAATATTTAACCTCATCATGGTTTTCCTTTTATCATTGTCTGTATATGGATGATAAGGAATTGGGAGGATACCTATAATGGTGAATTAATATATTTTTTGGACTCCAAGATTTATCCAGCTTTTTCTGATGTCTGTAGGAGGATTTCACACCTTGTAACTAGGTTACATGATGTGTAATAGTTTCTGGATACAAGTCCTGAAAGACTTCACACTGTGAAGGGTTACACGATGCGAAGATATGTTTCACATTATTAATGTTTTAAATAACATATTTTTAATCTGAGGCAACATATTTCTCATTGTACTTAAACATCGTGGACTTCACGATGTGTAAAGGATTTACACACCATGTAATTACCCTATTAAGGGAATTTTTGGGGTTCCATTCAGGTTTTTAGTAACCATTTGACTGCCACGTTTCTATTTCTCTCAAACCAAAGATCCTCTCCAACAATTTTGAGAGATTCCATTTCTTCTTGATCAATTCATTTGGCATTCGATATTCATTGAATTCGCATTGTATCTCTTCGAGTAAGTGATATTTCAAATTATTCATTGTCATTGATCACCGTAGAAACCTTAGGTTAGGATTATTATATCCAGTGATCTAAGTTGGTGTTTTATATCATCCTCTTCTAGATCCATTGTGAGATATCATTCTAGAGTTCGTTACTTTGTTGGTCATGGTGCGATGGGCGTTCTTTCTTGAGGTATAAAACATGTGGATTGGATTATTATACCTTCATAGATGTTTTTGGGTATTAATTGTTGGTGGATCTAGTTGCGGGCATGTGGGACTCGAGTTTCAAGGTAGGTGGTTTTTTTATTTAGCCTATGTTGATGAATCTTATTGTTACTGCTTTATAAACCGATTTATAAAATGAATTTGGCATGATTTATTTTTGTGTGTTGAAAAGAGTTTTTAAATAAAAATGTTTTTCCCATATTTTTTATAAATGGAAAGAAAAAGGGTATTTTTAAAGAATTAAAAATGTTTTTTGTGAAATGGTTTTGAAATGATTTTCAAAACATTGAAATGATTGTGAAAATGAGAACATGGGTTACCTTGGGTACTAGGTTGAAGGTTTATCTTGAGGCTATCATCTATTATGGGGGTTCAATTTCTAGGGTGTTCCTCTTGTCTTAGAGTGTAGATTATTGGCTCTAGGTATGTATATGATATTGGGGTTTCACTTTCTAGGGTGTCTCCCTAGAATTGGAATATAGATCATTGGCTTCAGGTACCACAATTCATTGTTCATAGATTAATGGGTATGAGTAGTATGCTGCATGACCTTTTGTATTCCTTAGTATTGTGATGCCTGTGCTACTACTGTTGTTTTTTTTATTTATTGGATTTGTATTGTTTTATCCTTGATATGCCTCTTTCTTCTTAGGAAAGATGATATAAAAAAATTTTATTTGAAATTGATATACCTACTTTTTGTTTTAGAAATGTGATAAAAAGGGAAATGTTTACCATGTTTTCTATAAAAATTATTTACTGCTATCATGCCATGTTTTATTTAAAATGAGAATACATGAATTGTTACATAAAGACTTACTATAGAACACCTGGGTGGGATCCTATGGATCCGGTTATCTCACACACTGTACACATCTTAGGTGGTACCCAGAACTTTTTATGTATTCAATTGCAGGGAAAGGAAAGGCATTGTAGTGAGGTAGTGAGGTTTCATGTTAGCTGGGATTGGTATCTATTGGTGAGATAGTGGGAGTTTTTCCATGCAATTTCTTGGAGTAGCTCTTTAATTTTGGTTCTTTGTAGCTGGACTTGTCTTTTTGAGTTTTATCCACTTTTACAGTTGTTTATTTACACTATATTCTCGTAGTTAGGACATATATTTATTAGTCTTCCACTATGTATTTTTTTTCCCGTGTGTACATATATTCCATGTGTTTGTATAGGTTAGTAGAAATCATTATATCTGATTTGTTGATCGATGTCCAGGTGGTTGTCACCAGCCTGTGGGGACCGGGAAATCCCTTCGGGTATGTGACATATTGAGTCGGGTTCCAGTTTTGAGGGTAACCCAAGTCGGTTCATTACATAAAAACATAAAAAAACAAATAATTTTTCTCAATAATTCCATTCTTCCCCTTAGAATAACCCTGTATACCAATCATAATAAACTTTTTGGAAACATGGGAAAAAATAAATATAAGAAAGGGGTGAGCTAAAATGATTAGTAAGGGTTAGATACAGGGGAAGCAAAGTTAAATCAATAAGTATAAACAATATTAAAAGGTAAATAATTTAAAAACACATTCCAATCAATAATATGAGAATTAAAATGCATCCATAGAATTTATCATAGTGAAAATCCTCTAGATAATAATAACTGAATTATAAATGTAGGGACTACTTAATTATTGGACATCTTGTATCTGGAACATTAAACATTATATCGTAAATATATTTCATAAGATGGTTTAATTATATGGGCATAAACACGTCTGTTTCTACTTGGAAACAAACACAAATGGTTTTTCTTCAATTTATTTCATCTCATGAGACTACCTATGCATCAAGGGGTTTGCATTAACTGATCCCCAACTCATAGGGATTGTATTAAACTATCCCAAACCCATGTCATGACAATCCAAAACATTCATAATATATATAATAATCTATTTAATTAATAAATAATGTGCTTTATCATAAAATATCCATATTAAATAAAATATACAGATTTATCAATATTTCCCTAGTTAATTAAATAACTATCAAGGTAAACACCGTATATAAAAATGGTATATAACTTAGACAATAATCATATCCATGATACAAGAAATATGGATGTTTAATGAAATATTCAATTATTTATGATCATAAATAAAATGATAATTATATACATAATATAAAAGAAAATAGGTACATGACATTAAAAGTATTCCTCAACAAAATAAAATTGAGATGAAGTCCCTTACAAAGGTCATATATTTAAGAAAATGAATATATTATGTTTATTCACTGAAAATCCATGTAAAAAATTTGAAATATAACATAATAAAATTAAATTCATTTTACACCATAACCTTAGTAGGAAATAATCAATGAAATAGAATTTTAACCCAATGAATTGAAATCGAGTTCAAAAATCCCTTAACAATTTATAATCAATTGAATACTATGTCCCATGAAAGTAATAATTTTAAAATGAACCATTTAATAACATAAACATAATGAAATTCATGATATGATATATCAAAGGGAAGTATACATACACCACTCACAAGGAATAATTGGTGAATAAGGCACATCTCACATAAATAAAAGTGAGATGAGAAAACCCTTACCTTATGTCTGAAAGCATTATTCACTTGTACTAAATGTTTTGAATAATAAAATAAAATTAATTAATTAATTAATTCATAACCTCATAAAAATATATTTTATTTATTATTATTTTATTAATTTCATTTATGTCCATTATGATGAGTTATAATGTTTAATTTTGTTTTTTTCGGAGTGTCCATTTCATGGTTGGTTCCATTATGTATAATTATGGGAGTTCTTGTAAAATGGAAGAAAAACTAAATAAGTGGAATGAAATGATATTAAAATACTTCTAGGATTTTATATTTTCCTCATATATCATTTGGTTATATGGTATGATGATGATTCATTAGACAAAATGTTAATGAAAAATGACTATTTTATTTTGAAAGTTTTTACGACCATCACGAACTGGTGTCATTTTATTTAATATTATGTTTATATATTAGTTCTGGAACATGATATAAATTATAATATTTATATTAAAATCTTATTTTACCATAATAATAGTTTTATTACCATCCATGAATTCATTAAAGGAAAACTAAAACTCATTATCCATGAAGGTGGTGAATCCACACATCATAGACAATGTTTTCATTTTTTTAAATAAAAGAAGAGGAGATGATATTTTATGATGGAGATTAAATTAGCTCAATAAAATTATAGTATATATATGATACTTGATTTACCATTCCACTTTGTATATGGGAGGTTAGGAGAGGATAAGAAAATAAAATAAAAGAAAATAGAAAGAAAGTGTATTTTACCTCTTTAATATCGTCTCCTTGATGACCTCCTTAAGACACTTGGATTTGTTTTTTTGGTAAGACCATAAGGTATTGGACATATGGAAGAGGCTTGGGAAGGCAATTTTATAGAATTTAGACAAGATAAAAGTATTTTTAGGTGCATGGAGAATGGGTGGTATTTATAGGGGGAAGAGAGATGTGTTTTTAATTATTTTATTCATTAGTTTATTATTTTGGATCAAGACTATTAATAGTTATGATTATTTTAAATAATTATAGTAAATAGTGAATGTGAGTTAAAAATAATGGTGCTTACATCATCCATACACCATCCATGACTCAAACATTCATGTATTTATCTTATAATGTTAAATACTGTAAATTACTGTATTTCAGTATTCACAAAAAATCAACTATTTTATAAAAATATCAAAAATTCACTCTAACCATTATTAAACATATAGATTTAAAAAATGGACTCCATTTTAAGAAAATAATTTTCTAAATATTATAAATTTAATGTTTAATTAAAATCATTGTTTATTTGATTATTTCATTAATAAACTAATTACTACATCATTGTTGTATAATTATTTATGGTAATTATGAATTCATTAAAAAATAAAAATAAAATACCATGATGTAGATAAATATTTTATATTTCAAAATAATATCTATAGTTGAAGATATATTCTGAATAACACCATATTAAAAATAATATAGTTATTAAAAATATGAATGTGACATTTTGTGATTTTCTTTAATTTAAAAAATATCAGAGTAATTTTCATGGACAAGATTCAATTAAATAACTCAAATTAGAACCTTATATGTTAAGTATATTATTAAATTAATCCAATAAAAATTTGAAAATTTTCAGGGTAATTTTTCAGCCTTATCATGTTATTTTTACCTTAAATCATCTTATTTTCCCCTATAATTGGTAATAAAAAATTACCAAAATTACTAATCGTATTGACCTAAAATAAAAGGATACTATTTAAAAAATACATGCCTTATGATTAAAACTATGGAATAAAATTTTAAAAATTAAAAACACATAAGTGGAATTATTTAATTTAAAATTAAACTTATAAAATGAAACAAAAAACAGTTTTCTTGAAAATGCAATTTTAAGCCCAAAATGTACTTATACCAGAATAAGGTATAATGATTATTAAATTGAATAAAATAAAATTATTTAAAACTAAATATTATTTAAGTTAAATTTAGATCAAATTCATATCATAAATAGACCTTTAATACAATGAAATTGATAATTTTATTAAAATCAGTATTTTTCACTATTCACTATAAAATATTTTTTTCCTGAAAAATACCAAAAAATCACCCTAAGATATTTTTAAATTATTAATTTAAAATTGAAATTTATTTTTTAAAATAGAATTTATAAAAGTTTCAAAATTTATACTTAAAAAAAGTGTTCCATCAAAAGGGGGTAAAAATACCTTTAGAAAAGTATAACCTTTTTTTATGTGTAAAATTTGATTCATTTTAATATTTTGAATGAATATAAAAATACTTGATTGAATATATAATATATAAATTTCATAATGTGGTTAATAATATTCTTTCCCTCCAATTTAATAGAAAGTTTATAATAATAATAATATTTCATTGTTCATTTTAGCTTCGTGTTGTGTGCAACATAATTCATCAAAGATATTGAATTTATTTAACAAGAGACATACTATAAAATATTGGTGTGTTACATTATGACATACTTAAATAAATTGAATCCTATAAATTTTGAAATTATACTTCAAAAATCAAAGGTTGATACTTGAAAATTCCATTATGGTAAACCCACATCATAAATTGGGTTAATAATACATCCTCTTAATAACAGGGAAAGGGAAATGCAAAGGTCACCCCAAAATTCATCATTTTAATAGGATACCATTAGTGCGTAGTGAAAATATGGACATGGAAGAGAAATAAATATATCAATGTTTGATGGAAAGTGATATAGACCATAGTCATTTAAAAGTTAAACATCACAAAACTATAAATTTGTGATCGGTTAAAAGATCATTGATTTCTCAAAAAGAAAATTAAATCGGTGATGTTTTTATTCAAAAATACTTTTAGTAGAGTTTAGCGTTCCTTTTACTATCAAAATAAGCATGTGAAAAATAAACTTACTTGATTCCTTTCGATGTCATAATCTCATCCTTTGGTTGTGCTTTGATCTATCTCTTCTTGATTACATAAATATGGAGATGGATATTCAAGACAAATTTTTATCCTTGAAGCAATTTTATGAATCATAAGATCCACAAGTCATTCCTCCTACCTTTAAATATTTATTGAAAAAATGGTTATCACAGGTTATCCAATATGATAATTCATTCTTTAATCTTAATCAATAATATCCTTAGTCTATTCCATAATTAGTTAACCTTAAGACTCATCCAAAATATATCTATCTAAATTCAAAGACCAAAAATATAAAAGGAATGTCCATAAATTACCAAAATCTACTTGACATAGGATTTACCCAAATAATGTAGATCTTATTGTCACATTACAAATATATGAATACCTTAATCTGCTTTAAAACATTTTGAAAACATGCATGCTTCCAAGAGTAAAATCTATGGTTGTTAAATATATTCCATAAATCCAAACATCTAATAATTTCAACATAACATAAACCATCAGATCACTAACTAACTTCATGGTCATGAATAATATCCCATAAACATCAATTTATTATTATCTCAACATCAAGCACATATTTAGGGTTATCTTTCCCAAGTCATGTGTTTTATAGAAGATCAACTTATAATAAAATCACTTATCTTGATTACTGGTGTTATTCATCGCATGCTTCAAATTCTTTAAAGAAGAAATAATGTAGTAAAATCCTTATATATATCACGATTATTATAACCAGATAATTATTGATAAAATACTCAAAAAACATAATTCTTGAATCCCAACATAGGAAAACTAATCTTTCCTCTTCATCTATGGTAGTAGCATAAACTTGAGCATGATCCATTATCCTATTTTGGGGAATATTTCTTTGATGCTTGAGACATTGAATTTTTTAGTGTCCCATATCATTTCAGTTGAGGAATTATACATTTACAACAATTTTCTTCCCCTTCTAAACAAAATCACAATGTCCTTTCTCTCCAAACTTGTAGAAAACTCTCTTTCCTTTTAAAAAAGTACCAGGGCGTTTCTTTCCATAATTATCACATGTGGGAAAATAATTCTTTATCTTATTTCCTCTATCCAACTTTTTCCCAGTTGTACTCTTGATATCATGCTTCCCTAGGAAGACTTAATACTTATAGATTTATTTATTTGTCTCATTAGAACATGATACTATATCCTCACATGATGATAATTTTTGGGAGACTTATTCTCATCGAAAGATCATCATAAGACTATAAAATATTTAATCCTCCTTACTCTTTGGATCACGTATATTGGTGAGGTTCCCATTAATTCTATGAGGTTCCATTTCTAAATGATGACATAAACTAGATTAGATCATATAATTATAGAATATAATGTATAATCCCAAAATCTAGTGAAATACTTAACATGAATTGAAAAATTTATACATAGCTAATATTATAAACATGTTTGTTTTGGGTTTTATTCTATACGTATCCTAAAAGTCTATATTAGGGTCATGTTCCCTAATATAGGATTTCTTAAATATAGTTCCTAATGTTTCTAATAAACTCTCTCTAATACCAAATGTAAATACCCTGACCCTAGTAGCTTAGAGTTGGTGGTTACTTTATTACATTGTCATTATATACAAGGAATCACATCCCTAAGGAACAAATAATTTAGTAGTATTGTAAAATAGATACATAATTGAAATTAAAAGTTTATTTAAAAACATAAAAACAAAAATAGTTTTCTTCAATAATCTCATTTTACCCTTAGTGTAACTGTGTATATCAATCATAATAAACTTATTAGAAACCTGGAAAAAAACATAATAAAGGGGTGATCTCAAATTCTTAGTAAGAATTAGATACAGTGGAAGCTAATTTGAATCAATAAGTATAATAAACTTGATAAGGTAAATAACTGGAAAACAGATTCTAATCAATAAACTGAGAATGAAAATGCATCCATAGATTTTATCAGAGTGAAAATCCTATAGATAATAATAACTAGATTATAAATGTAGAAAAAAATTAATTATTAGACATCATGTATCTAGAACATGAACCCTTAAACAATCAATACATTTCAAAATTAGGTTTAAGTATGTGGTTAGAAACCCATATAATTCTGCTTGAAAATAAAGGCAAAGGGTTTTTTGGTAACTGATTTCATCTCATGAGACTATGAATACATTGAGGGGCTTGCATTAACCAGTCCCCAACCCATAGGGATTGCATTAAATTATCACCAACTCATGTCATACCAGTAAAAATAATTCCTAATATATCAAATAATCGATTTAATTAATAAAAAATATTCCTTATCATCAAATATTCATATTAAATAAAAGATACAGATTTATCAATATTTTCCCAGTTAATCAAATAACTATCAAGGTAAACACCGTATGTAAAAATGGTATAAGGATTAGATAATAATCATATAAATGAAAAAAGTAATATAGATATTTAATTAAATCTACAATTATTGAAAATCATATATAAAAGGGGCATTATATACATCATAGAAAATAAAATAGGCACATGACATAAAAAACAAGCCTAAAAAGAAATTGAGATGAAGTCCCTTACAAGGGTCATATCACTAGTCAAATGAATAGATTATGTGTATTCACTGTAAATCCATGTAAAAAATTTTAAATACAAAATAATATAATTAAATTCATTTTACACATAACCTTATCATGACATAATCAATGAAATAGAAGTTTAACCCAATGAATTAAAATTGAATTATGAAATCCCTTACGACTTTGTAATCAATCAAATCCTACGCCACATGAAATTAATAATTATAAAAAGAAACATGTAATAACATGAATATAATTAAATTAATGATATGATATATTAAATGTAAGTATTCATACACCACACACAAGTAATAAGTGGTGAATAAGGCATGTCTCACATAAATAAAAGTGAGATTATAAAACCCTTACCTTATGTCCGAAAGCGTTGTGTACTTGTACTTAATATCTCAAGTAATCAAATTAGATTCCTTAATTACTTAATTTATAACCTATTAAACATATTTATTATTTATTATAATTTTATTAAGTTTATTTATGGCCATTATGATGAGTTATAATGTTTAATTTTGTTGTTTCAAGAGCATCTGTTTCATGGTTTTATGGTTGGTTCCATTGGGTATAATTATGGGTGTTCTTGTAAAATGAAAAAAAACTACAAAAGTGGAATGAAATGATATTAATATAATTTCAGGATTTTAAATTTTCCTAATATATCATTTGGTCATATTGTTTGAGGATGATTTGTTATATAACAAGTTAATGAAAAATGATTAGTTTATTTGGGCGTTTTTTATGACCATCACAAACTCATGTCATTTTATTCAATATTATGTTTATATATTGGTTCCATAACATGATATAACTTATAATTTGTATATTAAAATCTTATTTAACCATAATAATGATTATATTTCCAGTATTGAAGGCGGTAAATGAAAATGAAAACTTGTTTTCCATGAAGGTGGTGAATCTACACATCACAAACGATGTTTTCATTTTTTAAAATAAAAAGAGAAGACTTTTTTGATAATGGATATTACTTTATCACAATAAAATTATATTATATATATGATATTGGAGTTACCATGCTACTTTTTATATGGTAGGTGAGGATATTATAAGAAGAAAAATGAAAATTAAAAAGAAATAAAGAGGATGTTACCTCTTGAATATTGTCTCCCTGGGGACCTCCTTAAGACACTTGGATTTGGTCTTTTGGTAAGACCAGTAGGTCTTGGATGTGGGGAATATGATTAGAAAGATAATTAGTCATAATTTAGACAATATACATGGATTTTGAAGTGTGAGAATAAGGGGTGGTGTGGGTGGGTATTTATAGGGAGAGGAGATATGTGTTTTTGATTATTTTATTCATTAGTTTACTATTTTGGTTCAAGACTATCAATAGTGATGATTATTGTCACTAATTACAGCAAGTAGCGAATGTGAGTATGAAATAATGTTACTTAAATCACCCATACACCATCCATGACTTAAAAATTCATGTATTTTTCTTATAATGTTAAATACCGTAAAATACTGTATATCACTATTTAAAAAAAATTAAACTATTTTAGAAAAATCTAAAAAATTCACCTGAAACAATATTTGATGTGTAGATTTAAAAAATGGACTCTATTTTATGAAAATAATTTCCTAAATATTATATGTTTAATTTTTAATTAAAATCATTATTTATTTGATTGTTTCATTAATAAAATAATTACTGCATTACTATTGTATAATTATTTAGGGTAATTATGTATTAATAAAAAATAAAAAATAAAAAACCATAATGTATATAAATATTTTATATTTCAAAATAATATCTATAGTTGAACATATCTTCTTAATAACACCATATTAGAAATAATATAGTTATTAAAAATATAAATGTGACATTTTTTGATTTTCATTAATTTAAATAATATTAAAATCGTTTTCATGGAAAAGTGTTCATTAAATAACTAAAATAAAAACGTTAAGTGTTACGGGTAGAGTTAAATTCATATAATAAAATTTGTTAAAGTTTTAGGGTATTTTTCTTATCCTTATTTTATTATTTTGTATCTTAAATTAGCATGTTTACCCTTAACCCTAGTAATAAAAAATTACCAAAGTTATTATTCATGTTGAAAAAAAGGAACCTATTTAATAAATATGAACCTTATGATTCCAAATATGAAATAAATTTTTTAAAATTCAAAACACAGAAGTATAAAAATTTAATTTAAAATTAAAATGATAAAACACAACTAAAAATAGTTTTTCTTGAAAATTCATTTTTAAGCACAAAATATACTTATACCAAAAATAAATTATAATGATGATTAAAATGAAATAAATTATATTATTTAAAACTAAATATTATTTAAGTTACATTGATATCAAATTCAAATAATAAATATACATTTAATATAACAAAATTGACAATTTTAGAAAATTCGGTGTTTTCACTATAGACTAGAAAATAAATATTTTCTGAAAAATACCAAAAAATCACCATAAATTAATTTTAAAATTATATTTTTAAAATTTTTGTTTATTTTTTAAAATATAATTTATGAGTGTAAAAATTTAGATTTAAAATAAGTGCGCCATCAAAAGGCGAAAAACTACCTTTTAAAAAATATAGCCTTTTTATAAGTAAAATCGGATTGATTATAATATTTTGGATGAATGTAAAAATATTTTATTGAATATATAATATATAAATTTCATAATATAGTTAATAATATTAATTCCCTCTAATTTAATATCTAGGTTATAACAATAATAATATTACATTGTTCATTTTAGCTAAGTGTTGTGTGCGTTTAAGCCATCAAAGATATTGAATTTATTTAAGAAGTGACATACCATAAAATATTTGGGGGTTAAAATATAAATATAAATATATTTATATATTATTATATTTTTAATGATTTTTGTTTAAATATACATTTTTTAGTGCTAAAAATGTGTTGACAAAGGTGACCATTATCATTGCTAAAAAAAGTGATGATAAAGTGAGGGCCTTTAGAAGCACTTTTTTCTAGTGATGATAAATATAACATTTATCACCACCTTTTTAGAACTAATAATGAACCCATTTATTAGTGCTTTTAACTAGTTCAGAATATGATGCGATCTGTAGTAGTGCGACTTTCAAGAATCCCGATCAACCATTAGTTAGCTTCACCTTTCTATAGTAACCGACACTAACTCAATAATCTAAAATGATACACTATTTATAGTTTCTATCTGATAAACAAAGAATATTATACAGGACCATCAAAAGTTTTAAAACTTCTGGTAAACTCTTTTTCATGTTGAAGGTTTCTTCTTCCACTGCTCTGAAAAGGTCGAGATGAACTATCGATTTCCAAACTACTAGTGAGTTAATTATAGTAACTTGAAGAAGCTTCACATTTAAAAAAATCATCTAGTTGAGGATTTATTTAAGGAAACTCTTTATCCTCCTCCATCATTATGAAAAAACACATCCTACTCCTATGTGAATGTAGTGTTCTCCATCCTCCTTTTGTTTAGTTGAGTCCTACTAAGGCACAATGCTACCTTAGGTTCTCTTAGATGAACAACTTTGTGAACATATTAGCCATATTTTTATTTCTTTCACACTTTAACAGATCTATAATATTTTCAACGAGTATATTTCATATGAAATGTAATGTTAGGTCAATTTGTTTCATTCTTGCATGAAATATCAGATTTCTAGTAAGATGGATAACACTTTGAATTTCAAAAAATAGCATTCCTCTATATTATTTTCCAATATCCTTAAACAAGCACATTAACATGAAAAAAATACTTTTCAGATTCTATAGTCTCTATATATTCCACATTTTTTATAAACAAATTAACCATCAGTTGTCGAAGAGACATCCATTTGATTGTTGTTATTCCAAATGAAAATGAATAACCCATTGTTCTTTTCTGAGTATTAGAATCACCAGAAAAATATGTATCTACAAAACCTTGTAAAGGATCCTCTTCCCCAAAGAATAATCTTGTATCCAATAATCAGTTCAAGTATAACATGATCCACTTTATAAATTCCTAATTCCCCTTCCCAGATCTATACATGAACCGAATTACTACTCCTACTTCAAATACAATGTCCTATCACGTACTTATCATCACATGCATCAATATTTTGACAGCTAAAGTGTAACGACCCGAAATTTTAAATAAATATTGTTTCCTAATTTTATGTGTTATTTTTATACTCAACAAAAATGTTTCATTTGGTAACATGAGTATAATTAAAATGAGACTGTTGGGTTTTGACTTTTATTTGACCATTGGTCAATATGACCGCTGGAAACTAAACGTTTTGACTATTGTCTCTAAATACAAGAAATCTTGGTTAATTAATATAGAAATAATATTTGATGGCCTCACCTAGTAGTCTTGGACCGATCGAAGCCCATCTAACAGAACTTGGGAAGGAGGTAGCACCATTGGGCTTTGCTCTGGACCAAACCCAAGCCGAACTTCATCGTGTGAAGCTAGAACGGAATCGCCTTCGCGAGAAGTTCAAACTGATTGAAGTTACTACTCGGGCAATGTTGGCCGAGCCTCCCTCGGACTCTCTCACCTTAGCACACCTTACACTTAGGTCCTATGCTGGTGTGATAAGAGGCTATGTAAGGATACCGTAACCACCTTGTGTAATACTTTGTTTTAAATAAAATTTGGGATTTCTTCTTATGATGAAGTTATGAATTTTCAAATGACCGGATAAATATAGTATGCATATTTTTGATGAATTTTAGAAGAAGGTTATTTTAAAAATGTTTATGTAAACCTTAAATAATTAAAAATGTGTAATGATTTTCAAAAACTGGTCTTCTACAATTATGTTCAGTACAAAATTTGGAGTCTAATAAGATCAACATGATTTTTGATGAATAGTAAATTATGAATAGTGATTTTATGATTAGGATTAGTAATATGACCAAATGGATTAGTAATCTCACTTAAAGAAAGCTTTAAAATAATCTAGGCACCTTGATTAAGTAATGTGATTCAATAAAATGGTTAAATAACGGTTTCATAAATTATTATTCAAGTATTAGTTTTTTTCGGGTGAATAGTGTTTTTTAATTAAAAATTAAATTAAAAATATTTAGAAAATTATTTTTATAAAATGGATTTCATTTTTGAACTCAGAGCACCGATATTATGTTATGGTAATTTTTGTGGTTTTTCTGAAAAAATGAATTTTCGGTGAATAGTGTATTTATTTAAAAAATAAGTTAAAAATATTTAGAAAATTATTTTTATAAAATGGAGTTCATTTTTGAAATCAGAGCATTGATATTTTATTAAGGTGAAATTTTGGGATCTTTCTGAGAAAGTTGAATTTTCAGTGAATAGTGAAAATACAGTTTTAGGGTTTTGGTATGTTTAATGACATCATAACTGTGTCATGATGATGTCATGAGATTTTTTAAGGGTTGGCCGACCAAGGGTGATGAATTATTGTGTGGTGGTCCCCATGTGTCCTAACTTTATGGGAAGTACCATGGGAGGGCCCATGCTTTTGAGAAAACCACTTTTGAGGTGTCCCTTGGCCATTAATGCCTTGTCCCCTCACTTTCCCTATAAATACCAAGCCCTCCTCTCATCCATTCGACTCCCCACTCTTCCCCAACAAAGTTCTAGTCTCATTACCTCCCAAGGAGTCATCCCAAGGTGCCCCCAAGCCCTCAAGGTCCCATCCTTTGAGGTTTAAGAGTTACATTTTAAGGTAAGGGATCCGACCCCTCTCTTTCTTTTCAAGTGATCTCTTTTATGTCATTTCTTTTATGCTCCATGTTATTATGTTAGAGGATGTTCTTTTATACTCCTATTACTTCCCTTTTCATGTTAATATAATGATAGATCCCCTTTTACTCTCATTATTTCGTTTTATGATGTTTTAAGTGGCGCCGTTAGGCTGCCGAAATTTTTGTAACGGATTCTTTCTCCCTTTTCATTTTTCAAGATCTATTTTCATGTAAAGTATTTCAAGTTCCTTTTTATTATGTTGGGGTATGATCTCTAAATTTATCATACTGATCTTTTATGATCATATTATGAGAGACCCCATTTTATCTCTTCAATTTAATACTTTGAAGTTTAAGTGGCGCCGTTAGGCTGCCGAATTTTTAAGTGGTTCTTCACCCTTCTCGTTTTGAAGTTCTACTTTCATGTCAATTCTTTCAAGTTCCTTTTTGTTATGTTGGGGTATGATATCTATATATATTATACTGGAATCTTATGTTTATATGATGAGATACCCCATTTGATCCCTTCAATTCAGTATTTTGAAGTTTTAAGTGGCGCCGTTAGGCTGCCGATTTTTTTAGGGGATTCTTCCACCCTTCTCATTCTTTTCAAAGTTATACTTTCATGTCATGTATTTCAAGTTACTTTTTAATTATGTTGGGGAATTATCTCTATATCTATCATACTGAACTCTTATGTTCACATGATGAGAGACCCTATTTGATCTTTTCAAATCATTTTTGTTGAAGTTTAAGTAACGCCGTTAGGCTGCCGAACTTTCATAAGAGAAATCTAATTTTTGTCTTCCTTCCATGTTTTTCATTTCAAATGGTATGTACTTGAAATTTCATTAACATGATCATGTATCCTTATTATTCTGTCCATCTACTGTTTTATGGATCATTTATGAATATTTGACCCATTTTCCCTCTCTTTTTAATGTCTTTTAAAACCTCGTAATATAGCCGTTATGCTGCAGAATTTCCGTCTCAAAATGTCTCTCTCTTTTTCTAAAGTTCCTTTATATTATTAAGTGAATACTCAAAGCTCTTTATTCTAAAGGGGTATTCACATATATACCAAAATTTTCTATTTTAAATTCTGGTATTTACATACATGAGACCCACCTTCCTTTTCTGTGGGTTTTAAAGTGATGTAAAGATCATGTCTTTAAAGCAGTTTTTAAAACGTTGTGATTATGAAATGAAACCCATTTATTTTATGCTATATGGGTTATTTATGAAATGTTTGATGATGATATATGTGGATCACATGATAATAAATGCAAATTTAAGGGTGCGCCCTGATAGCGCTCCAATGCATTGGGTAATGATGTAATCACTAGAGATTACAATTTTCACGATACCTTGGTGAATAACCTTGGTAATTTTCAAATGACACCTTGGGGATGGACCTTGGTGATATGTTCATGATTTTCTATGTTAAATGATGTAGCCACATCTTCAAGTTACGAAAAATGTTACTTTTATTATGATATATCTCATGATTTCTTTCTCATGCCTTAAAGTTCTTTTCATGACCTTATTGAAGTATCTCAAGTTCACATGTAAAATGTTTCTCTTGTTTTCCTTACTGGGCCTTCTGCTCACCCTTTCCTTTGATGTATGTCCCCAGGTTCTGAGATGCAGTAATGAACCTAGGATGAACATAAGGAGAAGCCTTTCAAGTGTTTAAGAAGAATGTTTTTTTTGTTGTTTCATGTTTTAAGTTCCTGGTTTCCAAGACACTAAACCTTAAAGATCCTCGGTTTTGTAAAATGCAATGAAAGTTTATGTGATAAAAAGGTGGGATGCTATAGTTGGTATCAAAGGATGGTTTAGTTATTTGTGGAAATTAGGATATGAAAACTCTAGGAAGAACCCTATAGAAAAGTTTAAATATAGGAAATCTTCCTGGTGTTTTGGTGAGTATTGAGTAAGGGGTTGCCAAGAAAATACATCCCTGTCTGGATACGAGCAGGTAGAGGTGGCTCTGGCACAGATGTACATAGGGGTAAAACCCGAAAACACCGCTTTGAGCTAGACTCGAACGGGAACTGGTACACGACAACGGGCCTTGCTGCACTCTTGGTTATGACACTCCCGGGGGATATGCTTTGGTAAATTCATAAGCTTAGTATAAACCATTGTTAAAGGAACAAAGATAAAATAAAATGAAGATTCACATAAGAATATATGATCATGGATAACCTAGATGGGAACCTAGTGGATCACAAGTTAGGGTATACTTTTCTTCTACAAGTTATCCTTATATGCTTTAAGTTCCTTTTCATGATTATTGGTTAAGTATTTAAGCCTCTAATTATACTTTCTCTTCTTAGTTAATGGTGTGAAATGGAATAACGTTTCCCAACAACCAATGTGATAGGAAATGCGACAATTTCTGTATTAATATGACATAGATGATTAGGGGATTAAAAGAAGATTATTATTTTGGAAGACGTTCACTATTTTGGGGACCCTATATGATCGAGGTAAATAGATTACTATAGTATTTTCATTGAGGAGTAAGGTTGACTTATATTTTGAAGAATTGATGAATTTAAGGTGGACTTATAGTAATTTAGGTTACTTATGGGAATGATTAACCTATCTTGGGTAAAATATGTTTAGGTTAGCTACTTTTGTTATAAGATGTTAGGAGTGGTTGATGTTGTCTGGAGATGAACAATGAAGTTGTTTTGGAAGACTATGTTATCAAATCCTTCTTGTATTTGGGTTTCACTCTTAGTTTGGTTTATTTTGAGGAATTTTAAGGACTGTTATTTATGGAATGGTCTATGATGAACTTTGGGTAGTACCATAGAACTTTGAAGATTTAAAAGTAGTTTCCATTCCTATGGGATTATTTCTTTTTGAAGAGTTGTTTTACCTTAACCTTTCTGTTTTTGGGATAATGTTTAAAGATAGAGGAAATAGATAGTTAATCTTTTGTAGAAGATGATTCTTGTGTTTTAATGAGACCAAGTAGTTTTGAATGCTCATAGTTTAGATAAAAGATTAGTTTTGGGTAGAAACTTATTAAAAGATGAAACTCTACATGAAGGTAGATATATTTCCTTATGTTTTTGTTCTATGTTGTAAATGAATTCCTCAAAGTTATGAAAAGGAACGTAAAACAAAAACGTTGTTGGTTTACGTTTCCTACTAGGTAATCAAAGACCGCTTGCACACATCATAAGTTTGGGATTTTCTCACGGTTAACTTTCTCCTAATCATGTTCTCTATCACTCTCCCTCAGAACTTGACCCTTTGTTTTCTCCTCCATGTCCATGTTTTCCTACATGGAATCCTAGTGTGGGTTAACTCGGGTGACCTTTGTACTTCCCTTTCTTTCTTTTAAAGTAATAGTTTTGCTGAATCCTTTTCCAATGTAGGACTTTCAATGAAATTTCAAAACCCAATTTTAAAAATTGCGAGGACGTAATTTCTTAAGGGGGGAAGATTGTAACGACCCGAAATTTTAAATAAATATTGTTTCCTAATTTTATGTGTTATTTTTATACTCAACAAAAATGTTTCATTTGGTAACATGAGTATAATTAAAATGAGACTGTTGGGTTTTGACTTTTATTTGACCATTGGTCAATATGACCACTGGAAACTAAATGTTTTGACTATTGTCTCTAAATACAAGCAATCTTGGTTAATTAATATAGAAAGAAGATTTGATGGCCTCACCTAGTAGTCTTGGACCGATCGAAGCCCATCTAACAGAACTTGGGAAGGAGGTAGCACCATTGGGCTTTGCTCTGGACCAAACCCAAGCTGAACTTCATCGTGTGAAGCTAGAACGGAATCGCCTTCGTGAGAAGTTCAAACTGATTGAAATTACTACTCGGGCAATGTTGGCCGAGCCTCCCTCGGACTCTCTCACCTTAGCACACCTTACACTTAGGTCCTATGCTGGTGTGATAAGAGGCTATGTAAGGAGATCGTAACTACCTTGTGTAATCCTTTGTTTTAAATAAAAATTGGGATTTCTTCTTATGATGAAGTTATGAATTTTCAAATGACCGGATAAATATAGTATGCATATTTTTGATGAATTTTAGAATAAGGTTATTTTAAAAATGTTTATGTAAACCTTAAATAATTAAAAATGTGTAATGATTTTCAAAAAATGGTCTTCTACAATTATGTTCAGTACAAAATTTGGAGTCTAATAAGATCAACATGATTTTTGATGAATAGTAAATTATGAATAGTGATTTTAAGATTAGGATTAGTAATATGACCAAATGAATTAGTAATCTCACTTAAAGAAAGCTTTAAAATAATCTAGGCACATTGATTAAGTAATGTGATTCAATAAAATGGTTAAATAACGGTTTCATAAATTATTATTCAAGTATTAGTTTTTTTGGGTGAATAGTGTTTTTTAATTAAAAATTAAATTAAAAATATTTAGAAAATTATTTTTATAAAATGGATTTCATTTTTGAACTCAGAGCACCGATATTATGTTATGGTAATTTTTGTGGTTTTTCTGAAAAAATGAATTTTCGGTGAATAGTGTATTTATTTAAAAAATAAATTAAAAATATTTAGAAAATTATTTTTATAAAATGGAGTTAATTTTTGAAATCAAAGCATTGATATTTGATTAAGGTGAAATTTTGGGATCTTTCTGAGAAAGTTGAATTTTCAGTGAATAGTGAAAATACAGTTTTAGGGTTTCGGTATGTTTAATGACATCATAACTGTGTCAGGATGATGTCATGAGATTTTTTAAGGGTTGTCCGGCCAAGGGTGATGAATTATTGTGTGGGGGTCCCCATGTGGCCTAACTTTATGGGAAGTACCATGGGAGGGCCCATGCTTTTGAGAAAACCACTTTTGAGGTGTCCCTTGGCCATTAATGCCTTGTCCCCTCACTTTCCCTATAAATACCAAGCCCTCCTCTCATCCATTCGACTCCCCACTCTTCCCCAACAAAGTTCTAGTCTCATTACCTCCCAAGGAGTCATCCCAAGGTTCCCCCAAGCCCTCAAGGTCCCATCCTTTGAGGTTTAAGAGTTACATTTTAAGGTAAGGGATCCGACCCCTCTCTTTCTTTTCAAGTGATCTCTTTTATGTCATTTCTTTTATGCTCCATGTTCTTATGTTAGAGGATGTTCTTTTATACTCCTCTTACTTCCCTTTTAATGTTCATATAATGAGATATCCCCTTTTACTCTCATTATTTCGTTTTATGATGTTTTAAGTGGCGCCGTTAGGCTGCCGAAATTTTTGTAACGGATTCTCTCTCCCTTCTCATTTTTCAAGTTCTATTTTCATGTAAAGTATTTCAAGTTCCTTTTTATTATGTTGGGGTATGATCTCTAAATTTATCATACTTATCTTTTATGATCAAATGATGAGAGACCCCATTTGATCTCTTCAATTCAGTACTTTGAAGTTTAAGTGGCGCCGTTAGGCTGCCGAATTTTTAAGTGGTTCTTCACCCTTCTCGTTTTGAAGTTCTACTTTCATGTCAATTCTTTCAAGTTCCTTTTTGTTATGTTGGGGTATGATCTCTATATCTATTATACTGGAATCTTATGTTCATATGATGAGATACCTCATTTGATCCCTTCAATTCAGTATTTTGAAGTTTTAAGTGGCGCCGTTAGGCTGCCGAATTTTTTAGGGGATTCTTTCACCCTTCTCATTCTTTTCAAAGTTCTACTTTCATGTCATGTCTTTCAAGTTACTTTTTAATTATGTTGGGGCATTATCTCTATATCTATCATACTGAACTCTTATGTTCACATGATGAGAGACCATATTTGATCTTTTCAAATCATTTTTGTGGAAGTTTAAGTAACGCCGTTAGGCTGCCGAACTTTCATAAGAGAAATCTAATTTTTGTCTTCCTTCCATGTTTTTCATTTCAAATGGTATGTCCTTGAAATTTCATTACCATGATCACGTATCCTTCTTATTCTGTCCATTTACTATTTTATGGGTCATTTATGAATGTTTGACCCATTTTCCCTCTCTTTTTAATGTCTTCTAAAACCTCGTAACATAGCCGTTATGCTGCAGAATTTCCGTCTCAAAATGTCTCTCTCTTTTTCTAAAGTTATTTTATATTATTAAGTGAATAATCAAAGCTATTTCTCCTAAAGGGGTATTCACATATATACCAAAATTTTCTATTTTAAATTCTGGTATTTACATACATGAGTCCCACCTTCCTTTTCTGTGGGTTTTAAAGTGACGTAAAGATCATGTCTTTAAAGCAGTTTTTAAAACGTTGTGATTATGAAATGAAACCCATTTATTTTATGCTATATGGGTTATTTATGAAATGTTTGATGATGATATATGTGGATCACATGATAATAAAGGCAAATTTAAGGGTGCGCTCTGATAGCGCTCCAATGCATTGGGTAATGATGTAACCACTAGAGATTACAATTTTCACGATACCTTGGTGAATAACCTTGGTAATTTTCAAATGACACCTTGGGGATGGACCTTGGTGATATGTTCATGATTGTCTATGTTAAATGATGTAGCCACATCTTCAAGTTATGAAAAATGTTACTTTTATTATGATATATCTCATGATTTCTTTCTCATGCCTTAAAGTTCTTTTCATGACCTTATTGAAGTATCTCAAGTTCACATGTAAAATGTTTCTCTTGTTTTACTTACTGGGCCTTCTGCTCACCCATTCCTTTGATGTATATCCCTAGGTTCTGAGATACAGTAATGAACCTAGGATGAACATAAGGAGAATCCTTTCAAGTGTTTAAGAAGAATTTTTTTTGTTTGTTTCATGTTTTAAGTTCCTGGTTTCCAAGACACTAAACCTTAAAGATCCTCGGTTTTGTAAAATGTAATGAATGTTTATGTGATAAAAAGGCAGGATGCTATATAAAGCATATTACACTCTCTTCATGTCCCTGACCACATCTCCCATTGAAGGTACTTGTGCCTTGTATAACTTTTAATGTTTAGAAAGATGGGTTATCACATATTTACATTCATTCATCCTAAATTTATCAATGATCTTATTAATGTAGTCATTACGAGATATCTAAAGAGTTTCAGATTTATGACACCTTTCTATTCTCATCCTCAATATTTTCTTGGCATGAACAAGATCCTTCATATCAAGTATTCTAAACATCTTAATCTTCATATCCAGAATCTATTTAATTTATGGACCTTCCATATATATATATATATATATATATATCATACACATATAGTAAATGTAAAATTGGACGGTCACGGGGATGGAAGATCACGAGGGTCATACGTGTGAAAACCCTAATTCGGGCGAGGTGAAGAATCCAGGTAGGCGTTCTGATGGAGAATCTCTGGTTGAGGATGGCATTGGGCACATGGATTTGTTTGCTTTATGTGCAAAGAGAAAGTCGAACGCTGCTCGAGAAATCGATGGAGGGAAAAAGAGTTTTGCGGATGTTGTTAAGAACTCAGGATCTTCTCTCTTCCTTGAATGTGAAGCTGCATCCTCTGGAAGGATTATCAGAAAAGGGTGCATTGCGCACGTCTCTACAAATCAAAATGCAATTGAGGAGAGAACGAATTTGTTCAAATTCTCGATTATTGCGAGAGTGGTGGTCCTGAAGGGGATAAAACCATGGAAATTCAGTGATCTAAAGGCAAGGATTGTAGAGATTTGGGGATTTGAAACATGGAAAATGACTGCTATGGGTCGTGGCTTCTACCACATTATCTTCCCATCGGATGAGAGCAAACGACGAGCATGGAGTTTTGGTTCGGTTCCTATACGGCCTGGATTTCTCCGCATCCATGAGTGGGATCGAAATTTTGATCCCAATGCGGTTAAAAATACGTTTGCACAGGTCTGGATTTGGATATGCAATCTGAACTGGTTCTATTGGCATCCGCAAATCCTTTGGGATATTGCATCATCCGTTGGAAACCCCATCAGGCTGGATCGGCACACAGAGAACCCCTCATTTGGGAATTATGCCCGAATTCTTGTTGAAGTGGACATGGCCGCGATCTTGATTGAGGAGGTAGTGTTGACCACCCAGGACGACACCATCTCATTAGGTATCTTATATGAAAGGAAACCGAAATTCTGCCTCAATTGTCATTTTTTTGGGCATATTATGTTTGATTGTAACAGGAACAAATCGTGCTCCTTCTGTAAGGCTAAGGGACATGATGAGGAACACTGTATGCAAAGAAAGGATAAGGAGAAGATTACTAGTGCTTCTGCATTTAAGAATTTGGGAGAGAAACCCATGGCTGAGCATGAGCTAGATGTTGACTCTGGTAAGGGAGTTGCAGCAGCAAATGATCAGGTGGACACCTTGAAACCCTCTGCATTGCCCTCTGGTGGCGCTCCTATTGAACCTGCTTCTGATTTAGGAATCCCCACTACTGAATTTTCTGTTGATGACAGTGCGAGGGAGGTGGCTGGACATGAATTGGATGTAAATTCTGGTAAGGAGGTGGCAGCACACCCTACTTCTGATTCTGGCATCCCCACTGCTGAAATTGCTGTCAGTGACAGTCCTGGGGAGGAGGCTGTGGCACCTGAGATTGAGGGCAATTTGGTTGCCTTTTCCCCTATTGATTACTGTGATACAGTGGAGGGAGGGCTTCCTGCTCTGGGTGGGCGGCCTGAGAACCCGCCTGACCCCTCTGCGGAATTTCTGCATGTTCCAGCAAGCAGGGCAGCAAAAAGGGTGCTGCCTGCTAGTCTTTCTGGCCCTATTGACTCAGGTAATAGATTCTCTCTACTTGATGATATGAGGGACGGTGATGAGGATGAAGACTCGGAGTCTGGTGGGAAGGGGATAGAACTTCCAGCAGGGCAAAAGTCTAATAACCCTCATATGGAAATGTCTCAAAAATATGAGGGGCCTAGTACTAGGCTCCGGTCACATAAATGAAGATTTTTTTTCTGGAATTGTCAAGGGATTGGGAATATTCCCACGGTCAGATCCCTTAGGCATTTTCTTATGACCAACAGACCTTTTCTATTTGGAATTGCTGAACCAAGATTGAAATTTGAAAGATGGAATTCTTTCAAATGGGAGTCGATGGGTTACTCTTTTGTTGCAAAAAACCTTTCTGAGGCCAACACTGAATCTTTATGGGTTTTAAAGCATGCTAGTGTCAATGTTAGGTCTGTTATTGCCGATTTGAAATCAGTTACAGCTGATTGCACTATTGCTAATGATCCTCTTGTTGTGACTTTTGTTTATGCTTCTAACTTGTACACTAGGAGAAGGGATTTATGGATGACTCTTACTAATTTTTCTGAGACTGTGGTCAACAACTGGGTGGTTCTTGGTGACTTCAACACCGTTTTGCGACCTGAGGAGAAAACAGGTGAAAACTTTTGTCGTATTGCGGCCTCTGATTTGATCTGTTGCATTGATAGGTGTCAACTCACTGAGGTAGCTATATCTGGGGCTAATTTCACCTGGAGCAGACATACTATTCATGGGAGGCAGTCAAGCAGACTTGACAGATGTTTTGTTCATGTTGATGAGAGGCATAGATTGATTGATATTTCTGGGAGAACTCTACCGAGACTGCACTCTGATCATAATCCAATTATCATGGATGTCTGTTTCAATAAGGTAAGGTCAGCTCCTCTTCCTTTTAAGTTTAATAATGGATGGCTGGTTATTCCAGGTTGCAGGGAAATTGTAACTAGTGCCTGGGAAGTCACTTACCCAGGCTTTCCCTCTCATATTATCTCTTGTAAGTTAAAGGCTGTTAAAGCAAGACTGAAGCAATGGAGCAAGGATTCGTTCTCCTCATTGGACAATGAAATAAGAAAGGCTGAGGATGCTCTATCACTCTGCCAACAAAGTAATATGGACCAGAATTTACCTCCTGGGGATGAAATTCAGGCTGCTGCTAATCTGGACAGATTGCTGGCCCTCAAAAGTAATTTAACTCAGAACCAATTTAATCTGAGATGGCTGAAGGAAGGAGACAAAAACTCTAAAATGTTTCACTGCATGAATAGAGAAAAAAGGATTAGGAAAAGTCTAAATGCTGTCACCATTTATGGAAACTTGTTTGAATCAGAGCATGATATTTCAGAGGCTGTGATTCTCTACTTTGAGAACCTGTATTCAGATTCTGGGAATGATACTTCTGACAAGATTATAAGGTGCTTTGAACCTTCGATTGGAGATGAGCAGAACAAGAAACTTGTTGATATTCCCAGTGTGAAAGAGACACATGATGCCTTGTTTTCCCTGAACATTGATAGTGTGGCAGGCCCTGATGGGTTTACCAACAAATTCTTCATGATATATTGGGATATTATCAGTGTGGATGTTGTGAATACGGTGAGAGAGTTTTTCAGATCCTCATATCTTCCCTTTGGAATGAACTCTAATTTTTTGGATTTGATTGCTAAGAAGGAGAATGCCCTTGACATCAGAGACTTTCGACCTGTTGCCATTGGCAATACAGTGCCAAAGGTAATTAGTAAGATTATTGCTAAAAGGCTCGGTGAGATTGCCAAGGACCTCATATCTTGTAATCAGTTTGGGTTTATTCCAGGGAGAAATATTCAAAACTGCCTTTATACTGCTTCTGAATGTGTTAATGTCATGAAGAGGAAAGTAAGGGATGGAAATATGGCAGTGAAGATCGACATTTCAAAGGCCTTTGACACCATTAGGTGGAGCTTCTTGTTCACTATTCTGCAAATGCATGGCTTTTCTCAGAAATTTGTTGGGTTGCTTGGCTCCATTCTGGGGAGTGTGAGGTTGTCAATTATGATAAACGGGTCCCCCGGGGTTTCTTTAAGTGCTTCAGAGGTGTACGGCAGGGTGACCCTCTTTCTGGTTTGCTTTTTGCCATTGCTGAAGATTATCTAAGTTGGTGCCTCACTGATTTGGCCAATTTTGGGTGGTACAAGAGGATGCGAGTGGGGAGAGATCTTTATGCCCCTTCCCACCTTTTCTATGCTGATGATATTTTTCTTTTTGGGAGAGCTCATAAAGGAACTATATCTTGTATTAAGGGCATCTTTGCACACTATGAGGAGGTCGCGGGACAGGTGATTAGTTGGGGAAAATCCTCTGTAATATTTGGTGAAGGGCTCTCAACTTCAAGGAAAATCAGAATTGCTCATGAGCTTGGGGTGAAAAGGGGATCCCTGCCCTTTAATTATCTTGGGGTACCACTTTTCTGGGGCAGAATAAAAAGATGTCATTTTGATGATATTGCCTTGAGAATCACCAATCAACTTGCAAGATGGAAGGGGAAATGCTTGTCTCAAGCTGGGAGAGTGTGTTTGGTCAACTCAGTGATTACGTCAATGTTTTTGTACTCCTTTTCGTTATATAGATGGCCCATGGCTCTCATTAAAGATCTAAATGGTAGGATCAGAAACTTCATATGGACTGGATCAATACATGAAAGGAAACTCGTTACTGTGGCCAGGAAGGATTGCATCAAACCTATTAGTATGGGTGGTTTGGGAATTAAGGATATCAGATTATTCAATGACACTTTGATTATGAATTTCATGTGGAAGCTACTCTCTACTTATGATCCCTCTCTTGATTTTCTCAGTCACAGATTTGTGGATAAACTTCATGCAGGGTACTCCAGATACATCAGATCGTCTGTTTGGCCTGCTCTGAAAAAGGAGTACTTTGATATTATGGCCTGCTCTAAATGGATGGTCTCCAAGCAATCAAATCTGAATCTTTGGACTACACCTTGGCTTTCTCGGCCCATCGCCGCTGATGTTGATATTCCAGACTCCATGAAACTTGTTACTATCTCTGATCTCAATGAGAACCTAGAGATAAATGTTTTTCTACCCAGGGCTGTCCAGACTGAAATCTCAAGATATTCTTTCAATGACATTGATGTTTTGGTCTGGACGCCCAACTTGTTTGGACGATTCACCACAAGGGAGTTTTATAGAGGGCTGTGTGGTACTTCTGGGAATCCCCCACGATGGGTGACTGTCTTTTATACTAAATTTATTCCCCCTGCTCATTATGTTTTAATCTGGAAAATCTGGAAGCAAAGAATTCCACTGCAGATCCATTTGCAGCGTATTGGGATGCACCTGGCTTCGGCCTGCATGTTCTGTCTTGAAGCGGATGAATCTATTACCCATATTTTTGTCTCTTGCAGGTTTTCTGGAAGATTCTGGACTTATTTACAGCAGATTTTTTGCTGCTCATTGAACTACAGCTCGGTTGATGGGTTGCTGAAATCTATATCTGATATTGATTGCAGCAAGCAGGTGTTTTCCCTGCTGCTTGCTGCTGCGGCCGGGGTGATTTCCTTCATTTGGAAGGCACGGAATGAATTAATTTTTCATAATGTTGTCCCTTCCTTTCATGCTGGTGTTTTATTTTTGCATCGGACATTTTTGAATGCCTCTAAAGTGCAGACTGGTCCCATGAAAAATGATGTTTCAGACTTAATTTTGCTGCGTTCTCTTGGTGTCAATGGTCGGATGAAAAAGCCACTGATGATGAGGCATTTTAGATGGATACCACCCATCCCCCGCTAGCTGAAGGTTAATGTTGATGGAGCGGCCTCTGGAGCACCTGGACCTTCTGGATGTGGTGGGGTTTTTCGCACGTACCGTGGTTTTGTGAAGGGCTGTTTCTTCCATTATATTGGGAATGGATATGCCATTGAAGCGGAGCTGTGGGCGGTGATCAAGGCAGTCAGGTATGCTATCCATTATGGGTGGACTGATTTATGGATTGAGTTAGACTCGTCTATTGCAGTTCAAATTATTAAAGATCGGTCAAAGAATGTTCCGTGGAAGATGCTACCTGAATGGGGTGACTGTCTTCGGCTTATGGAAAGGATTTCTCTGGAAATCACTCATGTCTATCGGGAGGCTAACCAAGTTGCAGATGTCCTCTCAAAGAGAGCCATCTTGGAGGTCAGTTCGAGTTGGTCTTTTGTTCTGCCTGACTACTGTAATTGTCTTGCTCAAGCTGATCGGGATGGGGCGACTTATACTCGCCTGTGGGAACTCAACGGTCATTAATGTGATTCTGAATCATGTTGGAAAGGAATTTTCTCAATACTGCTACTCTCATTATGATAATTTGGTATGGATTCTGAATCTTAATGGCATGTTTAACACAAGGGAAGGATACAGGTTACTGTGCGGCGCTTCCTTGGATCCTCCTTCTTGTGTCGCGGTTTTTCTAAGCCTTTCATTCCCCCAGCTTCAGCTCTTCTTATATGGAAAATCTGAAAAAAGGGCTTCCCCTGCAGGCTATGTTGCAGCGGGTCTAGTCCCTTCTGTTTTTAGCCGTGGCCAGCATGCTGTCTTCTGTTTGGAAGGCAAGAAATGCTGCTATCTTTAGCAGTGCTTCTCCCTCCTTTCATGCTGCTGTTCTGGAAATTCATTGTGACATTCTGACTGCTTCAAACATCCAAACCGGTCGAAGTAGCCACTGATGATGAAACCTGTCCACTGGATTTCACCCATCTCTCGATGGTTGAAGGTTTATGATGACGGGGTGGCTTCTGGAGTGTCAGGCCCCGCTGGATGTTGTGGTGTCTTCCAAACTCACAGAGGGAATGTGCCATGGTGAATGATACCGGCTTGGGTGGAATTTTTTCGGCTCGCAGACTCGCTCTCACTTGATGTCTTAAATGTTTATCATGAGGCCAACCTAGTGGCGGATGCTCTTTCCAAGAAAGCTTTTGAAGAGATGAATTCAAGTTGTTTCTTTATGTCATCAGAGTTTTGTAATGAATTTTTGTAGGCTGATTGTCGTGGCGAGATATATACTCGCTTTTGTAGACTGCCCCTCTGACTCTATGTTGTTTGCTTTACTTTTTCATTAATAAATTTTCTTGGGAGCAGGCGTGCCTGTCTCCTGAACTTCTGGGTAAATGTAAAATTTAATTCAAATCATTCCACAACTTCTTATGCCAAAAATAATTATATTTTCTCACTGTGAAACCTTATTCAGTCATGAAATAATTGAAATTCTAGATCCACTATTATGGTGCCTATTTCAATCCGTAGAGGCTCCACTTTAATTTAAAAATAATTCCCTCATTTTTATTATATTCAAACCCTTTATCTTACTTCATATATATCTCCTCTTCTAAATCACCATGAATAAATGTTTAAAATCCATATTCTTAATGTGTAAACTATAGAATGAAATTATGCACCACATAGTTTTTATGGTAATATTCTTAACTACTAGTAAAAAAAGTTATGAGAAGTCAATTACTTACTTATTTTGGAATTATTTCATCCCTAACCACACATTATATCTTCTACTTCCATCATATTCTTATTTAAAATGGTAGAACCATTTTTTCTCTAGATCTTGTTTTACTTCCAATAGTTCAGTCAGCTCCCATGTTCTGGTAAAATTTAATGAATTTTTTTCTTTCTCCATGGATGATTCCCATTGCTTTGAGTCACTGAGAGTTGTTTCCTATTATATAAATTTTGGTTCACTAGAATCCATTATACTTAATAAGCTTACATCTATCCCATATCTCTTGATTGGGTTTTTTTACTTCACAAGATCTTCTTAGAGATGTATTTTCTCCCTCTAGTATTTCAATTTATAGTTCTCTTGCTACAAATTTGTCTGCCACTAGAGCATTCCAAAATATTTTTTAGTCCATGAAAATTTTAACACACCTGTTATAGGTTGAATTTTCATTGAATTTGTGTTGATATATTATATCATCAGTATTTGAAAACTTTAGATATTTTCATCCAAATCAACCTGAATATCAGTATATGAAATCTTTTCTTCAACTTATGATTCAACCAAGTTCATATCTTTCCATATAATATTTTAATTAAAGATTAAATATTGAATTTGAATGATCTTATATTGATATTAATTAAATATTTAGTATCCATACTCTTCATTTACATATCCTATAAGAAAATAATCTTTGGATTTTGCCTCCGACTTTTCTTTTTACTCTATATCAACAAGTGAATAAGTAATGTAACCAAAGACTTTGAGGTGAGATAATTTCGATAAGATATAGGATTGTAGATCTTCTTATAAACCTTTCCATACTATAGAATCAAAAATTCTATTAAAAAGGTACTCTTCCTTGTTAATTGATTCTTCCCTGATGGGTATGAGAATTCCAGACTTCACACACATATATCTTTCCTCCTCTTTCAAAGTCTGATTCATACTAACTGCTACTCCATTATATTTTGAAGTTTTGAGAACTTTTATCTTAATCCCAATCCACTTATTCTAATATAATTTCTGAAAATTTCTAGTATTATACTCACCATAATTATTATATTTAAATAATTTCAACTTCCAATAATTTTCCAACTACATCATGGATTTCCACTACACAAAAGTAGTAAAAAAACTATATTTACTTTTAAGAAAATAAACCCTTATCATCATAATGGAATCATCAATGAATTTGACAAAGTAACATGATCATTCATGATATTTCACTGAGGAAGGTCCATAAACATCAGAATGAACTAGATATAACTTTGGGGCTCTAGGTTTCTAGAAATTCAAGTTGAATGAAACCCGTTTTTATTTTAAAAACACACAACTCTCACAACATTCAATTGTTGTGTGATCAATATTTTGATTCCACTTCTCTACTAGAACATTAATTAATTTCTCCTTGATGTGATTGAGTATGCAATTTCATATTTTTGGATTTTCATTGATTAAAATTTCTGCCACTTATCTTCCTATCAAATCTCCATTTAGGTAAAGTGTACCAAAGTTTAATCCTATTTCCACAATCATGGATCCCTAAGTCACTTTATGGTCTCAATTATTGAAAGTTGTACTAAAGTATTCATAATATAGCTAACCTATTGAAATTATATTCCTCTAGAGACATAGTATGTGTCTCACTCCCTTAAAATAAAGAATACTCTCATTCTTTATCTATATGTTTACATATCCCCTTACAGTAGTATCTAAAGCTTATCCATCAATTAGATAAACTCTATCGAAGCTTCCTGATTCATAGTTCACCTGGAACTTGAAAAATTCCATTGATTAGAAAGATTCATTCGAGTCAACCACACATGAATCCATTATATTATGAATAGTGAGTAGAATATTATCACCTCTATACAATATACTAATGGAAATTTAACTTTTGGAATATCCTTTTGGTTCCATCCTTGCAATTCCTGCAATTACACTAGAGATGTAATATCTTACCATAATTATAGTAGGTAGGTTCTCGAAACTTTCCATGAATTTTCTCCCTATTTATTTCTTATGGTTGATGACAATTCTTCTAATGAGGTGAGTGTCCCACCCCGTTAGTATTCAAAACACTACCGTAGGGTACTTGGACCTATCTTATCCTATGTTCCTCATTTAGAATCAGATTTTAGAAATCTTAAAAAAACAGTTCAATATTTCCATAGAAACTACTTACTACAATATCCATCTCATTCCAATATTTTGATAAAGATGAAAGTAGTAGTATAGATGAAACATCATTAATGAAAGAAACTTTCATCACTTCAAGAGGGATCCATATCATATTAAATTCATTCACATAATCTAATATTGGACATCATTATGATAACCTAAAGTTAAACAAAATAATTATTAGGAATAATCTATTTAATGCTTTTAGTTTATCATACACGTTTCCTAGGGTTTCCATCAACTTATCTGTATTCTTCTTCTCCCAGATGTTAAAGGAAATGTTCTACACCAAAGACATCCACACCAAGACTAGAACTTTCTTGTAAATATTTTTCCATTTACCTTTATCTATATTTTCATGTTTTTCTCCACTTAATAGAAGTTCAAGATCCTTATAAATGAGACAGTATTATATTTGAATCTTTTATAATCCACATTTGGTTTTATCAAACTGATTGATCTAAACCTTACTTTGTTCTGTTTCCACATCTCCTGATTATAGTAAAATACAACTATAATAAATATGAATCTAATTAAAAAGAGAAATTTACTTGAGTTTATGAGTGTTTACAACCTCGATTTGATTCCAATTGTTTGGAATCTTGACGAATCGATAAAAACTCTGGATATATGAGAATTAATTCACTAAAAATTTGTATCCAATAGTAGTTCAGTGTTGTGGAATTTCAAATAATGGAACTTCCCACATTTACTTAGAACACCATAATTATGAATCTTGGGGCACTATAATCACCATTATTTAAGATAAACACCATTAAAACACTTAAAATAAAAATAAAAATGGATCAAAAGAAAAATTAAATTAAAAACATGATTGTTTGGTCTAAAATTTCATCCTATATCCATGGGAGAACATTTAAAACTCTTATTTTACCAAATGTAAAAGGATAATAATCAGTATATCTAATATCCAATTATTAAACTTTATACAATTGTAAAATTTTACAGTCCTCCAATTCAATATATACTTAGTAACCGGTCCCACCCATATTTTATAGAAGTAATCATCTGGTAAAACTGGTTACTCTAACCTTTGAAAATCACATGCAACTATCTATTGACTTAACCTTTCTATAGTAACCATCATCGACTCAAATATCTTAGTAGGTAGACTATTCATAACTTATATTAAAAAAACCTAGACCAGTTTATTGAACCATAATAAGTTTGTAAACTTTTGGTAAATCCATCTTCATGTTAAAGGTTTTTTTTTGTCCTTATTACAGTAAGGTTGAGATTGAATACTAGAGTTAGAACTTATTGAGAGTTAAATCTATAGATTGAAAAAGATTCACATTCCCAAAAATATTCATTTTCATTAAAAATATCTCCATACATCATGTATATTGGAATAAATGGTAAGACGAATGACATAATTGGGGGGTGGGGTGAATAAACTAGATAAAAATTTAAATTTAACAGAGATATAAATAATAGATTAGTGGAAAAATAAAATATGAACTTTGTGATTTTTATAGACGTTTGGTTGAAAAATTATCCTACATCTACTCTCCATAGATATATACTCCTTAAGAGGTATATAATTCACTAAATAACCTGACTTTTATTGGTGGGTCACAACCCAATCACAAACTACCTTTTATAGTAGAGGAAAAACCATGATACAACCTTACTTTTAAATGGGAATCACAAAATAATAACAAAATGTTTTTTTGTGGAGGTATAACCAAACAAAAATTACTTTTTAAGGGGAAAACATAAACCAAAAAAAATTACATCACATGTGAATAGATAAAAAGATATAATGAAAAACTCAAACACCAGTCATAAATAGATTAGGTAGAATAGTTGTAGATACTCAACACACCTTTGGACAATCCTTTAAGTATTATAACAACAATAAAATAGAGATCATGAAAGTTATTTTTTTTATTTCTTGAGTTTCATTCAACACTTAACTTCTTCTTGGATTAGGTTCACACAATTGTATCGATTATCCATGTATTCCAATTTTACAGTCGTGATTTTTTTCTATAGCTCCAAATTACTTTAAAAAATTGTCTATAATTGATTACCACACTCTATGAAGATTAGAATAATTAAAAATTAAAAATTATATAATTTCTAATATTCTCTCTATAGTTATTACTGCTAAAAAAAATCAAGAACACTCATTCAAGAATTCAAAAATAACATTCTTCAAATACTGAACTATTTCATAGTTGTTCAATCCTATGAAATAAACTTTAATAAATCTAACATCTTTGAAATAAACTCCATAATAATTTTCCTTTAACACATATTCACACTAATATTAAATGTCCTTGAAATATTTTGATTTTGTTTCATTTTGAAAATAATTGAATTTTTAATATATTTTTTTTGGAAACATGTAGAAAAAAATCATATATAATTATTTAAATAAAATAAATAATAATTAAAAATACAATCAAATGAAAAATAAAATTTCATACACTTAAGACTTATTATTTTATAATAAATTTCATTTCTTATTATATGTATTCATGTTTATGAATTTATATTTTTTTAATATATTTGATTTCATAAGATACTTAATCTCTAAATAAGATACTTCAGATGCACATAATAATTTTAATTCCATGTAAGATAATTCAAATAACAGAAGAAATTTTTTGAAATAACATAAGGCATTTTGAAAAAGAATATGATATTTTGGAAAAACATAATACATTTTGAAAAATCATAAGATATTTGGAAAACACATTAGTTTTTCAAACCCTTATAAAATATTTATATTTTGTCAAAATTTTAATTTCTTAAGACATGAAAAAATATCGTAAGAGTTTTCTAATAACATATTTATAGAAACATAATATATTTGAATTAGCAAAATTTTTAGTATACTTCAAAAAACAAGACTTTTACTTTGTAAGATATTTGACATTGAATGGTCACCATAATAACAAAATAATGAATCAGTGAATAAAAAATGAATAAAAATTAATTAGAAAATAAATAAACAATAAGGAATAAAGAAATTTAACATTAATTTCTTCTACAAGAAGTGAAATATTTAAATAAAATATTTTTTATTATTTTTCAAACTCATGTAATATGGAATAAAATAATAGATAATAATATAATAGATAAGCGAGGAATATAATTATCAAAACAATAAAGTAAAACACTAAAGTGACAACTAAAACCACTAAACATTCTCATCCTTTTTGATAATTATAGAACCAAAACATCTTCTCCCCTTTTTATAATAAATCAAAATGTAATGAAAATTTATTGTAAATAACTATATAAAATACTATTGGTCAATTGAAAATTCTCCCTCTTTTTAAAGAATAGGTTTAATAATCTAAAAATTTACATGATTAAACTATAATAAATTAAACCATTTAATTCATCTTATGTTTAAGATCAGAATTCTTATGATAAAATATAAATATGCAATTAATAAGTATAATAAATAAATCATTTTGGAAAATATATAAATTTTAAAGTAGTGGTTACTTCTTGAAAAGTTCATCCTTTTCTCTAAAAAATAAAATAGTAGTAAGTGGAAGACTGCTCCTATAAATGTATAAATAGAAAAACATAGGATCCAAAAAAACAATTAGAAGTAATGATAAATGTTTTATACTCTCACTAAATATAATATAATTAAATAATATATCCATCATTACAAGTTTAAACTTAATATTTCAAAACTTTTGATAATCTAATGGTTTAGTGAAAATGTTAACCAATTGATCATCAGTAGAGGTATATTCAAAATAGATTTCTCTTTTTTGAACATGGTCTCATATAAAGTGATATATCACTTCAATATTATGACACCCAAAATTTCACTTTATCGTCTATATTTATGAATTTAAATTATTACATGATTTTGGAATTTTTAGGGTATAAATTTGGAAATTTTGAAGCTTTTCCAGGGTTATACAATTTTTTGAAAACCATGTAGAGTAAAACATATGTCCTCTATAGTTTTTGTTAGTGGTTATCACATGTTTACCACATGGTTTGGTAAACTAAGTGAGTAAACCATGTGTCCTACTCAGTTTTGTAAATTTTAGTCATTTCAATTTATTTTTAATTTTGGGATCCTCCATTGACTTCCTCTCAAAGAACCTAACACCTTTGGGGGTATTTATTGGTGGATCTTCTCCATATCTTCTTCTTCCTTGGTGGATTTTTGGTGTTTTCTTGGTGATTAATTTATAAAATCTCAATGTAAGGGTCTTTTCTTCTTCTTCTCCCTCTTTATCAAGTTTTTTTTACTATTTCTTATTTTCTTCTCTAACCCTAACAACCATGGAGGATAAATATTAGGAATATTTTTGTTTAAATTAGGGGTTTTGGTGTTGAGGTATTGTGGAATCCCTCTTGTGACCTATTCTAGTGGAGTTCTTCATAGGAAATATGGTTACACCTATTGAGGTATGTGTTTCCTTCTCATTTCTTTTTTTCATTTGAACTTTGGATGAATGATATTTAAAACTTGATTTTAATTTAGATGAATGTAGTATATATTATATATATTTTCTTTTTCAAAGTATTTATACAAGTCCCTTTGGTTTTCCTTTTTCATAATGATTTGAATTAATAATTAAAGGGTAATTTTTATTCTAATTGGTGTTATATGAATTCCATAAGTTTGAAAAAATTTCAATGAGGGTTTTCTTTAAAAGAAATGATACTTTGAAGCTGATTTAGATCAAATATGATTTTCAAAATAAAGCATTTCATGGTTTTAAGAATTTCCATTTTTTAAAATGGTGTGTGTATTATTTATTGAATTATTTTATGATGATTTTGATTATTTGAGCATGATGGTTATTTATTAGTGTTTATGTGTTTATTTGAAATTAATTTTTTTTCAAAGATGGTTTTAATGAGGTATTTATAAAGGCTTGAGTATTAGTTTTAAAAAACAAAGGCATGTTTGGCATCTTAAGTAAATGAACTTTGTTATTTAAAGGTGAAACCCTTGTGATTCCCATTTTTTTCATTTTTTATGATTTTATATAAATATGTTTACGGATTAATGAATTGTGATTTATGTTTATGATTATTGGAATGGGTTTCATTACTAAACGGGGGTGTTAGAGGTGGTATGAACATTGTTATTAGATGGCGTTGTCTTGGGATATGTTGTTATCATGTGATTATCATTTTCTTTGTAAGGGACCAGATCTTGGTATTCATTAATTTGTGATTTTGAGGTGTTGGAGGTTTTAGGATGAGGATCAGAGGGAAAAGGATGTGATTTGAGCTATAAATATCAGTTGTAAAGAACTTCTATGGTGTAGAAGGCTATGATCACTGTATGGAGGGTCGTTGTAGGATGGAGAGGTTTATTTCAGGGTAGGGTCTTGGGAGGAGGGGTATCAGGGCTTCTATCATTTTTGTCCTAGCTACACCATGGAGGAGGGTTATGATGTAAGGCCTTCCTTGGTGTTTGAGTTCTGCACCATGGAGAGAGTAGATATGGTGTGTATCCTCAGGGTTTAGTTTTGGCGGTTCTACCATTTTTGATACCCCTACGACATGGGGAGTAGGATAATATGTATCCTATTTCTTAGTTAATGGGTTATATAATGTAGTAATTTACCCTATTCCATGGTATACTTCCTAGATAAAAGGATCCACAGTGTGGAGTGATCTGTTTTCCTCAGACATGGCTCTGACTAGGTAGTCCATGGCATGGTCACTTTCCTTACACCATAGTATGTCCTATGTCAAACATTTCTATGCCATGGTGTAGAGGGTTGTAATATGGTATTATAACTCCCAATATGACTATAAATACCTTGAACCCATCCAAAATTTATTTTCTCTAAATTTTATCTCTGAAAACCTAGGTGCCTAAAGGAAATTATCGATGAACTTTTAATCTCATTTTGATCATATTCAACCCCCACCTTTTAGAGATAAATCCATGGTAATATGAGGTGAGTTGTAGTTTCTTACTATATCATTGTTATTTTCTCCCATTATTTATTTCCATGAATATTTGGTGAACATCCCTCATTCTAATGGAGTTATTTTGATGTTTTTCAACATGGCGATAGTGAAACATCCTTCGAAGGCTGTAGATTCCTCACGAGAGAGGTAATTAGAGATATGTGTTATTATTTCATTCCCAATTGAAGAATGTTTAAATACTTAAGGTCAGGGATTCATTGATATTATTTTTTATTTTATATGAAATGGTAAATTAATTATTCTTTCTCTCCTTAAGTTATCATGGAATTAACCTTAATAAAGAATGAATTGGATTAATCAACAAAATAGTGTATGGTTGTCGGAATCAAATGATTTCCACCGTGATAACGTTTTTCCTATTGATTTACTAGATAGTGTTCTATATATGTTTAAATTGTTTTATATACTTGGTTTAGTATGTTAATTTGATTAAAATGGTAAAAGAACCTAAAGATAGTAATTATTGGTTAAATAAATAATTAAAGAGGAATGTTTAATAAATCCATTGATTCTTATAATTTGATAGAAATCAAATGATTCTTAGTACTTTTTTTAATTAAATTTATCTTCCACATATAAATGGTAATAACTAGAGAACATGAATATGGAATTCTTGTTGTTAAAATTAATAAAGAGGCATGATAATGAGAATTATTATTTCTAAATTTTTTGTAACTATAAGTTATTCTATAAGTATATTTAAATTATTTATGAATTTTATAGATAATGCCTTAGGTTACCTACAATTATATCCTATGATAAATTAATTAGTTATTACAAGATGGTTATAGAACTAATTTTCTAATAATGATAAATGTTTGGGACTGAGAGAGATCATTTCTATGTAAAGATAGCATGCCTTATTTTTAGGTACTAGTTTCCCAAATGAATCTATATGTTGGTTTTTTATTCCTCTGTTTGCACCAGATGTGATCCTTTCTATGTGACGTGATGTGTTATTGGGATAGATATTGGTTAATGAGATTTGGGTAGATGGGCCTTGGTTTGTGGTTGTAGTTGATGCATGTGATGTCAGGATTCCTGGTGATATGTATGATGGTGCTGGGGATAGAACTAGGTTTAATGGAATGTGATGAAGTTGGGATTTACTTTTTTTTTTGATGAATATGGATTCATTCTTGTTAATAATTTTGTTTAAGTCTTGATGGTTGAGTTGCTTATTTATTTACATTCTTTTCTCTACTGGCTGAGGTAGTTGGTTGTGCTTGGTTATAAACCTATTTATGGTTTTTAGGATATTTCCTAGAGTACATTGAATTTTGGAATGATAATTATGATTAATAGATGTTTTGACTCATGGTGTTGTTTCTTGTTGGAATGAAATAGTTATTAATCTTGAGAAACTATGGACTCAGTTGGATTATAAATAGAGGGAATGGACTTCTCTTGGATGGTTAATGAAATGGATTGAGAGTAATGTTAACTAATGTATAATTAATTAATTAAAATAATGTTAAATATAAAATGGAAAGAAGTAATTTAATAAATCTATGTAAACGATTGTGTTCTTACAGGATATCTAGTTATTATCCATGGAAGCTGGGTGTCTGAGTGACGATAGCTAAAGTTGAGCCTTAGACTAGGTTAATACCCATAGCCTGGTTATGAGATATAATATGTCATGTATTTTTTATGATTTTATACACTACCCCACAGAGGTGCATGTGGGAAAAACATAGGTTCTTAGGTTTGCTGGATACCACCAAGTTCTGGGTTGAAGCTCAATGTGGATGACTCCTATTCAGATAGGGTTATGCAAGGAGGTGGAATTGTACATGATAACAGGGGATATGTCATCTTTGGTTTTGAACTCCTACTATGCCCAGATAATTTTATTGGTGTATAATAAAGGGTGATGAACAATGGTATAATGTTGTAAAGATTTCATAATATTGGAATCACGAAGGTAGAATATGATTCCAAATTCCTGGTTGACTTTCTTCAGGGTAAATAATTCCCTCCATGGGATCTGATTTACATTTTTAGGAGCTATAGGAGGATCATGACCCAGGGATTCATATTGGCCACTCATGGAGGGAAGGAAACTTTAAAGCTGATGAATTGGCTAGTAAAAGATACCCTAATGATCATATCATTGTATATTCTTGTACCATCTCTCTTCAAAATTATTAAAAGATCATTATTAGGGGATATTCCCTAGGTCTTCACCACTTTCGAACTCCTTGAACTAGTTTATGTATACATTTTATATAATTCAATAAAAATTAAATTTTCAGTTATATGATGCACAAGATGCATGTTATGATACTTTATACTGGGTGTATTTAGGCTGGCTTCTTTTGGAGAGTGATGAGTCATGAAATATGATTTTAGGGAAGGGAAAAAAACTAGTGGGGAAGTGGAAGAGGGGAACCCATTTTTAGGTGATGAGTTTGTTCCACTTGTACACTAATATTTGACATGATTTATTTATATTTTTCACAAGAGGATCCAAGGAGGATCCTACTAAGTATAACTGTTATTCTCACCCTATGTATATCTAAACTATTTTTTAGGTCATCAGAAGCAAGTTGGAGATCGGGCTGGATATTACTATATCATGGTTTTTTATGAGCTATTTGGGATTCTTGGTCAATGTCAGGTTTATCTTTTATTACCTGTAGTTCCTTTTTAGTCGTTCTAGTTTGTATTAAATTACATGCATGTACATGGATTACTTTTTACCTTTATCTTGATTATGATATGTTTGGTGGAATTTTATTATCTATTATTCCTAAATATTCTTTTAGAGGTTAATACCTCCCATTTGTGCATATGATATACCCTCGGTGCTGGTCACAATCCTATGTCCAATTGGAGGAGGGCTTTGAGAATCATTATCTCACTTCAATCATTTCAATTCTAGGAGGGGTACCTTTGGGGGGAGGCGGTCATGACAAAGTAGTATCAAAGGTTCATATTGACGGATAGAATGGATCTTGCAGTTAGGTATAGGTGAGACTATATGGTTTGGTAGGGAGACGATGTCAGATATGTTTATTAACAAATGTAAACAAGAGATATCAGATAATACATAGGTATTTATGCCCCCTATGATCTGATGCATGTACCTTTAAGTTTATTAAGACTACTAATAAAAGTGATACTGGTTGTGGGGTAGAGACTTAGGAAAAGATCATGCATCATTATTCCTTGCACCTATGTTTGAAATGGGTAGACCTTGGGATTAGTTTAAACCTTAAATAAATAAAATAATTAACTAATTGATATTAAATATTCAATATTTGAGGGTTAGAAGACTCTAACCATTTGTTCTTTTTTAGGTATGGATCTATGTTAATTTCCCCATTAGATTCACACTGAGGATTTTCATCAAGATGTACTAGCAGACCGCCATAGAGTAAATGTTGAAGATGATGAAACTTGGAATAGGACACTCTAAGAGTTTTTGTTCTAGAGCCTACAAAAGTGTGAGGGTTTTTTTAGAATCAATGATAGAAGAGTGGTTAGAGGAAGTTGAGATAAATTTAATTTCTACCCATTCTTAGTAGGAGAAATGTGTTTCGTTGGTAGTGATGATACTATCTGGGGCAGTGAGGCAGTAGAAGATCTTATTCCTTTAGGATTGTGAGGAGTCAGAGGTATCATGGGAAAGTCCAAGGACTAGTTCCGAGTAGAGTTTTATCTTAAACCGTGAAGTTGGATAGTCACCTGGAGATTATAACCCTTCAATAAAGGAGTTTCAATGTGAATGAGTTTGAGATACATTTACATACCCTTCTCTATTATGCATCAGACCTATTGTTAGATGAGGAGGAAATAAAGATGCATTTAGAGGAGGATTTCATAGATAAATCCAACACCAGGTCACCTAGTTCAGGTTTTTGGAATATATCATGGTGTTGGTAAGAGAAGAGGTCATTGAGAGGACACTATCTAGAACAATATCATTATGAGAGGAGAGTCATCTAGACTCTCCATGATGCATATCAGTGGTATGAGGTTCCTAGTTTCCTAGATAGAAGATATTTCAGATAGTTGAAGGTAGGTCCCAACCCTCAAAATATTGTTTCTTTTGGGGTGTTGGCTCTTAGTTCTGTGCCATGGGATTAGAAACTTGTATTTCATATATTGGATAAGGTCATTAGAAAAGAGAGTGACCAACCTTTCTAAGTATTCAACATGTAATAGGTGTTACACTTCAGGTTCCTTTGTTGAGGTAGTTCCATATGAGGTAGAAATATCAGGATGATCTAGATTGGGATAAAAAAAATAGGAGATGGGGCTGGTAGAGGATATCGCAAAGATTCTCCTCATCCTTAGAGAGTAGAGAAAAACCATGGAGGTAGTCAAAATCAAGGTTATAGAGGTTGTGGAGAAGTTCGTTTCCAGCTGCATTTGCTGGAATTTCCAACATAATTTGATCCAACCATTGTTTGAGGTATTCTTTACTTATTTACTACCCAAGTTCATGTCTTGTGTGATTCAAGAGATACACAATCATTCCTATCACCTTCCCTATTCTGTGATTTTGGACTTGAGGAGGAGATTATACTAGTTACCTTGGTGTTTACTATACTAATTGAAGGAAAAGATATATATATGAAGTGTATAGAGATTGTGAGAAAGTACTCGGGTAGAACCACTCTTGGGGAGACTTTATATGTTTATAGATATGAACATATGACATCATTTTCATTATTAATTGGTTGTATTTAGTGTATGTTACTATAAATTACTTTAGGATAAAGATTATGTTCTATAGTGTTGATGAAGTGTCTGCCATTTTTTAGCAAGAGATACCCTCATATGGGTCAAAGGTATGTTTTTTTCTTGACTTATTTTAGGTCTAAGCTGATGCTGAGTTCATTGGAAGTACATCCGACATTGTTTTCTAGAGTTGTGGAGGAGTATCCAGATGTTATTCCTAAGAAGTTTGTGGAGTTACCCCTTCAATGAGAGATCAAGTTTGGGATAGATCTATATTCAGGTGTTTATCCAGTCTTGATATATTAATATAGGATGGAAACTTATGATTTTAAAGAGTTGTAAGAACTACTTGGTGATTTTTATAACAAGGATTTATTTGACCGAATGTGTCACCTTGGGGTGTACTAGTTTTTTTTGTAAAGAAGGATGATGGATGTTTGCATCTTTTTATTAATTATCACCCCTATAATCATGTGATAGTGGATAAAAATTATCCTCTTATATGGATTGATGATTTATTTGATCTTATAAATGGATAATATTAGATATTTAAGATCAATATATTGTTAGGATATCATCATATGCGGGTGAAATATGAAGATGTTTCAAAGACCTCTTTCCGATCTAGATATGGGTATTAAAACTTCATTGTGACTCCATTATATGTGATTAAATATACTTCCATGTTAATGGGTTTTATTAACATAGTGTTTGGATATTTTATATATTGGTTCATGGTGGTTTTCATCAATGAAATTCTTGTGTACTCTCCAACTGAGGAAGAGAATGCAGAGCATCTTCATGCCATTTTGGTAGTACTTCATCACCATAAACTATTCGAATAGATATCAAGGTGTGAGTTCTGGGCTCATGCAGTTCATTTCTTGGGGCATGTAATGTCTCAATGAGGAGTATCTATGGATCCTTCGAAGATCGAGGAAATAGTTTCTTGGGAAACCCCAATGAATGTTTTATAGGTGACAAGTTTCCTTGGCCTTTAATGTTATTATAGGATATTCATAACCAATTTGTATTAATTTGAGACTCATTTGAAATCCTTGACTAGAAAAGATCATGAATTCTTATGGTTTGATCAGTGTCTTGCAGATTTAGAGTGCCTGAAGGAGAAGTTGTTCAACTCTACAATTCTTTATCTTCCAGAAGAGGGAGTTCTGTTTGAGGTTTTATATGACACTTAATGTATTGTCTTAGGTTCTGTTTTAATGTATCAAATATTAGTTGTTTCTTATGAGTCTCATTAGTTATGTCCCCATGAGAATAATTTTGTCACACATGATCTTGAGTTGGTTGCAGTAGTGTTTTCTTTGAAGTTATAGCGATGTTACCCCATCAGTGAGTGTTTTTTTGTTTTTATTGATCATAAGAGTATGATGTATGTCTTCTCCTAGAATGAACTAAAATTTAATAAATGATGTTGGATTGAATTATTATAGGATTATGACTTTAATATTTCACATAAACCAAGAAAATGTAATGTTTTAGCTGATGCATTGAGCAAGTAGTAACACAATGTTTCCATGCATGAATCTGGAGATTCTTAGAGAGTGATGGAAGAGATATTAGTGATATATCTTGAAATAAGAGATTTTGTGGGAAGATTATATCTTTTTTAGTTGATATTATAGTTATATTTGGTGAATTAGTTGAAGGATTCTTAACAGTGGGTTCTGAGGTGGAGGTCTGGAGAGACTGAGTTGTCTTTATGATGCCCCAAATGGTTGCTGTGAGGATGAACATAATGAGGTATTATTCCATGAGAGTTTTTTAATCCATTTTTAAATGAGTTATATGGTTCTATATGAGATATATGGATCACCATTAACAGTATATCCTATAATAACAAAGATATGATGAGCTCTTAGAGTGATGTTTTGGGGGCCTGGGTTCAGGCTTGTAGTTACATAGTTTGTGTCTTGATGTTTGATCTATATGATGGTGAAGGCAGAGTACTATATTCCCTATGGGTTTTTATAGATGTTGTATGTTCCTTAGTGGTAGTGGGATGACATATCAATTGACTCGGTTACCATTTTACCTCAATCTTAGGGAGGCTGCGATGCTATATGGGTGATAATAGACCATTTCAAGAAATCAACCCATTTTATAGTGATTAGGGAGTCAATCTCCAGGGAAGTTTTTTCAAGGAAGTACTGGAGTAAGTGGTGAGAATATATGGAGTCTATAGGATGATCAAATCTAATCATGATCCTTGTTTTACCTCTATGGTGTGGAGAGGTTTTTAGAATTCTTTGTTTTTCTAATAGTTATTCCATATTTCTTATTTTCATACACAAATAGATTGATAGAACGAACATACTATCCATAATCTTGAGGACATGTTACATTTTTATGTCTTCTATTTTCTAGGTTCATTGATGAGGAACCTACCCTTCATCAATTTTTCATACAACAATAGTTTTCTCTCCGTCACTATTATGGAACCATTTGCATCTTTGTACATTCAACCTTACCATTCTTCAAAATTCTATACTGAGGTTGGGTATTAATAAATTATTAGGCCAAAACTAGGGTGAAGCATGACATATAAAATTCATGTGATTCATGAAAATATTAAAACATCACAGGAAGACAGAGACCTTTGGAGTTTGAAATTAGAGGTCATGTGTTCCAAAAGGTGACTCCTCATCATGGGTAGTGAATTTTTGGTCATAGGAGTACGCTTTCTCCCTAGTTTGTTAGGCCTTTTTAAGTGTTGGATCATGTTTGATTCATGGTGTATCCGATATCAATTCCCTTGTAGATGAGTTGAATACATTATGTTTTTCACGAGTTTCAGATTTTGTTATATTCATGATGAATCCCTCATTATTTATTAGGTCATGATCAATGTTTAAAATGATGAAACCTCCAGAGAGTGGTCTGTGGGGATCTAGGATCACTAAGAGAAGGTGTTGTGAGGGTGTGCTATTCCATTGATTCATGTCTTGTGGTGTCACAATGGAGTGGAGGAGAGTATCTGAGAGCATAATTCATAGATACACCCTCATTATCCCAATCCTTTTGAGGTTTATCTCTTCTCTTGTAGTGATTCTCATTATGGTAGTTTACCTTTATCTGGTTTTTGAGATGGCTTCATATTATTTGATAATTTTCTTATGTCCTTGATATTGTTTGAGATGCATCTTTTCTTGGAGAGTATTTAGGATCTAATTGTTGGAGTTGTATCATTTTGTACCTTTTTTCTCTATATGTGGTGGTTTTTTAGGGGTATTCTTAAAAGGAATATCACAAGATAGATATTTGAATGACCCATTTTCTTTCATTCTCTCCAAGTTTGGTTTAATTTATTTAAGATAATAATAGTTTGATAGGAATCTAATATAATATCCTGAATCCTAGTTTCCATTACTTTGTGATTTTGAGGTGTTGGAATTTTTAGGAGGAGGCTCGGATGGAAAATTAGGGGAGTTGAGCTAGAAATTTCAGTTGCAGAGAACTTATACAATATAGAGGGATATTCTACGCTATAGGAAGGGTCACTGTTTCATAGAGAGGTTGTCTGTTGTGTAGGGGTATAAGAGGAAGTGTTTTGGGTCTTATTCCATTTTAGCATGGCTAATCCATGGAGCATGGATGTAGTCTAATCCCTTTCTTTTTGGTTGAATTTTGTGGTATATAGAGAGAGGCTATTATGTGGAGCCTCAAGGTGGAGTTTTAGTGGATCTTTTATTTTCGGTACCCCTACAACATGGGGGTAGGTTATAGAATATCCTCCTTCTTTTAGAATGGGTCATGAGGCATAGTGGTTTAACCCACATTATGGTTCTCTTCCTAGATAATTTTATCTTTGGTGTGGAGAGAGATGTGTTAATTAGACATGACTTTGACCAGGAAATCTATTATGTGGGCTCTTACTTTACTCCATAGTATTTACCATTTTATAATTTTCCACACTATGGTATAGAGGGTTGGGTTTTGGTCTTCTAACTCCCAGTCTACCTATAAATACCTTGAACCCCTTTCATCTTGATTTTCTTTAATTCTTCTATCTCGAACCCTAGACACATGAGGGAGATTTTTGAAAGCCTTTGAATCCCCATTTTGATCATATTCAACCCCCTCTTTCTATATATCAATCCATGGTGATCTGTGATGAGTTATTCCTATTTTCATATAGTTTCTTCCTAGATTGGTCCTGTTTCCTCTTATTATTTCTTTCCATGCTATGAATTTTAACCTCCCTTGTTCATATGAAGTTCTTTTGATGTTTTCAGTGTAGTTGTAGTGTGACATCCTTGGAAGGATTTATATTCCTTGCGGGATAGGTGATTGTATATTTTTATTATTATTCCATTTTAGATTGAAAAACATCAAAATATTTGAGGTATGGGATTCGTTTCTTATACTTTTTATTTTATGTTAAACTAAAAAGTAATCATGATTTCTCTATTTGGGTGGAGATGAAATTAACCCTAACATAGAATGAAATAGATTAATAAAAGAAATGGTTTTTGGCCATAACAATCACATGATTTTCACCATGATAATAGTTTTATACACGATTTACTAGATATTTTTTATCTATATTTATGATTTTTATCATGTTTTCTATTCTTGAGTTATCATATTAATTCGATGAAAATGGTTAAAGAAAATAAAGCTAGACATTTTTAGTTGGATAAATAATTAAAGAGGCATGTTTAATGAATATGTTGATTCTTATAATTTTATGGAAATAAAATGATTTTTAGTGTTTTTTTTACTTGAATGTTTCTTCCATATGTTAATGAAAATGGATAATTAACTTGAAGATGATTTTTTTTATTGATAACAACAAAGAGACATGATAATGATAGTTTTTATATCTTAAAATATTGAAAAAGAAAGTTATGCTAGAAGCTTGTTTAAATAATTTGTGGATTTTGAAGTTGATTCCATAAGTTACCCTTATGTGTAACCTATGATAAATAAATTAGTTAATTTAATTTGGTAATAAAACTGGTTGTCTGATAAAGATAAATGTTTAGTGATGAAAGATTCTATTTTCTTGTAAAGGAATGATACCTTGTTTTTAGGGATTAGTTTCACCGATGAATCTATATTTTGTTTACTTTATTTTGTGTTTTTTATAGATGTGGTCCTAGATATGTGATGTGTTGTGAGACTGGGATGGTTTTTGGTTAAAAAGTTATGGGTAGAGGGGACTAGTTTTGTGTTAGTAGTTGATGCTTATAATGGTGGGATACATGGTGATATGAATGTTGGTTTTGGGGATGGAACCAGGTTTGATAGAACTTGTTAATGTTTGTATTTCTCCTGGTTGTGCTGAAATCTAGATGTTTTCTTGTTAATAAATCTTTTTAAAGGCTGGATGGATGAGTTACTTGTTTGTCTTCATTATTTTTCCCACTACTTTAGGCAACTAGTTTCTGTTGGTTATGCATATTTTTATAATAGATTAAGATGTTTCCTAGAGTTACTTCGATTATGGAATGATAATTATGATTAATAAATGTTTTAACCCATGGGGTTGATTCTTGTTGGAATATAAAAGATGTTAATCTTGAGAAAATGCATACTTAGTTGGATTATGCCAGGTGGTAGTAAACTTATCCTTGAAAATTAATGAAATATAATTGGAGTAATGTTAACTAATGACCAATGAATTAATGAACATGATTTTAAATATAAAAATTAAAGAAGTAAATTATTTAAGCTCCTTGAATTATTGCAAGATTATAGGATATCTAGTTCTTAGTAGTGGTAGCCAGGTGTCTGAGAGATGATAGCTACAGTTGAGACTAAGACCAGGTTAATTACCATAGTGTGGCTGTGATCAATATTATATCATGTATGTTTTATGATTTAATTCACTACCCCACTAATTTTGGCCGAGAGACTGACTCCCAGTGGAATTCGGGAGGGTGTTTCCCCCAACATACATGTTGGTGAGGAATGGATGGCTGACTACCCCCTCTAGCCTTGCTCTATTCTTCTAGTGGTATTATGTGCTAGTATGCATGGTGGTTATCTTTACCCATATATGTGTATAAAGGTTTCTAATGGATCATTTTTAATTCACACACATGTATCTTAAAATATAGTATCCTAAGGATTATTATAGGTATAGAATGTATGGGTTGTGATAGATTGAGGTATATTACCTGACATATAGGGTGTGATGGCTTGAGGTACAATACTCGATATATTATACATGACATATGGGCTATGATGTCTCTTGAAAACTACTTAGTTACTATATGGAGATGTTTTTGGGATGATGAGATGAACTGATGTATGAGATGTATGTTATGATACTTCAGCCTAGGTATATTTGGTATTTCTTCCTTTGAAGAGTGATGGATCAGGACGTATAACATTGGGGAAGGGAAAAAAACTAGTGGGTAAGTGGTATTGGGATACCCTCTTCTTATTACTATATTATATGATCTCTTGTATGCATTACTTGGAAAGAGATATCCATGGTGAGACTGGGAACATAATATACATACTTTGGTGATGAGTTAGTTATACTTTTTGTTCACTGGTCTTTAAAAAGATTTCTTTATCTTTTTTATGAGAGGATATGGGGATGATACTAATTTGTGTACCTTTTATTCTCATGCTGTGTATATATAAATTGTTTTTCATTTCAGTAGGAGAAAGTTGGAGATCAGACTGGATATTACTAGCTTATGGTTGTTTCTTAGACTTTTTGGGTTCAAATTCACTACCAAGTTTACTTTTGGTACTTATAGTTCCTTTTTCAATTGTTCAAGTTTGTATGACATTAGATGCTTGTAATTGGAACCTATTTCACCTTTAAATTGAGTTGGAGATGTTTGGTGAACTTGTCTTATATATCATTACTCAATATTATTTTTGAGGGTAATGCCTTCCATTTTTGTGTATGATATACCCTCCGTGGTTTTTCCCAACCTGTGGCCTATTAGAGGTTGGTTTCAGGTGTCATTATCTTTCTTCACTCATTTACGGCCTAGGAGGGTTCCTTTTAGGGGAGGGGGTCATGAAATTATTGGTAGTGACCCACATCATTTTTTATTCCATGAGTAACCATAGACTACTAAGTGGGAAATCAAGGGATAAATTATTTTCTAGATGAGTTTTTACACATTGTAGTGTCCCATAGTTAAGGTTTTTCAAACTTTGGGATGTGACTCTAATGAGGCTAGTGTAGAGAAATTCAAGTGGCGAGTAAAGGACCATAATACCTATAGGTAGCTGTTTCCACCTTCTAAAAATGATTATTGTCCCAGTATACATATGGATTTGCCTCATGATAACTATCATAAGTTATGATCCATTTATTTATTATTTAGCATGTGTGTTTATTATTACTTGGTTTTATTTTACCTTTGATGTGTTGGTAATTTATAGTTAAAACTTGACTTTCTATGGTTTTACTCACTTCATTATCATCATCATCAAATGAATTTACATAGTATTCATTGATTTTATGGATTCCCCATTGTTATTTAATTGTACTTGAAGTGGTGTAATGGTTTTAAAGTAAAGGTATGGTTTTTTTATTTCAAGATGTATTTCAAATGGTAAATAAAAGGTTTGAGTTTGGTTTTCAATGGAAATCTATTTTAAAAAAGGCATGTTAAGTGTTTGTTTTCAAACCATGAAAATTAAATGAAAAACTATTTTATTATATTTATTTTCAAACTAGTTTACTCAGTTTCTTTTATAAGAGGAATGATATAGACTCTTGGGGGGGTCTTACTGGACGTTGACTCACACCCTATATATTCACATTTGTGGTAATGTTTTATCCATATTTTTTTTTAGGTTTCAATGTCTTGGAGTTCACATTGTATTGGAAATAATCTACTATAATAAGTAGGTGGATGTAAATTTGTGGTGACTTGAGAGTTACATGGTGATGGTGTAGTTGGTCTCTCAGGTTCATTGGACCAGTTAGGTTATGTTGAGTATCCTCCCATTAGTTGTTATTCTTTTGTTTTTGTTTTAGCTTATTGATTTATAACTTGTATAAAACAATATATATATATATATTTTTAATTTATTTATTATAATATTATGTTATCATTGTTTTTTTACCCTTTTTTGTTTGAATTATTTATCTGTATTTCTTTCCTTTATTTGGAATTATTCTCCAATGAATGGGTACTTCATAATGGGTTTCTGTTTGGAAACTATTGTCTATTTTATTAGTCATTGGAGGGTCAAATCATTCCCATCAGCTTTGTTTTGATACCCCAAGTGCTTGTCGCTAGCCCACAATGATCGAGAACACTCCTTGAGCCTTACAGAATGTAAAACCGGGTGATGTGGAATGTTTTATAGGGTTGGTTTGATACAAATTTGTATCATAGACCTCTTTTTATTTTGGAGTTAAAGGAATATTAGTGATTGGACCATCAAATATCAAGAGGTGGGTGTGGGGGAGTTCATGGCCTTCTCTTCATCATACTAGAATTTGAGTTAACATGGGTGTTGAGGGTTTAATTTTGAATATTAATTTTATAATTGACTACCCTTGAAATATTTTGATGTGGTCTGCTTCTACTCGAAGTTTTAGGGAGATACAAAGAGTAATCTTGGGATATTCCTAAATATGAGATGAAATTGGATGGAATCCATGATGTGCATGGTTAAGTCACATGGTCTATTAAAACGTGCGCATGACATGAAAAACCATTCTGGGTGACTCCAATTACACCTTCATGGTTGGATCATGGTCAAAAAATCCAAGTTTCCAAACTATTCACAGTGGTAAAACTTGGAAAATATTATTATTTTTACTCCTTTGGTATTTTTAAGTCCTCTTACATTTGATGATTCTTTCTTATGGGTAATTAACTAAAAATATTCAGATTATGTTGGTTATTTGATTAGGTTTTATAGAAATGTTGTGGAATTTTCTATTTAAATAATTCCTAAAAACCATGTTTTGGGTGTTTTGTGTTTATTTTGTGAAATGTTTTTTAAACTTTATCATAACTGATTTTGAGTAAATGAATTGAATCTGGGTTATGTTAGTTTTTAATTTTTTTGGGTATATATCCTAAATTATTACAAATATCTTTGATTAAAATTGTGAAGGAAGATTTATAATCTCAATTTATTTGAGTTATGGACTTATATACCTTGTATTAGTATTTAGGATGTTTTGATTAAATTTTGTGTTTTTGTGATATTTTAGAATGTGACCCCTAAAAAGGAATCAATAAGTCAAGAATGGGATGCTTTACTTTGGGCCTCAGAGTGGCATCTCCCACTTCTCTCCCTCATGTCAGGACTCCTCCTCAATGGTGGTTTGGAGTAAGGGAATCCATTAAAAGGCCCTATAACATCATCTCTACCTCTCCGATATATCATATTGTTTCTTTCCTATGATGGTTGTCCTTTATTTGTTGTTTCCTCTTTTCTATCGCTCTGGATTTGTCTTCCTCTTTGGGGTTTTCCTCTTTTGGGGCATTGTTATTCATAGCCCCAAACTTTGATCTCCTCCTATGATCTTTTCACCCCCCTTCACATTAGAATCCATCTATGGTATGGAGAATGGGTTTTTATAACAGATTGGGATGGTTAGGAGGCTCTACTTGTGATGGAATGGGAAACATTCAATTTCATTTTAAAGATGGAGGATTTAGGTTTTTTTGGTTTATATTATCCTCTTGTTCTTTATTCATGGAGGCACTATAGGTGTTTATAGTTTCTATTGGTGGATTATTTGAAGGAAGGAGTTGGTGTCCTAGTGAAGGCCATGGTTCATTTTTGAGACCATTTCTAACTTCAATCTATTCTCTTTCATCATGTTCTAATACCCCTAGACAGTGTGGTAAGATAGTTTACTTTGAGGTTTTGGGTTGTACAAGTTTAGATTTCGGTGGTGTACCAGGGGAGAAAACTGCGTAGGGTTTCATCCTTCCTTTGGGGTTCTATTGGTATTGCTATTATTTATTATTTTATACTAGTTTGTAAATATGGATTGAGTGCTTCATCCCCAATGAAGATTCTGGTTCTATCTTTTAAGTTTTCATTGGTTTGGTGATCAGTGATGATCGTTGATGATTTTTTTTCCAATGGTTTCTTGTTTGTTCACCTGCTTTGGTGATGGGGTCTTTTTGGTGTTTTTTACTCAAAGAACATGTGGGAATTTCAGGTGATCTTTTGTTGGTGTAGCATTTTTGGCACATTGAAAGTAAGGGTATTAGAGGATGTTTGTTGGTTTGGTTTCTTGGAGACAATTGATGATTTCCTTAGGTGATCAGTGGTGATGAAAGGCATGGTGATGGTTTTTTTATTGAATCAAGTTTCAGTAACATAACAACATTGTTCTCGTGAGTGTCTGGTGGATTTAGTCTCTTCTGTAAGTGGAAATGCAGAGGCATTTGGATAAAGGGCATGGATTTTGGTTTTTTCCTTCCCACTTAGATTTTTTAATTTTAAAGACTATAATTTAATATTTTCTTGTGGTTGTTTTATTATTTTGGAATGTTGGGTCTTAGGGTTGTCATTTCTTGTAAGTTCTCACTCAAATTAAATGTGATTATTGATAAAATAAAAAAAAATGGATAAGGGATTGCATTGGGTAGAAATTTTGATATACCTAACTCTTCCCAAAATCATGATAGAGTGGAGGTTCCAAGTTCATATTGACTAGTTTATCAGGCATGAGAGTTTATGAATAAGTATCCTCCTTTCTTTTTTCAGGGATCAAGTCCCTCAATAGGGAATGTGGAAGTTGGGTAAACTCTATTGGATATTCAATTCCATATAGTCTCTCAGACCTCAAGGGTCAAGATTACTAATTTTTTGTTCAAGGGATCAAGTTTGGAATGGTGGAGGACCACCATAATTTATCAACCACATAAAGGGATGTCTTGGGAGTATTTAAAAATCCTTTTTATCTAGTGGAATTAGTCAAAGTATATAAATGTTTTTTTAGAATTATATTTCTTGAGAGTTCATCAAGGTGACCAATTGTTGAAATAATGTACCAAACTAGTTCATATCTCTCCCAAGTTAGTTAGAAATGATTCTAATAAGGTTTTTTTCTTTGAAAGTGGTGTTCATCCTGATATAATTTTAGAGATTATTCTTCTTGGTACCAATGTTTATATGAAAGTTATTAGTAAAAATTTCATCGTTGAGGATATTTTCAAGAGGTAATATATAGAGATAAGTTCTTCAGTCCTATTGGGTGTCTCCGAGAGTGTGTTAGTCTATAAAGATCAAAGGATAGTAGGGATGATGTAAGAAGTTAATGATCATATGGAAATTAATTTTCAAACTCATGACGACAATTTAGTGAAAATGATTCCATTTTTTTGTTTTTATTATGGGGATTCAGGGTGTTATAATCACTCTTGATCAATATCCCTGAAAACTTGGAATACATGTGACCACCTTGGTTAGATTTAGAGATTTTTTAATCTAAACAGATATAAGAAGAAGAAGTCTCAAACCTAGATTATATCCATACAATATTCTGTAGTCTTTCTTACATTGGGAGAGTCAAAAGTTTGGCAGTAGTTCTGGGAATGTCCTATTTTTCAATTTTTTATTTTTTGAGAATTTTTTCCCTCATATGTGTACCTCTTATCTTTTTTCTGTAATGAATAAAAGAGTTTTTTTCCTTCAATTAATGTATTTTGGGATTTGGACTTAATGATATATAATAAAATTCATTGTTCTCTTGTCTCTTATTGTGTGGTGATTTGTGCTGGAGATGTATTCAGCTCTATTGGTGTTAAACTTATCGATTCCCATTTTATAAGAGCTTTATGAATGGTGTGGATAAATATGAAAGGTATCATTGTGTTTTGCATGATCTTTTGAATTATATTTTTTTGTGATTTGGATGGGATTTGTCATCAATTTTTTATCTTGTGACCTCAAATATTCCATAGATGCTCACTATGTTTTGTCCTTTGGTATTTCATGGTATTTATAAGTTGATTGAGAGCTGTGGTATGTATGTTGTGGTGATAATTTGTTGATAAAAAAATTTAATTATTATTTTATTGATTTTTATACTCACAGACACCCAAATTTTTGTTACTAATTACGTTACTTTAAGTGAATTTTAGGATAATGATCATTGGATGAAATTTTTTTATTTTGGAAATCATTTCAGAATTTAATCCTAGGGAAGTTTATTTGATTTCTTAAGTGTTCCACTATTGAGAAAAAATCCATCAATGTGTCCTCTTGGTATGTTTTGGGATGGATTGTGTTTATTGACAGAGCCAGATGACCACGAATGAGTATGTTTGGTGTTTTATGAAGACATGTTTTTAAGGTGGAATATTTTCCTAGTGTTTTCCAAATTTTTGAGCCTCAAAATCAGGAATTTGTTTATAGAAATGTAACGTTTTCTTCATAGGACTGAATGGTGTTAAGAATGGTGAACAAAATCAGAAAAGGAATAGAAACACAGAGCCCGTGACATGGACTATGTACCATTTCTGATAAGGGTTTGCGACCGAATACCAGGATACGTGAATGGTACATGGGAGTGGTTTGGGGAACCAAAAATGGTTCATTGTGATAATCTACGGTGATGGGAATTTGGTATGCGAAGGGCGTGACGGTTCATGGGATGGAAAAGGATAATGGCGCCGCATAGGGGAAAAATTAGTACATGGACCGCTGTGAAAAAATGGTTCGTAGAATGGGTGCTGTTTGTGGCAGGAGGATTAGTATGCGGTGGAGGCTATACCAAATCAAAGATTTGGTAAATCCTGGAGTATCTTATTTTATAGATATATTTTCCTATATAATAACCTCTAATCCTAGTAATTATAATATAGGGATAATATCATTATAGAACATATCTTTGCTCTAGGAATTCGGTGAAGTCTGAAAGTTGTTTGTAGGAAGCGATTTCGCAAAGGCTGATAAAGTCCACAGAACAGCTCATGAAAGTGTTTTTGCGGTATGTTGTAGTTTGAAATGGAATAATAGACTATTGAATAAGAATTCAGTACACAGAGGGGGATATTTGGTATGCGGAAGAGAAGACAGTCCATGAATAGAGAATAGTTCACAAACATAGGGTGGTTCGTAGAGGAGGTTCACAGAGGAGGTTTGCAAAGGAGGTTTTTAGAGGAGGTTCATAGAATCGGTACATGGAGGCGGTAAGTGACAGTGAAGTAAGAGGAGTCTATGGACAAAAGGTGGTTTGAAGAAGTGGAAGCAGTATGTGGAGGAGATTTTATGCATACCATACCCAGTACACATTATGTGGGAGGAGCATGTGGTTCGTAGAACACTCATGTAAGATTGAAAAAGCTTCAAGTCAGTTTGCAAAAGTCATTTCCGTTACCTAATAGTACAAAAAATGTGTATTTCAACTGTGGGTGAGAAATGGGCTTTGATAAAGCATCTACCTATAGTTGAGAATGAGGTATTCATGCAAATGAAGGGACCTACACATCCATAAACTGTGTTTGAGCTATAAGTATATAAACTGTGAGTGTATTCCTTTCATAGAGTTGTGAGTGAAGTACGAGGAAGATAGTGACCCTTTCCAATAGTAGTGAGCCAGAGAAAGAGGCAAAGGGAGTGAACCTTGGTAATGCAGTGAGAAAACCCTAAACCTTATAAAGGCAGTGAGCATGGGCGTAGAAGATCTATCGCAAATCTTGTAATCATTATTGGAAATGAGCCTTAGTGAATTTGGTACATAGGCACATCGTCGTTGTATGCTCCTTGGAAATATCCCAATGAGGGTGAACCAAGTAAATATCACTGTGTCCTGTGCATGATTTCATATCTGTTCATATATTTATATGAGAGGAAGATAGAATTTAGTTTTTTTTAACAGTGAAACAAGATCCAAGTGGGTAGAAGTTATAATCCGTCATACCCTAATTAACCCCCTCTTAGGGTATTCAACCTTGTGGACCTAACATCAATTCATTTCAAAGGATTCTAGAAACACTATTTATACCCAATTTTTTAAGAGGAACATTTGTTTTTCGAACCCTACTTTTGGTAAGGAACCACACTTTTGTATGATACATTTGATGTAAACATGTGGAATATGAACACTGATTTTAGGAGAAAACATTTGTTTGATGAGATAATGTATGGTTATTAAATCATACTTTTGGAATCAACCATATTCTTTCAACCATAATTTTGATGTTTATTTCTATGTAGAGAAACCATACATTTTAATCATTCAATATCAGAGTTTTAAATTAGAGACATTTTTTTTGTGTTTTCTACAAATGATTTTGATTTACAAAATATCTATATAAATATTTTTAATGACTGATTTTAAGGATCATGTTTAATGGATCAAATCATTACTATTTATAAGGTAATTTACTAATTTCTTTGAACATTTGGATTCGAAATATTTCAATTTATTAGGCTGTTTTATGGATATATTTGACCGGAATGTTGGCGGAGAAAGAAAGGAAGTGATGGCAAGAGGGGGGGGGGGGGGTGAATTGCCTTTTAAAAATTAATTAACAATTTAAAATCAAAGTTAAAAGTGCAGCGGAAATAAATGAGACAAGACACAAAATTGATAACGGAGTTCGGATTAAACCCAAGCCTACGTCTCCGCTCCCAACTCAACCGTTGAGAGATTTACTACCGCTTGCTTTTCAATGGTTTTAGCAAGAAACCCACTAGACTTTAAGGTTAGTCTAGAACCTATTACAGCTTGCTTTTATTGGTTGAGAAAGAACCCACTAGCCTTCTTACAGGTGAAGGCTAGCTCACCTTTGATTCAAGCCTTTTAAAAGGAAAGGCTTGACTAACCTCTTCACACCTTAAAGGTGATGTGAAAACCCAAAAGAATGGAGGATGAGAGAAATGGGAGTTTGTAGGCACAAACTCAATTTAAAGCTCAAAATGAATAAAGCAATGAAAAACTGTAATGGGGAAGTCTTGGGCGCCAATGGATTGAAGGAGTTGATGAAGAGCGCTCCCAAGCTTCTTTGGTGGTGGGGGTGAATTGCATTTTAAAAATTAATTAACAATTTAAAATCAAAGTTAAAAGTGCAGCGGAAATAAATGAGGCAAGACACAAAATTGATAACGGAGTTCGGCTTTAACCCAAGCCTACGTCTCCGCTCCCAACTCAACCGTTGAGAGATTTACTACCGCCTGCTTTTCAATGGTTTTAGCAAGAAACCCACTAGACTTTAAGGTTAGTCTAGAACCTATTACAGCTTGCTTTTATTGGTTGAGCAAGAACCCACTAGCCTTCTTACAGGTGAAGGCTAGCTCACCTTTGATTCAAGTCTTTTAAAAGGAAAGGCTTGACTAACCTCTTCACACCTTAAAGGTGATGTGAAAACCCAAAAGAATGGAGGATGAGAGAAATGGGAGTTTGTAGGCACAAACTCAATTTAAAGCTCAAAATGAATAAAGCAATGAAAAACCGTAATGGGGAAGTCTTGGGCGCCAATGGATTGAAGGAGTTGATGAAGAGCGCTCCCAAGCTTCTTTGGTGGTGCTCCTTGGATGAGGAATTGAGTTGGAGCAATTGGAGGTTCCTTGAAGGAGTCCACCGGAGGTTTGCCAAATGATGAGAAATGTGTCCCGTGGGCTTCCGTGGCTTGGTTATGGTTCCGGTATTGTTCCGGGGCTTCCTAGTCCTTTATTTATAGAGGGGGAACCCTCATATGGCCTTTGGAGGTCTTCGGAGCCGTTGGAAAAGGCTTCGGAGCCGTTGGGAGGCAAGTGGACAGGTCTGGTCAAAGGCCCAACGACTAGTTTGACTGGCTCTACCGGCTGACCGGTGCTAGGCCACCGGTTGGCCGGTGCTTGCAAAATGGGAGAGGGCTCGGGCTCAGGCACCACCGGCTGGCCGGTGAGGAGGCCACTGGTTGGCCGGTGCTGAGGCAGTAGCAAACACTGTTCTCTCTGGGTGCCACTGGCTGGCCGCTGGTGTGACACCGGTTGGCCGGTGGTCTGGACAGAGGGATGCCTTCTGTCCAGGCCTCCATCGGCTGGCTGGTGGACATCCACCGGTTGGCCGGTGGACTGAATTTCAGTCCACTTTTGTCTTCTTTATTTCTTGGCCCAATTCCTTGGCCACCTGAAGTCATTCCTATCAACAAAAACACTTAAAACAATATTAGATAAATAAGAGAGTGATTGTGATCATGAAAATTAAACCATGAGGGGTTCGAGAGGTACAACACGGAATAGATTCAAGATCTTTGTAAAATACCAATATTTTTTTCTACTAAAAAAATTATAAGCATTTGAAAATAATATTGTGACATCATCTCTAGTTATCTAGATATCTACACTTTGTATATATACATGTTTTGATCCTTTTTAGTTCGATCAATGTTATTTTTCAGTTATTGTTGTATCAATTTGTTAATCTTTTATTGTATCTTGAAAAATCATTTATCATAAATAAAATTTAGAGGCATACATGTTTTTTATTCTATGAAGTGTTTTCTATAATTTTATTTAAAATAAAAATAAATACTTCATTATGTGGAATATTATTTTTCAACTGCTGTTTTTTATTTAAGATAATTTCATCCATTAGTTTCTGTTGTAGCTATGAACTACACTAGTAATAAAAAATATTCATGATCACTCTATTTTGTATTGAAGTGCCAACTAATCATACTCATTCATGGTAGAGTTTTGGCTTCTCATTCTAATATTTGGATATTTTGGTTCCCTATAAAAGAACTAAAAAACCTTGTAAAATCCTTGTTATAAGCTGTCAACTGCTTGCATTTAGTTGTATAGGTCCCCATAAAAAGGATCTGTTTGTGAAAATCACCAAGCTCACAAAGAGATAATTTTTGGAGTGGACTAGAGGATTTCGGTGCTCTGAGCCTCTATACATCAATGTGTGTTGTTCTTTATTCTATTTATTTTCTACAGATTACTTATCTTTAATATGGGATGAAAGGATATCTTTAAATCAAGAGGGAAGTTTTGATTCTACCACATTTTTTTAAAGGAAAATATTCACCCTCCCACTTTTTTTTTCATCTTAGTTATTCCTACCTAACAATTGGTATCAAAGGAAGTGATCAATTGGATATATTCTATAATGAAACAAAAAATTATATATAAAATTTCCCTTATGATTTAATTAAATGTATTATTATGTAATGTGGTTATAGAAAACACATACACTTATTAGGTTTTATTATATTATATCATAATTAAATAACTATTAAGCATCTTTAACATTGATGAAATAACAATTGAACAATGATCACATGATTAGTAAAAATATAGGGTTTTAAAAAATCTAATTGACACAAAAAGGAAGTGATGACCTCAACCGGTAGGATCATACCCTATGAAGACCATTTATCAAAGCTTTTGAGGGAGATAACATCACTGATATTTTCCTTGGACCAATCCCAAGAAGAGATTTAACAACTTAAGTATGAGAAAAACCGTTTATGGGAGAAGTTCAAGCTCATCGAGATTATGATCCAAACCATGTATGTTGAACCGCCCCATAACAGTTTTACCGTCACACACATTAATCATAGGGATTTTTTTGGTGTATTAAAGGGATATGTATTAAGGCCCTAGAAATATTAGTATGTAAATTATTTTTTATAGAGTAATGAATACATTTTCTTCCCATTACTGTTACTTTATAAATTATTTTTATTTCAAATTAATAAAACACAAATAATATTTTTAGGTAATATTCAAATTCAATTAAGGAATTTATTTTAATGAATTAATTTATTTTTTAAATAAATAATATTTTAATAGTATATTATTATTAAATATAAACGATCCTAAAATTTTTATGAAGTCAAATGAAACTTTTATAATGGTTTGAAAACTGTTATTGTAAAAAATCCCAAAATTTCTTAATAAATGTAGATTTTATTTTAAAAGAGAAAATTAAAATATTTAAGAAATTATTTAGATAAAATTAATATTGTTTTTGTAATCATAACATCAAAATTATCCAACAATGAATTTTTCATAATTTTCTAAGACAATCAAATTTTTGGATAAAATATTAAATACTGTATAAATATAATTTGTGTATTATGACATTGTGATGACAAAAAATTGATGTAATAAATAATCTAAAATGTATCCACGAACTTCCATTTAAAATAATGTGATTTTATGTTTATTTGGCTAATTTTATAAATCCTTTATGAATCTTCCAAAACCATTAATATATTTTAAAATTTTAAAATCAATTATTTAATAGTATGAATCACTTCCACATAATCAATGGGATTATTTTATTGATTTCATCCCTTGGTATTATAAAATATTGAAGAAATTCTATTATTCCTACACCATGGGAATTTTTGTTGTTTTGGTTATTTTATTATGTAGAGTCCAAAACATAAGTTTGAGAAATAATAAATAAATCCATACTCATTTCCTATATAAACCCACCCAAAATCCCATTTAAATTCTATAAAAATCATTGTAACATGTCCTTACTCTTTCCTACCCTCTCCAAAGTCTTTCCAAGGAACCCCCAAGCTTTCAAGAAGGCCCTCCCAAGCATTTGGAGTCACACACTCAAGTAAGGGATCCTCACCTTCTCTACTTTATTCAAGTTTCTTTATTATCTTATGATTTCTATTTCTAATTCCTAATGTTTGGGTATGTATTTACATATCAATATTACTCAACATTTTAGGTAAAAATTATTATAGACCCATTTCTCTCTTATCAGTTCATTTTATTAATTTTTAAGTGACGCTGTTATGCAGTCAAAATTTCACCATGATTTTCTATGCCAAAACAATTGTGTAGTGAATATCATTTCCATTTACTATCAAGGGTGTTCACATTTAAAAACTTATACCAATTTTAATTGGTAATTACATGTATATATTTTACACTACATGTTCATTTAATAAAATTTGATGATAAATAATTCCATGTTTTAGGATATATGTGGCACACTTAAGCATGAGAATGAAATGAATGTGATGGGTGTGCCTAGAATTATAGTGTTCCATTGAATTCAGAATTTTTTAGTCTCATGAGACATAAGGTTGGGAGATGGAGTGAACTTGATTTCTTTATGGTACTTTTCCTATCGTTATATCTTGACATTTATCCATAACCTATTTGTATGATGTAGTGTTTTAAGTTTTTGAAACATTTCCAACGTTATGATTATCATGCTATATCATGACTTATTATTCATGTTTATGATTCTAACAAATTTTATTCCCTATTTATATGCCTATTATCTATCAGGTATCACCTAATTATAGGTTTATTCTCTTACTAGGCTTTATAGCTCACCCCTTTCTTATGTGTGTCCCCAGATTATCCTATGTTGTTTTAAAAGAAATGGAATTTTAGAAGCATGTTAAGAAAGATTTCAACAATATTATTATATCCTATGTTCAATATGTTATTCTATTTACTTAATTACAAAATAAACTATACTTATCAATCATATATGTTGTATCATGTTTACTTTTATGTAATAAATCAAGTATTAATGTGAAATAAAGAGCATGTTTTTTTATAGTTGGAATTAAAGGAAAAATTTTGTTATTTTTGGGATTAAGATTATAAAACTATAGAGATAGCCTTGGGAATAACACTAAGTATAAGTATACATCAATATTTTTTTTTAATTATAGAGTAAGTGATTTATGAAGATAATACATCCCTATCTGGATACTACATGTAAACATGGTTCTGACACAAATGTACCTAGGGGTAATAACTCTGACAAGGTGCATCGGGCCTGACTCAACATAACCTGGTACACAAAAACAAGACTTATTGTGTTCCTATTTTAAAAATCCTAGGGGATATTCTTTAGTAAAATCAAAATATCATTATAAACCATTATTAATGGAATAAAAAAACTCCCATAAGAATATATTTTTAGAAATTGATCATGGATATCATAGATCAAAGCCTAGAAATTCATAAGTTAAGGAAATATATGTAATTTATAAGTTATCCCTTTAATGTAATTAAATTACCATTTATGTGTTTAATAGTTTAAAAATAATGATACCTTATTTTTCCTTTATTCTATCCAATGACTAAAAATAGTAGGAATCGGGTAAATAATCAATCCGATGGGCAATGTGATGACCGACCTAATGAGATGCACAACCTGATGGGAGTGTGAATCACAAAATTTATGATTTTACTCTCTTAGATGACTTAGGTTTTAAATATAAACCTTGATCAGGAGGAGCAACCAAATCCCCCTAAGAAAAAACAAGTTGCAATTGATTACTTTATGCGATAAAGGGACTTGACTTTCAATGGATGATCTGATCCCTTAATCATAGAACAATGGATCAAATCCATTGAGAAGATCTTCTCTATCATTCAATTTTCCAAACAAGAGAAGGTTCTAATGGCTGTTTATCATATAGATGGGGAAGCTGATTAGTGGTTGTCATTGATCAAGAATATGAATCTTGAGGAAGATATCAAAGTGATGGGGTGGAAGGAATTATGAAAAATGTGTTTTGATAAATATTTTCCTCACACTCTCCATGTTAAAATGGAAAGGGATTTCATTTTTATCAAGAAAAAAGGTGACAAATATATCAAAGTGTATAAGGAAAACTTCACAAGAGTTGCACGATACACCTCTTCCTTTGTCATTACCCCTGAATACAAGGTTGGACACTTATTTGGCGGGAGAAATCATAGTCTACGAAAAGACTTGGTGATTTGATACTTTGATAGCTTTGAGAAAATTGTTTGATGTGCCCTTAAAGTTGAAATGGATATCGGTGAATCTTAAGGGTATCATGAGGATAAGAAAAAAATGGAGTTTAATTCTACTAGTCCAATGGAGGAATATAATGGTTCCAAGAAGTTTCAACATCTCACTTGTGAAAGGTTTGGAAATAAGCACCCTGAAAACTGCCTAAGGAGGATGAGGAAATACTTTAGGTGTGGAAAGTAAGGGCAGCTAGCTAACAATTTCCGAAAGGAGAAACCCACTAATGCGGTGGAGGAAATGAATTCTCTAGTCAACCCTCAACAAATTGTTCATTTATTCAACTACAAGGAACCATGAAAATTTTCAAATCAATGCACTAAGATAAGGGTTTTCAGAGACACCCAACAACCTCCAAAGAAGTAAGGGTGATGTTTTTCTATCACAACCGCTGAGGTGGATCCCGATAATGAAGTGGGGAAAGGTGAACTAGTTATTAATTCAAGTATAATGAATATAATTTTTGATTATATTTATATTCAATCCTTTATATCATGAAAGTTTAGTAGAACTATTAAATCACCATGAAAAATCATGGAAGTGGAGTTATTGGTGAAAATGAAAAACGAGTTAATTATTACATTCTTAGTATATAACTCATCCCCTATCAACATTTTTGGGATGGACTTCCCATAGAACCTTTTCATACTCTCTTTAGTGTAATTTTATTCAATTATCATCATGTATTTTCTTTCCCTATATAGATCTAACATAAATTGTTGCGAGAAGTAAATCACTCTCCATATTGAAAATTGAACCCTAATTCTAAATAAGTGTAAGGATGAAGATGAATATTGTTTAGCACCAATATCACAATAATGGATATTATTTCCCCACAAAAAGTGTATCTAGGTGAAATGATTGATTCTAAGGAAAGAATCATCCTCAAAGACATGCCTATTTTGAGGGAATACAATGATGTGTTTCTCAAGGATTTGCCTCATCTCCCTCCTAGCTGAGAGGTTGAATTTTCAATTGATATTATACTTAGGTAATTACCATTATACAAGAATCTATATAGAATGGATATTGTAGAACTTGAGGAGCAGAAGAAAAAACTATAGGATAATATATATAAAGGATTCATTTGAATTTTTTTTCACTATGGGTGCACTAGTCCTATTTATTAAGAAGAAAGATGGTTCAATGCGCCTTTTAATTGATTATCATGAGCTCAAAAACATCAAGATAAAGAACAAGTAACCCCTTCCTCAGATTTATAACTTGTTCTATCACCTGCATGGAGCACAATCCTTCTCCAAGGTGTATCTGTGGCCGGGTTATTACCAAGTTAGGGTGTAGAAGGAGGATATCTCCAAGATTTATTTTCATATGAGGTATGATCACTATGAGTTCATAGTGATGAATTTCAGGCTCAATAATTCTTCATAAATCATTATGGATATAATGAATATATTCTTTAAGGATTACCTAAAAAAAATTTGGTAGTCTTTATAGATGATATTTTAGTATAGTCAAAAAATAGGGAGGGGCATCAGGAGCATCTGAGAAGTATTCTAAAGACCTGAGAAAAGGAGAAGCTTTATGAAAAGTAAAAAATATGTGATTTTTGGTTGAAATAAGTCTTATTCTTGGGGAATATCATCATAAGAAATGAGATATTTGTGGACCCTTTAATGACATGAGAAATTTTAGGATTACCAAGGATAACATCTATGATATATATCCATAGTTTTCTTAGATTAGATGGGTATTATTATCATTTTGTGAGAAATTTCTTATGAGTTTCAAATCCTCTAACCAAGATAACTTGGAAGGGAGTCAAGTTTTATTGAAATTATGAATGCAAATAGAGCTTCAAAGAGTTGAAAATGAGACTTATCACTTTACCTGTCATCACACTACCCACAAGTGGAGAACGTTTTATAGTAATTAGAGATGATTCAAAGAATGGGTTGGGATGTGTGTTAATGAAAAATGAAAAATTGATAGACTATGATTCAAGGTAGTTAAAAGTTCACAAACAGAACTATCCAATGCATGATCTAGATTTGGATGAAGTGATCTTATATTTGAAAATATCATGACATTATCTATTTTAGGAGAAGTGTGAAATATATATAGATCACAAAATCCTCAAGTATATCTTCACACAAAAAGAGATAAATATGTTGCAATGAATATGTTTAGAGCTGATCAAGGATTATGAATGATCAATCCACTACCATCCTGGGAAAGGTAATAAATTGGAAGATTATCTAATTAGAAAGGATACAAAAATTCTATCATTGATGAGAATTGTGAGGGGTCTAATATTATTATATTTAGAAAGAATGGACATGGGAATCATAAATTAAGTAACATAATCAATCCTTTCCCAAATGATTTCTCAACCATCCCTTAATGAAAAGATAAAGTATTATTAATGAAATTACATGGGAATTCAGAAGAAAGTGGAAACTATAAGAAAAGGTAAATCCTCAGAGTTCATTGTTAATGAAGAAGGAATTGTGATATTTGGGTCAAGAATATGTGTTCCTTAAAATACCAAGTTAAAGAAAAAACTATTAGATGATGTACATTGCCCAACCTTCTCCATCCACCCAAAAAACACAAAGATATATTGAGATTTCTAATAGCACTATTGATGGGACAATATGAATAAGGGGTTTTTTGAATATAGATCAAGATGTCCTATTTTTCAGCAAGTGAAATCAGAAAGAAAAAAATCCAATGGGATGATTCAAAAATTACCCATAATTAAATTAAAATGAAAAAAAATCCTCATGGACTTTGTGACCAAAATTATAAAGACATCAAGAGGGAATAATGATATATGGGTTGTGGTGTATCATCTTAAAAAGACTGCACATTTAATGATGATTCAAGAAGATTTATCACTAGATCAACTTGCACAGATATACATCAGAGAAGTGGTAAGGCATCATGAAACACAACTATCGACTGTATCTGATTGAGATCCAAGATTCACCTCTAAGTTTTGTAAGAGTTTATAACATTCTATGAATAATGAGTTGAACTTCATCACATCTTATCACCCTCAAACTAATGTCTAATATGATCGGACTATCCAGTCACTTGAGTACATGTTGAGAGAATTCTCAATTAATTTAAAAGGAGGATGGGAACAACATCTTCCTTTGGTTTAGTTCTCTTACAATAATAGATTCCACTCGTGTATCCAAATAGATCCATATTAATCCCCCTATGGGAAGAGGTGCAAAACACCTACATATTGGGATGAATTTGTGGAATGAAAACTACTAGGTCCTGAAATGGTGGAAAAGGTTAAGACCATTCAGTAGCACATCAAGGCTAATCATATTCAACAAAATATATATACTTACAATCATAGACGAGACCTAGAGTTTGATGTTGGAGGAATTTTGTTACTCTAAATATCTATATGGAATAAAGTGATGAGATTTGGGAAGAAGGGAATGTTTAGTACAAGATATTTTGGCCCATTTAATATCCTTGATTGCATTAAAGCGGTGACCTACTGACTATCACTCCCACCTAACGTATCTCAAGTACATGATTTATTACATGTATCCCTCACAAAAATGTATATACCATACCCCTTACATGTACTCAATCCAGACGTGGTACCTTTAGAGAATGATCTCTCATATGAAGAACAACCGTTGAAGATCTTAGAACACAGAGACAAAGTTCTATGAAATAAGATGATGCACCTAGTCAAAGTGATATGGAGAAACCAAAAGTATGAATAATGATATGGGAATGAGAGGAAGTGATGAAACTAGTTACCCTCATCTATTTTAGTGTGTGAAATGAGAATTTTGAGGGTGAAATTTCATAAGGGGGGAATATTGTAATGACCCGAACAATTATAAATAAATTTTTCCTTGTGATTTAATTAAATATTTTACTATGTAATATGGTTTTAGAAAACACATTAGACTTTGGTTTTATTATATACTATCAGATTTAAATGACTGTTAAGAATCTTTACCATTGATAAAATAAGAGTTTAATAGTGATCACATGATTGGTATAAGTATATGGTTTTAAAAAATCCAATTGGAGCAGACAAAAGAAGTGATGACCTCAACCAATATGATCTTACCCTACAAAGCCCATTTATCAGATCTTATGAGGGATATTTCATCACTGGGATTTAACCTTTACCAAGCCTAATATTAGATCCAACAACTTAATCATGAGAAAAACCATTTATGAGAGAAGTTAAAGATCATCGATATCACGACCAAAACCATGTATGTCGAACCACCCCATGAAAGTCTCTATGACAACCCTGCTTTTTATTACAACTTAAACTTGCTTTATTACATAAAACTTCACTTGATACAACAAAGAAGATCGAGAGGTTTAGTGTCTTTGGGGCTTAGGATCATTACATAAAAACTTTAAACTTGAAATACAACATCCTTATTGAAAACTTCCTTTACATGACCACTACATTCCTTCGTACTTAGCATTGCATGGGATAACCTGAGGACATGCATAAGAAAAGGGTGAGCTATAAAGCCCAGTAAGGGAGTACATAATGAATAACATGAGGAGTACAATACATGTTAGGCAATAGGCATATCAATAGAGCATAAGAGAGACATGAACATAAAGGCATGATAAAGCATGATAATCATAACATGGAAATGTGGCAACAACACTTAACATTGAATTAGCATGAGCCAAGGCTCATTGCACATGGAGCATGAGTAAACCCTAATTGCACTTGAAGCACGAGTAAACCCTCGTTGCACTTGAATTAGCATGAGTCAACACTCATTGCACATGACGTATCATGATACTATACTTTACCCAATGCATTGGAGCGCTATCAGGGCGCACCCTTCTTAAACATTTCATTTCATGCATAAGTGTGCCACATGGATCATAAAACATGGATTCATAAAACATAATCATTTCTTCCACGATAAAGGAATGTGGAATTCAAACATGAAACTTTACAATCAATACGTATATGTGCATAAAGGTGAATACCCTTGATGGAGAAATGGGCATGGTATTCACTACACAAAGACATTGGCTTAGAAAATTGGTGCGATTTCGGCAGCATAACGGCGTGACATGAGAATCCATAAAAAAGGTTGTTGAGAGAGGAAGGGGTTCCTCATCATATTTACATGTAATGGAAAGTAAGGAGATCATATATATACATGTCCCAACAATAGAAATGGAATTTAGATTCATGATACAAAAGTATTGCTTGAATGTAAAAGAAGAGAGAGAAGTTCCTTTCGGAATTTCGGCATAGTAACGGGTGTACATGGGAGGCATTTAATGAGAGAGAAAGGGTTCTCCCATCATTCAAACAATAAGAGGGTAGTATGGGGGAGGTGCGAAACCATACCCCAACATTCATAAATGAAATAAAAAGGGCAATAACAACTTAAAGAAAATTGACAAAAAATGAGAAAGGAAGAAAAAACCCTTACTTGGAAGTGTGCTTCCAAAGGCTAGAGAGAGGCGTGTGAGAGGCTTCTTGGGAGCTTGGGGCACCTTGAGAGGATTCTAGAGAGAGTAGGGCAGAGTTTGGACGAACTTCAAGGGCTTTGAGTGAGGAGGAAGTGGGATCTTGGGTGGGTTTATATAGGAAAGGTGAGAGAATTCTTTATTATTTAGGTTTGGGACCCCTTATATTAAAATAATCCAAACCACAAACCATCCCATGGTATTTGCCCATGGTTTCTGGAAAAGGGAAGAGGAAAACAATATTTTACAAGGCTAAGGTCCGAACTTATTAAAAAATTAGGGTTGCTTATGTGGAGGTGAGTCACACTCCCATGGAAATTAATTTAAAAAGGCAAAGTGTTGAATAAGTCTTGAGGGCTCCATTAATGCTTTGAAAAGTGAGTCAAACAAACCCAAAACCTCATTATTTTATTGATAAAACACATATTGGCCGAACATAAGGATTATGGTATTTTATTACATCACCATTGGGTCATTATGATGTCATAAAACACATTATATATTTAAATGGTATTTAATTTTTACCCAAAAATTTGACTGTCTCAGAAAATTATGAAAAATTCACCGTTGGATAATTTCGACGTCCTGATTCCAAAAATAATATTTATTTTATCTAAATAATTTTCTAAATATGTGAATTTTCACTTTTAAAATAAAAACTGACATTTATAAAAATTCACGGGTTTCGACAGAAATGGCTTTCAAACCTTAATAAAAATTTTAATTGCATTCATAAAATTATAAGATCATTTATATTTAATAAAAATTAATTTAATATTAATAATAATATTTTATTAAAATATTATTTAATTCAAAAATCCTTTAATTTAATAAAATATAATTCTTAATTAAATAATAACTAAAAACATCATTTGTACTTTAAAAACTAATTACAATGCATCAAAAATGACTAGAAATTATATTCATTATTATATACAAAAATAATGTACATGAACATGGTGCTACTTATTTGTTACATAACCCCTTAAAATAGCCGCATAAGACCTAAGGGTAAGGTGTGCGATGGTGACAGACTCTTGGGGTTGCTCGGATAACATCGCTCGAGTGGTAATCTCTATCAACTTCCATTTTTCCCGTAGACGATCACGTTCGAGCTTGACTTGATGAAGCTCAGCTTGGGCTTGGTCAAGGGCAAAGCCCAAAGACGCCACCTCCTTTCCGAGCTCCGACAAATGGGCTTCGTAAGGGGCAATTCTACTGGATGAGGCCATCGCTTCCTTTGTCTGAGTAGAAAATTGGTTCGTTAAAGCCTTATATTTAAACTACCCAGATGATCACTGTTCAACGGCTATAAAAGTAACGGTTACAAATCTTAACGTTAAACTAAATAAGTTGACATCATATAAAAACATAAAGAAACATTTAACTGGATCAAGAGGGATTTTCCATTAATGAAATTTTGGGTCGTTACAGTCTCACCATCAAGAACCTTACTCTTTGGGATTTTTATGGTTTATTAAAGGGATATGTATCAAGACTATAACAATATGAGAATATACATTATTTTTCATATAGTACTGAATATATATTCATCCTATTATTGTTACTTTATAAATGATTTTAATTTCTATATAATAAAACACAAATAGTTTTTTTGGTAATATTAAAATTTAATTAAAGAATTTATTTTAATTAATTAATTAATTTTTAAAATAAATAATAATTTAATAAAATACCTTTATGGAATATTTTTTATTAAATATAAATTATCACATAATTTTTATGTAGTCAAATGTAATTTTTATAAGGGTTTGAAAACTATTATTGTCAAAAAACCCAACATTTCCTAATAAATTTTAATTTTATTTTAAAAGTAAAAATTAAAATATTTATAAAATTATTTAGGTAAAATGAATATATTTTTTTGGAATAAGAATTTCAAAATTATCCAATAGTGAATCTTTTATATATTTCTGAGACAACTGAATTTTTGAGTAAAAAAATAAATACCATATAATTATACTTTATGTATTATGACATAAAAATGACCAAAAAGTGATATAATAAATACTATAAAAGGTATAAATGACCAAATATATATTTTCTATTTAAAATAATGTTATTTTATGTTTATTTGGTTAATTTTATAAATCCTTTATGAATCCTCTAAAACCATTAATATATTTTAAGATTTTAGAATCATTTCTTTAAAATTATGACTCACTTTTACATAAGAAAAGGTATTATTTTATTAAGTTAGGCCATTGGATTGTAAAATAATGAAAAAAATCCCATTGGAAAGAAACCATAGGTAAAAACCATGGTATGTTTTGTGGTTTTGGTTATTTTATTATATAGAGTCTTAAACCTAAGTTTGAGAAATAATAAAAAAATCCCCACTCATTTCCTATATAAACACACTCAAGATCCCATTTATATTTACTCAAAATCCTTGGATAACATTATTACTCTTCCCTACCCTATATAGAGTTATCCCAAGGTTCCCCAAGCATGCAAAAATACCCTCCCAATCATTTGGAGTCACACAGTCAAGTAAGGAATCCTCATATTCTCTTCTTTATTCAACTTTCTTTATTATCTTATGCTTTCTATTTCCAATTCCTAATGTTGGGATATGTCTTTAAATATCCATTTTACTAACCATTTTTTTTCAAATGATGAGACACCCATTTCAATGATCCATGAACCTTATTTTAAGGGTGATAATTATAGATGCTTGAAAGAATGCATGATTATTTATTTGAAAAATTGTAGAATAATGTTTTATTTGAAAGTAGTTAAGACCTATGAAATTTATAAAGAATACCTAGAGAAGTGGAATTATTCTCAAGAGAAATATATTGATCTTAATTTGATAGATATCATTGATATTATATATGGATTAGGATATGATGAATTTGGTTGAGTTTTACAGTGTGAAAATTCTTATGAGATGCATAAAACTATCATAATTTCGTCTAAATGTTATAAAAATGTTATAAAATTAAAGTATAACATAGATAAACTGATGTTTTACACCTTTAGAATTTGTGATGCTGAAAGCGTCACTCAGATGAATAGAATATTGACAAAAGTTATCAATGATATTGATGATTTGGAAGAACCTATTCCAAAACTAGTTTAGGCATTAAAGGTACTTAGAGTTTTACCTTTTAAGTGGAATGTAATATCTGCTTCTATTCATCAATCCACACCAGTTAAAGAGTTAAAGTTGAAAGAACTGATTGGAACCTTAATGATGTATAAATATGAGTTTTAAGAAGAAGATGAAAACCATTTATCTATCAAAAAGTAAAAAGATTCACTCAAAGTTAAAATGGAAGAATGTTCAGATTCAAGTTATTCAGGTTCTAGTGAAGAGATATCAAATATTTCTAAAAAGTTGGAAAGCTGTATAATAAGAGAAAGGAGAAATTAAAAATGAATAAAGAATTCATATGCTATGAATTCAAGAAGAAGGGTCATGTAAGATATGTCCATCCTATGTTTAAAGATAAAAAGAAATAAAAGGAAAGAAATTTATAAATGATAACTAGGGTGCTTTTTACGATTCAATCAATGAATCCACTTTAAAATGTAAAGTTGGGAATGAAAATAAAATTGTAAATCTATGTCTTATAGATCATGCTGATGAGGTACAATATTTTTACTCTCAAAGTTCTACTTCGGAAAATATTTTTATAATGAACTAAATAAATATTGTTTTATGCATCAAGATAAATTTTAATATTTAAATAAAAATCATAGAAAACAGAGAAAATATTATGATTATATTTTTATTGATAAATAGAGTTTATCAAAAGAGATTACAGATTTAATATCCAATCATTCCAAAAATTATTGTACTCTACATGAAAATAAAATTAAGGAAATATTAGATGAAGTCAATAATTTAAATAAATCCTATAGCATTCTTATAAAGTGTGAAAATTATTTAAATCAAATTATCAGTAAAAGTAAAATTCATAAAGGGAAGCTCAGTATTGGTAGTAATAGAGAAAACCCCAAATTATATAGTAATTATTTTGTTCCTGGTTCAACAAGCAAGATTGTATCTAATGTTAAATGTTTTTATTGTTATATAAATGGACATTATGCTAATAAATATTATTATATAAAGCCTCAATTTTTTTATATTAAAAACATTAAGTATTCAAAACATTATTTTAAATAAATTTATGAAAAATATGATCAAAACAAACATATTTAGTTACCTAAATCTTTAGTTGCTAATAATGCAAGACCCAAAAGATTATGTGTACTAAAAGGAACCTGTATTTGATGTTGTTTTAGATATATTACACTGAAATTAATTGTTATATTTTTGAGTGGCTTGTGAAAGAATATGTGAAGATTTATTTTTTTTGGGCCCAATGTTTCATTTGTTGTCAATGATATTCCAATATGTGTTTGGTATGTTGATGATGAGAAGTGGTGATTCCTAAAGAATTGTCATGGATTCATTTTATAGAGTTGTTTGTCATGATTGGAACATTTTTCATGTTAAATATGAATATTTTTGAACTGATATTCAATGATAAACACATGTGATAAGGAGTTTGTACATTGGTTACTTCAAGTGAAGTCCATGGAAAAATTATTTTCATGAAGAATAAGTTTTAAAGTTTCCATGAAAAAAGAAAATTTTAATTCATGAGGATATTGAATTGATAGTGTTCATGTAAAACTAAAATTTCATATTTATAATTCATGAAGAATAAATGCAGTTGGAGAGGATAATATGGGAAGTTGAGGAGTTTGTTTTGGAATGGAATTATATTTCTATACTTGGATATTTTTATAATTATTTTAATTGAACTTGCTTAAAAATATGGAAGAACTAAGGGCCAACCCTATCCAGATCAAACTCAACCACATGTGGGACCTAGAGTGTTGACCACAACTGAGGGAACTAGACCAGGCCAATCCATAAGGTGGCATGGGTACGCATAGGCCTGTTTATAAGACCGACAGAGTAGGGGATCAGTAGCGGAGCCATTATGTTGTGAGACATGACAAAAAAATGATACAGGGTAGTACTAGAGGGGGTTTGGATTTCTGACAAGACAATGGAAATGTTTGAGTTTTACACTATGTCCCCAAAATAATGTGTTTTTAATGTACAATGCTAGTATACCACGGTATTGTTCTCATGCATTAAAATGATAGACATAATGCGGTCTTTCCAATCTCGTTCACCTGAGTCGTTCGATCGCTCGGGGGTGCTGTCTCCTACCTGTGGGTACCCAATGATCTCTAGTTCATAGGAAATGATTTCCAAACCACTATGGTCAATATTCAACCATCTTTTAAGATCCTGTCATCAAAATTAGGGATGTTCAATTGAACCTAAATCATTCATGCGATCCATCATCTCACATGCATGCATAGAATTCGAAGAACATGTCTCCGTCAGATGAAAGTAGGACTTTCCAATGAAATTTGAGAAGTGAATGAGTTTAAGATTAATAGGTAAATGTAATGTGATCCTCATTGCATGAACATGAGGTTATCACCAAAATAGAGGTTCAATAATCCGAGACACCATGTTTTTTAATGTCACATGAAAAATTAATTAACCTAAATCTTCAAGAATTTAACAGGATAAGACTCGATAGTATTTTCATAGATTTGAAGGATTCCACAATGCAATATGAATTGTGAATATGAGGTAGTGTAATTAGGTGGTGATCATTACCTATAAAAATAGAATAAACCTCGATCGAGTTAGCAGCAGATATTCGTTTAGAGAGAGATCTCAAAAAATAGAGAAATCGTGAACCTATTCATGAAGGGATGCGAGTTCTATGAAGCCTTGACTTTCATGATGGAAAAGATAATCCTGAGAGAACTCTACTTGTAAATATCACAATTTTATTGATTCAAAAATAAGTTTTTCTATGAATCACCTTGCAATAGCATGATATTATCTATTCATATATCTCATGGTTTACATGAAGCATCAAGAACCCGCAGTGCATTAGACATGAGAACTGCACACTTGATTTTTTTCATGAACAATTGAGATCTAAAAAGCCATAATAGTTTTCAAGATATATTTAAGAAATAAGAACATACTTTGATGTGATGGAGGTTAGTGCATGTAGTGTTCACATGAGGTATAACTTCTACAATCACTCAGGTTCACACAAATAAAGTGTTTCACTCACTTTCATTTCTAAAGAAAAGTTAAACAATGTGTGAATACTATGCAGTAAAGAGTGGAGTGCATAAGAATAGAAGAAGACAATGTGTGTTCATATTTACATGAGGTAAAAAGCACATGCATGCACTCATGCATGATCATGTACATGTGAATAGTTTTTGAGATACCCAAAACAAATAAAGAAATCACATAACATATAAAGAAAAATATGAAATATAATTGTAATAGTTTGAAACTTTAAATACCTAGAATAAGTTGTTCGGATTCCATAAAATAAAAACATTAAGTAAAATTAAATTGAGATTTCTAGAAGAACTTGGATTTATTTGTGAAAGATTATTCTTATATAATATTGGTGAAGAATTTGTGTGGAAAACTGGCACACATATAAGTGAGGCCATGTATTCATCAATTGAAGAAAAAATAATAGCCAGAGCATTATTGTACTGTGGGAACTAGTCAATCATAGGTGATAATAATTATCGATCAAGACTAATAGATCCAAATGGTGGATGTTGAAGGTACTTGAATAAGTACACAAGAAAGTCAGATCCTAAAAACTCATGAAGGAAGATTGAAGATCATCATAAAGTGGATTAATCCATCATCAGAGGTGAAGTCCTCAAGTTGGTGCTAGGATTAGTTGAAGTATTCTAGTTAGAACTAGGAGAAGAAAAAATATCTCAGTTAAAGTCAGGGAATAAGTCTTTTAGTTTGGTCTATAAGAAAATAGAGTCTCTCGGTTGGAGATGGAGAATTGTAATTACTTATTAAATAGTGTATAATCCATGTTGGGGGGTCGAAATGGAAAAGAGTATGTCCTTGTACCGAACATTGTAAATAATGTGTGCTTCTCTCTCTATTACTACCACTACACATGTAGCAAAATTGAGAGATGATATTGAGTGGATAGAGAACCTTAACAAATTTTAGAGGTTGAATTTTAAATAAAAGGGATTCATAAAAAGAAACCACTGATTCACCCCTCCCCTCTTAGTGGTCAATCCAAACTGGGGCTCTACAAGTGGTATCAGAGTGTCAGGTTCCCGCTAAAGATCCAATAAGCATTCTGAAAGATGGATAATATTAATTATATCATCATATGAGGTGTTCCCACATTTTATGGGAATAATTATCACAGTTTTAAGAATAGGATGCTACTCTATCTCTTATCACTCATCCTATAAGTGAGAGATGCTACCAAAATGGGTTTTCAAACAATTGATGATTCTTTCGTAACACAATCTAATAAGATAAGTATGGATTTATATGGAAAGGCTCAAAATTACATTTTTTGTCTCTGAAATAGTCCTAAACCAAGGTCATGGGTCTCTAGACTACTAAGAAGATCTAGGATAAAACCAAAAGAAGATATGAAAGGAATTTCAATGTTAAGGAATCCAAAATAAATGTTTGGAGAAGTATGTTTTTAGACATTAAAATGAATTATGGAGGAAGAATTTATGACTACTACACCAGAGTGAATGAGATAGTCAGCAAATTTTGAGGATTTTGTGAGAAGTTGGACGATTCAGTCATTGGAAAAAAGTAGATGAGAAATTTTCTATATCATTTTGATTAAAAAGTTTCATCCTTGGAAGAAAGAGATGACTTATCACTTGGTGAAATACCACAAAATTCTCATAGCCTATCAGATGGGTAAAATTATAGCTTTCAAGAAGAAAGATAAAATTAAAATGGCCTTTAAAGCCATGACAAAGTTAAAGGTCAAAGATGAATTGGATGAAGAATATGAAGATTCAGACAGTGATGAGGATAGTGATGACTTTAATCAAATTTTTCCATTATATCAAAATGTCTCAAGAATTTAAAATTTAAGGTAACGAATAATCAAAAACCTATATACTTCAACTATGGTATCACTAGTCATTTTTCTAATAAGTTTCAAAAGGACAAGGCTGAAGAATCAAAATCAGAATCAAAATTAGAATAAGATGATGAATGATAACTATAAATATAAATGGGATAAGAAGAATAAGAAACACTATATTTCAATGAATATAAATCTTATGATAAATCATAAGAAATATTCATCTTCGAGTTTTTCTTCAGATAATGAAGTTGGTTTCTTTTCCCAAGCAAAGAGAAGAAGTGATTAACCAAGTAGTAGTGATGATGAAGTGGAAAAAATATAATTTGAGTGGAAGATTAAATAGAAATTATAATTCTATATGGAATAGAGCAAGTATTTCTAGAAAAAAAATCTTGAGAAATAAAATAATAAATTAATTGATGAAAATAATATGGAAGAAACAATTCCAATTAATGAAAAAAATAAAGATATGATCAATAAAGAATTATATTTTATCAATAAGATCAATATTCACAAACTAAAAATTTCTGAATAAGATAAAATTATATGTGATCTTGAATAAAATTCATCTTCTAGAGAAGAAGAGTTGTTTGAGACACAAGACATAGGTGTCACAGTTCAACATGATTGGAATATAAATAAAGAATATTTTAGTAAATCTATTGAGATCTAGGGAGAAACTTCTCAAGCCAGTGATAAGAAAGGTAAAAGGGTAATTTATAGTTCTTGACCTAATTATCCACCCAAATTGTGATTTTGATCCAATTGCCACTAGGCTTTAAGTGTGCCTCCTCAAATGCCAAAGGCTTACGACTAGAAGAGAGGGTATAAAGAGGTCATAGTTGGGATACTATATCCTATAGTGATGATATAATAGTGGTCTATATAAATATATAATAAGAAGTGGAAAGGAAAGTATGGCAGACTCAAACTATTAAACCACCCATGGAAGAAGCACAATAATAACAAACAATAGAGAAAGCATAATAAAAAACATCAACAGAAATAATAAACAAATTACATGCCATTTTCTGATACTAAAACAGAACATATATCCAATATAGGCCATATAGTACAATAAAATAATATGGTCACTAATGGATGACCTCATAACATGCATACACACAGACACACACACACATATATCATGTCTATACAAGAAAATAAATAGAAAATAGAAACTCCAACATAGTAAATAACCGATGGTACATTTACTTCCATCCCATGCCAAACATTCAATATGATCCAGCTCCTGGACCTAGGCCTTTACCTAAATGAAAAATTATAAAGTCTATACGCATCCTGAAGGGCCTATCTAGGGTGTGAGAAAAAGTCTTAGTAGGCCACCACCAATGTGTTCCTACCTTAAATCTGTGATTAATAAGGTGTGTATTGAAAATAATTAAAAAATTTATTGCAAGCATTTTAATTAAACCCAAGATACCTTGGGGATCAACAACCACTAGGAAGATATCAACTACCTCGTATAACGCTGTTATACTGAAGAGGAGAGGATCCTCAGCGCATGGCCTAAGGCACCCCCTTATGTCATATAATCCCCAGTGAAACGTCAAGTTCCACCTACCAATTTCATATGGAACCATGTTACTTTCAAACCCTAATGTTCGCATCAAGTCACTAACATCCCAAATTCATTCCCAATCAAAATATTCTGATCCCTCAGATCCTTGCTCAAAATAACTCACCGACTCGAATCCCGAAGCCTCGAGATTCAACAACATTTTTCCTCAAAGAAAAATCATTTTCGAATCAACAACCAACGTTATAAAGAATAGAGTTGTTCATACTCCCAAATGAGGCTCTTCCCAACAACCTCATGTATGATGAGCCTTATCCCGAACCGACAGCCTCAACACTATCACCAGATGGTTCCTCATCATCACCGTGGCTTTCTTCAAAAAGAACCTCCAACAAAAATTCCTAAGCAGCAACTACCAGAGGCCTTTACCCACTTGAGTGGTCAATAACACCTCATTACTGAGTCGGCCTGTGTGCAGAAAAATCCAAACAATTCATTGTCCAACACAGGTGAGATAAAATAACCAATTAGAACCTAAGACACATCAACCAACACCTCATGCACCTGTAACCATGTCACTAAAATTTGATGGCCAAACCATCACACATCACATGAGCCTTTATCATATCCTGAAAACCTTACCTTCTCAATATGATTACTGATTAAACCATCTGGTGATCAAGATTACCCAAGTGCCTTGGGAAATTCCCATCTTGACTATCAAACCACCTCAAAATAGATAGCCATCACTATCTCAATCCTCAATCCACACCCATCATGGTCCCATGGATCTCACAAGTAGTTCATATATATAATTTAATTCAATATAAATAAATTAAAAAACTCAAATTAAGTCAATCATTATCCTAGGATAAACTTCTTAAGATCTAAAGCCTCTCACATGACTCAAATCATTTGCAGTATCGATCCAGCATGCCCATAGGCATCTCATAAGGTTTAATTTATTAATTAAAAGAAACAATTTTAATTAAGGGGTATTGCTCGGTCAACATAACTACACCCTAAAATCAATTCTCCCAAACACTCATGAAATCACAAAGAAAAGTATACACTCCCTACCTGATAGTGTTAGATGTAGGCATTCCCAATCTTAGACTCTAACTCAAACCAATTTGGAATAAATTGGAATTTTGGATGAATGCCCTAAAAATAGGAAAAAATGACTCACATAGATTTAGTGGTATTTGAGGAAATACAAAAGAATAAAAATAAGCTAGAGGATGGAGATGCTTATTGAGATGGATCCAATGAAACCGAAAGATTGAAGAACGAAGGTCGAACATAGAAGATTGATCACACCCTCAAGGAGGAGGAGGAGTTCCCACAACCATAGAAGAGGAAGCCCGCGTGTGGGAGGAGAAGGAGGATGAAAATTGGTTTATAGAAGGATTGGAAAAAAGGTCATTTAACCCCTTTAATGAGACACATGGTTTGCTCACATGGTTTTCCAAACCATGCAGAAACCATGTGACACCTACTAATTAGAAGATAAGCCTCGTACAGTTAACCCCCATGGTTTGGCTAACCATACACAAATCATGTGTGCAATAGTGTGAGGGTACTACCCAATTGGAAAAAAGTGTGTGTCCATGCATACTGTTTTTTAAACCATCCACATGTCATGTGGAATCCCTCAACTAAAAACTTAAAATATCTCACACGGTCGTGCACCCTATCCTGCACGGTTTCCAAAACCATGATCATTATAAATTTGGGATGAATAATTTCTATTAGGAGACTACATGGTTAAATATAACCATGCACCTCATTCTACAATTATCCATAATAGGGCCTTTGGGACTTTGATGCACCCAAAACCCATCTAAACACCTGAGGTATTTTTCAAACCTCTAAAACCATCTATAAAAATGGCATCAGATCAAAGAAAAACTCAGAAATAGGTTCATAAAAATGAAAAGAGAGTTGTTAAACCTACCAAACATCAAAAAATCAAAATGGGTGAGGAATTAAACCCACACCAAAAATCCAAGACATTATAATCTCACCACTATATCATATATTTACCATGAGCTATAAAACAAAACCTTGATATGGTACCAAACATACCCATCCCCTTAAAACCAACCCGAACTACCACAATCAAAAGGGGATTGGTCAATTACCTCAAGGGGGATCCCCATGTTAGGAGTGATCTAACTCAATAGCATCCCAACCCAAAACTTAAAAGAATACTATTGGTCCACCAACCATCCTTGGATTCAAGGTACTCCCATGGAGCATCATCGTTACTGCACCGCATCAGGTGATCCAGTGTCAAACCCAAAACACATCAGAATCCCACACCAAATTGGTTTCCTCCTGATTACAATGTTTCACATGAAACCTATGAGGTCCTGCATCTCAATAGATGCTCAATATTGTTGGTGGTTTATACCTCAGTCAAGTCCCACATTGCACTTATTCCTAGATGCCAACACACCTCATGTAACCCACATCTCCTCGATGCCCCTATGCCAATTGACCTCAATAACCCCTGTTTCATGCACCTCAATAATCTCAATGACACAAAACTCATATATATATATATATATATATATATAACACATAAAAAGTGATTCCAACCAACTAACCAGTGTATGGTTAGTCCAAAATTACATCTCGTGCACCTAGTTCATCCAAAATGAACATTCCTATAAAATTCCATTCCAAAATAAAAAAAATCAACCCTAGTAACATCCATGGAATACCTTTGAGTCTTATTAAATCACTATTCTCATTTGACCCTAGAAGCTCCACGAAATCCACATGTCCTGGAACTTGACTGTTTGAAGCCGGACCTCCTTACATTTCTACACTAGCCACCGACCACTTACAACTACTAGGTCCCGTTATCTCTTCCAAGAACTCCATGTGCAATTGATACTTGACTAAAATCACCTAGTACAACTTCCAGTTCGATCTTAGAACCCTGAGTCTACCCTGGTCCCTATATTCCAGCTGCCTGAGAAGGATTTATGAAGAACCTCTCGAGATGTCCAACCTTCCCACATACCTAACACTCTTTTAGAGGCAGTTCGCACAGAGTCCAGATATGTCTTGGATAATCGCACTAGAATCACACCATCAATGATCTACTTTGAGATGGTATTATTGAGTCCTTGTACTGAATACCTTTTTGGAACTCATCCAGGACTCACTTCCTATTATCAAAATATTCAACACAAACATCGCCCGAATCCATCACCCGAATTGAGTTAGACCAGTCCATCAAGTTTCCCTCAGCTATGAGTTTTGAATTCACCACCTCTAAGAATGAGGCCAACCTGAGGATGTTTACCTGATCCAAAATGGAGTCCCGTAAACCATACCCAAAACACCTCACCCTTGAGATTTCGTCACTCACCATGCCGGGTACAAATCATGAAAACACGATGAATGTTTTTTCATAGTCCATGAGAGACATGTCACTCTACTGAAGTCTCAAAAACAGATGATCTCTCTTTTCCCTCAGCGTATTCGAAAATAATCGCTCGATGAACCCAAGCTTAAATTCCTTCCAAGACAGACCCTTGTGTCTGCCTACCTAAAACTGCACGCCCCACCAATGCTTAGCCAAACTTTGATCATTTTAGTAGCCAACTTCACCCTCTGCCCTGGGGGTGTCTCTAGCTACTCTAAGATAATATTCATGGATTTGAACCAATTATTATCTACTTTTGGTCTTCCCTAACCCTGAAATAGCAGTGGGTTCTATGAGTAGAACTCCCAAGATAGATAATCCATTGAAGGCTCTGCTCCTTGAGCTCCCATTTTGACCCCATGGATGACACTTACTAGACTCGCTCTAATATATTCATCTCACCATGACCCAGAGGCTGTCAAATCTAGAAGCTGACCCTCATACACCTGAGCCTATTTTCGAGCCTATACCTACTTTTCCTAACCCTCAGGGGTCTCAACCTATGTGTTCTCCTGTGGTACCACATCACTGCCTACATGACACTCCATATGAAGCTATCAGGGTGGCAACCCATTGAATACCATTACATGGTTAGTTACCCAGATAACACACACACACATCATATATTGGGAAAGTGGTAACAGACGATGTCAACTCACTACCCTTACTCTACCCCATTGCAGAAATGTCTCACAACATCTCAACCTCATGGTCTCCTTAGCCACTCATATCAGAGTCAATTATCAAATATGACTCAGGCTACGCCCGGTCTGATGAACCATGTCGCCTCAAACCGATGACCTCATCACCCAACATGGTGATCAATATCATACCATACCATTATAGCTACCTTATCCTATAATATATAGGACCATATGACCACACACACACACACACAAACACACACACACACACACAGATATATATATATATATATATATATATCACATACCACAAATAGATTCCATCGGGTCCACTTGTTTGGGCTAGTTGAGTAAGATTCAAACAAATATAAATTGGGTAGGAAAACACCGATTAGCTTTCTTTTTTGACACTTTAGACAACCTAACCCCTCTTAGTGAGATCCAAGACCCAAATAGAAATCACAATAATTATATCATAGGAACATGAATATACAATTTATAACATCCTATGTTCCTAATAAAAAACATAACATGCATAAAAACACATGTTTCCATATTGGCCCAAGGGTCTATGTCTCCTCCCTTACCATACCAGGTCAAGGGTAACACATCACAACAGGTAATAATTTACATTCCAAGTTCCCCACTCTAGGTGGAAATAAAATCAACTTTAAAATTATAAAAACATAATAGTAACCCCACTGGAAACTTGGTCTGTACCCCATGCATGGGGTTAAAGGCACCCAAACAAGAGCTATAAACCCTGTTCTGACAACTTCAAAATCTCTAGCCTAAAACAAAAAAAATATTAAGACCAAGAAGGAGGTAAAATAAAACACTTTGATATCATTTTTATCATCCTGACCAGATTAGTCACCTGAATAGTTCTTTTGGGCCATGTTCCACTCGTCCTTAAGTGCACCTCCCCGAATGCCAAAGGTTGCCGACTAGTAGTAATGGTGTAAATGGGTGATAGCGGGGAGACTATACCCTATGGTGATGATATAATAGTGGTCCATATAAATATATAATAATCATCAGAGAGGAAAGTACTATAGACTTGAACCAGTAACTCACCCATGGGGAAAGCACAATAATAGTAGAAAATAGCGGAAGCATGATCAACAACATCAGTATAAATAATAAGAAAATCGCACACCATTTGTAGATACTAAAATATAATATTAATCTAATATAGTTTATATAGTACAATACCTGAAAAGGGTCACCAATGGATGACCTTAGTATACACACACACACATATAACATGCTAATATAAGAAAAGAAACATAAAAGATAAAGTCTAGTAGAGGTAAGAATCGATGGTCCCTTGCCTTCCACACCATGCCATACCAACCAGTAATATCTAGATTCTGAACCCAAACCTTTACCTGAATGAAAAATCATAAAGTCTACATGCGTCCTAAAGGGATCATGTAGGGTGTAAGAATGAGTGTCGATAGGCCACCAGTAATGTGTGCTTACCTTACATTCATGATTAACAAAGTGTGTACATAAAATAATTAAATAAGGTAGTGTAAGAATTTAAAATAAAAACAATATTCCTTGGTTCCCAATAGCCACTAGGAAACTATCACCTTCCTCAACCAATCCCGGTATACTGAATAGGAGAGGATCCTTATCCCATAGACCAAGGTGTCTACTGATGATATATAGTCCCAAGTGAACCCTCAAGTTCCCCCTCCAAAAGTCACCTAACACCATTTGACTTCTAACACCTAATGTATATGTCAAGTCACTGACATCCTGAAGGCTTGTCCAATCAAAATAATCTAGTCCCTCATACCTCTACTTGAAAGCACTCAGTTCAAATTCCGATGCTCAAAGGCACAACGATATCTGTCCTCAAAGTAATATCATCATCAGCTCAACATCCTATGTCGTGAGGAACGGTGATTTCCATCCTCCAAAATTAGTCATGTCCCAATAAACTCATGTATGGAGAGCCTAATCCCCAACTAACAGCATCAATTCCATCACCCGATGGCTCCTCACCATCCCCGTGGGTTTCTATGAAAAGCACCACCAACCAAATTCCAAATCCAAAACTACCAGAGGCCTCTACCCACACGAGTGGTCAATAAAATATCACCACTAAGTCATCCTGTGTCAACACAACTCCAAAAAATTCATTTTACAACACAAGTGAGAGATAATCACCAATTAGAACATAAGACACATCAACTAGATCCTTGTTCCCCTATCACCATGTCACTCAAATCTGATGTCCAATCTGTCAACATCACCCAAGTGCATTAGGACATACCTGTCCTAATGATCACATCACCTCAAAAAAGATAACCATCACTATCTCAATCCTCAAGATTTACTTTTCAAGAGCCCATGGATCTCAAAATAAGTTCATACATATAATTCAATTTAATATAAAAAATTAAAAAACTCAAATTAAATAAATCATTACACTGACCTAAACTTAACACGATATAAAGCCTCTCGCATGGATCAATTTTTTTTATTCTCAATCGAGCATACCCATTGGCATCTAATAAGGTTAAATTTATTAATTAAAATAAACCATTTAAAGTATAGTTTCTTGCTCAGTCAACAGAATGGTGAACTAAAATATGCACCCACAAACACTCATGAAATCAAAAGGAAAAGTATGAACCACCTACCTTACAATCTTATAAATAGGCACATCTGATCTTTGCCTCTAACTCTAACTGATTTGGAAGAAATTATCATTTTGGGAAAATGACATGAAAATATGGAAAAAATGACCTGCTTGGATTTAGTGGTACACGAGGAAAATGTAAAGAAGAAATAAGCTAGATAATGGAGAGCCTTACCGAAATGGATCCAATCCAATAGACAAATCGAAGAATAGAGATCAAACAAAGAAGATAGCTCACACCCTGTAAGAGGAGGTAGAGCACCCACAACCACTAGAGATAAATCCAACACGTGTTAGGAGAATTTGGAGGAGAATTAGTTTCAAGAAGGAGGGGAAAAAGGTTATTTCACCCATTTATTTAGATACATGGTCAGATTGCATGTTTTTTTAAATTGTGCAGCAACTGTCCGACCCCTACTGCTTGGGATCCAAGCCCCACATGGTTAACCCATACAGTTATGCTAACCATGAAAAACCATCCCTGCTATAGTGAGATGATATTGACCAATTGGCACAAATCTTGTGGCCATGTGCATAGTTTTTCAAACCATACGAAAGCCCCTGCTAAAAACTATGTAGGTCTCGCAGGGTTGTGTGCCTCTTCCTGCAAGGTTTCCCAAACCAATATCAGTACAAATTTAGGATACACAATTTCTAACAGGATCCTTCACAATTAAATCTAACCATGTGCCTCAACTTTTTTTTTCTCCCCAACAGGGTCTTCGGGCCTCCGATGCACCCGAAACCAATCCGAAAAATTGATTCATTTTCCAAACCTATAAACCCATCTATAGATAAGGTATTAGATCAAAGAAAAACTTATAATTAGGTTTTGAATAATAAGAAAATATTTGGAATACCCACCAAACTCTAAAGACTCAATATAGGAAATGAATTCTACCAACTCAAAAAATGAAAGATGCTACACACTTAATAATTTTGGTGGATTTGTTACTTATAATAATGAAAGTGTGAAAGTCAAAGATGAGAATATTAGGGAAGTGTAGAATGAGAGGAAATCTTCCACATCTGGGGAAGATAAAAAATTTCCAAGAAGGTAAAAAATCCCCATTAAAATAAAACAATAACACATATATGAATTCATCTAGAACCAATTTGGGAGAATAATGTTTCAAATATTTTGTTGGTGTTGTGTTAATGAAGGTCACAAATACTACTCTTGCTTTTCTCAAAATGTCTTTACCAGGAATGAGGTAATAATTAAGGGGGATTTTCAATGAGAATCATAGGAAAAAATATCAAGGAAAAGAACACATGAATAGATCTTCACCGAAACTATATAAACAAATAAATTTAATATTTTGGAAGAAGTTTGTGTCATATGTAGTTTATAAGTTCACAAGGTTGAGGAATGCATGACAAGGTTGGAAGGAGAAGTTCCCTATACTGTGAAAGGGTAGAGGTTCCAAAATAAAACCAATAAAAATTCACGTAAAGATTTTGAGAAGACTAAGAATGCTAAGAAATATTGCCAAGTTGTTTGGGAACATCAATTGAAACTAGCTAAATAATTAGTGGAAGCTAAGAAACTTGATAAATTTTAAGAAAATAAATTTAATATTACAAAATGTGGTGGAGGTTGATGATAATTTATCCACAATTGGAAACTTGAAGATCTAGAAAACTGAGGTTCAAATATTTATTCAACATAAAGATGAAGTTCAAGGTAAGAAGGAGATGGTTAAATGGATGTGACTCTAAAAAAATAAAGGGTCTGAACAAATCTCCCCATATTGATATTGGTATAAAATAATTTCTTTGACTGTGAGGAAGATCTAAATTTGAATGTTACATTTGAGAATCCAAGAGGTTACTCCTTGTTCCCTATTATTTTATGTGTTTTGAACTAACAATATAGGGAATTGAAGGAGATATACTATGTTTTCACTGCTAGAAATCATGAAAAGATTGTCCTTTATAGAGTCCACCAACTTCTAAGGAATGGAATGAAAAAGTGCATCCTTTAAGGGGGATCAATCCTAAGATTAATATATCAATTCATTAAATTTTAGTAAAGCTATAAATTCTGAATAGATTTCAAACCTAAAGGGTAAGGTATGAGAATCACACTTCTATCCCTCATTATTAATTTTTTTTATCATATTAATTAAGGGGGAGTTCTTAGTTGATGAAAAAATGAGATAAGGGTGGATTTTTATCTTTGGACTGGAACTTTATAGCGTGTTTTTTGAATTATGTGTAGGTTTTTTCATGTCATTGATAAATATGATTATTTATAACCCCTTATATGATAATTGAGACATTTTGAACATGATTTCACATAAATGGTTGTTTATGGACAACACTAAAAACCTTGGTCATATCTCTTTTGTTTTCTACAGTGGGTTAGTCCAAGTAGGCTTAGAGTTGATTCACATTGGTTACATCAAGTGAAGTCCATGAAAAAAGTATTTTCATGAAGAATAATTTTTGATGCTTCCATGAAAAAATAAATTATAAATGCGTGAGAATGTTGAATTGATAGTATCCATGGAAAACTAGAAGTTTATATTTTGATTTCATGAATAAAAAACGAGGTTGAAGAAGTGAATAAAATAAGTTGAGGAGTTCGGCTCGGCATGGAATCATATTTCTATACTTGGATATTTTTCTATTTATTTTAATGGGGCATACTTAAAAATATAGCCATGCTAAGGAAAAGTCCCAAATAGATCAAAATTAGACACATATAGTACCCAGGGGGTCGACCACGACTGAGGGAACCATCCAGGTCTAATAAAGAAGGTGGAATGGGCACGTATAGGCCTGTTTATAAGGCTGACAGAGTAGGGGAGCAATGAAGACACCACTGCACGAGATGGAATGATAGCAGGATGGTACATGGTGGTACTAGAGGAGGTCAGGATTTATGACCGACTACTGGTAGCAGTTGAGTGATATACCATGACCCTAACCAAAGGAGGTTTCAATGTGGGGAACTGGGATGTCGTGGTATTGTTCATTCACATTAAAAATATAGGCATAACAGGGTATATCAAATCATGTTCTTTTAAGCTGTTTGATCACTCAGGGATGTTATCTCCCACCTTCGGCCACTTGACAATTTTCAGTTCATTGAGACAACTGTCCAAACCACCATGGCTGATTTTCATCTGTCTTTCATGGTATTTCTAATATCATTTGGGTCATTCGATCGAACCAAAATCATTCTTGAGGTCTAATGTATCATATTCATGTATAGAATTCAAAGAACATGTCTTGGCTAAATGAAAATGGGAGTTTCAGATGTCATTCAAGAAGAGGAGGAGTTTGAGTATAACAGGTGAAGGGAATGAGATCCTCATCACATGAATGTGAGGTTATCACTACAAAGGAGGTTCGTGAAGATGAGTTTTCATGTTTTTTGGTGTCACATGAAGATTTAATTAACCTAAGATCATTAACCATTTAACAAGTTGAGACTCTGTACTATTTTTAGAGATTTGAAAGAGTCCATGATGCAATATGATTTTAGGTTCTAAGGTAGTGTAATGAGACAATGATCATTTCCTATAAAAATAGAATAACCCTTGAATGTGGTAGATTCTTATTTTTGTTTTGAGAGAGATCTTGAAAAAAAGATCAATTATGAACCTGTTCATGAAGGGTAATGAGTCACTTGATGCCTTGTATTTTTTGAGGGAAAAGAGAATCCCGCGAGCACTCAACTTGTGAATATAATAGTCAAAGTAATTCATGAAGAAGTTATTCCATGAAGTACCTTAAGATAATGTGTTATACTCTATGAATATATCTACTGGTTTGTGTGAAGAACCAATAAACAACAGTGCATCCGACATGCGCATATCACACTCAATCTATTTCACAAAGAACTTAGATCTGTGAAACCATCCTGGTTCACATGATTTGTTTGAGAAATCCAAATATACTATATTGTGAATGAGGTCAGTGCATGCAATGTACACACAAGGTATAACTTCTACAATCCCTCAGTTTAGAAAAAAGTAAGTTCATTCACACACTTTCATTGAGAATGAAAAGTTAAATAGTGTGTATATACTATGTGGGAAGGAGGAGAGTACACAAGAATAGAATAATACCATGTGTGTTTGTATGTGCATGAGGAAAATAGTACATTCTTGTGTTAATGCATGATCATGCACATGTAAAGAGTTTTTGAGAAATATAAAACAAATAAATGAGGTCACATAACATATATAGAACAATATTCAATATATTTTATATGGTTTATAACTTCAGATACCCAGAATAAGATGTTCAGATTCCATGAAATATAATCTTTAATTATAAATAAATTGAGATTTCAAGAAGAACATGAATTGATTTTTTCAAGATTATTCTTGTATAATATCAGTGAATAATTTGTGTCCATAAATAGAACACATATAAGTGAGGCTAAGTCTTTATTAGTTAAAGAAATAATTACATCCCAAGAATTGTTGCACCAAGGAAACTGTTCAATCACATGTGATCAGAATTATTGAGCAAGACCAACAGACCTAAGTAGTGTCTATTTAATGTACTTGAATAGTTACACAAGAAATTTATGTCTCACAAGATCATGGATGATGATTGAAAATCATCCTACAGTGGATCAAGCCTTCATCAGAGGTAAAGTATTCTAATTGGTTCTGGGAGAAATTGGAGTCTTTTATTTAGAGTTAGGAGTATAATGAGTCTCTTTATTGGAGTTGGATTATAAGTATTTTAGTAGGAATTGTAATAAAATAGAGTCTCTTAGTTGGATCCTAAGCATTGTAATCACTTTTTTGGTAGTGAAGAATCCATGTTGGGGGACCAACATTGAAAACAATAGGTCTTTGTACCAAACCTTTTAAATACAGTGTGATTATCTATCTATTACAACCACTGTACAAGAAGTGATATTGATAGATAATATTTAGTGGATCAATAACCTTAACAAGTTTGATAGGTTGAATTTTAAATAAAAGGGATTTTTTAAAAGAAACCACTAATTCGCCCCTCCCCTCTTAGTGTTTAATCTGTCCTGTGGGCCTTAAATGTTTAATAATAATCATAATTATTTTATAGAGATTAATAAACTATGATGTACTTTATTATTTAATGGAAATAATCTTAATATTGGAATTTTGAAATCCATGAAGTATTTAATTTTATTTTTTAATGAATTAACTATTTTATATTGGGGGAGGGAAATTTTTTAAATGTTTTATCATTATTGGATTATCTGTATGATTAAACTATTCAAACTTTTCTCACTCTATTATTTCATGAGATAGATTAATTTGTTGAATTATTTTGATAACACTGTGAATAATACTTGATATTTTATAATATATTTTACTAAAATTTGTGTATTTTAACTGCATGTATTAAAATAATTTATTATGATATCTATTGAAATTTAAAAAATATTTTAATATGTATATCTATTTTATTCCCCGTAAATACATTTTTATTTCTTTAAATAAAAGTTATATATATATTCTAAGGACTAGTTTTTTGGAATAATATATAATTAAAAAGGTTTTTTTCATATATTAATCATATAATGAAATTTTGGTTTATTCAATTTTATTGTAAAACTATTTTCTTTTCTTAATTAATATTTTTTATTCTTTAAAATCATTCTATTTTTTTTTTGTTATTTTACTATTTAAAATTATTCCTATGTAATCATTTCTTTTGTAAAACTGTATTTTAAACTATAAAATTTAAAATGACTGTGCTGTAATGTTTAACCCCAAGAAACTGAAACATTTCTTGAAAACTGTTAGAATAAATCCTCTTCTTGTTATTTCTCTTTCAAACCCTAATACTTACTCTTTATCAAACCTTATTAAACCTTTCATCTTCATTCCTTTCAATTCCAAATTCAAAGACCTCTAATGAATCCATCCCAAGTGGCTTGAAGTGACTAAGGCCCTCATTCTTAGAAAAATGTCTACTTAAAAAGTTAATATTTCATGGTTTGGATGATTTGTTTCATATTAGTTTCTAAAATTGTGTTTATAATGAAGAGTTAAAAAAATCTATAAGTAAGATAGTTCTTTTCCTAGTGCTATGACTGATCTTTTTGGACAACATTCAGTTTCTTTGGTTGAGGATTCCTTAGAAAAAACTTCTACCAAAAGAATAGATATCCATGGTTATGAAGAACCAGAAGTACAATCTCTTCGCTTATCTAAAGGTGGAATTAATTCTGAAAATTTTCAGAAATAATTATCTTATGATGATGGATTTTTCTTTAGAAATCATTCTATTTCTAGTGCTGTAGAGTTGGTATCTAAGTTTAGTCTTTTGAAATGATAAGTAGTAAGGATGAATGTAGATCATGAAAGATCAAGGGGATCTTTTGAAGAGATGAAAAAATATTATGTTTCAATAATAGAATTTGAATCTCTTAAAATGAAGCATCAAAGTTTGTAAGAAAACTCAATTTTTAGAGAATATTTTGATGTATTTAAAGTGGATATGGTAAGTAAAATGGAGTTGATCAGACATGAAGTTATTTCTGAGTTAAATATTAATGATATTAAAGAGATTTAGTTAATCAGTTTTCCTCATCTTCTTAAAAAGAAAAAATATCCCCACATATTCAAAGATTAATAAAACCACTATTAGGTGTTCTATATACTGTAAGTGAAAGAGTTAAAAAATTAGATTGTGGAGATAGACTATTTAAACTTTCAAAATGACTCGACCCTTTCATTTATCTTAGCATATCTAAAATCAAATCCCAAATATTCTTCTAAATCATGGTTGTTTTAAAATAAAAAATGTTCTATTGTTTTTATTTTTTTCTATTTAATGTTTTAATATTTTTATCATTTTACGATCAAATGAAAAGTTTGAGAGAAAATTAAATATCTAGAATACATTTTGATGCTTTTTATAGATAAATGGTTGTCCAACTTGGGAAACTCAAAGCAGAGTATGTTCCCAAGTCTGATTTTGGAGAATTAAGGAAATATATTGGAAGTCAATTTGAATAAGTAAGAAGTAGTTCTATTCAAAAAAGGGATTCTACTAATATTCATCCAAATTCTTCATATTTGATAAGGAGGTTTGAATCTATTATATCCATTTTTTTTCAATAAATTATTGGATTTAGAACCTATAGTGTGATAGTATTCAACTTTACACTCGGTTGGACATTAAAAAAGATCTCTTTGATGGGATGACATCTGATGAACTGGGTATTCAAAATATTTTAAATCAATTGGATAATATGATCTAGAATTTTTGATAGTTTGTGGATAATTTCCATAATTTTTTGAAAGTTAATTTGATTAAAAATATAAAAATGATCCAGGAATCAAATCCCTTGACGAATGAATGGGCATGAACCATGAATCAAATTTTTTTGGATGCTCATAGAAAATCTCAAGGAAGTTCATAAGACAATTTATGATTATTTTTAATATAAATTATCATCTAAAACAAAGACCTCACCCTAATTCAATCCAACAACTTATCCATTTTGATCCAAATATTTCATTATAATCAAGGATAATTTTGTTTAAAAAGTATTATTTCTTTATTTTATGCTTATTTATTTCGTTTTATCTACCCAAACCTATTAACTATACCCAAATCATTTTTTTCTTTGATTAAGAAAATATTCACTACCAGTGTTGTGCAATATTAATTGTGTTATATTACATTTTTCATACTTTTATTTTGATATTAAAAAAGGGAGAGAAAATTTGGGTATACACCAGATTCTTATGTATGATATATTAATTGGGGAGAATTGGAGAAATTTAGAAATTTGAAAATTTGAAAATTTAGGATAAATAAATATATTTAGTTTGGAAAACATAAATTTTATATAATATTCTATATTTATACACAATTTATAACTTTAAATAAGGAATAAAATCTATGCCATTCTATTTGTGCTTATATATCCTATATTTTATATAAGTTTTTTATATGTGTTTTGTGATAATCAAAAAAGGGGAAATTATTGGGCATGTGTTTCCAATAATATTCTTTGAATTATCATTTATTTTTATGCTCACAAATACCCTTTTTTTTAATAATAAAACTAATTTAATTCTTTTTCAATATTATATTAATTGAAAAATATAACTTGTTTTACAGTTATTTTGTGTTGAAGTTTTATCTAACATACTCTCAACATGTTTTTGATAAGTCTTGAAACATTATTTATACCCTAGGTTTTAAAAATAATATATGGTTTTTGAACCATACCTTCATTTTGGAACTGTACTTCTGTTCCCTACCTTTGGAGTGAACATATGGATCAGGTAACCTATGCTGAGGTCAAAGTATCAATCAAGAAAATTACTTTCATAAAAAAAATACATTTTATAAACTATTTTATGCTTTAACAACCCAATTTTTTTAAGTTAATAAAACATTTTAAACTATAATTTTTAAGTCTGAAGTACGTTTGATCCAGTCAACCACATAGTTTAAATTTAAGAAATTTCCCATGATTTCTATAACTATATCACCAGGAATAAATATCTATTTAACGATTGTTGATGTATTTTTCAAATTCCCTTTTTAATGGATCAAATCATTCCTATTCCTAAGGGAATTTATGATTTTATTTTTTCATTAAAATTCAAATAACCATAATTTATCAGGATATTTTTTTGGATCTATTTAACCGAAAGAAAATCGATTTTTCTTGTTAAATACCAAGATTTGTATCATTAGAAAAAGTGAATTGGTTTTTATTCTTGAATAAGTCTCTAAAATTAAAGATATATACACTTTAGATACATATATAGTTTCATCATTTTATATTTTATTGTTGTGTTTTTCTTGCTGATACATTCTTTATGTTGCTGTATTTATTGAAAATAATCTACAACCAGGATCTCTTTGAAGTTTTTATTTCTTGATGAATTTTATCTAATAAGAATAATATTTGTTTTATATCAATTTATTCTACATTTTTGAGTTGAATTTTGTTCTAAAAAAATCAACTATTTTTGTTACTTAGAGTTTCAATTTCTTGTATTCAGTCGTGCTGGAGTGTCTGCCTCTCGTACTAAGATTTGGATTGAGAGGTTCCCTATAAGAGAACTTGTCTTTCTATAAGGTTTCAATTTCATACAATCAACTATGGAGTTTTTATGAAAATGGGACCTCTTTAGTGAAAATCACTAAGATCACAGAGAGTGTGTTAGTGGAGTGGATTCGTGGATCTTTGTACCCTGAACCACTCTAAAAATTACGGTGTTATTATTTTCTTTTTTACCACTTCATAATTTTATTAATGAAAATAAAGATGAATATATTTAATATAAATTAATAGGGATTAAGTTAATTTGGGAGAAATTTACTTGAACTCTATTCACTCTTGGGTTTATAAAATTTTATTTCTTATTTAGGAAATTTGGATAAAAATTTCATTTATATCTTGGTGTTAGTAATTATTTAACCTTTTTGTGTTTATGTTTATATGAGTTTTATTGGGTTTGTGATCATAAAAAAGGGGATATTGTTTTTAATGTGTTAATACAATAATTTAATTAATTTCATATTGATTTTTATGCTCACAAACACCCACAATTTTGTTAATAATGAAGTTACTTTAAGTGAATTCTAGGATAATTATTATTGGAATATATTTTTTAATTTTGGAAAGCATTTCAAACTTTAATCCCATGTAATTTTATTTGATTTCTTAAGTTTTTTCGTCATTTCAAAGAAATATAAAAACACAATTTATAGCCTACTTTTTAAGAATAACGTATAGTTTTTAAACCCTACTTTCATTAAGGAACCATAGTTTTATACCCTATATTTAAAGTAAACATTTGAATCATAAACCCTAATTTTGGAAGCAACCCTACATTTGAGGAGCTAACATATGTTTCCTCCATCATACTTTGGGAATACACCAAATGATGTCAACCATACTATTGAAGTTCATTTCTATTCATAGAAACACTATATTTGACTCCGTTAACAATGAAATTTTAAATTAACTATATTTTCTGTGATTTCTATAAATATTTTAAATAGATTAAATATCTCTTTAAAGTTTTTTAAAGATCTATTTAAATGAATGTGGTAAATTTATCAAATATTTAATATTTCTAGGTGAAGTTATGAATTTATTTAAACATTTGAATTTTCATTATAACAATTTATCAAACTATTTTTATGGATCTATTTGTTCTGAAAAGATTAAAGATATTTGTCAAATATTGAGAGTTTCTTATTCTCTAGAAAAAGATGATAATTTTAAGATAATATTGTGAAATTGTCTCTAGTTATCTAAAGAGTTAAATTTTTTAGATATATATGTTTTAATCCTTTTCAAATCGATCGATGTGTTATTGTTTCTATTGCGGTATCTATTTTTTATCTTTTACTGCAGCTAGAAAAAGCATCTATCAGAGCTATAATTTGGCAACATACGTGTTTCATATTTTACCTAGTTTTTTTAATAATGTTTTTCAAAAGAAAAAAAATCCTTCTAGACACTGAATATTATTTTTCTTATTCTTTGTTTTATTGAAGATCATTTCATCTGTTAGTTTCTTCTATAATTGTGACCTAAACTGGTACTCAACAATCATCATCGTCAATCTATTTTATTTTTAAGTGATGGATGCTTGTACTCTGTCATGGTGGAGTGAACATTATCATTATAATATACAGATATTTTTATTCCATATAAAAGAACCATAAGGCCTTGTAAAATCATTGTTGTAAGGTTTCAACTACCTGCAATCATCTTTAGAGGTCCCTAAAAAAGGACATGCTAGTGAAAATTAGCAAGGTCACGGAGAGAGTGTTGGTGGAGTGGACTAGGGGATTTTAAGGCCCTAAAACACTATACAAAAAAGTGTGTTTTTCTTTATTTTATTTATTTACCACTTCTTACCAATATTTAAGAGGGGAGGAATGGATTTTTTTAAATAAATAGGTATGTTTTGATTCTATCAAGTTTTTTTGAAAGGACACAATTCACCATCCCTCTTATGTATTAATATTATCCATTTAAAACTAACAATTTTATGTTCTAAAATTCAACACATATCATAGGAATGTCCATCACAACATATCATCTTGTTCATATCCTCTAATTTATTTTTCCGAGGATTTTTACATTTAGGATTCTTAGTGCTTCATTGGTTGGAAAATCTTGAATCATTTTGGATTCATTATCTTGGGGAGTGGGATGTTCATGTCCCTTATTCTTGGTTTCAGGTTATGGAGTCATATAAGTAATAAATTTATTGTTATGGGTGAGGTAGTCTTGGTGATTCCATGTGTTCTATGTTTTCAATAATTGTGGGGGGTAGTTGCATAGTGGGGACAATTATGACACTCCAAATGTTTCTTTCCAATATATATTTATTATGTTAACTTATTCCTAGAGTTTAGAGTGTTTTAGAGTAAAATTTTGAAAATTTGGAACTTTTCTAGGGTTTCATGATTCAATGCATGGTTTTTAAATCTATGTAGAGAAATCCATGAAAAATATACAATTTTTTTATAGTGGTTATCACATAGTTACCGCATGATTTGTAAAATTTTATGAGTAAACCATGTGACTTACTTAGTTTTATAAATTTTGGTCATTTCAAGTTCTTTTTAATTATGGGTCTTCCCTTGGATTCCCCTCTTCAAACCCCAAACCCTAGTCATGGTTACGCTAATTTAGGAAGGAATTTTTATATTTTGTTATTTTATTTAAGAGAAAATTAGATTTATGCTATTTTAAATTCTATTTTTTTCATGGAAAATATACTATATTATATATATATTTTCTTCATCAAAGTATTTCCACAATATTATTTATTTTTCCTTTGGTATAATGGTTGGATTAAATAATTAAAGGTACATTTAGATTCTAGTTTATGTTATATGTATTCAAGGCGTTTGATAAAATTTCAATGATGGTTTTATTTCAAATAAATGATTTATTTATGATGTTTTTTTGTCAAAAATGATTTTCCAAATGATGTTTTTTATGGTTTCAAGTATTTACATTTTTTAAAAATGGGGTTGTGTTTGATTGATTGAATTTTTTTGTAGTGTTTTTTATTATTTAATTATGAAAGTTTCTTTTTATTATTTATGTGTTTTTTTAAATTACTTTTTTTTAAATATTTTTTTAAAGAGTTATTCCCCAAGTCATGAGTATTATTTTCAAAAAAAAAAAACAATGGCCCGTTTTTCACTTTATATAAATAAATTTTTTTATTTAACAGTTACACCCATGTGATCCATAATGTTATCCATTGTTTATGACTATATATATATATATATATTTATGTATGAGTGAAATGTGATTTATTTTTCTTATTATGGTAAGGGGGATCATAATTAAAGGGGTAATCATAGGTTGAATGGATATTTTTATTGGATATTGTTACTTTGGGATATGTTCTTATCATGTAATTTATGTTTTCGTCATTATATCCAAACTCATTTAACTATTAAATAAAGAACCCTAGGATACTGTGTGAGAAATATAGGGACAAATTCTTTTCTAGTTGAGTGTTTTTATGAGCTAGTGGAACATTTTTGTGGTTTGTCTAGATTTGGTATGTGTGCCCAATGAGGCACTAGCTAGCATAGACAATTGGTTATATCATTACATGTCAATTATTGTCTCATTAGTCCCTATAGTGTTACCAAATAATATGTATCATATGTTATGATCACTTTATTAGTAATTTATCATGTGTATTTCTTATTTATTTGTTTGAGATTTTTAATGATGTGTTGGAAATTTATAGTTGAGCCTTTATATTCTATGGTTTTCCTTAATTCATTATTTTTATCCCATCACGACTTCCATAGAACGCCTTTATTTTATTGTTCATTTCTTTTTACTTATTTATACTTGAATGTTGTGTATAGGTTTTAAGAATATAGATGTGTTTTTTTCTTTCAATATGTATTTTAAATGGAAAATGAAATCAAAAACTATTTTCTTTAAATTATTTTTAAACTAGTGTACTTGGTTTCTTTTATAAAAGTAATGATTATAGGTTCCGGGTGTAGTGGAAGAACGATTGGGATGACACCCAAATTTAATATTTACCATGATCAATGATTATTCCAGGATCAATACAATGATGGATTCTAGTATCCACGAAATAGAATCAAAGATTTAGATAAAGAAGGAAGAGGCCCGAAACCTTTAGAGAGGATCTTGCACATCATGTATATAATTAATTTAATTAATTTCATAAAAAATAGAATACCCAGATCTTCTGTATTTTCTTCGTTAATTATTTTGATCTTTCAGAATGAACCTTTCGAATTATCTCATTACGCTTACAAGGATCTAAACTAGAATCACTCTAGCGATGATACACACGTGCTCTGATGACCTCCGATCGACACCACTCCTTCTTTAGGTGCTAGCGGGGAAAAGCAAGTGTCTTGTGTCGGTCATTCTCGATCACTTTTTCTTTGTCCTTGAAAAACATATCTCATTCTTGAGAGGGGAAGAAAGAGGATTTGAGAGATAAATTGTTTAGCTCAACAATTTTCAATTAACCAAGCATGTGGTGTGTTCGCTATGGCATAATAGACGTACTTGACTATTTATATGCATATAACTTCAATTAAAATATTTAGTTGTATAAACGCAATTAGATAAGTTCATGAACTTAGAGAAAACCCATGATCATAATAATAATATGAAGTCACTATTTATGGTGTACCAACTTGCGCAAAATAGAATTATGAGTGAAATTTTGCGTGACAAAATAATAGCAGCGTCATTAATATTTTAACTTGTGCCAACTAATAATTATTTACCGTCTGGAAAATAATTATTTTACTACCGGACTAGCCTTGGTTCGCTCGAACTCCAATTCCATTTATTAAACACCCAAATAAATAAATAAATAATTTATTCTCTTAAATAAATATTTTATTTAAAAACTAGTAAATAAATATTTATTAAATATTCAATAAAATAAATAAATATATTTTATTTAATTAATGATATTATCATAACTTGAATAAAATTATTCCACATTTTTGAGAATAATATTTATTTCATTAACTAAATTTAAATAGAATTTAACCGAGACAACAAAAAACACTTAGTGTGCGCCCCTCAAGGATTCTTTCTCGTTGGCATTAGGCGGGCTCACCTAAAGTCCAAGAGTACTGTCTAACCATGGGTCAAGGCACCCAAGAGTAATAATTTAAAGTCACAATAATTACATCAACATATGAATGGTCACTGTGTAATACAATCCCTTTCTCTCAATATATCATCAAGAAGCTTTCATGATAGTGTCCTCAACCATTATACTTGATACGTCGTTATTTGAAAACTTGAAATAAACTCGTCGTTACACCATGGCCTTGGAATTTCACATGATGGTTATATTTCAATCCAAGGGACGAGATATCAACTTCCATAAGTGGAAGGGACTAATCCTTCCCTGACATATCTATTAATATCATGTCACTCGTGACACACCCAACGTACCCTACATCCCACCAACTATTTGCATGAAGATTTTCATCAGTAAATAAAAGTGCACGAGTCATGACACATATTAATGATAATATTAAAATCTAAGGATCATTACAAACTCTCATATATAGAAATATCTAAAGACACCAATACATGGTGAATTCCTACTGGTGGGTTTTTTCTCATAATCTTATATCTGGGAGATTACCAAGTGAGAACTTCATGAGAGGATGTCTCATATGCTTACAAGTACTCGCACCCAACAGTCCACATGCTATGTGTCCCTTCATAGTATTCCATACAACCGTAGAACTATATTTAAGAATATTTTTATAGAATTTCAAGGTTCTCATCATAGTGGGGAACTTCCATGACCTTATCAATGAAATAAATACTCTAGTACATTATTACATCATAGTCATGAAGAACAATGAACAAAATGTAATAATATGTTTAATATTTAAATACATTAAATATCCATATAATAAATGGAAAACCAGTAGGTTCTAGGACACCAACTCTTAGAAACCCCCACTTGTACTAGAGACAAATGCTTCCAACTTTCAGTCTGCTAGACCTCACATGGTGATCATGTTTCTGCTGAGTAAAGTATTTAGTCAAGGGGTACTCCACATTGTCTTCTATGGAGATACTGCTCACTGAAACTTCACCTCTCTAAGAAAAATCCTTCATGATATGATACTTCCGAAGTATGTGCTTCGTCTGCGGATGTGACCTTGGATCTTTTGTGAGAGCCACTGCTATAGTATTATCGCAGTACGATGTGATGGGATCTTTACTGCTAGGTATCACATACAGCTCTTGAAATAATCTTTGCATCCAAACTTCTTATTTAGCCACCTCAAAAGCTGTGATATACTCGGACTCTGCTATAGAATCTATGAAAACACTCTGCTTTGAGCTCTTCCAGCTCACTGCACCTCCATTCAAGGTGAATATGTATCCCGTTTGCAACTTCATGTCATATTGATCAGTCCGGAAACATAAATCTGTATATCCTCTAATAACTAGTTCCTCATCTCCTATATTAACTAGGAATATATCCTTAGTAGACCTCATATACTTTAGGATAGTCTTTACTTCCATCCAATGGCAGTCACTTGGGTCAGCTTGATATCTACCTACCACACTTAATGCATTTGAGGAATCCCACCTAGTACATAGCATGGAATACTTGATTGACCCAATCATTGATGCGTATGGAGTCCTTTTCATTATCATTCAATCCTCATGTGTCTGAGGACACATTTTCCTAGAAAGATGAATACCATGTGAGGCTGGCAATAATCCCCTCTTGGATTGTTCCATAATGAATCTCTTCAGTATCTTATCAATGTATTTACTTTGACTTAGTCTTAAAAATATCTTGGATCTATCATGATAAATCTTGATTCAAAGAATATATGCTGCATCTCCCAAGTGCTTCATGGGGAAGCATTGATTCAACCAAGCCTAAAAAGATTGTAAGACTGATATCTTTTTTCCAATAAGTAATATGTCATCAACATATACTATTAAAAAAAAGATTTCACTCACACTATACCTTTTTTAGACACAAGGATCACTTTCATTCTTGATAAAACCAAATTATATTATGGATTCATCAAAATGAATGTTCCATGACCTAGGTTATTTCTTTAATCCATAAATGGATTTATGAAACTTTCATACCTTATTGGAATCCTTTGGAGTCACAAACCTTTCAGGTTGTGTCATGTAGACATCTTCATGAAGGTTCCCATGAAGGAAGGATGTTTTGACATCCATTTTCCAATCTCATTGTCATGGTAAGCCTCAATGGAAAGTAGGATTCTGATGGATTTCAGCATTGAAACTGGTGAAAATGTTTCATTGTATTCAATTCCTTAATGTTGTTTAAACCCTTTTTCAACCAGTCATGCCTTATAGGTATTGACTTGTCCTTCCATGTTCAGTTTCTTCTTGAATACCCATTTGAGACCAACATGATTTACATTAATTGGAGGATCTACCAAAATCCAGACTTGATTTTGATACATGAAATCTATTTCAGAATTCATGGCTTCTTGCCACTTGAAAATGTTTGTACCACTTACTGATTCCATATAGGTTAGAGGATCATTATTATCAACTAATAACGAGTCACCATCCTCAATAACTAGAAAATTATACCATTCTGGTTATCTAACCTCTCTTTTACTCTTACATAGTACCTGTGTCTCTGGAGTAGATTATTCTTCCATGGGGCTTTGTTGAATATTTTACTATACCAACTCTTGTGTACCTTGAGTCTCGACTTCATCGAAGTCTATCTATCTACCACTATATCTTTTAGAGATGTGATCTATCTCAAAGAATATGGAATGTCTCACCACTATAAGCTTTTTATCTAAGGGGTTTTATAGGTAATATCCCCTTGTTTCCTTGGTGTATTCTATAAAGGTTCACTTTGTGCCTCAGGTGTGAGTTTCTTACCTGAAGAGTCCATAAAAAACACTTCACTACCCCACACATGTAAATTCGATAACATGGATTTTCTTCCACTCCAGAACTCAAATGGAAAACCATTTATTGATTTAATTATTATTTGGTTTAGTATGTGTGTCGTTGTTTGTAATACATATCCCCAAAAGGATAATCGAAGACTCGGATGACTCATCATTGATCTCACCATGTATAACATGGTGCGGTTCCTCCTTTCACTCACACCATTCCACTAGGGCGTGTATAGAGGATTGAGTTAGGATAGGATCTAAAAATCTTGTAAGAAATAAATGAAATCTTGATTAAGATATTGTCTACATCAGTCTGAGTAGATTCTCTTAATCTTTTCACCAAGATGGTTCTCAACTTCATTCTTATATTCTTTGAACTTATCAAAAGAATCCGAATTATACTTCATTAAGTAGATATATCCATATCTATAAAAATAATCAGTAAAAGTTATGAAGTATGATTACCCTCCCCTTTCTTGAACTATAAATGGTCCACACACATCAGTATGTACCAATTCAAGAAGTTTTTTAGCCCTTTCACCTTTCCCACTAAATGGGGATTTGGTCATTTTTGCCTTATAAATATGCATGAAATACGCCAAGTGGTTTTAGTTCTAAAGAATATAAATATTCATCTTGATGTAACTTTGTCAAATGTTTTTCATTTACAAGACCAAGCCGGTGATTCCAATGTTGGGTGTGGTATGAATCATATGAAGTATCTTTGTTATCGATTGACATTACTAGGTTTGTGTAATCCAACACGTAAAGACTGTTGTATAAATGTCCCCTACCAAAACAAATGATATATTTGTAAAAGAAGAAACATTCATTTCCAAACATGAAAAAAATCCACATGTATCTAATCTGGATATAGAAATAATGTTTTTAGTAACATAAGGAACATAATATCAACCCTTTAACACCAAGATCATCCTATTTGGCAATATGAGGTGGTAGTCCCTGATAGCTACAAAAACAAGTTCGTCTCCATTGGATGCTCGTAGATATACCTCTCCTCAGTCAATCTTTATGAATCTACTTGGTTCATGTATTTGGATACATATGTGAGCACCATGAGCTATATCTAATAATTTTTTTTAGAAACACATAGATTTCATTCAATAACAAATTCACCTGAAGCTTCCCCTTGCTTCTTAGGATGGGTGCAGTTCTTCTTCTAGTGGCCCTTCTTGCCACATGAGAAACAAATAGACTCTTGTTCCTTTACCTCCCCTTTGATCTTCCTTTTCATGGAAGGCCATGAATATGCTTTGGGATTAAAGCTCTTCGCCTTCCCTTTCCTCTTATTCACCATAAAGACATAAGGCTTTTCATGCTTCATATCTTTTTCCACATGGATAATGAGGATAATAAAATTAGATAGAGACTTCTCAATGTTGTTCATATTGAAATTGAAAACAAAGTTAGAGAAGATCTGAGGGAGTGATGCGAGAATGAGATCAGTGCCTAGTTATTCGGTGAGTTTAAACCTGAGAAACTATAGGCACTCAAGGTGGCCAATGAGCTTGAATACATGAGGCCCAACTGTGGAACCTTCTCCAAGCTTACTCAGAGAGAGTGTCTTAGAGATCTCAAACCTTTCCTGTCTTTCTATCTCCTAGTAAAGACCATAGGGGTTCTAGAGCATGCTATTATCATCCATGTTTTCATGAGACTTCATGAGATCACTAGACATTAATGATAACATCAAACATTGAAATTTGACCGCGTCGTTCATATGTTTCTCATAGAATAGGAAATCCTCATCACTCGCCTCTTTGTTAGACAGATCAGGTAATGTTGAATCCAGTACATAAGACTTTCATTCATGGAATAGGATAACCAGAAGGCATTAAAACCATTTCTGGAAGTTACTTCTAGTGAGGATGTTTTATTTATCCAGAATTGATCGCAAGGATAATGTGGTTGACGAGCTTGTCATTTTTATTCTACAATTAAAAGATCTGATCATTAGTACTTTCTTGATTACATTTTATGAGAAATAATAAATTTCTATTAAGTCTCACAATATTTTATCAAGTCCTAGTGGCCCTCACAATTGAACTCATAATGTCCAGTTTCCTTGACATTCTAGTGGTAAGTATCCATATTCCCCTTTGCGTAAAACCAACAAGGGTTGGTGAAGATATTAGAAGGTATTTAGGTAGGTAGGTCTTTTCCAATTACGAGCTTGCAACTCCTTGATCTGTTGAGTGGACTCCTCAATCCTGAAATCCTGAATTTTAGATTTCCTCAACTCTTGCCTCCAATAACACACCAAGTCTAGCAAGGGATACTACTCTTGATGTAATATGGTTTAGTCAAACTGAAACCGTTCATAAGGGTTTCCTGTATAAAAGTAAGTGTCCCAACAAGGGTTGGTCAAACACAAAGTTTTATTGAGTTTTTCCCTTAATCATGTAACGGAAGGCTTCACCTGACTTAATATTTTTTTTGAGGTATTTTTATCTCTTATGAATGTATTTATTATTATCATTATCTCATGATTGATAATATTAAGTAGAACTTACTTAAGTGATTAACCATGTCTTGATAATATTTACGCATAAGTCTTTCTTATTTTAGTTCCATCTTGCATTCTTGTTTAATTCATTAATTATGTGATCGTGACAACACATCCATAATGATAGACCATGAAACTAAAAAAAACAAAATAAAGGGCATGATCATGAGAATTTCTAATGGTTAGTTTATCTAGCAGTTGATAAAATAACCTTGACCTAAGGAAGAAACATCTTGAACCTTTTGGGTTTGTGTTTACAGATTTCCACCTATCAACCTTTGTATCTCCTATGACTGGTTTCATCTTGGCTCCATCTTGAACCACCTCCACAAGCTTGGGAGTTCCATCCATTAAATATGCCTTTTTTTAAAACTCACATGTAGCTGAGGGGTAAAAAAGGGGTTTTACATAAAATAAACCTTAGGCACGGAGGTCCTACATATTAATGAGGTGAAGGCTTGCAGGCCAAAAAATTTAATTTAAATAAATAAATTAAAATAAACTATCCACTTACAAAGGTCTAGGTCTAGCTCATGATCATCCATACATGCAACGATATTTACACATAAATAAAACTAGCATTCAATTATTTAATCGTTATTGTTTAAGATAAATCAAGCTCGAATCAATTAGTTATCATATTTAATTAATCAGTCATTTTATCGTAAACCCTTTTCTAAATTTCATTGAGATTATCATCCATAATAATTTTAAACAAATAAATTCATTTAAAATTATCTTTGTACATAACTTGTACCTTGGAGGCAACCTGGTGAATTTCTATTCATAACTACCCAATGAGTAGAAATGAACTTTACGTAAATGTTAAATTATACAAACATATATAAAACACCTATCATGTGTTGTGACTCAACTTCACGCATGAACTTTGGGACAGGTATCAAGGGTTTGTATAATCTAATAACAAATTTTAATAAATCTACATAATTTGGATGAGTACATGGCATGTAATTCTGACTACATGGTGTGTAAAATCGTTCACTGTCTATCTGAAGTACACACCAAGGGACATGGCATGTATATGTACTTCGGAAATCTTTAGAGTACATAACATGTTCAGTGGACCACATGCCATATAGTATCCACGTTACACTATTTCCAGCCAGGAAATCCATGTATGGGGTACACGGTCTAACCCTAACCCAATGGGACTACATGTTGTTTGCAGTGGACTACAAGGCTTGTAATCCAAAAACCGTGTGACACCTGATCCTGGTCAACACACATAGTAATTTAAGACTTATAAAGACTCCAATACATAGCTTGGTTTGGAGAACTATTCTGATGCATTGAATCTTGACTACACAACGTGTACTACCAAATACACTCTGTGTGTTCTGGTGTTGTATGACCAGGAAGATTTGGCACCTCTAGAAGTGGTACTCTATTTTATTTTAATCAAAATTAAAAGAAAATATTGTTTATGTAAAGTGAATGAGAAACGAAAGAGGAGGAACAGATCTCGAGATTTAGATTTTTAGAACGATTAACTTGGAACAACTAAATTATTAAATGTGTAAATCATCAATGAAATATTTAAATAATTATAAACTATGATGTAACCCATATAATACCACTTGTAGGATCTAGGTGTAGTGGAAGTGCGGTTGGTCCAGCACCCAAATTTAACTTTTACCACTATTAATGATTATTCCGGGATCAATATGATGATGAAATCCAGTCTCCATGGAATAGAATCAAATATTTAGATAAAGAAGGAAGAGGCCCAAAAAATTTATAGAGGATCTTGCACATAATGTTTATAATTAATTTAATTAATTTCCGAAAGAAAAGAATACTAGGATCTTCAGTATTTTATTTATTAATGATGTTGATTGTTTAGAATAAACCTTCAATATTATCTTGCTGCGCTTGCAAGGATCCAAACTAGAATCCCTCTAGCGGTGATTGAAACGTGCTCTGATGGCCTCCAATCGACACCACTCGTTCTTCACGTACTAGCACGGCTAAGCGAGTGTCTTGTGTCAGTTGTTCTTGATTGCTTGTTTTTTTTCCTTGAAGAAGGTCTCTCGTTCTTGAGAGGGGCAGGAAGAGGATTTTAGAGAGAATTTGTTTAGCTTAACAATTCTCAATTCACTAAGCATGTAGTGTGTTCACTATGACACAATAGATGTACATGTGTATTTATATGCATGGAACTTAAGTTACAATATTTAATTTCATAACATCAAATAAATAAATTCATGAACTTAGAGAAAACCCATGCTCATAATAATAATACTGTGTCATTATTTATGGTGTGCCAACTTGCTCAAAATGGAATTATGAATAAAATTCCGCATCACAAAATAATAACACCATCATTTTAACTTGTTCATACTAATAATTATTTACCATCTTGCAAATAATTATTTTACTACTAGAACAACCTTGGTCTTCTTGAACTCCACATCCATTTATTGAACACCCGAATAAATAAATAAATAATTTATTCTCTTAAATAAATATTTTACTTACAAACTAGTAAATAAAAATTTATTAAATGTTAAATAAAATAAATTAATATATTTTATTTAATTTATGCAATCATCTTAACTTGAATGAAAATTATTCCACGATCTTGAGAATAATATTTATTTCATTAATTAAATTCAAATAGAATTTAACCGAGACCACCAAAAAAACTTAGTGTGTGACCCTCTTGGATTCTTCCTCACTGGCATTAGGCGGACATGCCTAAAGTCCAAGAGTACTATCTAGCAACGTGTCAAGGAACCTAAGAGAAAGAACGTAAATTAGAAACAACTATGTCCACATACGAATGCTCACTGTGTAATATAATACCTTTGTCTTAATATCTCATCAAGCAGGTTTCATGATGGTGTCATCAACCTTTATACTCAATACGTCATTCTTTGACTACCTGAAATAAACTCGTCGTTAAACCATGGCCATAGAATTTCTCATGAAAGTTCTCTTTCAATAAAATGGCTATGATATCAGCTTCTATAAATGGAAGGGACAAATCCTTCCTCGACTTATCCATTAATATCATGTCACTAATGACACACCCAACGTACCCTATTTACCTCCAACTACCTGCATGATAGTTTTCTTTAGTAAATCAAAGTGCTTGAGTCGTTACACATATTAATGATAATCTTAAAGTCTAAGGATCATTACACACACTCTCAGATAGAAATATCTGATGATGCAAAAACAAGAAGAATTCCTACTAGCGAGTCTGTTCTCATAAATTCCTATCTTAGAGATTACCAAGTGAGAACTTCATGAGGGGAAGTCTCATCTTCTTACGAGTACTCTCACCTGACAGTTTTCATGCTATGTGTCCCTTATTTAGTGGGATTACTTTATTATTTCTTGTTTTCATTATTTAGAATTAATGAATAACTCATTAGAACCATATGTTGGGTACCACATTGAAACTCATTATATGTTTTATTTTTCAATAGAGGGTGAAATCATTCCCATCAGTTGTGATTTGATACCCTCAATGCTTTTCAATAGCCTATAGAAATCAAGAACGCACCATAGGACTTCTGGAAGGCCAATCCAAGTGACATGGAATGCTGATCTCGGTTGGTTAATTAAAAATATATTTAGTTATATAATGCTATAAACTATTTTTAGAAATAAAAAAAAATTAATTATCATATAATATTGGAATATTTCTAAAATGAATATGAAAATCAGATAATGTTTGCTCAATACATAAAAATTGACCACAAAAACTTATAACAACAATGTATTCTTCTTTATCTATAGATAAAGAAACATATAATTTCTTCTTAGAAGTCCAAGAAACTAAAAATTAAACCTATAAAATGACGCATTCCACTGAAACTTTTTCTGTCTATTTTACATCCTCCAAAGTCAAAATTAGAATAAAATTTTAATTCAAAATATGTTCTTCCAGGATAAAATAAAACAATATTCATAGAACCTTTAACATATTTAATAATCATATTAAATTTTTATATTTCTTTCTTCTTTTCCACCTTGAAATCTAGCACACATGAATACAAAAAACATTGAATTTGGTCTAGAAGTAGTTAAATATTGAAGACTACTAATAATTCACATATAAAAATTAATATGAACATATATCCTATTAACATCAACATTTAATTTTCAAGTAGTACTCATATGTGGTATTTATACATTTACTAGAATAAATCCCAAATATTTTATAAATGTATTTAGTATATTTAAATTGAGTAATAAAAATTCCATATTTCATTTAAAAAAATTTAAATTTTTAGATTTTTTTTAATACTCCCCTGAGACACATATCAAATTTGAAAGTTATTAAATCTGAAAAATCTTTACAAATATGTTCACCAGAAGATCAAAAAATAATATCATCAATATAATTATGAATAATTATAATATCATGATAATATTTTTTAATAAAAATATTAAGGTCAAATTTACCTTCATAAAAACATTTTTGAAATGAAAAATTGAAAATCTTTTATACCAATCTCGAGGAGATTTTTTAAGTCCATAATGATATTTTAAAACTTTTAAAACATGATCAGGGCATTTTTCTTGTTTAAAAACAACCTAAAAATCATCAAAAATTAAACCATTAAAAAAATATTTTTAACATTCATTTGATAATGTTTGAATCCATGATTACCAACATAATCTTATAAAATTTCAATAGATTCTAATTTATAAATTGGTAAAAAAGTATCAACACAATCAATACCTTCTTTTTGATAATAATCTTGAGAAACTAATTTGGATTTAAATATAATAATTTTTCCATTTCATAAAGTTTATTTCTAAATATCTATTTTATTCCAATAATATGTGAATATTTAAGTGGAATAACCAATTCTTAAACATTATTTCTATAAAAATGATTAATTTCATATTGTATAGTTAAAATCTAGTCATTATATTTTAAATGTTCTAAAAATCATTTGCAATAAAAACATAAATAAAAATAGAATAAAAAAATCATAAATAATTTATAGTTTTTAGTATAGATACTATATCTCCAATAACTCTATTAATAGGTATATCTTTAAGAGTTTCCCATATCCTTTAATGAGCCTATTTCTCTCCCAAAACAGGTGCATTCAACTTTGAATTTTATTCTTCTCCAAAATTGAATTCTCAAAAGACATCTTCAATCTGGTTTTCGAAAGTTTAATGATCTTTTAAATCTATTTCATCAAAATTAACATGTATATATTCTTCCACAACCATATTTATTTTTATTATGAACTCTATAATATTTACTAAAATTAGAATAACTAAAAAATATTTTTTTTTCATCATATTTATAATAAAAAATTTCTATATTATATTTAGTGTTAATGGAAAAAAATTAAAAACAAAAAACTTTAAAACCTAAAAATTTATATTTATATTTCATTTCATAATTTAAAATATTTTTTTGTTAAAATAGATTTTAAAATAATTTTTTAAAAAATATAACAAGCTGTATTCGTAGCTTCATCCCAAAAAATATTTATTTAATATCTACCTTTTTAACATAGTCCAAGAAATATGTTGTAAGGTTTGATTTTTTCATTTTACAAACTCCATTTTTGAGAGGAGTTATTGGGGTTGAAAAGTTATTAGAATAATAGTTTTGTTGATTTTTTTTCAAAATATCGATTCTTATATTTTAAAACTCTATCACTATTAATAGAAAAAATTATATAACCTATTTCATTTTGAATCTATTTATAGTAATCTGAGAAATTTGAAAAAGTATTAATTCTATGTGAAATAAAATAAATCAAAGTAAATATACTAAAATAATCTATAATAGAAAACAATTCTTACCACCGAGACCTTATGTTTTGGTAGGTTTAAATAAATCAGGGTGACCAAACTATAGTGTTTTGTCAATGATCATTTTCTTGATTGAACTAAATAACTCTTTATCGTGTCTCCCTTTCACTCAAGCATCACACACATAAATATTTTATTTATTTAGAACCAATATTTTTAGTATTTTATCATGATTTAAGATTATATACAACAACCTAAAAATAAATTGATTGAACCTTCTATGACAATAAATATTATCTATATTACAACATATAAACACTTTACATGTTAAACTATTAGTTCATAAACGTATATAATATAGATGTTTTCCCTAGAGTAAGTACCCATGCCACTATGGGTCCAATTGGGTTATTAAAACTTTTTTTAGGTACCCATACAAATTTTAAACAAGTATTTATAGGTATTCTGGGAGATAAATTTCTATAAATATGATGATTATTATGTCTAAAATATTGTCTAAATATAAGTGAGAATTCACTAGAATAATGTACCTTAATCATATAACTTAAAAAAATAGTAGTATAGATACAAATTTTTAATTTTTTATAAAAAAATATTTTGTACATATGAGGTAATTTAATATCATAACCAATACAATATTTTTTTGGATCTAATTAAAAGACTTAATTTTTCACAAGTATTTCTTTTTAAAAAAATTAAATTGAATTTATATTCAAAATTTAAATTTTAATATTTAGTTTTTTTCAGCTTCTCAACAACCTTTAGATAATTATATTTTTTTCATTCAAATTAGAAGTGATATTTTTAATCTTATCATTTTCTTATAAAATATCTTTTTTTTCTCAACAAGTTTATTATTACTTACTTTTAGTTTATTATATACTTAAGTAACTATAAATGTATATCTTCTTACTCTATAAATTTATTTATTTAACTCATCAATACTTGGTTTACCAATATCAAAATAAGTATCAAAATATACCGAATAAAAAACTATAATCACTAATCCATTTCATAGATTCCATGAAACACAAGTTAGATGATTATTTTTTATTTCTAGATTCTTCACTAGAATCAAATTCTTCAATACAACACCAGTTTGTAGTTAAATATTTTTTATTTTTTATTTTTGAAATTTTTATCTTTATTTTCATCCTTAAATCATGGAAAATACAATTTGATTTTCCCTTTATTTCTACTCTCTAAACTTCTAAGATATTATAAATTATATTTATAATTTTTAATAAATATCTTATTACCTCTGTAATCATCACTCGTAAAATATATTCTAAATCGATTTAAGAGCCCTTTATTTATTTTGATTCCTTTATAGAATCTAGTCAAAAGTTGAGATATTTTTTCTCTTTTACTTTCCTAAAACATAGAATCAGAATATTAAGATGAAATAAATTTATCAAATTTGATATCTGCACCTTTATTATTAGTTTTATCTTCTTCATATATATATTTTTCAACTCCAGTTCATATTAAAAAAGTGAACCAATGAGTTTATAAAAGAGTTGATTCCTTGAAATGTTTTCTTTCATCAATGTAAAACTTATCAGTGTTATACTTATTGGGTAGAGATCTTGGAACTCTTTAAATCATAACAGTATTTTCCAATGCTTCTCCTCAAGCAGTAATCTCATTCACAATGATGGTGGATCTATAGAACATTTGATTGATAGTTTCATTTTCTTCCATCTTTAAATCTTGTTGCTCAACTTGAAACATTCCTAGATTAGTTATTTATATTTTATCTATAATATATTAAGTAAATTTCAAAATTCATCAAATGTCATGAGTATTTTTACAATAAAACTTGTGAATAAAAGTATTTATACTAATTCAATAATGAAGAATATTCTTGATTTTATAGTTATTAACATACGTAACTACATAATTACTAGTAATAGCATTGGGGTCCGACTCAGGTAATTTATAAGTTTTCACTGTTGTGGTCTAATTTTCATTTCTAAGTTGTTTAATCTTGGATTCTATTCATTATTTGAAATTGTTCTAGTCATTACCATCAAAGAAAGGTGGTTTATGAAGAATCCAACTATCATTTAAATTTTGATATTCTGTCTTATAGATATATTTCCCTTATAATATTATTTCAAGGAAGATGTTGGTATATAAAATATATATACAAGAGATAATACTTTGATAGAAATTTTTGGCCTAGATGATAAGATTGAAAAAAGTTTGGGGGGTGTATTAACTCAATAAAATATTAAATTTAACTAATTTAGAAATATTAAATAATTGGAAAAATAAAATATTAAAACAATGTTTTTTCTAGAAATTCTGATAAAAAAGGATCCTACATATACTCTTCACACAACATTAAATATTTATTGGTCTTTTATTTTATAAATGAGCTAACTTTTTAAGGAGAGTAACACCCCTATTATAAAATATATTTTCTAATGGATGTACAATCATGAAAAATCTTGTATTTTAAAGGGGATTCATAACCTAATTACAAAAAGTAACTTTTTAGAGTTATAATATAATTCCCAAAATCTAGTAACCTATAGTTTGTGTTTAATTTATTACATTGATACAAAATATATGGATCACATCAAAAATGATTGAACAATTTAATATATTTGAGATACTGCATATATGATTTCCATTGGAACATAAAAATATAGCATAAAAAGTCATTGAAACTTTCTTATTCCTTTCAATGAAAACCTAAATTTATTCATTGAGAAATTCTTGGTACCCTAGGGAAATAAAAACATAAGGGTGATATAAAATGATAAGTAAGCATATAAGTACAACAGAAGATATCAAAATATGAATACATATTATGGTAGAGTGAATAATAAATAAAAATTCCATATAATCAATGTATTGAGCATGAAAAATATCCATGGATATCATAAGAATTAAAATAATCACATAGATAATAATAATAGAATTCAAGGTGATGGAATGAATAGTTCCAAACATATTGTTTAAGTATAATGAATTAACCATATAAAATATATGAATATAAATACAATGCACAAAAAAATTTCCTTAGGAATCAATAAAAATATGTATTGAGATAAAAAATATAGAATTTAAATACTTTCCCAATCAAAAAATGGGAAAACATAGACATAATCCATCCAGAGAAAGGAGGTGTATGGATAAAAAATACATAATCAATATAGAAACTATAGTGTATTTTCAATGTTATATAAAGTACCCCTGTCAAATAAACACAAACAATTTAGTGGAAATGGTAATTTCAAAGTGTTGGATTTTCAAAAGACTCTAGTAATTGATCTTAATATTTTTCATTAGTAAGAGACCATAATAATGGCATAAAAATTCTTCATTATGATTTGTAAAGAGCATGTGAATTATCCAAATAATATCCCTCAAGAGTGTCTAGACATGTGTGAAGTATTATGCCCACTAATCATACACTAGAGTGATTTTTTTGTTTAAAAAAAACTAAAATTTTTCAGGGTGATTACCCCTAAGTGCATATATTCCATAAACACATACACTTTCTAGTATTCAGTTAGGGAATCCATCACTAAGAAAACCACAGACTCTTTACTTTCCCAAAATTAGTATTTTAAAGCATTTTTAATGCTTAGGTAGAGAATTTAAGGAGAGTAAATTTCATTAAAAATCTATCAAATGAATTATAATTCCACAAAATTACAAGCATGATTAAATTATAATAAAGGTTTGTAATTTAAAATGGAAGGGGTGGAATGAGAACCCTTATGTTAGAAAAATAACAACATTGGAAAAAAGGTTATAATGAGAGTGTATAAGTAGTATCCCATTAAGAAAATATAAAATGAGAAATAATACCATGAAATTGGAATCAATGAGATATGTGGAAATGGTATTATGATAAAATAATTTTACTTAAAAAGGAAAGAGAATGATTTTAAACCCTTACCTTGAAAATATATTTCTTAAGGCTTAGGAGGGATCCTTAGAAACTTAAGAACTCTTTGGGAGGGATTTAAATAGGAATATTTAAGGGAAATTTGAGATCAATTCCTTTTGGGTAGAGATGAATTAGATAATGAGTTTGAGTGAGCTCCTTTTATTGGTGAAAATGAGGGATTTTCCATGGAAACTAAAGTTAGGTATGAATTTTTATCCTATAAAAGGTATTATATAAGGTAAATGTAAAATCGAATTAGTAAAATTCAAGCCTCATTAGATTACCCATTTTAACACTTGTTAATATTTATTAAATATTAATCATGGTTATTATTTTATCACTAAAAATGAAATATGGACCTTATTACACAATTTAAACAAGATGAATCTAAATTTTGGTTCCATTTAACCTAATTAAATTTCTAAATATAAAAAAAATTAAATTTTAAATGAAACTATATATTGTTTAGGAAAACTAATTTGAAAATAATAATTATGAATAGGGAAATATCTGTTTTACCATGATAACTAATATTTACCATGGTAACTGAATTTTATACTAAAAATAAAATTATCCTTATTAAATAATTTGAAAATAATAATTATGAAAATGGAATTTTTTTTTCATTAAATTTAAAAAATCAATAAAATAAATAAATTATAATATTAGTGCATGCAATGATTGAAAACCCCGTTTTTAGAAAAAAGTTTATTTTTAAGACAAAAATTTATACGTGGGATAAATTTATTAATGATTTTGGTTTTCATGACATAAATTTATTTGTTATAAAATAACTAAAAGTTATGTGGAATCCAAATAAATATTAAACCAAAATTTACCCAAATAATATTTAATTAAAAGAAAGGTCTAAAAACTATTTTGTTGAAAATTATTACTTTTGTCCTTAAAATGTTAATCAATGGTTTTCTAAATTCAATATAGTATTTTTAAAATATAAATTTTTAATTCCTAATAATTTGATCAACTAAAAGTTATTATATACTTTTTAGTCTTTTGTATATGCATTTACATTTTTGGTAAAAAATGTATTTTTCATTATTCATATAAAAATCTATTAGTTCCAAAAATTCCAAAAATTCACCCTAAGAGGATTTTTGACATAATTAATCCCAATATGAAATCCATTTTATAAAATATAATTTCTATAATTTTTGAATTTAACTTTGAAAAATAAGTATGAATAATGGATCTTTAGACTATGCATTGTGAAATAGTTTTTGAGATGTAGTGTTTACCTGCTAGAGTAAAGTCTCATGTATTTAATTCTACCCCTTTATGATTTATCCAATGGACATTCACCAGCTGAGTTTTTTGATTTCATCACACTTTCTATATAGTGTTGAGGATCTGTATAGGCTCTTCATTATATTGCAATTAAAGTTCTAAATATATTCCTTCATGTGTGAGTACATATTTTAAATCTAAAATTTACTACCTCTATAATGAAATAGATAATATTCTGTATACTTTAATAAGGTTGGTTTTCCTAACTAATTCATAAGAAAAAACACCAATTATCTCTATAATATCATCAGGCTCAATATACCTGGATATTAACTTCCACTCTTTACTAAATCGGTAAAATCCCTTACATGGGGTATATTTTAATAATATATGATCCCCCACTTGAAATTTCAAGTATTTCCTTCGACTATCATCATATCTATTTTTTTTGTTTTGAGCTTCTTTGATATGATTCTAGACAATCTAAACTTTCCTAGTTGTCCTCTCCACAATTTCTGGGCCTACTAACGTCCTTTCTCCAATTTCTTCAAAAATAAAATCAGTACTAAATCTCTTCCCATATGATTCCTTATATGGTTCCATATGGATTCTCAAATGGAAACAATTATTGTATATGAATTTCACCAAATGTTGATACCGATCCCATGCACCTTGTAAGTTAATAGAATGTGATCTCATCATGCATTCTAATATCTAAATATTTCTTTAATACTACCTATGTATTTGGGGATAATAGTTAGTGCTTAAATTTATCTTAGTATTTGAGAGCCTCTTCCAAAATTTTGATGTGAAATGAAGGTTACGATATAATACAACAGATAAGGGTGCACTATGAATTCCTAATAATTCATTGATATAGATCTATGTAATATGTTAAATAATTAATTTCTACCCTATTTATATAAAATTTATAGAATTGTATAGGTGATCTAAAATGGCCCATATAATGTTATTCCTTTTAGGAGTCTTTAGTTTTCTAGTGAGAAAGTCCATTTTTACATTTTACCCCTTACACATTGATATAGGGATAGGTTTCATAACTTCTTTAGGATTTTTCCTTAAGCCTTTACCTATTGAAATACCAAGCATTTAGACACATAGTATATAATTTCTTATTTCATACCATCCCACTAGAAATTTTCTCTTAAATCCCTATATATGTTTGTGCTATCAGGGTGTATAGAGAAGTTTGAGCTATATGCTTTATCTAGTAATTCTATTTTAACTCAGGTATGGATGAACCATACATTATTTTTCCTGAATTTAACACATATTATTTATAATAAATTTCTATTAATCTACTATAATTCATGAATTTAATTCTCTTATGCAAACCCTTATCCCTATGTTAGAATTTATTTATCTTCTCTAGTAAGCATTGCAATGACTTGATTTTTTCATCCTTATGTTAAAACTATGTCCAATGGATTTATCCACACACAACACTAAAAACAAAAAAATATAAATTGTTTTAAGGTATTCATAGAGTTATTAAAAATAAATATTGATAATGGAATTATGATATATATATATAATGAAGAACAATAAAAATAAAGTTTACTCTAAATATCGACTCAACTAGTGCGACTAAGAAACTAATAGAAACATTTTCTTAAAATTTACCTCTTTTAAAGTATTATATATTTTGAAATGAATAAATTACTAACACTATATTAATTAGTAATTTATAGGAAAAAATAGTTAATATACCAAAATTCATTTTCCTATAAAAATAACTCTTCACCATATTTTCTGTTTTTAAATAAAAATAATATTTATAATTTTTATAATGTGAATTTTATAAAATAATTTTTTTTGGATTTATAATTTAAATATTATCTTAATATATTTTTTTGGATTTTTCTAGAATGTTTTATTTTTATATGAATAGTGAAAAATACTTGTTTTTAAAAATAACATGACTTTTATGAAATTATTAGTATATAAGTATCAATTTTCATTTCATGAAACATTTTTCTAAAAACAATTTTGTATTGTTTAAGTTTATTTATAATTTTTTTAATTTATAATCCCATATTCAACATTTTATAACTTAAGTTATATTTCTTAAAAAAATTATTTTTAATACTACATTAATTTAGTATTTGAAAATTAATTTTTATCACCATTAAAATTTCAATAAATTAATGTATTTCAAATTTGGAATCATTAGGTCAAATTTATATATAGACATGATGTTAAATAAATCTAAACAAGTTCACGATGATCGAAAAAATGAAAAAATAAACTATACATTTATATATAGACATGATGTTAAATAAATTAAGTTATGATATCTCTCTCTATATGCCTTAATTTATCACTCATTATTATTATATAATTATATTATATTCAATATATTTGTATAAAATGTATATACCTTGTTTATTTCATAATTATTTTATGGGGATATACATGTATTAAATGTTATGTTCTTAATTCCTTTTGAAAACTGATTAAAGGGAACTCTTAATTATATTAAACATTTTGAAATACACTCCATAAAATTTTCTTAAGCCACCAATATTTTTATAAAATTTCTAATTTTATCATGAAAAACTATTTTAGACAATTTAATTTATAAAAAAATAATTCCTCTTTCCTCTTTAAAGACTCTTTAATCTTTTCCTTTAAACTGCATAAAAGTGGATTATTTATTCCATATGTTTGATTATTAATGTGGCACACATATGCATGAACTTGTTATGATGGGTGTACCTAGATAGATATCCAATGCATTGGTTAATTTTTATTCTCATGAGACATTGTGTATGGGATTAGGTAATAAACCTAATCCATTATGGGACTTTTATACCATGTGATATAGTCTTAGTAGTTAGATTTGAATCATGTTATTGTCGTGTTATATATTTCTGACACATTCTAGTATTTCCATGATATTATGATTTCATGTTCTATGTGTTATGCTTCCACATGTTTATTCATGATCCATTCCATTTATGTTATCATGGTATGCATTTAAACTCATGTTCTCTGATTTATTCCCATATTTTTCCTGAATCGTATTTCTAGATCACCCCTTTTGTTTATGTATTCCCCAGGTTATACTATTCAATTATATGATCTCAAAGTAATTTATGATATTGTTATAGGTATTAGTAAAATGATGTTTTATTTTGTTTTCATGTTTTTTAAATTTGTACCGAGTATTCCCATGACACTAGAATTTTCAATATTTGGTTTATATTTCATGGATAAATATACTTAAAATCATGTAATATTATGTATAAATGGATAAGGTCTTTCTAGTTGGTATTAGAGACACATTCAAGTTATTTTTGGGGATTAAGACAAGAAAAATTTTGTAATAACCCTAGGGATAATTCTATCACCATGGATAACCTAGATTAAAACTTAGGAAATCAAGAGTTAGGATAAAATTCTCATTTTTATATTATTCCTTCTATATTCATAGTTTCCTTTTTATATTTCCATTAGCTACCTATTCGAGCCCCCTAATTGTATTTTATTTATTTTATTAGCCAATGGAGGGAAAAAGGAGAACCCCTTCCAAAAATCAATGTCATATTCCATGTGAAAATTACACTAATGAGTTTCCAAAATTGATGAGAATAGGTGCCTTGGAATTCATGACAGAACTAGATCAAGTTATGAATAATAACTTGAAACATGTGGTATGATATCCTTATCCTAAGAAATGGAAATTTGTGTCCAAATACTTTATCTGGTATGGGCCTCTATGTTTTTTGGATCTTATGATCCCCTCATCCTGGAAAAATGGATTAACTCCATTGAGAATAAATTAGTTTTCCTCCAATGATTAAAAGAAGAGAAAGTTGTTCTGGGAGTTTTTCATTTTTATAGGGAAGCTGATCAGTGGTGGACACTAATCAAGAACCCAAAGTCTATGGATAAAATTGATTCCATGTTTTTGGAATGATTCAATAAAAATATTTTTTAATAAATATTTTCCCTAAACTCTCCATCCTAAGATGGAGAGGGATTTCATTATACTAAATTAAAAGGAAGATGAATCTATCAGGGCGTATGAGGGAAACTTTACAATTATTTCACGATATGCCTCCAGCTATGTCATGAACACTGAAAGTAAGGTGGATTGATTCTTTGGTTGATTAAATCTGAGTCTAAAATGATCCTTGGTGATTTGATACTTTGAAAGCTATGAGAAGATTATCCATTGTTCCCTTAAGGTTGAGACATAAATTAGAGACTCTCAGTGGTCTCATGGGATTGAAGATAAATAAGAAAAATGGATTTTAATATGGGAGGATCAATAGATAAATTCTATGAAACAAAGAAAAACCAACATCTCACATGTCAAAAGTGTGGAAAATCATCCCAGGAAATGTCTAATGGGAACCAAGAGATTCTCCAAATGTGGAAGAGTGGGGCATTAGGCTAATTTTTTCTGAAAGGTTTTGAAGAATCACACTAATATATAAGAATATAGGATGGTTCAAATAAAAAATAAGTTTATATTAAAATGTTTCAACTAAAAGGAACACATGAATTGTGTGATCCAATTCCCTAAGCTACGTATTTTTAGAGAAAATCAATGATAATGGCCTCCTAGGAAGAAAGGAAGGGAATATTCCATCACTACTGCTAAGGTGGAGCCTTTAATTATATGGTGATAGGTACTCTAGTTATTCATTCAATAATAGAGAACATACTATTTGATTATGTTTCTATGAATTATTAAATATCTTTCAATTTTAGTGGAACTATTCAAATACGACATCAAAATATAGAAGTTGAGTTATCTGTGAGAACAAAGAAAGAGAAAATTGTTGCATATAAAGTACATAAATCATCCCTGGTTAATGTTTTTGGACTAAACCTCCAAGAAAATTTAATCTTACTTATGAGGAATTTGATACCATACTAGGCATGGATAAAAAATCTTTATACAAAGTCGACATCAACTATCGGGAAATGGAGATCACTCTTCACATCCTGAGGCAACCCTAAATTATTTAAAAGTGTAAGGAGGAGGATGAATCTCATTTATAATCATTATCTCAATTGTGGCTAATATTTTATTATGATAAATAATATCTAGCTCAAAATATTGAGACAAATGATACGATCATGCTTGAAGACATGCCCATTGTGAGGAAATACACTGATGTGTTACCTGAATAATTGCCTATATTTCTCATGATTGAGGGGTTGAGTTAACAATTGAACTTATACCGAGATCTTTGCCCATATAAATGAATCCTTATAGAATTTCTACCATTGAGTTGGAATAACTGAAGAATTAATTTTAATATAATTTAGAAAATGGTTTCATATGCCCAAATGCTTCACTAGGGGTGAACCAGTCCTCTTTAGTAGGAAGAATAATGGATTAATTCTCCTTTTCATTAATTAGCATGAGTTCAAAAAAATCCGGATAAAGGATAAGTATCCCCTGCCATGAAGAAATGAATTTTTTGATCAACTATGTGGGGCCATTTATTTCTCTAAGGTGGACCATCCGTTAGGATATCACCAATTAGAGGAGAGGAAGGAATATATTCCCAAGACTTACTTTAGAATAAGGTATGTACAATATGAGTTTATAGTGATTCCATTTGGACTCACTAATTATCCAGTAATATTTATGGACATAATTAATAGTGTCTTTAGATATTACCTTGATAAATTTATGGTAGTATTTATAAATGATATTATAATATACTCCAAGAGTAAGGAGAAACATAATGATTATTTAAATACCATTATAAAGACTTTATAGAGGGGGAAAATATATTAAAATTATAATAAATGTGAGCTATTTATGGAGTAAGTATCATTATTAGGTCATGTTATCATCAGAAAAGGAATATATATGGACCCTTATTAAAAAATGCAATTAAGGAGTGGCCAAACCAGCTTATATAACAGAGATACATAGTTTTCTATTGTCTAGCTTGGTATTATTGACGATTTGTGAGGAAATTTTCATGATTTTCAAACCCAATAATGAGGATGACTTAGAAGAGAGTAATGTTTTTCTGGACCAGTGAATATGATGATGGCTTCTAAGAGTTGAAAAAGAGGCGTATCACTACACCGATACTTAAACTACCAGAAAGTGGAAAAATATTTATGGTATACAATGATGTTTTGAAGAAGGGATTATGTTTTGTACTAATGAAAAATTATAAATTGATAGTCTAAACCTCAGGGTAGTTGAAATTTCCTGAGAAAAACTATCCCACACCTGATTTGGTGTTGGCGACTATGATCTCCATGTTGAAAATTTTCCAGCATGATCTATATGAGGAGAAGTATGAGATATATATTTATTATAAGAGTCTCAAATATATATTCACATAGAATGATATTGATATGTGGATCTGAAGATGGTTACACCTCATAAAGTATTACAACCTCTTAGTATAATACCATCCTAGTAAATCAAATAAAGTGGAAGTTTATTTAAGTATAAAGGATCCTACAAATTTATCAGTGATGAGAATTGAGAAGGATCCAATCTTCTTAGAATTTTAAAGGATGGACATGAGAATCATAAAGGAAGTTAAATCATCATTACTTTCCCAAAATAATCTTTCACCCATCACTTATGGAGAAAATATTGGATTCCCAAATAAATGATGTGGAAATTCAGAAAAAGGTGGAAGTTATAAGAAAGGGGAAATCATAAAAGTTCAAAATTGGTGAGGAATAATTCATAAGATTTGTCTCACGACTATATGTACCATCAAATAAAAAGATAAATAAATTTGTTTTGAATGATTCACATTGATCTACCTTCTCTATTCACCTTGGGAGCACAAAGATGTATTGATATCTATGAGATAACTATTGGTGAGACAATATGAATAAGGAGACCACTGAATATGAATTTAAATGTCTGGTATGCCCTCAAATTAAGGCTAAAAGGAAAAAGTATAAGGTAATGATGAAACCATTACCTATACCTACATATAAATAGAAAAATATCACTATGGAATTTTCCACTGGAATTCCAAATACTTCTAGAGTAAATAATTCTTTATGGGTCATTATGAATCATGTTAAAAATATTTCTTAGTTTATTATGATTTGAGAAGACTTATTACTTGAATAAATTTCATGGATATCCATCTAAGAAGTGTTGAGGTCGTATGAAGTACCATTATCGATTATATACAATCATGATTTAATAGTTACTTCCATGTTTTGAAAAAATTATCTAACATTTTATAAAAATTTGATAAAATATCTTTGAAGATAATCATCGATGGGATTTATATTTTGAGTTTGGTGACAAGGTTGTCCTCCATATATTTCTATGGAAGAGATTCATGAGATTTGGGAAGAAAGAAATCCAAGTCCTAGGTATATCAGCCCCATCAAGATTTTTGATTATGTTGGAGCTATATCACATCGACTAGAACTTCCGCCCACCATGTCTCAAGTATATGTTATTTCCACATATCCTTATAAAAAAATTACATACTAGATCCCCCACATATACTAAAATCAGAGGTGGTACAACTGGAAAATGATATCTCTTATGAGGAGCATCCTAAGAAGATTTTAGACCACAAAGAAAAGGTTCTATGTAACAAGACTACACACCTGGTCAAGGTATTATGGATAAACCATAAGTATGAAGAGGTGACATGGGAACTGGAGGAAGAAATTAAGAATAATTACTCTCACCTTTTTTCACCTTAGTATGTAAAATAAAATTTCAAGGGTGAAATTTCATAGGGGGGAAGAATATCACGAACAAGAATTTTATTAATGGAATTTCCCTTCTTATGTCCTAAAACAAATAAATCGCATTGTAAACCAAATAAAAGAATTAGTTTTGTTAACAAATAATGATACAATAGTCATAAAATAAACCAATAATAATGTCAAATATTATAGTGAGATAATAAATAGAAAATAGTGTAAAAAATTGGTAGAATTTGGATAAGCTCAATCCACTAGAATAACCACACTCACGAAAAAGCTGTAGAAATAAAACATAATGTTAATAACAAAATATTATTTTTTAATATTAAAATATATATCATTTATAAAAAATATTATTTAATGAATAATGAAGGAAATAAGTAGTACTTATAGAAATTAAGGAACCTATTTGGCCATTATAAATCTGACCGTTGGAATAGTAATCTGAACATTCAGAATAGTAATCTAGCTATTAAAATTGTAACATCATATATTAGAGTATAAAATAAAATTTAGTAATATTAAAAATTAAATAAATGACATATTTATATCATGGTATAAGTAAATAATTGTTTTAAAAATGATAAATTAGGTGTTCAAATTTTTGTAAAAAGAAATGTTTATTTACAATATTATGATTAATATAATGATTTAATTTTTTTTCATAAAATAGATTCAAAAGATAATATTATGTTTTATTATAATTAAAATATAATTTTATGAAAAATTAATTAATTTTTCAGAGGGGTATAAAATCAATTATAATATTAAAAATTGTATTTTTTTTAATAAATGATGATTTTATTTAAAAAAATTCACATATTTAGAAAATTATTTTCATAAAATAGATTCCATTTTTTTATTATTCACCTTGAAAATTGGTTAAGGTAAATTTTTTATATTTTTCAGAAATATTTTAATTTTTGGTGAATAGTGCAATATAGTAATTTACAGTATTTAACATTATACATGAATTTTTGAGAAATTGATGATGTAAGAATGATGTTAGAACTATATTGAACAATTTTATGTATTTTATTATTGTAATAAACACTAATTATAGTCCTGATCCAAAATAATATACATAATAAATAAAATAATAAAAAACACCCCTCTCCTCCCCTATAAATACCACCCCTCGCTACCTCCTCTTCTCACACCTTATAAGAATTTTAGCATGCCAATATTCTACCCAATTCCCTTCTCAATACTCTTTCCCACATCTAATATGTACTAATATAGACAAAAAGACCAAATCCAAGTGCCTAAAAGTGGTTCTCAAGGAGATGATATTCAAGAGGTAAAATCATCCTTCTTTATCTTTTAAATTCTTTCTTTCTTATACCTTTATCCTCAACCCTACCCAAAAGTTACATGATAACTATAGTATCATATATATAATGAATTTTTATTATTTTAATGGAATATCCATCATAAAATCTATTCTATTATCCTTTTATTCTTCTAAAAATGAAAACATCACCTTTGATATGTCGGTTCACTGCCTCTGTTGAAAATGAGTTTTTATTTTTCATTATCAAATTCAAGGATGGTCCTAAAAAAATTGTTATGGTTAAATAATATTATAATACATGTATTATAACATTTCTCATGTTATGGAACTAATATATATACATAATATTCAATAAAACAAAACTAGCTTGTGATGATAAAAAAACCGCCAAAATAAACTAAACATATACCATTAACATTTTATCAAATTAATCATCCTAATGCTACGGAAAAAATGATATATGGGACCATTTGAACTTATATTACTTCATTAATACAATATAATTTGTCTTTTGGATAATTATTCCCATTTGAGAATAACTTCTGTGATATTACACAAGCAAACATACCATGAAACCATGAAACGAATACTCTAGGAATGGAAAAATTAAACGTTATAACTACTTGAAATGGTCATAAATAAACTAAATTAAATTATAATATATCAGATACATATCTAAGAGTCTATAAATTAACTAATTAATGAATATAATTTGATTATACATGACATTAATAACAAGTGTGGAACACATTCAAACATAAGGTAAGGGAACTTTTGGAACCTCTATATTTCCTTTAAGTTATGATCTCTATCTATAAACCTCAATTCATCACTTAATTATTATTTTATAATTATTCTATATTATTTATTTATGTCTCAAAAATATATACCATGTTTATTTAATCATTATTTGATGGTGATATACATCTATTAAAGGTTCTATTCTTAATCCCTTTCAGAAAATTAATTAAAGGGAACTTCTCTATTTCTTACCAATTTTCAAATACACACTGTGTACTATAATTAAGCTAAAAAATATTTTTGTAAAATCTATCATTTTATCGTGAAAAATTATTTTAGTTCATTTTGGGTTTTATACAAAAAATTATGCCTTTTTACTTTTTAAATACTCTTTAATATTTCCCTTAAACCATACTAAAGTGGCTCATTTCTAAAGATTCCTAAACAATATTTTTCATATACTCACTTTAGTTGGAAATCATTATTCATAATGTATTATTAGTTTTTTACTTCATTATTTTCTAGAAATTTTTTAATCCCTTAGTTCATGGATACCATTTTGATACCCATTTGTTTCTACCTTATGACATGATTACAAAGCACATTTCTTTCCATGGGTAAACCTTATGTTTATTCCTAATGTTGGATTATTTATGAGGCACACATATGAATGAACAGGTTATGATGAGTGCACTCAGATAGTGCTCTAATGTATTGGGTATTGTTTAGTCTTATGAGATTTAATGTATGGGATTATCGAGTAAACCTAATCCATTACGGGACTTTGTCCACTAGGTGATATATTCTTAGCAGTTAGCTTTGACTCATCTTTATGTCATGTTATATCTTGCTATAACATTACAATATTTCCATGACCATATGATTTTATGTTCTATATGTTATGATTATATATTTTTATTCATTATCTACACCTTTTATGTTATCATGTTATTCCTTATAACTTATGTGTTATTGTTTAGTCTCGTGTTTTTTCCTTACTGAGATTTTTAGATCATCCCTTTTGTTTATGTATTCCCCATGTTGTCCTATGAAGTTACATGAAATTAAATGGAGTTAGAAGATAATTATGAAAATGATGTTTTATTCTTGTGTGATTTTTTCTAATTATCTATCTAGTCTTCCAAAAAACACTAGTATTTTCAATCCTTAGTTTGTATTTCATGGACACTTTTGATTAAAATCATGTAATATTATGTGTAAAAGGCTGGGGTCATTATATAGAAATATGATTGTTCCATTGAAACGTTGTATTTTAAACCACATCTGTCCAAATAAGGGGACAACAACTAAATCCACCACATAAATCCATAGGGATCTATTCAGAAAGATCCCATACCAAGTGGCTCATCATCTATGATCCACTACCCATACACACAAATCCTCACATTCCCATCACACAAGGTAAACAATCAAACTCAAAAGTGAATTTTTGTAACCAAAACAATTCCTCTAGCCACAAAATTCCCATATTAACATCTCATAAACTATGTACATAATTATTAGATAGAATAAAATGGGAATAAAACCTTAAGAATGATATGATGCTTGTGGGGGTTACTGACCCTATAGATGGGTGACCTTCACCCTAACCCATAGGGGAGTTCACTAACTAATCCTACCATTGGGAAGACACTCCCCATTCATTATAGGACCAAAAAGGGAGATCTATTCCCTATTAATGTTAAAAGAGGTATCCTAACCAACCATATGGTGAATCTATACCCACACATCCCATCTCCCCAAGAGCATCACTCATGAGGAGGGAAACCTGGTGTACATTGTGCGCTATATGTCATCAATCATGCTAGATATCCACACATTTTGAATACCACTACATCCACACCATTAATCCAATTCCACAATGGGATAACTATACCTATCTGGACTATAAATACAGGTTGAGGGAGTTACCAAATCTAAGAAGGATCTCACGCTTCACCAAGTGTGACTGTTGACCAAATAGAAAATTGTCACCATCACTGTAAGAATCATACCACAACTTGATGAGGGAGATATTCATAAGCATCACCTAGTATGAATTACCCAAATCCAATATCTTCCAAGTAAAGAAATAGATGACCCACACCTAATACCATGATATAATCCTGAGGGAGTACCTATATCCAATATCCATACTACCGATAACACAAAGTCAATAGAACCCAAAGTATGAGAGGGGGGGGGGCTAAGAATAATTTGTAATTAAATTACCAATTTCCTAAAGTTACTCAAATATGCTACAAGGGATAGATAACATCCACCACTCATAATATTAACTGAACATAAAGACCATAGTTTAATGAGAGTGTACTATTAAATTTACATCCTCCTAACTATACCACTTGAACCCACTCAACACGGGGTGAATGAGGAGGTGGAGGAATCACCATTAGTTCTATTACCATAAAAAATACCCTTTAGGATACCCTATTGTGTAGATGGGTCTACTAATGACTAGAAAAAACTACTTCATTGATTTCTTTCAATATTTAAAGAGCACATAACTACCAATAAAATCCTAAATATTTCCAATATCTAAATACTTATGAGGGTTCCATGGCTTAATATTTTATTTATATCAAGGGATTACTATCCTTAATCTCCCACTACAACATCACTTGGATCCCATCATCATATCCATGTGGCTAAGATCTACATTCACTCATTTTTCATCTCACCAGTAGTCCATGATATTGAAGAGGACCACAACATTACATTCTATGTTTAAAGAGAGACATAATTGACAATTTATATGTCTAAATCCATCTATAGGGTGAGGAAACTCACAAAAAACCATAAAGTGGAAGTTACATAGTGTTTACCATAGGATACACAATGTGTACCCCCAACACCCTAGTCTAGGTGTGTACTCTTACCCACATTGGGTTTTTTATTTCCCAAATATATAATGCATCCAATAAACACACTATGTGTAAGTCACATGGTGTATTGAGTCATGTACCCTTATCTATTCATGTTGTGTAGCCCAACATGGTGTGTAATTTTATATGCCATGTACATCACACTGAGTTCCAATCCATGTACATGGACAAACTACAGGTCGTGAAGCTAAATGTCTTACATGACATGCAAAAATGGAAAAAATGTCATGTTTCCTCCATATCCAACCTAAGATGCATAAAAAACCTACAAAATGTGTTATCTTAAAACTACATGTTATTTGATTGAGATTTACAGATGTATGATTTCTGTGAATTAGCCCAATTTTCCTGTTTCACCAAAAAATCACTCCTTTATGGGTTGTAATACATCCCCAATATTAAAAATTAATAAATAATAAAGGAAAATGTCCAAAAAATAATAGTGATTTGGAAATGAAAATAAAATTCATAACTCATAAAAAATCACTAAATATTCGAGGTTAGATCCACATTTCGTGGCCATTTTCTATCGATCTAGCTCTGATCAGCCTCCTTCTATGTAGCTCTACTTCCCTCTCCATCCATCCCCTCTTAGTTCAAAATAATTAATGGGGGGAAGGGTTTCCTTACTCTCATATTAATAGGTGTAGATAATAAAATAGAGGGTATAAATAAAACCCAAAAATTAAAAATTAATTAAAATACCCATTTAAGGGCCCATCCCAATACCCATAACCCTAATGGGGTTTATACATCACTTGTGTAAAATCATACATTATGAACCCTATTAAAATGTCAAAATTTTGTTAAAAAGCTTCATTTTTGATATATTAATATTAAAATGTGATAGAATAAATAATATTTATTTAATAAATATAAAATATATTGGTCAATATTCCAGACTCATATCTCACTAAATTTCCAACCAAGGATAAATGTCGTATCCCAATACAATGATAAAATTACAATTTTTTTTAAGGATGTTATATAGGGAAATTTCTATATTATGCCTCATAAGGGCTGAGGATTCCAAAACTCCAAAATATGCTAAGCCTTCCAGCTAGAAAACTAAGGCCTCTATAACCTCCCTAGATTCTATAATTTTCTTATTAGAAAAGAAAACAACACAAAAATCTCTCCATGAATCCCCCAAACCATCCTCATGTGGGAAGATAACACACCCACAAACATGATTCTATAGATTCTGAAGGTACATATAACCACAAGGACCCAAAATACAACCCCATAAGAGAACACAACCCACCTCTATCACATATATAAGGGTCACAAAATCTGATATTCTTATTCATCCACAAATTCTAAATAATAAAAACTCCCCCTAGGTGAAGGTCCTAAAGTCATTGTAACTCCTTGTGAATTTTATCAAGACTTACCATTAAAAGCCTTCTCCTCCAACCACAAAATTCCCATAAATTCTATTTCAAAAATTTTTAATAAACCATTTGTATTAATCATATATAGTCTATCTATAAAAGAATTTTCTTTGGGGGCATCATTATCTCCAACTTTAAAAAGGGTGACCTGAAGGATTATTATACCAAGAAATTTTTTCCACATCAAAATTCACCATCAGGTGCCTCAGCAAGAGAACCACTCCTCATCATGAGATCTAATCACAAATACTCACTAATAGGTAATATGTGAACACACCAAAACTTTCCAACTCTAGTAATGAGGATAACTATAGTACTTTAACCCTTCCATTTAAACAATAACATGAACAACACACCTGCACCACTGGCATCTTCCAGATCCTCATCTGTAGAGACCCAAATCTCGATGTACATGGACATTACATTACTTTTGCGGAATACTTAATACATAACAAAAATATACACACATGGACTGTAATAGTTTAGTGTCTTTGGAAACTCGGAATATAATCTTCTAATCGTGGTTAAAGATCTTAAACATCTACCATAAAGATCTTTCCCTGTTGTTTTCTTACCTAAAACCTTTCTTGAAATCCTAGGGAAAAGAAAACATATAAAGGGTGAGCTCAAATGCTCAGTAAGGGTAAGCATGGAGAAAATAAAACAAACCATATACATTTGAACTTAAAAACATGAACATAATGTTTAAACATCGAAATCTTGAGCAATGAAATAGAACTTGGAAGTACGTAAGGAATGTATCATAATGGAACATCAATCTTGATAAAATAGCATGGGAATAAATCATGTAATTGTGGAAACCATTCAGCACTTGTTATGATTTCCATAGTAGCCAAGGCATTGCTGCCATGACCATCTTAGTGGACAAAGTCCCTTTCTGAATCGAGTTCAATCCACATTCTAGTCCTGTATCACTGAACCAGATTAACTTACCGTTATAACCATGTCTATCTCATGAGATATAAATCTTTACCCAATGCATTGAAGGGAGATATAGGTCCCACCCATCTCATAATTAAATCATTCTTAAGTGTTCCACAACATAAACATAAATCATTCATCATAACCCAAAGAATAAAATGGGTTTCATAAACATCATCCCATCATAACATAATCCATATAAAAAAATGGATATCATTTCATCATAAGAAAAGTGAAACCACGTAAATCATAGAGACATTATACTTTAAACATACACATATGAAATAATGTCATCTTAGATGGAAAATTATTTTGATAAAACATTTGTAATGAATTCTTGAGGAAAATATCCCTTCTTCTTCAAAATCAATTTCTTTTCACAAAATGTCATGAAATTTTTAAAAGAAAGATATTTTGTTGAAAATAGTCATGAAATATTTTGGAGGAATCTACATGAAAATAAGGCTTTATAAAACCGTATAAATCCTTTCATTCCATATAAGTTAAAAAAACATTCTTCTTATACTTTTTCCGGAAAAGTCAAAAAGTACCTCGTAATGTACACAAAAGAAAGATTCCTTACATACCATGTAGTAAGAGTCAAAAATGGGTAAAAAGGACTTTAAACATACATGAAACCATTTTTAGAAAACATTAACATGGATGATAAATATAACCCCAGTGAATACGTACGAATATACAATCTCAGATAAAAACGAGATTGGAAAAGTTATCCCTTACCTTAGGTCCGATATGCTTCGTACGTATCCAAAACTCCTGTATAATGATTTAAATAATGTAATTTACTTATTACAGAATCATATTCATTGTTATAATGTCATAAATGGTTGACTTATGACTTTATATTACCCGTTCTTTTGTAAATTCCATGTTAAAGCAGCGTTTTGGGTAAAATCATTTTATTTATCATACGTGTTTGGACTTGTTGTTCTTGATATTATTACTTATATCCTGATTTACTTAATTCAAGAATGTAAAACATGATTTATATATAATATATATTCATAATATACATATATATATGATAGATCGATAAATGGAATGAAATACACCGTTCATGGAGACTGTAGGTCGTACGTACGTATGAACGCTGTTTTCGTTTCCTTATTGAATTGAATGGAATTAAGTAGATGAAATACATATATATATACATAAATCCAATATCATTATTATGTCATATATTTTATGATTAATTATTATATATACTTTATAATCATTCATGAATGGTTAACATGGAGAATGAATCTCATCACATCATGGAGACGGTAGTCCGTACGTACGCACGAGCAATGATACCATTCCCATGATCGTGGAATTGTATTTAAGTGTTTGTATAATATTTTAGAATCAATATAAAATTAAAATAATCATATATAGTTATTTATTTACACCATTATGCCCATCTAAGTAAGGTGGTGGTCGAAAACAGATTACAACATGGCGTGGAGACGGTATTCCGTACGTACGCACGCACGATGATTTCATTTTCCGTAGGATGGATAGAAGGTGAAATAGGGTTGTTTCATATTTATAATAACATATAATTATATAATTAATACTGATGTTATTACTTTATAATGAGACAACTAAATAAGAATAAGTAGAAGAAGAAAGAAACTTGAGAGAATCGGAAGAAGAGATTACCTCTTCTTCGACGCACCTCCTTTAAGCCTTCTCTTAAGAAAGTAGAGTTGGTCTTTTGAGAAGACCAGAACCTTCAGAATTTTTATAAGAAAGTGTAGAATATAAATGGGTAGGGGTTGTCCGAGATTAAAGGCTCATAAGGGTGTGAATAGAATAGGTAAGGGGTGCCCTTTTTATAAGGGAGGAGAGGGGCACCTTTGGAAAAACTTAAAATATTATTTTATAATAAATCCATATTCAATTTTTAATAGCTCCAAATTGATTTATTACAAATATAAGGTGGGTATGGGTCTAAATAATATCAAAAAATATATTTTATATAGTTTTGGGTAATTATATTAACCTTATCTTTTAGTTTTAAGTCTTAGTTTATTAGATTGACATTTACCATGTCACTTTGTATTTTTATATTATATAGTTAATAAAATTACCATATACATCCAAGAGACCCCAAAGTGGTCCATTAATGACACAAATATCATGATATAAGTATTTTGGCCGAACCTTAGATTTTTAGGAATATAATAACAATTAATAATATAATATTTGTTTTAAAAACTATTTTATGACAATCTAGACACTATTTGGTAATTGATTTTTGTGAAAATCATAACAGCATGATTAGTTCGAAAAAAGTTAATTAAATAAATAATAACATGTCATATTATCCTATAAAATTAGTGAAATTCATAAAAAGTCTCAAATTACATTTATGTTTGTATTTATAACATCAATTATGTTAATATTTCATTAATAAGATAATTACTGCATCATCATTGTGTCATAAATAAATTAAATTATTTAATGTCTAAAAATTATAAATAAAATACTATTATGTAGGAAATATTTTTATATTTCTAATGAATATTTATAGTCGAATTTATCTTATGTATAACCCTATATTAAAAATTATTTAGTTATTAAACTTTGATTTTAACTATTTTAACCATTCTTTAAATAAATTAATAATAAATGTCCTAATCTAATCCAAGTAGACCTAAATGGTCATATGTTATTCCTAAGGTTGTTTTTGGTCGAATTACACTAATCAAATAGAATTAGGACATGTGTTAGGGTAATAATAATATCATTTTTATCCTTAATTACCCTTTTTACTTTTAACCGTGGTAAATAAAAGTAAAAAGTTACTATTCACCAAAAATTATTTTCTTCTAATTGAACCATATTTTAGTCCTTGATATTAACCGTGTCTCTTGTATTTTCAAAATTTCACTCACAGAAGCGAAAAAATTAAGTTTTATGTGAATTTCCAAATTCTCCTAGGAGGTGGGTAAAATACGGTGAAAAGTTCAATAAAATTTTTATATATATAAAATTATTTAAAAATGACTCCAATGAATTTCATTGAAATTATATATGTAATATGTATCAATTTTAACCTAAAATAAATTTAAATAAAATAAATAATTATTTAAATAAAAAATTTGGTTTTTAAATATTAACCCAGTGTTTTCACTATTCATCAAAAATTGAAAGTTTTCAGAAAAATACCAAAAATTCACCCTAGGCTAATTTTGATATTCCGAATACAAAAGTGAGGTCCATTTTGAAAGATAAAATTTATAAAATTCCAAAAAGTGATTATTACTATTAATAACGGCTAGTTCATAATAATATTATAATAATATATCGTTTAGTAAAACTCGGTATTGCGTACTAAACACGCTATCGTGGTAGGTCTAGATTGCGTGTAATGCAACCCAAGTCAGGTCTGCATGTAGTGAAAGATATTTTTGGTTTTGCGTATAACATAATCAAAACTTATTTCATTTATACATTAAACAAAATCTATACTTAATGTTGCATAGAATAATTTTCACAAAATGAACTTGAAATTATATGTAACACGAGCCAAGAATAGTGTTGTGTATACTACAAGCTAATACAGTATTGAGTATAGTACAATCTAATCTTGGTTTAGTGTATAATAGAACACATAAATGAAATTAAAAATAATATATCTCATAAAATCTCGGGTTGTTACATTCTACCCCCCTTAAAATGAATTTCGCCCTCGAAATTCGTCAGGGTTATAAATGGTTTATTACATGAGAGTTTCTTTCATAGAAACCCACATCATGAAAAGCAATACCAAAACTTATCTTTAAAACCTAAAGTATGAAACATAACGGTTACCCAAATCAACTAATCACTGGGTTTCCACATAGGAGAACATAGGTGAAAATATGGATATGGAATAGAAACATAATCGTCATGTTCTGGTGGAGAGTGGTAGAGAACATGGCTATGAAAAATCCAAAAATCACAAAGCCATAAATTTTTGATGATCTAGGGTACCATCTGATTCATCGGATATAAGGGCACTAGGACAACACTTTTGGTTTTCAAGATTATTTCTTTGAAGTTGAAGAATTTGAATTAGAAGAAATACTTACTTTATTTTGGTATAAGCTCACCATTGTTCATGCCTTGAACAATTTACACTTCATATCTTTAAGAAATGAAGTTGAATTTGTCTTTCGTGAAGTTTTAGCAGATCAGGCGATAGAATGATAGGTCATTCCATCTGTCTCAAACATAATTTAGAAAAAGTTATATACATAAGTCCATCTATGGTGAGATTAATCAGATATGGTTCCAAAATGGACTTATACTTCATCTATCATCCTGCATAATAAAATAAAACTAGTTTCTACTAACCAAGGGCTTCCTGTAGGCCAGTAGTAGGAAATAAAGGCCTGTCGTACTTCGGTTGTGGGTTCGATTCCCACAACCTTGTCCGATGTGATGGGTTGTGACCCGTCCTACAGGTTGTCCTTTTTTCTAAAAATACATTATAACTTTCCATCAATAATATCAAAAAAGTTCTATCCTAAAACAATACTAACTTATGTCCAACATAATCCATTCCAATCTTTAGGCTTATCCAAAATACTACTGTCCAATCTCATATTATAGTGAAAACGATTACCAGAGAGTTCATTTAACAAGCATGTTAATACCATCGTTGATCCCCATATATCATAAGATATGTCTTGTTGGTCACATTCCAAACATTAAAATGGATTAATCATGTATTCTCTTGAAAAATGAATACCCATTGAACCTTAGTGAAAACATGAGTGCTGTTAAAAGTTAACACTTTCCACATACCAAAATCCCAAAATTATGTATACTCAAACCATGATATCTCTTAGACCTTATAATAATCCTGAGCTCATGAATACTATCAAACATATTATTTCCTCCTTATCCATTCATTATGTGCATATCGTCTTCTTTCCAAAAATATCTGAATAACCTTTCATGGTTACCAGTACCATTCAACATATACTTTCAAATACTTTAGAAAAACAATAGTGTAACAATCCTTAGATTTTTCTTTCTTCCATAGTACCATTAAATTACCTATAAAACATAACTCTTGATAAACATAAATCATTCCACTACCTTCTTAAACCATTGACCGAGCTTCAACAATTCATTCATCTCACATATCATTTTTAGTCTCATCATCATCATCAATATAAATACTACCCATACAACTATGATGATTCTCTTCATGAGATTTTCCCTTAGGGCATTGGTTTGCATAATGCCCATAAATTCCACACTTAAAACATCTAATCATTGTTGATGTCTTAGAAATACCATTATCCTTATCCATGGTGTTAACTGAACCTTTTCCTCTGCACTTACTAGATTTGTGTCCTTCTTTTCCTCTCCCAAAGAATCTTCCAGTTCCTTTGAAACATTCTCCTTGACGCCTCTTCCCACATGATTTACGTGATAGAAATTTAACTTTCCTTCCTCTGTGATCATCATGAAACTCCATATTTCTCTTATTTGCTGAGTCGGGAAACTTACCAAAGTTGAGATTATTGATCATATGATGATATTTCTGATTAGGAATAATAATGATATGTGGACCTCCAGATCCAATTTCATTCAGTTGCTTATGAATAATATCATTCCATTGTCCATCATATCCTCCATTATCGTGAATCTTCCCATTCCCAGCCATTTTCTAAAACCCAAAAAGAATAGTGTGAGAGGCCAAAATCATAATCAAGGTTGATTACATTCAATATCTAACCTCTTGGGTTAAATTCTAATATCGTTGCCATAATTCTAGGACTATAACCTATACTTATACTTAAGCTTAGGGACATCCCTAGACATACCTTAGAAATATCTCTAGGGATCTCACTAAAGTTCTCGCATCCTAGTTTCCAAAGGTTGACTAATCCTTTCCTCTAATACCAACTGTAGAGACCCAAAGCTTGATGTACTGGACATTACATTACTTTTGCAGAATACATAATATATAACAAAAAACAGAGACATAAGGACTGTAATAGTTTAGTGTCTTTGGAAACTCAGAATATAATCTTCTAATCATGGTGAAAGATCTTCAACATCTCCCATAAAGATCTTTCCCTGTTGTTTTCTTACCTAAAACCTTTCTTGAAATCCTGGGGAAAAGAAAACATATAAAGGGTGAGCTCAAATGCTCAGTAAGGGTAAGCATGGAGAAAATAAAACAAACCATATACATTTGAACTTAAAAACATGAATATAATGTTTAAACATTGAAATCTTGAGCAATGACATAAAACTTGGAAGTACGTAAGGCATGTATAATAATGGAACATCAATCTTGATAAAATAGCATGGGAATAAATCATGTAATTGTGGCAACCATTCAGCACTTGTTATGATTTCCATAGTAACCAAGGCATTGCTTCCATGACCATCTTAGTGGACGAAGCCCCTTTCGGAATTGAGTTCACTCCTCGTTCTAGTCCTGTATCACTGAACCAAATTAACTTACTATTCCATCCATGTCTATCTCATGAGATATAAATCTTTACCCAATGCATTGAAGGGAGATATTGGTCCCACCCATCTCATAATGAAATCATTCTTATGTGTGCCACAACATAAACAGAAATCATTTATCATAACCCAAAGAATAAAATGGGTTTCATAAACATCATCCCATCATAACATACTCTATATAAAAAATGGATATCATTTCATCATAAGAAAAGTGAAACCAGGTAAATCATAGAGACATTATACTTGAAACATACACATATGAAATAATGTCATCTTAGATGGAAAATGGTTTTGATAAATCATTTGAAATGAATTCTTGAGGAAAATATCCTTTCTTCTTCAAAATCAATTTCTTTTCACAAAATGTCATGAAATTTTTAAAAGAAAGATATTTTGTTGAAAATAGTCATGAAATCTTTTGGATAAATCTTTAAGAAAATTAGGCTTTATAAAACTGTATAAATCCTTTCATGCCGTATAATTTTAAAAAAACATTCTTCTCATACTTTTGCCGGAAAAGTCAAAAAGTACCTCGTAACGTAAACAAAAGAAATATTCCTTACATACCATGTAGTAAAAGTAAAAAATGGTTAAAAAGGACTTTAAACATACATGAAAACATTTTTAGAAAACAGTAACATGGATGATAAATATAACCCCAGTGAATACGTATGAATAAACAATCTCGGATAAAAACGAGATTGGAAAAGTTATCCCTTACCTTAGGTCCGATATGCTTCGTACATATCCGAACGTCCTGTATAATGATTTAAATAATGTCATTGACTCATTACAGAATCATATTCATTGTTATTATGTCATAAATGGTTCACTTATGACTTTATATTACCCGTTCTTTTGTAAATTCCATGTTAAAGCAGCGTTTTGGGTAAAATCGTTTTATTTATCGTACGTGTTTGGACTTGTTGTTCTTGATATTATTACTTATATCATAATTTACTTAATTCCAGAATGTAAAACATGATTTATATATAAGATATATTAAGCAAATACATATATATATATGATAGATCAATAAATGGAATGAAATACACCGTTCATGGAGACGGTAGGCCGTACGTACGCATGAACACTGTTTTTGTTTCCTTATTGAATTGAATGGAATTAAGTAGATGACATACATATATATATATATACATAAATCCAGTATCATTATTTTGTCATATATTTTATGGTTACTTATTATATATACTTTATAATCATTCATGAATGGTTAACATGGAGCATGAATCTCATCGCGTCGTGGAGACGGTAGTCCGTACGTACACACGAGCAATGATACCACTCCCATGATCGTGGAATTGTATTGAAGTGTATGTATAATATTTAAGAATCAATATCATATTACAATAATCATATATAGTTATTTATTTACACCATTATACCCATCCAAGTAAGGTGGTGGTCAAAAACAGATTACACCACGGCGTGGAGACGATATTCCGTACGTAAGCACGCGCGGTGATTTCGTTTTCCATAGGATGTATAGAAGGTGAAATAGGGTTGTTTCATATTTATAATAACATATCAGTATATAATTAATACTGATTTTATTTCTTTATAATGAGACAACTAAATAAGAAGAAGTAGAAGAAGAAAGAAACTTGAGAGAATCGGAAGAAGAGATTACCTCTTCTTCGACGCACCTCCTTTAAGCCTTCTCTTAAGGAAGTAGAGATGGTCTTTTGAGAAGACAAGAACCTCCATAATTTTTCTAGGGAAGTGGAGAAGATAAATGGTCTGGGGTTGGCCGAGCATCAAGGCTCAAAAGGGTGTGAAGAGAAGAGGCAAGGGGTACCCTTTTTATAAGGGAGGAGAGGGGCACCTTTGGAAAAATTTAAAATATTATTTTATAATAAATCCATATTCGGTTTTTAATAGCTTAAAATTGATTTATTTAGAATCTAAGGTGGGTATGGGTCGAAATACTCTCAAACAATAGATTTTAGAGAGGTTTGGGTCATTATATTAACCTTATCTTTTAGTTTTAACTCTTAGTTAATTAGATTGACATTTACCATGTCACTTTGTATTTTTATGTTATATAGTTAATAAAATTACCATATACATCCAAGTGACCCCCAAGTGGTCCATTAATGATACAAATATCATGATATAAGTATCATTTCCGAACCTTAGATTTTTAGGAATATAATAACAATTAATAATATAATATTTGTTTTAAAAACTATTTTATCTCAATGTAGACACTATTTGGTAATTGATTTTTTTGAAACTCATAACATCAAGATTAGTTCGAAAAAAGTTAATTAAATAAATAATAACATGTTATATTAACATATAAAATTAGTGTAATTCATAAAAAGTCTAAAATTCTATTTATTTGGGTATTTATAACATCAATTATGTTAATATTTTATTAATAAGATAATTACTGGATCATCATTGTGTCATAAATAAATTAAATTATTAAATGTATAAAAATTATAAATAAAATACTATTATGTAGGAAATATTTTTATCTTTATAATTAATATTTATAGTCAAATTTATCTTATGTATAACCCTATATTAAAAATTATTTAGTTATTAAACTTCGATTTTAACTATTTTAACCCTTCTTTAAATAAATTAATAATAAATGTCCTAATCTAATCCAAGTGGACCTAAATGATCATATTTTATTCCTAAGGTTGTTTTTGGTCGAATAACACTTATCCAATAGAATTAGGACATGTGTTAGGGTAATAATAATATCATTTTTACCCTAAATTACCCTTTTTACTTTTAACCGTGGTAAATAAAAGTAAAAAGATACTATTCACCAAAAATTATTTTCATCTCATTGAACCAAATTTTAGTCCTTGATATTCACTGTGTCTCTCGGAATTTCTAAATTCCACTCACAGAAGTGGTAAAATTCTGTTTTATGTGAAAATCCAAATTCTCCTAGGAGGTGGGTAAAAGACGGTGAAAATTTCAATAAAATTTTTATATATCTAAAATTATTATAAAATGACTCCAATGATTTTCATTGAAATTACATAGGTAATATGTATCAATTTTGACCTAAAATGAATTTAAATAATATAAATAATTATTTAAATAAAAAAGTCGGTTTTTAAATATTAACCTAGTGTTTTCACTATTCATCAAAAACTGAAAGTTTTCAGAAAAATACAAAAAATTAACCCTAGGATAATTTTGATATTCTGAATACAAAAATGAGGTCCATTTTGAAAGATGAAATTTATAAAATTCCAAAAAGTTGGTATTACTATTCATAACGGCTAGTTCATAATAATATTATAATAATATCTCGTTTAGTGAAACTCGGTATTGCGTACTACACACGCTATCGTGGTAGGTCTTGATTACGTTTAATTCAAGCTAAGTCAGGGCTGTGTGTAGTGAAAGCTTTGTTTGGTGTTGCGTATAACATAATCAAAACTTATTTCATTTATACATTAAACAAAATATATACTTAATGTTGCATAGAATAATTTTCAGAAAATGAACTTGAAATTGTGTGTAACACGAGCCAAGAATGGTGTTGTGTATACTGCAAGCTAATACGGTGTTGCATATAGTACAATCTAATCTTGGTTTTGTGTATAATAGAACACATCAAAGAAATTAAAAATAATATATCTCATAAAATCTCGGGTTGTTACATTCTACCCCCCTTAAAATGAATTTTTCCCTCAAAATTCATCGGGGTTATAAATGGTTTATTACATGAGAGTTTCTTTCATAGAAAACCAAATCTTAAAAAGAAATACCAAAACTTATATTTGAAAACTAAAGTATGAAACGTAACGATTACACAAATCAACTAATCACCGGGTTTCCACGTAGGAGAACATAGGTGAAAATATGGATATGGAAGAGAAACCTAACCATCATGTTATGATGGAGAGTGGTAGAGAACATGGCTATGAAAAATCCAACACTCACAAAGCCATAAATTTGTGATGATCTTGGGTACCATCTGATTCATCGGATATAAGGGCACTAGGACAACACTTTTGGTTTTCAAGATTATTTCCCTAAAGTTGAAGAATTTGAATTAGAAGAAATACTTACTTTATTTTGGTAGAATCTCACCATTTTTCATGCCTTGAACAATTTCCACTTCATCTCTTTAAGAAATGAAGTTGAATTTGTCTTTTGCGAAGTTTTAGCAGATCATGTGATAGAATGATAGGGCATTCCATCTATCTGAAACATAAGTTAGCCAAAGTTATATACATAAGTCCATTTATAGTGAGATTAATCAGATATGGTTCCAAAATGGACTTATACTTCATCTATCATCTTCCATAATAAAATAAAACTAGTTTCTACTAACCAGGGACTTCCTATAGGCTAGTGGTAGGAAATAAAGGCCTGTCACACTTCGGTTGTGGGTTTGATTCCCACAGCCTTGTCCGACTTGACGGGTTGTCGCCCGTCCTGGAGGTTGTCTTTTTTTTTTTTCTAAAAATACATTATAACTTTCCATCAATAATATCAAAAAAGTTCTAGCCTTAAACAGTACTAACTTATGTCCAACATAATCCATTCCAATCTTTAGGCTTATCCAAAATACTACTGTCCAATCTCATATTATAGGAAAAATGATTACTATAGAGTTCATTTAAAAAGCATGTTAATACCATCGTTGATCCCCATATATCATAAGACATGTCTTGTTGGTCACATTCCAAACATTAGAAGGCCTTAATCATCTATTCTCTTGAAAAATGAATACCCATTGAACCTTATTGAAAACATGAGTGCTGTCAAAAGTTAACACTTTCCACATACCAAAATCCCAAAATTCTGTATACTCAAACCATGATATCACTTAGTCCTTATAAAAATCATGATCTCATGAATACCATCAAACATGTTATTTCCTCGTTATCCATTCATTATGTGCATATCATCTTATTTCAAAAAATATATGAATAACCTTTCATGGTTACCAGTACCGTTCAATATATACTTTCAAATACTTTATGAAAACAATAGTGTAACAATCCTTATATGTTTCTTTATTCCATAGTACCATTAAATTACCTATACAACATAAATGTTGATAAACATAAATAATTCAACTACCTTATTTAACCATTGACCGAGCTTCAACAATTCATTCATCTCACATATCATTTGTAGTCTCATCATCATCATCAAATAAATACTACCCATACAACTATGATGATTCCCTTCATGAGATTTTCCCTTAGGGAATTGGTTTGCATAATGCCCATACATTCCACATTTAAAACATCTAATAATTGTTGATGTCGTAGAAATACCATTATCCTTATCCATGGTGTTAACTGAACCTTTTCCTTTGCACATACTGGATTTGTGTCCTTCTTTTCCACACCCAAATCATCTTCCATTTCCTTTGAAACATTCTCCTTGACGCCTCTTCCCACATGATTTACATGATAGAAATTGAACTTTCCTTCCTCTATGATCATCATGAAACTCCATATTTCTCTTATTAGCTGAGTCGGGAAACTTACCAAAGTTGAGATTATTGATCATATTATGAGATTGGTGATTAGGAATAATAATGATATGTGGACCTCCAGATCCAATTTCATTCGGTTTCTCATGAAGAATATCATTCCATTTTCCATCATATCCTCCATTATCGTGAATCTTCCCATTCCCAGCCATTTTCTAAAACCTAAAAAGAATAGTGTGAGAGGCCAAAATCATAATCAAGGTAGATTACCTTCAATATATAACATCTTAAGTTAAATTATATGATCGTTACCATAATTCTTGGACTATAAACTATACTTATACTTAACCTTAGGGACATCCCTAGACATACCTTGAAATATCTCTAGGGATCTCACTAAAGTTATCACATCCTAGTTTCCTATAGTTGACTAAACCTTTCCTCTGATACCAACTGTAGAGACCCAAATCTTGATGTACATGGACATTACATTACTTTTGCGGAATACTTAACACATAGCAAAAACAGACACACAAGGACAGTTATAGTTTAGTGTCTTTGGAAACTCGGAATATAATCTTCTAATCATGGTGAAAGATCTTCAACATCTCCCATCAAGATCTTTCCATGTTGTTTTCTTACCTAAAACCTTTCTTGAAATCCTGGGGAAAAGAAAACATATAAAGGGTGAGCTCAAATTCTCAGTAAGGGTAAGCATGGAAAAAATAAAACAAACCATATACATTTGAACTTAAAAACATGAACATAATGTTTAAACATCGAAATCTTGAGCAATGACATAAAAATTGGAAGTATGTAAGGCATGTATCATAATAGAACATCAATATTGATAAAATAGAATGGGAATAAATCATGTAATTGTGGAAACCATTCAGCACTTGTTATGATTTCCATAGTAGCCAAGGCATTGCTTCCATGACCATCTTAGTGGACAAAGTCCCTTTCTGAATCGAGTTCACTCCTCGTTCCAGTCCTGTATCACTGAAATAGATTAACTCACCATTCCAGCCATGTCTATCTCATGAGATATAAATCTTACCCAATGCATTGGAGGGAGATATATCTCCCACCCATCTCATAATGAAATCATTCTTAAGTGTGCCACAACAAAAACATAAATCATTCATCATAACCCAAAGAATAAAATGGGTTTCATAAACATCATCCCATCATAACATAATCCATATAAAAAAATGATATCATTTCATCATAAGAATAGAGAAACCATGTAAATCATAGAGACATTATACTTGAAACATACACATATGAAATAATTTCATCTTAGATGGAAAATGGTTTTGATAAAACATTTGAAATGAATTCTTGAGGAAAATATCTTTTCTTCTTCAAAATCAATTTCTTTTAAAAAAACGTCATGCATTTTTTAAAATAAAGAGATTTTTTTAAAAATAGTCTTGAAATCTTTTGGAGGAAGCTTCATGAAAATAAGGCTTTATAAAAACGTATAAATCCTTTCATGTTGTATATGTTAAAAAATATTCTTCTCATACTTTTACCGGAAAAGTCAAAAAGTACCTCGTAACGTAAACAAAAGAAAGATTCCTTACATACCATGTAGTAAAAGTAAAAAATGGGTAAAAAGGACTTTAAACATACATGAAACAATTTTTAGAAAATAGAAACATGGATGATAAATATAACCCCAGTGAATACGTACGAATTAACAGTCTCGGATAAAAATGAGATTGTAAAAGTTATCCCTTACCTTAGGTCTGATATGCTTCGTACGTATCTGAACCTCCTTTATAATGATTTAAATAATGTAATTGAATTATTACAGAATCATATTCATTGTTATGATGTCATAAATGGTTCACTTATGACTTTATATTACCGGTTCTTTTCTAAATTCCATGTTAAAGCAGCGTTTTGGGTAAAATCATTTTATTTATCGTACGTGTTTGGACTTGTTGTTCTTGATATTATTACTTATATCCTGATTTACTTAATTCCCGAATGTAAAACATGGTTTATATATAATATATATTAATCATATACATATTTATATGATATATCCATAAATGGAATGAAATACACCGTTCATGGAGACGGTAGGCCGTACGTACGCATGAATGCTGTTTTCGTTTCCTTCTTGAATTGAATGGAATTAAGTAGATGAAATACACATATATATATATATATATACATAAATATAGTATCATTATTATTTCATATATTTGATGATTAATTATTATATATAATTTATAATCATTCATGAATGGTTAACATGGAGAATGAATCTCATCGCGTCGTGGAGACGGTAGTCCGTACGTACGTACGAGCGATGATACCATTCCCATGATCATGGAATTGTATTGAAGTGTATGTATAATATTTTAGAATCAATATCACATTACAATAATCATATATAGTTATTTATTTACACCATTATACCCATCCAAGTAAGGTGGTGGTTGAAAACAGATTACACCACGGCGTGGAGACGGTATTCCGTACGTACGCACACACGGTGATTTTGTTTTCCGCAGGATGGATAGAAGGTGAAATAGGGTTGTTTCATATTTATAATAACATATCAGTATATAATTAATACTGATGTTATTAATTTATAATGATACAACTAAAGAACAAGAAGTAGAAGAAGAAAGAAACTTGAGAGAATCAGAAGAAGAGATTACCTCTTCTTCGACGCACCTCCTTTAAGCCTTCTCTTAAGGAAGTATAGTTGGTCTTTTGAGAAGACCAGAACCTCCAGAATGTTTCTAGGGAAGTGTAGAAGAGAAATGGGCATGGTTTGGCCAATATTCAAGGCTCAAAAGGGTGTTAAGAGAAGAGGGACGAGGTGCCCTTTTTATAAGGGAGGAGAGGAGCGCCTTTGGAAAAACTTAAAATATTATTTTATAATAAAGCCATATTCGGTTTTTAATATATCCAAATTGATTTATTTCGAAGATAAGGTGGGGATGGGTCGAAATACTCTCAACCAATATATTTTAGATAGGTTTGGGTCATTATATTATCCTTATCTTTTAGTTTTAACTCTTAGTTAATTAGATTGACATTTACCATGTAACTTTGTATTTTTATATTATATAGTTAATAAAATTACCATATACATTCAAGTGACCCCCAAGTGGTCCATTAATGATAAAAATATCATGATATAAGTATCTTGTCTGAACCTTTTATTTTTAAGAATATAATAACAATTAATAATATAATATTTTTTTTAAACTATTTTATGTCAATGTAGACACTATTTGGTAATTGATTTTTTCGAAAATCATAACAGCATGATTAGTTCGAAAAAAGTTAATTAAATAAATACTAACATGTCATATTAACCTCAAAAATTAGTGGAATTCATAAAAAGACTCAAATTACATTTATTTAGGTATTTATAACATCAATTATGTTAATATTTCATTAATAAGATAATTACTGCATCATCATTGTGTCATAAATATATTAAATTATTTAAGGTTTAAAAATTATAAATAAAATACTATTATGTAGGAAATATTTTTATATTTCTAATTAATATTTATAGTCGAATTTGTCTTATGTATAACCCAATATTAAAAAAGATTTAGTTATTAAACTTTGATTTTAACTATTTTAACCATTCTTTAAATAAATTAATAATAAATGTCCTAATCTAATCCATGTGGACCTAAATGGTCATATTTTATTCCTAAGGTTATTTTTGGTCGAATTACACTTATCCAATATAATTAAGACATGTGTTAGGCTAATAATAATATCATTTTTACCCTTAATTACCCTTTTTACTTTTAACCTTGGTAAATAAAAGTAAAAAGTTACTATTTACCAAAAATTATTTTCATCTCATTGAACCAAATTTTAGTCCTTGATATTAACCGTGTCTCTCGGATTTTAGAAATTCCACTCACAGAAGCGGTAAAATTATGTTTTATGTGAATTTCCAAATTCTCCTAGGAGGTGGGTAAAAGACGGGGAAAATTTCAATAAAATTTTTATATATCTAAAATTATTATAAAATGACTCCAATGAATTTAATTTAACTTATATAGGTAATATGTATCAATTTTGACCTAAAATAAATTTAAATAAAATAAATAATTATTTAAATAAAAAATTCAGTTTTTAAATAGTAACCCAGTGTTTTCACTATTCATCAAAAATTGAATGTTTTCAGAAAAATACCAAAAATTCACCCTAGGATAATTTCGATATTCTGAATACAAAAATGAGGTCCATTTTGAAAGGTAAAATTTATAAAATTTAAAAAAGTGGGTGTTACTATTCATAACGGCTAGTTCATAATAATATTATAATAATATATTGTTTAGTGAAACTCGGTATTGCGTACTACACACGCTATCGTGGTAGGTCTGGATTGCGTGTAATGAAATCCAAGTCAGGGCTGCGTGTAGTGAAAGCTCTGTTTGTTGTTGTGTATAAAATAATCAAAACTTATTTCATTTATATATTAAAAAAAATCTATACTTAATGTTGCATAGAATAATTTTTACAAAACAAACTTGAAATTGTGTGTAACACGAGCCAAGAATAGTGTTGTGTATACTACAAGCTAATACAGTGTTACGTATAGGAGAATCTAATCTTGGTGTAGTGTATAATAGAACACATCAAAGAAATTAAAAATAATATATCTCATAAAATCTCGGGTTGTTACATCATCTATCACAATTTACCTTATCTGTTTCTCCATGATCTAAGGTCAATATATCAATAATACTGAAACTCCTATAACCACTATCGCATAGAGGTCCATGCCTAATTTCACATCTCAAGATACCATAAGGGATCTCCCATTGAAACTCTCACCACACCACTGAGGTGTATACATGATTGAGATGAAAGAATTATAGTCAATCATATTCTCTCTATAGATAGAATCACTCTATTTATCTTACCTCCACCATATCATATAGTTAGGCATAATTATAGGTATATCATGGAAAACCAATCACATGACTCTATACCCTAGACAATTCAAAATTATATTATAACTCAAACTTTGCCCTCAATACTTAGAAACTCCTAGGGCAGGATATTCCCCAAATTTCAACACTCAAATATCTGAGCTCAACTGGGACACCTCCTGAAAAAAAAAACTATATCTTTATCTACAATTTTAAAACTAATATAAAATAAAACACCACAATAAGACAACCATGAATCCAAACCCATGTTGTGCGTGATCATCCAACACCAATGGTATCACCTTTGGGTGACACTCCTCCTTATAGGAATCCTTGAAAAAACCTCTTATCCTAATCCACATCACATTGCAGATAGAAATGAGTGTAGATAATTGAGTATAATAAGAGTCTCAAATAATAACAAGAAAGTATAAAAACTTCACTAGGATATTTGGATAATGGTCTTCTATAAAAACATATGAGAATAATACACACTAGTGCTAACAAATATGAGTGTTAAAGAAAAGTCCATAGATCACACCTTGGGACATGATAGGTGCCACCCAACTAAGGCCATTTATAGATCACAACATGACATAATCATCATGGATATAATAATTTGTTATATGTATTATACTCTTAGGATAATATCTCCACACAAAGAATACCTCAAATGCATGATAATAAATTTTCCATCCAGCTAAGGATCCCAATCTTAGAATCCCACTATGCATGCTCGCTATCCTCAACATGAATGTGGCAGATAGGTTACACCAAAACCTATCGATGAACAATCCCAAAGATTCACTATAAACTAGGATATCATAATAAAATGTTATGTATCATCCTAACCCTTACCAATATCTGAAATGTGGTGATGGACCCGCACCCTAGCTAGTTTTTAAGAGCTGACAGCGGTGAATCCATACCACATAAATCTCTATAGAAGGAGAAACCATGCCTAATTATAAGGGGATACCAACTACTATGTTGTATGAGAGACCTGTACCTCATTGGCAGCAAGGAAGTACCAATCACATACCTAAGAAAATAATCCTAGTTCCTATGAATGAAAATATATACTCTCATATATGTGGGGAGTATGAGTTCACATTTATAGAAGAAACGTGTCCTATATCATATAAAACATAACCACTATTGATAGAGTACCCGTATCCTATCCAAAAGGTGTGTATCATCACCACTGTAGCATGGGGGACCCGGATCTTATCGAGATTGAGGGACTACATAACCTCATTCTCAAATGAAGTACTCATGCTTCATGGATTATAGTCTATGTCTGTATCCATTAGGGAGTACTGAAGATTGTGATATCATATGGGGGGGGTGTCTCACTTGAAGAAAACTTAGTGGACGGAGTATCGACCATGGTGGAGGATCCCACACCTTGAATGGGATCTTATATGGGGGTATACTGACTCTGTAGATAGATGTTCAATGCTCCATGTAGGTGTGTGTGTATAGTGGGATACTGACCCTACCTATAAAATTAGATGTAGATAGAGGATCTCGCACCCTAAGTACATGGGTAAATATAGACACTATCTATATAATGAGACATATGATCCTATACTCTTGGTATATGGAGGGGGGGGGGGGATACCAACCCAATCTACATTTCTACCAAGTGTCACCCTATAATATATATAGTTCCCAAGTGTATTATCAAGAGATAAAAATATAATAAGCTCTCATTTACACAAGTAGTCTTTTTTCTCCCATTATTCATAAAAATATATATTTATAATACCTCTAAGAAAAATCATTTTCATAAGGGAAATCAACATCTTTATCACATTGTGACATCTCTAAGGTAGGATCTTACACTATTAAACATACAATTATCTGAACACTATATGATTTATAGACCTACCAACTACACCAAACAACCAATTCCCTAGGAACCAAGGTTAGTCGTCATATTATTAGACACCTTACATGTAAATGAATTGGTTACCATATCCTACATGGGTTACCATGTTAGTCAACCAAACCTTGTCACTTTCAAACATTTTCACCCAACTTGTCCTAAAAAACCTCATGATATACCTACGTAAAAAATCCATCCCTAGGATAAACCCTCTTTGATACCACTATGGAATGACTAGACCCACTGGGTTCCCACTTAGGCCTATGATAAGAAAAGTGTGACACCCCAAGATCACCTACAATGGGCTCAGGGTTTGTGAATAATACTATGAAAGAATATTACACTTATAAGAGGCCTTAACTTATTCAACTTGAAACATATATACATCACCATATATAAAACAACCCACAACCATCCATAATATAGATACCTAACTAAAATGAAAATATTATTTCATATATATACTAAAACATGAAGGGGATATAATATAAATTCCAGTATAAATGGGTGAAAATTCCAGGCTTGGAATCTTGGATGTCCACTTGACCCCAATAGATTGGGAATAAGGAAATTACCACATTTCATTGACTCTAGCAAAAAAATACCACTACGAATCCCGCCAACTCCACCATGCTCCAGCTCCACTGGCTCCATGCCCACTGATATCACTATTAAACTGTGTGTTATTTTCATAGACACAACATGTGTGGGAACAAAGTTTGTGAATGGGTGAGTGCAGAAATAAACAATAGGATACCCTAAAAAAAGGGCGATAGTGATAAATTCCAGTATATAACCAAATCCTAAATCATACCTCTGCCCAACTCCATATGTGGGGGACCCCAGCCACATAAGAGGCTTCAAATTCACTTCCCAATATTTCCTTGAATGCAAACTAATTCCATGGAATAATAAATCCATAAAAAATTCCATTCCAGGAGGGAAACAAATATCTTATAATAAACCTTAGGGAAAAAATCTCCTTGTCCATATAAAATAGATACTCTATATGGATTAGGGGTAAAAACCTCCCTACTAGTCTATGACATGAAAGTTCAAACCAAATAAGTCTACATGAGGGGACCATAATCAAATAAACCACATAGAACCTCAATGATCTAGTAAGGATTATCACATATGAATGGGGTTGCCATCCATGAGACACTCCTCATACATGTACATCATTACTCACCTGTCGCACCGAGTGAACAACCAAACCCATAAATGAGTCATTTTTCAAAAACAACATATCTAGGAATAAAAGAACCATTAGAACATCCCACATATGAAGTATATAATCTCTAGCTGGATTGAAGGAGGATATCACACCACAAGAATTATATAGTGCTTGAGGGTGTTAATTGACCAAGAAATGGGTGGCCTACACCCCATCCCATGAGGAAGTTCCCTGCATCATCCTACCAAAGGGAAGACACCCCCAATCCATTCTAGGATCCAAATGAGAGACCTATGACCTAGCTATGTGCAAAGGGTTCTTCAACCAAATTTAAGTTAAATCCCCACCTACTCTCCCATCTCCACAAGAGTGTCACACTTAAGGGTATAAACATAGTATACCTTGGGCACTATATGTCCCTGAGTATCCAACTATCAACATAGATTGAATACAACTATCACTGCACCATTGTTCCCATGCTGTAACGGAGGACCCATACATATTTAGAGTGTAAATACTAAATGGGGGAGTTACTTACCCCAAGAAGTACCTTGAACCTCACTAAGGGAAATGTTTGAACATAGAGAAAACTATCACCAACCACATAAGAATCATCTCATGTATTAATATAGGAACTCTGTATAATAATCTCCTAGCATGGAGGACCTGCACCCCACATCTCTATGGGAGTTTTGAATCCATTAAATAAAAGGATGACCCACACCTTTTCCCAGGATAAAACCCTAAGGTTTTACCCAAATCCACTCTCTATACTACCAACTAGTTATGAAGTTATCATAACTAGTGGTGCGATATAAATGGGTCACTGAGAATACATTATAATAAATCACCACCTCTCTTACAACTACTCACGTGATGAACCATGGGAGGCAGAATACATTCCCCCCATATTAGGAAGTGGCCACAAAGATCACTATGCAAAAATATTATAATAATAAATCGTCATACTCTTATCCAAATAGAATTATCACATTAAACACAGGGTGAATAGGTCTAAGGGAAAATCTTAATGGGTTCCACATTTGTTTAATAGACCCTTTATGTTACCCTCTTGCATAGAGGGAATCACCAATAACTTCCCCAAACTCCTATGTTCAAGATATTGGATCATTAGTGATGAAATTTATGATTAGAGGGGGATGAATTGTTATTTTAAAAATTTAATGACAAAAATAATCAGAGTTTATAAAATTAATATCTATAGTGAGTACAATGTTCTTAGAAAGAGTTGCAATGGAAATAAAAAATAAATAACATAAGGGTTTATAGTGATTCAGATCATAAAGATCCTAGAATACTCCTCAAGACCCTATACTCCCTGAGGATATTATTACACACTAAAAAACTCACTTTTAAAGGTGTGATAACCTTGTTAAAGATAATGCCTTTTAAACAACCTAGAGGAACAATCCAGTCTATTACAAAAGGCTAACCTTGTACGCTTACCTGAATATTGATCGAGAGTCACAAAACTGACCTCATTTTTGGTTTTGGAATAAACAAATAAATAAATAATTTATTTTGATGGTAAAAAGCCCAAACCAAACATGAAGAAATGCAAAAGAATAAAAAATATTGCATGAATGAAAACGAATACTAGGAAATTTGCATATGATCAGAAGTGTCAAATATATTGAAGATCAATGATTTTTTATCACTTGGAGAGAACAAATGTCAAATTTTAAGTCCGTCTATGATTACAAAAAGAGTACATGAGTCACATATGTTTTTGAAAAATTGATATTACCAATAATTTTTCAAAGATGTATCAAAAGTTGTTCATATAAATATCTTCACTATTATTATTTTTATTCATTCAAGATGTCTCTCATATCATAAAACAAATGTTCTCTAAGAGTGTTTCCATGTCTAATATCTGCACGAAACTTGTTAAAGTATAAAAATAAAATAATATGATTGTTACCTTTATTTTTTTAATCCATGTTGAATAGCATAGAAAAAATTGGATTTATATTTCTTTATGAAATTTTAATATAAAACAATTAACATGTTAAGTATAACAATTTTAAACAATTCACAATTATAAAAAAATTGAAATAAAAATACAAACTTATATATTATAATAAAACTAAAATGTTATAAAAATAGGGTATCAAATGAATTTCAATCTACAAGAAATGTGTGTATAAAATAATTATAAAATTACTTTTTACACAATCTTAAAATTTTATTTCAAAAAAATAAAATAAAATAATTTAAAAAACAATTTATTTTAATAAAAAAATTAAAATAATAAATAAAAATTTCAGAAATAAAATTTTAACTAACGATGGATTATTGAAATACCATTAAAATAGATAGAAGTGGCTTATTTTTCTATCACTGAAAATAAAAAGCAGTGGAAAATTTTTTATACTATTGAAAATAGATAGGAGTGGAATATTTTTACTTCCACTAGAAATAGAGAGAGGTGTCATACCAATGGTAGAAAAATAGAGAAGATTCTATGTTCGCACATACAAGTATAAAATAGAAACATCCAACCAAAAATAAAACAATTTCTATAATACTGAGTAACTAAAGGATTCAGGAGAAGCAATAATAAAAAAATTCTATCATTAGTGTCCAACAATGGAAAATAACCTATCATGAGAGATGTGCAATAGTAATTCATAACCTACAATTGAAGATTTCGAACCGTGAATCAGGACCTACCGTTAGAGATGTCCAATATTAAATCATGATATACCATTGGAGATATTCAACAGTGGGAGAAGTTATAAAAATAGAAAGTGAAGGAAGTAGATAGTTCAATAAAAACAAACCAAATGTTGAAGGAAGGAAGCTTTTTCCAAGATACTTTACACTAGAAGGCGGTCTACTGTTGGTGAAGTCAAATTATGGAAGAATGGAAAAAATAATAAAAGACATTAAAATAACAAGATCCATGTTCATCAAAAGATAAGAATAAAAAAACTAGTGAAAATTATCTACTGAAGGATTCCAATAGTATAAAAAATAGAGAATCTACCATTGAGTTAAAATGGTGAAAAAATAGATAATCCACCATTGAGTTTAAATGGTGTAAAAAAAATGCCACCATTGGGTTCTAATGGTTCTTCCATTGAGGTGAACAACCGATGACCCAAGGATGCTTCTGTTGAGGTCTCACAGATCCTATAAAGAAGGATGCACAAAACACTTGATGAGTAAGTAGAAGCTTCATTGAAGGAAGGAACAACTGAGGGATAAAATTATTCACCATTGAGAAATTTTAATTTCATCACAGAAACCCCAAAAACAGATATAAAACTATTATAAAAATCTAAGTCGAGGTGAGTAGTGGGATAACTGGAAGAAGATTGAAAGATTAAATCATGTGGGGCTATGTGAACCAACAAACTAAAGATCAAATAAATCAGAAGGTTGGATATGATTGAAAATCAGAAGAATAAGCATGGGAAGAGAAAGATGTGTGGGAGTATAAAATAATTTAAGTATGAAATTAAATAGATGAGATTGATCTGATTAGATGGATGGGGATCTCATTGTTTCAGTCCAAGTTTTTAAAAATGGATGAATAGTAATAAAAAAAATTGAGTCGAACATCGGTTTTGAGAAGTGATGTCTGAGTGGAATAACTAACAAGCGGTGTCAATCCACCATTCAAGCTATCTAATAATGATCCAAAATGGTTACACTATGAACACACACTCACAAATACCTATGGCCTAGCGATATACCTAGCCGTACTCATGTGCCTAGTGGTCCTGCTCTATGGGCCTTATACATGGCCCCACACACAATTATCATTCACTATGCACACCAAGCTACAAAGCCTCTTTATGGGATGCCTAGGGTGGGAATTCCCAAGAGTTTGACTCAATGATTCCCCTAATGGGTTGAGGTATAGCCTAAGTGTATCATAAGGATTGACCAATTTTTACATAAAAAAATATTCAAATTAATCAAAAGAAATAGAACAAACATTTAAGTATCATGAAAAACATTAAGTACAATAAATAAATTTTTTAAAAAATGTAATTAAAAGTTAATAACTTTTAATAACACTTGAATATTAATAAATGTGATTAGATAGTAATTTTTGAAAATAGATAAGACTGTTAAAATATTAAATCATCAATTTCAAAATCTAAACAACACCCCATTTTTGTAAATTAAAAAACCTAAAATTTATTAAAATATCAAAAAATTAGCCCCATTTTGAATGTTATCAAAGAGTACATTAAAATAAATATATAAAATAGACCACCTTTTAATCAAAATTAATTACTTTAATAGAAATAGATTAGTATATTATCATAATAGTAAACATTAATCATAGTCTCAATGAATAAAAGAATTAAGACGAAATGAAATTTTGAACATTATGATCTAATTAGCTTTTGATCAAAGTAGAAAATAACATTCAATTAACGAACATATATAAAAATATATTTGAGGATATTGATTTTTCTAACATTGATTTTAAGCTTCTAACATGCCCAATTCAAATTTCATCTTCTAAAATTTAGTAGAATCTAAGGGTTTTATGAAAATTTCATCTAATTGTTTATTAGCAGAAAAAATTCCAAACATATACCACATTTATTTACATGATCCCTAAGAAAATGAAATATAACATCTATTTTTTTAGTTCTAGAGTATTGAATATGGTTTTAAGAAATTGAACTATAACTTGAGTTATCAGAGTAAATAAGAATTTTATCAAAACAAATATTAAAATAATACAAATTTTGTTTTATCTAAATAATCTTTGAACATAAACAAGAAAAAAAACATATTCAGCCTCATCTATTGATAGAGCTATTGAAAGTTTTTTCTTAGAGCTCTATGAAATTAAACCTTTTCCTAAAAAGTGACACATACATGAAGTTTTTTTTCGGTCAAGTCTACCACCTCCACTGTTAGAGTCAGAGTAAGACAGTAAATTATAACAGTTCTCATTAGAATAGAAAAATCCAGAAAAATTATAACCCTTTATATATTTAATTACTCTTTTAATAGCTTTAATGTTAGTTCATTTAGGGTTTTAATGAAACCTAACACAAAATAAGATTGATAACATGATGTATGGTCTTGAAACAATGAAATATAAAAGAGTTAATATCATTCCAATATATAGTTTTATATCAACTTAATTACTAGATTCATCCCATTTAAGTTTGTAATTAGTAGTCATTGGTGTTTTCATACTTTTACTAGAATAAATTAAAAATCCTTTCACAAATTATTTATCTTATTTATCTTGATTTAAGAAAATAACATTTTTCCTTTGATTAATTTTTAAACCAAGGAAAAGTTTTTGTTGGCTTATTAAGCTCATGTAAAATTCACTTGTCATTAGTTTATAAAAATAATTACATAGAAAATAATTTATTGATACAAATATTATATCATCAATATATATCTTTATAATCATTATATCATGAGAAAATCTTTTTACAAACAAGGTTAGATCAAACATACCTTTAAAAAAATATTCTTGTATTAAAAGCGGTGTTAGTCTTTCATACCAATATGTTGGAGCTCACTTAATAACATATAAGGCTTTATTAAGTTTAAAAATATGATTTATAAAATTATTATTTTCAAATTCAAGGGGTTTTATAACATATTCTTCCCGTGAAATGATTCCATTTTAAAAAGGAACTTTTTACACCAATTCAATATAATTTTATGTTTTGAAAATTAGAATAATATAGTAGAATTATAATTGCTTCCATCCAGACAACATAAGAAAAAAACTCTTCAAAGTCAATTCCCTATTCCTAGGAATAAACTTGAGCTACTAGTCTTGATTTATTTTTAATTATGTTTTCAGCTTGATCGAGTTTATTATGAAAAATCCATTTACTTCCTATAACATGTATATCTTTTGGAAAAGAAAATAAATCCCACACTTTATTCCTTTATTTTTTTATTTATTCATTCATATAAATAATCCAATTTGAATTAATTAAATAATTTTCAACATTGATACGAAAAACATCAGTAAAAAAAGTAGATTAAAGTAAAACAAATTTTCTAGTCTGAATTCCATATTCTATATTACCAATTAACTTTTTAATAGCATGATAATTAATATTTTTTAATTAATTTTGATCAGTTTCAGAAGATATATACTCCCCCAAAACTAATGTATTATCATTATCTTGGTCATTATCTTCATGAAAATTAAATTTTCTAAACTCATCATTATCTTTTAAATATTCAAAATACTACTTATAAGAAATGTTTTCATTAAACATAACATGCACAAAATCTTAAACAACTAAAGTTTTCTGACTGAAAACTATCTATGATTTTCTAGAATTGTAATATCTTAAAAATATCCCCTCATCTGATTTATAGTCTAATTTTTAAAAATTATATTTTGAATTTAAGATAAACACTTTACATCCAAAGACACTAAAATATCCAACTTTAGTTTTAAACCCTTTGAAAATTTAATAAGTGGTATTATTTGGGTAAGGTCTTCTTGAAACTATATTTTACACATATATGTATATATTTATAGATTATTACTAAAAGTATTTAGGTAAACTATTTCGATTATGATAGACCTAGCCATTCCTTGAATAGATATGTTCTAACTTTCTACCACACAAATCTATTTTGGTGTCATAGGGGATGAAAAATAAAGTTTATATCCATTTGATTCATAAAAAATTTAAAATATAAAATAAAAAATTCACCACCACTATCAATTATGATAGATATGATTTATGTATTATTGAATTTTTGAATAATCTTACAAAAAGAAAAAAATTGGATAAATTTTTATTTTTTATGGGATAAAAAATAAATCCATAATAATCTACTATAATCATCTACAATTAAAGTTAAATACTTTATACCACCAAACAAAGAAATTTTTATAGGTCCAGACAAGTCAATATTTAATAATTATAAACATCTAGTAGTAATAACATCATTTATAGATTTAAATATTTCTGTTTACTGTATACCTTTTAAACATGAATCACACATTAAGTACTTACTTTTATATAACTTCAGCAGTTGAATAACATGTTCTTGCTTTGAGAGTTCATGAATATGTATAAAAATTTTATTCATAATACTTATATTCCATATAATTTCATCTTCTTCTACAACATTCAAACACTTAACCTTTTTTTGGTTAAAACAAAAAAATTCAATAGTATATACTTTTCTTTTCTATTTTCATAACATAGAACTAATTTTTTTTCAGAACAATACATTTATCATTTTCAAATATAACATTTAATCCATCATCACATAAATTTGATGTGATTATAATATTATTTTTTAATCAATTAACATATAATACTTTTTAAAGAATAGTTGTTTTAGAAAATACAACTTCCCTATTACCTTTAATATGAGCTTTAGATTTTTCTACAAAAGTGACAAAGCCACCATCACATGAATTATATGATAGAAACTCTGAATATCTCTTATCACATGCCTTGATCATTCATTTTATAAGCACCATGAGTCATTGAGTCTTCTATGTATGATTTCCTAAAATTAAAAAATCAAACAGACTATTTTGTTATCCTTTCTAACTATAACCAACTAGATTAGTAGTAGAAAACTTTAGCACACAAATTGATTTAAATCATTTATTACAATATTGATTATAAATTAAATCATTAGAAATTAAAGTTATAGTATTCCAAATATACTATGTAAATGTTAGTGAGCACTCATTGGCATAATTCCCTTCCATTCTACATTTAAAACAGGTTACACTAGAAATACATTCTTTTTAGATTTTAACAAAGTTAGTCTTATTTAAACATGGAGTTATACTACTCTATCCGAAACCATTATTATTGGTTTTTAGTCTCACTAAATAAATAATCTTATCATGTTGTTATCATACTTTAAAAAAATTAGATAAATAAATTTTAAGATTAAAAACTTATTTTTTAAAATCCATATTCTTCTTTTGAATAGTTTCTAAATCCGTAGAAACATTTTTATTAGATCTAGAAGCAATGTTTCTTAATTTTTTATTTTCATGCTTTAATTTCATACATTCATTTTCTATTTTAGTTAAATCATTCAAAACCAATTTAAATGTCTTATATTTATCTTCATCATTAACTGCTATTTTTTTAATCCTTTCATTTTCCTCTTTTTATTTTGTCATTTCAAAATTATAATCCTCATTAGATTTATTATTTTGGGAACTAAAAAATGTTCAGATTATCACAATCCTTTTTTATTTTCTCATATTCTTTAATCAAATTAAAATTATTTATTTTTTATTCATTATATATTTTAATTTTCCAAACTTCACCATTATTTAATTATTTATTATCTTTACTCATTTCATTAACATTATAATTTATAAATTCAGAATCCAAACATAAATTAGAAACAATTTTAGTTTCATTTACAGATAATGAATTATGATCAACATTTGTCGGATTTATCAATTGAATAAAGATTGAATCATTTACCTTACATTAAAAACCCATTAAGGAAATATTATTTGACTCCTATTCTCTTCCAGAATCACCACTTGAGCTGGGAATATATGAATAGTTCTAACCACTAAAAAATGTGTATTTTTCTTTCCTTATTTTCTATTTGTATTTTTTTGGATGTATGAGTTTAGGGAATTTATTACTCATATAGACTTTATTCCATCAATCATAATAATTTAATTTTTAAACATCATCATTATTAGTAGTATTACCTTTCTTACAGTCCTTTCTAGACTTCCTCTTGAACCACCTCTTTCCACCTTTGTTTTTCATGAACTTGAAAAACTTCTTAATGAAGTGACTTATCTCCTTGCCACTTTCCAAGAACTAAAATTTAGTGGAACTAGAGGTGTCAATAATATTATATTTAAATTACATATTTTTTCTTTTTTTAGACTCCTCATTAGAAATATTATTCATCTCTAACTCATATTGCAGTAGAGATCCAATAAGTTCATCTAAAGTATACTCCTTAAAATTATTACTCTCATCAAAGACCGCCTTTTTTTTCATGCCATATTTTTTGAAGAGAACATATAACTCTTTCCACTTGATATGTTTTGTCTAATACTTCTCTAGGTTCACTCATACCATTATTTATTCTAGTGAACTAATGGAACATATGATATATATATTCTTAATCTCCCATCATGGAGTCCTGGTATTCTTACTCTGAGAATTCATAGCTTGGTTTTCTTGAGCTTTTCAGTCCCATAATGAGTCACTTGAAGTATCCTCTATATGTCATGGTCTGTCTTAAAATCTGAAACATGGCTATACACACTTATACTTATAGGACAATATAGAATATTTTTATCTTTATAATTCAAAACAAATTTTAACATGTCATCACCTACTAGTTTCTTCGGATCAACTTTGGGTAGCTCATATTGATTATCCATGATAGTCTAGTGATCCATACCCAGTCGTTCCATGTAGGATTCCATTATGCCTTTTCATCTTCCATAGTTACTCCCATAAATGAATGGTTTTTTAATCCATCCATAATTGGAATTGATTCTTTCCATCTTAAAATAAAAACTTCCTTTTATTCCTTAGACAGTTAAGTCAAGTATATCAAGTTAGAACAAAGTTAAAAAATGAGTAATATAAAAAACTGTAGATTTTAAATATCCTGTAAGGAATGTTTTTTCCTCTAATAACAATTTTTGTATCATTAGTGATGGAAATAATGACAGGGGGGTTGAATAGTAATTTTGAAAATTAAAATACAAAAAAGATCATAGTTTATAAAATTAAGATTTATAGTGAGTGTAATATTCATAGAAATAGTTACAGAATAAATACAATGAAATAACAAAAGGATTTATAGTGGTTTAGATCACAAAGATCCTAGTATACTTCTTAACCTCATCTACTCCTAGAGAATATTAGTACCCACAAAGAACCTCACTTTTAAAGGTGTGAGAACCTTGTTACAAACAATTCCATTTAATTTACCCAGAGGCACAACCCAGTCTATTATAGGAGACCAAACTAGTCTCCTTACCTAAATTTTGTTCAGGTGTTACAACCCTAACTTCCTTTTTTCTGGTGGAATGACCTTATAAGGAAAGACTCTATTTTGATGTGGAAAATCATAAACTATACATTGAGAAATACAAACAGAAGGAAAAATATTACACAAATAAAAAAAATATTGAGAAATTAGAAGATGATCATAAATGTGAATGATGTAGAAGCATAATGATCTTTGATCACTTAGAGGGATAAATATAAAATTCTAAGTCCTTCTCTGATAAATAAATTAGTACATAAGTCACATAAGTTTGTTAACAAATTATGTGCAACAATAATGTGTTGAAGATGTATCTCAAGGTGTTTATATAAACATATGCACTATTCTTTTTATTCCTTTATTATTTTCCTCGCATCATTAGAAAAATATCCTATAGGTGTGTGTATCTGTCCAATATCTTTATGAACCTTGTTAGAGTATAATAATAAAATATTTTTACATTTGTTTGTTAAAGTTGTGCTGAATAACATAGAACAAATGATCTTTACATTTCTTCATGAAATATTAATATAAGACCATTAAAATGATAAGTATAAAAATTTTAAACAACTCACAATTATAAAACAATTGAAATAAAAATATAAACTTATAGATTATACATAAATCAAAAAAAATTTCAAAACAGAGCATCACATGAATTTTAATTTATAAAAAATGTGTATATAAAATAATGTTGTAATTTTTTTTACACACTCGTACAATTTTATTTCATCAAAATAAGATTACAAAATTAACCAAAGAATTTATTTTAATAACAAAAAATATAAATAAAAAATAAAAAAATTAGAAACAAGATTTTAACTAACCATGTATTATTGATCTACCATTGAAATAGGTCGGTGGATTATTCTTTCTACTGTAAAAAATAGAGAGTGGTGGATTATTTTTTCTACTGCTGAAAATAGAGAGCGGTGATAAATTTTTTTCGACCTTTGAAAAAATTAACCAGTGGAAGAAAAACAATGGAAAAAAAAGAGAAGATTCTACCATTTAACTTACAAGAATAAAATACAAAATTTCTAACAAAAAATAAAACTTCCATGATACTGAGCAACCAAAGGCTCTAAGAGAAGAAATAATTAAAAAATTATACCATTAGATGTCCAACAGTATAAGATGACCTACCATTGGAGATTTCTAGTGGTGAATCATGACCTACCATTAGAGATGTACAATGGTGACTTATGAAAAAACAATGGATATGTCCAATAGTGACTCATGAACAACCGTTGGAGATGTCTAACGGTGTCTGAAATTGCAAAAATAGTAAGTGAATTAAGAAGCATGTTCAATAAAAATAAACCAAATATTTAATGAAATAATTTTCTTCCATGATACTTTTCACTAGAATATGGTTCTACCATTGGTGAATTCCAATGGTGGAATACCCAAAAAACATAAGAAAACATATTAGAAAACTAGAATCCTACAATATAAAATGAGAAGAATAAAAAAATCAGTGAAACTTGTCTATAGTTTTATTAAAATGGTGGAAAAAAAAGAGAAGATACTATTGAATTCCAATGGTGGAAAAAACAGAGAATCCACCATTGAGTTCTAATAGTTTAAAAATTTGATAAATCACTAATGGGTTCCAATGATGCTTCTGTTGTGATGAACAACCAGTGACCCAATGGTGCTTCTGTTAAGATATAATGTATCTTCTGAAAAAGTATGCACTAAACACTCAATGATCAATGAGAATCATTGTTGAAGAGATAAACAACTGATGGATAAAATTATCCCCCATTGGGAAATGGTGATTCTGTTACAAAAACCCCTAGAAGATACACCGAACTAATCTACCAACCCGAGTCGAGGTGAGAAGTTTTATATCTAGAAAATTTTTGAAATTTGAAAGCATGTGGGGCCATGTGAACCAGTGAACTAAATAATAGAGGTGTTTGAAGGTAGAAGATGATTGAAAATGAGAAGAAGAATCACATTAAGAGAAAGATGTGTGGGGTTCAAAATAATATAAGTAGCATATGGAATAGATGAGATGGATCTGATCTAACAACTGAGGATCACAATGCATCTATCTGAGTTTATAAATATTGATGAATAGTAATAAAAAAACTAAGTCTCACATTAATTTGGAGAAGAAATGTTTGAGCGGTATAAAAAATAAGAAGTGATGATCCACTATTTGATATGACTACTAAGTATTATCACTAGTTACACTATCCACACATACAAGGGCGTACGGCCTAGTGGGATACCTAGCACAACCCATGTGCCTAGCAGGCACACTCTGTGGGCCTTATACATGGGCCCACATGTAATTAGCATGCACTATGAACAATAAGCTCCAAATCCTCCTTGTATGATGGATGTTGTGGACCTTCCAATTATATTGACCCAATGGGTCCCCTATGTTATTGAGGGCTAGCCTAAGTTGATCACAAGGATGAACCAATTTTTTACTTAAATAAATATTAAACTTAAGAAAACAAAAAATAGAACAAACACTTAAGTATCATTAAAAACATTAAGTGTAAAAAATAATTTTTTTAAACATGTAATTAAAAAGTAATTAACATTTAATAACACATGAATTTTAACAAAAGTGATGAAACAATAATTTATCAAAACCGATAAGACTTTTAAAGTAATAAATCATCAATTTTAAATACTAACATGTGCCACTCCATCCTTGAGGGATCTATAACCTCAAATAAAATGATATAGATTAAAAATATCTAAATACTTATAAGGGTTCAAAATAATGATATATGAATGCTACTAGAGTCTCACCATCCTCTCACTCACTTTACATCATCACTCAGATCCCATCTTCATCGCCACAAGGATATAAGATCTAGAATTGACCTAGATTTCTCTCACCAGTGATTCATGGTAGTAAAGATAACATAACTATTATGTTATATGTGGAAAGATAATTGGTATAGATTGTCTATTTTCCCAAATATATATCTGGGGATAGAAAATATGTATAACCCTATCTAGGTACACAACATGTACCATAGGGTGCACAACATGTACAACCAACAACCCACACTAGGTGTGTAATCCTTCCTAACTTGGAATGTAATTTCCAAATTTGTGTCATTTCCCAAGAAAAACATTATGTGTGACCCACATAGGGTATCAAGTCATGTACCCTTATCAAGCTGTGTCATGTATACCAATATGGAATGTACTTTTACTTGTCATATACCTCACATAGTGGGTCTATTCGTTCACATAGACACACTCTGAGAGATGTACCTAAAGGATTTACATGGAATGTACATATGGGTAATAACCCATGTGGCCTCTATATATAACCTGATATACAATAAATATATGCACATCATGAATTAACTAAGTTACATTTTTTATCAGGATTTATAGATACAAGAATTCTGCAAGCCAACCAAATTGATCGGTTTTACTACAATTCGCCCCTCCACAGGCTTGAATCTGTCCCCAGTAGTCAAATACATAAACCAAAAAAGTAAATGACTAAAAAATAAAGATAATTTTGAAATAAAAATAATTATCCCTATCTCATAGTGAATCATTAAAAAATCAAGGTTGGATCCAAAGTCTATGGATATTATGTCCTGATCTAGCTCTGGTTGACCTCCTTCAAAGTGGTTCTACCTCTCCCTCCCTATAAAACCTCTTAGTTTAGTTTCATCAATGTAGGGTAGGGTTTCATTCCTCTCATTTTAATATGGGAGAGATAATATGGGATATCATAAAAATAAAAATTGAAGAATAAAATAAAATAAAACTCCCATTTAAGAGCCTATACTGGGATTTGGAACCTGAATGTGGTTTATACCTCACCTTAGTAAAACTAGAAATTCTATAATCCACCATATAATTATAATTTATTTATATTTATTAATTAGGATATATTTACATTATAATGTATAAGAATACATGATAATTATTTGATATTTATTAAATAACCTTGTAAATATTCTCATCTCAAAATTTCACAAAATTCTATCCTAAGGGAAATATTTCCATCCAAAGAGAAATGGTACACTCAATTTCTTTCTAAGGTCATTAACTTTGAGAAATTGCCATCTTACTCATCATAATGGATCAATTCATTTAAGCTCCAAAACTAGATTAGTCCTCTATATGGGAAAATTGAGGTTGCAACATCACTATTGTAGACTTGAAAATAGAGTCAAAATATATCAATACATCCTATTATATGAAAGATATTGTTTGGATCATGAATATTATCACTAAAATTGAATATTTTTCTAAAATTGAGGAACAAATTGAGATTTATTGTGAAAATAATGGAGTTATATCTTAGTACAAGTAATTTCGGTGTCATAAAAGAATAAAACACATCCTACTCAAATATTATCTCATTCGAGAAATTATTGGGAGGGGTGATGTAGAGATCTATTGAGTGGTTATATAGTATAATTTATTATATCTATTGATAAAGATAGTAATAAAATAGATTCATTACAGTTTTTTAAAGTCTATTATTATTAGAAACATAAGATACAATATATAATGATTATTGTCAATGGGTGTATATCAAGGTTTTATAAGAAATGAAATCTTTATTTATCATTCATTCATGTATCTTGTATATATTACATGAAATATGGGATGATAAATTCCTATAAATGTATGTCTTTGAGTTTTCTTTAATTTAATATCACCATGGTGTATTATAGTTTTTGACGATATGTTAGAGAAGAGTGGAATATTATATGTGATATAGGTGGAGAATTATTATTTGTATTGAACCATAAAATTATATCATATGAAATTTCATACGGTCATTGATATACTTAGGGGTGAATACTTAATATAAATTAACATTAAACAAGATTAACATGATAATTTATAAGATAACTCTCATATGTTGATTCTTTTCTTACACCGACTATAAGGTTAAGCTAATTAAGCGATGGTTGGGCATGTTACTAATTATGTTATTAGTTGAGTTTAACCAAGATAATATGTTTCCTATTATATAAAAAGTATAAATTTTGGGCCTAATATTGAATTAAAAAAATGGAATGCTTGTATATTCTTAGTTGAGTGAAATTTTATGTGCTTAACAACTTGATAAATAACATATTATGTATTCATTAAAACTGGCCATTCTACTTTAGAGAATCATGAATGTATGAGAATAAATTTTATATATTAACAAGTTCCATGCCTAATAGTCTATAAAAACATTAGATATTGGGATTATAAAAGAATGAATACGATGTATAGAGATATATCTTCTGGAATATATGCTCATTTTTGAGACCAATAGGTTTTGTATTATTGGTTTAGGAGAAGAAGCTAGTATGTAGAAGATGGTTTTGGTTTGGATGTTTTTTTAACACTTGTGAAGACTTTCGAAGGTGTTTCCACCAAGTGCTCCCACTAGGAATGGTACCTTGTGTGTGATAACATTGAGGTGCTACCATCGGTTTTGCTGATATTACGGATGAGGTGCTACTATTCAGGCTAATATTTTACAACTTGGTCTCACCATTTGGTGCAATCACTATATTCTACTGCTAGCTGCTACTACCAGGTGCCATAGCTAGGTGCCACAACCATGTTCTACTTCTAAATGCCACCTCCAAGTCATACCAACATGGTCCTAACATTGATATGATACCACTATGGTTCTATAATAAGGATCCTACCATTAGAGGGTTGTAATTTAGGTAATACCATTGGTATGTGACTGCTTGTTGAATAACATAGAAACTAGGAGTTTCATGGTATTTGATGTTACCATGAATATAAATTTATTGATGCAAGTAATGTGATCATATAAGGATTAAATATCATGATAAAAACTATCATTATTCTTGAAAATTATAAATTTAATGAAGAAATAAGGAAGAAGAAGTGGGATTTAATGAAACTATTCTTATGCACTAAAAAAGGATGGAAAGGGGAAAGATATATGGTGAAAGTTTATTTTAACATAAAGAAGGATATTTGACTATCTTATTTATGAAGTTTACCTTCATGGAAATTTGTCCAAATATATTCAAAATAAATCTTGAAGATGACATCATAGAAATACTTCTATCTATTTTCAAGGGAGTTTCACCATATTCCATGCATGAATAAATTCATGATTATTGTATGTGACGTGTAGTGATTTTTTCATGGAAGGACTGGTTTGGTTTCAAGATGAAGAATGGAAAGATTGATTTCACAATAGTCTCTTCTATATATAATACATGAATCTATATAAATGAGTGGTTTTAATGGTGAATAAATGTAGGTTTAAAGAAGAGTGAATAGGCTGTGTAGTTTTTTGTATAACCTGATATAGTTACAAATAGATACAGAGTCCATTTTATATTGAAATTTTTTCAATGACCAGATCCAATATTTTTGTGATGATTAATTAAAATATATTTATGTTTTATAATAAATATTTAAATTTATAAGAGAAAATTTTAACCAGAAAGGCTCTATAAATAATTATCTTATGTTTTTAGATCTATGTTTAATATGTGTGTTTAAAGATCAAGATATAATTTTGGTGAAGTAATAGAGGTCACATGCGGTTATTTGTTTGTAAATTGAAGTAAATACATTACTATTCAAGAATATAAGGATAAAAATAAGATATCATCACGCTAAAAAACTATATTACTGTCTACAGAAAGAAGATATATCTATTTTCTCTTTATCATTAGAATTTTTTTATTAATGTGGGATGAACATGATGTTTGGGATGAAAAAAATAGTTTGGAGGCTTGTAAACATGTTATAAGGATTTTAGCTATATGCTGTGGTTTATAATGTTTTTACTGGATCATATAATCATGGGTTTTACTAGATCATGCCAAGGACTAGCTACTCACATTGAGTAGTGAACCTTGTAAATCACTTTTACTCTATCTATGTTTGCTTTTTTTGGATTAACATAAAAATTCACTCTATCCAGTGGTGAAGGGTGTTTTAAAAAGGAAAAAAATAAATTTATCGAATCATTGATTCACCCACCTCTTAGTGATTCATTGATATCATGTTCCTAAAACTAGTATCATATCTATTTTCCATTTGTTATTGCTTTTCAGTTGAGTATTTTGTTTTTCAAGTAGTCGCTATTTTTATAATATACTTAATGAATTATTTAAATATTAGTAACAATAAGAGGATTCCCATATTTTATAGGAAGTGTTTCCATATATGGAATAAAAGGATGTTTTTTATCTCTCCTCTATCACTTATGATATTTTGGAAGTGAAAACGGATGGATTTAATTCCCATGATGAAGGGGTTTCCATTAATGTAGGAGATAAGAGTAATTTGGAAAATCATTGTCATGATAAGAACACTATTATATCATCTCTTTTATAAGGTTAATTTATAAATGTTAAAGGTATCAAAAAAGAAAAATATATCTAGGATAAGATCCATAATATCAATGAATTAAATAATTAGGTGAGGTAGTCCACATTGTAATTCTAGAGATTTAAATATGAAAATATTTGAATAAATGATGATGAAACTTTTGATTGTTTCTTTACAAGGGTTAGTGAAGTTGCGACTACCATCAGAGGCTATTCTAAGAAGTTGTTAGATTCTATTATTATTGAAAATTTTTAACTTATTTTACAAATTAATTTGATTCTAAATTTTTATCATTAGAAGAAAAAGATCTAGTTGGTATTCCACATGATAATCTACATAGTATTATAATTTAATATAAAATGAGGAATGATGGTGCTATTAAGAAAAAAATTAAATACTAAAAAATAAATCTCTTTTAAATACTCTAGATATGAGAAGTTAAAGAAGAATATTTGTGAGGATGATGAAGTTGTATCTTTAATATTAGACTCTGGTACGAATGTGAAATTATTTAAAATTATGTTTCTTATCTTGATAAATGTTATAAAAGGAAATGGAAAGTTTAAAGACAAGATACAAATTAATTTATTTAATTGTGGGGATCTGAGAATGTTTGTAGAAAACTTCCCTAAACTAAATAAAGATGAGGCTACTGGAGAATAAGATGAATATTTCAAGAGATATTTTAAAAATAATCCATCAATTACAAAGTTTCCTTTATATGAGAAAGGATAATAATTTTTTTATAGACATAATGATTTTTATCTAAGTATAAATAATGTGAAATTAGTATTGAGGATGAATAGGTTGTTAATAAAATTGATGTTGGTGAAAGCCTTCTTATAGTAAAATTTAATGAAGAATACTATACTAGTGATGAAGGTTGTAACCCTAGAAGTGAAGATGAGGAAACTTAAATGGAGTTTATAATTAAGATAAAATCAAGATAATCCATTTTAAAAATTTCCAAACATTAAAATGAAAATAAGTGGTCAAAGATAGGTGATTAAACTAATAAGATTATGGAAATAATCCATAAATAATACAAATACAATATATTTAAGGAGATTGATAATTTTAACAAATTTAATAATAATAATAATAAAATTGGTATAAAGATGAAAGAAGAGATTAAAATATTGTAAAATCAGTATACTCTTATTCAACTAAATTTTTTCAAAGAAAAGAAAGAACTAAATGTTTTTAAAATTGTATTTCCAAATTATATTCGATAAGTTAGATAACTTTCAAAGAAGAAATAATCAAAATGAATTAAACAATAATAAGATTTTTAGGATGATATTTATAATCAAAATGTTGGTAATAGGTCTCACAAGAAGAAGCCAGTAAAATTATCAAAGTTTGTGGTTAAACGCATTGAGTCCCAAAAATCTAGAAATTTTGGGATTGATAACATTGATTCAATACCTGGTACTTATAGTTACTCTAAATATGATGAAAAATTTATATTTTGAGGAAATATATTTTAGGATTTTACCAAAACCATTTTCAAAGAGTATCCATGATTTTTATAAAAGGATAGAATAAATTCAAAGACTTTGTTCTAGACATCATGTTGTTTTGAAAGGTAGATATGTCTTTTATTGATATTTTTGGTACTATAGAGTATTCAAGAATACATAAAGGATGTATTTGTTTAATTACAATTATTATGATGATTCTATAAGACTTGGGAGATAAAATTTTAGGGGGATTCAACCCACTCTAAGAAGATAGATTCAGAAACAACTGAGGTAATATGTTTTGAAGACTGGAAATAGATTTCAACTATTAGAAAAAGTGACTAAAATATGTGATTAGTAAACAAATGTTTCAAAATAATGGATCACCATTCTTACATTCCAATTGGGAAATAAGTATAAATAAAAGTCTCTTGTTATAAAAGTTAATATTAAAGGCTCAAAGTAGGATTGTCCATAGAGATTATAAAATGGGTGATCTTTACATATGAAAGGGAACTTGAAATTTTTGAATAATGTTGTTAAATGTAAAAAAGTCTTGATGGACTTTTTAAATTATGGTCCTCTAACTAATAAATAGGTTGGTTGTGTTAATATTGGAAAATAAAAATTTAAATCCAAGAAAATTCTTTATATTGATGGATTGAAACAAAAAATATAAGGAGTTTCACAAATTTTTTATAAAGAGATTGATATAATTTTCAAAAAACATGGTATTTGGGTAAAAATAATTAAAGATTGAATGTTTGTTACAAATGGGTAGTGAAAAAATGGATATTTACTTCAAATTTGTGATGCTCACAATTCATTATATTTAAGAATGAAATCTGAAAATGAACTTTGTAACAAAAGGCTTGGTCATCTTCACCAAAGGAATATGAGCAATATTTCCCAAATAGATTTTTTTACGACTTTTCTAAAATGAATACGAATATTGATTGGAATTTTTTTAAATGTTATAAAGGTAATATCTCTAATTCCTCACATAAAATGTTGATATTTAGATATCTCATCCTTTGGAACTAATCCATTTAGATATTTTTGAGCCCATGAGAAATCATTAAACACATGGAGATAAGTATTTTATTTCTTTTTTATGAATTCACTCACATTACATGTATTATTTTTATGAAAAAACATAGACTATAATGTGTTTAAGAGTTTTAAGAGAAGTGTTGAAAAAGAGTGTGTTTATTCTCTAAAAATACTTTGGATATATAATGGAATTGAGTAAACTAATATTAGGATTGTATAATATCTAAAAAAACAAGTAATTTATCTTGAACACAGTTCACCATACACACCACAAAAAAATTATTTAGCTGAATAAAAGAATAAAATCTTGGTTGATATGGATTGGACAATATAGATAGAAAACAATATTTTATGATTTTTTAGGCAAGTTTTTAATGAAGAATCACATTCCCTAAATCACTTATTCTATATATAAAATTTATATATGAACCCATGTGAGATTAACTACAAGAAGACTCCATGATTTAATCATCTTAGAGTGTTTGGAATCCTTTTTATCATCAATATTAAAGGTGAAAATCTAGGTAAGTTTGGAACAAGGGGAACTACTGAAATATTTCATGTTTATCCTCTACATGGAAGAGTATTTTTCTACAATAGCAAGTAAATTAATATAATTGTTGTTACAAATAATTTGAATATCCTTTATTTTTTATAAAATTTAATTTTTTATGAAGAATCTAGTTATGGAAGTAATGTTGTAAGTATTTTGAAAAAATTAAATAAATAGTATAAACAATTAAAAATATTAAAGATTTCTAGACTGAAGGATAAGATTAATCCATCTCACATGATAAATAACAATTAATTTCATCTCATACTAAGTTTAGAATACATGTTCAAGTTCAAAATATCATTGTAAATTAAAAAAAATTGGTACAAACTAGAAGATATTTAAGGATAATGTCTCATAATTCTCTATTATCTTAAGTCAAAACTAAAGATATTGAGGATGATTTTAATAATCAAGAGTGGTTTGGTGCAATAAATGAATAATTGGATCAAATTTATAAGAATTATACCTGAGAACTTATTCCTAAAACTAAAGATATTAATTTCATCTGAAAAAATTGGGTGTTCCAAAAGAAATTGAATGAAAATGGTGAAGTGTTGGGGAATAAAGAAATATTGCTGTGTAAATGATATTCACATATTGATGGAGTAAAATTTTATGAGACCTTTATAGTAGTTTAAATTCTTGATACCATTCAAATTTTCCTTGATATTACTTCATAAATGAATCATAAAATCTACCTAATAGATCTCAATTCTGCATTTCTAAATTGATAATTATAGAAAGAGGTTTACATTAAAAAATCATTTGTGTTTTTCTCTTGGAGAAGATGAAATTTATGTTTTTAGGTAAAAGAAGGATTTATATTATCTGAAAAAGTCCAAAAAATAGGGTACTATAATATCACCAACTACTTGAATCGGTTGAATTTCAAAAATGGAAGAGTGTACATAAATCTCTATATTAATGATATAAAGGAGCTATATATTCTTTTTATTGTTTATACAGATGACATAATATTTTTTGGAAATTATAACGAAATATGTGAAAAGTTTTCTAAATAAATGAAGGATTTATTTTAAATGTATCTACTTTGAGAGATGATATACATTCTAGGTCTATAAATATCTTAAGAGAAAGATCAGATTTTTCATTATCTAGATAAGTATACAAAGGAAATCTTGAAAAGATTTTTTATGGAGGATTCAAAATATATTTCCTCACCAATTCCAGTGGATTTTTTTTCAAAGATGCATAGGAAAAATAAATTAATCAAATGGAGTTTAAAAGTTGGTTCATAGTTTGTTATACCATGAAACTTCAAGACCTAATATTCTATATACCATCACTCTTTGTTATATATATCAAATTAATCCAAAAGAATCCTATTTTATTATAAGACAAATGATTCTTAGGTATATAAATGGTACACTAGATTTTGGTTCAAAATATGTTACTAAATAAAATTTTTATTTGGTTTGTTATACTGGTGCATATTGGGAAGGTTATACTAATGATAGAAAATACAATTATGTTAGAGTTTTATTTTGTGGTAATTTATGTGTGTGTTAGAACACAAAGAAAATATTTTTTGTAAATTTAAGAATTTATGAGGAAAAATATGTGGCTTCAAATTATGATAAATAATAGTTAGTGTGGATAAAAAATCAGTTGGAAGACCTAAAAGTGGGTTAGAATATGCCACTTTTTGTTGGATGTGATAATCAGAGTGCAACCAATTTATCAAAAACTAATTTCAACACTCCAAGACCAAGCACATCAAGGAGCTTGTGGAAATAAGTGAATTGAAGTTGTATTTTGTTACAAGAAAGGATAATATTTTTGATATGTTCACAAAGTCGTTATCTAAAGTTGTCTTCTAGAATTTGCGGTTGAATTTTGGTGTTCAACTTCACCTTGTATAAGGATAAGGTATGTTTTTTCTATCACATCTCTCTTCTTGTATTTGGATGTTGTTGTCAAATGAGGAGAAAAAAGATAACATAATTTATCCATTGATGGGTGTTTTACCTATCTATTTAGGGAAAAAATAAATTCATGGGGGTTTTATAAGGGGTAAGATATTATTTTTTCCATGTATAAAGTATTTTAATATTTTTTTAAGTGGTGGATTAAGTATTTGTAAGATGTTATTCTGGTCATATCTATTTAAGTTTTATTTTGGTGATGAAGCTTGGAGGCCATGAAGAAGTTTGAGAAAGTTTTTTAATCAATACTTATAGACAAAAATACATTATTTTTCAATGGTTCTTGTTTCCTATATAGAGTACTCTCACTTTGGTTTAGAATTTTTGGATAGTGATCCATTTACTGAGTTTTAGAGTTTTAGTGATATTTTCCTTTTATGAAAACAAAATAAAATGGGGTGATTGTTGAGACTAAGAGGTTGTTTATTATTGGTTGATGTGAAGAATCTGATAAATAGGAAATAGTTTTGGTTTTTATGTTACCTTTTATTGTCAACACTTGTGATTTTTTTCAAAGGTTCCACCACCTGGTGCTACCGTTGGGTGTGCTACCGCTGAGGTGATACCATTGGGTGTGATACCATTGTAGAAGATGTGATAACTTCAAGTATAAGTTGATACCACAAGGTGATACTTCTAGGTTCCACTACTGAGTTCTAATTCCAGGCACTATCTCCAAATGATACCACTTGGTGCTACCACAAGGTTCCATTTCCAGGTGCTACCATATAATGCCCCCCCTAAGTTTCCAATTATTGGGTGATAACATTTTTTTTTCTAAAAATAGTTTTCTACGATAATGGTTATACCATTGGGTTTCTACCATTGAGTTGCTACTATTGGTATACAACTTCTTGATTAAAAACAAAGAAACTATGAGTTGCATGGTATTTTATGTTACCATGAATTATAATATTTTGTGAAAAGTAATTTTTCTAATAATGATTAAATATCATATATAGACTATAAAGATTTTTAAAAAGTATATATTTAATGAACAATTAATTAATAAGAAGTGAGATATAATAAAATTGTTCAAATTCATTGAATAAAGGATGAAAAGGAGAAAGATATTATGTGAACTTTTTTTTCACATGAAGGACACTTGACTGATTTAGTCATGAAGCTTACCTTCATGGAAAGGTGTTCAAAGATTTCCAAAATAAATCTTGAAAAATAAATTATGGAAATATGTATCTATATTTTTAATTAATTTTCACCATATTTCTTGCATGTATAAATTCATGATTATTTCATGTTACGTGTTTAAACTTTTTCACGGCACAAAGGTTGTTTAATTTTAAGAGGATGAATTCCAAGGTTGATGTTGAAATATATAAAACTCTTTATAATTTCTGAATCAATATATATGAATGGTATTAATTTTTAATAAACATAGGTTTTGAGGGGAGTGGCAAGGATATGTTGTTTTTGCATGACCCGATGCAGTTAAAATAGTTGTGGAAGTTGTTTTCCGTAGAAGTTTTTATTATGAATAGATCTGATATTTCTGAGTGTTTGATTTCAAATATATTTACATAGTTTCAAAAATATTTTAATTAATAATAAAGATTAATGTTTAAATATCAATTCCTCATAAATATTTATATTATGTTTTCATATTTGTGTTGAATACGTGAGTGTGGTGATTGAGAGAGATGTGTTGGTGAAGGAGCGGTGGTTACATGCAATGTTTTGCATGTAAATTAAATTGAATAATTCCATGTGTAAGAATCCAATAATAATAATAAGATCTCATCATACTATACAACTACATTATTTTATAAAAGTTTAATATGTATCTATTGTCTCTTTACCATTCCAATTTTGTATCAGTGCGATATGCACTTGATGTGCAGGATGAAAAAAAACCGAGAGACTTGTAAGTGAGTTATAAATATTTTCACTACTCATTTTGGTTCATAATTTATTTATTGTATCATATGATCATTGATTTTAAAACATCATTCAAAAGACTAGATAATCACATTTAGTAGTAAGACTTATAAATCACATGTTCTCTCTTTGTGTTTACTTTCTTATGCTTAATATCATAATTAACTCTGACCAGTGGTGAAGGTTGTTTTTAACTGAAAAGACATAATTTTTTTGAATCTATGATTCACATTCATCTCAGTGATTTCTTGACCCTATGGTTCTACACTCAAATGAAGATATAGTTTTTGTTTGATTGAGATCATTCCAGACCCCCTTATAGCTTATGTAGTAATGATTTTTTACTACAATCCACTCTTTTCTTATAATTATGAATTTGGAAATTCATACTTTTTTTTCTATGTTACAAAGGCCAATATGTTTACAGATACGGTCCTAGAATGAGGATTAATTTTGGAAAGAGTACTTTTTTAAAATTTGAGAGTTTATGATAATCACATCTAAAGAAGTCTGGATGGATTTACAAAGTGTTGTGAATATTTTCATAAATATTTGGAATATTCAGTGTATGTGAAAGTTTGTTGGATTTAATACAATAAATCATAAACCAAAACATGTTGAAATTCACCATTCCATGGTTTATTTCTACACATGGTTCATTCCCCCAGGTCATGGTTCCCATGTGAAAGAATATATGATATCATTTGATTTAATCTAATAAGTTAATTATCATGATTTGATATATTAACATATCATATGGTGATTTATATATAAAATATTGATTGTTAAAGTATTTTAACAAATATATTTATTAATAAAAATGATGTTGTAAGACTTATAACATTGAATTATAATGGTTTTACTTTTCAAAATATTTGAAACAATGTGACTATAATATGCCCCTTTATTCATTGAATAAGGCCTATAAAATAACATTTCTTGACCTCATTAGTAGACAATAGTGTTCATTACCTATTGGTCTAAGATCTTTCAATTTCTCTTCTATATATTTTCTTTTGTGGAGGAGGTTCAAGTACACCATTTTAGAGAAGAGGTGATACTAAAGCATTTGGTGATTCTAGTAACCGGAGTATATATTTAGATACATGATTCCATTTTTTCCTACTAGGGGAACTCGATCAATCTCTCTAACCATGAAGATGTAAATCATGGATAATAAGGTATAAATATTTTTGTATTCTATCTTGTTTATTTTACTCCTGATTGATCTTAAAAAGGGTTTTGTGTACTATTCCACTATTAATGGCTATAAAGATGTCTCAAAAATACCTTTATCTAGGATCATAAAACACAAATCACTAACTAACTACATGGAGGTTGATAACTATAGAATAATCCTAAACTATAGGAAAATTCACTAGCTAGGGATTAATCCTAAACTAATCCATACTGGCGAGAGCCTAATCAAATATAGATAGGGTGAGATTAAGTAGATCACAATCTAACCGATAAATTCACCTGTCACTAGAATCCCCCTTATCCATCCAAGGCATCCCATTAAGTTTTACAAATTCATATTCATCAGTCATTTCAATATAAAATTTAATAGAACCACACATCTCACGTCTAAACACATTTCATATCAATATTTGATATTTCATAGTATGAAGTTCAATAATAATATAAACTACAATAAGGGGAATATATATTTGTGTGCAGTAGAATCAATAAAACCATTACATTCTCTCTTTAAACACCAACAATAAATCCCATAATATAATATTAATAATTTATTTCACAAAAATCAACTTTCATTCAAGATAAAAACCAAATTTTTACTTAATAAAATAATAAACTATTTCATTTATAACTCCTAAATAAAAAATTTCATAAAAATAATTTTAGTTATTATACAATAAAAATAAACTTGAAATTTCATCAAACACATGGTTTTCATAAACTACCAAAAGTTGGAATTTAAAATTTTCTTATGGAAATCCCATTTTTATATCATATGTTATTCAAAAAAATTAAAAACCATTTAAAAATTAAATGATAAATGTATAAAGAAATATTTAAATAAAATAAATCCAAATGTTAAAAACCTTAAAAAACCTATTTCTATTCCTATAAAATTATAGAACCACCTACATTATCAGGATTTCAATGAATTTCAGTGCATGTAATCAACATAATACCCTTTGTTTTAGTATATAAAGACATAAAAAATATTTTTGATAACTTATAAATCCATATGAAATAATATTCCAAGGTATGAATTAGAGAATTAATTATACATAATCGATACTATAATAATTCAATAATAAATAGAGTGAAAAAAATCATAGAAGATTCCTCTGTCATAAACTAGATTCTGTGTATTTTTCCGTGATATAGTAAAATGTAAACATCCATAAACCCTAGGTGAGAGAAAATCATAATATAAAGAGGATAAAGAGAGGAATAAAAAGAAGATAAAGAAAAATGAAGGAGAAAAATACCATCGATCCTCCAGGGAAGGAAGAAAAATCTGAGAGATTGGAGAAGAAGAAACAAGGGGCTCTCACCTCCTTGGATGAGAGACTCGGAAAAATGAGGGAGGCCAAGAGGTGAATCCTCTTTCATATAAAATAATTAAATAATAATATAATAATAGTAACAATATATATCTATAAACCTTTCTAATAGATAATGTTTACTTATATCCACAACATGGTCATCTAATTAATAACATCATCCACCTAATTCCATGTTAACAAAAAACTTTATAATAATAATGACATATAATAATGATCAAATAAAATTATATAACATATTATCAAAACATTTATTTTATAAAATATAAAACAAAAAATTTAGAAAAATATTATTCAGTTACATAACTAAAATAAACACAAAATAGTCCATCATAGAAAATCATATATCAATTAAAAGTAGTTTTGGGAAGGTTAGACATGAAAAATAAAATTTTGGGTAATTCTTAGGGGATTAAAAATTGGAATACATGGTTACCAAAAATATGCGTGTCTATAATACATAATAAATTCATAATGAATGGTTTAATGAACATGTTCTTATATTATATGGAAAAAATGTGTGAAAAAATTCTAAGGAAATAAATTTTTTCACTCAGATACATAAATAATAAACAATAATTCAAATAAAAAAGTGGGGTGTATCATACATTCAATTGATATTTATATATATTTTATATAAATAAAACTAAAAAATGTTATATACTTTTCTCAATAATGATTTATAGTATCAATAATGATTTTAATTTTTTATGTGTAAAAGTATACAACAAATATTTTATTTTAAATTATAACAATAAAAACACTAAACTTAGATTAAATTAAATACTATTAATTAACTATCATGAAAAACTATAAATTCATAGTAGTAAATGGTTAAAATTTGTAACTATGTTGTTAAAATTTGAAACTCATGTGTCAATACTCATAAATAAAGTATTAAATATATTATGATCAAAAACTATTTAATGTGTTGTTTTAAAATAAATTATATTTTTTCAAAAAATGGAATCAATGTTATTCATGGGGAGTTGATGATTTCAAGATTAATTAAAGGATTAAGATGATAAAGAATGACCAAAATTTGTTGTCTTTATTATAAATTGAAATTAAAAAATAATGATTATTTTGGTTTGAATCTTCAAATAGCATGAAGCTAATTTGGATAATTTTAAACAAGTTTTTATTAAAGGAATAATCATCATGACTTAATACATTATACCATGTTGTGGTTATGAAGCCACTATCATGGATTTGAGGCATTTTTATGGTTAGGGTATCTGGAATATAATTAATTTTAAAGATATATAGTTATAAAGATCCCCATAAAGATACACCATGTTGTGGTTGCCTAAACAACATATTAGTCTAGAAATGAATTCCAAAGTTTTACCCATTTTTTAGAATAAAATTTTGTAAAATTCCCTGAGACCATTGGTTGAATAAATTAGATCACGGTTTCCATCACGGTTCAATTGAAAACATGGAGTTTTCTTGGTAAAATCGGAGGGGATAATTGTGGTTATCTTATATGTTTGAAAAAAATATGGATTCAGAAGAAAGCATATTCTAGAGGTCATCCTAGAAAATATCCGAGAATTTTATAGTTCTTTATAAAAATAAATTTTGAAGAAACCATAGTTGTTTTACATATGTATTTTGAAGAAAATAAGAACTTTATTAAAATTTATTCCATGGAGTTTTGATTTTTGTAATGAATTTTAGTGAAGGATGGGGGAATTAAGAAAAAATAACGAAATCTTGTTTTACTAGACTCCATTTCATGGTGTGGTTTATAAATAGAGCTTCGAAGAAGGAAACAATAAATATTTAAGTAGGATATGAATTTCAATGGATATGTTTTTTAGAGTGAATGAATTTACCAGGAAACCACATGGTGTTTTTAGTTATTTTAATTATTTTGAATATTTAATGTGATGTGAAATTATGTAAAGATACATAGTTTTATGTGATATTTTACTCAATTTTGGTTGAAAATTTTTGAGGCCATACAAGAATTGAAATGTTGTATACAAATAGGGAAAATATTAGAATAAGAGACTAAAGGAATTAATAGGGAAGATTATAGGATTTTAGAAAACAACACAATACAATGGAAGATTTAATTTCAACATATAATTTTACCGATATTGTTTTGTCTTTTTGTATACTCATATGATATTAAAGGCTTAGATAAACACCTATTTTTTTAGAATATTAAATTATTTGACACTTTTATTATAAATGACTTTGGATTGACTTATCTTTGTGAATATATCTTGAAGGGATTAGTGTATATATTGAAAGAGGGAGTGACCCCTAGTATTGGAAATAATCTGAACTAAACTCATGTAATCACTATACTGTGTTAGTGGTTTCCCGATTACATTAACACGTCATAATCATGTGTTCCTTAGATATAAAACTTAGTGTATAACCAAGTAAACTCATAATGTCATTACATTTATTTATCATATTTGAACATTTTGGATGATTGATTTGTGCTGAAAAATTTATGATTTTCTTTCTAATGTGATAAAAAAATTTGTTTGATGATAGATTTTTGAAATAGTAATTCACCCCATGGTGTTTTGTTTTTTGTGTATAAAAAAAGTGGTATCATATCCAAAAAATTATTAGATGGTGAATTCATCTCAAGTTAATTTTTGACATGGATATTTTTGTGAATAAAAAAGTATTTAATATCTTTGATAGATGTAATTTTTCAGATCTAGGACATATGTATGATATCATATTTATATTCCTTTTGGTTCTATATTTTCTATACTATAATTCATAGAATTAAGGAAAGAGGCCCTACCAAGATGAATTTGAAGGAAATTGATATAAAACATATCAAAACTAATGAAAAGGCACAAAATTACTTAAATAGAAATATATCAAATAAAATCTACATAAAGTTGATGATTTTCAAATCAATTAAATATATTTGAGGTCTATTGTCCAATATTTATATAGGGAATAACATGGTTAATGATGTGAAGTTTTAGGTGCCTCACAATAAATTCAATTTTTTAAATATGAATATTAATGAAAAAATTATAATTTATTCAGGAAAATAATTGAGGTTTTTTGATCTATTCATGGAATTTTTGATGAGATAAAGGATATAAATATTGTGAAAAATATTTTAAGGAGATTTCTATAATTGTGAAATCCAATGGTGTTTATTTTTAAAGAAATTCATTTTAGTAGATCAGTCATTAGACCTTTTCAGTGTAGATTGGATGAATATACGATGTGATTTAAACTAGAATGGATGATGAGTCAATCAACCATGGAAATTGAATTAAAATTTATGGAAAAATCTTACCATTCAATGATAACATATGGATGAAAATATGAGCAGTGGATTCTTATATTCATTGAAAGAAATTTTAAATGACGTAAAGGTGGTCTTGATAGAAATCTATCATTAGAATGTTTCAAATACAAAAATGTTAGACAGATTGCAGTGAGATGTCCAAAGAGGATTTATGGTGATTATCCTGAAGTTAATTACTCAATAAATTTGTAAACTAGATTTCCCCTTGGTGAAATGTAAAATATAAAAATTATCCTATAAGGAAATTTCAATAAATGTTCTTTGTTTTTAAAGGAATGAAACAACAATGAGTCTTGTCTTGAATAATGATAATTTGAGTTCAAATAATACTTAAATAATCATATTATGGAAAATTCTGAGAAATTGTACTCTAAAAACACCTAGAAAAAGTAACTATAAGGATTTATTGACCACAATATTTAATCAAAATGACTCTTTATGAGTTATAAATTTTAAATGAAGATTTCTTTTGGAATATTAAAGGAGTTATTGAAATATCTTGGTTAAATTGAAATATAAATCACTAAGTTAAAGAAGGTTTTAGAAGATAAATATACACTAAAAAAAGTTCAGGGAAGTTTTTGATTTTAGGATGAAAATTTAGGATCAAGATAAGGAAATCAATAACCGTAGTCTTTGTTTTGATAACTGTGGTAAAAAAAATTGAATCTATTGATGAATAAGTGGTTACATTAATTTAAATTCTAAAATTAAATTAAAAATTTAAGGTTCCCTGAATAAATTTTAGTTTTTATAAAACTTTAGAAAAAAAAAGTTAAAGATAAAAGTGGAAAAGGGAATAATAATTTTTGATAATTTCATGAATGATCAGTTGTCCAATAATAAAGGTACTACCAAAATTGGATTTAAATATGAATCATCCAAAATTGATGTAAAAAGAATAAAAAATAAATGAATGAAAATACTAAGTGTTTACACTCAATCATTGAGTGTTTTTAAAAATAAAAAACATTATTGAAAGGTATAGAACATGTGGAGTGAATGTGATACGATATTAACTTCCATGAAGTTTTAGTTTAATGGTTTCTTAGATCACATGATAACTGATTGTGATGAATCAAAGGGTTTTGTATGACGTGAAGCACCCATAAGATAAAAAAGGAACATGAAAACATATCTTTCACCATAAAAATAAATTCATTTTATGTATATCATTTTTATTTCTCTATTATTGGTCAAAAATATGTGATTATAGGAAAATAAGGAATTGTAGTAGATACATATGATTATTAAATTTATTATAAAAGTGATCAATGAGATAAAATTTTATTAGGATATGAATTATTACTATTGGAAGAGGAGGAGGAATGATTTATTTATCATGTTAAAAAAGATAAAAAGAGAATAATTTTTTTTCAACTAAACTTGGAGTAAAATAGAAAGAAAATAACACGAACTAGATACATAGTAGAAAAATATATGTGGTGTAAAAACCGAAAAGGAAACCATTGTATATGGTGTCATATGAATTCCCACTTGGATAACTTTTAGGGAACCTCCTCATTACTTAACACCAAGGATGATCACTTGGTTTGAGCACTTTTAGATCACTACCCATAACTCATCAGTATTGTTATCAGCAGTGGACACATAGATTATTTTTTCTTCTAAAGATGATGGTTGGAAGAACCTAGTTATCATTTGTTAGATCATGTATATTGGGATAAATACATGAATAAAAAATATTTGGTTGGGTTTCACAATAAATTTCAATGACTAAAGTATGTTCTCTAGTTAGTGGACTCCAATAAGCCTTATCATTTTTTAAACATGGACTACGTAAAGGCGGGCATCAAAAAGTCAAAGTTTTACCCTAAATATTGATGGGATGAGTATATTTTTAGAAACCTGTTTTTCATTAAGAACCATATTTCTAAGATAATCTTGGAACTAGAATGGGCTATTAGGGAGAGGTCCAAGCAGACTTGGATTTGAGTAGGTTAGAAAAATACAACCTTCTTTTTAGTATGCATCAAGGAATAGAATAACTCTAATGTTACAAGCATTATTTTTGAAGAAATATCATTGACTAATGATCCACTCACTATGAGAGGTATAGATACATCCCATTTTAGTTCATTACTATAATATGTTAACCCTCAAATGTACGTGGATACACTCAATTCCATGCTAAAATTTTTGACACTATTCCTCAAGTGGTTTATTCTAATATTAAATATTATTTCGAAAACATTACAGATGAGGAGGAGGTATGGGGAACTGTATTTTCTCCCAAACTTGGAATTTTCTCTTTACCCAACCGTTTTCTAAGAAATTTTAACACTGCTTCTAGGAAACTCATCAAGAATGAGATTATGGAGAATATCAAGTATTTTTTCAGGGATGGAGTTTACCAAGAATGGCATGGTCCACCACCTTGATTCTCATCTCGAAAGTGAAAGACTCATCCTCTCTTGATCAGTTTAGGACAATATGTATTTGAATTTTCTCCTATAAAATCCTATACATGGTCATAAATAAAAGGTTCTTAGTGCAACTCCATGAATGGATTATGGTGAACAATAAGGATTTATACATGGAAGTTATACATATGTTGTTATTTCTATGGAACATGAAATGATTAATGATATCAATAAGAAGGTCCTAGGTTATAACATAGTAGACAATCTTGATATGGAAAAAACATATTGGAGTGTGGAGTTGAGTTTTATTATTAGTGTTGAAAGTGGTATGGGATTCTATGAGAAGGTGTTTGATCTATTTTTCAGATGCTTCTCCTTGGTTCTTGGTTACTTATATAGGGAAAATCTATGGATTCTTTATGTCGGTTCATGGGATTAGACAAGGGGACCCTCTATCATCCAGTTTCATCATTATTGTTTGAGAATCCTTTAACATATATCTTAATAGGACCATCAGTGAGTTCCATGTTCCTGCTTACCAGTACAAGCCATAAATCAATGAGGTTACTAATCTATTATTTGCAGATGAATTGATTATTTTCATCCATGAAAATTGTAGGTATGTTTTGGATCTTAACTGTATCATTAATACATATAAAAAAGTAGATCATGCATATTATCAACTAAGGATAGAGTAATTTTTAAATCTCAAGATTCTGTCTGGAGGGAAGGGGGAAGAAGATGGAAGATAGTATGGGTGTACATAGAAGGTATTTCCCCAAGGATTATATAGGATCCCAAATCTCATGGGACAAAATCTTTATCCACCATTTTGATGGACTTGTGAAAAAGGTCTCTAATCACATCCTAAACTAGAAAAACAATTCCCTATCTTGTAGGCGATGTATCACACTGGTTAATTGTGTTCTTAACTTTATTCCCTTGCATGCATTGTCCACCAACATCTTTCTTTCAAGTTAAATTTTTATTAATGGGAATCAAAAACAATAACTAAGAAAAAACAAGACAAAACAAGTCAAATAACAACTCAAGAGAGGAAACCCTAAGGGGTATAAAATAATGAATACCAAGTCGATCCCTTACAAACATATTAACACCCTCTAAGATGAGCTGGAGAGCATTTGAAAAGCAAACAACATTGGAACCTTGATCCAACATAGCCATGGAGGCTAGATGATCAGCCAATTTGGTACCCTCGCACCACGTGTGCAACACAAGAAAATTTTTGTTACTGAGGATAGATTTACAACATCAAATTATATAAGAAATTAAATAAGGAGTAGACCCTTTGTCATTCATGGAATCATGAATTATCATGGAGTCAGTCTCCACCTAGTCAATGGATAAGATTTTCTGAACACATAATCTCAGACCCGTATGCATTACTCTGGCCTCTGCCTGAATAGCGGTTCCCCTCCCATAAAAGGCAGTAAAAGCCAGAAGAGAATTTCCACTTTAATCCCGTACCACCCCTCCTCCACCCATCATGCTCGCAGGACAAGAGCTGTCAAAATTCAGCTTGAGACCCATAACTGCTGGAGACCATCAAACCCAGTGTCCCCTCTGGCCTGAGATAGAACGCCATGTCACCGCCTCATTCTCCTATAAATCTCTTAAAGAGGGGGGCTCATGCTAGTGGTTGAACCCGCGGACCATATCAACTAGCAGATATTTAACTCTCACAATAACCGACCTGCTAGTGGAGGCCAAACTCCTAAGGAAGTGTTATGAAATATAGAGAACTTTATTCATGCCTTTATCTGGGACACACATGTGAAAGGTATACATCATTGGTATTCTTAGAATAGAATGTCCTGATAGGATGAGGATGGAGGTGTAAATCTTATAAGGGTTTCAGAAATCATGAATTATCTTCAAACTCATAGGGATTAAGACTTTATAGAAGGAAAATCATTGTGTGATAGGTTCAAAAACATGAATTATGGGGCTCATCTGAATAGTTATTGAATAATAAGTTCTAGTTTATGGGACTCAATCTCTTAGTAAATCTCTATTCTCTAACAAAACTTTCGGTGGATCATGGGATGTGGCTCACTCAAATTTTGGATGGAAACTTGGGAGGGGGGGTTTTAGGATTTTTGTGTTATTTGGTGCTAGATATATCCTTCTCATAAGCTAGTAGGTTTCTATCCTTCATCCATGCCACTCTCAACACTCAATAGAAATATTTGTTTAGAATCATTTCAACAAATTATAAACCTAATTTTTTTTAAAGTCTCTTTCACCTTGAAATTCTAAAAAAGGCATGTTATCATGCTCTTCATGTAAATGTGGATTATGACACATAAGGAAGTAATATTTTTTTAGTTATATCCTGGCTAATTTAAACATATTGGATTGTCGCATCTGTAATCATGAACTTATTACAAATGAGGGGGTGTAACACAAATGGGTTTCCAAGGCTTCCAAGTGTGGATATTTCAATAGACCCAGAGAGGAATCAACCTCTCATATATTTGTTGAACAATTTTTGGCATCCATGTTTTAGAGTGACTTTCGATTTTTTAGTGGCCCAGATGTGTTAAGGATTTCTAGTGATAGTTTCCTTCTCTCATGGTTTCAAATCATGGAAAATAATATCCATGAGAGGAAGGTTAGATCATTTATTATAGTGTCCAGTTTTTGGAGTATTTGGAACACATGAAAAATTTATACATGAGTTAGTTTCTAGTTCAATATTAGGGGTGATATTTTGAGAACCTTCTTTGGCATTTGATCATATTACAATCCCCAGAAAATGGGAAATATCTCATTATATATGGGTTTTCATGGAAGTAATAAGGTTATATCCTATAATTCAGAGACCATATTTTCATACTATATGGGTTCGTTGGATCCCTCCCAACAGTTTTCTCAAGATAAAAGTTTATGGTTCAAGCATCAAAAGAAAGATATGGAGATAAGGATTTGTTCACAATGGGGATGGTTTTGTCCTATTTGATTTCAGAATATTATTTGGGAAAGGGTATTCACTTATAGAGAAATCCTCAATAATACTCAAAGGGATAAAGCTATGCCTCTCTCACAATTTTGTTCTTGATAGAGTCAAAAAAATTCCTCTACAATCCACAAGTCCCTCTGTGAAGAAATAAAAATTTTATTGAATATCACCTACATAGTCCGTAGATGCTGAAGGTTATTAAACTGTTTCATGGATATTACCCTCACATGGAAGTAGGGAAATAAGGTGGTTGACTTCTTGGCATCATTTACCTCTCATGAAAACTTGTGTTTCATCTTCAATAGCACAAGTTCTCAGCCCCGAGAGTGTGTTAATCATGTATGATCAGATTCCTTAGGTATCCATTATTTCTAACCCCCATGAATTATTTTTATCCTTTCCCCCACCAATAAATAAAGGTTATTAACATTTTATGGAGTAACATAGAAAAAACCCACCATTTAGAGGGAAGGAAGATGATGTTAAAACACTTTTGTCTGTTTGGAAGAAAGTTCCTCATATGAACTTAGTAAGAAAATAAAGGTAAATATAGATATATGGTTGATTAATGAGTATTTATTGGTTATTTTTTAGAGAATAAAACTTATAAATGCACTATAATAAAAAATGAAAAAATAATTAAAATTAATAATTTCAAAGTGATTGATGAAAATATTAGAATCGAATCTAGAAATACTAACATGGAAGAATTTTGTGGTGAAGATAGTGATTGATAAAACACTATTTTGTTGAATATTTTATTGATAATAAATTATATAATTTCCTTACATTGTGCTAAATATATTCATTTATGACATAGTTTGGATTAGATCATCCATTTGAAAATTTGATGAAAATTCCACTTTTACACTTTTAAAATGTACTGTAGTATTTTGAAGATAAATATTTTAATATTTATTATTTGAAATTAATATTTTGTAAAAGTATTTAAAACTTATGTTTCTACAACTTTTATTCAGGACACTAGAGCTAAAAAGTGAGTTTGGATGGAGTAAATGGTCCATTAAGTCAATGGTGGGCTGGACTCGGTAGAGTGGACATGGGTTCAATATTTGGGCCATAACGTCTTCATCCTTGCTTGGATCAGGCTCAATTATGGGAGGAGCTACATGACTCATTTTAGCACGGATCATCCTTCTAGAAGAATAGCCGATTCACGCGTTTTGGTGGTAAAATGGGCGGTGAAATTTGACATAAAATATTTGGCTGAGATTCTCCATTCACACTTGAATCCACTTTGAACCTAGCCTCCCCACCACTCTATAAATTGGTGTTTTTCTCATTTTTTAGGGTTGGGATGTGCATTGGGAAGTTGAGGGAAGAGGATAAGTGGATCCACTCCAATTATCCAATCATTTCAATAAGGGTATCTCTTGAAGCAAGGATCCATGCGACGAAGCCTTCTTCTTCTCCTTTATGTTGTAATGATTTTTTTTGTGTAATAAATTTCTTTGTACTTATTTTATTTATTCTCTTATCTTCTTTTTTATTCAAATTTATTCTTCTCTTAATCTTCCTTTTTGGTCTGGAATTCTTGAGTAGAATCATTATTGGGTTATACACATTATAAACCATTGCAAATTCAATTCGATTCTACGATGATTACGCCACCCATGGAAGAGTAATCTTTTAGTAATCAATCTATCTCTTACCTTACACATTAATTTATTTTGAATCATTGATATACTTTAATTAGCATAATATTATCAATTAATTTATTTTTTAATTTAATTGAAACTAATCACACAATTGAACAATTAACAAAAAAACATGCGAGGACGAGATTTTGTGTAAATTGTGAGAGTGCAAAATTAATTAGTTATAAAAAACCATACGGGATCAATTTGTAGTGTTAAAATATAATCCCTAAACTCAATTAATTTTAATTTACAGAGGTGAAATGTGCCTTAATTTACCACTGACTATAATCTAATCTTAGAACATCAACAGGGTGTTGCGATTGCATGTTCCAAGGTTATCCTAGGGTTAAATTCACTTCATCTTCATGGTAAAGTTAATTCTCGTAGGGTTCAAGATTTAAAAAATTAAGGGATCATAATTAAGTGAATGTTAATTTAAATGATAATGATTAATAATATAGTGAAGAGGTATAGTTAGATTGATTACTCCTTTTAAAATGTTTTCTAAAAAAACATCTTCTTATTGTGTCTTTTTAATAAAACTTCATTTCAAAATTAAAAACAAAAACAAATGCAATATTATTCCAGAAAAATTCTTCTAGATTTATAAACTATAAACAAACCCCATCCTTTCAAGTAGTGTTTTAATTCTATTCTATTTTATTTTTAGAATACCTTTAAGAAGTTTTTTTTAATTTACTTCCTCCTTTGAGAAACGACCTTGGTCAGCCACTCTATTGCACCCAAGTAACCCAAAATCACACTAATCATTTGAGGGCACCCATGACAGCGCTCTTTAAGTGAACCTGATACAAATTATGGAATATCAAAAAGGTCAATAAATAAATAAGATTCATAGGTAGGATCTTAGGAAGTATTATGTAATAGAGTGAGTCACAATCAACTCCATTAAGAAAAATTATAGATAAAATTGATGAGTCTAATATCATTGGAGAGAAGGCTACTTCAATAGGGACTCAATGAATGAATATTGTTACTTATATTTTTCTATTATCATTAGTAGAAATGATGTTATTTCAATAGTAGTAAAATGGTTAATCATGGGACAAGGCCATAAAAGATTACTTGAATCAAATAGAAAATAATCAATCATGGGATCTTGTGAATAGTCTAAATGATTACACTGTCAATGAAGGCTTAAATAATGAAGAAATGTTTTCAAAAAATGGATAGACTTGAGTTAATTAAACTACTAATAGTGGTATAAACTCAAAAAACTCAAAATAAATTAAATAGATGTGAATATGGTATTACTAAATGGATTAATTAAATAAAATGTGTATATTGAACAAACAATTAGATTTTAAAATAGTTTTTCATGAAAGAAAGTTATGTTATTTAAATAAGAAATTATATAGTTTTAAGAAAGTACCATTTTTTTATATGATCAATATAATACTTATTTATAGAATATGGAACTCCAAATAGGTGGTTTCAATCAAAACCTCCCTATGAAAACATAATGGGATTATTACTTCATGGTAATTTCATATATTGTTGATATCATCTTTGGTGATATAAAATAATATCAGTGGATGAATTTTCAAGATTTATACGATCAAGATTTGATATAAAATTTATCTTAGACTTCAATTTAATAAAAGGGTAATTATTACTTTATTTATTATGAAAAATATTAGCGAATTTTTGAAATATTTTGACATGCATTATTTCAAACCTGTTTCAAATCCAATCATGGTTTGAACTAAACATAGAAATTATAAATAAAGAAAGAAAGATGATCTAAATTTATACACACAAATTATTGTAATATTATTTTATTTTATAGTGATGATGTTTAATATTATAAATTAAACTTTCTTAGTTATGAGTTTTACATCAATCTGATTAAATAACATGTCACTATATTGAAATGAATCTTGAGGATATTCATGGTAACCTTGATTATATATTGGTATTTGATACAATAAAATAATAAGATTTAATGTAATCTTTATATTAATATTGTTCTATATATTCTTCGGATATAAAATCCATAATTTTAGGATTATTTTTTAAACAAACCCGATAGTTGTATTAGAAAAAAAGAAAGAAATCACTTTACTGAACAAATAAACAACATAGTATATTTCAATTAAAAATTAATATACTCAATTGATATGGATAAAATTATAATTAGATGACCTTACTAAATTATTTAAAGAACCCATCGTAATATCCTATGCAAATAAAAGTATAATTAATTAAATGAAGAACCTAATACAATATCCATGTACTCAAAACATTGAAATAAAGTGCTAATTTATCAAATAAGAAGTGGAACTTGGATTTATCAATGATGATCATGTGGTAACTAATTAACAAGTGGTTTATATATTCATGAATCAATTGGCTACATTGAAATCTGGGAAATTTCAGCTGAATATCATAGTTCAACCACCTCTTAATGCATGAGGATTCATAAAATATCGCATCTCCCCATATATGGTTATTATTTAACTTTCTGTTCAAATTTGGAATCAATATACCCTTTAGGTTTATTATTAAAGGGGAGATAAATTCGTGAAATATGGAATTAAATAAAAAATAAATTTTAAAAATTTATAATTTAAGAAGTAGAATTGAAGAATCACTTAATAAGTGGAATCAAATCAAAAATATCAAATTATAGGAGAGAAATTAACTCTTGGAGGAGTTTTTAGTTCTCTATATAGGTGGTGATATTATCCATGGGAAAAAAATCAAGGAATGATGGAAATATAGGGACTTAGAAAATTTAGTGGTTTTTAATTGGTTGAATATAGAAATAATTTAAATGTAGGCATAAAATTATCTCTTGAACTCTAATTTTTTACACCAAGAGTTTCCCAAATAGAATAAGAGTTATATATGAAATTTTATTTTAAAATTCATATTTTTTGGAGGGTATGAATATTATTTAATTTCAAATATGGGGGAAAATTTTAGAACCTTTGTTATACCTGAGGATTTGAATAAGTCAAGGTTTATCGAAGTTGATGAAGCACAAAAAAATTAGTTGTGTCTACTAAAAGTTGAAGTTAAAGAATAATGTTTAATTTTTTTAATTTTGAAAGAGTATGTAACTAACTTGGTGATGTTTGAACATTTTTTTAAATTAAATAACACTGAAATATAATTTATTATCCCAAATCATTGATTTTAAACCACTAATGTGGTTTTGAGGAATTTTAGAGGTCATGTTCTATAGAATGAATGAAGTCTAACGGGGTGGTATTAAAAAGAGAATGAAAAGGACACACCATGTTGTGAGTACATCAACCACATCATATTTTTGAAACCAAATTTAGAGACTTATAATTTTAATGTCATGGGTTTAAAATTTATGTGTTTGTTTAGAAAATAAAGTAAAATTAGTAATTTTATTTTTCTCTGAATGAAACTTTTAAAGAACTATTGGATTCAAAATACCTTATTTTTTACTTGGATGACGATTCAATAATTTTATATGATGTTTTAGTTTTCCCATAGTCATCTAATGATGGTAGAACTTTTATTAATAATTATTTAATTATTTAAATAATTATTTTCTAAAATAAATAATTTGGATAATATGAATTGTTTTTTATAGAAATTATGTGGTAAATATTAGATTTTCTGAAATACAAATATTTATGTTGGTGATATGGATAGTTAAAAAAATTAAATATGGTTTGAATGGGAGGAATAAAATTTCAATTACTGTATTTTTTAATATATGGTTGTGGAATGAGAATAATTATGGTAGTTAAATGGAATTAAATAAGAAATAATAATCGGAATTTATTTTCTAGGACCTGACTGCCTCAACTTTCTCTGGGTGTAAATATATAACAATCTCATAAACCACATGTCTTATGAACTTCAACTCATAAATCCAAAAGTCACACTTCAACAACATGGTATAAATCTGATGTGATCGAAGCGTGCTCAAGACAATATCAAGGTGCATAACATGCTGCTCAGGTGTCGGTGAGTAGATGAGGATATCATCGATGAAAACTATGATAAATGGGTCTAAGTATGGACATAAGATATTGTTCATGGTGGCCATAAATACTAATGGTGCTTTAATTATCCTAAAAAATTTACCAAATCCTCATATAGTGCATACCTACTTTGAAACACTGTATTTGGAATGTTGTGCTCTCTAACTCGCAACTGATGATAACATGATCAAAGATGAATCTTGGAGAACCATCGTCTCCTCATATCTAATTAAAAAGATCATCGATATTAGGAAATGGATATAAGTTCTTCACAATCACCTGGTTCAAATTTTTATAATCAATTCATAACTGAAGACTACTGTCTGCCATCTTGGAAAACAACAAAACTGAAACCCATGGGGAAGTACATGGTCTTATGAATCCCTTACTCTATAAGTCATACTACTAAACCTTGATCTATCTCAAATTGGTTGATTCAATATGATTAAGGGGTGTCAAAATGGTCCCCACACTTGGAAAGATCTCAATCTTAGCTTAACTTTCCAATCCTTTGGAGTCTATATTGGGGCGAAGACTCGCATAAATCCAGGGTACCTTCAGTATCCTAGAATAATGAAGAATGTTGGAGTTAAAGTCAGGGAATATTTGAATATGGTTGTGAACTCTTATTCCTAGGACATGGACTAAGAAAAATACTTCTGGTTGGAGTGTCCCTACTTCATAAACATAGAGCAGGGGTGGGAGCAAGCTCAACTATACTATCCTACACATCCAGTGGTAATACTGAACCCCCATATAGATTTATTCCAAACTACTACCTAATTAGTTACATAAGACTAAGTTGAGGTGAAAACTTCTATAACTTGAAGGAAAAACTTTGTAAAATAAATAGATACATTAGGATAAACCCTAATCAATCTATGTGATCACACAAAGTTCTCCTAAGAGTCTACCCTTAACCCAATGTATACCCCTCTTAGAACAAACCCTGGTCTCCATCCCAGCATGTTAGTCACATTAATCATATATATACTAACTCAATAATAGGATTAGTTGAACTAATCAATGAAAATAAATATATAGCACAAAATAAAGGAAACATAGTAGGAATGTTGGGGGAAAACCCCTTTATTAAAAAAGAAAAAAACACATGAATCCCTTTTGTGGTAAAAGTGAGAACCCAACAAAAATATGAATTTTAAAACCCAATGACACAAAAAAACTACAAATAAAACCAAACATTAAAAATAATCCACATATCCTAGAGGCCGAGGAGTCACAGGACCAAAAAACAGTAGCCCAAATGCCCAATGGTATAAACAATAATTACACAACCCATGGTTCATCAACTAATGGGACCAAAAAGGCCCAACCCAAGCCCAACAATGAGATCCCCCCGTCACGCCACCAAACGACCAAAAAAACATGCCACCACCATCTAAGCGCCAGATCTACATGCCACTATCCATGACTCTTGACCAGATCTTGACTCGCACACCCCATCTGCCACAGACAGATCATCGCGGACTGCTTTAGAGCATGCCAATCACCGTAGACAGGTCCATCATTATATCCGCTCATCAAGGAACCGTCTAACTCCAACGAGGACCATATGGATGGCTAACCGCCATTATTAAGCCACAATATCTTCCACTTTCACCACCCATAGCTGCCGAAAGATCTTGATGATAATGAACCGCAGTGCCTATCTCAACGATATGGAAACCTATATCTGAAACAAATATTTTCATAGAGCGAAGACATAAGGCCATCACCTCCCATCGAAACACCTACAACTGCTCTGGATGAACACGAGCCGGATCCTACTACCAAGGGGTAAGAAACCACCGATGAAGCCATAGAAATCGCTGAAGAATCCTCTGTGTACCATTGTATACTGTCATGGATGAAACCCTAATAAATCACAAAGAGCTCTCATCCGATGACGAGAGTTCTCTATTACCCAAAAAATCAAGGAAACATACATATAACACAAGGATAAACTCTCTCGAACTTATTTCATAAATCAAGGAATTTAATTAAGAAATAAAATGTAGTATAATAATAAGTATATATATGGAATGTGAACCAACGTTCCTTGTCACGATTCATGAATTCCCCTGAAATATCATATATCACATATCAACATCATGTGCATCACCCAATTTAGAAACCTCAATGCGAGTATACTAGATCCAATGTCTTCTTTATTACATTAGCATAAGAGACAATGAATTTCATCATAAAGGACTGAATATTTCAGTAATCTTGGTAAACTAGATACATAATTGAAATTCTTATTAATATTTAAAACATAAAACACATGAAGTGTTTTATTTTAGAACTCCATTATTCCCCTTAATGCATCCTTTCATATCAATCAAAAAATACTTCTCAGTACCCTAGGTAAAATAAAACCTAAGAAATATGCGAGATCAAATGATTAGTAAGGGTAAGCATACAATAGTAACTATGAATAAATAAGGAATAATCAATATGAAAAGGTAAATAACTAAAACACATGTCATTTAATCAATATAATTAGAATAATATGGAAAAAATAAATAGTGATTAAATAATTACATATAAATAATCCCATGATCATAAAACTTAACTATGGATATTTTAACTAATCAAATAATCAAATTGAATATCAATAATTAAATTCATAATCATTAAAGAATAATGTAGGACATCTAAAACATATTGTTGAGTATTTTTCAAAGACATATAATTCCATAAAGGCCTTATACCAAGAAATATATATAAATGGGTAAGACTGTATCCAAAACATGATATAGTTTGTCTCATGAGACCTATCAATACATCTATGAGATATAGAGGGACCCGCCGTTTACTTACAAATTACAATACATTCCTCATAAAAAAGTTGTGAAACACAATCAAGATAAACATTTTTATTGAAAAAGTATCTTATGAAATGTTAATGCTTTCTCCAATTTATAAACATAATCATAAGTCATCCAGAGTAATATGGAGAATGGTAATAAAATTGTACATCCTATTTCAAAATTATCATAACAAATACAGAGAAAAAAAATGATGATATCAATACATTATATCCCCATTGGATCGTATGTTCAATAAAGGGTTAATGTTTTTTATGAGTAGAAATACCATAGAAATAGCTATAAAAACATTATTGAGGAAAATAACCTTTTCACATTGAAAAAATTTTAAAACTAAAAGTTAAAAAAATAGTTTTTAAACCATTTTATTTGAAAATAAACTTTGAAAAAAAAGTAAAATTATCTTTAAAACATTGATTGTTCATGATGGTGGAAAATTATGTTAATGTCATATATGATAAAATAAATATTCCTATAATATTTTTAATAAAATCGAAATGAGGATTATTTTGAAAATAGAATGAATATTGCATTTAAAACATTTTGTAAAAATTAAAAATGCATAAAAATATATTTAATAAATCATTTGAAAAATTTTAAAAACATTTTGAAAACATTTTTAGAAAACATGTAGTTTAATGAAAAAGTATTTATGATATAAGAGAGAAATGAAGTTGAATTTTATTAAAAGTATTTTCTCAATAATTTTAGATACTAAAGAGTAAAAAAAATGGTATTATTACTTGAAAAAGATCATTAACAACTAGAGGTTAATAATATATATATTTTTTAAAACATAAAAACGAAAATAACTCCCCCAATGGATACATAAACATAAAATATCTTAAATAGTGATGAGATTGTGAAATAAACCCTTACCACTTTAGTAACTTCTAAATCGTTTTCCCAATAAAATAAATGAAAATAAATGAAAATTTAAATACCCTAAAGATAAATAAATTCATGATATAACATATAAAAAGGTTAATATATTTACCAAAAAAAATAAGTGGTGAATATATAATATGTATCACAGAAGGAAAAGTGAGATGAAACACCCTTACCTTGAATCCAACTCGTCACGTACTTTATTTATCTTCCTGAATAATAAATTTATGTTTATTATTTATTTTATTAATAACCTTTATAAAATTTATTATCCCTTTTATTTCACTTATTACTATGTTATATATTAATAAGTTATCAATAAAATTTTCATTAGATGTTTCGATGATATTTTTCTTATCTATCAAAAATGAATTAGGTTGGTTGACTATGGTCAAAGTGGTAATTATTTAAACATATATAGAATAATAATAAATAAATAATTATAATATTTAAATATAAATTATACTTTTAAAATAAATAAGTAATTATGGTTATGAAAAATAATCTATGTTAAAATCAGGGAGACAGTAGCTCGTATGTACGGTTGAGTAACATTTCTATTTTTCATTGACCGTTATGGAAAGATGGTGGGTAATATTTTATATTTACACAATGAAAATAAAATCATGTATAAAATATTATTTCATTAAATATACTTATATGTATATTCCTTGTGGTGTGGGGATGATAATATATTCACATCTCTTAATGATTGCGGAAGTCCACACATACATGAATAGCGTTATTATTTTTCAGTGTAAGAAGGGAAATGATATAAATTATCTTTAATAATGATAAATATGTCATTAATATGATAATTATTTCACTTATATCACATATATTCAATAAATATATCCACATTACCTTCTATATAAAGTGTTATTGAAAGATTCATCACACCGCTTCACGAGGCGGTAGTTTGCTGTACACACAAGCGACGTTATCATATACCCTACAGAATGGAATACAAAAATGTATATACGATATAATTAATATAGAAGTATAATTATTTTATAAATAACATATATATAATTTATATCAAATTTAATACTCAACTTTGATAGGTTGTAATGAAAAAATGAACAACATTGGTTCACGATGCGATAGTCCACCATACACATGAAGGACGACTTCATAACCCATTTGATGGAAGTGGGTGTGGTTATAGGTCCGGAATGTATCAGGCCAATGTTTTATAAATGAAATTACCTTCTTATAATTATTTATTATAGTATAATCATCTAATATTACATATAGAACACAATACAAACCTTATAAATGAAGAATGAGTGAAACAAAAGGCATCTCTAGAAGTTAAGGATTGTATATCAATTAAATAATAACTTGACCTTTGGAATTGAAATGCGAACCTTATGAATATTCAACTATCCAATTGAATAGTAACCTCAATAATGTAAGTATAAATAAAATTTAACCATTTTATAAGTGACAATATGTAATAATTATATCATAGTATAAGTAAATAAATATATTTAAAAAATTATTAATTAAGTGTTGGAATTTTTATAATTCATAAATAGTTAATTACAATTTTATGACTAATTTAATAATTTAAAAAAAACTTATTTTTATAAAATTTATTCATAAATTATTATTTTTATGTCTTATAATTATAATATAGTTTTAGGAGACGTTAGTCAATTTTTCAAAGTGTTAGAAAATCAATTTTTATTTTAAAATTTGAATCTTTCAAGTAAATTATGATTTTAATTAAAAATTAAATTTCTCATATTAAAAAAATTATTTTCATAAAATAGAGTTTATTTTGTAATTATACACATTGAAAAATGGTTGGGTTATTTGTTTTGGTTTTTTTAAAATACTATAATTTTTTGTGAAAGGTAAAATACGATAATTTATGATAAATGCTAAACAAATGAATTTTTGCATCATACTTGAGTCATGGATGATGTAAATGGCCCTTAGTTGAGACTCACATGATATATTTACTATTTTTGGTCACAATAATCAAGACTATTCATTTTCTTGAGAAATATTATTAAACTAATGATTAAAATAATGGGAAACCCCTCCTCTCCTCCACTATAAATACCACCCCTCTTTACCTCCTCTCCTCACACCTCTAAAGCCTTGTGCCTAGTCAAAATCCTTCAAAACTCTTTCCCTAAACCCATATCCAACATAAATAATCCCTTGTTTTATTCAAAATACCAAATCCTATCCTCTAAAGTGGTTCTCAAGGAAGATATATTCAAGAGGTAAATTATTCTATTCTTTTCTTTTATTTTCTTTCATGTTCCCTTTTTTCTTTTTTTCCCTCACCTCCATTCATCCAAATTATATGGTAACTAAATTACCTGATATGTACTATAATTTTGTTATGATAATTTAATAATTCATCATGATCTCTCATTTCCAATCCTTTTATACTAGAAATGAAAACACCATCTGAGATCTGTTAATTCATCACATTTAAGGATGACGAGTTTTCAATTTCTTTTAACGTCTTTAATTCTGGTCATGAAACCATTTTTATGGTTTAAACATAATATAATATATTTATTATTTATAATTTAAGGTTATTTAATTTTCTGTACACATGATATTAATTTATAAAGAAAAATGTGTTTGTTGGGATCAAAAATCGCCAATTAACGAAATCGATTATCATTAATGTTTTATATAATGAGTCATATTCACTCGAAATAAACAAATGAATTTTATAACCATGGGATATTTTGGGTGTTCACTAATAACATAAAATGTCAATTATGGACAACCATTATCATCTTACATGTTTATACTCACATGTATATAAGTAAATCAATCAGGAAAACCAAGGAAACAAACGCTCCCAAAGAATGAAATTGAACCTCTTAACCCATAAACGAGTTCATGAATGAACTTAATAAGGTTATAATAAATAATTTAAATGAGTAATATGTTCCATAAATACTAATTAATGAATTTAATTTTGTTATCAAGGACATTAATATCAATGTAAGAACACCTTTAGACTTAAGTAAAGGGATTCTACCCGAACCTCCATTATTCCTTTGGGCTGTCTATCATTATTTTTTCCCAAATGAAGTTATCTATTACTTTTATGAACATGTTATAAATTTTATTTATATGATCCAAAATTATTTATCAATATCCATTCATCATTATTTTTTTGTGATAAACACGTTTTTAGATGATTCCCTCCTCAATTATTCCTGATAAGAAAGCCCATTTTAAGGAAACTTTTCGAATTCTTACCCAATTTTAAGTGCACTATATAATTTGTTTTAATCCAAAATTATTTTTTATAAAACCAATATTTATATTATTAAAACCTTAGTGGTTCATTTATATTTTATATAAAAGATTACTCCCTTTCTGTTTTATACGATCTTTGAATTTTTCCTTAAACCGCACTAAAATGTTTTAATTCTAAAGTTTTTAAATGCTCTTTTTGGCATGTTATCATTTTAAATTGATATAACTTATCATGATATAAGTTATTATACCTTATTAATGTCCATTCTTGATACAATTACATTATTTCATGGACACTTTTATGCTACACCCATTTTTTATGATTTATGACAAGAATATGTTACTGAATTCATTGTATGGGTAACCATTATATTTATGTATGGTTGATTATTTATGATTTTTTATGTGGAAATAATATTCATGAACATGTTAAGGTAGTTGGTCTCAAATATCACCCCAATTCATTGGGAAAATTTGATTCTCATGAGGTGTTATGTGCAATGTTCATGGCTATTAGCCTTGACTCATGCAAATAATTTGCAACAGTTTTGGTGGTTAACCATGACTTATGACCCCCTATGTGCAACGAGCCTTGAATATTACTAATGTCAAGTTTTATGGTTTTTCCACATTACCATGACTTCATGTTTGTATGATCGTATGTTTATGTGTTATCATTCCATATGTTCCATGCCTTTTTATAACATTATCTCATGACTTCTAACCTATGTGCTAAAGCTTTATTCCTATGTTTATTTCCTTTATTGGATTTTTAGCTCATCTCATTGTTTATGTTTTCCCCAAGTTATCCAATGAAGATGTATGATCACAATGTAATTTAGGTTACCTTTAAATTTACTCTCTTTAAGAACATAATATATGGAAATAATATTTTTAAGGAAAATCGACTTCATTTCTCTCTTCAATCGAAAATCATTTTTCTTCCATGTCAATGTTTTCTAAAAAAATTTAAGAATGTTTTTAATATTATCCATTTATTTATTAAAGTAATTTTTACCCATAATTTAATATTAATTTTTTAAAAATTAATCTTCCTATCATTAACTAAATAAGGTACATCTTGACTTTTTCTTAGAAAAATGTGAAGGGAATCTTTGTTTCAACATACTTGTCATTAATGGAATTTCTTACCATAATGAACAATCATTAATTTGAATATTATTTAAAATTTTCCATGGTTATTTTCAAAGAAAAATTTTCACCTAAAATTTTGGATTTTTTTTTAAAAAGTTGATTTCAAAATGAAGAGTTTATTTTTTTAATAATTTTTTTAATGATTTTTTTGGTATTTATATTTATCAACGACATCAAACCTTATTTAACTTATAATCCTTTATAGATTTAATTTAAGTATATCATCCTTATAATTTATTTTGACTTTTTAGGATTATTTTAATTAGGGGTGTACTATTTTAATATCATTCATCATATTACTCAAGATGGTTAACTTTTATGTTTATTGATTAAAGAGAGTATTAAAATTTTATATGCCAGATTTTCAATATTAGTATTTACGTTGATTATGATTCACCCCATTCATATGAGGAATGCATTTGACTTAACAAGTAACATTTAGGTCTGTCATAGCACCTTGATTAATCGGTTAACATAAAATACCTTGTGTATTTGTCGGAGGAATTAACCATTTATCTAAGATGTCTCAGAACAAGGCCTTGATGATATGTTTATGATGTCTTCCAATATAAATTCCCACATTATGAGATTAGTTATTGATATCCATGTTATTATTTGATTAGTTATATTATCCATGGAAAAGTTTCAAGCTTATGTGATTATTTATATGGAATTATTTGATCACCATTTAGTCCATCCACATTATTATTCATGATCAGGGTATTGTTTAAATGGTATGTGTTTTAAAATATTTACCTTTTCATATTGGTTATTTTTTATTTATTCTTGATATCTTTCATTGTACACATACCCTTTCTGAGCATCTGAGATCACCCCTTTATTGTATTTCTATTCCCCCAGATGTCAGGAAGTGTTTTATGATTGATATGAAAGGATTTTCCAAATGGAATAATGGTATTATAAAATAAAATCCTATGATGTATTTTCAGATTTAACAGTAATGTGAGATTCAAATATTTATCGAGTTTTGTAAGACTACTAAACTATTTTTTTCCTTCAGGATGTGATTCCATGTATTTAGTGCCAATGTAATATAAGTAACCACCAACTATGGTATACTAGGTTATGCGTATTTACAATGTTCTTCTAGAGACCTATAATGTTTTTAATATCTTCCAAAATTAAGAAATGTTGATTTTTCATTTGAATTTTAACATAACACTTCCCTACTATATCCAGAGCTTCATCATTATTAAGAAGTATTTTTTCCAAGATTCCCAATACATAATCAACCATGCACCCACGCTCAAAAACTAATTGAAAATTTGGTATGGAGTAAAGAATCCAATAATCCTCTTTAATGATCACAACCATTATCAAATTGGAACCTCCATTTTTTATACGGGCATAGTTTTTTTGTCTAGAAGTGGAAGCTACCATCCAATTTCTGTAATCTTTAATTATATGAACCTTCTTCCAAAAAATCCATCATTTAGTTACAAACTTATTTAATTATCCTTGAATTATTCTCTATAAATTTTCAAATGAATATATATATTTTTTAAGGTCTCTCCACTGAGGTGATTGTCCCTATCTCATAACATTGAGTGCACTTATGGATGGATTTTGAAATTCCTTCTTCCTTAATAATTCATTCAAGTTAAATTTATTAATATCATTAAAAAATATCATTCTTCCTAGTATAATGTCAAAAAAACATTACTATGGAATCCTAGTTCTTGATAACTGAATAATGAATAATTATATCCCAAATATCATATGTGAAAGTTACATTCACTAATTTGACCTATCCTAGGATCATTTTGAGGTCATTCATGTGATCAATTGTTGGTATTCAATCTAATAACTTCAAGTTGAAAATTATTTACATCATAAAAAAATATGTTATGATATATTGTATTTTCATAAATTTCATCCAATGATTTCATAACTTCTATAGTTGTTTTCTTATCTCGAATGTTGAATGTAACAATCTGATCAAGAGACAATCTAATAAAGGATAAATCCTTCCTATATAACCACTCTCATTCAATTTTTTATTTTGTATAGGAAAAATTACCAGGATAATGAGAATACAGGTACTTTTGAATCCAAATATCCTCTAGATTCATTCTTCAATAAGAAAAATTCATTCCATAAAACCTATCAATACAAACCTTCAATTTATTTTAACTCATTCTTCCAATAATAGTAAAAAAACATATGCAATTAATTAACTTACAAGACAAGGGGAGAAGTAAACTAAATTATATCGGTAAATTAAAACCAACCCTCTAATACCACTTATTGGGAGATAAGTGGAGTAGGAAGAACACAATATTTTTTATGGGAAAAAACTAGAAAGAACACATATATTGAAGGAAAGTTCATCTAATTGCCTTATCCAAAGTAGTGGAAAAATATAAGTATCACTTAATAGAGGAATGTCTCTTATCTTCCTTCACTGAGTTTTTTCATTGAAACTAGGATCAACACCCACCCATTCACCAAAAAACATCATGAGAACACTTCAAACTCATAATAAGAAATAAATATATACAAAAAATGCTATTTTTGTTTGGAAAATTTTTGTAAAACTAATAGGGGAACACTATAAATATCTGCATTAAAGAGAAAAAGTGAATAAAAAACACATCACCCACTTATATTACAAAGCATCAAAAAATTAATTCAGAAAATCCCAATATTCATTTTTGGGAAAAAGAATCACATTTATCATCATAGTTTGGACACCACCACTTTATAGAGGTATTTTTCTGGGAAAATTGTGGAACTGACCTCTTAGATTCATGTTCAACCTCCCATTCACCTAGGTAACCTATAATAAACTATTGTACCTCTTAAAGAAACTACCAATATCCGATCAATATGCATATAACAAATGATTTTATTTTCCATCTAAGGTTAACACTATATGATAATTATATCCCATGAACTCTATCTATTCATATTTGTCTGATGATTCCAAAATCACAGTACAAAATTCCTTTGCCTCACCATTTTTTTTCTGATCACCCCATCTGGTCATATTAATCCAATTACCTCTTGTTCAAAATAATTGCTCTCCTGAAAAAAACATGATGTAATTTCAACAAAACACAACACATAAAGTTTTATTATATTTAAATAATACCTACTTGACCATTTACCTCTTTTATGTGTTTGAACAACATTAGTCTCATAAGTTTAATGTTTTGATTTGCATATAAACCCCTTATTTTGTTTATAATAAATCTATTATTATGTGTGTTAATAGGTTATATTTATATTTTTATTCCATCTAATCCTTTTTTTGGCTTTTTTTAAAATTCGCTTTAAGGTTTAGTGGTAACCACGCATTTCAAAATTAAAATAAAAAAACACTAAAAATTAAATTTTAAAATTCAAAAATAGTCACCAACCAAAGATGTGGATTCAAAATTTAAAAACACACCTCAATTCCATCGCCACCAAACTACCTTAAGCCACAACATTAGGATATGTGATCCACATCCTACATCAAGGTATGTCCCATCAAGACAATATCGTCAACCATTCCATCATCCACCGCATCAAATCACTATAATCTAAGTCTCCTCACCTTCATCAACTACACCAAGGGAATCCATCAATAATAGAAATGAACTTCACTAAAACTAGATTCATAAATCGAAATCTTCATCGAACAAGAATCAGAGAGATTGAGCCACTAAAAACAGCAACAAAACACCCGTATTCATCGATGAACAGTAAGAAGGAACTCCATTAGGGATAAAAAGTGGGAAAATACTACAACATTCACGCCTCCCAGAGACCATTGACCACTCGAACAACACATCCCAAAACCTTATTGGATACTGCTACACCCGACCGACTAGGAAGGGATCATTGGACTAGGATGTTAGAGCATAGTTGAGTGGAAGAAGTTCTTGATATAGTTCCATGACTTAAAAAAAATCATCCCTACTTTCAAGGACCCATGCGACCAACATAATAGTTAAAAATATTCCAAAGGAAATACACCTAAAACTACATCATCCCCAATAAGAGAACCAAAAAGCTTCCCCAGCTATAAAAACATCGAACCATCTCTAGAAAAATAGATAAACCATTGCTGGAAGACATAGACACCCAGAAGAATAATTATCCTAGAGACACTATTCCGACACTAAGAATCATATCATAGTAAAAACCAACCAAACAAAACTATAAAATAAGAAAAATAATAGGATATAAAGAATCCAATTTCAATGAAGAAAAATGACTGATACCGCAACCATGTCCCCTCAAACCCTATCCCATGTTTACCCAAAACCCTCATCGATCCTGACCAAAATGGGTTTGAGAATTATGGGTTGGCCAAAATGGGAATAGGAGAACAATAACACTAGACACCACCACTGATTCTTACCCAAACCATTTGAAACACCAACACACAAATGAATAATGGAGATCTGATGTGAAATGTTTTGAAGAAAGAGGGATGGTGAAAGTATCATGATATCCACACCAACAAACAACACTCGTCAATAAGGGGGAAGAAGATGACAAGGTAGGGATGTGAAAAAGTTATAGAAAAATTTAGGAGCACCATCACCACCAAACAGAAAAGTAAAAAACCATAGGAGGAAGGGAAATATGAGGGAATTTCAGGAGTGTTGGGAGCACTAGGAGAATGTGGAACCATATTTAAATAATTTTTTATTGATTCAAGTTTAATGTATTCAAAAATGAAATATTTATTAAGTCTTGAAATTTTTTTTAGCACGTAACTTTTTTGGTATGAAAAAATGAATTATGTAAGAGTCTGTGTATAGAAATTCATATACATGATGAAATCTACCTACACAAAAATATCAACATAAACAAAATTTATACAAGAAAAATCTTACGTCGATATTTCATCTACATATATTTCACATACACATCAAAATTAATTATGATGAAAATGCCTATGTTATTTCACATACATAAAGACTTTAGGTATGTACAATCAACTATGTTAGGATTTTAATTATGAAAAAATAATCATACGCGGTATTTTTGGATATGTTGTTCTTTTGACTATTCAGGAATAGTTATATAGAATACTTGGATCTATGGAAATTTTTTCTTACAGATTACTTGGATCTATGACTATTTCACCTATACAATATCATCTATATAGATTTCAACTATAAAGAGGATATTTTTGTGTATATGATATTGCAACTCAAGTTATTTAGGACTATTTCTTTATTTTAAGGAAACACAATTTATTTATTAAATATTTGGAGTAACACCTAAGTAAATAAGGTATGGAAAACTACTCTAGAAATATGAAAGTTCCAATAATTGAAAATTGACTATCTCATTTATGCTTCTATGCATTTTTTAAGAAATGTAAGGAAATATCATTCTATAAATATTTTCATTTCTGTAAAGTTTCATAATATATACTACAAAGGAAGTGGTTTTTATGAAGATATATAATGTAAAGAAAGAAAGGAATACACATAAAGATATATATGTGCATAAAAATTGACCACTCAAAAAAATATACTTCACCTTATTTATTGTGTTACAATAAGATACATTCTCTCAAAAAGAAAAAGTATTATATAAATCTATCCAGATTTTTATTACAAGAAACATCCTTGTATTTTAGAAGTTTTTTCTTAAACTATTATAAAAATAATATTCTATTCCCTGTAAAATTTCTGAACTATCAGTTATTTCTTACAACTATGGGCATTATAAAAATATATTTTCACATATTTTATCCCTTTTGTAAGTCCACTATCCTTTTATTGAGTTTCAGTGAAGGATATTTATAAAACCTATAATATGGTCCTAGTGAAATATCCTTCTACCTTTTGTTCCATGATAAATACTTGCACTCAAGATGGTCAGTCCCTGGGGAGAGGATTTTTTATGGTAAAATCACCAACATCATGGAGAGACTTTTAGTGGAGGGCACAATGGGATATTTTTTGCACTGAACCATTGTAAAATATAATGTGTTCCTTTATTATGATTAATTTTATTCTAATATATTATATTTTTTAATACTCAAAATTAATTTCTCAAAAATTGGTTCTTAAATTTTAGAGCTCATCCCCCCTTGATCCATTATATAGTCTAATCTAGGAGAAAATTATGTATCAGTGAAGATACATGGAGTTATTATCCTTATTCTTGTTGAAGTTAAAAAATATTTCTCTACCCCTATAATGGATGACAAGAAACAACATATATTAATGATATGATCAACCTATTTTAAGGGATAAAACTAAAAAATTTGGTAGGATAAAATGGTTATTTATCTCGAGAATATCTTCTTTTATGTATATTTATTAGTGATTAAACGCCATAAGTTTCTTGTTATATAAATTTAGTTATAGAGTGTGTATGAAAAACCTAAATATGATTTAAAATTTAAATCCATGAATTCCATTATATGTGCATTATGTTTAGATAAATTCAACCAAGTCTCTCAATGTCCTAAAAATCCTAAAATGTGGGAAATTATATTAGTAGATTGTGAATGAACTTAAAATGTTAGGTATTTAAAATTAAACACTGCCAAGTAGAAGTTTGATAATTTCAGAATGATAGATAGAGAAATTGTCACCAATACAAATGGAATAATTAGAGAAATAATAATCAATGTTGGATCTCATAGAACACATTTTCTAAAACCAAACCAATATCTTAAATTAATTAGAGTATTATCATAAAAATTAAATGGTATATCAGCTGGTATAAGATAGTCCTCTCCTTTGAAGGGTTTTAAAATGAAGGTCCTCATTAGTGCTCTTATTGTGTATAAAGCTGAAATGGAAGATGATAAAGGTGAACATAAGTTGTTTAATAAAGAAAGTTTTTCTTTAAAAGTTTATACTTCAAATGATGAAAGGAAATCATAAAAGTTATCTCTATCTAACTTATCCAGTGAGGAAGACTCAAATAGTTCGAATTCTGATGGTGAACGTTCTCAATTGGATAGTAATTTCTACAGATTTTATTAGAAAATAAGGGTTTTTAATAATATCTTAAATAAATAAAAAGGATTGATGGAAAGTCTAAAGAAGTAATATTCTATGAGCATAAAAATCTAAAACACATAAAGTTTTAATTCCCTCAGTTGGAAGATAAGAAGAAATATGAAATGAAATTATAAAAGAAGCTTAATTTCAAATGAAAAGGAAAAAATAGCTATAATGGAAACTTAGAGTTCTTAAGAAGACTCTAGTGATGACTTATCTTATGAATCTAAATTTGAACTCTCAAATTAAAAAGTAAATATGTGCTTTATGTCATAAGAACCATATTTAAATTTTTATTCTTCTAAGAATGAATTGAATTTTAAAACTAGAAACTACTCAATTAAAGAATAAAATTAATATTGTATAATACAATAAAATAAATATGAAATCTTGGAGAATATTAAAATTATTATAAAATATTATGATGATGTTATGAGGGAAAAATATTCTCTGAATAAGAAAATTTTGTATTTGAAAACCAAACTATACAATTTTTTTCACTTGTGTTGATCATGATGATAAAATTCAAAACTTATAAAATTAGGTACAATATCTTAAAAATGATTATATTTTTTTATAATGGGATACATTTATATCAATCAAATTCATAATAACAATAAAAAAATAGAAAAATATTTGGTATATTAAGTAATGGTGATAATCCTAAACTATATAGAAATTATTACATGCCTAGTTCTCAGAAAAAAAATCTAAATTTATATGCTTTCACTTTAGAGAAATTAGAAATTATTTCAATATTTATATTCTTAAAAGTCCTTAATTTTTTTACATTTAATCATGCCTTTATTTCAAATAATATATCTAAATTTAGTGTTGAAATTTCTGGACAACGCAAGAAAATTTGGATTCCAAAATCCTTGGTTATTGACAATTCTGGACCTAAGAGATTATGGGTTCCAAAACACCTTATTATTTGATTTTTTTTAAGGTAAATGGTGTAAAACTAGTTATGAGAAGTTCTATATGGATAGTAAATTATCAAGACATATGATTGGATATTTTTCAAACTCTTAATCGTTATTCAAAATTGATGGAGTCTATGTCTTGTTTGGTGACAACACTAAAGGAAATATCATTGAAGTTAGATAATTTGGAAATCCAAATTTAGATCTCATCAAAAAAAATTCTATATGTTGATGAATTTAATCAAAACCTTATAAGTATTTCCCAATTTTTGATGAAGGTTTCTTTATTAAATTTTTAAATAATTAATGTTACATCTTTAAAGATAAGTGATAATCTAAATATATATATATATATATATATGTGTGTACAATAATTTTCATTAAATATCTATTTATGATTTATTCGATAATACATTGGGTTTTTTAGGTTTTTTCAAGAAATAAGAACTCAATTTTCAAAAGAGAATCCACTGTAAATTTAGAAATTTCATATATCACACATCATGAAACCTAACCATGATGTGAATTCCTTGACCATAGGACCCCTACAAGCTGAAGGACTACCCATGAAAGTGGTACAAGACATGAATCCTCCAATATAAAGAAATACATGACTTAAATACATTACATGATGTGAAAGTTTTTAATTCTGAACCCGTTGAGTATTCAAGATGTGAAATCCAGGAGATATAAGATTTTTGGAAATTTCTGTGGATCTAAGAACATGATGTGAATTTATATTACAAATTGTGAAAATATCAAAGGAGAAGTCATTTAAATAAAACTCATGATATGAAATATTTACACATCATGATATTTGTGGGATTATAAATATAATATTTCTCAGTGAGAGATAAAGAGAATGTGCACACTTTTTCTTTCCCCATACTTTCCTGACCTAATTTTGTTCCTTTTTTCAATGCTTTTCTATTCCTTTTCAGCTTTACATCATCCTGAGACTCATGGATTATTTTTTCATGAATTTATTTTTGTTTTAATTTTAATTTTATTTCAACTTGAATTTTTTAATTCCATTTTTTTATTTCATTCAAGTGTTTGATGCATTTTTAATTTATTTAATCATGGATTTATTTAATCTGAATATGCCCATAATTCCATCGATTTATCCTTCATCTAATACTATCATTATCATGTGAATAAAATCCTCCAGGGTTTAGGGTTGAGATTAGGGGTGTTTTGAAATTAATTAATCCTTAAATAAAAATTTGGTTCACGTAGTGACTAGTAATTATGTTAAGAATTCTTGTTAATTGCATTATTTTTCAAAACTCTGATATGAGGAATTGAAATAGAAGAAACCAAACCTAGTTGGAGTAGATAAGAATTATACTAATAGTATATGATGGATTATAACCTTGAAGTTAATCTTATTTCACCTGGGTTGTTCATTACCTATGGACCAAAAAGTAGTTTTTAGCTTAGGTAGATCCATTTGGATTGACCAAATTCAATTGATGGCCTTTGAACAGCTTCACAGAAAAATCCATAAGACTATCCCAAATAATATTTACGAATACCTTTTTCATAAGCCCTGAAATTGCCCTTTACCACTCTCTTTCTCCTGAATTAAAACCAAACTACATAATCCATATATTACTAAAACTGTGGGAGTCACATGAGGAATCAAAATATTATGTTCTAATCTCTAGGTCAACAAATTCTATAGCTTATCCTTGTGGGTTTGAACCCATATTTTCAATATGATATTACTTTATATCTAGTGTTGTTTTGGAGAATATAAATTGTTGTACTCCTCGTGTATTAATCATGTTTTAATGATCACAAATCTCGTTACTGTTAACAAATCTTCTTATTATTTACAAATCCCTTTACTAGTTACAAATTTTGTTACTAATTACAAATCTCATTTATCCTATCAATCCTCTGTATTAATGTTTCAAGTTATCTCTTATACTTTATAATGGTTAAGGTCAATCCATTTTATGCATATTACTGTTTAAGTATAATACAATTATTTTTCTAAGTACAAGACACCGTGAAGCTTGACACAGCAAGAAACAGACACCGTGAGCAGAAACACTGAAGCAGACACCGTGAAGCCTAAGTCTCAGATACCGTGACCAATGAGACACTGTGACCACGTAACACTGTGACACTGTAAGACGGACACAGTTAGCCAGACACAGTGAGTCACACACCGTGAGTCAGACACCGTGACACAGACACCATGAACAACATACCATGAAAAACATACCGTGAAGGACACACTGTGAAGGAGACACCATTTGCATAACTACTGTGACATCATTTCTTAACCTTTTGTAAATATTATTTAAATATTGCTAATGGTCATATTTGATGTTTTTAATGCAATTAATGATATTTAATGATAGTTATTGCTATGTCAGGAAACTGTACCGCGTACCTATGAAAAGGTAATCATTCCTATTGCCGGAGCTCAGGGAATATAAGTAAGATTGAGCTGTAGTAGAGATGTATGTGCCAGAAGAACACACGTAGGCAACAAGAGAAACACACGAGTGCATTGTACTGAACAGAAGAGCAATCTGAGCAAAACTGAAGAACACATTGCAAGATCTTCAAAGAACTCTCATGTGTGCAATCCAACTCAACTAAAGAACGCACGAAGAATCAAGAGAACATCTTCACTTGTGAAAGACACCAAGCTGAACCAGGACACTCTTTTTTTCAACAGAAAAATCAAAGAAGGACTCAGAAGCATTTATGCTGAATCCAACGAGTCTAGAGCTGCACTGCCAATCACTAGATCTTTTATAAACTTATTCATACTTACTCTTAGTGATTCTTTGGTTTACTTTTGAGCAGTGTGTGTACCCTTTTATTTTACACACATACTATCTCCTATGCTGAACTGGAGGATTTATAAATCCTCACTCACATCTGTTTTATCTCTTGTGTTTCCCACTGTGGTTAGTGGTAGAGGTCAAGTGAGACTTGTACAACCCATTTTTTGTTGAATTGCTTTCCCACGAATAATTGTGGTAGAGGTCTGAGTACCTGGAAAGTTTGTAAACTGTTGTTAACCCCGATCCAGGGTGTGGATCAAATTTATATATAAATTTGAGAGGACTAAGTCTCATCTTGAGACTGAACCTATTGGTTATATCTTCTATGAATTTTTAGTTTAAGTTTAAAGTGTACAATATCTAATTTATATTCCACTGCTAATTACTTTGAAATACAAAAATATTTTCATGTTACATTGATAGTTAATCTAGCAAGTGTTTGTAACTATTGTAAATAAGTATATTAGTTTCAAAAGCTAATTTAATCTTCAGATTAAATTAATTGAGAACTAAAAAATCTTTGAGAACCTAATTGAACCTTTACAGTTTTATAAATTCACTACTGTTTAACTTGTGTTATAAATTGGGGGATTTCAATAGAAATATTTTAACAAAAATTTTATTTGGAACTCAATTAACCCCCCCCCCCCCCCTCTTGTGTGTCCACTCCGACCAACATTTGGTATCAGAGGGAGGTTTTTGTTTTTCAAAGTTTTCGGTTTTTCAACTATGATTTTAGTTGCATCTTTAAAGATTGTAAATTTCTGTTAATTCTAAATTTTTTCCCTTTAAAACTTATTTTCTAAAATCTAGATATGGATAATAGACTAGAATGTGTTTCTACCAACATGACACCTTTCTTTAATCGTACAAATTATGCCCAGTGGAAACCTAAAATGAAAATTCATTTAGAAAGTATGGGATTTGATATCTAGACTGCTATAGAAACTCAATATAAAATTCCAGAAACTAAATGAACAACTTGGGATGAACCTACAAAGATTGCTTACAATAATAACTTTAAAGCTGTGAATGCCCTGTACTATGCTCTAGGAGATGAGGAGTTTAATAGAATATCTACTTGTAAAACTGCATCTGAAATTTGGGATACCTTGGGTGTTTCTCAGGAAGGAACAAACAATGTTAAAGAAATGAGATTTAACACTTATACTATTAAATATGATAATTTTAAAATCAAGACTGATGAACCTATCTCTGACATGTATCTCAGGTTTAATGAGATTTTCAACACTATGAGTTCACATGGAAAGGCTGCTCTAGCAAAGGAACAAATCATGAGAATATTGAGATGTCTACCGGAATGATGGAGAGGCACTTCTGTTTCAATCAGAGAATCATGTGACATTAGTGCTCTGCCTGTTAAAGAGCTTATTGGTAAGCTTATGATGTATGAGGAAGAACTCAAGGTGAATAAGGAAAAAGATTATGAACCTAAAAGAAAATCTGTGGCATTCAAGTATACTGCTTCAAAGAGCAAAGACAAGGAGAAAATACATGTACCTACTGAAACCTCAACAAGTGAAAGTTCAGAATCTGATAGTGATGCAGAAATGGCTCAAATAGCCAGGAGATTTAAGAAGTTCTATAGGAAGAAGAAGTTTTTCAGAAAACCAAACTACAAGGGTAAGTATGATCAACATGGTAAGTGGAAGAAGGATTGGAAGAAATCTGATAAGGAAGATGATATAGTTTGCTATGAATGCAAGAGGAAAGGTCACATTAAAGTTGACTGCCCAAAATTGAAGTTAAAGAAGAAACATGACTATAAGGAAAGCAAGTATAAGAAAGCAATGAAATCAACTTGGAGTGCTTCAGAAGACAGCACAAGTGAATCTAAAGTTTCGGATTCTGGAAAGAATCGTGCAAACATGTGTTTTATGACAAACCCCTCTGAGGTAACACTGGACCCACCTGCTTTAAATCCATACTATTCTGGAGTTGATTCTAATTATGATTCTGAATCTGAAAACATGTCTAGTGAAGAACTATTTGAATAATGTAATATCCTAGAAGAAACCTGTAATGAACTTAAGGACAAGTACAAAACTTTAAAGAAACACATTGCTTTATCTAGTACTGTTAAGTCTGCCTTTGATATAGAAAAATAAAATAATGCTCAACTATTAAAGGAAAATACTGAACTGAAAATTTCTAATGAGCAACTTAGAAAAGACTTAGAAAAGTTCACAAATGGAAAAGACACTCTAACTCAAATGCTAGGAAAGAAAGTTGCACCAAAGTACACTAATGGAATAGGTTACAAACCTAGAAAAAGACAGTTCACTAAAACTAGATTTATTCCTAAATATGGATAGAATACTACTAGTTCAAGTTCTAGAAATTCATATTCTTCAACTAGTTATTCACATGGTTATAGATCAAATAGAGTTTATCATTCAAAATATTTTGATTCTATAAAATATATGAGACCCATAAGACAAATTTGGGTACCAAAATCGTTGATTGCTGCCCTGTCTGGACCCAACAGAATCTGGGTACCAAAATCATTCTCTGTTTAAAACTGTTTTGTAGGAAACCTGTTTGAAGAGTTCCCATAACAAGATATGGTACTTGGATATTGGATTTTAAAGGCATATGTCTGGGGATTATTCATGCTTCAAGAGCTTAATAAAGGTTTACGAAGGCCATGTCACCTTTGGTGATAATTCTAAAGGAATGATCATCGTCCTAGGCCAAATTGGTAACACTAACTCAGTTTTAATTTATAATGTTTTATTTGTTGATGGATTGAAAAATAATCTGCTAAGTATTTCTCAGTTATGTGATGATGGATTTAATGTTACGTTTGTAAATAATTCTTGTAATTTTTTTAATTCTAAGAATGTTTTAGTATTTTATGCTTTGAGAAATGAAAATTTTTATACAGTTGATTTGAATTCTTTAGCTAAACAAACCATTGCTTGTTTAAATGATTTTCATAAAGAATCATGGATTTGGCATAGAATATTAGGACACTGTAATATACATTCACTTAGAAAAATGACTAGGAAGAACTTAGTTAGAGACTTACCCAAACTTGAGTTTCCAAATTACAAAGTTTGTAATCCCTGTCAAAAGGGAGAGCAAAACAAAATCTCTTTCAAACCAAAGAAAGAAGTGTCAACTTCTCAACCTCTCGATTTGGTTCACATGGACTTGTTTGGACCATCTAGGGTTTTTAGTTTAAATGGGAAGCACTATGTCTATGTCTTAGTAGATGAATTTTCTATATATACTTGGGTATACTTCTTAGCTCACAAAAGTGAAGCTTGTTATTACTTTATTAAATACTCCAAGTCTGTAGAAAAACTTAGTGAACTTAATATTAAGACCCTGAGAAGTGATCATGGCCGTGAATTTGAAAATCATGAGTTTGACTCCTTTTTCTCACAAAATGTCTATACTCACAATTTCTCTACCCCTAGGACACCTCAACAGAATGGTGTAGTAGAAAGAAGAAATAGAACCCTTAAAGAAATTTCTAGAACTATGCTTAATGATTATGACCTACCTATTTAATTTTGGGCTGAAATTGTAAATACATCTTGTTATATCATCAATAGAGTCTTAGTCAGACCTGTTTTAAAAAAGACCCCTTATGAATTGTCGAACAATAGGAAACCTAAAGTTAACTACCTTAGAGTCTTTGGTTGCAAATTATTTATTCTTAATACCAAGAATAATCTGGATAAGTTTGCTTCTAAGAGTGATGAAGGAATATTTTTAGGATATTATATAACTAGAAATGCCTATAGAGTCTTTAACAAGGGAACCAAGTGTGTGGAAGAATATGTTCACATAAAATTTGATGAAACTGATCCACATGAACCTAAGGCTTCTCTTGAAAATCTTGAAGGAGATTTGTCTATTCTGAACCTTAATGATAAAATCAATGAACCTACTGTAAAGACAACCAGTTTAGGAAATATTTTAGAATCTGCTCCTAATGAACCCGAACCTAGAGAAGAACCTGAAATTTCTAGTCCTACCTTTACTAGATCAACCAGGATTCTAAAGAATCATCCTTTAGATGCTGTTGTAGGAAATCTGGATAGAGGGACACCGACTAGAGCTTCTCTTAGAAATCAGGTTGAACATCAAGCCTTCTTGTCATAGCATGAACCTAAAATCATTAATGATTCTATTAATGATGAATGTTGGGTAATTTATATGCAATAAGAACTCAATCATTTTGAAAGAAATAAAGTTTGGAAACTTGTAGAAAGACCCAAGGGCACTTTTTTCATAGGCACTAAATGGGTGTTTATAAATAAAGTAGATGAAGCTGGAAACATAGTTAGAAACAAAGATAGGTTATTTGCACAAGGATATAGTCAAGAAGAAGGAATTTACTATGAGGAGACTTTTTCTCCAGTATCCATACTTGAAGCCATTATAATTCTACTTTCTTGTGCTGCACATCTGAATTTTAATTTATATCAAATGGATGTCAAGATTGCATTTTTAAATGGGTATATAGATGAGGATGTTTTTGTTTAACAACCCCACAGATTTACAAACCCTCATTTTACAAATCATATTTTCAAATTATCAAAATCTTTATATGGTTTAAAGCAAGCTCAAAGAGCTTGGTATGATAGATTAAGTACTTTTCTAATTTCTAAAGGTCTTACAAAAGGAATAGCTGATCCTACTCTCTTTATAAAACGAATTTCTAATGATGTTTTAGTTGTTCAAATTTATGTATATGATATCATTTTTGGATGTTCAAAAAATTCATTATGTAATGATTTTTCCAAAATGATGCAAAACGAATTTGAAATGAGTTTAATGGTTGAACTAAAATTCTTTCTGGGATTTCAAATCTTTCAAAATAATGATGGAATTATTTTAACTCAAAGTAAATATACTAGATATCTTTTAAAACATTTTGGATTGGATAGAAAAAAAAAAGTAGAGACACTCCCATGAGTACCACCTGTAATTTGGATCTTGATGAAGATGGAAAATCCATTGATCAAACCGCTTATAGAGGAATGATTGAAAGTCTACTCTACTTGACTTCTAGTTATCTTGATATTATGTTTAGTGTGTGTATGTGTCTTCATTTTCAAGAAAATCCTAAAGAATCACATTTAAATGATGTAAAAAGAATTTTCAAATATCTCAAGAATACACCCAATCTAGGATTGTTCTATCTAAAGGGACAATCATTTGAACTAGTTAGTTATTCTGATGGTGATTTTTCTGGTTGTCAGTTAGATAGAAAAAGCACCTTTGGAGCTTGTCACTTTTTAGGCAAGTCACTAGTATCATGGTGTAGTATGAAACAAAATTATGTTGCATTATCTACTGCAGAAGCTGAATACATAGCTGCTGGCAGTTGTTATGCACAAATTTTGTGGATGAAACAAACTTTACTAGACTATGGATATCAATTCAGACATGTAACAATAAATTGTGACAACACAAGTGCTATTAACATTTCAAAGAATCTTGTTTCACATTCTAGGACAAATCATATTGATGCAAGACATCACTTTTTGAGGGATCATTATCAAAAGGGTGATATCACTTTAGAATTCATTGGTACTGAATATCAACTTGATGATATATTCACTAAACCATTAAATTCTAAGAGATTAGACTACATCATACATGATCTTGGTATGATTAATCATAAATAGATATCTTAATGGTCTTACTGATAATATTTTGCTATATTTTACTTCACGGTTTCATGCTCACTATTTCTCAGTTACTATTTCATGTTTACGGTCTCACAGTTAACACTCTGTGTTCACGTTTTGTCACTGTCTCACCTTGACTACACAGAATAGTCACTGTCACACCGTGACAACCACCAACTGTCTCAATGTGACGACTGATTTTCATCGCACCGTAATGCCTACTCATGGTCTCACCATAAAAATTATTTATGCATTTAATTTAATCCGTATCGTGGTAATTTTTCTTTCACCTCTATTTAATTTCCCACGTTTTTGTTTTTATGATGTTTGACATTCCCAAATGATAAAACAAAAGGGTTTTCATTTGATTCCTCATCCAAGCTCTCTCTTCCTCACTCTCTCGAACCCTATTTACCTTGCAAACTTTCTATCCTTCTCTCTCGCCTGAACCTTCAGTGAATGCCAAGGATGAAGCGTCCATCTTCACTCTCATTTGAGAAGCACTGCTCTAAGAAACATAAGAGGACACCGAAGCTTTCACCCGAAGGACCCATGAATCCTAACCTAGTAAGTCGTACTGTTGCTCCTGAGAAGGAAATCTTCCCTGAGTGGATTTTGTCCAGCAAGTCTTTAGTCCCGAAATTATTAAGAGGACAAGGATGGATCAAATGGTTCTCTAGAAAAGATAGACCTATTTACCTGAGGTTGGTTGTACAATTCTATCAGAATGTAAAGTTTTCCTTTAATGCTGGAAAAAGCTATATGGTAACAATATGGATCAATGGGAAAAAATGTTCATTCTCTTCGAGACTATGGGCTGCATGCCTGAGGATTCCTCATGAAGGGATTTGTGATGATTACCAAAGAGACCGTCCTCATTCAACTGAAATATTTGACCTAGATAATGCCTTGGAAATTCTAACTGGAAATGGCGTCAAGAGAAGGTCCATAACAGTTGAATTGGATGGGGAGACTAGGTTGTTGTTTAAGTTTGTTCAGAATTTGATTAGCCCGAGAAAGGGTGACTTTGCTATTTTAAAATATCATGATGTCTTCATGATTCATCTGATGAAGAATGGCCATAAGATAAATCTATGCAAATATATCATTCACCACATGTGTTAATTGATTAAGGTCACTTCCAAATCCACTTCCCTGTTTTACTCAAGGATGATTTTGGCTATGTTAGTTTCCAAAGGATTAGTTGGAGCAAATGAAGAAAAGCTTGTGTATTTTGAGTACTGTTTATCCAAGACTACCATCAGAAGGATGATGATAAACAGGAACCCCTGGAAGAAGTAGTGGGTTGAAGATAATGAAAAGGTTTATGAAAAGTTTGATCCTGTGGATTATCCTACAAGGACTAAAAACATTATTGATCTTGGTTTGGAACCAGATGATATGGCTAATTATCTAGAAGAGGAAGAAGAAGAAGAAGAGGTAGATAGAGTACCTCATAGAGAAGAAGCTGAAATACCTCATGAGGAAGCAGCTCCTATTGAGAATGAAAGGACTGTTGTTCCTACGGAAGTTTCAAGAGAAGAAGTTGTTGTTGAAATGGAAAGGACTGTTGGTCCTTCTATTATGCTTGAAGAAGAAGTACCTCCTTCCCATGTTAATCAGGAAACCCAATCTGAAGCTGCAAGAGAGTTAGTTGTTTCTGAATCTGAGCAGCAAGCCATGGAAGAGACATATACTATTGTAGAAGAAATCCATGCTGAAAATGAAGCAAGTCTGGAAGCTCTACCTGAGAAACAGTCTGTTCCTGAGTACATACCCTCTTCTGAAGAGAGGATGGAAATTGACTTTCAGTTTTCAAGGTAGGAAATGGCCGAGGAGATTAGAAATGATCCTATGAATCTTAACCCAGTTCCTGAGCCTCAAGAATATGAAATGGAAGCACATTGTGAGGGGGAGGAAACTCAAAATCTTGAGATTGATAAAGCTGAGCATGGTGATGTACCTCCTTCCACTGAGTCATACTCTGTGTATACTCGGTATGAATTCCCCAGTTTTTATGATGTGAGTGAATCACATCAAGTAACTGCATCAGGGATTGACCTTTCTTCTTTGTTTCGTTTGAAGTCAGTCTCACACCATGAGCCTCACCCTGAAACTTAATTTGAAACTGAACCTGAACCTGAATCCGAACATCAACTAGAACTAGCACCTGTACCTCCACCTTCACCTGAACCCTTACCTGATCAGAAATCTTTTGTAAAAAAGGAAGATTTGAAAGTCTTTGTAGAGACTATCTTTGCTAGAGTGGAGAAGAGTATTTCCTCTCAACCTTGTCCTGTGACTCAACTAAGTTAGGAAGATGCCTTGATTCTTTTGGAAAATATTATTCTGCATATTCAACCCAGGATGATCCATGAAATTCAAGGAGTAAGGGTTGAAAACAAATTTCTTAGTGCAGATGTTGCAACTTTGAAAAGTATGGTAGCAGACATGCATAAAGAACTTTTTTCAAGATCAGAGCATGGTTCTGCTCCTGCTCCTGCACCTATTGCTTCTTCTACTGAATATACTATTTCCAAAATTTCTCGAGATATTTTTTCCCAAATGCGTCCATATCTGTTATCTTTTGATGAAAATATTGGCGAAAGGAACACAAAGATTTTGAAACGCATGAGAGAGCTAGTGGACAACTTGAATAATCTTACAGATGAATACACTGGTTGTCTTCAAAAGGTATTGAAACAACTCAAAGCTCTAACCGTAGCTGTCAAGGATTCCCCTTCCTCTAGTTAGACCTCCACACCTTCTTCAGATGATTCTTTGCTCAGATCTTTAATCAAGGAAGAAATTCAGAATGCCTTCAGTGGTTTTGATTTGTCTCCTTTATCTGAAGTGGTTAAGAACAGTGATCGAGCACTTGACTTGGTTTAAATTCATTCCAAGATTGCCAATGATGCTCAGCAGGAGATCACTAAGAAGATATATTTCTATCTCACCTGGATTTTCTCCAAATCTGATATAACAAATCACTTTAAGTATCTTGTGGAAAATTTGAAGATACCTCCTATGACTCAGGCTTTCAAAACTCAAGTTCAGAAGCTCACTGAGTTCACCAGATTGTTGGACAAATTCATAGAGAATAAAGATGATTTTGAAAAGTCTATTCAATATGGAAGAGAAATTATTATTGACTTCATCAACCTTCTGAATCCCTCTCTCCATGTCCAAAGTACAGCCATAGTTGCGCTAGCGGCTTTCCCTCTTAGACCTGAACTACCTACCCTAGCCTCAACTGCTATGTCAGTCCGCCAAGCCCTTTCTCAGATCAGACCAATCATTCTTGACCAACCACAGACTAGACCATCTATTGATCCTTCTTTGGCTCCATCTATTTTTTAAGGTCTACCTTTACCTTCTTTTTCTACTACCTCTATGCCTTCTTCCATATCAGCAACTGATAAAGGAAAAGAGAAGGTTGCATCCTGAAGAAGTCCAGTGACTAGATTCTTTTTGATGGAGATGTCTTTGATTTTTTTTTATTTTTACTGTATGATGTGTTATGAACATTTTTAATGAAATCTGCATTGTTTCACTCTATTCTTTTTACTTTTTGATAATCCATAAATGGGGAGAATAAACAGGAAAAGTTAAACGGGGAATAAAAAGTTATGTGTTATTCTATATATGTGTTATTCTATATGTTATTTTCTCTAAAAGTTCAATTCCATTCTTTTTACTTTATCTGTACATGATTTTTGATCATCAAAAAGGGGGATATTGTTGGACTCCTCATGTATTAATCATGTTTTAATGATCACAAATCTCATTACTGTTAACAAATCTTCTTATTATTTACAAATCCCTTTACTAGTTACAAATCTTGTTACTAATTACAAATATCACTTATCTTATCAATCCTCTGTATTTATATTTCAAGTTATCTCTTATACTTTATAATGGTTAAGCTCAATCCATTTTATGCATATTATTGTTTAAGTCTAATACAGTTATTTGTCTAAGTACAAGACATGGTGAAGCTTGACACAACAAGAAATAGACACCGTGAGTAGAAACACCGAAGCAGACATCGTGAAGCCTAAGTCTCAGACACCGTGACCAATGAGACACTGTGACCACAAGACACCATGACGCTGTAAGCCGAACACAGTTAGCCAGACACAGTGAGTCACACATCATGATTCAGACACCGTGACAAAGACACCATGAACAACATATCATGAAAGACATACCGTGAAGGATAGACCGCGAAAGACATACTGTGAAGGACACACCGTGAAGAAGAAACCGTTTGCATAACTACTGTGACACAATTTCTTAACCTTTTTTAAATATTATTTAAATATTGATAACAGTCATATTTGATGTGTTTAATGCAATTAATGATATTTAATGATAGTTGTTGGCATGTCAAGAAATTGTACCTCGTACCTATGAAAAGGTAATCATTCCTATTACTGGAGCTCAAGGAATATAAGGAAGATTGAGCTGTAGTAGAGATGTACATTCCACAAGAACATACATACGCAATAAGAGAAACATGCAAGTGCACTGTACTGAACAGAAGAGAAATCTGAGCACAACTGAAGAAAACATTGCAATATCTTCAAAGAACTCTCATGCGTGAAATCCAACTCAACTGAAGAACACACGAAGAATCAAGAGAACATCTTCACTAGTTAAAGACACTAAACTGAACAACGACACTCTATTTTTCAACAGAAAAATCAGAGAAATACTCAGAATCATTTTTCCAGAATCCAACAAGTCTAGAGCTGCACTTCCAATCACTAGATCTTTTCTAAACTTATTCATACTTACTCTTAGTGATTCTTTGGTTTACTTTCGAGCAGTGTGTGTACCCGGTTTATTTTACACGCATAATGTCTCTTATGCTGAACTGGAGGATTTATAAATCCTTACTCACATCTGTTTTATCTCTTTTGTTTCCCACTGTGGTTAGTGTTACAGGTCAAGTGAGACCTGGATAGCCTGTGTACTGCTGAATTATTTTCCCACGAATAACTGTGGTAGAGGTCTGAGTACCTGGATAGTTTGTAAACTATTGTTAACCCTGATCCAGGGTGTGGATCAAATTTATATATAAATTTGAGAGGACAAAGTCTCAGCTTGAGACTGAACCTCTTGGTTATATCTTCTGTGCATTTTTAGTTTAAGTTTAAAGTGTATAATATCTAATTTATATTTCACTACTAATTACATTGAAATACAAAACTATTTTCAAGTTACTTTGATAGTTAATATAGAAAGTGTTTGTAACTATTGTAAATAATTAGATTAGTTTCAAAAGATAATTTAATCTTCTGATTAAATTAACTAAGAACTAATCAATCATTGAGAACCTAATTTAACCTTTACAGTTTTACAAATTCACTACAGTTTAACTTGTGTTATAAATTGGGGGATTTCAATAGAAATATTTTAAACAGAAATTTTATTTGGAACTCAATTCACCCCCCCCCCCTCTTGAGTGTCCACTGCAACCAACATAAATTTCTAATCTCATCAATGCTCATATGGAATCAACGACAATACATGGGATGGTTAAATTTTGGCACCATTGTCGAGGAATAGCTATTTCTTAGGCACAATGAAATTTAGTGCGAATCTAAAATTACCTCACACCATACTTTCTCATTCTACTTTCTTTTTAAAAAATTCACACATGAATTAAAATCTATGCCCTCCTTTTTGGATAGTGCATTCCCTAGGGCCTTCTAACTTGATCAAGGATCCATGATGCTCAAGAACATTTTTTATTTAAATATTGAGATCAATATATATCTATTTGCATGTATTCACTCAATTGTGGATGAATAAAACAACATTTCACCACCTAATAATCATAATCTCCAATATGAACCACCTGAACATCAGATAGAGTGACCATCACTATAGGAGAATACAATTTTGGACTACAAATTTCAATCCATTAGTGGTGTTATGTCCATCATTTGTTACCATATTATCTAGGAACAAACTTTCAAAATAAAACAAAGAGTTATTCACATGATCCAAAACCAAGGATAATTTATTGGAATTCAAAGTGAAGATACAAATGATCATATTAATCGATTCTTAAAAGTTTTAAACACCTTCTGAAGTCAAGGTGTGACATATGACATGATTGAACATAGAGTTTTCCCTTTATCCTTACATGACAAAGAAAAATATTTGTTTAAGATCCAAGATCCTCACTCAATTATGACTTGGTGATATTTAGCTAAAAAGTTTTTAGATGAATATTTCCCAACTATATGAAATTAAAATTTTAGAAATGATATCCAAAACTTTTATAGGTGGACCAATAATCAAATTGGGAATCTTGGGATGACATAAAATAGCCGACAAAAAATTCCCCACATCATGTACTTTATTTGTGGTTACAACTTTAAACATTTTACCTTGAATTTAAACTATATGCACATACTATAGTGGATGCTGATGCTGACGGAAGACTCAGGCTCAAAATTCCATATATTGGCAATGCACTTTTAGAAGAAATATTCTATAATTCTAGTCTATGGAAGACAGATTGAGGACCTCCTCGACATAGAATTCACCCGGTGGAACAAAATACCCCCACCTTGTAGGCCAATTTTAATCCCTCACAAAGCTGTTAGAAACCTTTCAGTTACCATCTCTACCACCTCCACCACTTCCACCACCTTCCCTTACTATATAAATACAAGCCTATGAAATATGTATATTACCACAACCATACTAGGAATGAAAGGAAGGAATATAATAACCACAAAATCAGGATCATAATTATGTAAATCAATCAAAAAAACCAAAAATTTAAACAACCCCAGTAATACTAGCACCCATATTATAAAAACAAATACTGAATCATCAGCCACAACAACATAATATAGGTTAATACCAACAAAATAGTGTTTGAGAACCACTAATAAATCATGATCCTCCTGGTTAACCACCTCAAAATCTTACTCCTCTACCTTGACAAAAATTTCCTCAACAACCTTTTCCCCCAAGATCCCATCAATTTCAACCCTAACAACAGTTTTGGAAAGATCAAATAGGAATCCACAATAAACCCCAGCTCAATAATAAAATCTTGAAAACCATATCACAACATTTTTTTAGAAGTTATATCAAAGGATGACCACCCATGAAATTGAGACGCGTAATTAGATGGATTACCTCTGATATCTTGAGCACCAAGTTGGAAAAAACTCCAAGACTTTTCCGAACCAATTACTAGGTACATTTCCTTGTAATACCAAGACACAAAAAAGATAGGTGGAAATTATATGGTCATTAGGAGTGGGAAAACATTGAATTTTATTACCCATGTAATGCAATGGAAAATAATATAGAAGAAATTGAAATACATGTGACAATGATCAACAAAGATAGTGATGATAGCATATGTAAAACTGGTTAAGAACAAAATATGGAATCATAGACAACTGAAGAAGATCATATAAAAGAGTAACCTAAAAAGGAATATATTTATATGGAACCAACACCATATAAACCTCCTATTCCCTTTCTAGAGTTAATGAAACAAGAAAATATAGAGGGGAAATAAAAAAAGTTTTTAGAGATGTTTAATAAATTACACGTCAATATTCCATTTGTAGAGACCATCATTAAAATGTATAATTATGAATAATTGTTAGAGGAGTTTATCTCAAATAATATAAAAATTGATGGATTTTGAGTCATATACTTAAATAGAGAATTATCTTCCGTAGTTTAGCATAAGATCCCACCAAATATGTGAGATCTTGAAAGCTTCTTGATTCCCTACAATATTGGAACGTGTGAATTTGAAAAATCCTTGTGTGACCTTAGTGAAAGTATCAATATCATGACTATGAGTGTTTTATGAAAGTTAGAGATTAAATATTTGAAACCAATAAGAGTTTCAATTCAATTGGATGATCGATTATTCAAGTATCCTCAATGAATTCTCGGGGATATTTTAGTCAAAGTTGGTAAATTCATTTTTCCTATTGATTTCATTTGATTGGATACGGAGGAAGAAGGAGATGTATCCATCATTATAGGGAGACCTTTTCTCTCCACCAAAAAAGAATTGATTAATGTGAACCAAAAAAGATTAATTTTTGGATTTAGCAATGGAAAACTAGTTTATGACATAATAAAACCTGATACATAAGGTGGTGATTCATTTTATTATTAGGATATTTTTCTAACAGGTAAGGAAGATGGTTACATGACCATTGGGGATGATAGGGAGACCATGTTTCTGAATGAATATAAGTTCCATGATTATAAGGATGTGAGTTCTAGTAAACCTGTTATGAGGGATATCATTCCACTGTTAATACCCTCAGTCATCAACCCACAAATGTTATAATTGAATCCCATAACGAACACACAAAAGCAATCATTCTTAGAAACTGAATCTACACTTACATTTATCATCAGTTCATATACAAATCAAGTTCAAGAAGTAAAATTAATAAAAAATAATTTCCTAGGGTGTGGCTAAGGTCAAGGTGGTCTTCCCCATGATTTTCACCCACATAATTTTGTTAGAGGAAGCATCTAAAACAAAATGTCAACCTTAGAGGAAACTCACTCCCACAATGAAATAACTAGTAGAGAAAGAAGTAATAAAGTTTCTTGATACTGTTATAATATTTTCCATCTTGATAGTGTGTGACTAAGTCTATTTTAAGTCATCTTAAACAGAGGGGGCTTGAATTTTATTAAAAATAATTAAGGTTATTTAATCTCAAGTCAAACCATTACTTTAGGATGAGTATCTGTTTACTACATAAATCTATACTTGATGAATTAAAATGATCATTCCATGCTCCCATTCATGCAGCAAATGTTGAAGAGACTTTATAAGTGTGAATTATATTGTTTTTTTGATGTATATTTTGGATAGAATCAAATTTTAGTTGAACTAATAGATTTTTCAAAAACAATATTACCATGTCCTTTCAAAACCTTCGCCTATAGAAGGATTTCATTTGGAATTTGAAATGCACTAGAGAAATTTTAATGGTTCACAACACACATTTTCCATGATAATGTGGAGGATTCTTTAGATATTTTTAGGGATGATTTTTCTATATATGTATGATATTTTAAAGTCTGCCTAAGCAATATGGAGTTAGTTTCTGTAGCACAGTGAAGATAATTTCCAAGTGTTAATGTTAGAAAATAGTCATTTTATGGGAAAAGGAGGAATATTACATGGACATAAGATATAAAATCCTGGAATTAAAGTTGATCTGAAAAAATTCATGGTGATTAATGATTTACCTAAAGCTACTACAGTGAAAGGTGTAAGGATTTTTCTAGGCCATGTGGGATTTTATCACTTATTAGTCCAAAATCTTGAAAGAATATCCCACCCAATAACACACCTATAATCTATGTACACCCAATTCTATTTCAGTGAATATTTTTTGTAGACATTCAACATAATGAAAAATAGAATGGTGGACACTCCTACCAAAGTTTCACAGGACATGGATAAGGGTTTTCAATTGATGTGTGACGCTAGTGATTTCACTATGGTCACTATTTTAGTACAGTGGGTTGGAAATATCTTCCAACCGATATATTATGCCACCCACACCTTAAATGAAGATAAATTTAATTATATAATAATAGAAAATGAGCTTCAGTATGTGGTATTTGGTTTTTGAGAAATTTCTCTCATACCTCGTGCTTTCTAAAGTGGTGGTGTATACAAATCGTACATCACTAAAATACATGTCAAAAAAAGGATTCCAAAATGTGTCTAATAAAGTGTATTCTACTCTTATAATAATTTTACATAGTTATAAAATATGTGAAGGAAACTAAAAATGTCATTATTGAATACTTATCTATACTTCCACTTCCATGTACTGAGGATGAATAAAATCTGAGAATTGATGATGATTTCCATGATGAAAATTTTTTCAATATAAATATGCAATAATGACCATGGTTTTATGATATAAAAAACTATATTTCCACAGGATATTTTTACCCACACTTATCATATAAACTGGGGAATAATTTATTGGTCGATGATTCATGTTATTAATTGGATGAGACATTACTGATTAAGCAATTTTTTGAGGGATTGATGTAGTGTTGCATCACATAGGATGAAATTCAAATCATTCCTAAAATTTTTCACACATCACTAGCAAGATGACATCATGGGCTGGAACACATACTAGCTAAGATCCTATAAAGTAGAATATTCTTACCCACACATCATCAGGATGTGAGGAGATTTATACATATTGGTTATCAATGTTAGTGGACGGGCATCATTGGAAAATGAAATGAAATTCTCAATAACACTATCCTTGAACTAGAAATCTTCAATGTATGGTGAATTGATTTAATGGGCTAATTACCTAATACTTATGAAAAGTATTACATATTGGTTTGCATGGACAATGTTTCAAAGTGAGTAGAAGATGAATCCACCACCCATGACACATCCATGGTGGTCATGAATTTTCTATGGAAAAACATTTTCTATAGATTTATTTTTCATTGATTTCTCATTATTGATTGGTTAAAACACTTTATAAATACTTCCATTAAATTTATATTTGAAAAATATGGAATTTGACACAATAATGGAACTCCCTACCTCCAGAAGACTAGAGGAAACTAGAATTATCTAATCGGTAAATCCAAAAAATTATAGAAAATAAATTGAGTATAAATATGAACAATTGGAGTCTTAAATTTTATGATGAACTTTGGGAGTATAATACAACGTATAAAACACCCATCGGTGCTACAAAATTCTAAAAAGTTTATGGTAAACCATGTCACCTATCAGTGGAACTAAAGCATAGATCTTATTGGGAAATCAAAAAATTAAACTTGGACGCTCAAAAATTTCGTCAACAAAGAATAATAAAAATGGATGAGCAAGAATAAATTATAAGGGATTCTTAAAAAAATATTAAATATATAAATAATGTAATAAAATGACCAACACATTTTATGACAGGAATTCACACTAGGGGATAAGGTTTTACTCATTCATTATTGTATAAATATATTCCCTAGGAAACTAAAATACCATTGGTAGGGTTTTTTTGTGACAAAATAAACATTTCATAGGGTTTTTTAAGGAATTCACGGCCGGTTTGGGATGAATACAAGCTAAAATGGCCAAAAAAACACTCTAAGTGTCTAGTTTGTGAATCTAATCTACTTCATGAATGGACAGAGCTATCCAAGCTCCCTGGATGAGGTTTTCCTTCATTAATTCATGAATAATTAATGGTAAATCCCTTTTAAATAAAATTCAGAGTCATAGAGCACCTCGCAAGCGTGTCATGGGTTAATGATGACCTCAAGGAACACAACTCTAAGACTCATGAAGACACGCTCACTCACAAAGATTATAAAGATTCATGAAGGCCACCCATAATTGAAAAAAAATCCAAATAAATACACCCCTCAACCTGATTTTTTTTCATGATCCATGTCATTTAGAAAAGAAAAATCTCTCCTGATTCATAAACCAACTAAGCTTCATGAACCAAAGAGAAAATGGATCACTCGAGGTATCCAGGTTTCGTGAAACCTTTTTCCTTGTGTTCTTAAGATCGCCCAACCCATATGGAGATTACTTTCACAACATCCTACTCCATTAATACAGGAAGAAGTCCCTCCATGGTACTTGAGTCTTTATAAAGAATTTATCCCTCACAAAGCACCCCACCTTTGAATCAGGACTTCACTTTAAGGTAGGGTCACCCTGTTTCAGGAAGCATACTCCTTTTCAAAGCCACTAACCTCTACTAAAACACAAATACTCATAGTTCAACCCTTAATGAAACTATAATCATCATGAAACACCTCTCCTAGTCTTATCCACAGTTCGAAACTTCTGTCTACACCCCTTCGTGAGGGTTCAGTGCCCTGGGCCCTCCCACCAATCCAAGATCGGTCCAGAAGCACAAAAAGTTCCTATGTGACCAGTGCCAGTCATTAATATGTCTACCCACTTCACCTCAAGTGTGGAAAATCCTTCCACAAACCTTTTCCTTCTAATAATAGTAACCAAACCCCCTTTCTCTTCTAAGAATATGGACTATAATGTGTATCTCGTGGTTAAACACTCTTCCATGTATCATCCAATTCTATGACCCTCCCAAAGATGCATGAGTGGTTGTAAAATAAGCCCTTGGGGTAATAAGTTAGTCCCAAAAATCTAATATGCATGACATAAAATAGTATAGTTACATTTCCTAGTCATACGACATTAAACCGTATGACAACGTCTTCAATATATGACATAAAACTATAGCGTTACCCTGTTCAATGAACATAGGATTACCCATGTCTAGTCATAATGGGATTCTAGAATATATTTCCTTGATTCCCACACATTTCCACTCATGGAAGCTTTTATTCATAATCCCCACACCATCCCTCATCAACACTACTTTCACAAAATAATATTCTTCACTACATGATGTTAAATTTCGAGGATTAGTCCTATCACATGAACATAAAATATGACATCGAACTATGTGGTTTTTAATCTCTGTATTCAAAGTATGGTACATAGGACACCTCCCCAATGTTTAATCCCAACAATGGTAAACACATGGTGTTCCTTCTTAAGGATGTAGCTGTTTGATCCACCTCAATGGTCATTCTGATCTATCCACCATGTATCCAACACAAGGGTCATTCTAGTCCATTAGCATGGGTGTGATATCTTCCCTCCTAGGGAAAAACCTTCTACATCCACCTTTATAGGGAATCCTGGTCCATTTTTAAACACATATGTGACATCTTCTCTCCTAGGGACACACCTCTCAGATCAACCTCTATAGGGAGTTTTGATCCATTGGTAAACTCATGTGTGAAATCTTCCCACTTAGGGTTAAACCTTCTGGATCTGCATCTATGGGACATCCTGATCCATTGGTAAACTCAATTGTGACATCTTACCACCTAAGAAAACATGTCACGAACCAAATCTGGTTTCTATCAAAACTGACACCAAACCCAGCCCTCGATTAGGCCCAAAGGGCGTTCCCAATCCCCATGGGCTGGAAAACGTTCTTGGTTATCATAAAATGAGAATTGGGAACGATTTTACTGAGTTTATAAATGTACAACAACAAAAAAATCCAGTAAAATGGATCTGGTTTTTTCAAACAAACCCATCTTTTACAAAATTTCAGAACAAAATTACATAATTTAAAACAATGTTTAAAGACCATTACAAAAGAATAAAACCAAAAAGAACAGCCAAAGAACCTTCATATGGAAATAGGAACCCCCCTCAATCTATCTCTATAACACTGCATCACAAAGGACCACTAAAAACCCAAGCCATTGGCAAAAAAGCTATACCCAAACCTGCGACAAAAATAACTAAGTCTACATACACCCAAATTTGTAATTTGGGTGTGAACCAAATCCTAGTCGGATAACACCAATAAGATACTCCCTTTTATAAACATTCAAATAAAAAAATCATGCACGTTTTTATAACATGAAATGCTAGTAACAATTTCTAAAAGATGTGAATTTAAATAAAATCGGTTTTCAAGTGGGCTACTTTATGGAATCAACACTTTTAAATAAAATAACTGAGCTACTGAATTTTCCATCCCAACATAACATATGCTGATGGTAAACATAAATCATCCAATGATCACAAGAAATAGAAAATAACCCCTAGGCACTAGCACACTGTGGGTCCTAGGTACCTCGTATCTCTGTAAAAGTAACCATCAAAATATTTGTTCTCGTGCACAAGAGCCACTAGCATAGAGCATACCCATAACCTAGTGGTCCCCCCTAATCATCATCACAATTTAGTTAGTTTTGTCAGTGTAAAACTTTCAATGTGAAACTGAGTCCAAAACCCCCATGAGATCACTAGCATACTAGTACATGTCTACCCAACTAGATACCCAGGTTTCCCTCTTATGCTCAAACAAGTTCAACAAGACATGAATTATTATTTTCACTTGAAAATAACACTTCCACATCACACATTCACCAAAATTCTCACATGTATATCACACAAGTCACATAATCCCCCTTTCCATTCAAATTCATTTTGAAATCATACTCACACCAAAATCGCCACAACACTTTTCACATATCTTTGAAACTTCAACAAATACATTAAAAAAATTTATAAAAATTTCCAAGATGATACACATCACATAACATCCCACACACACATTCCACATAATACTCATTTTACCTTCAAATTCATTTTATCATTATACTCACATGAAACAACCCAAAAACATGCTTCGCACCCACAACACAATTTAATAAATCACCTCGAAAATTTAAAAAACATTCTAAAAACGTTTGAAATCACAACTGACCACTTTATCTGTAACGACCCAAAATTTTGAATAAATATTTTTTCCTAATTTTGTGTGTTATTTTTTTATATACTCAACAAAAATGTTTCATTTGATAACATGAGTATAATTAAAATGATACCGTCGGGTTTTGACTATGATATGACCATTGGTCAATATGACCACTAGAAACTAAACATTTCGATATTTGTCTCTAAATACAAGTGACCTTGGTTAATTAATATAGAAAAAAGATTTGATGGCCTCACCCAGTAGTCTTGGACCGATCAAAGCCCATCTAACAGAACCTAGGAAGGAGGTAGCACCACTGGGCTTCGCTCTGGACCAAACCCAAGCCGAACTTCATCGTGTGAAGCTAGAACGGGATCACCTTCATGAGAAGTTCAAACTGATAGAAATTACTCCTCGTGCGATGTTGGCCGAGCCTCCCTCAGATTCTCTCACTTTAGCACACCTTAAACTTAGGTCCTATGCTGGTGTGATAAGGGGCTATGTAAGGAGACCATAACTGCCTTGTGTAATCCTTTGTTTTAAATAAAAATTGGGATTTCTTCTTATGAAGTTTATGAATTTTCAAATGTCTGGATAAATATAGTATGCATATTTTTTGTGAATTTTAGAGAAAGGATATTTAAAAAAAATGTTTATGTAAACCTTAAATAATTAAAAATGTGTAATGATTTTCAAAAAATGGTCTTGTACAATTATGTTCAGTATGAAATTTAGAGTCTAACAAGATCAACTTGATTTTTGATTAATAGTAAATTATGAATAGTGATTTTATGATTAGGATTAGAAATATGACCAAATAGATTAGTAATCTCACTTAAAGAAAGTTTTAAAATAATCAAGGCACCTTGATTAAGTAATGTGATTCAATAAAATGGTTAAATAACGGTTTCATAAATTATTATTCAAGTATTATTTTTTTTGGGTGAATAGTGTTTTTTAATTAAAAATTAAATTAAAAATATTTAGAAAATTATTTTTATAAAATGGACTTCATTTTTGAACTCAGAGTATCAATATTATGTTAAGGTAATTTTTGGGGATTTTTCTGAAAAAAAATGAATTTTCAGTGAATAGGGTTTTTTATTAAAAATTTAATTAAAAATATTTAGAAAATTATTTTTATAAAATGGATTTAATTTTTGAAAACAGAGCATTGATATTTGGTTAAGGTGAAATTTTGGTATTATTCTGAGAAAGTTGAATTTTCGATGAATAGTGAAAATACAGTTTTTAAGTTACGGGTGTTTAATGACATCATTAAATGATGTATTAAGTATGTAATCAATATGGTCTACTTATGAATAGTAATATAAGGTATTAGGTGTCCCAAGTGGCCAATACCATGGGAAAATACCATGGGCAAGCCCATGGTTTTTCCAAAACCACTAATGAGGCGTCCCTTGGCCATTAATGCCTTGTCCCCTCACTTTCCCTATAAATACCAAGCCATCCTCTCATCCATTAGACTCCCCACTCTCCCCCAACGAAGTTATGGTCTCATTACCTCCCAAGGAGTCCTCCCAAGGTGCCCCCAAGCCCTCAAGGTCCCAACCTTTGAGTTTTAAGAGTTATGTTTTAAGGTAAAGGATCTGATCTCTCTCTTTCTTTTTCAAGAAATCTCTTTTATGTAATTTCTTTTATGCTCCATGTTCTTATGTTAAAGGGTGTTATTTTATACTCCTCTTACTGCCCTTTTAATGTTCACATAATGATAGATCCCCTCTTACTCTCATTATTTCTTTTTATGAAGTTTTAAGTGGCGCCGTTAGGCTGCCGAAATTTTTGTAACGGATTCTTTCTCCCGTCTCATTTTTCAAGATCTATTTTCCATGTAAAGTATTTAAAGTTCCTTTTTGTTATGTTGTGGTATGATCTCTAAATTTATCATACTGATCTTTTATGATCGTATGATGAGATACCCCATTTGATCTCTTCAATTCAGTATTTTGAAGTTTTCAGTGGCGCCGTTAGGCTGTCGGATTTTTAAGTGGTTCTTCACCTTTCTCGTTTTGAAGTTCTACTTTCATGTCAATTCTTTCAAGTTCCTTTTTGGTATTTTGGGGGTATTATCTCTATATCTATCATACTGATATTTTATGACCATATGATGAGAGACCCCATTTTATCTCTTCAATTCAGTATTTTGAAGTTTTAAGTGGCGTCGTTAGGCTGCTGAATGTTTAAGGGATTCTTTCACCCTTCTCATTTTGAAGATCTATTTTCATGTGAAGTCTTTCAAGTTCCTTTTTATTATGTTGGGGTATGATATCTATATCTATAATACTGATCATTTATGTTCATATGATGAGATACCCTATTTTATCTCATCAATCCATTTTTGGAAGTTTTAAGTGACGCCGTTAGGCTGCCGAATTCTCATAAGAGAAATCTTATTTTTGTCTTCCTTTCATGGTCTTCATTTCATATGGTATATTTTCAAATTTCATTACCATGTTCTTAAATTCCTTATATCTTGTCCCTATACTGTTTTATGGGTCATTTATGAATGTTTTACCCATGTCCCCTCTCTTTTCAATGTTTCCTAAAAACCCTGTAACATAGCTGTTATGCTGCAGAATCTTTGTCTCAAAATGTCTCTCTCTTTTTTTCTAAAGATATTTTATTTTATTAAGTGAATACTCAAATATCTACCTTCTATATGGGTATTTACATATATACCAAAATGTTCTATTTTAAATTTTTGGATTTACATACATGAAACCCACTTTCCCTTTTTCGTGGGTTTAAAGTGACGTAAAGATCATGTCTTTAAAGCAGTTTTTAAAACGTTATGATTATGAAATGAAACCCATTTATTTTATGATATATGGGTTATTTATGAAATGTTTTATGATTATATATGTGGCTCACATGATAATAAAGGTAAATTTAAGGGTGCACCCTGATAGCGCTCCAATGCATTGGGTAATGATGTAACCACTAGAGATTACAATTTTCACGATATCTTGGTGAATAACCATGGTAATTTTCAAATGACACCTTGGGGATGGACCTTGGTGATATGTTCATGATTGTCTATGTTAAATTATGTAGCCAAATCTTAAAGTTATGAAAAATGTTATTTTTATTATGATATTCCACATGATTTCTTTCTCATGACATAGTTGATGTATCTCAAGTTCACATGTTAAATGTTTCTCTTGTTACCTTACTGGGCCTTCTGCTCACCCTTTCTTTTGATGTATGTCCTCAGGTTATGAAATGCAGAAATGAACCTAGGATGAATTTAAGGAGAATCCTTTCAAGTGTTTAAGAAGAATGTTTTATGTTGTTTTCATGTATTATGTTCCTGGTTTCCAAGACACTAAACCTTAAAGATCCTCAGTTTTGTGTAATGTAATGAAAGTTTATTTTATAAAAAGGTGGGATGTTATAGTTGGTATCAAAGGATTGTTTAGTTATTTGTGGAAATTAGGATATGAAAACTTTAGGAAGAAGCCTATAGAAATTTTTATATATAGGAAATATTCCTGGTATTTTGGTGAGTATTGAGTAAGGGGTTGCCAAGAAAATACATCCCTGTCTGGATACGAGTAGGTAGAGGTGGCTCTGGCGCAGATGTATATAGGGGTAAAACCCGAAAACACCGCTTTGAGCTAGACTCGAACGGGAACTGGTACACGACAACGGGCCTTGCTGCACTCTTGGTTACGACACTCCCGGGGGATATGCTTTGTTAAATTCATAAGATTAGTATGAACCATTATTAAAGGAACAAATATAAAATAAAATTAAGATTCACATAAGGATATATGATCATGGATAGCCTCGTTTGAAACCTAGGGGATCACAAGTTAGGGTATAATTTTCTTCTACATGTTATCCTTATATGATTTAAGTTCCTCTTAATGATTATTGGCTAAGTATTTAAGCCCCTAATTATACTTTCTCTTCTTAGTTAAAGGTGGGAAATAGAAGAACATGTCCCAACAACCAATGTGATAGAAAATGTGACGATTACCATATTAATATGACAGAGATGATTAGGGGATTAAAAGATGATTATTATTTTGGAAGATGTTCACTATTTTGGGGACCCTATATGATTGAGGTAAATATATTACTACTGTATTTTCATTGAGGAGTAAGGTTGACTTATATTTTGAAGAATAGATGAATTTAAGGTGGACTTATAGTAATTTAGGTTACTTATGGGAATGATTGACCTATCTTGGGAAAATATGTTTAGGTTAGTTACTTTGGTTATAAGATGTTAGAAGTGGTTGATGTTGTTTAGAGATGAACGATAAAGTTTATCTTGGAAGACTATGTTATCAAGTCCTTCTTGTATTGGGTTTAAATCTTAGTTTGGGTTATTTTGAGGAATCTTAAGGACCGTTATTTATGGAATGGTCTATGATGAACTTTTGGTAGTACCATGGAACTTTGAAGATTTAAAAGTAGTTTCCATTCCTATGGGATTCTTTCTTTTTGAAGAGTTGTTTTACCTTAACCTTTCTGTTTTTGGGATAATGTTTAAAGATATAAGAAATAGATAGTTAATCTTTTGTGGATTATGTGATTCTCTAGAAGATGATTATTGTGCTTTTATGAGACCAAGTGTTTTTGAATGCTCATCGTTTGGAGAAAAGATTAGTTTTGGGTAGAAACTTATTAAAGGATGAAACTCTACATAAAGGTAGGTATATTTTCAATGTAGTAAATGAATTCCTCGAAATTATGAAACAGAACCTAAAACAAAAACATTGTTGGTTTACATTTCCTACTAGGTAATCAAAGACCGTTTATACACATCGTAAGTTTGTGATTTTCTTATGGTTAACTTTCTCCTAATCATGTTTTCTATCACTCTCCCTTAGAACGTAACCCTTGGTTTTTTCCTCCATGTCCATGTTTTCCTACATGGGATCCTAGTATGGGTTAACTCGGGTGACCTTTGTACTTCCCTTTATTTCTTTTAAAGTAATAGTTTTACTGACTCCTTTTCCGATGTGGGGATTTCAATAAAATTTCAAAACCCAATTTTAAAAATTGCGAGGACGCAATTTCTTAAGGGGGGAAGATTGTAACGACCCGAAATTTTGAATAAATCTTGTTTCCTAATTTTGTGTGTTATTTTTTTTATATACTCAACAAAAATGTTTCATTTGATAACATGAGTATAATTAAAATGAGACCATTGGGTTTTGACTATGATATGACCATTGGTCAATATGACCACTGGAAACTAAACATTTCGATATTTGTCTCTAAATACAAGTGACCTTGGTTAATTAATATAGAAAGAAGATTCGATGGCCTCACCCAGTAGTCTTGGACCGATCGAAGCCCATCTAACATAACCTGGGAAGGAGGTAGCACCACTGGGCTTTTCTCTGGACCAAACCCAAGCTAAACTTCATCATGTGAAGCTAGAACGGGATCGCCTTCACGAGAAGTTCAAACTGATAAAAATTACTCCTCGTGCGATGTTGGCCGAGCCTCCCTCAGATTCTCTCACCTTAGCACACCTTACACTTAGGTCCTATGCTGGTGTGATAAGGGGATATGTAAGGAGACCATAACTGCCTTTTGTAATCCTTTGTTTTAAATAAAAATTGGGATTTCTTCTTATGAAGTTTATGAATTTTAAAATGTCCGGATAAATATAGTATGCATATTTTTGGTGAATTTTAGAGAAAGGATATTTTAAAAAAAATGTTTATGTAAACCTTAAATAATTAAAAATGTGTAATGATTTTCAAAAAATGGTCTTCTACAATTATGTTCAGTACGAAATTTAGAGTCTAGTAAGATCAACTTGATTTTTGATGAATAGTAAATTATGAATAGTGATTTTATGATTAGGATTAGCAATATGACCAAATAGATTAGTAATCTCACTTAAAGAAAGTTTTAAAATAATCTAGGCACCTTGATTAAGTAATGTGATTCAATAAAATGGTTAAATAACTGTTTCATGAATTATTATTCAAGTATTAGTTTTTTCGAGTGAATAGTGTTTTTTAATTAAAAATTTAATTAAAAATATTTAGAAAATTATTTTTATAAAATGGACTTCATTTTTGAACTCAGAGTATCAATATTATGTTAAGGTAATTTTTGGGGATTTTTCTGAAAAAAATGCATTTTTGGTGAATAGTGTTTTTTATTAAAAATTTAATTAAAAATATTTAGAAAATTATTTTTATAAAATGGATTTAATTTTTTAAATCAGAGCATTTATATTTGGTTAAGGTGAAATTTTGGGATTATTCTGAGAAAGTTGAATTTTTGATGAATAGTGAAAATACAGTTTTTAAGTTACGGGTGTTTAATGACATCATTAAATGATGTATTAAGTATGTAACAAATATGGTCGACTTATGAATAGTAAGATAAGGTATGAGGTGTCCCAAGTGGCCAATACCAAGGGCAAATATCATGGGCAAGCCCATGGTTTTGCCAAAACCACTAATGAGGTGTCCCTTGGCCATTAATGCCTTGTCCCCTCACTTTCCCTATAAATACCAAGCCATCCTCTCATCCATTCGACTCCCCACTCTCCCCCAACGAAGTTCTGGTATCATTACCTCCCAAGGAGTCCTCCCAAGGTGCCCCCAAGCCCTCAAGGTCCCAACCTTTGAGTTTTAAGAGTTGTGTTTTAAGGTAAGGGATCTGATCTCTCTCTTTCTTTTCCAAGAAATCTCTTTTATGTAATTTATTTTATGCTCCATGTTCTTATGTTAAAGGGTGTTCTTTTATACTCCTATTACTTCCCTTTTCATGTTCACATAATGAGAGATCCCATCTTACTCTCATTATTTAGTTTTATGAAGTTTTAAGAGGCGCCGTTAGGCTGCCAAAATTTTTGTAACGGATTCTTTCTCCCTTCTCATTTTTCAAGATCTATTTTCCATGTAAAGTATTTCAAGTTCCTTTTTGTTATGTTGGGGTATGATCTCTAAATTTATCATACTGATCTTTTATGATCATATGATGAGAGACCCCATTTTTTCTCTTCAATTCAGTATTTTGAAGTTTTAAGTGGCGCCGTTAGGCTGCCGAATTTTTAAGTGGTTCTTCACCCTTCTCATTTTGAAGTTCTACTTTCATGTCAATTCTTTCAAGTTCCTTTTTGTTATGTTGGGGTATGATATCTATATCTATCATAATGATATTTTATTACCATATGATGAGAGACACCATTTGATCTCTTCAATTCAGTATTTTGAAGTTTTAAGTGGCGTTGTTAGGCTACTGAATGTTTAAGGGATTCTTTCACCCTTCTCATTTTGAAGATCTATTTTCATGTCAAGTCTTTAAAGTTCCTTTTTATTATGTTGGGGTATGATATCTATATCTATCATACTGATCATTTATGTTCATATGATTAGATACCCTATTTGATCTCATCAATCCATTTTTGGAAGTTTTAAGTGATGTCATTAGGCTACCGAATTCTCATAAGAGAAATCTTATTTTTGTCTTCCTTTCATGGTATTCATTTCATATGGTATATTTTTAAATTTCATTACCATGTTCTTAAATCCCTTATATTATGTCCCTCTACTGTTTTATGGGTCATTTATGAATGTTTGACCCATGTCCCCTCTCTTTTCAATGTTTCCTAAAAACCTTGTATCATAGCCGTTATGCTGCAAAATTTTCATCTCAAAATGTCTCTCTCTTTTTTTCTAAAGATATTTTATTTTATTAAGTGAATACTCAAAGATCTACCTTATATATGGGTATTCACATATATACCAAAATGTTCTATTTTAAATTTTTGGATTTACATACATGAAACCCACTTTCCCTTTTTCGTGGGTTTAAAGTGACGTAAAGATCATGTCTTTAAAGTAGTTTTTAAAACGTTATGATTATGAAATGAAACCCATTTATTTTATGATATATGGGTTATTTATGAAATGTTTTATGATGATATATGTGGCTCACATGATAATAAAGGCAAATTTAAGGGTGCGCCCTGATAATGCTCCAATGCATTGGGTAATGATGTAACCACTAGAGATTACAATTTTCACGATATCTTGGTGAATAACCTTGGTAATTTTCAAATGACACCTTGGGGATGGACCTTGGTGATATTTTCATGATTGCCTTTGTTAAATTATATAGCCACATCTTAAATTTATGAAAAATGTTATTTTTATTATGATATTCCACATGATTTCTTTCTCATGCCTTAAAGTTCTTTTTCATGACATAGTTGATGTATCTCAAGTTCACATGTTAAAAGTTTCTCTTGTTCCCTTATTGGGCCTTCTGATCACCCTTTCTTTTGATGTATGTCCTTAGGTTATGAGATGCAGTAATGAACCTAGTATGAACTTAAGGAGAAGCCTTTAAAGTGTTTAAGAAGAATGTTTTATGTTTTTTTCATGTATTATGTTCCTGGTTTCCAAGAAACTAAACCTTAAAGATCCTCAGTTTTGTGTAATGTAATGAAAGTTTATGTTATAAAAAGGCAGGATGCTATATTATCTTTCAAAATCTCATTTTAGAAACATACACCCACCAAAACAGTACATAAACATCCTTTCACACTTTGTATAACTCATTAAACCATTTCGAATTTTCATAGAACACTTTCAAGAAGAATGAAAAGGTTTTGCACCTAAAACCCATTAAAAATCTCTCTTTTAAACCGAAAAGAACAACAAGACCCTACCGAAGAATAATTGGAATCCCAAAAAAACATTTAATAAATTACTTTCACATGTTATAAAACGAACTCAAACATTACCAAAAGAGTTACACATGAAAAACACACAATTTAAAGAAAATATGAAACTATAAAATTAACCTCTTAACAAACTCCATAAAAAATGTTTTTTTCACAATGAAAAACATATAAAGAACATTAAAAATAAGTAAATAAAGCATGATAACTCATCAAGAAATTCTTACACATGGAATCACCAACTGAAAGTGTTGAAACCCTCAAATCTTGGTGCAAATCATCAACCGCACTATTGAAGCACCACAAAGAAGTTAAATTGATCCCTAGACCACAATATTCGACCAAAAAGAAACCAAATAGAACCCTAAGTTTTAACCATAACTTATGGAAATTTAGAGATTCATGAAAGGGGAAGAAACCCTAAGGAGAAGAAAGGAAATGAATAGAGAAACAATTACTTGAAAATAAATCATTAATAATTTTCCAAAAATCCACCTAAATATGAATCTCCAAGTAACCAAAAATGGTATGGAGGATAGAATGAGTCATATTAGGTCATTTGGGGACTGAAATGGGGGGAAAAGAGTGAAATTGAAGGATCTATGAAAGAAACATTTTACCTCTGAAAATTCAGTCGATTTGAGAAAGTTTAAGAAAGATCTCCCTAATATGTGGGGTATATGGGCTCCAAAGAGGCAAACCCACTAATGGGGGTGAGCCTCAGGTGTTTGGATTTGAGTAGGAGGTAGAATTACTGAAAAAAAATTAAAAAATGAATGATATATTGACAAATTAAAAAAAATAATTTAAATTAGGAAATTGGTTTATGGATAGACCCAATACCTTAATAAAAACCCCAAATCCAACATTATTATGGATTCCTCAATGGTACAAATGGATATGGTGATTTTAATATACTAGGGGATTCCAATTGAGAAGTAGAATGTTTGTAAAATGTTGAAAAATGAAGGATTTTTAAAAGAAAAAATATTTAATTTTAAATCTGGTAATGGGCTCGCGGTTTGGCCCAAATTTTGAAAACCCACCATTTCCACAAAAATTCATGGGAAACCACCAAAATAAACAAATAGTGGAAATAAAATAAAAAATGCCTTTAAAATAATTTAGTGATGTGACAAAAAACCTCTTGGATCTGACTTGTTAGGGTGTCCTTGTCCATTGGTAAACTCATGTGTGAAATTTACCTCTTATGGAAACAACTCCCAGATCTTCCTCTATGGGGAGTTCTGATCCATTGTAAAACTCACGTGTGGAATCTTACATCCTAGGGACATACCTCATGGATTTTCGTTAATGGGGCATCTTGATCCATTGGTAAACTTTTGTGTGATGTATTTCCTCCTAGAGACACACCTCCTAGGTCCGCCTCCACAGGTCTGTTTTGATCCAACCATCATATCCCCAGAAGACATTAACCCTCTACTTGTCTCCACAGGACATTAAACTCGTGACTTGATCCATCTCAACTAGATATTTTGATCTATCTCTATAGAACATATAACTTGTATAATAACCCAAATACTTACTCCATGAAATAAACATTGTATGCCTAAGGTATAAAAACCTTGGAAGGCATACACCCCTAGCATAAATACCTCATGATCAGCATGGGATTCATTTGATTTCACACCTAAGATGCCTTATATGAGATTCCCTCCCAAGATAAATATTCACAGGTGAACAATGAGCCTAAAATCTAGATATTCCTTGTGATGAAAAATGTAACTACTCACTATACTGACGATTTCTACCCTACCACAACAGAAGTAGTGTAATTAAATGGTGTCTACAAAGATATAGCGTTGGAAAAAAGTTCCACAAACATGACTCAAATATATGAGGAAGATCTGGACTAGGCATTGAGATCCAAGGATGAATCCATGGAAGGAGGAACCTGTATCCCATCATCCCCTCTTGATCAAGGATCATACATCTTCATTGAAAGTGATGAAAGTCACCCGCCTTTATAAAGTGAGAATGTGGGGAAATAGAAAGTCGTGTATTCATTCGTTTTAATGTGCATGCAAGCCTTGGTAGAAGTGTGGGAAACTGAAACAGTGAACCTAATAGAAAATTCTTCTTCTTAACATGGGGGTTAGTAACATCTGGGGAATCAACATATTAGCATGTCACCAGATCCAAACAATCTAGTGTCATGTATGACCAAAAAAATGGTGGGCCCACCACGGAACTCACCATATAATTAACGAAGTCAGTATTTGGGAATCCTCAGTCTGTGAAATTTTCATTGTGGATCCATCTCCATATTCAAAATATTGGATAGCATTGGCGTATTGAGTCTCTATTTCCTTTACCTATACTGATGTATGAATCCACATGCCTTATAGGACACAAGCATCAGATATTCAACAACCCAGTGACCACAAGCCCTAATATGGGAGAAGTATTGATGTGAAAACCACACACAACTCCAACCAATCCATGAATTATGTCATGTCTTCAGCTACTGGGTGACCACACCCTATATCATCCTAGAAGTTCATCCATTGAAAATTGAATGATGTCCTCATGCTCTAGTTTGAATAGTAGGATATCATTCCCAAAAGAGACATGTCCCTCTAGGACCTAGAGGCATAAGTGTCTCACCAACACCACCACCCCCCGAGGGATATGTAGGGGGAAACCACCCCTATTTCAACAATAAATCAATTCAGGAGTCTCTCTCTAAATAACTCTGATTATTTTATCCCCTACATCAAGTAGGTGGGGAATTATCGAGTCATGATGGCTGATACTACCACCTAAGAGCCTCCATGGATGGCTCCCACTAGGCCTCGTCAACACCAATAATGACTGGTCCCACAGTATGAAGAACAGGTGGAATCACCTCTACTATATAATCCACATTATGAATCACTTTATGAGAACATCAGGTGTTGGCCCAGAACATATCCCAACATGTGTTATCTTCTATATCTCAATTTCCCCCCACAACCACTGTTTTATCCTGTTGAATACCTGAAATAGAATAACAGGGATTCATTTTCACTAGATTGGGATCGATACCCCAACCACCTCATATTCAATATTTGTTGACTCATTCGATCATTGTTACCACCGATATTCATTACAGGATGAACAGAAATGGTGATTCTCAAAGAAGAGGCCCCCTCCATGTCATCGACAAACAAATCAGAGGTCCTCCCCAATATTTTTCAATCAACATGGAGGTCCCCCTGTGCTATTCCTAGCTCAAGTGTAGGTCCTACCTACTCTAATACCAATTTAGGTGTAGGCCCTCCTCACACCATCACCAGCCAGTGTTGAGGTCCTCCTTACTCCATGATCAACCCAAGCAGAGGTCCTCCCCACTATTTCAACAACCATAATGGAGGTACTACTTGTACTCTCAATTCTCACCATGGAGATCGTACCCATGTCACCACCAACCCAAATGTAGGTCCTCCCTATGATCCTACCCGCCAGAATGGAGGTCCTCCCCATGCCAAAGAGGTACCCTACCCTGAAGAACGGTTCCGAGGTAGAAAGAAAAATAGTCACAACCTAATGATAAATCCTAGGAAATTCCAAGTCTTCAGGGACCTCATTGATCTTTTAGATTTTTAGGACATAAATGACTTGATAATGTCATCTCCCCCCCGACTGCTATAGTCTCGGGTAGGAGCTTGACATGTATGATTTTTCATCCTAAAATCAGAGATACATAGAATCCCTAGATCCCTATGTAGGTACTTGTATGTGGAGGAAGTTCTATCCCCCTTTCATGGGCTCACACTATAGTCATCCCCTCAACCACCAGTTTCCCTCCACTTTACCTCTACTCAGAATGTAGTAGAGTCATTAGGGTCTGTGTTGATCCCTCTAGAATGTGAGCACCCGGTTGAGACCGAGATGAGAATCTCCACCCTCACACATGATTCAATGGACAAAAAACCATCCTACAAGGATGTGATTATGAAATTTTTATTTCCCCATAGATATTTCCTTACATGCAATGAACATATAATTTGTGTAGTGACTCCTCTATCATCCAGCCAATGGAAGAACCCATCCATATCAGTACCTCCACCTATTTCTTGGATAGTGTTAATCAAATTTTGGTCTAGAAAAGAAAAGGCCCCTTCCATTAAGAAAGAGGGACTATGGGAATCTATGGATACTGATCAACTATCTTTGGTTTTCTAGCTACCAGCAACCCCCAACCTTGACATCCTGAAATCCCTTATCGAGAGCTAAGAAGTGTTTTTCCACCAGATCATCTAAGTGATTCTTCACCAACTCTGAAACCATTAGTTGTCATATCCAAGAAGCCAAGGGAACCTCGAGGACATAGACTCTTAGTGACAAAGGGTTGATTTGGAAGCACTCTTAGTATCTTAGCACCCTGCTTCATCCGACTACCATTAGACTCTCCAATAGAGATGTGTCAAGATCCACACAGTACTCAACTAGATTTTGGAAAAGGAATATTTGTATGTGTAGATCATAGGTTAGGGAAAATACACTACTCTCCACTTCCACACAATCTTGTAATAGTGTGACTTACCCTTTGTTGATGATGGTTCCCCTCTAGGTACCAATACGAAAAATATGATCATCCTCAACCCACCAGAGGATCAAGGGACAATGGAATAAATATAGGGATTGATATAGAAGATCCACCTTAAGAGGTAGGGAAGTACTAGACATACCCTCATATAGGTGTGATCACCCTCCAACAAAGGCAGGTGATCGACCTCAGGGATCCCTCTGTTAAAAAATTATTAACAACCAATCAGAAAATTGATAAGTATAAGGAGAATGTTTGGTTCTCTGATCCATTTTAGGTTATTCCAAAAATAGAGTTAAATCCCTTAGTAGCCTTTTTGATATATAATATTGAAGATAAGAAAAGGATTTTTGATTTAATCATTGTTGATCAGTGCCCAGATTACATCAAATCATGATGGGACCCCATTTATTATAGGGCGGAAATTCCTCTATGGAAGGATGCCCCCAGTCAATGTCGGTAACCCTGTGCATCTAGATAGAGTAGATATATGAGTATATATAAATAGACTGAGGTATGAGTCATCGAACCTACTTGAGTAGCATAATAATCCTTCTCAAAATACTGTTCTTGATTCTCCACAAGTTATTGAGCCTGGTTATTGAGTTTATGATCCTCTCAACACACTGGTGGTCAAGAATACTCATCAGATAGTGACCCTCGCCAAGATGAATTGATATTTGTTCTCACCATTCGCCATAAGGATCTGGAGACATGATAGGAGATCCCACCTGATGAAAATCCATACCCATCATGGGTGGAATACAAGTGAGCACCCCTATAGGTTGTGAACCCTAGATTCACCCCATTCAATAGGATGGGTGACCCACTTTATCATTTGACCCACTTCATCTCAAGATGTGTACCCTTGTTGGGAACCTCATATCAGTAAGAGGTTGTCAAAATTCAGTGTTTCATTCAAACACAGGAAGGAACCATATTCCATTGGTACAGTCATCTACTCAAAGGTCCCATTACTAGTTGGGAGTACCATCAAAGGTAGATCTTTTACCAGTTCATATCCCCCATGTACAAGACAAGTACCAGTGACCTCTTCAAGTCAAATAAAATTCTTCAGGAGGAAGTCATAGATTTTTTTTCCTTGGTGGAAATGCCTCAAATAATCAATCAACATGCCAATAACCATCTACTAACGATGTGTTTGAAAAATTTCAAGACTGATCTAGTCCCTACCCTCATCACCCAGAAACTTCTAGGTGTGCTCTAAGAGGTTTATAATAAATAACAATATCTAGAGGAAGCATTTCATTAGGATCAATGGTCACACCCATTGCCTCCTCCAAATCCTATGAGAATGTCTTCCAAATTATAGACTTCTACCACCAAATAGTTAGAGGTCCTTGAGATGTTAGAGTTATTAACCCTTTTACCTGAAGAGCCTCACTGAGTGTAGCCTCATTAAGCATAGCCTACCCAGTGAAGAACTTTCATGTACTACCCCACCAAGAACAACCTCTTAGACAATATTAGGTGGCCTAAATCCCTAATCAAGATTTTTCCCCTCATCAGGGTGTGGCTCCCAGAGTATCCTTTCATGATAGAAGAAACTAGAGCTATTACTTCAGGGATGCATAGGTCCCAGTCTATTTCATATGTTCCCTAGAGAAGGGGATTCTAAATTTGCAGAGTACAGGAGTCCCCAAGAATCTAGAAACACTAATTGTACCAACTATTTCCCATACCCTTGGATCCTTGGACATACCATTAAGGAATATTGTGTGTTTAAGTATTAGATCCAAGACCAAGTGGATTGAAATTCGGTCATGTTGGGTGATGTCCCATAGCAGGTGACACATATATTTTCAAACCTTGGTAGTGATAGTGAGGGTCCAGTTGAATGGAATGGTCTTCCATCCATGGAACCCAAAAATATGATAACTAGTTGGCTCGCAGAGATGTTGTTCTCACCCAAAGTGTCATTTGTCCTCACCTAAGAAGGCCAAAACCCATTGTGGTTGTCACCCTTTCCTCATTCACCAATTATTCATCAGCATCATAGACTTCAAAATCCATGAAGAGTAGGAAATTATAACATAAGAAAACCAAATCCATACACCATTATCAAATTATTTGTACTCTCTTGGTGATTTCATGCCTTCAGAGTTGGGCACTTCCCCCAGGGTCAACACAACATTAGAATACCCCTATAATGACAGGTATAAGTATGCTTCCATCAATGATATCTAGATAGTGGACTGATTTACAATGACTAATGATGGGAAATTCCCTACAACCCCCTCGAGTGCCTCAAACTGTCACCATCGAAGAAAAGGTCAAGGACAACAGAGCCACTATAATTCTCAGGAAAACAAACCAAACTGAGTCATTCATGCTACTAATACAGAGTAGTAGGTTCGGAAAAGATATCAATAGATGCAGTCCTCTCATCCCACATCATCAGATGTGTTTCCATAGATGATTATGTTAATTGACCGACATGAGTATTTGTGACCACACCATGATCAGACACATTTATCCATAGATTAGCCTTAGTCAATCAATAGTAAATAAAAAAGTGGTTTAGATTGGATAATCTGGTTAGAAAAATGATATTTCTAGTACTAGATAGTACCCAGAAGCTTATTCAACAGTTTCAATTTCCCCCCTACAAAAGAGCATCCCCCTTTAAGAAAAGGTGTTCCTTTGGTGTGGAAGTAATATTTTTGTAAGTACCTCACAAGTATACTCATAAGGCTCTAAATCCTATAGGCTTGACACTTTTAGAAAGAAATTTATGAGGCCCTAACATAAAAATTGAAAATCCCCCTCTATTTTGAAACATAATTAGCTGCAGTAGAGGTCTACTATGCCTAGGAGATAGAGAAAATGGATTTCCAATACATCATATCATTCTCCAAGGAATGTGAGTTCACCCACAAAATGGGGTACATACACCCACTATATATTATAGGTTGGTTTAATGGTTTGTAAATCTATCACATCTTGGTTGACACAGGTTTTGGGATTAACCTCATCCTTACCCATACACTCCACAAGATAGGGATGACCGAATCAAATATGAATCCATCTAACCTTAGGATTCAAGGTTATGACAGGACTAAGAAAAAACCATGTGATAGGATTCAGTTGAAGACCTAGTTTGAAGGATTGATAACAAGTACTGGGCTAATTTTAGTCACATATAATAACACCTACAATAAACAGCTGGGTAGGACCTAACTTTATATTTATGTGGAAGTCTCTTCCTCATATCACCAATGCCTCAAGTACTCCCACAACGGTAGAGTAGGGGTAATCCAAGGTGATGTGTATCCCGTCAAACCCTATGAATCCCACTATATGGAAACTGACTATTACAAGAGAAAGAGAAATAAAGATTATAATTATAGGGTTGAGTGCACCAATGATGTGATGGTTGTCGTAGCTAGTCCGTGGGTAGAATTGGATGATGCTTTCATTCTCATGATCCATCAGCTAGAACCCACAACATCGAAATTGAAAATTTTATTTTTTTTCTAAGAAAATGGGTTTAGAAGTTTCTAAAAATAAGTAATGTCTGAATATTACCCTGTAATCTTACATGGGAAAATCTCTAGTGATGACATAATACCCTACCCAAGTGTAGTACTGAGAGGTTCTCCCTCTGACCACCATTTTTTGAAATTCTTTCATGTTCCACGGAGTAGGGTTGAATCGAAAAAAAGGCAACTTTACACCATTTCATCGACATCAAGAATAGACCCCACAGTAATAGGCCAGATGAAATTGGCTGGGCATCCTCTATCTCAAGGGTTTTAGTAGAGAGATAACCCAAAAGTAAGGATTTTGTATCCACCCATGCAGGCATCAGTTCTCCCCCTAAGTTATTCATATTTTATGAACCTCATCCTAATGATTCTTCTACTTTAGATAGAAAAGTATATTTAGAATATGATTCTCCTACATTTTAAGAGGGCATCTCCATCCCCATTGATGAGTTGATTTTGGTAAACCTTGGTACATAGGAGAACCTAAGGTAGACACAGATCAGTGAAACCATGCATCCATAGGAGAGAAAAAAGTATGTAGATTTCTTGAAACAAAATTGTGATGTATTCTTGTGGTGTTATGACAAGATTCTAAGAATAGATCCCCAGGTCATTATCCCCCATATTGGTCTCCCAGTGATTTATTATGGGTTCAAGTGGCCTCATAGTAAATTCATCCCTCCCATGGTATCATGTTTGTCACTAAGGTTGATAATATTATAATATCCATATTCATCAAGGAATTCTAGTACAAGTTCCTAGATTACAACATCCCATTCAGGAATAAGAATGGGCAGAACATAGATTATAGATAGATACTATGGGTACAATCATATCTGGATGGACCCTAAGGATGAGGAGTCTACAACATTCATGGTTCCCCAAGGGAAATTCTTCTATCAGATTATTCCATTTTAGTTGAAGAAAATAGGAGCCACTTATTAGTGATCAATGAACCACATATTTAAACCGATTCATGAAACATTGGTAGAATTCTACTTGGATGACTTGGTGGTCAATTCCTGATAGAGTACCTAGATATCATCACTGATTTTGATCAACCTCTCAATATTGATATCCCCCAATTTCATGTGAAGGGAGATTCTGAGTTAGTCAACAAATAGATTAATGGTGACTACGTCATTAGAAACTGAGAGCTCGTTCTCTTTCTAGATAGCACATGTCAAATGATGGCCCAGTTACATTATCATTCAGATCTGACACATATCCCTGGATCATAGAATGGTCGAGGGGACACCATGTCCAGCTTAGCCACATCTCCTACAGAGCTTGGACAGGATGAACTGTTCATTCATGTGGAACATCAAAGTTTCATATCTCTTATCATTTAATATGATTATGATGGGAATATATTAAACCAACTGACTATTGGTATTTCCACTTCAGGACCCTCATGTTCCTCTATAGTGGAGGAACCACTCGATTGGAGAACTCCTTTCATTGATTATCTCCAATATGAAATCCTTCTTCAATATCGAGCTTACTGAGAGTGAATCTATCGATAGGAAATATAGTTCACCCTTCAGAGTGATCCTAACCTCGATCAGAATCTATACAAATGTGGTTTTGATGGAAATGTACACAATTGTATCAAAGGAGATAAGATTCCCATGGTTATATAAGAAGTTCATACAAGGTGTAATGCCCCGACCCCAGTTACACAGAGTTGGTGCATTATTACATAACATTGGAATGATACAAAGAATCATGTCCCAAAAGACTGATCAGTTTAGTATCCTTTGAATTACTTGATACACTCATAAGTTTTACATTAAATCATGAAATAAAAACATCAACAACATTTTGTCACCTTTTTAAACACACTTATATCCTTATCCTATCTCTGTAGGTAAACCATAAAAAAATTCTTCACATCCTGGGAAAAACAAAACATAGAAAGGGGTGAGAACAGATGCTTAGTAAGGATAACAATATAGTGGAAACTTTCAAAAATATTTATAAACATTTAAGGAAAATTATAAGACTAAAACAAAATACTTTTAAACATAAACTTCATCATAATATGGAAAAGATAAAATATAATAATTCCATTTACTTATTCACATGGATATTCTACTATTCGAATAATCCATTGAAATATCAATAGCTACTTTCAAAATGATGGAATGCATAATTCCAGACTTCATAACCACATAGTCAAGGCCGTGTGCCAAGACTATAAATAATATTTTCTCAAGGCATTGTGCTAAGACACTAGTTTGCCTCATGGGACCTACCGATGAATTGAGGAGATATAGAGGGCTCCACAAATCACTTACTAAGTCCAATGCATTCTTCATATGAAAAGTGTTAAACAAAACATAAACATTTGTATTAAAACTAGCATACAAAATGTCAATACTTTATCCATAAACCATGAATGGTCAAAAATAACACATCCACAGTAAAAAATATCACGAAACCTTCAATAAATTATGGAATATTTGTATCATAATAAATCAACCATGATCAAGAATAATATCCCATAAAGGATTTTGACATAGTTTAAAATGACCAGTAAAAATATTTGAGGGAAATATCCCCTTTTCATAAAATCATTTAAAAGTCTCACTATTTATCAAGAAGTTGATTAAAATATATTTTTGAATCAAAGTGACCCATAACATTTTTAAACTTTTAAAATGAATTTAAATTTTAAGACATTAATGTCCATATAAATAAAACCTTAAACCCATTTTTAAAACATGTACATTAATGAGAAAGATTTAGAAGAATAAATTTTTGAAACATTTAAAATGATATTTTAGTTAGAGTTATTAACCAAATGAGAAGCGATTGAATAAAAATAATTGAGGTAACAAAAACTTTATAATATCGTGATAATAAAGGTATTCATGATATACTATGTCAAATTAAAGTATATACAACAAATAAATGTGAATTGGTGCATAACAACAAAGAAGTCTCAATGGAATGTTAATTGAGATTAATTCCCTTATAAAGACCTTATCCTTAGGTTAAGGATAAATTAATGAAATAATTATGTGTGAAAAATATAAATACACTCAATATTATGGGATATTCAGTGTAAATCAATCAGATGTCATTCACACATATTCTTGTAAAAACAACACCAGTGACTTGGATGTTTAACTCAATGAATGGGAATTGAGGTAATATTACTCTTATCAAGTTCATATTGATGACTTGAGAATTTATCAATGGAGTGATTATGTGTATCAAAAGTATATCAACACAAAGGGGAGTTGAAATTACTACATAAGTAAATAAATAGTGATTTCACACATAATCTTGGAGTAAAGTAATCAATGAAGTATGCGTAAAGCCCAATGAGTGGAAATTGAAATTTGAAATTCCCTTACCAATTTGGTAACTTACGAAACATACACCCCATGAAAGAAGGATCATACAATGAGGATGTAAATACCGATAAATTAAATTATATTACACCAAGAATACAGTCATGGGAAGTAAAAACACTACACAAAAGGGAATAGTGGTCAATAAAGCATTAGTCTCACGGGAATAAAAAGTGAGATGAAAACCTCTTACCTTGTACTTTTCCTTGTTCGAGGGTGCGTTAACCTCATGTATAATAGTTAAATAATTTTTATTAAATTATAAGAGAACTATATACATAAATATGATATCATATATGATCCTCTAATATTTCTTTGTTAATAATATTTTAGTAGTATCATCGTTTCAGGTGTCAACTGATATTTCTTCCTTTATATACTCGGTTACGTAAGCCATGTTTTTTATGGATAGGATTTATTTTATTAATATAAAAAATGATATTAAGTTCATAAAAATTATTTTTAATCATAAAATGAACATTATTCTTGAATGATTACGATGGGGAATGCATCTCATCGCGTTCATGGAGACGGTAATCCGTACGTACGCACGAGCGAAAATATCATTATATTGATGGAGAAATAGTATGTAATTGGATAGTATATCACATATACAGAATAATTAACATGTTATATTTATTATTTACATCATTTATACTCATTATTATACTCATCCAAATAATGAAGTGTTTGAATAACAAACTACACCACAACGTGGAGACAGTAATCTGTATGTACGCACGTATGGTGACTTTGTCATTTATAGGATGGATAGAATAATGAATATGGTTGTACCGGTTTTATAATAACATCACAGTATATTGAAGATACTGTATTTATTATTTTATAATGGAAACAACAATGGAAGATGAAGTGGAAGAAGAAAATAAATTGAAAGAGGTGATGAAATATTTACCTCTTCTTCGAGTTCTTCCTTTTGATTTGATCAAAAGGGCTCCTTTGGTTGGATTTATGACCAAAGGAAGACATCTATGATGAAGGTATAAAAGTTGGGAGGATATTTGGGTAGGGTTTATCTAAGTCAAAAGGCATTGGATGTGTGAAATTAATAGAAGGGTAGGTTCCCTTTTATAAGAGAGGTGAGGTTCTCTTTAGGAAAATCTTGAAATATTATTTTATAATAAAATAATTTTTTGTTTCTAATTGCTCCAAAATAAATTATTTAAAGTAAAAGGTGGGTTTGGGTTGAAAAAATATCATAAAATAGGTTTTATATAGGTTTAGGTCATCATATTAACCTTATCTTTTAGATTTAACTCTTAGTTAAATAGTTTGACATTTACCATGTCTCATTGTGTTTTTATATTATATGGTTAATAAAACTACTATAAAAAGACAAGAGAAAACCATGTGGTTATTTATTAGTATATATAAAATTATATAAGTCCTTTGGCTGAACCTTGTATTTTTAATAATATTATATCAATTTATAATATAATATTTGTTTTAAAAACTCAATTGTGTCAATTTTGACACTATTTAGTATTTGATTTTTTTGAAAGCTATAAAAACTTTATCACTTCGAATAAAATTTATTAAACTAACCTTAACATGTCATATTAAACAAAAAAATTAGTTTAATTCATTAGAGTCGCAATTTACATTTATTTGTATATTTATAATATCAGTTATTTTAATATTTTATAAATATGGTAATTACTGCATCATCATTGTGTCATAAATAAATTAAATTATTTAATGTCTAGAAATTATAAATAAAATACCATTATGTAGGAAATAATTTTATATTTCTAATAAATATTTATAGTCTAATTTATATTGTTTGTAACCCTATATTAAAAATGGTTTAGTTATTAAACTTTGAATTTAACTCTTTTAACTCTTCTTTAATTAAAATAGTAATAAATTTCCTAATCTAATACAAGTGGACCAAATAGGTTCATATTTTATTTCTAAGGTTGTTTTTGGTCTAATTATACATATCCAATAAATTATGAAATGTGTTAGGGTAATTATGATATCATTTTTACCCTTAATTACTGTATTTACTTTTAATCGTGGTAAATAAAAGACAAAAGTTACTATTCACCAAAAATTATTTTTATCTTATTGAACAACATTTTATTTACTAATAATAACTGGGTCTCTCAAATTTTTGAAATTCAACACATAAAAGCAGCAAAATTACATTTTATGAAAATTTGTAAATGCCTCTAGAAGGTGGGTAAAAGACAGTAAAAAGTTCAATAAACTTTTATACATCTAATTTTATTATAAAATGACTCCAATGAATTAAATTGAATTTATATAGGTATTATATATTTATTTTGACTTAAAATAAATTTAAATAATATAAATAATTATTTAAATCAAAATTCGGTTTTAAACTATAACTTAGTGTTTTTCACTATTTATCAAAAATTGAAAGTTTTTAAAAAAATACCAAAAATTAACCCTAAGATAATTTTGATATTATGAATTAAAAAATGAATTCTATTTTATCAAATTAAAAACATAGATTTTTCATTTATTAATTTAAAATTAATTCACATTGTCAAAAACAAAAAGCGGGTTTTTAAAAAGTAAAAACTATCAAAAGATTGACATGTGTTTATGTCAAATTTAAATGTGAAATTACTTAAAATGACATACATTGTATTAAATGATAAAAATATAATCTAATTATACTTAAAAACCATTAAAATTCATAATTCAACACTATCAATTATTTCTATTAAAATATTTTATTCAATTAAAATTTAGTATTTTTCAGTATTCATCAAAATATGAAAGTTATCAGAAAAGTACCAAAACTTTATACAAAATAAATTTTTAAGTCCCGATTATAAATAAAAATTTCATTTCATTAAATTAAATATATAAAAGTGTCAAATATTTCTTTGACCTTGACTGGATGTTTTTTGAATGTTGAAATTTGATTTTTTTTGTATCTGGCAGATGTTTGGTTTCAATATGGGCGGGATTTTTGGGATTTGTGGGATATCGTGTTTTGTTTGTCTGATGATATCTGGTTGGAGTTGTAATGGGTTCACACTTTCCCATTAAAAGTGTCTTTTAAAATACAAAAAAAAGTATGGATTGTGGTAAAAGTGTCGAATATTGGTTTTAAAAAGGGTTTTCCATTAAAAGGTGGTAAAATTGCTTTTTTTTAAATACATATTTTATCTGAAAAAATGAATTTTTTTTCATATTGTTTTTAAGAAACACATCATATGGATTATAAAATTATATGAAGTATATAAAATTCAAAATTCAGTTAATATTATTCATAACCTCTTTTGAACGGTTAGTTTGGTAAGCCGTGGTGCGCTCGAACTCGATGTGGCGTGTAGCACAAGCTATTGAATTACTTTAAAGAAAATAATTTACTATGAAATATTAGGGTGTTACATTATTCCCCCCTTTTGAAAATTTTGTCCTCGCAATTTTAAAATTGGGCTTGGGAACTTCATTGAATATCCCACATCGGAAAAATATTCAACAAAACTATCACTTTAAAAGAAAGAAAGAGAAGTACAAAGGTCACCCGAGATAACCCAGATTAGGATTCCATGTTATAAAATATGGATATAGAAGATAAAATAAGTGTCATGTTCTGGTGAAGAGTGATAGAAAATAAGATCAGGAGACTGTTAACAACAAGAAAACCACAAACTTGTGATGGGATAAATAGTCATTAGTTTCCTAGTAGGAAAAGTAAACGGATAATGTTTTTGGTTTTAAGTTCCATTTCCTAAAGTTGAGAAATTTATTTATGATATTGAGTAAGAAAATAAAGAGATATAATTACTTTTTAAATAGAGTTTCATCCTTTAATAAATTTCAACCACTAACTCGTCTTTTTTTTCAAACGATGAGTATTCAAGATGACTTGGTCACGCCTGAAGAGCTAGAATCTACTTCTATAGAATCACATCATCCAAAAAGGATAAACTATATATATTTACCTTTTCATTAGATATTACCAAAAACCAAAATGGTTAGTACAAGATCAGATGATCCCCAAAAAGGATAATCCTTTAGAGAAAGAAATACTAATTTTAATTTCTAAAATTAAACCAACAATACCCAAAGTTCAATAAATACCATTCAATAAAAAATTGTCCTTAAAATCCTTCAATATAATCTAAACTAATATTTAAACCCAAAACTTAGAAGAATTTGATTACGTAGTATTCCACGTTAAATTGTATCTCCAAATAACATCGACTACTCTTAAAGTCACAAACTTAAATGTAATTAACCTAATCACATATTATCTATGATAGGTTAATAATTTCCATAAATAACCCAAATCGATATAAATCCACATTAAAAATATATATAAGAATCTACGGTTACTTCTCAAATTAAATCCCATAGTATTTTATTTTCCTTAGGCATGTAGTATTTCTAACAGAGTGAACGTCTTCCAAAATAACATTTATCACTTAATCACCTAATCATTTTTCTATACTAAGGATATCCATTTGATAAGACATAATATCCCAAATGAACTTATTATTGATAAATAAAATCATTTAACTAAAAATAATTAGTCACAACTTCACGTAGTTTAGTGGTAGGTGATAAATCCCAATTGTGTTATGGTTGTGGGTTCGATTCCCACAGCTTTGTCTGATGTGAATGGTTGTCACATGGTCTGCATATTGTCCTTTTTCAAAAAATACATTTTATGACATTCCCAAAATGAGATAAATTTCTCAAAATAACTATAACATAATTTTACCACAAATGTTATCTTATACCTCGCATTTTCATCCCAAAATTTAATGACATGTAATTTCGTGAAATTTAAGGATCATATAAGCGCAAACGGTTATTTATAACTATATCAACAATAGAAAAGACAATTATTTCTAAAATATAATTTTCACATAACAAACTGTCAGGTTACACATACAAGAGAAAAGTCTTCCAAAGCAATCCCATCAACAAAAATCACTGATACTTTTAAACATTTCACCATTTATTTATTTCCACATAGGTTCTTCCTTGACCAAGAGGTTATCCTATAGAATAGGGCATTCACTCAGATAATGCTCAGTTCCCCTACATTTACATAAAATGACTGTAAATGGATTCATGGGATCATTTTTATTTTCTTCCATAGTACTCTTCATTTTTCCTTGGAAATTTTTTACTTTATGTCCATCTTTCCCACAAATAAAGCATTTCTTTGTTCCATTGAGACACTTTTCTAGGTGTTTCCTTTCACATTTCTTACATGATTGAAATTGAGCTTTCTTTTCTCTATGGTCTCCACTGTTGGAGCTCTTATCATTCACCGCCTTTCTCTTCTTTATTGAGTCTGGGAGTTGGTTAATATATATGTTTTTGATCATATTTTTTGAAAACTGATTCGGCATGAACACGATATCTTTTACACATATCAACATTCCATTTCGTTGATCATTTCCACCGTCGTTCCCACCTTGTACATCATGTTCAATGTTACAATGACTTCTTTGGAATCCATCCATTAACTAACATAAGAAAGAATAGTGTGAGTCATAAAATCATTTAGATAATATCATAACACCTTATTTTCAATCTATAACACCTTAGAATTAATCATGGTTATTTATTCTCATCTTATATTAAAATCCTTCAAATTGGTTTGTAAAGAAAATGTGAATTATTCTAAGCATATTCCTCAGAAGTTTCATAACCAAGATTGCGGCAAGGCCCATTGTCATGTACCAAGATACCCCGGGTCAAGCCTGAAGTATATTGTCAGAGTTTTCACTCCTAGATACATCTGTGCCAGATCTGCCTTTACCTTCTCGTATCCAAACAGATATTTATTGTTTGGAAAACCCACGTAATATTTACATTACCAAATTTTTTTGATGTTCTTCTATACTAATCCTCAAAGTCTATCTTATGGTAGTGTTTTCTAATCACAGTTTTTCTAAATATAGCTTCCAAGGTTTGTACTAAACTTCCTATGATACCAAATATAACGCATCGAACCCAGTTACCTAGATTCGGTGCATTATTACATAACATTATCATGATACAAGGAATCATGTCTCAAAAGACCGATTAGTTTAGTAGCCTTGAAGTACTAGATACACTCATAAGTTTTACATTACATCATGAAATAAAAACATCAACAACATTTTTGTCCCATTTTAAAACACACTTATATCCTTAGCCTATCCCTACAGGTCAACCATAAAATACTTCTTCACATCCTGGGAAAAATTAAACATAGAAAGTGGTGAGCTCAAATTCTCAGTAAGGATATCAAAATAGCAGAAACTTTCATAAATAAGAATAAACATTTAAGGCAATGTACAAGACTAAAACAAAAGCCTTTTAAACTTAAACTTTATCATAATATGGAAAATATAAAATCAAATAATTTCATTTATTTATTTACATGGATATTCTACTAGTCCAATAATCACATTCAATATCAATATCTACTTTCATAATGATGGAATGCATAATGTTAGACTTCGTAACCGCATAGTCAAGGCCTTGTGCCAAGACTACAAATAAAATTTTTCCAACTCCTTCTGCCCAGACACTAGTTTGTATCATGATACCTACTGATACATCAGTGATCTATTTCGGTCTCCACCTACCACTTACTAAGTCCAATGCATTCCTCATATGAAAAGGTTTAAACAAAACATAAACATTCATATTAAAACTAGCATATGAAATGTCAATACTTTATCCATAAACCATGAATGGTAAAAAAATAACACATCGATAGTAAAACATATCACAAAACCTTCAATATAGTATGTAATATTTGTATCATAATTAATCAACCCCAATCAAGAATAATATCCCGTAAAGAATGTTTACATAGTTGAAAATGACCAGTAAAATCTATGAGGGAAATATCTCTTTTTCATGAAAACATTTAAAAGTCTCACTATTTATCAAGAAGTTGTTTAAAATAGATTTTTGAATCAAATTTTCCCATAAAACTTTGAAACCATTAAAAATAACTTCAATTTTAATACATTATTGTCCATATAAATAAAACCTTAAAAACATTTTTAAAACATGTGCATTAATGAGAAAGATTTAGAAGAATAAATTTTTAAAACATTTAAAATGATATTTTATTTAGAGTTCCTAACCAAATGAGAGAGGCTTGAATAAAAAATTTGAGGTAATAAAAACTTTATAATATCATAAGAATAAAGTGATTCATGATATTCTATGTCAAAGTACAATATATAAACCAAATAAATGTGAATTGGTGCATAACAACAAAGAAGTCTCAATGGAATGTAAGTTGTGATGAATTCCCTTATAAAGATCGTATCCTTCAGTTGAGGATAAATCAATGACATAATTATGTGTGAAAAATATAAATAAACTCAATATGATTGGATATTCAGTGTAAATCAATCAGAGTTCATTCAAACATATTCTTGTAAAAACAACACCAATGACTTGGATGTTTAACTCAATGAATGGGAATTAAGTTGATATTACTCTTATCAAGTTCATATTGATGAATTGAAAATTTATCAATGGATTGATTATGTGTATAAAAAGTATATCCACTCAAAGGGGAGTGTAAATTACTACATAAGTAAATAAATAGTGATTTCACATATAATCTTGGAGTAAAGTAATCAATGAAGTATGCGTAAATCCCAATTAGTGGGAATTTAAATTTAAAATTCCCTTACCGATTTGGTAACATACGAAACATAAAACCCATGAAAGAAGGATCATACAATGAAGATTTAAATACCAATAAATTAAATTATATTACAGCAATAATCCAATCATGTTCAGTACATACACCACACAAAAGGTAATAGTGGCCAATATAGCATTAATCTCACAAGAATAAAAAAGTGAGATGAAAACACCTTACCTTGTACTTTTTCTTGGTAGAGAGTACATTAACCTCCTGTATAATAGTCAAATAATGTTTATTAAATTATAAAAGAACTATATACATAAATATTATATCATATATTATCCTTTAATTTTTATTTGTTAATAACATTTTAGTAGTATCATCGTTTCAGGTGTTAACTAATCTGTTTTCATTTATATACTTGGTTACATGAGCCATGTTTGTTATGGATAGGATGTATTTTTTTCATATTTAGAATGATATTAAGTTCATAAACAATATTTTTAATCATAAAATTACAATTATTCTTTAATGATTACGATGGGGAATTGGTCTCATCGCGTTTGTGGGGACGGTAATCCGTACGTACGCACGAGTGACAATATCATTATATTGATAGAGAAATCATATGTAATTAGATGGTATATCACATATACAGAATAATTAACATGTTATATTTATTATTCACATCAATTATACTCATTATTATACCAATCCAAAAAATGAAGTGTTTCAATAACAAACTACACCATGACATGGAGACAGTAATCCGTACGTACGCACATATGGTGACTTTGTCATTTATAGGATGGATAGAATAAGGAATATGGTTGTACCATTTTTATAATAACATAATAGTATATATAATATATTGGAGTTATTATTTTATAATGGAAACAACAAAGAAATAGGAAGTGGAAGAAGAAAAGAACTTGAAAGAGGTGATGAAAAATTTACCTCTTCTTTGAGTGCTTCCTTTTGATTTGATCAAAATGGCTCCTTAGGTTGGCTTTCTTACCAAATTAAGGACTCTAGGATGAAGGGAGGATATTTGGGAGGATATTTGGGTTGGGTTTGGTAGAGAAAAAAAGGATTTGGAGGTGTGAAATTATGAGAACGAGAAGTGACCTTTTATAAGATAGGTGAGGCTCACTTTAGGAAAAGCTTGAAATATTATTTTATAATAAAATCATTTTCGGTTTCTAATGGCTCCAAAATGAATTATTTATAGTATAAGGGGGTATGGGTCTAAAAACAATTAACAAATACATTTTATACCGGTTTTGGTCATCATATTAACCTAATCTTTGAGATTTAACTCTTAGTTAAATGGTTTGACATTTACCATGTCTCTTTGTATTTTTATATTATATGGTTAATAAACTTAATATAACAAGCCAAGATAACCCCACGTGGTTCATTATTAATATATATAACCTTATATAAGTCTTTTTTTCTATCCTTATATTTTTAAGAATATTATATCAATTAATATTATAATATTTATTTTAAAAACTCAATTATGTCAATTTTGACACTATTTAGTATTTGATTTTTTTGAAATCCATAAAAAATTTATCACTTTGAAAATAATTTATTCAACTAAACTTAACATTTCATATTAATCAATAAAATTTTTGTAATTCATCATAACTCTCAATTTACATTTATTTGGATATTTATAATATCAATTGTTTTAATATTTCATTAATAAGGTAATTACTGCATCATTATTGTGTCATAAATAAATTAAATTATTTAATGTCTAAAAATTATAAATAAAATACAATTATGTAGGAAATATTTTTATATTTCTAATTAATAATTATAGTTGAATTTATATTGTGTGTAACCCTATATTAAAAATATTTTAGTTATTAAAATTTGAATTTAACTTTTTTAACTCTTCTTTAAATAAAATAATAATAAATATCCTAATTTAATCCAAGTGGACCAAAGAGGTTCATATTTTATTCCTAAGTTTTTTTTTCTAATTATACTTATCCAATAGAAATAGGGCATGTGTTAGGGTAATTATGATATCATTTTTACCCTTAATTACCCTATTTACTTTTAACAGCGGTAAATAAAAGTCAAAAGTTACTATTCACCAAAAATTATTTTCATCTTATTGAACCCGGTTTTACTTACTGATATTAACCGTAACTCTCATATTTTATAAATTTAACTCAATGAAGCAGTAAAATTATGTTTTATGCAAATTTGTAAATGCCTCTAGAAGGTGGGTAAAACACAGTAAAAAGTTCAATAAAATTTTATACATCTAATTTAATTATAAAATGACTCCAATGAATTAAATTGAACTTATATAGGTATTATATATATTTTTTGACATAAAATAAATTTAAATAATATAAATAATTATTTAAATCAAAATTCAGTTTTAAACTATAACGCAGTGTTTTTCACTATTCATAAAAAATTCAATGTTTTTAGAAAAATACCAAAAATTCACCCTAAGATAATTTTAATATTATGAATTCAAAAAATTAAGTCTATTTTACCAAATTCAAAACATAGAAGTTTCATTTATTAATTTAAAATTAATTCTCATTGTCAAAACCAAAAAGCAAGTTTTTAAAAAGTAAAAACTATCAAAAGATTGACATGTGTTTATGTCTAATTTAAAGGTGAAATTACTTTTAATGAACTAAATAATATTAAATGATAAAAATATAATCTAATTATACTTCCAAATCATTCATATTCATAATTTAACACTATAAATTATTTTGATTAAAAAAGTTATTTTAAATTACAATTTAGTATTTTTTCAGTATTCATTAAATTATGAATGTTATTAAAAAAGTACCAAAAATTTATCCAATTTTTTTTATGTCTCTATTCTAAAGAATAATTTAATTTCATTAAATTTAATATATAAAAGTGTCAAATATTGGTTTTAAAAAGGGGTTTCTATTAAAAGGTGGTAAAATTGCGTTTTTTCGAAAAATAGTTCTTTTATCTGAAAAAATTAATTTGTTCTTATATTATGTATAAGAAACACATAATGTGGATTATAAAATTATATTAAGTATATAAAATTCAAAATTCATCTAATATTATTCATAACAAATTTTTAACGGCTATTTTGGTAAGTCGTGGTGCGCTCGAACTCAGTGTTGCGTGTAGCGCAAGCTATTGAATTACTTTAAAGATAATAACTTACTATGAAATCTTGAGGTGTTACACAGGGACATATATTTCCCATAATATAGGACTGAATATCTTTTTTTAGATTTGAAAATTGGGATACTTTTAGATAACCATACTCCATGATTGTGTTGATTAAGCATAGAGGTATCATGCATCTCAGATCCATGACATCTTTTTGAATAAACCATCGGAGCTCCTCCATACCACCAAGTATTATTGGCCATTTACATTATGGTGTATTGATGTTGTGGGATGATACCCACTGAAGATATCTCTATAGTGTAGGTCTATTATGACTAAAATGGATTTATTCTCCTAGTGGGAAAAAGTGATTCCCTATAGGGAAGTCAAAGCCTGATCCATGATCAAATTCATGAGATCACACATTATTCATTGATTTGGAGTTCCTCACACCATTGTTGCTAACAAAGAAACTAACTTCTGTGTTAACATGATGAAAAAAATTTATGCTATGTATAGTATCTGGCCAAACCATATTTCTTGTTACCATGCATAGTAAAATAGACAAATTGAGGCATTAAACAATATGCTCTATAACTTTCCTCAGAAGATGTCGGGCTCAAACATGAAAAGTTGGTCAGACAAGCTCCCTAACATCATCAGGTATTATCGTAAAACAACTTGAAATGCCACAGAGGTGACTCTATATTCCCTCATATATGGAACAGAGACATTTCTTCCCATTGAAGTTCAGTTCCCATTACTCTGAACATTTTTCTATAACTAGTAGACATTAGAAAAAATAGTGTAAGTCTATATATCTAAGCAAGAAGCCCTAAAAAATAATAGACTCCAAGCCTTGCACAATCTAGACTGGCTTCATAAGAGAATAATGAGAGTTTTCATCAAGAAGGTAACCTTCTATCTTTTCTCTAGGGTGACATGGTTCTAGCTCTCATCGAACCAATGATACAATGAAATAAACCACCATAGTTAGAGCCCAAGTGGGAAGGGTCATATATCATTTGTAAGGTCTATTCCAATGGAATTTACTCTTTGATCACCATGGAAAAATATAGTTTCGCACTTCCCACCAATTCTAATTTTCTCAATAAGCACTTATTATACGGGGATAAAGTGGTACGAACTCTATGACATTAAACTTGGAGTCTAAGTCCAAACAACCTGACTTTAAATTGTGTGTGAGTATACCATGGGAATGTGTTGTGCAGTATAGCAAACCTTCTTATTCTTACATTACTATTACATCATTTTGAAGATAAAAAACATAATAGAGTTAAAAACCTTAATCCAAAGGTTTAGTATCTGGAGAAAATTAGTACTATACATCACATAAGCATAATAAAACATAAAAATTTATTTAAAAATATTATTTTTTATCCTTCTAAATCTCACGTTTCTTTGCTACACATAGTCACCTGATGATATACATCAAAGAAAGAGGTGAGATAAAATCCCAATAAGATGATAAATAAGGAAATGAATTAATATAATAGGATTTAACATAGTCATCATCATCATTACATAATCAATGGTTCATATTCATAATCATGGGAGGAATAATTAGATAAAGTCATTGAAGGTGGAAATGCATAAAAATGAAACATCATGTCTTAGTGGTCAAATAACACACATAGTTGTCAACAAACCTAGCCTAATTTCACACATAACATATGTGAATAATCATAACATCATCATCAAAAAAATATAGGATTAGGTTCACTCATATTAAACATTATCTCATGAGATACATCACATTAACACATGAATTGGAGCACTATATAATTTCAGGCACACCCATCACATCATAATATTTACATAATCATATGTGCCACATAGAACATACGTCAATCAAATTCAAGAAGTAACCAATGAAAAGTAATGGGTTTCATTAATATTTCATCAATAATGAATAATATTTGGGTTCTTTAATGAAAAGGTAAAAACATATTTGGTATATGATTAATCATTCTTGAGGGAAGAATAAAAAACTCAATAGGAGTCAAAAATATGTTTTGTAAAGAAGATTTCATTGAGAAAATATTTGTATTTTTTATAAAATAATATTGGAAACATGTATATCCCAAAAAATAAAAGTCAAGGAAAATTAAATTATAGTAAAGGAACATTAGAGAAATATTTATACAAATGAATTTGTGAAAGAGAAATAAACCAAATTAAAGGAGTTGGTCTCGAGAATCCTCTTACCTTATGTATTAATTATTTCTTCACTTTAATATTTTGGATAAAAAAATATATTAATTAATTAATAAATTTAAAATCTATTATTCATTTATTTTATTTATTAAGTTTGTTTATGTTCATTTTGATGAGTTTTATAGTTCAATTCTGTCATTTTGAGTGTTCGCCTTTTTTTCCCGATGGCCTTTATTTTTATTGGTTTTTAATAACCACCCATTAAAGGGATGAGGGGGAACCATTAAAGGCCCATAGGCTTAGAGATTACATGGCCTGTAAACTTAATAGATTACATGACTCAAAGGTCTTTGGGAATTCAACCGGACTATCTACAAGGAACTACCCCTCCCTAGCATATGCATCGTGATAGTAGCTCTCCACCTTCTCATGGAAGTCTAGTTAGGCTTACCATGAAAGCATAGGATGGTTTCTACGGCATATCCATACCCTCTCATTCTGAAAAATTCATTTGGTTCTGCTCGGGTGAGTGCACCTACTCTGAATCCTCCTCGGGGGATGCTCTATTTTTGTAGATTCTGTCTGGAGAAACTGCACTAATCATGTGGCCCGAAGTCCTTGAGGTGGTATGATGTCCTTAAAGTTGGCCCAAAATCCTTACTAACCTGAAGTCTTGGGTTTCCCGAAGGCCTTACGGACTCCAAGCCCAAATCGGTGGCCCCAGGTGAATAGTTCCAACTGCTATAGTACCGAACATTGCATGCTATAGTTACTGCTATAGTGCCAGAATTATGCCTCCGCCTAGTTTCGAACCTGGGTCTCGTGGATACACTTAAGAAGTCCTCATCAACTGGGCTGAGTCTCATGTGCAATTGTTCGTCTTCTTGGTATTCATGATAATTTCACATATATAGAAGTATGGAAGTTCTCCTAAAATGAGAATAATTCTATAGAATTGAAATTATATGTTATTAATGAAATTAAAAATGTTTAAATGGTTCTATATATCATTATTTTATATGGTATGAGGATGATTCATTAGATAAAACATTGTTGAAATTGTATTAATTTATTTTGGTGGTTTTTGCGACTATCATAAACTTATATAATTTTATTTAATATCATGTTTATATATTTATTATAGAACATTATATAACTTATTATATGTATAATAAAATATTAAATAACCATAATAATAGATTTATTACCATAATTTAAGGTGTTAATGAAAAATGAAAACTCGTCATACCCGCAGGTGGTGAATCGACGCATCACCGAAGATGTTATCATTTTTAGAATAAAAGATACAGGGGAAGAGGTTTAATGATGGATATTTCACTTAAATAATAAAATTATAATATATATAAGATAATTTAGTCATCATTACAATTTTTAATTTGATATGTGATAATAGAATAAGAAAAGAAAATAAATTAAAAGAGAACAAAAGAGGATTTTACCTCTTGAATTTTATCTTATTAAGAACCTCCTTAAGAAACATGGGTTTGGTTTTTTGGGAATACCATCAGATCTAGGAAGTGGGGAAGAGTATTGGGAAGATAATTAGGAAGAATTTATACAAGCTTCATGGCATATAAGTAGTGATGAGAATAGGTGGTGAGGGATGGTATTTGTAGGGGAGGAGAGGGTTGTTTTCTAATTATTTTATTCATTAGTTTATTATTTTGGATCAAGACTATAAATATTCATGATTACCATGAAACAATATAGTAAAGAGATAATTAGAGTTCTATATTATGGTTATTACATCATCCATACATCAATATTTACTAAAAACTTCATGTATTTATCTTATTTTTTAAATTATAATATTTCACTATTCACCAAAAAAATTAACTATTTTTGGAAAACACACAATAACTCACCCGAACCATTTTTTAAAATTTATAATTAAAAATGGATTCAATTTTATGAAAATAATTTTATAAATATGAGATATTTTATTTATAATTAAAATCAACATTTATTCAAAAAATACTAATTTTAATATTATAACCGATTTTATGACACTTTGAAAAATTAACTAAGGACTCATAAAATTATATTATAATCATAAGAAAAAAATATTAATTTATTAATATATTTTACGAAAATAATTTTTATTTTACAACATTATATTAACTATAAAATTGTAAATAAACATTTACATTTTACAAAAATTCCAACACTTAATTTATCATTTTTAAAAAATTATTTACCTATTCTATAATATAATTATATTATATTTTAATTTATAAGATTTATAAATTTTATTAATACTTTCATATGTGAGGTTACTATTATATTGGAAAGATTTCTATTCCTAATGGTCATGTTACTATTCCAACAGTCATATTACTATTCCATCAGTATAGGTTCCTTAATTTCTATAAATTTTACTTATTTCATTATTTATTTATGATAATTATGTTTTTATTGGGATCATAATGTGATGTAATTGTTTTATAAGAAATTAAATTCCATTTATAAAAGTTTGGATCATTACATACTTCCCCCCTTTTGAAATTTCACCCTCAAAATTTTGTTTTACATACTAAGGAGAAAACAGGTGGGGGTACTTCTTCTTCATTGCTTCCTACAGTTCCCATATCACCTCTTCATACTTATGATTCCTCCACAAAAATTTGACAAGATGAGTTTTATAATTTTAGATGAATTTATCTCTATGGTCAAAGATCTTTATTGGTTTCTCCTCAAGAGAGATTGTTCTCTAGTTGTACCACCTCCATATTTAGTACATGTGACAGGTTAGATATGTACTTCCCCAAGAGTGATACGTGAACATGTCATTAACTTAATCCATATTTTTTAGACGTGAAATCTGATAGGCCACTACTATTATGTGTTCAAGGATATCAAAGGGGCCAATGTACATTTTGATAAGCTTCCATTTCTTTCCAAAATGGATGACTCTATTCCACAGTGATATTTGAATGAAAACTTTGTCTCTAACATAAAACTTCAAGTCACTTAAACAGTTGTCAGCATCTCTATTTTTCTAACTTTGAGTAGATTTTATGTGTTGTTGGATTGAGTGAACCTTCTCTATCATCTCTTGCACCAGATCAGGTCTAAGTAGCTTTTGTTTTCCAACTTAAGTCCAATTTTTTGGAATTCCACAATGGTTTCCATACAGAGCTTTATATAGTTATATTTGAATACTCGAGTGTAATTTTTTATTGTATAAGAACTCAACCAATGGGAAATTTTTATCCCATCCCCCTTTTAATTCCATTGAGCAGAATCTCGGAATTTTCTCAAGTGTATGAATATTCCTTTCAGATTGGCCATTAGTTTGGGGTGATAAGTTGTGATGAAATTCAATTCAGTACTCAAAACATGTTGAAGGATTGTCCATAATTTTGATGTGAACCTTGGAACATGATCAAATATGATCAAAAGTTGAACCCCATGCAGCATCAACCCTTTATTCACATATACCTTAACAAGTTTTCCAAGGGATAGATCTTACAAAATAGTGATGGAGTGGGAATTCTTGGTGATTCAATCCACAAAAATCCATATCAAATTGTTTCCTTTGGAAGCCTTTGGAAGATCAGTGACAAATTCCATAATGAAATTATCCCATTTCCACATGGGTATAGTAATGGTTAAATCATACATTTTTACTTTTTTCCATTCTTTAATATTCTGACATATCAAACACCTTGAGATATATTCCATAATATACTTCTTCATGTTATCCCACAAGAATTGGTCTCAAATATTACAATATATATTGGTACTTCCAGTATCGATAGAGAAAGGTGATCTATGTGAATTACCAAATATACCCTTATTTATCTCAGGTGATAAAGTAACACAAAACTTATTCCAAACTGAATCACACCATCATCATCTATGTAGAACTCATGTAGCTTTCTTTCCTTTACTACATTCACCTTCATTTCTAACTCCCGATTGTCTCTTTGTGCCTCCTTAATCATCTCTTGGTTAGGTGGTTGGAAAAAATTTGGGCAAGTTATGATTAATTCCCAACCATTATTATTTCTAGATCCATGCTTTCTATTTCCATAAAGATAGGGTCCTTCTCAATCTAAAAATGGATAGAGTGGTAGGTTCTTTTCTGATAAGAACATCAGCTAATTTGTTCGCTTTTCTCGGATGGTAGTGAATATAGAATTTTTATTCCTTGATTATCTCTAACCATATTATTTCATGTGTTTAGAGTTTATTCTATATGAATATATAAATTATAATCTTTTAATTGGTAAATATGTCACACTTCCCACCATAGAGGTAGTGCCACTAAATCTTCAAGGCTAAGATCGGAGCTCCTTACTCTAGATCATGCATCGATAGTTCTGGTCGTGGATCTTTAAATTCCATGATGTGTAGGCTAAAAATTTATCATTATACAAGAGTAAATAACCCAATAATTTCTTTGAAGCATCACTATATATCACACAAATTTCTACACTTATTGGTAGTGTGAGTACAGGATATGTGATCTGCTTCTTCTTTATCTCCTTGAATCTTTCCTCACATTCTTCCATCTAGAAATTTTTATCCATTTCCTTGTAAACATAGTTAGTGGGCAATGAAATAATGAGATCTTTCTCAAAAAACATCTATAATACCTAGATAATATAATAAAAATATATATTTCTTTGACACTAGTGGGTCTGGTCCATTCCTCAATAGCCTTTGATTTTTAAGGGTCTATAGAAATTCCATTAACTTTGATCACATGTCCCAAGAATGTGACTTGTTGCATACAAAAGTTACACTTTCTAAACTTGTCATACAATTTATCCTTCTTTAATGTCACCAAAACAATACTTATATGTTATTAATGTTATTCCTTTCATTTTTAGAAGATCATGGGATGCTTTGGAATTTGAAAAGACATTTTATTTTCCCTATATGATGTTTGCTCTATATAATGGGAGAAAATCCATTCCAAGTATATAATTTAATTCCACCAAGGGAAGTATCATGAGATTTTTTTGAATAATTTCCCCACAAACTCCAATAGGAGACGATTCCAACACTTGGGTTGCAATGATCGAACCACTAGGTGTTTTTATGGATAACATTACTTAAAGGTTTTGGGGTTTCAATTCAATAGTTTTAGAAAACCTAAAAGATATAAAGGAATGCATAGAACTATAATCAAATAATAATTTTTCCATTATTGAGTGAATAAGAAGTGTACCTTTTAAGAATTTGTTTTTTTTACAACTTCAATAGTAGTGATGAAATATTACTTCCCTTGATTCCTTGTATTTGGTGGATACTGATGCTGATAAACTTTGACGAATTGAGGTTTAGTGCATTAGATTTAATAGTTCCCTTTCTCCCTACATTTGAAGCACTGAAAGGGTGCTTCTCTTATTTGTTCTATCATATTGGATGGATTATTTATGTGTTTTTCAAATTCATGAAATTGATGGACTTCCCTCCCTCACTTGAAGAATTTACCCATCTCTTTGAGGAAATTCACATGATGTTTATTCCCACATTTTTGACACATGGGTGGTTGGATCCTATTTATTCCTTTTTCATTTGATCAACCAATTTGAAAATAAATTCATCTCTTCTTATCTCCATGACCATGGGACCATTCTTTTAACTCCATCTCAACTTTGAGAGCACATCAAACCACTTATTCATAACACTCAAAGTCTCTAATTTCTATAGCCATTAGAAGGTGTGGTTTTAAACCACTAAATAAATTATCTATTTTGCTATCATTATTGATAACAAAACATGAGGCATACATAAAAATATTAGTGAAGTTTTTCCATAATCAATTATAGATTCACCTTCATTTTTCTTCATCTCTATGAATTCTATCTTCATCTTTGTTCAAAGAGTACAAGGGAAATACCTATTAAGAAATATTTTCTTAAAGTCTTCCCACTCCATCTCTTAAATTTCATACTTCATCTTGGTATTCCTAATCAACTCACACCATTTATTCACTTATCCATATAAATGATAAATATCTAGATTAAATTTCTCCTTTTTATAATAGTAGAGCATAGAACATATCTTCTCCATTTAGTTAACCCACTATTCCATAACAAATGGATTGGAAGATCCACTAAATGTTGGTGGTTATTTCCACATAAAATATTTGATAGCTAATTTATCCCAATTAGGTGAAGGAGAACATTCAAAATTATTCAGTTTATTATTCATATCCCGAGATAGATAGGTAATAATCAAATTGAAATTTTGAACACCACATCCCAAGGAATTGGTCATGTCATTCAGGGAATAACTTCATTGTCCCTAAAACTGTTTTTTGGTCCATTTTCCCCTGGTTCACTCCATTTTCAAAAATAGATAAGGTTTGAACAAAACATAAATCAACAAGTCATGAATAAATAATTTATTCATTTCTGAAATTAAATCTAAAGTCATATCTTATGGGATCCTAATGTTTAACATTTTTCAAAAACAAATCCTCTTGGATTCTCACATATACTTAGTCTCATAATAAGGGTTTTCACGAATTTTCTCTAATTCTGATTCCCAAATTGAATAAAATGTGCTATGAGAAAACTATAGCAACCCTGCTTTTTCATACATAACTATTACATCATTTTGAATATAGACAACATAATAGAATTACAAAACCTGGATCCAAAGGTTTGGAATCTTGGAAAAATTAGGAGCATACATCACATATACATAATAAAACATAAAAATTTTATTTAAAATATTTTTCTTTATCGTTATAAATCTCACATTAACTATAGTATATATAGTCACCTGAGGATATACATCAATAAAATTAGAGACCTAAAATCCCAGTATAATGATAAATAAAATCATGAATTGATATAACATGGGTGATCACAATCATCATCATCATAATATAAGAAATGTATCATCTTTATAATAATGATAGGAATCATTAGATAGAGTCATGAAATATGTAAATAAATAAAAATGAAACATCATGTCTTAGTGGTCAAATATCACTCATAGTTTTAAACAAAACTAGCATCATGTTCACTCAAAACATATGTGCATAATAATAAAATTATAATTTTTAACAAAGATATATTCATGTTCACATGTATCTCACATATCTCATGAGATACACCACATTACCAAATTTAGTGGAGCTCTATATAATTCTAAGTGCACCCGTCACATCATAACATTTACATAATCATAAAAAAGACATAGAATGTATATCAATCAAATAAATGAAGTAGAAAATTTAAAGGAATGAGATTTATAAGGATTTCAACAATAATTAATAAAATTTTTGTTCCCGAATGAAAATAAAAAAACATATTTTCTATAAGATTCATCATTCTTAAGCGAAGAAGAACCCACTCAAGAGGAGTCAAAATGTGTTTTTTAAAGAAGAGTTTATTTAAAAAATGTTTTTATTTGTCATAAAATTATATTTGAAACATGTATATCCTATAAAAGAAAATTTAAAGAATTTTAAATTATATTTAAGGAACATTAAATAAATATTTATACGAAATAAGTTTTTAAAGAGGAATAACCTAAATAAAAGGATTTGGGTTTGAGAATCCCCTTACCTTATGCCTGAATGATTTCTTAACTTTAATATCATGTATAATATAATTATATTCACTAATAAATAAGTTAATAACATATTATTAATGTATTTGATTTACTAATTTAGTTTATTCCCATCTTCAGGAGCTATATAGTTCAGTTCTATCATTCTAGGAGTGTTCGTCTTCTTGGTATTCAGGATCAATTCACTTGTATAAATGAATGGAAGTTCTTGTAAAATGAGAATAATTATATAGAATTGAAATTATATTTTAATAATGAACTTGTATAATTTTAAATGGTCTTACATATCATTTTTTATATTCTATGCATATGATTCATTAGATATAACATTGATGAAAATGTTTAAATTTATTTTGGCAGTTTTTAGGACCATCATGAACTTATATCATTTTACTTAATACGATGTTTATATATTGGTTACAGAACATTATATAACTTATAATATTTATAATTTAATATTAATTAACCATAATAGTGGTTTTATGACCATATTTTAAAGTGGTAATGGGAAATTATAACTCGTCATCCACGAAGGCGGTGAATCGACACGTCAAGAACGATGTATTCATTTTTAGAATAAAAGAGAGAGGAGAATAGGATTAATGATGGATATTACATTAAAAAATAAAATTCAATAATATATAATATGATGGAGTTATCATGACACTTTTGGATACGATATGTCATAATATAATAAGAAAATAAAAGAAACTAAATTAAAAGAGAACGAAAGTGGATTTTACCTCTTGAATTTCTTCTTGAGAACCTCCTAAGGAACTCAGGTTTGATATTTTGTTTAGACTATAAGCTCTTGGATATGGGGAAGAGGATTGGGAATATAATTAAGAATAATTTATTCATGCTTTAATTCTCAGAAGGTGTGAGGAGAAGAAGCGGTGAAGGGTGGTAATTATAGGGGAGGAGAGGGGTGTTTTTTTATTATTTTATTCATTAGTTTATTGTTTTCCCTCAAGACTATCTATATATTTGATTACCATGACTAAATAAATTAAATATCTAATTATAGTTCTAGATTATGTTTCTCACATCATCCATAAATCAAAATGCTCCAAAATTCATGTATTTGGATTGTTTCGTAAATTATCTTATTTCATTATTCACCAAAAACTCAACAATTTTTAGAAAGAACTCAAAAATTCACCATAACCATTTTTCAATGTGAAGAATTAAAAAATGAACTCCATTTTATGAAATCAAATTTTTAAATATGAGAAATTTTATTTTTAGTTGAAATAATCATTTATTCAAAAAAATACCAATTTTAATATTATAACTGATTTTATAACACTTTAAAAAAATAAATAAGGTCTCATAAAATTATCTTATAATTATAATATTAAAAAAAATATTAATTTATTAATCTATTTTATGAAAATAATTTTTATTTTAAATCATTATGTTAACTATAAAATTGTAAATAAATATTTACATTTTACCAAAAATACCAACACATAATTTATCATTTTTAAAACATGTATTTAAATATATTGGGATATAATTATATTATATTTTCATTTATAAGATACCTAAATTTTATTAATACATTCATATGTGATGTTACTATTCTATTGGGTGCATTATTATTCCTAAATTTCATGTTACTATTCTGATGGTCAAGTTACTATCTATCGGTATAAGTTTCTTAATTTCAATAAATATTACTTATTTTATTCTTCATTTATGAGAGTGATATTTTTATTGGGTTCTATATGTGATGTAATTGTTTTATAAGAAGTGAAATTACATTGATACAAGTTTGGGTTGTTACATGAAGTGTGGATCTTTAAATAAGATCCACATTGTTCCAAACTCTATGACTTTTATCTAAGAGCCCCATTGTTCCAAAATCTATGGCCTTAAAATAAGAGTTCAAGTCAATTCATCGTGAGTTTTAACTGTGCGTGAATCTCATTAGGAATATGTGGTGTGGTGTGCCCCCCGTCCCCTTGATACTCATTCACATAGGGTTTGTCACTAGGTCATACAATATATATCCATTTGAGAAGCCCTTACCCATGGTCCAACCATTGTGACCTTGAAATAAGAGTCCTTGGTCTAGGAAATATGACCTTAGACTATTCTCAATAGGTCCAAACATTATAACCTCAAAACTATTTAAATCCCCTAGGGTCCGTGTTTTATGACATTAAACTATAAATCCAAACATCCTCAATGCAAGATGTTAAACTTCAATCTTAACCCATTTGGAACTAAAATTCCACTTGAATTCTAAATAATAGATGGTATTTACCCCATGCCTTGAATATGGGATTCCCCATAATAACTATGAGATGCCTCAAATTCCATCATGAGGGAGTATTTCCCATACCTTCTTCAGTCTTCTACCATGCCATGTTCTAGAACTATGTGTGTTTTGATTCCCATCCTTATTGGATATGTAGTAATGCCTAGATTTATCACCTATGGGACTAGACAAAAATTTATTGACAATTCAGTCCCTTAGTCCAAGAATCATGACATTATAATATTTTCTACCTTCAGTCCAAGATTTATTACTTTAAACTATGTTTCATTTGTCTCCTGATGCTGTTGTGGTATTATGGACTCCTTTGGATCCATTCACATTGGGTCTTACCTCTTTCAATCTACATAATTACACATGAAACAATCACTATTATAGTCCATACATCACAACTTTAAACTGGTTTCCCATAGTCTAAACAACATGACCCTAAACTATTACCAAGGTCCAAACTATATGACCTTAAACTATGTGCATACACCTTCAGAACTACACGTGGCTTGATTCCCATCTTCAGGGGATACGTATGATTCCTAAAATTTATATCTCTAGGCCCAGCTACAGTTTCACCATTAGACCATTTGTTACATGTGGTGTGATCACCTGAAAATTCCTCATGGGTCTCCTTCTATGTATAATCCCCATTTAATTACCATAACCCATTAGTGGATAGATACTCCCTCATATCCTTATATGAGGAATAGAATGATGATCAATCTGATGTGTAGTCTCACCAAAACCCTCAGTTCATGGCATTAAATGTCATTCTTACCTCAGAAAAGTTTGGGATGCCTCTTAATAAGGGATGATTTTACCCTCCATCAAACCAGGATTTCATGAATTAAAATAATAGGTTGAAAAAATAATAACATCCTCATAACATGATGTTAAATTGTAGCCTTACCCCTTATAAATATGGTATGTCTCATATCCAAGTATGAGAAGATTCAATACTCTCAATCGAGAGGGTATCCACCTACCGGCATTGGTATTCTACCACACCATTTATTAGAACTATGTGTAGCTTGATTCCCATACTCATGGGACATATAGTGACTCCTAAATATTTTATCTTCATTTTATCCCCTCTACAGACTCGTCATGGGGAATTTTCATTCCCTTGTTCCATGGCCCAAACTTTATGGCCTTAAACTAAAATCCATGGTCCAAGTGACAAGACCTTAAACTATTTTCAACCTACCCCTTATGTTTCTCTTGGAATTCAGGCCTTCCTGCCCCTCATTCACATTGGGTTAGTACCCTTGTATACCGCTCCAAACACTTTAGGTCACCCCAAGTCCAAAAATTAAAACCTTAAACTTTGTTTGGGTTATATTAGGCATGTTTTGTGTGGAATTAGGTAGCCTCATAGAACCCTCCATTCATGTTGGGTAACATTATGTCTATGTCGCATATATTTCTTTGAAATGTCCTTCCCTTGGTCCATGTGATACAACCTTAAACAGTTTGAAATATGTTCAGTATTTATGACCTTAAACTAATATCCATGGTCCTTGTAACATGACCTTAAAATACTTTCAATAGGTATAAGATTTATTGCTTTAAACTGAATTCTACGGTACAAGCATCATGACCTTAAGCTATATGTGACCCTCCCCATATTCTGTTTCTAGGTTTAGTGTCTCTCATCATGATACTCTGTTTCACTCTCAACTCCTACATTTTGGAAAGTTTTATTTATGTTGGTTCACTTCGTGCCTTTTTCACAATTATAAGCTACGATTCTCCCTCGTAAAATGAACACGTGATTCCCTCTGGTCCTGACATGAGGAATAAATGTTGGGAAGCTCAGTACATAATCCCCACTCACTCCACATCTTAGTCACATGATGTTAAACTATGATTTGTTTCCTGATCACATGATGTTAATTTGTAAAATGCATCATCCTAACCATATGTTCCAAAACAACATGTCCAACATCCTCACCGTACAATGTGAAACTACATGTTTATCATCATCATTTCATGATGTAAAACTACAAGTCATCTTAGCACCTATCCCAATAATCACTTTCCTCTGATTTTGATCATCTACCACATCATTCATATTCCTTGACTCTCATTTAGCATTCAATACAATTCTCCCATTGGAAGAATATTTTGACTTTTGTTCAGACTGATACACCCACCCAATGTGCTCTAAGGCATGGTGGCCTAATTCTAGGATTGTTGAAATCCATTAGAACGTTCCATCAAATCATATGCATGCTTTTCATGCCCCTTATTTGGATATTAATCCTCCTCCATGTCTTAAGGTAATCCCTAAAAACATGATTCCTAGACAAAATGGACCACTTACTATCTTGATAAAACATCCTGAAGGACTTTAGATTCCAATTTGAGACAGGTTACATGTATTCAAACATGGTCAATGGTCGAACCTCATTTTTCTATGCCCATTATAGGCTAAGAAATACTGATGTTCTATTTCAAAAATGGTTAGTTGTTATCTTGTACCATTACATAACTCCCTTTGTGTTCTAGATTTTGTGCATTTTGAATCACACAATCCATACCCCCTTGTCTGTGTACGATTCAATGCCCCTGACATTACCTCATTGATGCACTAGAGCATGTTGGAGAAGTAAGTTGATTGTTCATAGAGCCTCATTATCCGAAAATATCCTCTCTCATGACAAGTATTATCAGTGGTTAGTCATCTAATACATACCTTGAATGCTGGATGATTGTTTGACACTCTCATATGAATGAGAAATTGCATGGTCATCGCTGCTTTCTCACATAGAGAATTAATCACGTGAGCTTAGGGATTGGTCATTAGTTATCTCATGAATGTGATTGAAGTTTTATGATGAAAAAAGGAATATATTCATTCATGAAAGAGTTTAAATGAAACTTACCAAATTTTCATAGGGTCATCCACATATTAGAGCCTCTCCTTTGAAGAAAAATTCCTTCAAATATTGACCTTAGTGATTGATCACTTGAGCTCAGCCATCCTCTTCTAAGTGACTTCCATAGTCTATTACCCAGAAATGATGGATGTCACTTATGCCTTCTTATCCTCAGTAGATGCTAGTTGGGCCTTCATTGTGTTAATGAGCTCAGCCTGAGTAACAACAATTTCTTCCTTCTCCCACACCATCCCCTACAGGAATGCAATATCTTCTTCAGCCTCCAAAGGTTCCATGGAGCCCTAAAACTATATTCATTCTAGAAAATTTTGAGCTCCTTTCATTCCACATGCTGCCAATCGATAATAAATTCATGGGACAATGCATGAAGGATGTTGGAGTCCACCCCACCTGTCCCTAGGAAGACTAGCCAATGGTGGGGAGATCCCATCCATCTTGGAAGTTCAGTTATTAGAGTGTGGGTGATAAACTTCATCACATAACTCCATTCCATGTGACGGAATATCCAGTTATCCTTACATGCATGTAATTCAGAATCCAAAAAATCCTCAGGTGGCGTAGGCTCATAAGGGGGGAATATCGATAATACTTTAAAATTTGGATTTCCGAGGTGTGTTATTTTGGTCATGAGTTGATGAAGATCCACTCCCATAAACAACTACTTGTTAGCCTCTCCACCTATGGTGGAAGCCTGTAATGTCCTAGACCTGGATGCCACTCAACAGTGACCTGAGACTAGTTTTCCAAAATGCCTCAAGCATATCTCCCCAAATTCTATAGGCTTCTATCTATAAGTGAGGGCCTAGGTTATTCATTGGGGAGAATATTCCTTCATTATGAGAGTATATCAAAGTAGAAGTCAAAACATACAGATAGAAGAAGCAGTAAAACAAGAAGACAACATATACATAGCAAGAATATATAACAATCCCAAAATATGTCTCATATAAAATTATGTAGATGATACATGTATCTAGAAAATTTCCAATAAAGGTACATGACAGTAGAATATAACACACATATCCAAAATGATAAAAATACCAAAAAGTCTGAGTAGCATCGCAAGATTAAACTTGGTCCCATGCTCTCCTTCTACAAAGAAAAATTATCAAAACCCATTATTAGGGTGATTTATATTATTATCTCATGAAAACATAAAATCTATTTGGGTATTGTAACATCCTGGACTCAGATTCCATTCAATAGTTCCCTGAACCTGGTTTTCGATAAGGCCTCAAGCGCATCTCCCCAAATTCCAGAGACAACCTACTAGAAATGATGCCCTAGGTGATTCATTGGGGAGACCATTCCCTCATTATTTAAGTACATCACTATTAAACTCAAAACATACAAATAATGGGGGGAGAAAAACAAGCAGACAACAAATATATAGTAGAAATAGATAACAATCTCAAAATATGGATCATATAAAATGATGCAGATGATGCATGTATCTAGAAAATATCCAAAATAGGTACATTCAAGTACAATATAACACACATCTTCAAAATGAAAAAAAGAACGAAAATACCCAGCAGCATCGCAAGCCTAAGATCGGTCCCATGCGCCCTTACTCCAAAGCAATGATCAAAAGCCAGTGTTAGGGAACTTTACCCAATTACCACCTACAACCATATAATATTTTTTGATCCCCAAGGCGGCCCAAACAGGGTGTGAGATAAAAATCTTAGTAGGTAACCACCGACAAGTCTATATAGTTCTAAGCAGTAAAAGAATTATTCTAAACATGTGTAAGTAAGAAATAACGTAAGTGTGAATTCCACTACACCCGAGCCTCATCCCAGTTGGTGAGGACTCCTTAAGTGCATCCAAGAGACCCGAGATCAAATCCAGGCGGAGGCTAATTTAGAGGGTACTGTAGTGTAGTAGGTGTTGTAGCAGGCACTGTAGTAGGCAATGTGCATAACTGTAGTAGGTACTGTGGCAGAAACTATAGCAGGCACTGTTTTGACACTGTAGCAGCCGGGAATATTCCCCTATTTCGGCCTTTGGGCCGCCGATTTGGTCCTCGAGTCCTTTAAGGCCTTAGGGCCACCCAGGCCTTAGGGTCAGTAAGGCCTTCGGGCCACCTTAAGTGTAGATGCAAACCAGACTACCTACAAGAAACAAGCTTCAGAAGGAGAAGAAGCAAGGAACTTTCACCATAGCAGAAGCTAAACGAATTGCAAGAATGAGAGGGTATGACACCTACCATCAGGAAAAGACTATGCATGCATGATAAATCCTAACCGAACATCCATGTGAAGGTGGAGATCTGATTTCACGATGAAGATGCTGGGGAGGAGCAGTTCCAAGTAGCTAGTTTGGGTTGTATGTAATGTTTGAAGCATATGGGCAATGAATTCCTCTAAAGCCTACGGGCCATGTAATACTTATTCCTAAGGGCCCTGTAAGGGTTCCACCTCACCCCTTGAAAGGTGGATTATCAAAAATCAATAAAAAATGAAGGCCTTCGGTCCCTTGGAGAACGTAAGCGGGAATTCCCATGGCAAATTTCTACTATAACAAGTAATACCAAACAACCACTCAAGGCTCCCTAAATCTAGTTTTATCTCCTAACAAGGTATCCTATAAGAAACGTAAACAAGTTACACATCCTTTCCATATATCCATACATATAATTTCCACACATCCTTACTGTATAAATAATAAATATCAATATCTCATGGCCTTCTTGTACAACCAAGAATGATATAAATTCCATGGTTGTTTCGTATTTCAAGTATCAGACCACGAAGGGTCGGATCCATCGTGTCAAGAACTGAGGAATCCTCATCGAGTCCCATGATTATATCAGTGGAAACTCGATATAGGAATTGGTTGGAGTCCTAAGAACATGTATACCATCATGTCCTATGCGAGTCCAAACAATTCGGATCAATGGGGAAGCGCGGCCCAAGGCATCCCATGGAATCAAGACCCAAGGGGATACTCTACCCAAGGAATCCACTATCGCTTTCCCAATCTATAGAGATCCTTCTATGGAATCTATAAAATCATTCATCTACACAATCATAAAAATTTTATACATTACACATCAGTCTACCCACTCATGTAATCCATTCACATTTCATCATATAACATGGCTATACCCACCCATTTATCACCACTCACAATTAAAAATTTAACATGGGTATACTCACCCATTCATCAATTACCAAGGAAACCAATGAGTGTACCCACTCATTTAACTAATTTCCATTTAATCCATCTAATCAAGTCAGAAATGGTATATCAACATGGCATAAATCAAGGAGGCAAAGAATCTATAACAAGCTATTCATGTTCCAATTTTATCCATTTAGTAAAAAATCAACCACATGCAATGGTGGCATCCCATCTCTTATTCCTTTAATTCATTTTAATTCATTTATTTAAGAGCTTCCTCTAAGAAGGAAAGCTTCAAATCACCCCATGGGTGGTTCAATATGGCATAAATAGGGTAATTCTAATAGGTATAGCAAATGATTCACCATGGTTAGACCAATGGACACCAACGAATTATAAAAGAACCTAAGGGAAATTATTGAATATAAGATTAAATCCAAATAGAGCAACCAATGGGTAGAATAATCTAGAATGTATAAAAAGGAATTGAGATCTTAGTGATGAAAATCCTAGGAGACAAACCTCACTCGAATCGAAGATCGAACAAAGAACTAGGATCAAATCCTAGCTTAGACTCCTTCGAGAGCTTCAAATGTAGTGAAGTTCTATGCGTTGGATGAAATGTGGTTATTAGGTTTTAAAAAGAAAAATATTTAAATTAAAAAATTAGCTTTTAAAAAATTATAGGGTTGCATGATTTAGTCATACGATTAGTAAATCATGCGCCAAACATGCACGGTTGTTGTAGGACAAGGGGAACCCCATGGTTTACCTCCACGGTTTAAAAACTATGTGCAAACCAAGAGAAAACCATCTATCAAAATATGATAAAACTTTTGACCCTTCCATACAGACATGTGGATCTTCTCGCATGGTTTTGCCAAACCTTGTAGTCTATATGGCCCTCTTGACCAGCCTCGCATAGTTTATTAAAACGGTTCAGCCATCCCCTCACAATTTTTACTAACTGTGCACCAGGTTAAAAACACCCCAAAACCTAGATTTGGGACTTAAACAAGCCTCAGAAACCTCCAAAACACATGTGATCAAGTTGGGTACTCACATTAGGCCATATTTAAGCATTCAAATTAAAAAATAAGTGATCTATACCTCATAAAAAACTAGGTTCTTGCAATCTTTCTCTGTTATAACAATTTTTACCCAAATTGCTATATGATGGGTGGTCATGATTAAAATGAGAAAAACTCTTGCCACTAATAATGTACATCTCCCCCCATCTCCCAAGTATCATCTTATAAATGTCCATGCTACCATAGCACCCATACTAGAGGAACTGACCAACTTTAGAGAACCTTTGTGCTCCGATCAATGATATGAATCTAATGCTCCTCAAAGGACGCATCAACCTGAAGCTCAACCTCCTCAGGCTGAAAAGTGTGAGACAACTCCAAATGATAGTATCACAACTGAGATATGTGGAAGACTTTGTGCATGGATCATTACCTATGAGGTAACTGCAACTGATAAGTTTTCAACCCGACTCTCTCCAGAATATCAAATGGCCTAACATATCACAGTGAAATGTTACCTTCTTTTCTAATTCTTCTATGGCCCAACCTTAGTGAAGCATGTAAGAATACTTAATCCTTTAAATCAAACTCTATAGGTCATATGTAGTAATCTAAATATGATTTTTGTTGATATTGTGTAGTATTCATCTACTTCTGAATCCACGGGACCTGCTCAGAAGTCTCCTATATGAGAAGTGGTTCTTATAAAGCGGTCTCACCCGCCTCTAACTGGTACAAGAGCGATCATAATGGCCTATCATACAAACCCTCATAAGGTTCCATCATAAAATTTTCCTCATAAATGTTATTATAGGAGAACTCAACTAGGGGTATATGCTTCTCCCAAGAGCCCCCAAAATCTAGAATGCATTCTTGCATCATGTCCTATAGTGCTTGTATTATACGCTCGGACTGACCATTAGTCTAAGGGTGGTATGATATACTCATAAGAACCTATGTACCCAGAACCCTCTTAAAACTCTACCATAAACATGACTTAAAGAAGGTGTCCCTTTTTGAAATGATAAAATGTGGGACCCCTTGAAAAGTTCACATTGCATCTCCAAACTCCTAACACCCTTTCCATCACTTCTCTAGAATAAAACACTTAGATGTTAAAACCTGATCCATTACTCCTTTTCCCAAACGATACACCGAGACTAAGCTTACATGAGCCAATTAAACTAGATACATGATTTTTCATTGTCTTTTAAATCATCTAGCCAAATGTTCTCCCCACGTTAGGCTTCAACATTAGAAAGGGTCCAATTTCGATCCACTACCCTTCAACCATCCAAATTGCCTTCCAAAGCACGCTCCAAGAATATAAACTGGGTCAAGATATTTTTTCATAAAAAGACATGTCCAACACATACTGCACTCAGCTCCACCTGACAACATGTATAAAAATATTCCCTTACCAACTATAAACAACAAGAACGAAGGAAACAAGTCGAGCCACTTCTTTCACCTATTCTCAAATGACCGGCTTAGACAGTCGATGTATTCCAACAAAACTACAACACCTCTTTGCAAGACATTATGAATTTATAACGAACATGTCCAATGAATTTCATACATGACTTCTAGTGTCTCTAATTTCTCAAACCATCTCATGGTAATTTTTAACTTTCGTGCCTCTCATGAACAATGGTGAAACCCAGATCCAGATCACTGGGACTGTTACCCATTTAAACATCACCTATGAGCCCGTCCACCAAAATGGGTTAACCTCATATTGAAAGAACCAGATATAAATTAACTAACCAAGTTATTCCAAACCCCATATTTATAAAGGATACATTGATACAAAACCAAAACTTCTACATCAGAACAAAGACTGATCCCATAGTGGCATCAACCTAGCAGTCATGTCTGAAGGAAATGACTAGTATTCAAGAGTCTATCCAATGCATTCCTACACAAGAATCCAGGTATCACTACAAACTAACCACACCTCTAAATAACCACAAATCCAATGTAGAATGTTAACAATGAACACTTATCAATCCCAATGGATTTTAAAACTTCATCATATCATAAGATCGGCGATCTCTTAGGGTATCAAGGATGATGTTAATATAGGGGACATGATAATCTATTTTAGAAAAATACACTAAGATGAAACCAAGGAAACTCAAAGAAAAACTATTGAGCCACCACTAGTCGACCTTTTAATGAAGATCGGCTTCACCCTACCGACTCGTCACCATTAATAGATCACAATCCATTACTACTTGAGGAATCTTGTGAACACTCATGATTAACCACCAATGTCCCTCCAAGACCAACGGTGTTTCTAATGGTTTTGGACACAACCAACCACACCAATATCATGCTTCCGAGCAAGAACCAACATTTTCAAAAATCAAAATCCCCAAGGGATCCTAAGAAAAAACCAACCATTCCCAAAATGTCCTCTTGGGTTGTGCTCCTTCAACATAGAAGGATACATTTACCAGAACTGACATGAAACTCTCCAGCATTGGAGTGTCACAGTCATCAAAGAATAGATAGACCAACTAATCAAGAGAGATCTAGGTATTATTCACCTTAAAAAAACACGTGATGCTTCTCCAAGCCCTGATCACCACATCAAATCCCATGACATGAAATCTGGATTCAAACTGATCGATATGTTAAAACACAAAAAACTCAGATAGTCCTCCCGAATAGTGGGAAAAAATTTCTTCCTTAATGCCTAGGTTACTCCACTATATAATTAACCAAATGATGCACTCATAATTGTGAGTATGAACTAGCCTATTACATTATTTAACACTCGATGGGTACTACGTATACCAACACATGCTACCCGAGTTTACAAGAGCAGACGGCACATCTTGAATACAATCCATAGGTTGTATTACTTATGAAATCAGGTGTCATATGGATCAAATTGAAACTAGCTCGAAATCACATCATCCCATACAACCAATAACTTGAATGATTACTTACTGAATCATCCGTCACTAAAGAAAAGAAAAGTTTACATGGCCTCCTAAATAGCTGACCCTGCCCAAGGAATGTTGAACCTACTGAATCGATCATTCCTCGATTCTCATTCCCATAACAAGGGTCAAAGTTACCATTAACACCCATCCAAATAAAGGTTTAATTTAAAATTTCAGGGTCCTACTCGGGACAAATGATGTTGACCTATTTTTACGCAGTTTACCACATCTTTTTATTTAATTTTTTACAATTTAATTAATTAATTTTATATTTTTAATAATTATTCATAATTTTGTATTTTTATAATAAAATTAATTAACTAATCAACTTCTATATCAAATTATGTATTTTTATTCTTTAAAAAAATTAATTTAATCTTAATTTACTTGTCTATAATAATTATTTATCAATTAGTTTTGTTAATTTTAATCTGCTCACATTTTAACAATTTATCCCTTTTATTAAATAATAATTTAATCATCTTTTTCTGTATTAATTAACTTAGTTTTAAATTTAATATTATATTTTTTATATTAGATTGATTAAAATAACATTAATTTATAAATTTAATTATTTTGTCAGTTAATTTTTGTTAAAATTTTTATGTTCAAATTTGATTAACTAATGTGTTTTGAGTGCATTGTTTTTTATTTAATTGATTATTTTAGTTTATTATAACTTTTTAATTTTAATTTTATTTATGTAGTTCTAAAAATTTAAGTCACTGACTTTTTAATTTTTGACCATCAGTGCTACCATTCTTTTTCCTGCCACTGATGTATACAATCAGTGTCACCCTTTTTCTCTTCTATTGGTCAGTCATTTCTCTAATACACCCTGTTTGTCTCACCGACTACATGCAGTTTTAATTATTATTATTTTAGTTTTAATTAATTAAATAATTTAATCGAATTTAATCTCATTTAATTTGATTAATCATTACATTATTTCAAAACCTTTAATAAATTGTTTGCTTAATTTATTTTATTAATTTTAATTTCCATTTTATTTACAATAATTAATTTAACCCTTTTAAATTTATTGTTTCAATTTAATTTTTTATACTTGCTTTAATTATTTTTATTATTTTTATTAATAACTAAATTATTTTTTAATTTAAGTTAACTATTTAGCCTTTATAATATTTGTTAAATTTCAATTGAAATTATTGTTTTATTTAATTTGATAATTTTTATATTTTATATTTTATATTTTTGCAGTTCACTATTTTTTTCCACTATCGGTGAGTCAACTCACCAATCACCCATCGGTGTTTCACGACTCATCAATCGCCCATCAGTATCGATCTCACCATTTTACACTGTCGGTGTCTCATGACTCACGGACCAATTTCATTCTTTTCATCGATGTCACAACACACTGATGTTGTCTAGCCATCTCCCCTGCTACTAATACAAGAATTTCCGTACTTCACTCACCGATCTTTCTCCTCCTCCAGCCTTTCATGCTACTCATGCACCCCATTGGTCCCTCTCATTTTTCTTGCCACTAACGCTTCCTCTTCACCTTCTTCTGTAACTCATTTCACCCACATCCCTACAACTCTCGATCATCATCTTTTTGACACCACACACCAATTTCACTACCAACGCACACACTACTGGTCAACTCAAACTAGAAAATTCAATATCAACCCAAGGGGTTTTAGTTTAATACATGCCCACAAGCTTGAGCAGCTTTCTTTATAAGACTTCATTAAAGAAAAAACTCAAAACCTTTATTTCCCAAATCGATTTTCCAAACAATCGTAGCTTCAACAAGATGTCACGAGATTGAAGTCTAAAAATCTGAAAACTCGTACTCATGTGAATATCACTTGAAACTAAATACAGGGAAACCGAAGTTGAGGCTTCCCAAAGAAGAAAGATCTCGAGCTCATGTGAAGGAGAGTTGCTGATGACCCGAGTCGTGATGCCGGAGAACCGGGACTATTGTTCGAGCTCAGCACACCTTGATACCTGTTGTACCGCACCGCTGAAGCAGGGAGGAGATGACCCGCTAGATTTTGAGGATTGGAACCGCCACACCGTGACGCATCAAAGAGAGTCGTATGCCGCTGCTGCTGAAGACACCTTCTCACCGTCGTGAGAGTCACTCGATGCCAAGAAACCACAGAGCCGTATCTTGGGAGATTAGGAAAGGAACTATGAACCCCTTCACCCTGTAGTACGCCGAATTTGGGGGGGGGGGGTGGAGGAGATAAACTAATAAATATAAATATAATAATAATTTAACTAAACTAAAATATAAAAATAAAAATAATAACTTAAAACTTAATAAATAAATAATAAAAAATAATAGTTTAATAAATTATTAAACTAATAAATTAAATTTAAATATTTAAAACTAAAACATTAATAATAATTTATAAATCAAATTTAAGATAAATACTTTAATACTAATAATAAACTTTTTTAAATTAGTTAAAAGAAACATTAATAATATTATTAAATAAAATAAATAAATAACATAATAAAATAGTAACATTAAAAGTAATAATAATTAAATATTAAATTAATAAACTTTTCAAACTTAAATATTAATAATTATTTTTTAAATTAATGATATAAATAAATGATACTTAAATATTTAATTATTTATTATAACATAACTTTCAAACAATGAAATAATTATATTTTTAATAAAAAAATAAATTAATTAAAAAAATAAATTAAATAAATAAATAATAATCTAATTTTAAAATATAATAGATTTAGATAACGAATTACTAATAATATTAATTAATAGAATTTTCATATATTAATTCTAGTTTTTGTATCCAATTAAAAATTAAATAACCTAAATTAAATAAAAATATTTTATAATACTTAAATAATATTATAAGGTAATTAAAATAATAACTTTAATAATTAATAATTAATTTAAGTTTAAAATTATAATTAAATAAAAATTATCAACTAAAAATATTTATTAATTAGCTTTTTAATAAGTAATATAACTTTAAGTTTAATAATAATAATAATAACTATAATTTGTTAATTAACTTTCTTCGTATTTTTAATGTTTTTTTCGTTATTTACTGTGTTGGCTCAAGTAGAGTCAAAAACATGTACAGGTTCTTCCAACAAATTTACTAGAAGTTAGTTACAAGGGAAAATCTAGAATGACGTGATGTTCAGTAAAAAATGCATGTGTGCGGAAGCGCTGCTAAATTCAAACTATGTAGGTAGAAGGAAGCGGTGACAGTGAAGTAGATGGTCATGGGTTTAAAAAGAGAGCAGTAGTACAATGATGGGAGGACTTTTCATGGGGATGATCATTCGAAAACTTCACAAATCGGAGCAGATATGATCCTTCAAGGAGATCCTGAAGAGTCATTTTCCTTGAGATTCAAGGAGCAGAGTTGGCAGCACCATAGTTTAAAGGGTAGTTCTCACATTCCTCTGTATTTTCTCAATTTCTTTTCTTGTAACCAAATAATTTCTTTTCTAAATATGATCATGAAAGTGAACTAAATAAATTGAATCTGAGAAAATTTCTTGTTCTATAGTTTAATTCTTCTCTTCCTTTTCACTTTCATTTTAATGAATTCAGAATTGATCGGTGAGATAAATTTTGAATTCATACAATTACTTTGTTCCACTTAATATCAATTTTTAATTCTATGATCATTCGGTCTGAATGACTGTGGATCAAATTTCTTAATGTTTTAATACATAAAACTTCAGAACTCACGTCTAGTTTGTTGTATTGTCTTTTTCAAAGATAAATTCTCACAGTTGAACATTATTGAAGTGGCGAACTCCAATATTTCTCAACCTGAGGGATTTATCTTCTAGTGAAGGAAATAATTCAATCCTTTTTCAATGTTATGTCGCAATAAAAATTTAAGTGATTAGGAATTATTTCAAAACCATTAGAATAGAGTTTTTTCCAAGGCATTTCATTCTGATTATTCATCTACTAGCATTTTATATCTTAGTTGCTTCTTTCTTTTAGGTTATTTTTTATTGCAATATAGTTAGATAAAAATAATACAAAAAAAATCGTATGTCACATTACTTCCTTATAAAAACACAAATAAAAAAATATAAATAGAAAAATATTATAAAAAAATTTCACCCAACTGCTGACAACAATGGGGTGTTCTTAAGAAAATTAGAAAAGTTTTGGCCACTTTTACCTTCTATGTGGGTTCGACCCTACTCTCCTCTATATAATTGTTTTTAGGAAAACATAAATTTTAAAATTTTGATCTACTTCAACGATGGTCATGTCAACTTTTTGGCACCATTTCCAAGGAGGGCACGAGCCATTATTTTTCTAAAAAAATTCAAGAAAAACACCAAAAAATTTGAAAAAATTCAAAGCTATTAAAAAAATTAAGTTATATTAAATTATGTGAGTTGTTGTGCTGTTATTGATACTGTATTTCAATTAGATGTTAATTTTGTTCTTATTTAGTTGTATTTTTTGTTGCTTTGAATAACTGTACTGAATTCAACTATTTTTACCCATTGCATGGGCATAAGATCATCTTCTGGTAGTCTAGAGCCTCTGAACTTAGAAATATACAAACATTTAATTTCTCTAAGAAATAAGAACAAAATTAAAATGGAGAACATAGACGATAGAGTCCCTGATAATAACATCCAAAATCATCCCAAACTCTTAAATAATGAGAGGCCTAGTGTGAGGGAGTTCCAAATCCCTCAAGTTTCAAGCAACACCTCTTCAATTAGACTTAGTCCTAGATCCAGAAACTATGAGCTGAAATAGTCCCATATATCACTTCTCCCGTTATTCAATAGGCTCTCTACTGAGGACTCTCTATCCTTCATAAGATATTTCCACAATATTCTGCATTAGTTACCTCTTTTAGGAATTTCAAATAATGAGCTAATAATGAGATACTTTCCCGTTTGTCTTAAAGGGAATGCTAGAAATTGGTTTCTGAGTCTATGAAAACATATTTGAAAATTGGGATCAGTTTTATAACTCATTCATAATGAAATTTTATCTTCAATGACAGAAAGGAAAACTTAGAACAAAAATCACTAGTTTTTTACAAGAAGATAGTGAAGCTTTCCATCAATCTTGGGATAGATTCAAGGACCTTCTTAGGCATTTTCCCCATCATCAACTCCCATCCAACCTTATCATGGAAACCTTCTATGAAGGGTTTTCATCCTCTAGGAAGAATATAGTTGATCGGGCTGTTGGGGGTAACTATAATGACTATACTGATGAATAACTAAGACAAATTTTCAATAATCTTACCCTTAATTCTCAACATAAAAAATCAATAAGAAAAAGATTCAATAGAAATGTTAATGTTAACACTGGTTCAATGAATGAAACTCAAGAACCACTGGATGAAATCACCAGCCAACTTCAATCATTAATTAACCATAACTCTAAGAAAACTATTAATCAATTGGGCTATCAAAACAACAACCAATCACTTACATAACAATATTCCCAATGTAGAATGTTTGAGCACACTGAAAACTTTTTTCCAAACTATGATATGTCATCCCAAAAACAAGAAAAATAAAACTTTGTCAATTATGGTCCAAAAATTCCTCCTAAGAAGATCCATTTTCAAACAATTATAACCAAGGCTATAGGAACCATCCAAAACTGTCCTGAAAAGATCAAGGTTTAATTAAGCAATCCACTCATTGTAATTACTCAAACCAACCAAGACTAAACTTTCAAAATCAACAACGGGTTGATTATTTAAATGCTCAAGAAAATAATGATAACCAAATGTCTTCTAAGATGGATCTAATTTTGAATAAAATGAACTCTCAACAAGAAAAATTCATGAATCAATTGAATAAACATGAAACCAAATATGAAACTAATAAAATGCAAAATGATGTGAGAATGCAGAACATGGAAACACAGTTAGGCCAATTAGCTAGAGATTTGACTTCTAGGGATAAAGGTAGGTAGCCTAGTACAACTGAACTTAATCATAGGGAGAATATCATGGTTTTTGTCCCTAGAAGTGGACTGAATACTCAAAATGTTGCTGAAAAATATTTTGAAAATGCCAAAAATAAAAATCTGCATGAAACTGGTTACAAAAATATGCTCTGTAAACAATATGGAAATTCAGATAAAGGTCTTGAAAATGAATAAAATATGAATTTTTCACCTGAAAATCATGCTGAAAATTCTTATAAAAAGAAAAAGAATAAAGGAAAATAAATATTTGATAAATAGGTGATGGATATACCTATTGTCCTTGAAAACATTTCCCCACCCATCCATTTCCCTGAGAGTCTAAGACCTCAAAGCAACACCAAGGCTAAACGTCTCTAGTTCCTTGGCCTTCTTACCAAACCGCAAGGTAACATTCTATTCATCCATGATATTATACAAATCCCATCTTACTTGAAATATCATAAAAATTTGTTTCAAAAAAAGACACTTGAAGAGTTTTCTACTTAAAGCCTCACTGAAGAGTGTAGTTTTGTACTCCAAAAGATAATCCCACCTAAATTGAATGACTCAGGTAGCTTTTTTATCCCCTGCACCCTAGGAAATTATGGTTAGTTCAATTATTTGTGTGACTTAGTTGTTAGTATCAACCTTCTCTCATACTCACTGTTTTGACAGTTGATTTTGGGGGATCATCAACCCACCATACTCACACTTAAGTTAGCTGATATATCTTTCACTCATCCTATGGGGAGCGTAGATGGCCTGCTAATTGGGGTTGGGAATCTGTTTTTTTTCTACTGACTTTGTAGTCTTATACATGGAGTGTGATTGAGAGGTTCTCATCATCTTCGGTACGCCCTTATTGGTTACAGGTGGTTCTATTACTGATGTGTCTAAGGGATATTTTATTTTTAAAATTGGGGAACAATAATAAGATTTTAATGTGTTTAATAATGTCAAAGGGCCATATTTTTCTGAAAACTATTCGATGGTAGAGTCCTTAGAATATGAAAACTCAATAGAAAACTCTGAAGAATTTGAAAATAAATCATTTGTTGAAGAAATTAATTTGGAAAATGAAAATCAATATGTACATGTCTTGGAAGTTGAAAATTATTCTCAAACACTGAATCTGGGAAATTATCTAGATTTGGACAACTATCCAGTTTCTATTGTTGGAGAGTCCTTTGTTTTTAAACTTAGGTGCTTTTAGAGTATATTTTTGAGTGTTTCTGTTAACACCAACACTTCTGATCACTTTGATGATGTTGATGGATAACTTAAAAGACCACTTGATGATTCTTCTTTAATAAATTTGTTAATTTATTATCTAGAAAATCTGGACAGCAGCATTGTAAATTCTAAATCTGAGCTAGAAATTGGAAATCTTTCACCAGTTAAAACTCATTTTAAGAGGTATTTGGAATTCCTTAGACCTCCTATGGCTAAGAGTCTTCCTTTGAGTGTAGAACCACTCACTCTTTAATTTGAACCACTCCCTGATCATTTGAAATACTCATTTTTGGGTGATAATTCCACCTTTTCTATCATTATTTCTATTGAAATTAATGAGAACCAATAAGGAATATTGTTAAGTGTCTTAAATAAATTTAAATTTGTCAAAGTCTGAACCTTAGCTGATATAAAAGTTATTATTCCTTCATTATGCATGCACAAAATACCTATCAAGCCAGACCATAAGCCAAGGGTAGAGTGTCAAAGAAGGTTAAATCCAAACATAAAAGAATTCATTAGAGAGGAAGTAATCAAGATGTTAGACACTGGTATCATTTATCCCATCTCTGATAGCACTTGGGTTCTCCCTGTCCAGGTTATCCTTAAGAAGGGAGGTTTCGTTGTTGTCAAAAATGAAAATAATGAATAAATATAATTTAAAAAATCTAGAAAATGTAGATTCTGAATAGATTATAGGAAGTTGAGTGTAGCCACTAGTAAGGACCATTTTCCAATTCCATTCCTTGATAAAAATCTTGAGAGTCTTGCTAGAAATGAATTTTTCTAATTCATGGATGGGTATTCTATTTACAACCAGATTCCTATTGCTCTAGAGGATCAAAAGAATACTATTTTCACATTCCCCTTTTGGGAATTTTCTTACAGGTGGATTCCCTTTGGATTGTGTGGAGCTCTATCTACCTTTAAAAAAGGCATGAATGTTATCTTTTCATATATTATTGAGAAAATCATTGAGGTTTTCATGGATTATTTATCCATTTTGGGTAGTAATTTTGGTACTTGTCTTGGAAATATGGAGTTGGTTTTAAAAAGATGCATTCAAACCAACCCTATTCTAAATTGAGAGAAGTGTCAATCCATGGTCACTGAAGGTATTGTGTTAGGTCATTATGTTTTTAAAAAAATGTTTGGAGGTTGATACTGTAACAATATAAGTCATTCAAAAACTCCCACCTCCTAAAAATGTTAATGGTGTTAGATGTTTTTTAGGGAATTATAGTTTCTAGTGGGGATTCATAAAAGACGTTTCAAAAATCAATAATCCCCTGTGTTGTTTTCTTGTTAAGGATTCACCTTTCAAATTTTATGAAAACTAGATGAAATCATTTAATATGTTAAAAGAAAAACTCACTTCATCACCTATCATAACTGCACAAGATTGGAAATTACCTTTTCAACTTACGTGTGATGCTAGTGATGTAGTTGTAGGTGCTTTCCTTGGACATAGTAGAGATAGAAAGTTTCATGTGGTGTATTAGGCTAGTAAACTACTAGATGAGGCCCAAAATAATTATACCACCACGGAAAAGGAATTTCTAGTTTCTGTTTTTCCCTAGAAAAGTTTAGATAGTATTTGTTTGGCTCTAAATTCACCATTTTTACTAACCACTCTACCTTGAAGTACTTGATGCCTAAAAAAGAAACCAAACCCCAGCTAATTAAATTTATTTTATTACTACAATAGTTTGATTTATAAATAAGTGATAAGTAGGGAGCTGAAAATTTAGTTGTTGACCACCTTTCTAGGCTTCCACATACCCTTTCTGAAGATCCAAGGGAGATCAATTCTTCCATTCTTGATGAAAAACTGCTCTCTATTTCTATTAGGCAGTCTTCATGGTATGAAATTTTTTTCAATTTCTTAGAAGTAGGAGTCTTTTCCAAAGACATTTCAAATAATCAAAGAAAAAAAATTATTTCTGAGCTTAATTATTACCTTTTGGATGAACCTTTTATATTTATGAGATGCGTTGATGGTATTATTAAGAGTTGTGTTTCTGATGAAATGATTCCCATTCTCGAGAGTTGTCAATCCTTGCCTCGGGGAGGTCACCATGGTGGTGAAATGACAGCTCAAAAAAACCTTCAATCTGGTTTTTATTGTCCCGCCTTTTTCAAATATGCTAGGAGATATTTGGTTGGTTGTGGAAAGTGTTAGAGGTTAGGAAATGTGGGTAAGAAATAAGAGTTACCCCAAAAAGGTATTTTAGAAGTTGAGATTTTTGATGTTTGGGGTTTAGATTTCATGGGTTCATTTATATCATCTCATGGGAATGAGTATATTTTAGTTTCTATAGATTATGTTTCAAATTGGGTTGAGGTAGTGGAACTTTCCAACAATCAAGCCAACTCTGTAAAAAAAATTCAAAAATACATCTTTTCAAGATATGGAGTCCCAAAAGCCTTTATCACGGATAATAGAGCTCATTTTAAAAACTAAAAGTTTAAGTATTTGATGAAAAAATATGGATGACTTCATAAAACTGGAACTTCTTATCATCCACAGTCTAGTGGAACAGTGGACATCTCAAATAGAGAGTTGAAAAAAATTATTGAAAAACTATCTCAATCTCTAGAAAAGATGGGTCTCTAAAATTGGATGAACCTTTATGGGCATATAGAACTGCTTTCAAGACCCCAATAGGTATGTCTCCTTATATGCTTTTGTTTGGAAAGGGATTTCATTTTCTTATGAAGTAGAAACATAAATCATATTGGGCATTTAACGCTCTGAATTTTTGTTTTAAGAGTGCCGGTGAGAGAATTTTACTTGAGTTAAGTAAAGATGATGAGATTAGGAAAGAGAGTAATAATAATTCACGGATTAATAAAGATAGGAATAAAATATTTCATGATTCTATTATTTAAACCAAAGAATTCAAACCTGGATAGAAGGTCCTTCTCTTTAACTTAAGACTTAAACTCTTTCTTGGAAAAATTAAGTCCAAGTCGTCTGGACCTTTTACTATTTTGAGAGTGCTTAAGAATGGAGTAGTAGAAATTGTAGGTGAGGAGAATAGACTCATGTTGGTTAATGGAAAGAGTGTGAAATTATATTTTGAGGGATACCCAAAGGGATTCGATACCTTAAATGTCATTTGAAATTGATTCTAAATAAACTCTGAATGAAGACTTTAAACTTAGCGTTTCATGGGAGGAAACCCATGGTTCTTACTTTTTCCGTTTCTTATTTCATTTTTTTCTTTTAATAAGTTTTTCCCGCATACTCTATTTTTGGGAAATTCCTATTTCTATTTTATTCTTGGTATTCTTGTTTTGAATTATAAATGATGTTGTTGCTTTTTTAATAAAGGAGTGGAATTCCCATTCAGTAGGTGAAATGAAAAACTTTAATTCAGGGAAGTACTCAACTCATAATTGATGAATTTATTTTTCTGCTCTTACTTACTAAAAAATCTGCTGCATTTCTTGATTACTTGAAAAACTCTGTATTTTCTAAAAATTATTCTAGAAGTTTTATTGTATTTTATTTTTTTGATGCATTTCACTAAGTTGAATAAAATGATTCTACATGTTCCTCTTTTCTGAAAAATTGAATCTCATTATTTATAAAACCACTCATTGCTTGAACTTAAGTGTGGATGGAAACATGTGGGCCGGTTTTTGGGTTTTTCATTGAATTTTATTGTATCCTTTGGGTGTTTATCATGAATTTATACTTCTTTTCTATCCATTTGAATCATATTTTCTAAGATTTATTTTAACCAGTATGTTGTGCACTAACATGTAATGTGCTACTTTTTAACTCTATTAAAAATTTATTCCATGGATTTAATAATAATGCATGTATTTACATGAGAACCTTCTGTTAAATAATTATTATGGAAAACGATATTTTTGACCTTTAACGAGACCCATAAACATTTCATAAATCTACTCAATTAAAAATCTATTTTGAAATTTATTTGTTAAATTGTTCTTCTCCACATTTGGAATTCAATATAGGGGACAAAGTTGGTTTTTAAGTCTGGGAGAGGGGGTTAATTCTTGATAGATCTAAGCTATGTTTAATGAGAATTCCATCAATTCCCACTAAAAATTCAATATTTTTGTAAAACGTTGGTACAGTGTTTCAAAATTATAGCACAATTTTAGGCTTTACAATATTTCTCAAATGGGTATTGCCTAAGGATGATGCTTGATTAATAGTTAATAACTACTTTGAATTGGAAATTAATGTGGTTGGATGATTTCTCAATAAATATACTTAGTGATTTAATGGAAATTTGTTTTAGGAACTAATTTTGAGAGTGATATGGGTAACCTGTTAGTGGAGTTATGATCATAACCCATGTAACTAGAAGTTTGATCTTGATTATAGGGAACAAATTTTACTTTTAATTATTAAATTAATTACCTGAGTGGGACAATTCAAATGATTTTTAAATAAATCTATTAAAACTAGAGTAGTTTGGGAATCTAGGATCCCAAGGTGAATCTCTGAGACCCTAGATGCTGGGTGCATTTATTTTTACTATAATCCCTCTGTACACCTTGAATAAGTGGAATGCACTGTCCTTAGCACATGATACGTGGATTGGAAAAATTAAAATAAAGTGTTTAGGGTCAAAAATGAGTTCATTAAGGTGAGGGGAATGATTAAATCCAAAAGAAGAAGGGGTAAATTGTTTATATGGGAATCATTTAGGTTGTATCAATAAGGTGATTTAGAAAAAAAATTATTTTTTTGGAACCTATGTGACAAGTTAAAGTAAAAAGTTCCTTTGGTTAAGTTCTTAATTCCAAATAAATTTAACCTATTTTCACTCTTAGATTTAGATCTCAGATTTGAATTGAGATGTGTCACTAAGCAGTTTCACATACGAGGCATGACATATTCATTGCTTGATGATTCATATCCTTTTAGACTACTAGTGAGAGTTTGATTTAAGGCAAGATTTATTTGAACAATTCATTTTTAAATCCTATTGACTTGTGACAGTCCTCTGTTGTGAAAGTGCTGGACATGTTACTTTTTAAGCTGTAATATACACACTTTACTATTTTTCAAATATAATTAAACATGGGATTGTTTAAGGACAAACAATGCTTAAGTCTGGAGGAATTTTATGTGGCCTTATTTTTACATAGTTTGCCACATATTTTTATTTAACTTTTAACAATTTAATTAATTAATTTTACACTTTTTGATAATTATTTGTAATTTTGTATTTTTCTAACGAAATTTATTAATTTATCAAATTTTATATCCAATTATTTATTTTTAGCCTTTAAAACAATTAATTTAATCTTACTTTACCTGTCTAGAATAATTATTTTTCAATTAGTTTTGTAAATTTTAATCTGCTAACTTTTTAATAATTTGTCACCTTTATTAAATAATCATTTAATCATCTTTTTTCTGTATTAATTAAATTAGTTTTAAATTTAATATTATATGTTGTAGATTAGATTATATTTTTTAAAATAACTATAATTTATTAATTTAATTTTTCTTTCAATTAATTTTAGTTAAAATTTTCAAGTTCTAATATGATTAACTATTGTGTTTTAAGTGTATATATTATTATTTAATTGATTATTTTAGTATATTATAACTTTTTTATTTTAATTTTATTTATGCAGTTCTAAAAATTTAAGTCACTTACTTTTTAATTTTTGACAATTGGGGCCACTATTCTTTTTCCTTCCACCAATGTATACCATCAGTGTCACCCATTTTCTCTTCTATCAGTGAGTCATTTCACTAATACACCATGTATGTCTCACTGACTACATGTAGTTTTAATTCTTTAAATCATTTAATCTATTTTAATCTCATTTAATTTAATTAATCTTTACTTTATTTCAAAACCTTTAATGATTTATTTGCTTAATTAATTTTATCAATTTTAATTTCCAGATTATTTACAATAATTAATTTAACCCTTTTAGATTTATTATTTTAATTCAATTTTTTATCCTTGATTTAATTATTTTAATTAGTTTGATTAATAAATTAATCAGTTTTTAATTTAAATTAACTATTTATCCTTTATTAGATTAGTTAAATTTCAATTGATAATTATTGTTTTATTTAAATTGATAATTTGTTTAATTTAATATTTAAATTTTTGCAGTTCACTATTTATATTCTAATGTCGGTGAGTTGACTCACCGATCACCCATCGGTATCGATCTCACAATTTTACACTATTGGTGCCTCAGGACTAACTTATCGGTTTCATTCTTTTCATTGGTGTCACAACACGTTGATGTTGTCTGACCATCTCCCCTGCTATCTATACAGGCATTTCCTTACTTCACTAACCAATCATTATCCTCCTCTAGCCTTTCATGCTATCGATTCACCCTGTTGGTCCCTCTCATTTTTCTTTCTGCTGACGCTTCCTCTTCTCCTTCATCTATAACTCATTTCACCCACATCCCTGCTACTCTCCATCTACAAATTTTTGACACTGCACATCAATTTCACTACCAATGCACACACTACTGACCAACTCAAACCAAAAAAAATTCTATATCAACTCAAGGAGTTTCAATGTAATACATTCCCTCGATCCTTAGTAGCATTCTTTATAAGACTTAATTAAAGAAAAAAATCAAACCATTTCTTTCCCAAATCAGTTTTCCGACCCATCATAGCTTCAACAAGATGTCATGAGATTGAATTCTGAAAATTTAAAAACCCGTACTTGTGTAAAGATCCCTCAAAACTAAATTCATGGAAATCAAAGTCAAGGTTTCCTGAGGAGGATATATCTTGATATCATGCGAAGGAGAGTTGGTGTTGACTCGAGTAGCAACACTGGAGAACTGGGATGGTTGTTAAAGCTTTCCACACCCCAAGACCCACTGTACCATGCCTCTGAAGCAGCGAGGAGATGACTCACCGGATCTGGAGGATTAGAACCACTCCACTGTGACGCATTAAGGGGAGTCATCTACCGATGGTGCTGAAGAGGCCTACTCAACACTATTGGAGTTGTTTGACGCCAAGAAACCATGGATCCGGGATCTTATTCCGCCCTACGGTGGTGATATCCCAGGATCTCAATCCCACTCCGATGTGGTGAGGAAATCAAGCTTAGGGTTGAAGCAAGATAGAGCTGGTTCATTGTCACTTTTCAAGGACTCATGTCCGAGTAGAATTATTCGTAAGGGTTCATCGGATCACGTTGAAGCCAACCCCACTGCGCTTTCAGAGAGAATGTCAATCGGTAAGAATTCATTTATTGCATGTATTGTTCTTCCCAAAGGTGCACAACCATGGAAACTTGATGATGTGATTTGTAGAACCTCACATTTTTGGGGGTTTTCTAATGGGAAATGTGTTTCTCTTGGTCGAGGATTCTTTCATTGTCTTTTTCCATCTGATGAATTGAAGATTCGTGCATGGAGTATTGGAACTCTATTTATGAAACCTGGTTGGCTTCATTTGCTTGAATGGTCTATGGATTGTAATGTCTCGCATGCAAGAAATGCATTTTCTAAACTTTGGATTCGTCTTTATGGACTCAATTGGGTCCTCTGGCATCCAAAAATTTTGTATGACTTTGGCATGGAAATTGGAACTCCGATTCGGCTTGACAAGGAGACTAAAGATGTTAGATTTGGTCACTTTTCTAGGATGTTGGTGGAGGTTAATCTTAGCTCCACTTTGATTGACAAGGTAACCCTTTCCACCCCTTGTGATAAAATTCAAATTGATGTTGAGTGTGAAAAAAGCCTCTTTTCTACAATGTATGTATAGTTGTTGGACACTCTTTAGATCTATGTCGGAAGAATGTTTCTTGTGAGGAATGTGGGGTGAAAGGTCATTCAGCAGCCCTCTGTCATAGGAAGTCCAAGGTGAAGGACTTGACATTGTCAAATCCTACTACTCATGATGGTGATTCACATAATGAGCCAGTTCCTAATACTGTGAAAGGGTTGCTTCTTGTTGTGTCTCCAAAGAATGCTCAGAGTGGACCCTCTAACACTCGGCTTGATTCAGTTGAAGACACTCATATACGGTCCCCGGGATTGGTGAACCCTGATACTTCTCAGGTCAATGTATCCAATCAGATTGATGTGCAACAACATGTGGATTGTCAACAAGAAATCCAAAATCTTTTTCAGGTATCTGAATTACCCGAGAAATGGAGAAATGTTTCTGCGGATGAAAAAGAGAATGTCGGTACCCCGATTAGGACCTCGGGCAGTGGTGCTCATGCATCCTATAAGGATGCCATCTTAAGTGGCCAGCCAAAGGTTCCTAATAGTGAGGGTCTCCTCTCTAGGAGGATACTACATAAGGATTACTCTAATGCTCCTAGAACTGTGTCTACCAGATCGTCGTCCAAGGCGTCAAGGAAAGTGGATACAGATATCTTAAAAATCTTCAATCGAGAGAAGTCCCAATCTGAGTGGGAGACTGCTGGTGACTCTGATTATGGAAATTATATGTCTTATTATGATCTCTAGACTTGTTCTTGGTGGTTGTGGGTTTTTCTATTGTTTGTCCCCATTCACTTCTCTATTGTACTTTTTTATTTCTTCTTAATAAATGGTCAGAAGCGTTGCTTCTGGCTGGACTTGTTTGGTAAAAAATAAAAATAATAATAACTATAATTTATTAATTAACTTCCTTTTTATTTTTAACTGTTATTTTTTCGTTCTTTACTGTGCAGGTTCAAGAAGATTCAAAAATACATCTAGGTTCTTCCAACGAATTAATCAGAAGTTAGTTACAAGGGAAAAGGTAGAATGATGGGACCTTTAGTAAAAAGTGCATGTGTGTAGAAGCGCTGCTAAATTAAAACTATGTTGGTGGAAGAAAGCGGTGACGGTGCAGCAGATGACTGCGGGTTTAAAAAAAGAGCAGCAGTACGATGATGGGAGGACTTTTTCATGGGGACAATAATTGGACAACTTCACACATCAGAGTATAGTAGATCCTTAGAGGAGATCCTGGAGAGTCATTTTCTTGGAGATCCAAGGAGAATAGTAGGCAACACTATATTTAAAATGGGAGCTCTCACTTTCCTCTATATTTTCTCAATTTTTATTCTTGTAACCAAATGATTTATTTTCTGAATAATGAGCATGAAAGTGAACTCAATAAATTGAATCTAGGTAAATTTCTAGTTCTACTAGTTAATTCTTGTCTTCCTCATCACTTTCATTTTAATGAATCCAGAATTGATCGGTGAGATAAATTCTGAATTCATACAATTTCTTTGTACCACATAATATCAATTTTTAATTCTAGGATAGTTTGGTCTGAATGACCGTGGATGCAATTTCTAAAAGTTTTAATTCATAAAACTTCATAACTCATGGCGAGTTTGTTTTTTTGTCTTGTTCAATGAAAAATTCTCACAACCGAACATTCTTGGAGTGGCAAACTCCAAGATTACTCAACCTGAGTGATTTATCTCTTGGTGAAGGAAATAAGTTGTTCCTTTTTTTAGTGGTATGTCACAATAAAAATTTAAGTGATTAGGAATTATTTCAAAACCATTAGAATATAGTTTTTCCTTGGGCATTTCATTCTGATTGTTTATATATCAACATTTTATTTCTTAGTTGCTTATTTCTTTTAGGCAATTTCTTTTTTCAGTATAGTTAGATAAAAATATTCAAAAAAAATTTTTTGTGTCTCTTTATTTCCTTATAAAAACAAAAATAAAAAAAACATAAAAAGTAAAATATTATAAAAAAGGAAGTTTACCCCACTGCTGATAATAGTGGGGTGTTTTTATGAAAATTACAAAAGTTTTGGCCACTTTTACCTTCCTTATGGGCTCGACCCTACTCTACTATATACAGTAGTTTGTAGGAAAACTAAAATTTTAAACTTTTGATCGAATTCAATAGAAATTGTACGAACAAACAACACCTGAATGACACCACAGGTATGAAACGGTTTAAAAATGTTATGAAAGGTTTTAAAGTACCAAAGGTGCTACCTACCTTAGGCTAGACCATTAAGAAATCATGAACATTGACCCCATAACCAGGTCACACCAACAGAAATTCACTAGGCTCAAAATCCTACCATATAATCCATTTCTAAAAAGGAAAATCCTACAAAAAATTATCACACTTCTGTTCCAAGGAAACTCAATGATAGATTTAAATCACCCATACATTAGGGTTAAAATTGGGGAAACCACTATAGGTTCCATTTTAAACCCATTTCACTTACTCACCTTTAAAATTTTAAACAACTAAAAGATTTAATTAAAAAAATAAATTATCATTTAAAAAACACTAGGTACTTGATTTTAACCAACTCCCCTAGGAAAAAATAAGCAAGTCTCACTAAAATTTCTTTTTAAACATTAAAAACTTTTTGGAATATCTTCACAAATAATAAATTTAGAATATAAATTCTTTTTAACAAAAAAGTCATCTTATGAGGGACCCATTAAACCAACTTGGGTTCTTCTAAAAGCAACCCAATAGTAGTTGTTTAACCATAGGAAGCATGAACACTCATAACAGTTCATCTCATAAAACCATGCCTCAATTGACCTACTTGGGTCCAATTGAGCATTTTTAAAATCAACTAATTTATTTTAGTTCAAAATTAATGGATTTCACATTTATAACCATTTCAAGATATACCACATGGTCATATATATCATGGTTTATTAATATGGGTGTCCATATACCAATATGTAAGGTTCCCATACACTTTACAGATCAGAATATGGCACCCATTTAATTAAAACCAACTCACTTTAAAATCTAAACCATAGTAGCCTTTACATTTTTACAATGGTCAATATAAATATAAAAAAAATCTCACAAATAAAAAAGATAGGATAGGTCAAATCCATCCTAAAACCAAGTCAACCCACAACCTTCTCCTAAATTCGTGACTATAAAAATCAATAGTCACAACATAACTAGAGACACTTCCTATTTCCCATTCAAAAGTCATGTCTAGGTCAAGTCTCTATTTCATTCCATTTTATTTTCATTTAATAGTCATTTATTTAAATGAATTAACTGATGGTCCACAAAGTTCAGATCCATGAGGGCCTATAAAACCTCATGAAAAAAAATTTGATTCCTATATAATTCATACCATGTCTCATTTATTCTACTTTAAACAAAAGTGTAAAAAGGTGCGTCATTTCCCCATTCATAAGGGCCCATACACCTTATGAATTGAAATATGACATCACATCTTTATCCACCACACAAGGTCTATCACAATGGCAGAAAAAACTATCACAACACATATCACAACAACATGTAATAAGTAATGAATCCTAAATGGCATGGCATAATGAATGGGATGTGATTTCTAGTAATTTGTTATATGATGCATGATATAGAATACCCTCATATAATAAGGTTGAAACTAAAATAGAACCCACAATTGCATCAATAATAATATCATAAATCAAGTGTGTCACCCAATGGTGAAATCAAATCAAATTTAATAGTCAAAATACAAAAAATAGCAATTCCATTCAAGGTAATTTGTATTCTACCTATAAGCAGGGAATCAAATCTAGGGCACATCTTTTTAAAAAATTCAATTTCTTTTATATCCCTATCTATTATCACCAAATAGTAAGTCAAAATAGAAAAGACCCCCTCTGATACCACTTTGTAACATCCTGGACTCGAAAACCCCTCAATAGTGCCCCAAGCCTGGTTGGCCACAAGGCCTCAAACGCATCTACTCAAACACAAGAAGATGTTGACTAGTAGTGAGGGACTAGGTGACTCATTATAGATACTATTCCCTCATTACCAGAGTATATCAGAGTGGAAGTCAAAAAATATAGATAGTTGAAGTAGTAAAATAAGAAGACAAAAAATAAATAGCAGGAATAAATAACAATATCAAAAGATAACTCATATAAAATGATGCAGATGATACATGTATCCAAAAAACAACCAAAACAGATACATGAAAGTACAATATAACACACGTTTCCATAATGAAAAAACATAAAAAGGTCATAATAGCATCACAAGACTCATATTGGTATCATTCCCCCTACTCCAAAGTAGTGATCAGCAACCAGTGTTAGAAACCTTGCCCATGTTATCATCTGAAGCCATATCATCTGTTTGGATCCCCAAGGAGGCCCAAATAGTGTGTGAGAAAAACATCTCGGTAGGTAACCACCAATATGTCTATATAGTTCTAAGAATACCAAGTATTATTCTAAACAATTGTAATTAATCAGTAATGTACATTTCAATTCCCATGGAATATGTCTATAGCAATAAGTAATACTAAAGAGCCTCTCAAGGCTCCCTAGAACAAGTTTTAGCACCTACAAAGGTAGCTATAAGCAAGGTAAACAAGTAACATGGCCTCACTGTATATCCATCCATATCCTATCCACATGAAATTTCCATATCCATATCTCACAGCCTTACTTTACAACCATGCATGTTATAAATTCCATCGTCATGTCATATGTCAAGTATCAGAACACGAAGGTCTGGGTCCAAGGTGTTAAGAACCAAGGCATCTTCGTTGAGTCCCAGGATCGTCTCGGTGGAAACATGGTATAGGCACTGGTTGGAGTCCATGGAACATGTATACCAACACGTCCTATGCGAGTCTAATAAAAATGAATCCAAGGGGTAGAAGGCCTAAGTCATCCCATGGAATCAAGACCTAATGGGAATACTCTACCCAAGGAATCCACTACCGTGTTCGAGATCCATTGAGAGTCATCCATGGAATCTATACAATCATCCATCCATACAAAACTATGATTTTGAAACATTATACATGAGTATATCCACTCATGTAATACATTTAGATTTCATCATATAACTTGGGTATACCCACCCATTTATCACCACTCACAACTAAACATTTAACACGGGTATACACACACATTCATAAATTACAAAAAAAACCTACAAGTATACCCACTCATTTAACTAATTTCCATTTAATCAATCTAATCTAGTTAGACATGTCATATCAATATGGAATAAATCATGGAGTAAAAACATATCCAATAATATATTCAAGTTCCAATTTTATCCATTTAGTCAAAAGCATCAACATGTTCTGGAGTTATCCCATGATATATTCCTTTAATTTATATCAATTCATTTATTTAATATATTCCTATAAGAAGGAAAGCTTCAATTCACCCCATGGGTGGTTCAATATAAAATTAATAGGGTAATTCCAATTGGTATTCCAAATGGGTGACCATGGTTCAGCCAACGGATACCAATGCATCATAACATAACCTAAGGTCAACCCTTACAAGGTTTATTTCAACTATTTTAATTAAGATATTAAAATTTGTGGTCGTGCTGAAAAGTCTGGCAGGTGGCGTAACGACTAATAACTCTAAAATTCACAAAACACCAAAATGTATATACCACCAACCTTAGCTTGGGTAGAGTGTCCATCCAGCATCAAGTCCAAATTCTTCCCAGTTTAGGGGAAGACTTAAGAACATGTGAAGATCGGTAAATTAGGGCATATGATCCTAAATCCAAATAGCAAAATCGATAGCTAGAAGAATCAAGAAAGCATAAAAAGGAATTTATATCTTAATGATGTGGATCCAAGGATTCAAATTGGGCTTGAATCATATATCAGATGAAGAACCAAGATGAAATCCTAGTTTAGACTCCTATGGGAGCTTCAAATGTTGAGAGGTTTTGTGCGTTGGGTGAAAATGTATTATTAGATTTTAAAAAAAATATTTAAATTAAAACATTAAATTTTTCCAAAATTACAGGGTTATGCATTTTAGGTTCACAGTTTACTAAACTGTGCGCTAACCATGCACAATTCCTAAAGTCCAACAGTTTCCCTCACAGTTTACCTGCTTGATTTATAAACCATGCAAAAACCATGTGACAAAACCTCTATCAAAGTCTACTAAAACTGCAGAGCCTACCGCACCATCATGTGGATCTTCTCTCATGGTGTCCTCAAATTAAACGTCTTGTATTCCCCTCATGTGCAGCCTCTCGCAGTTTAGTCAGACCATGCGGCCTATCCCACATGGTTTGTACTAATTGTACGCCAGGCTAAAAACACCCCAAAACCTTGTTCCAGGCTCCAAACAAGCTCTAGACACCTCCAAAACACCTATGATCAAGTGGGTTACTCATATTAGGCCATATCTAAGCATTAAAATTTAAAATTAAGGGGTCCATACCTCATACAAAAATTCATGTTCTTACAAATCCTCAACTACCCCATACAGCGCTTTTGATAAAGACCTGACTTCCCAACTCCCCCAGTTACCCCTGTCAGTGTCATGCCCTCATCTTTGGCCCCCACAACCACCACCATTGTAAATTATATGATATACACATCTAGTGGACCATCACTAATTAGTTTGGCTATTAGTACGATGGTCACTTCATCCATCATGACTTCAACTCTAATAGTCACCTTCAGTGGCACCTCTAGGATTATCTCCACCACCGCAACTCTTTTTTCCAATCTGTTCATAGGCCTCTCCTTGACCCCCTCCATCAAGGTCACATTCTCAGGGGTCTATTCTATTGGAACCCCTATGGTTGTCCTAATATCCACGATCTCCTTGGAAATTATCGCTGGGAGAGTAGCATCTTCCATCACCACCTCATCCCCAAGCACTGTTTACACAAGAATTAGTCCCGGTGGATGAACCCCAAGAACCACTCAAACTTCCATTCCAAAATTCACCATTAAAGAGTATAAAGTAAAGGAAAAATTTAAAAGTTGACAGAAAAGGAAGAGACTTACTTGAATTGTACAGTTCAACAAAGATATCCAAGAGGTTCATAGGTAGTTATGTGGGCAAGGTTCCCTCTATGGTCGATGCCTCGATTGCAAGCTCTGATGGTTGGATGCTCACTGCTATAGTATCAGGAATAGACCCAACACTCACCCCTTTATGGTTTTAGGTTCACTCTCCCTTTGCATTAGGCTCATTATGGACTTACCCCTCTTTTGTGATCTCTAATTCCTATAAAAGTGAATAAAGGAGTTAGGTAACAGATTTAAAGAATGAGTGATTCCCAAATCATATGAGGTCAGAGTGTTTATATAATTTCTAATATAATTTCTCTCCCCATTTAGGATATTATAGGGATAATTTCCCAAATACTCTCTTTATTCATGTACCTCGGTTATACGAGTAGTCGTGTGACCCGTAAGAGCAGTTGAGTAGAAGAAATTCCCATCAGCTTCCTTACATGATCGGTTATGGGGAGTATCGTACCCAAGTATTAGATCACATCCTTTAGAATTGCCATATATTTCATTACCTCACCTTGAGGATCATAAAAGATTTTCTTTGTGTGTCCAAGCCTAGTGAGGTATATTCCATAAGTGTTGAGGTATTTCCACACCGCTTGAGGGGTGGTGACCTGCTTGTGAAGCCCTCAGGTCTCCTAGGAATCGAGAAACATGGAATTTCTAGGAAATTTTAGGTGACATAACCACTTCCCTGTGCCTTGAGAAACATTCCTTAGTACCTCACCATTGGGTTACCCTTATTCCCATGACCACTTTTCCAAGAGCGTTGAACCTGCTATTGTAGCTCCTCTCCCCGTGGCTCCCCCATGTGTCAGGCTAGGGACTATTGACCTAGTTATTACTACACTACCCACTAGGACATCCCTCCCTTTATAACATTCTTATACCACCAATCAACCTCAGCACCATGGATATGGGGCATCTACTTCATTGCACTGAGTGGTTTGAAGCCCCAACATCTCCCCAAGATACATTCTCTCCCAGCTTAGCAAGTAATTATGAGTGAGTCCATATGTGGTGGTTAGCGGCAGCATCTCATTCTGCATTTTCACATCCTCATGCATAAACATCTGCAAGATCTACCTCATAACCAAATTTTTACATTCATGGCTCACCTCTATGTATACATTCAGTATTATCCACTTCAGACATATGAACTTCCTTTTGAATGAAGGTGGATTTTTCAGTTTGTATATTGGCTTGAAATCAAACCTCGCCACTAGTAACCAACCTCAGAAGTCCAGAATGTATAATATATACTCAATTCTCTATACACCATCATCGGTCACTATCCCTGTTGGAAGGGGAAACATATAGAACCTAAAATGATCTTCCAACCCAACCTTCTCTGGTATGTCCATCAAGTCCAAAAATAGTGAGTGACTCCCAACAATTTTCATAATTTTTGGTCAAAAGTTTTTTTATAGGAGGATAGATGGGGTTTGGGTACTAATATCCCCCATGTGTGTAGTCACCTGACTATACAGGAAATGGAGTGGCCCACACATTCATAGCAGGTTCTTTCCTTCACTAATGTGGTGAAGCACCTTGTATAACTTTTCCAATACCAGGATATCCAAATTAAGGAACTTCCCCATCACTAGAATCACCACCATAATAAAGGTTCTTGGCCGCATACCCATATGTTCATCCATAACCAGGAGAATCCAGCAACAAATTAATGTAGAAATTAACCCCTCTAGCCGGACTGCTATAGATTCACCCTTAATTTTGTATCCCCACAACTACCACATTATTTACTCTAATATCACTAGGTAGGATTTCCCCTTTCCTCACTAGTATGACCTAGAGAATGTTAGTGGCCTCCCTAGTAACCTCTTTATTGGTTCTTCCACTTAATTTGGTTCCTTTGCGAGCTTATTCAAGAAGTATCCATACCATTTCTTATATGGTAGGTTAATAATCCTTATTATATCTTCACTTGTCTCCTACACCAGACACAACAACACCCTTACTAGTGATTTCATCTACTCCTAGTCCTCCCAAACATTCTCTATGATGAGGAAGTTATCATACATCACCCCTTTTATTGGGATATTAGAAATATAGTGAAGATACCATAGGCTAATTCTATCCTTCCCATAATGAGGATAAAAAGTATTAGTCCCTAGTTACCACCTGTTTATCAACTTGGACATGATTTTCTAATGATGGTAAACCTGAAACTGTGAGGCCCATGCTTCCTTTTATATCCCCACTCGCTTCTGCACTGACTAAAATTCACATCATGGTGCACACACCCAAAAGGACCAGGCCCATTCATCGGTAAAATTTCCACCCTAGCACATGTCCTAGTTATCATTCCATCCTTTGAGGAGACTCTCTAAACCCATTTTTATAATTGTCTCATACAGTGGGGGATATTCCCTTTCCTCCAAATTATCCCCAAAAATATTATTGACGTGGTTCCAAAGAGTGTTTTCTATGATTGATGAGTATTACTTCTATATATGTAATTTAGTAGCCTTGTGCCATTGGTACTATCACAGTATACTCATGAACTAGTATACTTCTTTCAATGTATAAAGTATCCTATATTAACCTGAAAACATATAGAGGAGGCCTATTTCATAATGGGTACTCCCTTTAATCCATAGTCTTTAGTGAGAAAAGTGATTCATGGTCTAAGGTGCTTCAAAATCTCTCCCCAATCATTGTATTCCCAATGATTTATTCCCTACAGAAGCGGCCATTTGTTCCAATGACATAGTTGTTTTTTATTCAAGTTTGTGGAGGTCGTTCATGGAGGTTGTTCACAGAGTTCATTCTAAAATATTAGGTTTGTTGTGTCTAGTTTTCTGATAATTGTTCGTGGAGATAGGATCGAGGAGATGGTGAGCTTCATGAGGGATGGGGATCGAGATCAAAAATCACTCACATAAGATGTGAGCTTCGCGAAAATAGTGCACTGGGTTTTATATTAACAATATTTTGGTATCTCATCTCAAGGGCCCCTCTGATATTTATAGGTGTACAGAAAACCTCAAGATTCATAATTATCATTGTGAGGTGACTATCCCAGATAGACTACACGATTGAGCTTTACAAATGAGAGTGAATTGCCAATTTTCAGCAATTATCCCTCAAAATTTGACCTTCCTTTTCTATATCGGCTCCCATTCTAAGTTGGGGCATTTATTGGAGCCAAAATACATGATTAATAGGAATGGTCAAGGAAGTAATGGATGATTCAGGATGAATCCAATCCAAAATGACCCAAAGAACCCTCAAAGGGTCTGGTTCTCAGAACTAATGAGCTTCATAAGAAGTCATATCTCGCCAAGATCTTTGGTAAATGAATTCCTTCATGAACACATGAATACTTGACTATAAATATTCATACAACAACATTTAGAGTTTTAGAGTCCATCATGAGCATGTGAAGGGTTGGCGGTGATCTTGGTGAATGTGACTCTCAGTCTTGTGTAGTCGCACCCACTCACTAACCTCATATACCTTCATGAAGGCCTACCATATTCATGAAACCAATTGCCTATAAATGACCCACTTATTAAGAATTTTTAGGTGAGATCCCCTAACTTTCTACTTTTGAAATCACTCTTGATTCATGATCCTCCTAAGATTAGTGAACCAAAGAGAAAATGGATCACTGAAGGTATCTAGGCTTTATAAAACCTCATTCTTATGTTCTTAAGATCCTACACCCCAAGTGGAGATTACTTTCATATGAAGGAATATTACCTTAATAGGGGAAGAAGTACCTCAATTTCACTTGAGGCTTCATGAATTATTCACCTTCATGAATCACTCCCCATTTGAATCAGGACATCCCTTTGAGGTAAGGTCACCATGTTTTGGGAATCATACTGATTCACGAAGTCCATAAACTCTATTAAGACACCAAAACTCAAAATTTCACCCATAGAAAACCTACAATATTCACAAATCACCTTTCCTAGGATTCTCCATGGTTCTATCTATTTGCTGACAACCCTTCAAAAAGGTTGAGTGCCCAAGGCCCCCACACCAATCTAAGAATGGTCCATCTGTACCCACCAACCTATTTCTTATAATCAATGGTGTCATAAACCATTTTTATTTTAATCATAGGGATATTAATGGGGACCTCATGATTGACCACTCCTCCATGGAAGAGCCAACGCCTTACCCCTCCTAAAGGCGCATGGGTGGTGGTCAAGTAATCCCTAGGGGTAAGAATTGAGTCCCTAATGTCTGGGATTCATGACCTCAAACTTCCCAATTACATTTCCAAGTTTTATGATGTTAAACTGAACAATCCTCAACACATGACGTAAAACTATATCCATACCCTATATGATGAACACAGGATTCCCTATGCATAATCATCATGGAAACCACCCACTCTTTCCCTGAGTCCCACACCTTTACACTAATGGAAAATTCTATGCACAAGCCCCAAACCATCCCTCATTGACTCTCCTTTTATGACACGAGCAACCTAACCACATGACATTAAACTACATGGATTGATCCTGTCACACAACCTTAGACTTTTCCATTGAACTATGTGTATTTTATACCTATCATCTAAATAGGCTACATAGGATGCCTCTCTAAGGTTCAATCCTAATAATAGTAAACACATGGTGTTCCCTCCTAAGGATGCACAATATGGATCAACCTCAAGGGGAAGTTGATCCATCCATCTCAGATTCTCCCCAAGGGGTGTTCTGAGATATTAAATCAGGTGTGGAATATCTTCCATTTTAGGGACACACCTCCCAGATATGCCTCTATAGGGAATTAATATCCATTGGTAAAATCAGGTGTGATGTATTCTATCATAGGGACACACCACCTAGATCCACCTCTAAGGGGAATTCTGATTCTTTAGTAAACTTATGAGTAACATATTCCCGCATAGGTAAACATCTCCCATATCTTCATATATGGAGATTCATGATCTATTTGTAAAATCAAGTGTGACATATTTTTTCCTAGGGACACACCTCTTGGATCCACCTCTATAGGGCATCCTGGTCTATTTGTAAACTCAGGAGTGACATATTCCCCCATAGGGAAACACCTATCAGATCCACCTCCATGGGGTGTCCTGATCCATTTGTAAACTTAGGTGTGACTTCTTCCCTCTTAATGAACCACCTCCCAGATTTGCCTCTACAGGGCATCCTAATCCATTAGTAAACTCAGGTGTGACATCATCCCTCCAAGATATACTCCTCCTACATACTACTCCATGGGGCATTCTTATCAAACCATCTTGTCCCCACAAGACACTAACCATGTGCCCATCTCCACAGGATGTTAAAATCATGCCCCAATCTATCTTAATAAGAAATTTTGATCCATCTCCACAATATGTATAAATTTTGACCTAACCCAAATTCTCACTCCATGAAATAAACATGGTATGCCTCAGGTAAAAATCCTTATAATAAATACACTCTAGGCATAATTACCTTGTGATACACAAGGGATGTCTTGAGTTCTATGCCTAAGATGCCTCATACGAGATTCCCTCCTGAGAGGAAGATTCATGGGTGACCAATGCAACCAACATACATACATTCCCACTGATTCCAAATGTGACTACTCTCCAGAACCAAGTTTTCTTCCCTATAAATACAGAAGTAGTGTAATTAATTGGTGTCCACAAAGTGATGTCCTAGAGAATGAGTTCCATGAACATGACTCAAATCTATGAGTGATACAGGGACTTGGAAACAAGATCCAAGGAGTAATCCATGGAAGGAGGAACCAACATCCCATCATCTAGTATTGATCAAGGAGTATAAATAACCATTGATAGTGGTGAAATATACCTACATTTAGAAATTAGGAATGTGGGGAAACAAAAAACAAGGTGTTCATTCATGCCAATGCATAGGTAGTCCCTTTAGAAAGAAACAGAAAAAATCCTTTTTAGCCTTTCAAAGATTTCCCTAATGATAAAATTGAAAGCCAAAGAGGTTATAGGCCAACATTTAAGGTTAATAGTCAAATATTAAAAATTTATCAAGAACCATTTCAAGAAGGGTGTGTTCCTTACTCAAAATTCAATTGATTCAAAGTCTCTATCAAGATCCAAATGTTAAATGAAGTTCTAGTTGGGAGGAAACCCAAGATAGGTTCCATATGTTAAATATATTTTTGGAAGACTAGGGAGGTTTTTTAGCTTAGGAAATAGGTTAGAAGTTATTAGTCAAAAGATTTAAAATTGGCCTAATTCACATCATATAAAATATACACGACATGAATATGTTGGGACTGGTAAAATTAAATTTTAGTGTTTACATGCCGTTATTTATTTACACGATATGAAAAACACATGATGGCTTTATAATACATGATTCTAGGGATCACGGGATCCCCCCCCAACTAAGCATAAGCCTCCCTCCCTCTCCCATGTGATCACTCACCATTTCTCCTCCCTTCCTCTACTTGTTCCTCTTTGAGTTGATATTACAACTCATTCCCCTATGTCCCCTTCCTTCTCATTCCTGGAATCATCATGATCCCCACCAAAACCACTAGTGACTCATCCTCTAAACTTGTGTCCCAATATTAAGACCCCACTCTACCCAAATCCTCAGTATTGTATCCTCAACTACCACACATAGATCATTCCTCGTCATCATTTTCATCCAAATATGCCACTCCCACAACCTCTGAAAATACTCTATCTTCTTCCAAAAAATCCCAGGATTATTCTTAACACCTACACCTACAACCCTACCTAAAATTTTCCACTCTTGAGCATCAGGTTATCGTGGTCCATCTTCAGGCCAATCCCATGAGTAATAACAAGTCTCTTGACCTTGTCATTCATGATAAGATCCTCGGGGCATGAGGATGTCCTAGTTCTAATTGGATGAATCAACCACTCTTGAATTACTGAGGTATGTGAGGTTAAATACCAAGTTCTCTCCCTTGATTTCCTATCCAATTTTGATCTGTCCATCATGCACGTTACATTCAGACTTGGAGTTCGGCCATGGGAGCTCGTGATGGGTGTGTTCACGGTTATAAAACGATTGTATTCTTTGATGTTTGTTTCTTCTCTAGTATTTCAAAACATGAGGCTAGACCCAAGAAAGTTGGATGAGGAGAGAAGTAGAGAATTTATATCCCATGACCCGTAGATTTTTTATGATCCACATACAATTTATAGTAAACAACTACACAGTGTCACCCAGTGGATTATTCATTGGGCCTTGTCCCATGCCTAGCTAACTAGAAAATATTCTCAGGGAGACATCTTCTAGTTAGAGTTTATCATATTATAATATACCATGGGTAGTATTTCCATCAACATGGCCCACTTGTTATTACTTTAATATTATTCCCATGAAAGGAGTGATTATGATACATTAATAGGGGATTATCCATCACTCATCAAGAATGAAATCTCAAAGTTTTCGATATCGCTTAGACCCTAACCTTTATGAGGAATATGGAGTCCATTGACTTAATATTTCTCCAAAATATGGGGATTATATATAATATGGGGTAACTACACTTGGGTCTCCAAGTATTTGGAGTATTTTTTTGAGGCTCCATCTCATCATGATCCTGCCCCACATGCTCCCACTCATAAAGAACTTGTACCTCTTTCCCCATCCCCTACTTCCTCCACTGCTCCTCCACCCACAACTGCACCACCCAATTCCCATTATGCACTTATCCCACCATTTTCCTCATACATATATACTGTTCTCTATTGTATTATAGAGAAAAAGAGACAATATTTCCATCATTTTAGTATCCCTTATGCAGATCCATCCCAATTTACTAACACTATACCACTATCAGACACTATATCTACCCACAAACCACCTTATTTCATAGACCTAGCTTCAACATCCATTCCCACTCAATCATATAACCATGTAGATTTTCCTCTAGAGTTTATAGACCTATCTTCCCAACCATATTTTTTGACAAATAAATTCTGATGGAGAAAGGTCCCCACCCAACCTTCAAATTCAAGGTGCCTCTCATAGATACCACTATCAAACATTTTACCCCAGTATGGATCAGCACATCCCCTACACTTGTGGTGATTGATCCTATATCTAGCACCATGAAACCTTCTATGGTGTTTGATCCACCTACCCCTGCCTCCATAGTTTTCATATACATGGTGAGGTAGATTTAGGTACCCACTGTTCGAGAGGGGACATCTGATTCTGATAGATACGAGTCTTCCTACACTGTTTAGTCTTTCCCTTGCATACCCCTTCTCCGTTGTACTCTATTTTGAGTTTATTTTTTTTACTCTCTATATTTATAGTTCTCAAATGTATCATGGATGAGATATGATTTTTTCCTACATATATTACTTACATTATCATTCTTGCTTCTACATTAATTTATATATATCTCGATCTACTTCATCTTCCATAGTTATCTAGAACTCTATTACACTAACATATGGCCTCCCACGTGAGGTATTTCTTTTAGTGGATGAACTATAGGGATGAATCTAGGAGATCCATATCTAGACAGTACAGTAGTCTCCTTCATGACCCGCACTAATACTCCAATTGACACATGAGTCTTTGGTTAGCCCATTCATGAGGTGGAAAACCATTCCAAGATCCCCCATTAGCTTGACGATATAGATAAAATTTACCGAAAGAGGTATATGAAATCTGATTCAATAGACCCCTACACCTGATATTTTTCCATCATTTCAGATTACCATGTATTTTTATCACTTTAAGGGAGGAAACCCATATTTTTTCTGCTGATTCATTAGGATTTTTTATTTATTTTTACATATTCAGAGTTCATTTATTTCACCTTTTTAATCTACTCCTTTCACTATGATATGCCATGCTCTTAATTTATGACTATTGTGTACAATTGATGCCTTTTTTCATTCATTTTTGTCATATCTTGTGTATTGATTGATTATCTAATGCTGGTATGTTTCTTTCTAACAATTTTTCTAGGACACCACATATACCTTTGATATCCAACATTTTTTCCCATGGAATGATATTTATTATATGGATATCTTGATTACTTACTTTATATTCATAATTTCAATCTCAAGTTTTTCTATGTTATTATTTTTTTCTCTCCCACATCAATATCTAAAACAGTGGGGAAATGTTTCTATTTTAAGTTTGGGGAAGAAATTACCAAGAATTATTATGTTGGAACCTAGATTATTTCTTGTTTTCATTATTCTTGGAAACAATTTTCCTTAAAATAATCATTTAACTTTAAATATCATTACACCCATTTAAATAAAAGAAAATTTTTAGTTGGAAAACATTGAAATCTATTTTTATTCTTGATTATAATTTTAGCATGATTGCTAAGTTCAGAAATTTACTTTGGATTCTCGTTTCTTTCAATTTATTTTTATTGACTTATTACTAGTTATTATGCCCTGAGTGATTTCTCTAGTTTTGTATTTCCATTCCTGATAGGATTCTGAACCTATATTGTCATATCATTTTTGATCATTTTTTTAGAGATACATGGAGCATGTAAACCTATCAAAACATGAATTTAAATCTTATAAAGGCCATGACTGAATAAATACACTATTAAAATTAATTATGTAATTTTTTATGGTCCATTTATCCTAAAACCCTATAGTAATTGTATCCTTCTTAATCCCATATAATCCATAAATTAACTTGTTAGGATTAATCCATGTTACAAAACCATTTTATCCCATCATACAATAATCTATATAATTTCATGATTATTACTTGAATAAGTGTGGGATACACGGTCATTACTGATGGATAAGGGATGATTACTATTAAAGAGATGTATGGTGAATTTATCAAATGATCTATAAAAAGTGGTCCATAGTTCTTCTGATATACCATTCATGCTTATCCTATTTAAAAAATAAAAAATAATAAAATAAATAATAATATGGGTTGTGTTTTAGGAAGGTCAAAAATAACTATTACTAGACTGATGAATCTTATGATGGGTCATTTGTGGTTAAGTGATGGATGTGAGATCTAGTCAAGGAATGACTTTCAAAATAAAATAATAAAATAAATTTCATACTTTCATTGCAGTTTTATGACACATCCACAGAACTACCTGGAGATTTTGGGAGTGTGAATATACCACTTTATGGAGGATATTTTTCATTTAATTATTCTTGATGATCACATATTATTCTTGATAATTTACCCTCCTTTTTAGATTTATTTTTATCATCCACCCATCATCCCTTAGCTACAGAGTCATTTGAACCTTATTGATGAAGCCTTGATGGTTAATTGTGTGAATATATTTATGGAGTGGATATGTTAGAACCAATTAAATCCTATGGTTTGAAACATGTATTCAAAATATGATCATAACTTCGGTATCATTTTACATTGAGTAATGAGAGAAAAATCATGGTAAGGTAAATTGGAATAAGGGAATATATTCTGAATAATAGTTAATAAATTATAATTAAAGGAAAAAAGGATCTGGATAAGGAACTTAACCATGATGGGATACTGGTTTTCTCTATGTGAGTAATTTTTTAGGGCTTACTTTTTCCTTTAACACACAGTTTTATTTTCTTGGTTGTAATGCACATTTCTTGTTAAAAATTGTTTAATCTAGAATCTTTGTTGAGATGATTTTTTCTTGAGGATAAGAAATTGTTCATGTTTTGTGGATTTTGATATGATAATTATGTGTGTGTGTGTGTGTGTGTGTTTTGGATACAACTTTTGAAGATCTATTCATACTTTATTTTATAATTCATTGGATTTTGTTTGGTTCTTTCTGGAAATAAGAACTCAATTATCAAAATATCAGCTACTATAAATTCAACAATTTCCATTATTACACATCATGAAACCTACTCATGACATAAATTATACAACCACATGACCACACAAAGATTAATTCTAGAAAATAAAACTGGTACAAGACACGAATCCTCCAGGATAAAGAAATACACTATGTGAATACATTACATGACATGAAATTTTTGAATTCTGAACATGTCAAGAATTCATTCCATGAAATCTGGGAGATATAAGATTTCTGAATATTTTTTGTGGATTTGATTGCACGATGTAAATTTATATTACACATCATGAATGTCTTGAAGGATAAGTCATTTAAAGAAAACTCACAATGTGAAATATTTAAATGTCGTGAGATCTACGGGCTTATATATATACCAATGCTCAGTGAGAGATAAAAAAGAACGGCCACACTTTTTCTTTCATATATGTTTTCTTTATCCACACTTTCCACACCAACTTTTTATCCTTTTCTTAATTTATTTTCTATTCCTTTTATGATGTATAGCATCTCGTGATTCATGGATTTATTATTTATGATCCGAATATTATTTCAATTTTAATTTTAATTTCAAACTCATATTTTTTGTTCCTTTTTTTTTCTTCCATTCATGTAAGTATTTTATTGATTTTTAATTTCTCTAATCATGGATTACTTTAAGTTGAATTGATTAATTAACGTGTGATGTATGTTGTCTATTTCTTCTTTGTCTAATATCATTATTATCATGTGTGACTAGTCCTCTGGGGTTAGGGTTAAAGATTATGGGTGTTTTAATCTTAATGAATAAATAAAAAAAAATTAACTCTATAGCTAGTAATTATGTTAAGAATTATTTTTAAAAACATTCATTTGACCAACCCAGATCTGGGTGATTACAATAGAAGGTCACATACCTAGTCGGATTTGAGTCGGCTAGGGTCAATAGCCCGTGACACTTTAATCCCTTTAATCTAATCTTATTTGACCTTGTTTGTTCACTACCTATATACCAAAGAGTATTTTATAGCTTAGGTAGATCAAATTGGTTTGACCAAAGAAAATTGGTGACCTCTGCACTGCTTCACAACCTAAGACATTGGACTATCCAAAGTAATATTTAGTAATACCTTTTTCACAATCCCAGAAATTGAGCTTGATCCCTCCCTTTATTCAGAAATAATACCAAATAAATAATCCTTAGATAACCAAACCTGTGAGAGTCACGTGAGGAATCAATCTATCAGGTTCTAATTTCTAGGTCTCCGGCTTTTCCAGCTTATCTCAATGGGTTCAACCTCATTCTACCGCTATGCTATTCCTTTATATCTAGTTTAGTTTGGGAAAATTAAATTTTCTAATCATATCAACACTTGTGCAGAATCAACCACACTACTTAGGCTCCTCAATAATTTTCTTAAAATTAAGGCCCCATGAACTGAAAATGTATACATTTTAGAACATAACTCCTTGATTGTAAAAAAAATAAACTATTTGAATTATGAAGTAAATGAATCTTGGATTTTGAAATAGAAAAATTAGACATATTAATGTTTATTTCTTGATAAAGTTATCTAAAATTAATCTTATTTCTGATTTCCCTTGACTTAAATTAGATAAAAAGAAACTTTGTGATGTACTCCCAGAATGGCCCTGAAGGCCTTATTTTTATTTATTTTTGGATAATACCTCTTTTAAGGATTGAATGGGAACCCTTAGACAACTCATAGGACCAAGGCATAAGACCCATACTAGACCAAATACATGACCTTAAAGGCCTAAGACTTCACACACTTGAAATAGCCTCTCCATATCATATGTATCATGAAGGTGCCTAGATCCTCACCTCACATGGTTAGTTGAATAGAATTGCCCCATACAGAGGTTCATGGTGCCTGGTCCAGATGGAAGTTATCATACCCTCTCATTCTTCCATTCCAGTTAGCTCTACTCTAGTGGTTGCTGTTTTTTTTTCAGAATCCTCATCTGGGTCTGCTCCTATGTGGTCTGCCCGAGTTTCTTCTTGGTCTTTTCTATGGTCCAAAAATACTTGTGTCCTAAAGTACATTGGTGGCCCGAAGGCCCTAAAAGCCTAAATTCCCTGTGTCCCGGAGTCCTTTGGTGGCCCAAAGGCCCTGAGACCCGTAGGCCCAAACTGATGGCTCAATGGCCCAAATCGTATGAATAGTGTTGATTACAACATTACTTGATATAGTACTACTACAATAACCTAAAAATTAACCATCACCCAAGTTTGATCATGGGTCTCTTGGATTCCAAGAATGAGCATTTACCACTCAGGTACAGGCTCATTGGAAACATTGTGATGTAATCTAAATAACCAAGAAACAAAAAACATATTTTAAGTCATTAAATAGGTTGGTACTTCAAAAACCATAGAAAAAATTAATAGGAATTTTTTAGGCCATCTAGAATAGAAATCCTAGGATGTAAACCTTTCATTTATGTTCTAGTTGAAAATTTGTCATGATTTATATGGGGATTATTTCTTACAATTAAAAGTGAACCTCGTTCTGTTTTTATTAATTTTTTGTAAGTTTGATTAAAAATTAAAAGTAAAAAAATTATTACTTTAAGAAGTAACCATTGAGTATTTTTTTGAAACCATTAGTTCAATACATTTGGTTCAAAACATGGTATAAAACAAACATTTTCTACTCCCAAGACACTGTAATAGAATGGTATTATTGATAATAGAAATATGACCATCCAATAAATTTCTAGGGAAATGTTAAGTTAACATATCTTACCAAATTATCTTTTGGTAAAATATCTTAGAAAAACATTCTAGGTAATTAACAAAATTATTATTAGGCCTATTTTAAATAATACACCCTATGAGGTATGTGATAATATAAAAACAAAATTTGGATACCTCAAATTTTTTAGATGAAAGTATAAAATATAAGCACTATGGATAATATTGGTAAATTTAATCCAAAGGATCATGAAGGAATATTTCATGATTACTCTATAACATATAAAGTTTATATAGTTTCTAATAAAATATCAAGGATTATTGAGGAGTAAACACATTTTAAATTTGATGAAAGTGATCCAATTGATTAGAAAAATAATAAAGATAATATGTTAAGTGATTTTATTAAAAACAAGTGACCTGGACCACTTTTTGACTCTAAAGGGATGATTATTTAGAAAATGGTTTTAAAATAAAATGTCTTGAAAGGAGGGAAACCAATGAACCTAAAAGTGTACTTTCCAGAATTCCTAGAACTATAAAATACCACATTGTATATACAGTAATAGAAAACTTATATGCTGGAGTAATAACTCGAAGAAGTGTATGAAACCTTATTCAGTTATCTTCCTTTATTTCTCAACTTGAAACAAAAAATATAGAATAAGCCTAAAAATATGAAAGTTTTGTATTAGCTATGCAAGAAGTTTTAAATCAATTTAAGTGGAACATGGTTAGAGAATTATCTGATAGACCCTCTAATTATCTTATTATAGGATCTGAGTGGGAATATAGAAATAAACAAAATTATAATGGTGTGATTATTATAAATAATTATATACTTATTTCAAAAATTTATAATCAATGGGAAGGAATAGATTTTGATAAATTATTTCCTCTAGTTTCTATATTAGAATCAATTAAGATTATATTAGCTCATACATCTCATATAAACTTTAAATTATTTATTATGTATGTAAAATAATATTTTATAAATAGTTTTATTATGAAAGAATTTTATTTTGAACAAATTCCAAGTTTTAAAAATCTTGTTTTTCCAAATTCAGTTTTCAAACATACTAAATATCTTTATGGTATTAAATAGTAACATAGTTCTAGGTATGAATTTTTAAGTTCATTTATTTGGTCAAATAGATTTTATTTTAGTTTTTAAGATTCTACTTCTTCTAAGAAAACATCATCAAATTACATTTTATGTGTTCAAATATATGTTTATCATGTAGTTTTTGGCACAACCAATAAAAAAATGTGTAATTATGTTCCTAAAACTCGTGAAAAAAAAATTAAAATAAGCATGGTGGGTGATCTGAATTCCTTTATTAGATTTTAGATTTATCAAAAAGACTTTGGGAATGTATAAAATCAATAAAATATATATTTTACTAACTTAATAAAGTTATACTCAAAATTAGTAAGGTACAAGAAAATCCTATAAGTTCAAATACAATTCTTTACTTAGATAAGGCTGGAAAATTGATTGAAAACAAGTTGTATATACGAATAATGGGAAGCTTTCTCTATTTGACTTCTAGTAGACCAGAAATTATGTTTTTAGTATTATTATTTTCTATTTTTCAGTAAATTACAAAATAATATCATTTGAAATATGAAAAAATAATTTTAACATATTTAAAAGGCTATATTTATCTTTCCTTTTTTTGCAAACCTCTAATTTTAATTTAATCTCATATTCTGATTCTGTTTTTTAATTTTATATATTATATGGAAAAAGACGCATCGAAAACCTTCCACTTTATTGATAAATCACTAGTTTATTAATATAATAAAAACAACACTTAGTTTCATTTTCTACTATAAAAGAAGAATACATAGATTCTGGTAGTCATTGTGCACATGTGTTGTGTATGAAACACACATTGATTAACTTTGTATTTAATTTTAATAAAGTTTAAATAAAATGTAATAACACTAGTGTTATCATTATTTCTAAAAATCGAATAAATCATCCAAGAACAGAGAAAATATATTTTTGGCATTATTCCTTGAGAGATCACACTCAAAAAGGTGATATTTATCTTAAAATGTTTTCTATTGAAAATAAATTAGTATATATATTTACTATTGTAAATATATTTCCGACGCTTTCACTGGGGCGCGTGAATCTGTCTACGAGGACGCGCTGCTGTTTCCCCGCATTCCCACTTTCCAAAGGCGGGCGGCATTCACTCCTTATTCAGGGACGTCAGCTCCTTGATCGAAATAGAATGATGGGATGTCAGTTCTTCCTTCTGTGGATTCCTCCTCGGAACTCATCACCTAGTCCAGATCTCCCTCATAGATTTAATACGTTGTTCGTGAAACTCTTCCCAGTGCCATGTTTCCATGGACGCTGGTTAATTACACTGGTTCTGTCAAGACATTACAAAGGGTCCGGTCATGGCAGTAACCTTCAGTTAGGGGAGTAGTCACGTCGAGGCATCAGTAACGTGTCTGAACGCTGGGGAATTGGTGTGTCTATCTTTTGTCCCTTATTATAGGGATTCTCAAGGGCGCAGAATCCCGAGGCATCCCACATTGAGCGTGGGGAATCATATACCATAGGCATGTATCTGAGGTTTTCCTCATCTTCCCATGTTTAACACAGGGTATGCTGCAAGTTTAACGTCCAACGGAGATGGATCAACTTGATCAGAACACCAGTTGGAGTGGATCAGATTGAGGAACCCCTCTTGAGGGAACACTGATATCGGAGCCAGCTCGTGGGCGGCTTCCCTAATGCTGTGGAGGGGAATGGGGTGGCATGATCTCATCGGGATGTGGTGTCCCGAATAAGAATCAGGATGGATGATGGAGAATTGCATGGAGTAGAAGAGGAATGAAATGAGATCGTCATGGAGATGGCGGTGGTGATGGGCTTGAGTCTCGAAGAGACTTCCTACGTATCCCCGTGGTAGAGAATCAAAGTCCACGTAGTTCGGGATGGATGTGTGGGGCTTACACTCTAGGGTGCCCAAGGCATTGGAAGAACCGATGTGAATATGGTCGGCACGACCAGATGGTGGTGGTCTTGAACCTCGTGAGGCTTCCTACGTACCATGCCTTAACATGGATCAAAGACCATGTAGTTCAAGTTGAGCACCGGAAAACCGGCATGGAGAGGACCTTGGCCTAATAGGTGGTGGGCTTGAACCTCGTGAGGTTTCCAATGTACCATGCCTTGATATGGATCAAAGTCCTCGTAGTTCAAATGGGATGTGGGTGTCGGCGAACCGACATGAAGAAGGAACTTGGTCTGACGAATAATGAGCTTGAACCTCAGGGAGGCTTCCTATGTATCATGCCTTGGAATGGATCAAAGACCTCGTAGTTCATGTAAAAATGGAGGCTTGGCACACCGACACAGAGATGGTCGGGGCCAATGATTGTTGGGATTGAACCTTAGGGAGGGTTCCTACATACCATGCCTTGACATGGATCAAATTTCTCATAGTTCGGATGAAAATGGGGGTTTCAGCGAACCAACGTGAAGAAGGACCTTGGTCCAGTGGGTGATGGGCTTGAACCTCAGGGAGGCTTCCTACGTACCATGCCTCGACATGGATCAAAGACCTCGTAGTTCAAAGGGCTTCGTCAACGAACCGACATGAAGGTGAACCCGGGGGTCCACTGGTGGTGGGCTTGAACCTCGTGAGGTTTCCTACATACCATGCCTTGACATGGATCAAAGTCCACGTAGTTCAGGATAGTCACAACGGTTTACCGCTGGACTAGAATGCAGTTTAACCTCATGTGGGATGAGGGTGTAACCTGACGTGAAGAAACGACGAGCGGTGGGCTTGAACCTCATAGAGGATTCCTACGTACCATGCCTTGGCATGGATCAAAGACCTCGTATTTCAAAAGGGATATACAGTTTAATGTCATGCGGGACATAATATAGTTTAACGTCATTCTGGATGGGGGCATACAATTTAAAGTCATGCTGGATGGGGACGTACAGTTTAACGTCATGCTGGACGGGAGGGTACAGTTTAACGTCATGCTAGATGGAGGCATACAGTTTAACATCATGCTTGATGGGGGTATTTTCATGGTCAATGCTTACTCTAAGCCCACATGAGTCGTTCTCGGTGTGAGAAACAAGAGACAACATAGACCTGATGACACGTCTCAAAGGGTGCATCCATGAGAAGCGAAGAGTGGCTTATGTGTTACGCAGCCCATGGTGCTGGGACATACTCCGGGATGGAGGCCCAAAGTGCAGAAAAGTGCAGAGGGAGAGGGATTTGGGACCGAAGAAAGGAGGTGCCTCGTTCCCTATCACGCCCTTCCCGTGGACAAACGCCACACCCAGAAGGAGGATATCATCCCCTGTGGGGACCAGGGGGCGTAAAGAATGTCCGAGGAGGAGGGACCCTGCGTGCGAGGCATGGGGTCAGGTCATAGTTTAATGTCATGTGTTGAGGACGAGGTGCTTGGTAGTTTAATGTCATGCATCTCGGACGAAGTGGGCTTACTCCACACCCCTAATACTTACATCACCGGTACCCTCTACTCCTGGTGGGTGGGAAGGTAACAGCAAGGCCATGAAAAAGGGGGGGTCGTAGAGAGAACCATCAAGGGGTCCACGTTAGCATGGCTATGCGAATAAGCAATAGCCGTTAGCATGCCTATGCGAAGAAGCATTAGGCGAAGCAACGCTGCAGGTGGTGTCATCCAGGGGACTTTTAAATCACATCGTTCAAACCTGTAGGGTCGCACGGGAAGAGGAATTGCCAAGCAGAGGGGTCCACAGGCAGAGGTCTTGTGGAGCTCAGTTTCTTTGCGTAGTGGAGAACACTTGCGAAGGGGGGGTGCTTCATGAAGGGGAGTTCCTTGGCCTTAGCATCGGGTAGAGGTGCGAATGGGAGGTGCTTTGAGAAGTGGAAGGGTGTTCGCGGAGCACTGCCTCGTGAAGAAGAGGTGCCTCGCGAAGCAAGGCGTTATGAAGCAATGTTCTTTGCGACGGACAGTGACCCTGCCTTGGCATGGGGGTCACTAGTTCAGGATGGGTGTTTCGTGGAGCATAAACGCTCCACGGCTGCCCGGGTTCCCTTGGGAATCCCCTTCCTTCGAAAATACCCTTGGGCTTCACAAAGGGCATCCCTCTCAGAAGAGGGTCTCAAAACGAGACAAGGCGAAGGTCTCTCATGAAGCAAAAATACCTCGAGGAGCTCATGATTCCCAGATCAAAGAATGATTCGCGATTTGGGAGTCGAGAAGCCGAAAGGTCGGATTTTCCGTTCGGAGAGCTCAGGGGGAGCTCTGTATTTATAGGCAAGGGGCTCCATGAAGCAGAGCTCATGCGGCGCGAAGGGGGCATCGGTGGCTTCGCGGCGAGTCGCGAATGTCAACCGGATTCATGGAGGGGTGTTGCCTCTTCTGCTCCGCGGTGGGTCGCGAACGTCAGGGCGTTCGCAGAGCGTTACCGCCTCGAGTGCTTTGCGGTGGGATCACGAACGTCAAGGCGGTTGCGGGGCGTTTCCGCCTCCGGTTCTTCGTAGTGGGCTCACGAACGTCAGGGCGGTCACGGGGCGTTACTACCTCCGTTACTTCTCAGCGGACACGGAGCCAGGGGGACTTTGGGTCGGGACTTCGCGAGACAGGGCAAGGGGCCTCTTTCTTCTTTCCTTTAGTCGAATATTTTTGGTGCTTACAAATTCACCCCATCAGACTTGGTTCCGCAGAGGGATCAAGGGTCGAAGCCTGAGGGAAATCGCCATATTATCGGCCGTTCGCGGTGTTGACTCGCGAAGAATGCATGCGAGGCTGGCCGGAGCCGCGCGCTCTGGACGCGCCACGAAGCTCCATGAGGGCTGGAAGCACCGCGATGATCCGGGGTCACCACCTATAAATAGGGGGGACGACCACTCTTTTGTCCTTTCCGCTGTCTGCGCCTTTGTCCTTTTGCGCTCTCGATTCACGAAGCTCTGCGTGCTCCACGTCTGCTCACCACGAATCGAGCTTCGCAGCGAACCGCGAGTCTCTGACTCCGCAACTACGCCAAGTGACCATCTGTTTTCAAGCCGAGGTCAGGTTCTGTGGCTTTTCTTTACGAACGATCTTCACGAACGATCTCTGAGAACAATCTTCGCGACCCGACCCGAAATTTTTCCGAGTTCTGAAATCCTAATGGCCCATCAAGAAGTTGTGTTGGGGGTGCTTGCAGACGCTGCCCGGAGGGATGAGATGGACAACTGTCTGGGCTTAGGGGAGTTGGTCCGAAGCCACTTGGACCATAATTATTTGACAGACCTGCTATCAAAGAGCCAAAATAACTATCCTTTTTGCAAGAATCTGCCCTTATATGGCTTCGGGTTGAGGGATGATGTATTCATTCCTGAGGCGAGTATGGACGAACCAGATTGATGGTTCAGAAGCACGACATGCCAGTGCCAATGGTTCAGGGTGGCCGATGGTCATGCACATGAGGACTTCACACCTGTCACCGCCGACCGTCTGTACAACCATCTGAACAACATTGACGGGGAGCCACTACAAGTGGAGACATCCCCTCCCATGTATCATACCATACTGAAGGTAGCTATGCAGAATTCAAAGAAGGGGTGGTCCGATGAGTGGGACCTGCGCCAGGGCAGCAACTTCACCAATGACTGGGAATGGACCTACTGGGTAGGTGCCTCATGCGAGGAATTTGGGCCTGATCTGAAAAGAGTGGGCTTGTATGAGGCAGTATGGGCCTCCCAATTCCACATTTATCAACGGAAACAACTGATGCTGGAGCTGTTGAGCATATGGTCACCTAGGACCAACACTTTTCACCTACACCATGGGGAGGTTGGAATCAGTCTGTGGAATGTTCATCAGATCTCGGGGGTCCCGATCTTGGGGGCCATGTATGATGAGTTCCTCCCCGTCATGAGCGTGTGGGAGGATCCGGAGTAGATGTCGCGGCTGGAACTGGCATTGATGGGACTGGTCCCCGGAGAGGAAAAAGAGGCGGTGAGAGATGTCCACTTTAAGAAGTGGTTCAAGCGGTTCCTGAACTTCCCGGAGGATCGAGAGTTCCCTTTGAGGCCTCGAACTTGTCCGAAGGGGGCTCAACGGGGAAAGGAGTACTCGTATTGGCGGCTCTTGGAGGACAGCCAATGGAAGACCTAGGGCTTTAGTGTCAGCACTGAACAACAGCCGATAGTCAGGATGGTGGTGTTTATCGCGGCCCTTATCTGCAGCTGGATCCTTTCGGTGAGGGATACCAACATGGGGGGTGCGGCCTAGATCGTTCATCATGGCATCCATGCTGGCCATGGGAAGGTGGGTCAATCTGGGGATTCCAATGCTCTCCAGATTGTACAGGATGCTGCGGTATGTCAGCGAGAGAAAGAATCCACTGAGGATATGCGGGCCCTTCCACCTTCTGTATGGGTGGATCGCGGCGCACATCAGGGGGGTTTACGAGTATCCAAACCCTATCTCACCACCGGGTTCGAACTTCTGACCTTCCATTCTGAATGCGGCCGGAAGCTTCCCAGTTAAATTAATCATACCGATGGTGTTGAACCGGGTGTGGAAGGCGGACAGATTTAACTTCCACCTATTTCCATTGCCGATGGGAGTACTCACCGACGACGACCAGGGAACGGAAGAGCACCAGGAATATCTCCTAGCCTTTCGAGGAGAAGTGTTGGTGGCACGGGTGGACCGTGAGCCGCTCTGTGAGCCGTACACCCCACACCAGTTCGCGGGGCAGTTCCGATGCCTGCAGCGGCTGACCCCACGGGTCTACTGGGAGGTGCGCCATGAGGAGAACCCATGTGTGATGAGGCAATTGTGGCACATGTTCACATGAGAGGATAGAAAAAATTGAAATACATTTCCTCCATCCAATGCCGTATTCAAACTGGTGAAGGAGTATGCCATCATCTGGGAGGTAGATTATCCGGGGGAAATGCTGAAGCAGCCAACCTTTTGGGCTGGCGACGGCGGGCCTCCCATATCCTGCGGTCAGTTTCAGAGGGTAGCAAGGGCCTCTCGTGGTGACGGGGCTACCATGGCGACGAGGCCTTCACCGGCTGAGGATGAAGCAGCAACGGCGGATCCGGTGGTCCCGGAAGAACAGAGTCATCCGGAGGGGCGGCCACTGAGGGGATTCTGCAGGATATCCACTTAGGCTCTAGGGAAGCGGCTGCGCCATATCGACATGCCAGAGAATGTTGTTTTCCCAGAGGCCTGGGACATTTGGGACGTCAACCGGCAACACCTTAGTCCACCCATGATGTAGGAACACCTGAACCATCTCGGAATGGTCTTACCGGTTATAGGACCTGTCCGGGCCGGTTTCACTGTGTCTCAGTTGGAAGCAGGGAAGTATCTGGACGAGCTGGAGGACTACGTACATTTCAGTGGTGCCCTACATCCGATGACAGACCGGGTGAGGGTGCTGCTGGATCGGACGGTTCCCCCACAGCTGTCGGCCACCGAATTGAGAGGGCACTTCCCCCTGCCGGAAGAATCAGACTAATCCTTTAGGGAAGGCAAGGCCGGCAGAGGGAGATCATTGGAGGAAGGCGAAGTCGGAGATGAAGACTCGAATTATGACGATTTCCTGGAGAATCTCAAGGTATCATTCCAAATTTCTTTCCTCAGAGTCCGATTTCAGGCCATTATGGACCTCTTACGAATACTTGAACTATGCAGGAGGAACTTTCATGCAGACCTCGCTCTCGTCCCTCGGTGGGTGATGATATAGGGCCGTCGGAACCCGCTCCTGTGGCTTCGTCCAGTTCTGTGTCTGGCGGGGCAAGAGCACCCGAGGTGGCTCCTCCAGAATCTCCAGACCTTCCATAAATACACGGAGGACCACGCCTCGGGGTTCCATCAGCATCAACTCAGGAGTAGCCCCATGAGTTAGATCTCCGTAAGTCTTTCCCACTGAATTCAATGCTTGTCATATATAGATTGTGCTAACTGACATCCATGCCCTCCCCTATCGCGGATAGTTCTGTGACTAGCATGGGACGCTGTAGCGAGGCTGGTCGGGATGTCTGGTGGTATCCCTCCTAGGTACATGTTGGTGATGGTGGAGATAGTTACCATGTTCACCCAAGCTACAGCGCTTCCTATCATTGGCGGGGCCACCGGCAGGGTTGTGCCTGAGGTTATTGAGGTGGAGTCCGATGATGAGGACCGACCGGTCAACCCAAGCCCCGCATACGAGCCTTCCAATCATGCGGACTGGGATGAAACAGACTCTAATGAAGAGGAAAACAAAATATTTCGCCGCCGATCGTGGAAGATAATCATGCGCTTCATCAATGGCTCCCCCCAAGCGCTATGGATGAATGAAATGGATAGAATTCACTTGCGGTTGCACAAACTGTGCGGTGGGGGAGTGGATGCCCAGCGTCCTCATGTGCTCATCCGAGATCTCATGGCAGAGAAGATCCGGGAACACGATTGCAGTCTCAGTGTGGGATGGTAGCGGAGGAAGTTGATGAATGTCAAGAAGCTCCAAGAGGCTGAAAAAGAGGTCCAACAGCTGCAAGCCTGGGTGGATGAGCACTCAGCCTCTCTTAATGTGCAATCTGAGCTGATATCGCATTTGAATACCCAGCTGGCAGAGGAAGAAGAACGCATGAGGCAAGCTTCCAAAGAGATGGTTGTCATTCAGGCTGACATAAAAAGGGCCCAAGAGGGGGACGATGAACTACGCCCCATCACTTCTGAGGAGGAGCGGGAGATAAGTTGGCGGCAGCAATTCCTGGACACCACAAGTCAAAAGGTGGTGGATATACAATTCTCTTTTGATAGGGTCAATCCATCCATGGGGAGAGTGGACCCCCGGGTACTATAATAATTACAAACCCTTAAACGTACTTTTGTGCTTTAATTTTTTTTAATGCCATAGCATGCACAAGTTCCGTTGTTTTCACTAGTTCATTTTGCATCCTTACAATGTTTGTGGGATGTCCAACGGCAATTCCCTAAGCTCACGTGGGTTGGGCCCGATGTGAAAAACAAGAGATAGTCACCTCATCGTCCCATCCAAACATAAGAGGGTAAACCAAGCTTCAGGCATCTGGTGTTTGGATAACCGGTCTAGATTTCCGAGAAATGGGGGAGACCAGGCCGGAGAAGGAAGTTCTCAGAACAGCTGAATTACCATTTTTCTAGCGTGCTCTTGTGCATGAACGCTGCAACACCAGGGGCGCTGAAATCGATTCGAATAGGTGGGAATGGGAAGTGTGAATCACGATACCCAAGATTTGGAACATTGTGAGGGCGGCGTGACAATGGACGACAACTGTTAACCGTGGAAGAAAGACGGTATCGTTACTGCGTTAGCCTGAAATGGGGACAATTAGGGCCAACCACTGACCTTGTTCGCAACACGAGGCCTAAATCAAATATCGTCGATCAGTCTTCCAGGATGTTGGCCCAGGACAGCAGGCAGACCACAGGTCGAGCATCGATACTGTTAGGGGGTTCCTCCAGACATGAAAGGGTACGAGGGTCCGAATAGGGGGCACACGAAGCATGGAGTGTGGAGTGATGGTTTGTCCGAAAAAAATCCAACACTCATGAGATTACACCAATGTGGTGGGAGTACGCTAGATGGGTGCATCTATTTGATCATGGATCATTCCTTCTTTCAGACAGGGCCTCTCTGGAGAGGGGGTCTGTCACTTTCCAATGTCATCTTGGGGCATCATGAACTTGTTCAGGGCAGAGTTATAGTTGTATGGTTCCCTACGAGGGGTCCGGCCAGGGGGTCGGAAAGGGGAAGAACATGTTTTATGAGTCTTGTGGGCTGGACCCTAGGAAAAATACTTGGGTGTCTCTACGTATCCCATGAGGATGGGAATCAAGCCACACATAGTTCCGGAAGCACAGTTTAACGTCATGTAGGACGATGAGAGGCCTGGTTGTGCTGGTACATATCCCACCAAAACTACTAAGACCACGTGAGCCATGCTCGATGTGGGAAACAAGGAGTAATAGGGAACTTTCCCGACATAGGAAGGGGAAAGTTAGGGCGAAGGGATGCTCGGTAAATACTGTCCTAATGACACTAACACATCCATGCGGTGCACCAAGATGCGCGAAGAGGTAGAGCTGAGTATGTTGGAATTACACTAGAACATGAGGAAGTTGAAATGTGTGAATCATGATGCTCAAGATTTGGATCACAATGATGGAAGCGTGACGATGGAGGACAACTTTTAACCGTGGCAGAAACATAACATCCATATCGCATTAGCCTGGAATGGGGACAGACAAATGAGGGTCGACCGTTGACCATGTTCGAAACACGGGACCATGTCACAAATGTTGTCAGAGATCCATAGGGATGTTATCCTGAAATGATAGAAGAACCCTTAGGCCCAACATCCATGGAGATCCCTTAATCCTAGCATCCATGTCATCTGAGGGTCCTTCCGGATGTGGAAGAGGATGAGGATCCAAATAGCGAGCTCACGAAGCTTGGTCATGGGATGAGGGGATGTCCCCATGAAAATTCCATACCTCGGGCTTTTTTTCAAAATTCATCTAGATACGACCAAGAGGAATATTAGATAAAGGGATTCGAGTCCCTTCCCACAGGAAGACCTTAGTTTAGGGTCGTTGAATTCGGACCATGGATGACAGGAAACACAGGAGGCACGTAGCGGGTAATTACGAAAAACTCGATGTGGATGGGAACTGGGGGTGTGTATAGCGCAGTGAACAACCCAATGTGAATGAGGAAATAATCCCATACCACACCGTAAAACCCTCCTTGAGAGAGGTTTTAGGTTAAGGGACCGAAAACGAATGTTGAGTTGGGCCTGAGCAAAGTGCAAAGGCATTCCTATGTACCCCATAGAGATGGCGATCAAGTTGCACGTAGTTCTTGAGAGGTGGCATGGTAAGGTACCGGTTCCAGGGAAAAAAGGGGAGTGCAGGCATGACCCTTGCACCAAAAGAAGCGGAATTTGATAAATCTTATTTTTACTTATAGGTGAGTGGTTTTTTTTTTGTGAAGCGACGGGCCTATGGTAGCAAGACCTGGTGTCGCCACAAAGATCAAGTCATGATAGGCATTGACAAATGGCATGGAACGTGACCAATACCCTACATGATTCCCTCTATGATGGGGTCATCACAATGTAGTGCCATTTTTCATCGTGCGGCTGGGATGATAATGTCACAGTTTAGGGTCGTGTGATAGGACCAAGCATGCGTTTTAACGTCATGCAGCGCAGACGTAGCAGAGACGATGCTTGGCGGGGAACGTATGGTGTCATGAAACATAACTGTCGTGGATGGGGACATGATCCCACATCACACCATACGCAGTCCCGAGATAGTAACCTCGGGCCAAGGGGCCCAAAGAGAGGAGAGAGTGAAAGCGGCAGGAGAAACTAGCTCCCAAATGAGCTGGACCCAAGAACGAGATCTCTGGGCGGTCCTACATATCCCATTAGGATAGAAATTAAGCTGAACGCAGTTCTGAGGAGATCATAGTTTATGGTCTTAGAGCTTGGACCATGGGATCCCCGAAGGATTCCATATTGCATCTTTGTCCCCCTGATATGCAAAGGTGCACTGAGGGGTAGCGCCAAGAGTGTCGAGATTCCACCTGGACACGATGGGGTGGAACATCATGCAACCAACACTCAAGGCCTGAATGGGATGGCATGATGACCGGGGATTAATTTTGACCATGTTCGTAACACATAATCCTGTCACGTTAGCCTGAAATGGGAACAACAAATGAGCATCAACCCCTGACCATATTCACAACGTGGGATTTGTATCGATTTGTTGTCTGAAACCCTCGGGGGCGTTGGCCCGTAACGGTAGGAGAGGCCTTTGGAGTTGTATCCAGGCTATTCTTGGGGGTCCCTCTGGGTGTGAAAGGTGATAAAAGCTCTGATGAAGGGACACATGAAGCCTGAAAAGTGGATGCGGACGTGTCCGAGTAGAGTCCGATATTCTAGGTAACTAAAGCAGAGTACCCTTAGGCAAAATGGTGAACCGCCGAAAAGGGTCGACAAAATGGCTCAGGAGGGAGAGGTATATGGTGTGGTCATAATGAGGACATAATCCCATACCACTCCATATAATCCCCTCATGGATAAAGGATAGGCCAAGGGGTCAATGTGGGATGGAGATTTTCGGAAGATGGGGATAGACCCAAAGCTTGGACATTCGGGTGGTCCTACGTATCCCACAAGAATGGGAATCAAGCCACACATAGTTCTAGAAGATACCCAGGGGGTAGGATACCCTAATGAGGATGTGTATGGCGTAGCGAGTAACCTGACATGAATGGGGATGTAATCCCGCACCACACAGCACAATCCTATAGGAAAAGAAACCAGGGCCAGGGGGCCTGAAAAGGCCAAGGGTCCTGATAGTTGGGTTTGGTCAAGAAGGCCTAGCCTACTCGATGTTTAACTTCTTGCAGTGAGGATGAAGGTTGGGGAATATGGATCCCTGGATAGAGGAGGTGTATGGTACGGTGAACTAACTGACATGAATGTGGACATAATCCCTCACCACACCGTACAATCCAGGTAAGAACTTGGTCTAGGGCCCGAAAAGGCCAAGAGGGTTGAGTCTGGACCTCAGTAAGGGAACTTGTAAGTCATGGAAAGTAGCCCGATGTGAATGAGTACATAATCCCGCACCACGCCATACACTCCCTATAAAAGGATCAGGTCCAGAGGCCCAACTGTTAACACCACCCATAGGGAAGTTTTTCACTTCGGGATGGGGTAGAATGAATCACTGCACTTGATGTTTGGGACATCTTGGGGTCGACCCGAAGATTTGGGACATTGTTGACCATGTTTGAAACATAGTGTCCCTAAGGTGACCAGATACGGGAGCAACAAATGAGCGTCGACCGCTGACCTCATTCGAAACGTGGGACTTGTATCAGCTTGTTGCTCGACATCCTCGAGGGAATTGGCCAGAAGTGGTAAGAGGGACCTTAGGCCAAGCATCCATACCATTCAGGGGCCCTTCCATATGAGGAAAGTGATGTAATCCCAGTCAAGGAGTGGGTGAAGCATAGTTTTACCCATCTGCGAAAGAGGCGAACATCTCCAGGGGGACGCACAGCCGGGTCGAGGCTTGCTCGACGTAAGTTGGGGAAAAAGTGTGTACCATGCCATATGTCTTGACCCAAGGGGAAGATTTTGGCTTTGGGCTGGGCCAAAGGACAAAGTGTTCGGGCATTCCTACGTATCCCATGGGGATGGGAATCAATCCATACATAGTTCTTGAAGGCCGTGTAGTTTAACGTCATGTGGTGAGGACGTGGGAGTATAGAAGAATAGGAGTGGGCACATGGTATGACTGTTATAATCCTTATATGAGTGGGGATAAGGAGGCCTACTCCTCATCATGCAAGGACACACTGAGGAAACTATACCCAGGGGGAACAGTCAAAGAGAAGAGTTTGGGGCAGGGCTCAAGACGAGACATCTGAGCGTTCCTACGTATCCCATTAGGATGGGAATCAAGCCACACGTAGTTTTAGAAGGTCATACAGTTTAACATCATGCGGGACGATGGTGTAGTTTAACGTCATACAAGACGGGGAACACATCTCATCTGGAGATATGTACGATATAGCGAGTAGTCTGCCATGAATGAGGACGTAATCCCACACCACACCGTACAATCTCGCAAGAGTGTCTGAGTCGGGAAAGGCCAAGGGGCCTAAGGCCGAGCCTCGGTCAGGAGGGCCTGACTGGCTGGCAGTTTAACGTCTGGCAGTAAGGACGGGGGAGATCTTAGTTTAAGGTCATAGAGCTCGGACCATTTTGCAGTTTATTGTCATGCAGGATGATGTTGCAGTTTAGGGTCTTGAGGGATCATAATGTCCAGTTTAAGGTCATGTGAGACCGTACAGTTTAAGGTCGTGCAGGACCCATGGGGTTCAGAAAAAGTATTTCTTGAGGAACTTGGCGTTGGGGGGAGGAGTTATGCGCTCACCATCCATGGTCACCAAGGAGTATGCTCCATTGGGGTAAACCTTATGAATGACGTAAGGTCCTTCCCATTTGGGCTCCAACTTGGGTGGTTTCCTACCAGGGATCATTGGTGCTCTGAGGGCCAACACCAGGTCGCCTTGCAGAAAAGAGCGAAGGAGAACTCTCTTATTGAAGGCTCTGGCTATCTTATTCTGATATCTTTCCAGATTGTGTAGGGCACAAAGCATGTTCTCATCTAGTGCTTCCAATTCAGCTAGACGGATCTCGACCACCTTATCTGGCGCCTGCTGGTCATAGACTACAGTGTGTAATGATGGCAGCTGGATCTCAATGGGCAGGACGGCCTCAGCCCCATACACTAGGGAATATGGTGTCACCTGGGTGTAATTGCGAGTTGTCATCTGATAAGGCCAGAGGGCGTTGGGGAGCTTGTCCGGCCAACTTTTCTTGTTCTGACCAACCATTTTTTGCAGAATGTTAGAGAGGGTTTTGTTGAACACCTCAATATGTCCATTTGCCTATGCATGAAAGCGAGAGGTATGGTTCGAATGGATATTATACTTGGCATACAATTTCGTCAGCTCGGCTGCTCGAAAGTTGGTGCCGTTATCGATGAGGATAGCGTGAGGGACTCCAAACCGGTGGATGATATTGGAGCTCATGAAGTCAACGATGGAGTGGGACTTGACCTCTTTGAGTGGAACTACCTCTTCCCACTTTGAGAAGAAGTCCGTAGCGGTCAGTATGAACCTACACTAGCGAGCTGTCACCAGTGGGTATGGTCCCACGACATCGAGTCCCCACACTGCAAATGGCCAAGAGTACTTGGTGCAGTGGAGAGGCTCTAGTGGTCGATGCAGGAAGTTAGCATGTAATTGGCATGCATGGAATCTCTTGGAAAACTCAATACAATCATGGATCATAGAGGTCCAGAAGTACCCCAATCTTCGGATCTGATGGGACAGCTTGGGCCCAGCCTAGTGGGAACTACAAGAACTGGCATGAACTTCTTGCATGACCTGAGTAATCTTGAATCCTTGAATGCAATGGGGGAGAACACCATCAAAGCCCCTCTTATAGAGGATCCTCTCAAGATTGGGACCACTATGGAGGGTAAATTGTAGTGCACAGAGTCGGATTCGCTCACGCTCGGCCCGATCATCCGAGAGGCAACCATTTTGGAGTTAATCGACAAAAGGTTCCCTCCAGTCAGGAGTGGTCTCAACCACTGCATCTGAAAAACCTAGGGGTCCTGACGTGGATGGTCTGGCAGTAATATGGCTTACCTGCAGGCTGTCGTCATCCCCTGGGGTGATGGGGGAAATGACTCTTCGGTGTGCCACATGTATGATCAAATCATCCTGCTCGGGTTCTACGAGGGATGTAGCTAAACCGGCCAAGGCATCTGCTCGACCGTTCTGTGACCGAGGGACGTGGGTAACCACTGGTCGAGAAGGGAACTGGTCCATTAGATGGAGGGTTCACTCCAACAAAGGCATAAGTTCCGGCTTCCTGACAACATAGTCGTCATTGACTTGCTTGATGATCAATTCGGAATCCCCTTTCACATGTAGATGGGGCATGTCAATATCAAGGGCCAGCTCAAGGCCAGTGATGAGAGCCAGATACTCTACCTTGTTGTTGGTGTAGCCTTCTGACAACAAGAATGAGTACGACAGAATGGCTTGTGTCGGGGTGATGAAGATGATACCCAAAACCACTCTATTGAGATTATGATCGTTGAGCCTCCTACCGGTGGGGCTCTGGGAGGCACCGTCGAAGTGCATTTTCCAGCATGAGATGGCATGATTGACCAAGAGGATTTCCTCATCGAGAAAATCTAGGTCCTGGGACTGATCCACGGAGGTTGTATGGACAGCTATAAATTCTACCAATGTATTTCATTTGATATCCTTCTGAGGTACGAATCTGATATCGAACTGTTGGAGGATCACCGCCCATCACGTTAGTCGGCCAGTCAACATGGGTCGATTCAGAATGTACTTCAGTGGGTCTACCCGAGAGACCAACCAAACCTCATGGTGCTGCAGGTAATTCCACAATTTCTATACAGCGAACACGAGCGCAAGGCAACTCTTTTCAATGGGGGAGTATCCGGTCTCTGTATCGAGTAGCATGCGGCTGAGGTAGTAGAGACTGTTCTTTGTCCCCTCATTGTTCTTCTGGGTGAGAAGTGTGCCGAGGGACTGTTCGAGGGCGGTCACGTAAAGAACCAATGGCTTTCTGGGGACGAGTGGCATCAAGACCGGATGTTGGAGCAGATACTGCTTGATTTCCTCGAAGGCAGTCTGAAACCCTTCATCCCATTCATAGGTGGATCCTTTCTTCATGAGCCGAGAAAAGGGCTTACACATGCCAGCCAGATTCGCAATGAATCGACGTATATAGGATAAGTGGCCTTGGAGACCTCGCATCTCCCAAATATTTCTTGGGGGATGCATTTGGATGATGGCCTTGATCTTCTCTGGGTCGATCTCGATGCCTCGGTATCTGACAACAAAGCCAAGAAACTTCCCGGAGGTGACCCCGAAGGCACACTTTAGTGGGTTCATCTTCAGGTGGTGGGAACGGAGGAAGCCGAACACTTTCTCAAGGTACTTGAGATGGTCCTGGCATCAGTGAGATTTAACCACAGATCATCCACATAACATTCCACTAGTGTCCCGAGAATCGTCTTGAATATGCTATACATGGCCCACTGATAGGTGGAACCTGCATTCTTTAGGACGAAAGGCATAACTTGGTAACAAAAAGTACCTTGGGGAGCCCTCAAGGTAGTGGACTCCTCATCCTCAGGGGCCATTTGGATTTGGTTGTACCCAGAATTCCATTCCATGAAGGAGAGGGCTTGAAATCCGTCTGTGTCATCAATCAACAACTCTGTCACTAGGAAGGGGAAAATCATACTTTGGACAGTGGCGGTTGAGATCGCGAAAGTCAATGCAGACTCTGATCTGCTCGTTCTTCTTCCATACTGGCATAGTGTTGGCAAGCCACTTGGGGTACTGAACTTCTTTGACAAATCTTTCTTTGATGAGATTATCAACTTCGGCCTCAACCATGGCACCGTGAGAAGGGTGCATCTTTCTGGGAGGTTGTTTGAACCTGCGATGGATTGTTGGGAGACCAAGACGGTGGATGGCTACCTGGGGATCTAGTCCCGACATTTAATCATAACTCCAAGCAAACACATCACGGTGTTGTTTGAAAAAGTCCACATACTGTTGCTACTCCTCGAGGGGCATGACGGCCCTGATTAATGTGGGTCTCGGATCTGACTCGCTACCAAGGTTCACCTATACCTGTTCATCGACCGTGGTAGAGACGCCTTCTTCAAAGGTAGGGGGAGCATCCTCCAGATCCTCTTCTCCACTTGTGGAGGGATATTCTACTGGGGGAGCTGCTTCTGAGTTATCAAACCCTGATGGGCGGCTGGTGCCGGCTTGGGCAGCAGTGGTGGTCATATCAGGAAACTCACGTGCCACTGAGAGCATAGCGATGAAGGCAGTCAATCCAATCCCATCTGGTTATCAGCCCAAGGGGCCACGCTTGATGACATCAAAGCAGTAGTGGCGCGTCGGCTTGAGCCATTTGATTCCAGCCCGGCAGAAGAGACACGTATGGCGTACTGCCGTTGCCATGATCCTGACGTCCCGATACCGTACATGGGTAGGAGGTTCTGAGATCACTTGAGCCTGGTTGGTGTAGGAGTATGAGGTGATTTTTCATCGTCGCTTGGACATGGGGACGTACCTTCCTGTTTTACCTAAAATAACAAAACACTACCCCATGTCGGGGGTGGTGGCCTCCAACTGATGGATCGGGAATATGTAGGCGTCGTCCAGGCCTGCCTAGGGATCACTTGTGATCGGGGTGGGTTCATCCTCACTTGCCAGGATTTTTTTATCCTTGCTCTTGTAATAGTCAGCATCCAGATAGCGGGCTTCACAAGAGGAAAAAGGAGACACATCCCCTTGGAGCATGTTGACTCGAACATTGAGGGAGTATTTGAGGCATTAGTGATACGACGAAGGGACCTCTACGTGCAGATGGATCCATGGCCTGCCCATCAATGCGTTGTACGCGGTGTCCTAGGAGACGACCATGAACTCAGTGCTGGCAATTAGGCCACCGAACTGGGTCTTCAAGCGGATCTTGCCGACCGGGGATTGCTCGGTCCTATCATATCCCTAGATTCTGAGGTCAGAGGGAATTAAATCATCCTCAGACAAACCCAGCTTTCGCAGTGTCCGAGTCAAGATTAGGTTAATCCCAGAACCCATGTCAACTAGACAGCGGCAGACTTCCACGCCATTGAACTGACCAGTGATGTACAATGGGAGAATGTTCCCATGTATGGTAGGGTCTTCATTTTCACCGGAAAATGAGATAATTTCCTGAAATTCGGCATTCTCAATTTCCTCAGCATGGAAGGCTTCCGCAGCTGCTACCTCCGCATCAAATTGGAGGGGGATCTTTAGGGTCTCGGCAAGTACTTCGCGCATTTCAGATGACAGGCGAAGAGCCTCAAGGATAGAAATCCTTGCTGGAATTCTGACAAGGTGCTTCAAAACATCATACTTTTGTGCCAAATGTGAACCTCGGCTTACAGGAGGTCATTCCGCTGTTGGAGGCATGGCGGGCCCTGCCGGCTGGACCGACTGCTGGCTGGTACTGGGTACATCCCGCTGCCTGTTAGTTGATGCCTGAAGAGTAGCTGTTGGAGGAGGACCGAACAACTAAGATATGCTTGTAGTAGGACAAGACTGGTCATTGTATGGACGAGACAGCTCTGCCTGATCTAGTAGCACAAACGACGGTGGAGGTAGATCTGAGGGCACCAGATGAGGTTGTGTGTGCTGAGCTCTGTGATGGGCCTGCTGTCTGGTTTCAGTAGCGTGCACGAACTGACTCAAAGTACCCACGGATTTTCCTCGATGACCCATGTTGTTGTGGTTCCATTGATGTTGACGTCAGCTGGGGACGTTGGGGGGGTTCTCTTGGCGTTCTCCCTCGTCGGGAGTAATATAGGGATTTACCAGCTCTACGGTATTAACCAAAGCATACCTCTGACTGTCACTTGACGAATCATCAACCACTGGGTGGATTCTGGGGGGAATCCCTATCTCAGGGGGCATGAAGTCACCGAGAGTACGGGATGACGATGACAGTGGTGGAGCACGTTGCTTCTTCTTGCATCGCCACTGCTTGCCCTTTTGGGAATAGGTCAGCTGTGATGATGACGCAGAGGTACTGGTCGTATCTTTTGAAGGCTCCGGCTGATTCAGGCGTGCATGAATGATTCTATGGGCACAGTGGACGTTTTTACGGGCCATCCAGTTGTCGTACTTCTGAGACCCACGGCTGGGAACCTGCTGTCACTCGCCTTCACCGTCGCTATTGATTTCTAACCCTACCAAGTCCCCATCCACTTGTGTCGGGGACGGGCCCAACCTAACTATTTTATTGTCGACCTGGTCTTGGAGCCAGTCTCTAAACACATATCACTGCTTGAGGGTGTGCCCCAGAATCCGATGATAGGGACAGTAGTTGGGGCGATCGGTGAGATTCGCCTCTTCCGGCCTTCTGCTCTGCTGGCCTTCTACTCTGGGAGCTTGGACCTGACGAGGGGCCAGAGGGGCCTACCGAGGAGGCGGAGCCTGATTGTCCCGCCTAGGCAGTGTTGGCGCATTTTTTGGGGGAACTTGTCGGTTCTGAGGCGGTCGTTGCTGGGTAGGAACATGTGCTTGAGGTGGAGGGACTCTGCGGGGTTGCAGGGCCAGTGCCCCTGGCAGTAATTCTAGGTGCCTGGGGGCTTCTATTTGGGCCACTAAAGTGGGTTCGGCTCTGGAATCCCTTCTTTCTAGGATCATAGGGGGCAGCAGACATGCCTGACTAGCCTGTTGTAGAGCTTCCTCGAGGCACTAAGCCTTATCTGAGAAGTCCTGGAACCCTCCGGGGTAGTTCTGAGTGATCCGGGAAGGAGACAATTCTGTTTTAACATTCCCTACCCACATCGTCAGTAATTTCTTCTGAGTTGGTGGCATGTCGAGGGAGTATTTAGGCCCCTTACACCGAGTGATGAAATCTGCGATTCGCTCTTCAGGCCTTTATTTTCACTTGAAGAGGTCTGCGATGCTACTCTTTTGTGTGGTGGAGCTGAACTGGTATAAGAACTGCCGGAAGAGATCCTCCCAGCCGGTCACTGATCCGATAGGGAGTTGGTTGTACCAGAAAAATGTAGGGCCCTTCAATATCTACACAAAACATTAGAGTTTGGTGGCTTCCTACTGTGTTGGGGTCCCCAACATGGGGCCACACCTGGAGTAGAAATGAGCCAAGTGCTGCGGCAGATCCCTAGTCCAGTTAAAGGGCGAGAAAGTGGGATTCCCAAAACCCGGGGGTGCAGCCATATCATCCACCCACACAGGATATGTCTTGCCATCTGGTGGGACTTCCACCTGTCACATTTCCAATGCCTCGAGGCAGGAGATGAGTGCCGCTATAGGATCGTCCGGGTGGGGGTCCTTGTCTTGACAAGGATCCCTAACCACAAGTGCGTTGCTGGGCTCTTCGACACGGTAAATGGATTCAATGGCTCGTGGAGCGACTGATGGAATGGCCCTCGGGGCGGCTAGGGGAACCCGGGCAGGATTCCTCGGATTATCTCGCCGTTCAGGAGGGTTTGGAGAGATGTATCGCGCCCTCTTTCCATGAGTCCCGACTTCTTCCTTGTCTGTGGGAGTAGCATGATCAAGGTTTCTCGGAGGCATCTCGCCAGGGGGGAGTTGTTCCTTCCCCTGCTGCCCCAGCTTCAGATCACCATATCCGGGTCGTCTCTCTTTAGCATGCTCGGCTAAGAGTTCATCAACCAGCCTCTTCTGCTTAGCAAGTTACTGGGTTAGCGCAGCCTTTTTGGGGTCTTCGTCCGTTTTCTGTACTGAAGCGGACAAGTCAGAGTGCTTGACAGTTCTGACATGTTCTTTACCCTTACCGGCATTCTGAATGGGTATCAGCGACTCGGTGGGTGCAGGGAGGCCTAGAAGGTTCCTCTATTGGTGAGTAATCCTCCCTAATGGGTCCAACAATGGTGGTACACCCTCCGGGGGTAAGTCTCCATCGAGAAACTCTAGCTCGTCCTCTTTGTCCACAATGTCAGCCATATGGACCGCAACTCTTCTTGGAGGCATTTCCTCAATATTGAATAACGAATCAGGCTGCCGTCGGATAGGACTGAAGAGGAGGGCGGCATACTGTCCCCAGCCACGGACTTGCATATGGGGGTAGCTTCCCTGATAATTTTACAGAGTACTTTAAAACTCTGAACGCATTTTTGTTGGAGGGCGCTCTGGCGACTTGGCGACTCAGGGTGCTGGGCCACGAGGAGCGTGGCCAAATCAACCAAACGACATCACTCTCTGATTTCCTCAAAGTGTATTTGGATCCTAGAGTAAAACACCCGATGATAGTGAAGAAGAAGGTGTGTCGCCCATAGGGTTTGAAAAAAGCCCTCGACTTCCTCCGGGGTGAGGGATTCCGGCACACAAAAGTTTAATGCCGCCACAGGCCAAAACTTCTCTGGGAAGTGGTCCGCTGTGAGAATGTTCCAGAAGCTCCTAGGATCAGATTTAGGGTCCGGCCCTATATTTCCCCACTCTTCCACCTATGGTGGCGGAGGAACTGATAGTGGTACTTAGGCGGACCGTTGGAATAGTAAACTGGGCAGCGGAGAATACGGCGGGCGAGCCGACTAGCCGCCAAATTCTAGGCCATCCTGCGAAGTATGCGGTGACCTGACCACAATGTCACGATATGATAGGCTGATATCCATAGTCTCTAATGCAGGGATCACGGTTACCTGTGATGGGTCACCTTGTTGTTCAACCACCTTCGTTCCCCAAAATAGCTCTCTGTGATCTCTGGTTGAGGTAGAGGGTGCTTCTGGTGATGACGGTGGTGACTGCACGGTCAAAACCTACGAGATTCCCACCATTTCCTCCTACTAGATGTACTTGCGGAGAGAGGTGGGAATCCGGTGGACTTCGCATTCTTGATATGGAGGAACGAGGGGAGGGTTCCAATGCCGAGTCGCATTCTGCTTCAGAATCCGAGAAGCGGGCCAGTTTGATCTATGCTCGGGCTTTCCCAGGATTCTTCTTGTGGTGGTGACGACCCACCCTCCTACCCCTAGATGGCTCTTCAGGACATGGTTGATTCCCGAAGTGTAGTCTCAGGCCGTGCTGACGCCATGGCGGAGAGGACTTCCGCTTGGGACAGTCGGGGTGCGAGGGGCACTGGGGAAAATGTCGAAGGGAATATGGGGAATACCCCCATGAATGGAACATGAGCAGGAGAAACCTCTGTTGGAACTAGCAGGAGAATGGGGAGGACTTCCATGCTTCATGTGGGTGGAGTGAGGCTCACCTTCACCCCTTTGGTTGTCAAGGCGAGGAAGACCTTCACCGACTGCAGAGATAATGTAGGGAGGATCCCCACATTGGAGAGGGACTGGATGGGCAATGCCTTCATATCGACGGTTGGGGGCAGGAGGGACTTCATACCTAGTGTGGTGGGCACGGGAAATACTTCTGCGCCGAGTGTCACTGCCATGGGGCAGGTCTTCATTCGGGTTTGGGGTAACACGGGGCATACCTCCATGACGAACTTTGGAGCGGGGAAGGCCCACACTTTGTGGAGTGGTGGTATGGGGAGGGCCTCTGTACAGGGTGACATCACCGTGGGTTGGTTCACTATGATCACCACTCAGGCCTGTGACCCGGAGAGTCAACCCAGCCTGCCCGTGGGGTGGTTGGGGCCTCGATCCCGGTCATGTGTAGGAGAGTTCCTCCTCAGTGCATGCAGGAGATTCTTGATATATGTTGGCGGTGGATCGGGCCACAATAGTTGTCTATGTAGATTCCCCTTGGTGTGCGCCCTCGGTTCGGGCCCAACGCTGGCATCAGGTCAGGAAAGCTGGTGTGGGTGGTGCAGGGGCATAACCTACCTGCTCCTCTTTCAAGGCCGGACGGTGCCGCTGATGCGGACGGGTAAGGTCTCTTTCTTGGAGTCCTTGGATCGGGACTCTGACCGGGCTAAGCCAGACATCACCCACCTCATCAGCGTAAGGCAGGGAGTCGTCGAGGCGTTACAGGGATAGGCTCCCGAAACGATTGAATGTTAGGGTGGGGAGTAGGGGCTCCCTACGCGGCCCTCAAGGGTGGCGTTGATGGCGGGGCCTGGAATCCTCCAGGTCCAGGCGGGCCATATCCCAAGCTGGGATTATGCCCTCCTCCTCGTAATGACGTACGATATCGTTAATCAACCTTCGTTGGATGACTTCTGATGGGGAGAGGGGGCGTGGGTGCCCCACACTCGTGGATGCAGACGTCATTGTAGCAGCAGTGGAGCCACATGGAGTGGCTGTGCTGGTATTTCCCCTGCCCCTGCGTAGGCGGGTGGGCGGCGTTCATGTCCCTGTAGCAGCAACCTGGTTCCTGAGAAGCATGGAGATTAACTCATCAGTACTACGAGGAGAGGAAATTGACAACCAGTTCCCCAGAGCCATTCCGTCTTCTGTGGTTGGTAAGAGGAATCCACACCAATGACATTTCAGAGCGGAATGCCCCACGTTCTATTGCCCCAACTTCCGGTGAGTTTCACGCCAGGCCTGCTATTTGCTCAGCAGGACCCAGCGCCGGATATCTGGATCTGGTGACATGTTAATCTACATATTTATCGAACGCTACTAATCTCCACATTGAGGATAATAATTTCACGTCGGGTTCACCATTTCTGTTTACGATGCTTTCTCTGGGGCGCGTGCATCCGTCTGTGAGGACGCACTGCTGTTGCATCGCATTCCCACTTTCCAAAGGCGGGCGACATTCGCTCCTTATTCAGGGACGTCTTCTCCTTGATCGAAACAGGATGATGGGGTGTCGGTTCTTCCTTCCATGGATTCCTCCTCGGAACTTGTCACCTAGTCCGGGTCTCCCTCAAAGATTTAATATGTTGTTCGTGAAACTCTTCTCAGTGCCATGTTTCCATGGACACTGGTTAATTACACTGCTTCTGTCAGGTCATTCCGAAGGGTCCGGTCAGGGCAGCAACCTTCAGTCGGGGGAGTAGTCACATCGAGGCATCAGTAATGTGTTTGAACACTGGGGAATTGGTGTGTCTGTCTTTTGTCCCTTATTATAGGGATTTATGAGGGCGCGGAAGCCCGAGGCATCCCACATCGAGCGTAGGGAATCATATGTCATAGGCATGTATCTGAGGTTTTCCTCAGATTCCCATGTTTTACATAGGGTATGCCACATGTTTAATGTCCAGCGGAGATGGATCGGCCTCATCAGAACACCAGATGCAGTGGATCAGATTGAGGAACCCCTCTTGAGGGAACACCGATATCGGAGCCAGCCCATGGGCGGCTTCTCGAATGCTGTGGAGGGGAATGGGGTGGCATGATCTCACCAGGATGTGGTGGCCCGGATAAGAATCAGGATGGATGATGGAGAATTGCATGGAGTGGAAGAGGAATGAAATGGGACCATCATGGAGATGGCGGTGGTGATGGGCTTGAGTCTCGAAGAGACTTCCTACATATCCCCATGGTAGAGAATCAAAGTCCATGTAGTTTGGGATGGATGTGTGGGGATTGCACTCTAGGGTGCCCAAGGAGTTGTAAGAACCGATGTGAATATGGTCAGCACGACCATATGGTGGTGGGCTTGAACCTCGTGAGGCTTCCTATGTACCATGCCTTAACAAGGATCAAAGACCACATTGTTCAAGTTGAGCGCTGGAAAACCGGAATGGAGAGGACATTGGCCCAATAGGTGGTGGGCTTACTCCACACCCCTAGGACTTACATAACCAGTACCCTCTGCTCCTGGTGGGAGGAAAGGTACCAGCAAGGCCATGAAAAAGGGGGGTCGCAGAGCAAACCATCGAGGGGTCCACGTTAGCGTGGCTATGCAAAGAAACAATAGCCGTTAGTGTTCCTATGAGAAGAAGCATTAGGCGAAGAAACGCTGCAGGTGGTGTCGTCCAGGGGACTTTGAATTCACATCGTGAAAACCTGGAGGGTCGCACAAGGTGAGGAATTGCCAAGCAGAGGGGTCCACAGGCAGAGGTCTTGTGGAGCTCGGTTGCTTTGCATAGTGGAGGACACTTGCGAAGGGGGGTGCTTCATAAAGTGGAGTGCCTTGGCCTTAGCATGGGGCAGAGGTGTGAATGGGATGTGCTTCGTGAAGTGGAAGGGTGTTTGCGGAGCACTACCTCGCGAAGCAGAGGTTCCTCGCGAAGCAAGGTGTTGTGAAGCAGTGTGCTTTGTGACGGATAGTGACCCTGCCTTGGCATGGGTATCACTAGTTCAGGATGGGTGTTACGCGGAGCATAAACACTCTGTGGCTACCCGGGTTCACTTATGAATCCCCTTCCTTTGCGAATGCCCTTGGGCTTCACGAAGGGAATCCCTCTTGGAAGAGGGGCTCAAAACGAAATAAGGCAAAGGCCTCTCGTGAACAAAAAATACCTCGCGGAGCTCATGATTCCCAAAGTGAAGAGTGCTTCACGATTTAGGAGTCGAGAATCCTAAAGGTTGGATTGTCCGTCTGGAGAACTCATGGGGAGATCTATATTTATAGAAAAGGGGCACCGAGAAGCAGAGCTCAGGCGGCACGAATGGGGCGTCAGTGGCTTCACAGCGAGTCACGAACGTCAACCGGATTCGCAAAGTGGTACTGCCTCTTCCGCTCCGCGGCGGGTCGCGAACGTCAGGGCATTCGTGGAGCGTTACCGCCTCGGGTGTTTCATGGCGGGCTCGTGAACGTCAGGGCAGTCGCGGGGAATTTCCACCTCCGGTGCTTCGCGGTGGGCTCGCGAACGTCAGGGCGGTCGCGGGGCATTACCACCTCTGGTGCTTCACGGCGGTCACAGAGCCAGGGGACTTCGCGACGGGACTTCGTGAGGCAGGGCGCTGGGCCTCTTTCTTATTTCCGTTCGTCGAATATTTTTTGCGCCTACAAAATACTTATGATATCTTTCATTTTATTAAAAGGAAAATAGTTTTATATGAATTTAAATGACTTTTTTGATAAGCCTATTAATTTCCCTTCAAATTTTATTTATTTTTTAGTTTTTGGTACTATGTATTTCCCCATTTATATTATATATTTAGTGTTAAATGGTTCTACTATATTTTTTTTACAATGTTAGTTTAATTTTATTTTTATATATATAATAATCTTTTTATATTTAATTATTTTTATTTCTTTTTATTTTATTTCTAGATCATTAACTCATATCACTAAAAACCCTTATACACCTAAACCTGTAAGCAAGTTCTTCTCAGTTGAATTCCATTACACATGATCTCTCTTAGTCTAACCTCTTCAACACTTCAATTTATCCTTAATAAACTTATTTCTTAGCATCCTTTAACTAGTAAAACTATGGGGAAGGATAAAAATATAGAGGAAGGTGACTCAAGAAACTCTAAAAAATCAAAGTTTTTAGCTCTCCATGTTGAGTTTTTTTGGTAATAAAATCTATATTGTTTGGTTAAATATTACATATATTATTTTAATGAAATTTTTATGTTTTCAAGTATGGGATTGTGTTTTTGATGACAAAAAAAATGGTTTTGTTTATGATAAATCATTATGGGATTTTTATGAAAATTCAGTTTTTTAGTTTCTGAAAAATGAAGATAATATTTCCTCTAATGTTAATGAAAATGATTTTTATCTTATTTAAAATGAAATAGAAGAGATTATATACTTCTATATTGAATGAATTTATTATTTTATTCAAACTCTAGTGAAATTAAATGAAAGTCTTGTGAAAATTCATTCAAACGGGTATTACTCAAAGGGCCATAGAGTTTAATAAGATACTCTTCTAGGATATGTATTTATTTTAGCTTTTTTTGAATGAGAAGAAAGTTATCCTGTTAGGATACCTGATGCACCTAAAGCATAATTACCATCTAGGAAAGGGTGAGATGATATACTAACCATTTTGTAGGATTATCTCTATATTATCTAAAAATAAAGGGGTGATATTAGATGGAGGTAGAGACATTGAGTGAAAAAAAGTAATACACTCACAACCACCCTCCAAAAAACCTTTTTATATTCTTGGGACTCATCCTCTAATGATTTTATCACAAATGGAAAATAAGGATAAGTTAAATGAGTTAAAAAACCTCCTATACATACATAAAGGGAGTCTTATATACCTAATCTTCCTAATGATGAAGCACCCACTATGGGGGAGTATTATACCAAAATGGTTGTTGCACCTTATGTGGAAGAAACTTTAGAACCAGTTGGAGCTACTAAAGATAGAGTGGGAGAGAAATAATTTTCTATTTTAAATAAGGTTCATGAAGTTCCTAAAGATGGAACTATATATGTGCAAAGAGAATATGATACCACACCTGCAGGTGATCATAAGTTACATAAAGAGGAGGTTGTCCCTTACAATGTAGAAGTTGATCTACTGATTAGATCCCTTATTCAAGATTCCCTAGTTGCAACATTGAGACCTATGTTATTCACATCATTGAGAAAGTATGGATTTGGTATAAATATAGAGAATTGTGAAATAGTCATAACTACACCTATCAGGCACTCTCATTGTGATTGAACTGACTTTGTAGAGAAAATTTCTTCCAAATCCAAGTTGGCCATGTTTTTCTTCCTCATCCTACTAAACCTGCTTATACCTCATCATACTTGCCTTTATTCAAAAAATCTCCACCTTTTCCCAAGCCTAATTTTGTTATTATTTTACTCTCTTGAGTTAAGTGGATTTATCATGTTTCCCTTTCACGGTGCCCCTTTTGGGGGGAAAGTGTTTTTAAACATGTTTTTTATGATTTTCTATGCTCAATGGTAACCTAAAACACATTAGAAGATTTTTAAATGACCTAAATCATCGAAATTGGTTATTTTGACTAGTTTAAAGGTAGTAATACCTTTATTATGTATTTTTAACACTCCACATTAAAGATCTATTTTAGAAAAAAAATTAAATGTTGAATTAAATTTTTGGTTCTTAAAGTTATATGCTTGTACACAATTTACCTTCTTGAAAATATATGAAATATTATTCTTTCAGTTTTTGGTTATTCTATTGAGTCCTGAAATACTTTGGATTCCCTTGTATAAGTTTATTGAAACCTTCTTCTAATAATACTAGTTATTCATCTCATTTTTAGGTGTGGTATAACCCTCACCTTCTCTCCTATTTTCTGGCTTCTTGTGCTTTTCAAAGGATAAAACCTAAGTAATAATTCCACAAATCCAGTTCATAATTTGTTTGTGAAATTATCCTTTAAAATATTTTTTTTGTAAAAATGATACAGAACTCTTAAAATGATAATTTCCCAAGATTATTGAAAATAATAATAAGATATTTTTTTTATCTTGGATTATTCTAGAGAGGGGGTTTATTATCACATGTTGAATTGTAATTATTATTTACAAAATAATATGTTAACACATGTTATGGATTAAATATACAATTTTGAAATTATCATGGAGAGAGACTCTATTATTGCATGTGGTATTTTATTTCTTCTTTGGACTAAAATATTTGGAATTAGTCTTAGGAATCCTTCAAAAGTGGTTGAACTGACTAATATGTTGATGAGATTTGGGTGAAGATTCATTGATGAACCTTGAAGTTATTCATAAATTACTTTTAGTTAGTAAGTTCCATACCATTTTGGGCCATATGTATGATGTTTTCATGTGATGTAAACCCATATTTTCAAAAAGAAAATTGATGGATATTCACTAAAAATACCCCCTTATTTTATTCAAATATGGGGAAAATTAGTGATCTTTATGACTTTTGGATAATTTTAGTTCTATTGAAATTTATATTTAATATTTATTTTTATTGGAACACTTAATGTTTTCAATTAACTAAGAATCCATACACTAATTTTGAAATCTTAATTTTAATTGATTTTTTATTCATTCATGAAATTCCATTCTTTATTGTAGTTATTTAAAATTTTAATAGAATTATTAATTTTTGAATTTAACAAATAACCATACATTGAATTTTTTTTAAAAACAATTGTGAATTTTTGTTTTCAATTTATATTATAGTGATTTTTTATGCTAGGAATTTGATGTTTTAATTGAATAAATTTGAAATTATTTCTTTAAAGGGTGAAATTGAGATTTTAATTTTTTTTAAAAAAAATTGAATTTAGTCCATCACTAAGAAAAAAATCGTGTCCTGTAGGCCACTAAAATTTTAGAAAATAAATGAATGGACTAGGACTTCTATTCTTGCAGTCTATCCAACCACCAAAAAAATGAAAAATTGACGGATCTTCCACACTATAAAACCAAGTGAATGTAAGTGTGTCAGTGGCTCTAATTGAAATTTTTTAAAAAGTTTAGAAGGGAAGATACCTATCACGGAGCGAACACATGAAGTGGTTTTAGATTCAACCACAAAAAAAGGAAAACTAATGGATTCATCGTTCCTATAAAGAGTATCTATGGGAGTGATATTTAGTAAATTCATTTATAAAACACTTGACAAAAACATATTGGCCACAAACAAATAATTGAAAAAAGGCATGAACCTTCCACACAAAAAAAAAAGAATAGATTGTTCCTTGTATGTGGAATCGATCATTGGAAAATGAATAAATATTGGAAATGTAATGGAGCTTCTATAAACACAAAAAAATAAAAGCAATCATACCTCCTCTCATGGTCGAACATCCAGATCACCATGACAGCCTCTTATGCTAATAGAGATCTAAAATTGAATCATGTGAGTGGGATGAAACTGAAACAGTCACTGACGCATTCCTATTCTATACTGAAGATTGTTGAACCCCCAACCTGATATCTCAAAAGAAAAATACCACATATTAGTATTCAAGAATATCCATTACCATATATAGAATAAAACTATGAATTCCATGTTACCTGAATATACTGAATGAGTTTGGACACTCAATTATCACCGCCTATGGAATCCAAAGAAACTTTTGGTTCAACGCCTTCTTGGTCGAAGAAGAAGAAGAGATCCCATAATCTCACCATTGAAGAATAAAAAGTAACATTTTATATTCCAAAGGATCCTAAAACAACCTATTATATAAAAATTGAGGTTGGAAAAATCAAATTGAAAAAAAAAGAGTTGAATATTTAATTTGGATAACTAGAGAAAACTAAATCTTTCCACGCCTTATTCGATCCACCATTGATAACCCAAGCTCTTTGATGATCTGAATGAGCCACAGCCAAAGAACCCAAAACCTCAAACCAAGAAAATAACCACGATCATCATTGGGGATTTAGGAACTAAGTCTCATTAAGGCTAAGTTCAAGGAAGGATGTTGAGTCACCCATGTGGAAACCAAAGACACAAGCCCATCTGAGTTAAATACTGAATTCGCATGCCTGTTGAGATCCAAACTCACCCCTATAAAATATGAAAGGTTCGAATGAAATAAGATGTTGCACCAACTATGAGAATCCTAATATTTGAGCTTGAAGACAAACTGGGACACATTCTATTGAAATTGAGATCCCCTTGATTCTATGTACTTCTTATCAACTGAAAAAATAAACTAATAAACCATTACACCACGAAAGGCCACTCCTGTTGAAGCGAGAATTTTATATTGAAGAAATGAAATCCCAAAAATCATGAAGCTTGAGAATAACATATGCTAAAACATAATGATCTATGGGAATTAATTTATCAAAAAATAGATATCAATTATTTTCTTTTTTTTGGTTCATATATAGGTATGATTAAATTAATGGATGCCTTTGTGCGCCCCTAATACACCAAATTCATCTTTAAATAAGAGAGGCGAACCAACTGATCTCTGTAATTCCTCAATGCACAATGGAAAGGTTGAAATTGAAGAAATTAATTTCAATAATGACTATGCATGATGAAAGGATGAACAAGCTATAAATTGGAAGAGAGATCAAGAAATAATTTAAGTTCCAGACGCCTATGTTGGTTAAAATTTGAAAATAGAAAAATAATGAATAAAGAAACAAAAGATAGCATTAAAATCCAAAACCATATCTAGGCCCAAATTTTATACATGGGCATGACCGGGCCCAATAAAGACAATATCTGATATTGTGAAAGAATAATTTTGGTGATGTCCAGGCCCATTCTAATTACACATTTTACTAAAAGCCCTAGCTCAGTATGAACATCATCTCTTTCACAAAATAAAAATATAGATACATCCAGTGAATCCACAGAGTAGAAAATATTTTTTCTGAAATCCTTTGTGAATATGTAAGAAGTAAAATTGTGGGGGAAGAATTTTTTCACAGAAAAAATTTGAGTAACTAATTTGGATAAATCACGACCATCAAACCAGGCATGTGGATACCTTCTAATGAAACCGAATTTGGATAATAATTTAAGGAATGGACTAGACAAGCTTGGTAAATTTTAAGGGAAGATCATGCTAATCAAGTGGATGGGTATGGGGATCAAATAACAGAGATCATATCACTATAAAAGATTAAAAGTTCACTAAATGAAAAAAGATCCCCCCCTAGGATCATAAAACCATGCCTACTGCTATATTTTTATTCTTATCGTTTCTTACCATTTTCTTACCATAATAACTCTAGTGATGAAAAATTAATCATTATGTGGATGAGCTAAATAGACTCCTCATATACCCTCTCATAATGAATTATACATTTTAACTATTTAATTTATTATGTTAATATTTAGATCTATTATAATTATTTATGTAATTGAGTATTTCTTATTTATTTTATTTTGAATTAATCTTCTATTCATCATTGGATCACACATAGAGTCCACTTAGGATTTCTATATTACTTTCAATCATGATAAGTAATTTGAATTAAGGGTAATTAGAAATATCCAATTATTAAGCTAGGGGTGGAGGTTGTAACACCCGAGACTTTTATGAGAAATATTTTGTTTTTATGATATATAAATCATCAAAGGAATCTTTAACTACACAAAACACTAGCTTGACTTGATTTACACGCAATCCCGACCTTCCTCGATAGTCGGCATCGTACGCAATACCGAGTTTCACTAAACAACGATATGCTATTAAAATATTACTAAACTAGCCGTTATGAATAGTAATACCCACTTTTTGAAATTTTGTAAATTTTATTTTTCAAAATGGACTTCATTTTTGGATTCGGAATATCGAAATTAGCATAGGGTGAATTTTTTCTATTTTTCTGAAAACTTTCAATTTTTGATGAATAGTGAAAACACTGGGTTACTATTTAAAAACTGACTTTTTATTTAAATAATTATTTATTTTATTTAAATTTATTTTAGGGCAAAATTGATACATAATACCTATATATGTTCAATGAAATTCATTGAAGTCATTTTATAATAATTTTAGATATATAAAAATTTTATTGAACTTTTCACCGTCTTTTACCCAACTCCTAGGAGAATTTGCAAATTTACATAAAACTTAATTTTACTGCTTCTGTGAGTGGAATTTCGAAAATCCGAGAGAAACGGTTAATATCAAGGACTAAAATGTGGTTCAATGAGATGAAACTAATTTTTCCTGAATAGTAACTTTTTACTTTTTTTTACCACGGTTAAAAGTAAATAGGGAAATTAAGGGTAAAAATGTTATTATTATTACCCTAACACATGTCCTAATTCTATTGGATAAGTGTAATTAGACCAAAAACAACATTAGGAATAAAATATGATCATTTAGGCCCACTTGGATTAGATTAGGACATTTATCATTAATTTATTTAAAGAAGGGTTAAAATAGTTAAAATCAAAGTTTAATAAATAAATCATTTTTAATATAGGGTTATATATAAGATAAATTCGACTATAAATATTCATTAGAAAGATAAAAATATTTGCTACATAATGGTATTTTATTTTTAGTTTTTAGACAATAAATAATGTAATTTATTTATGACACAATGATGATGCAGTAATTATCTTATTAATGAAATATTGACAAAATTGATGTTATAAATACCAAAATAAATGTAATTTGAGACTTTTTATGAATTAAAATAACTTTCAAGGTTAATATGACATGTTAGTATTTATTTAATTAACTTTTTTCGAAATAATCGTTATGTTATGATTTTTACAAAAATCAATTACCAAATAGTGTCAAAATTGACATAAAATAGTTTTTAAAACAAATATTATATTATTAATTGTTATTTTATTCCTAAAAATATAAGGTTATAAAAATGACTTAGATAAGGTTATATATATTAATAATAAACAACTGGGGGTTTGTTTGGCTTGTTATAGTAAGTTTATTAACCTTATAGTGTAAGAAAACAAGAAGACACGGTAAAAGTTAAATTATCTAACTTAAAGTTAAATCTAAACGAAAAGGTTAAAATAGATCCCTAAACTTGTATAAATTATATTTGATGAGAGGCTTTCGACCCATACCCACCCTATATTTTAAATAAATCAATTTTTAGCTATCAAAAACCGAATATGACTTTATAATAAAATAATAGTTTTAGTTTTTCCTAAGGTGCCCCTCTCATCCCTTATAAAAGGGCACCTCCTCCCTCTCTTCCTCACACCACTTTGAGCCTTCAAGCTCAGACAACCCCTGCCAAATTCTCTTCTAAACTTCCCTAGAAACATCCTAGAGGTCCTGGTCTTCTTCAAAGACCAATTTTAGTGCCCTAAGAGGAGGCCTCAAAAAGGCACTTTAAAGAAGGGGTAATGTTCGTTACCGATTCTTTCAACTTTATTTCTTCTACAACTTATTCTTATTTAGTTGTTTCATTATGAATTAATAACATTAGTATCACTCATATACTAATATGTTATTATAAGTATGAAACAACCCTATTTCACCATCTATCCATCCTGCGGAAAAAGAAATCACCGCGCGTGCGTACGTACGGAATACGGTCTCCATGCCGTCGTGTAATCTATTTTCCACCACCTTAATTGGATGGGTATAATGGTGTAAATAATATCTATATATGATTATTTTAAAGTGATATTGATTCTGAAATAGTATACATACACTCCAATACAATTCCACGATCATGGGAATGATATCATCGCTCGTGCGTACATACGGAATATCGTCTCCACGATGTGATGCGACTCGTTCTACATGATCTTGATTGCATAATGATTATATAAATGAATATAATGAATGAATATTATATATATTAAACTAATACCATTCTGGAAATGAGGTATCTATAACCAAAAAAAATAATAAGAATTTATTCGACAAAAGACGCATAAGAACAAAAAGTAATAAACACCCGAATAACAAGAAGCAATGAAATATTACTAATAAGAAGCTAAGAATATGACCATATATGATATCATAACAATGAGTATGATTCTGGAATAAATAAATAACATTATTTAAATCATTATACAGGAGGTTCGGACACTTACGAATCAAATCAGACCTAAGGTAAGGGAAAATATCACAATCTCATTTTTATCCGAGATTGTTTATAATTTTGTATTTAATGGGGTGTATTTTATCATCCACATCCATGTTTCCCCAATATGTAATATTATTTCCATACACCTACAATTGTTTAAATCTAATTTTACCCTTCATTTAGTTTTTAGTAAAAGATATGAAAGAAATCTTTTGTCGTTTTTCGTACGAGGTACTTTTTGACTTTTCCGACATAAGTATGAGAATAATGTTTTTTTAACTTATATGGCATGAATGGATTTTTAAAACATTATTTCCAAGAAGCTGCCTTTACAAGTTCTCAAGTTTATTTTTAATCAACTTCTTTTAGTTAAAAATTGTATGACATGTTAAGAAAGGAAAAAATGTTTTTGAAGTAGAAAGGATATTTTTCTCAAGAATGGAGTTCAAGTGTTTTATCAAAATTATTTTCCATATAAGATAAAATAGGTTTATATTTCTATCCTTATTATTACATTGATTGTATTATGTTATGATGGAATTATTTTTATTAATTCCTTTATCTTATATGAATTTTTTTATGATGTCACGATGTTTAATAATCCCATTTTTATTACATGGGTTATGAAATGGTGTATGATTTATGATTTTGTGACACACATAAGAATGGTATCATTATGAGATGGGTGGGACCTATATATCCCTCCAATGCATTGGGTAAAGATTTATATCTCATGAGATAGACATGGCTGGAATGGCAGATTAAACCGGTTCAGTGAAACAGGACTGAAACGAGGAGTGAAATCGGTTCAGAAATGGACTTTGTTCGCTAAGATAGTCATGGAAATGAATCTTGACTACTAAGAAATGATTCTATATGATTATGTGTGTATGCCACAAAATTTTATGTTTTAAGTTATGATTATTGGGATTGCATTTCACTACTATGATTTATCCCATGTTATGAAATTATGATCTCTTTTGCAGGTTAAGATTTCCAAAATTTTATGTTCTTATGAATATGACGTGATTGATATTTCTTTTGTTTACCCTTACTGAGCATTTGAGCTCACCCTTTTGTATGTTTTCTTTCCCCAGGTTAGGAAGAAGGTTATTAAGTAGGATATGCCAAAAGGGACTCTAGATATGATGAAATAAATGGGAGATAATGTAGATGCTTTATGAACCAGTTGTTTATGTTTCCCAGTTTCCAAAGACATTATACCTATAAGGTCCTTTCCTGGTTTTGTTATATGTTGTAACAAGTGTGCTTCAATTCTAAAGTAATAACAATGTATGTAAAGTATGGGTCGTTATAGTTGGTATCAGAGGAAAGGTATAGTCAATATTTGAAAACTAGGATGTGAAAGCCTTAGTAAGAACCCTAAGGATAAGTCTAAGCATTAAACACAATCTTCATGTTTTAGAAATTGCCACGAAAAACCTATGATAAGATCTTAAGTGTGAAATTTTATTCTTTATTCTGTGTTTTTTCTATTATAATTAGTGTTTCTCACACTATTCTTCTTGGTTTTAGTCAATGGCTGGAACCTGAAGGAATCGTGTTAATGCGGAATGCGACGGGAAACACAGTGAATGTCCCCCTGATCAACCAAACGTTATGGGAGCTGGAATGCAAAATCTTGTAGCTGTGCTCACATTGCTTTCTCAAGCTATGAATCATGCAGGACTTCCAAACGAGCAAAGTAAGGAGCAACATTCTGTTGAATCCTTCATGAGGCAGCGTCCACCTTCATTGAGCGGGTCTTCTGATCCATTAGTGGCTGAACAATGGATTAGTACCACTGAAAAGATATTTTCAGTTCTTCAATGTTCTGAACATGATAAAGTCATCTTAGTAGTGTATCGTTTGGAAGGAGATGCTGATCAATGGTGGAATCTTATTAAGAATACGAGGCAAAGGGATGAAATTGAGTCCATGGAATGGGATGAGTTCAGGAACTTATTTTTCAATAAGTACTTCCCTCGTATTCTCCAAAAAAAGATGGAGAAGGAATTTCCTGAACTAAAGCAAAAGGATGATGAATCGGTTGGTACCTACGAAGAAAATTTTACAAGACTTGCAAGGTACGCTTCTGGTATTATTATCCAACCTGAGAGTAAGATCGATCGATTCTTTAGTGGCTTAAAACCAAGTCTTCGAAGGTCGTTAGACATAAGGGACTTTAATATCTATGAGGAAATCGTTCGATGTGCTCTCAAGGTTGAGATGGAGATTGGAGTAACCCATCAGTCATATGGGTTTGATAAGAAGAGGAAAATGGAATTCAAAGGAAAATCTAAAGAGCACACTGAAAAGAAGATGAGTTTTCCCTTATGCTAAAATTGTGGATAGAAACATGGAGGAAATTGTCTTAAGGGGACAAGAAAATGTTATAAGTGTGGAAATGAAGGTCATCGGACAATTCAATGTCGAAATAATGGGAAGAATATGTCTAATGATGCAAACAAATGAAGGGATACGTAGAATGAACCTACTACCCTTTAATGTTTCAAGTGCAAGGAAATGGGGCATTATGCCAATCAATTCCCTAATCCAAGGGTTGATGATGATAATCGACGTCAACAAACTCTTAAGGCCAAAGACAAAGGAAAGCCACATACAATTTCTATCAGTGATGTGGAGTACGATAACGAAGTGGTGAAAGGTACACTTACCATCCACTCTAAAGTAGAAAATGTTTTATTTGATTCTGGATCCACCCACTCTTTTATTTCTAAATAATTTTCTAAGGGTATCACCGTATTACCTCAACAATTAGATGTTGAGTTATCTATGACAACCCCTAATGGCACAACAGTCACATCAAAAGTTTATAATTCTTCTCCGATTGAAGTTTGTGGGAAAATGCTTCCTTCAAATCTTGTGATCCTTCCTATAGTGGAATTTGATGTGATTCTTGGCATGGATTGGATTTCTTTGTATGGAGCTCATATCAATTTCCAAAGAAGGGAAGTCACATTTCATATTCCAGATCAATCTATGATCGTCTATCGATGCAAGGATGAACATAACATTGCAGTGGAAATTTCTTCCATCTTATGGGTCTTGATTCCACTAAATGAAGGTTATTTATCTCAAATGGTTGGTGAGAAAATCACGATTAAGAATATGACCATTGTATGGGAGTTTGATGATGTCTTTCCAGAGGAATTTTCGGGTCTTCCACCAAATCGTGAAGTCGAGTTTTCAATAGAACTCGTACTGGGTGCTTTGCCTATTTCAAAGACACCTTATAGAATGGCCCCAATTGAGTTGCAGGAATTGAAGAAGAAACTCCAAGAGAATCTTGATAAGGGATTCATACGCCCTAGTGCATCACCTTGGGGAGCACCTGTTCTTTTTGTTAAGAAGAAAGATGGATCAATGAGACTCTGCATTGATTATCGAGAACTTAACAAGATCACTATCAAGAACAAATATCCTCTCCTTTGCATTGATGACTTATTTGACCAACTACGAGGAGCTCAATACTTTTCCAACATTGATCTTCGTTCAGGGTATCATCAATTAAGGGTCAAAAGGGAGGATATACCAAAGACGACTTTCCGTACAAGGTATAGACACTATGAAATTATAGTGATGTCTTTTGGTCTTACTAATGCCCCTGCTATCTTCATGGATCTGATGAATAGAGTCTTTAGAGACTATCTTGATCAGTTTGTGGTAGTCTTTATAGATGATATTCTTTTCTATTAAAAGAGAAAGGAAGAACATGAATATCACTTGAGAATTATATTGAAGACCCTGAGAAAGGAGAATCTTTATGCCAAATTTACCAAGTGTGAATGTTGGCTTAAAAAAGTTGCATTTTTGAGGCACATAATCTCAAAAGAGGGGATATCTATGGATCCAGAAAAAACAGAGGTTATCGAAAGATGGTCGAGACCAACAACAGTAACCGAGATCCGAAGTTTTCTTGGTTTGGCTGGATATTATCGACATTTTGTAAAAGATTTTTCATGATTATCTAATCCACTCACCAATTTGACTCGAAAAGGAGTTAAGTTTGTGTGGACGGAGGAATGTGAAGATAATTTCAAGGAGTTGAAAAGAAGGTTATCCAGTGCACCTGTACTCACACTTCCTTGTAGTGGATAAAGGTTTGTGATCTATAGTGATGCATCCAAGAAGGGGTCGGGGTGTGTTCTTATGCAAAACAATATGGTGATAGCTTATGCCTCATGACAGTTGAAAATCCATGAGCAAAATTACCCAACTCATGATTTGGAGTTAGCTGCGGTAATATTTGCATTAAAGATTTGGGGGCAATATCTTTATGGGGAAAGGTGTGATATTTATACTGATCATAAAAGTTTAAAGTATATTTTCACACAAAAGGAGATGAATATGCGCCAAAGAAGATGGTTGGAGCTGATTAAGGATTACGACTACTCAATTAACTTCCACCCTAGGAAAGCAAACAAGGCGGCAGATGCATTAAGTCGACAAGACCATGCTAGCTTATCCATAATGAGGATCACAAAAGATCCAATATTTATGGATTTACAAATGATGGATCTTGTAATTATAATGGAAGGGGGAAAATCGTATCTTTCTCAAATGAATGTTCAACCATCTATACATGTAAAGATTAAAGAGGAACAGAAAGAAGATGTAGAGTTACAAAAGAAGGTGAGAAATTTTCCTGAATTCAACCATGATTGTGATGGGATAATAAAATTCAAGAATCAGGTTTGTGTTCCTCCCATCCCAGAATTAAAGAAGGAGCTGTTGGATGAGGATCATAGTTCTTCATTATCTATTCATCATGGAAGCACGAAGATGTATAGGGACCTGAAAGAGTACTTCTGGTGGGATGGCATGAAAAGAGATGTTGCTGAATATGTCTCTCGATGCTTGGTTTGTCAGCAAGTTAAAGCTGAGAGACAGAAGTCTAAGGGGATGTTACAACCATTACCCATACCTGAATGGAAATGGGAAAACATCACTATGGACTTTGTCACCAGACTTCCTAAAACATCAAAAGGCAATAATACTATCTGGGTCATAGTTGATCGTCTTACAAAGTCAGTACACTTCATTACTATTAGAGAGGATTTCTCTCTGGATCAGCTTTCCAGGATATATGTGAAGGAAGTGGTAAGATTGCATGGAGTACCACTTTCTATTATATATGATCAGGATCTGAGATTTACCTCGAAGTTTTGGAGAAGTCTTCATCATACTCTGGATATAGAGTTGAGTTTCAGCACTGCTTATCATCCTCAGATAGACAGTCAGTCTGAGAGAACAATTTAAACTCTAGAAGATATGTTGAGAGCTTGCTCTATGGATTTCAAAGGTGGTTGGGATCAATACCTACATTTGGTGGAATTTTCTTATAATAATAGCTTTCACTCCAGTATTCTGATGGCTCCTTATGAAGCTCTCTATGGAAAGAAATGTAGGACTCCAACTTACTGGGATGAAGTTGGGGAAAGAAAGCTATTAGGACCTGATCTTGTTGATGAGATGGCAGAAAAGGTCAGATCTATTCAACAACACATAAGAGCAGCTCAGAGTTGACAAAAAAGTTATGCCAATAACCGAAGAAAAGACCTAGAGTTTGAAGTGGGTGATAAAGTGTTTTTACGAATATCTCCTTGGAAGAGAGTAATGAGATTTGGAAAGAAGGGAAAGCAGACCACTAGGTATATCGGTCCTTTCGAAATACTAGATCGTGTTGGGAAGGTAGCTTACCGATTGGCGCTTCCACCAAATATCTACCAAGTTCACGATGTGTTCCATGTATCTATCCTAAGAAAGTACATACCTGATCCTTCACATGTACTCAGCTCAGAATTTGTACTGCTGGAGTAAGATCTTTCTTATGAAGAACAGCCGATAGAGATTCTGGATCGTAGCGAAAAAGTTCTACAGAATAAGACCACTCGCTTGGTGAAAGTTTTATGGAGGAACCACCAATTAGAAGAAGCAACATGGGATCTTGAGGATATGATGAGGGATAGGTATCCTCATCTGTTTCTTACAAAGTGACAAATTTTGAGGGCGAAATTCATTTTAAGGGGGGTAGAATGTAACACCTGAGACTTTTATGAGAAATATTTTGTTTTTATGTTATATAAATCATCAAAGTAATATTTCACTAAACACAACACTTTCTTGACTTTCTATACACACAATCGTGACCTTCCTCGATAGCTTGCATCGTACGCAATACCGAGTTTCACTAAACAACGATATACTATTAAAATATTACTAAACTAGTCGTTATGAATAGTAATACCCACTTTTTGAAATTTTTTAAATTTTATTTTTCAAAATGGAATTCATTTTTGGATTCGGAATATCGAAATTAGCCTAGCGTGAAATTTTGGTATTTTTCTGAAAACTTTCAATTTTTGATGAATAGTGAAAATACTAGGTTACTATTTAAAAACCGACTGTTTATTTAAATAATTATTTATTTTATTTAAATTTATTTTAGGTAAAAATTGATACATAATATCTATATAAGTTCAATTCAATTCATTTGAGGCATTTTATAATAATTTTAGATATATAAAAATTTTATTGAACTTTTCACCGTCTTTTACCCACCTCCTAGGAGAATTTAAAAATTTACATAAAACTTAATTTTACCGCTTCTGTGAGTGGAATTTAGAAACTCCGAGAGACACGGTTAATATCAAGGACTAAAATGTGGTTCAATGAGATGAAAATAATTTTTGGTGAATAGTAACTTTTTACTTTTTTTACCACGGTTAAAAGTAAATAGGGAAATTAAGGATAAAAATGTTATTATTATTACCCTAACACATGTCCTAATTCTATTGGATAAGTGTAATTCGACCAAAAACAACATTAGGAATAAAATATGGTAATTTAGGCCCACTTGGATTAGATTAGGACATTTATTATTAATTTATTTAAAGAAGGGTTAAAATAGTTAAAATCAAAGTTTAATAACTAAATCATTTTTAATACAGGGTTATACATAAGATACATTCGACTATAAATATTCATTAGAAAGATAAAAATATTTCCTACATAATTTTATTTTATTTTTAATTTTTAGACAATAAATAATTTAATTTATTTATGACACAATGATGATGCAGTAATTATCTTATTAATGAAATATTGACATAATTGATGTTATAAATACCCAAATAAATATAATTTGAGACTTTTTATGAATTACAATACTTTTCTAGGTTATTATGACATGTTATTATTTATTTAATTAACTTTTTTCTAACTAATATTTCTTTTATGATTTTCAAAAAAATAAATTATCAAATAGTGTCAAAATTGAAATAAAATAGTTTTTAAAACAAATATTATTTTATTAATTGTTATTTTATTCCAAAAAATATAAGGTTCGTCCAAATGACTTAGATAAGGTTATATATATTAATAATAAACAACTTGGGGTTCGCTTGGCTTGTTATAGTAAGTTTATTAACCTTATAGTGTAAGAAAATAAGAAGACATGGTAAAAGTTAATTTATCTAACTTAAAGTTAAATCTAAATGATAAGGTTAAAATAGATACCTAAACTTGTCTAAATTCTATTGGATGAGAGGATTTCGACCCATCCCCACCTTATCTTATAAATAAATCAATTTTGAGCTATTAAAAAGCGAATATGACTTTATAATAAAATAATATTTTTAGTTTTTCCTAAGGTTCCCCTCTCCTCCCTTATAAAAGGGAACCTCCTCCCTCTCTTCCTCACACCACTTTGAGCCTTAAAGCTCGGCCAAACCCTGAATAATTATCTTCTCCACTTCCCTAGAAACATCTTAGAGGTCCTGGTCTTCTTCAAAGACCAATTTTAGTGCCCTAAGAGGAGGTCTCAAAGAGGCGCTTCAAAGAAGAGGTAATGTTCATTACCGATTCTTTCAACTTTATTTCTTCTTCCACTTATTCTTATTTAGTTGTTTCATTATTAAGTAATAACATCAATATCACTAATATACTGATATTTTATTATAAGTATGAAACAACCATATTTCACTATCTATCCATCCTGCGGAAAATGAAATCACCGCGCGTGCGTACGTACGGAATACCGTCTCCATGCTGTGGTGTAATCTATTTTCCACCACCACCATACTTGGATGGGTATAATGGTGTAGATAATAACTATATATGATTATTTTAAAGTGATATTGATTCTGAAATAGTATACATACACTCTAATACAATTCCATGATCATGGGAACGATATCATCGCTCGTGCGTACGTACGGAATACCGTCTCCACGATGTGATGTGACTCGTTCTACATGATCTTCATTGCATAATGATTATATAAATGAATAGAATGAATGAATATGACATATATTACACTAATACAATTCTGTAAATGAGGTATCTATAACCTAAAAAGAAGAATTAGAATTTATTCAACAAAACACGCATAAGAACAAAAAGTAATAAACACCCGAATAACAAGAAGGAATGAAATATTACTAATAAGAAGCTAAGAATATGACCATATATGATATCATAACAATTAGTATGATTCTGGAATAAGTAAATAACATTATTTAAATCATTATACAGAAGTTTCAGACACTTACGAAGCAAATCGGACCTAAGGTTAGGGAAAATATCGTAATCTCATTTTTATCCGAGATTATTTATACTTTGGTATTTACTGGGGTGTATTTTATCATCCACATCCATGTTTCCTCAATATGTAATATTATTTCCATACACCTACAACAGTTTAAATCCAATTTTACCCTTATTTGAGTTTTTATTAAAAGATATGAAAGGAATCTGTTGTCGTTTTTCGTACGAGGTACTTTTTGAATTTTCCGACATAAATTCGAGAAGAATGTTTTTTTAACTTATACGACATGAATGGATTTTTAAAACATTATTTCCAAGAATATTCCTTTACAAGTTTTCAAGTTTATTTTTAATCAACTTCTTTTAGTTTAAAATTGTATGACATGTTAAGGAAGGAAAAATGTTTTTGAAGTAGAAAGGATATTTTCCTCAAGAATGGAGTTCAAGTGTTTTATCAAAATTATTTTCCATCTAAGATAAAATAGGTTTATATTTATATCCCTATTATTACATTTATTTGATTATGTTATGATGGAATTATTTTTATTAATTCTTTTATCTTATATGAATTGTTTTATGATGTCATGATTTTTAAGAATCCCATTTTTATTACATGGGTTATGCAATGATGTGTGATTTATGATTTTGTGGGACACATAATAATGGTATCATTATGAGATGGGTGAGACCTATATCTCCCTCCAATGCATTGGGTAAATATTTATATCTCATGGGATAGACATGGCTGGAACGACAGGTTAAATCGGTTCAGTGAAACAGGACTGAAACGAGGAGTGAACTCGGTTCAAAAATGGACTTTGTCCGCTAAGATAGTCTTGGAAATGAGTCTTGACTACTAAGAAATGACTCTATATGATTATGTCTATATGACACAAAGTTTTATGTTTTATGTTATGATTATTGGGATTACATTTCACTACTATGATTTATCCCATGTTATGAAATTATGATCTCTTTTGCAGGTTAAGATTTCCAAAATGTTATGTTCTTATGAATATGATGTGATTGATATTTCTTTTGTTTACCCTTACTGAGCATTTGAGCTCACCCTTTTGTATGTTTTCTTTCCCCAGGTCAGGAAGAAGGTTATTAAGTAGGATATGCCAAAAGGGACTCTAGATATGATGAAATAAATGGGAGACAATGTAGATGCTTTATGAACCAGTTTTTTATGTTTCCCAGTTTCCAAAGACACTATACCTATACAGTCCTTTCCTGGTTTTGTTATATGTTATAAAAAGTGTGCTTCAATTCTGAAGTAATAACAATGTATTTAAAGTATGGGTCATTATAAAGGTTATAGTGATTATCTTATCCCCCTATTAAACCAAAAATTAAAAGATGGATTAGTCGAGTGATATATCAGATGATTAGAGAGAAAATATGATATTAAAATTAGAATAATTATTTAACAGGGTAGGTAAGGGGATATCTAAGGTTAGTCCACTTCTTGTAAATTGATTTTAAAACCAATAAAGTTTAAACTTCCATTGTTGTTTTCAAAAATTGAACCCCAAAAATGAAAGTATGACACACCCATATCATTATCATATTTAAAAAAACTTGAGTATCACTAATACTAAATTATTCTTAGCTTAAAAAAAATTTATGAGTACCCCAAAAAAGGCACCCATAAAACTTAACACTATTTCCAAAGAGGCAAATGTTTTTAAAAAAATTGTTTAAATGATTTCAAATGACCAAATCCAGTTCTTCAAACCTCATTGGTTTTGATCCTGAGGTTGAGATAACTGTGATCACTAGACTTTGAACTCTTAAAATCAATGAATAAGAGGATAAAGAATTGTTCACCATTTCATTGACTAATTATTCTCCCTCATTTTCTTATTCTAAAAGAGTTATATTATATAGTGAAAAAATAGAACATAATCTAGCTCAAGTGAATAGAACTTTGAGTTTAATGTATGCACAAAATTTCAACATCAATAATAGAAAATTATAATTGAATGAACAACAAGACTATGAACTCAAAAGACGAATGATATGTATTCTTGCAAAATTTCATATATTATCAAGTGAATACCCCAATAAGAATTTATATAAGTGTGAAATGGATTCAAAATAAGAGGATTCAATGAGGCTCAAATTACCTAGAAGGGTTTCCTCCTATCTCTTCAAGGGGCATCCATGGAGTGGTTTACAATCTACATACTAGAGAGGTCACTTCATGAGATGACATACATAGGGTCTTCCTCCATAAAATTTTCACTACTTCAAGGAGTGCTCAACTAGGAAAGGTGTTCTATGGAATCAAATAACAAATTGGAGAAACTCTCTATGAGTTTTGGGAAGAGGTTTAAGAAAATAAGTACATCCTTCCCACACCCACCCTATGAAGAAAATAATTTATTGGTATTGTTTTAAAAAGGATTTATGAAAAATGATCATATCCTACTAGAGGATTCTTCGATAGGATCATTGATTGATAATTCAATTTTTTAAGTTATAGATATAATTGATAGGATCTCCCAAAATTCTTAAAAATTTTCCACATGAACTATAAAGAGAGGTGTGCATGAGGTAAAAAATTCCAACTCGCCTTTACTATAAAATAATATTGATGAACTAACATCACTTTTGATATGGCTAGCTATCAACATAGTACAAGAGTCATCATCGATCACACCCCCAAGTTTCTACTAGCTCAATTATTCTTTGGTTTATTTCATCGATGGATAATAACAATTTCAAAGGACTAAACTATGTGATTCAATATTATAGAGGCTCTTTAATAAAAAACCAAGTAGTAACCAAGGATTTACATATTTTTTCAATAATCTATTTTTGAGATGGGACCCGACAGACTCAAAGTTTATCACTCCAACACACTTCCCAAAAACCTTTTTAACCCCCTCCATTCAAAAGATAATGTTTCTATCCATCTCCAAGTTACCATAAAGTATAAGAACAAGATACTTCCATGAAGGACATAATGAGATAGGTATTAGAGTCTCAAAAGAATCAACATACCACTCTCACCACTCATGGATCAAAGTTGAAGGAATTAAAAGGATAGTTTATCCAGCAAATGACCACCCTTAATAATCAAGTAAATCAAGGATAAAGTAATATTTACACTCAAACAATTCCTATACATAAAGTAAATTTTAGTGTTATAACATTAAGTATTTGTGACTAGAAGTAAAATATTGAAGGAACACACCTAGAGATCAAAGTTTCAAGTGAATGCAAATATATACCTGGTGAATCTTCCCAAGAAAAAGAACTCGATGAAGGATTTCTGAAGACACCCCCTATGAAAAAAATATAAATGTAAAGATAATATAGAAAATCCAAATCAACTTCAACCACCATTCCTTGTAAGGATAAAAACACCCAAGAAAACTAATGAGGACACACTACATCAAGAAATTTTGGAAATATACCAGAAAATATAGTTCAATATCCCTTTAATGGTGACCATCTACCAAATATAGAGGTATAAAAAATTAATTTAATACATGTGCATAGAGGGAATAATATTTTGAGTAAATTAACAGGTAATATAGTTAAGAACATTTCTTACCTTTTTACCCATCAAATACCTCATAACTTTCAAGATCAACATATCTTTTATATCCCCTTCACTATAGGATCATTCACTTTTTCCAATAACTTGTGTGATTTAGGATAAATAATAAATTTAATTCCATATTACCTTTATTATTATTTGAAGATGAGATAACCTAAACCTACAAGGGTAGTTTTTAAACTCACTAGTCAATCTAATTCTTACCCAGTGGGTGTTCTTAAAGATTTATTAGTAACTATAGAAGGATATCCATTACTTATTGAATTCTATATTCTTAATATGGAAGAATAAAAAGGTAAAGATCACTTGACCATAATTATTGGTTGACCATTTTTAATGTTCCATTTCTTCTCAAACCCTTATTTTCTAGTTTTGGGTGCTAAAAGTCTTTTGAAGGAATTTTGAGGAGGTTATGTGGTGGTTAGAGGTGAAGAAGAGATTCTATGAAAAATACACATCAAGTATTGTTTACATGATGTGAATTTCTGGTTAATGACTTGTACGAACAGTGAATTCACGTAATTCAAATTGTATAATTGGGATCCATGAAATAAATACACATTTTATAAATTAAATTCATGATGTGTAATTAAATAACGCTGAGGAAACATAATTTTCATTAAAAGTGGAAATTGTTTGAAAACCCATGAAATACATGCCATGTTAGGTTTACATGACATGAAAATGGTAGGATACAAGATTTAAAGTTATTTTATACAACCAATTTTATTCATTCATACATTTATTCTTTCCCTCTAGTTTTTGAAGAACCCTCGGTACCCCTGAGAAGATAAACAAGCCCTCTTCTCCCTTGTTTGATTGGTTGGTTTTGATGGTTATTCATTTAGGAACTGTAGTGAGTTCTCACCTTTATCCCCATGTTTTTATCTCATTATTCTTATGAGGATTTACTAGGGTGGTGTGGTTTTGGTTTTGGGTGTTTTTGTTCTGTGTTTTAAGGGATCTTTGGTGTGGTTTTGGTTGATCCACGTGTTTTTTTCAGTTGTGGTTTGTGGGTGTTTCTTCTTCATCATGCGGTAAACAATGAGTTGGTAAAGATTCTTTGAGGTATGGAATTCTTAATTTCTCACCTAGTGTTCATGTAGGGGGGGATATATTATTTTTATACTCTGATATAATGTTATGCATCAGCTTAAAAATATAATTAATTGATTAAGGGGAATTTATGGGGAATGGTATAACTTTTCCTATATTTTATATGATTTCTTCATATTGCAGATAATTGTTTCCATATTAAGTATTATTGCATTAAGATAGAATTATTATCCTTATTATCCCATGTTTTGTTAATTTAGATAATTTAAATATTATCCTAGATAGATAAAGTGATGATCACATGAAGTTTTTTATTATTATTTTCCATCAAAAGCAAGATCTCACATGTTTTTTCTTATGATGTAATGTTGTTTAAATGGTTATATGAGTTTGATTCATCAATGAATATCAGGGTTATTAGAAACCCTTTTTCTATTTTTATAGGTGTTGTGGGACCTCAATTAGTGCGATTTGTTGCATCTCTTTAAATAGAATTCACTAATCAATTATATCTGGATAATAAAATGGTTTCCCAATGAGATTATTTTCTAGTGTTAGAATGTCCTTAAATAATAAAATGGAATTCATAAATTCTCCCTTTATAAAACTGAAAATTTTCATGTTTGATTTGATGTGGTTGTGTAAAAGATAATGAGTTGTTTTTTTATGTGTATGTTATGTTGTGGTAGTTTCCCAAGTAGTATTGGAATCAAATTATAACGTTGGAATTGAAATGAATGGGTTTGTTTAATTAATGAGATGGAAATGAGTATTGAATTAAAAAGAAGGTAAGTATGGTTAGGTATGGTTGATTCTTAATGTGAAATTAAATGGGATGTAAATAATGGAATGAATTGTGTGTTTGAATGAAATTGGATTTTAATGTGAAATTTTGAAAATGGATTAATTTTAAATGGGTTTTGGAATGTAAAATTTGGTTTGTGGACTGTTGTGTGGTGTTTTGAATTTTGAAGTGGTAGTAGAATTTTCAGATATTGGGAGGTAGTTTGTTCGACTAGGAGTATTTAGGTGATATTTGATGATATTTTTTATGTTTCAGGTTGTACATGGTATAATTAGGGCACGAGATTGATGTATTTAGTGTTCACAATACACTACTAACCTATTTTTGTGATGTGGTTTGATGGCCCAGGTGTCTTTAGGTGGGATGTGATGTAATGAGATGGCCTATGTGTCTATGGGTGGGATGGGATGTGATGTGATGTGATGTTATGTGATGTGATGTGATGTGATGTGATGTGATGTGATGTGATGTGATGTGATGTGATGTGATGTGATGTGATGTGATGTGATGTGATGTGATGTGATGTGATGTGATGTGATGTGATGTGATGTGATGTGATCTGATGTGATGTGATGTGATGTGAGGTTACGTGACATAACGTGACGTGAAGTGATGTGATGTGATCTGATGTGATGTGATGTGATGTGATGTGATGTGATGTGATGTGATGTGATTTGATGTGATGTAATGTGATGTGATTTGATGTGATGTAATGTGATTTGGTGTGATATTGAAGAGGTGGGAGCACCAAAATATATATTTTTGGGGTGTAAGAGTGGCTAATTAATGGGAAAGCAGTGTAAGGTATCCTTTATTGATATGATTATTATTATGTTGTTATACTTGGATTGAATTATTTGGTGATAATTCCTTCATGAGTTTGTGATGGATATTTGACTTATTTAAGTGTTTTTGGTTCTTTTATTTTTTTCCTGGGTGCATTAGTATGATTATTTCAAATCTTCATGGAAGACTTTGGTTTTCATACTCATTATATTCTCACCCTTTGTATATAAAACGATTTTCATGTTTATAGGAGGATTACGTGTACCATGTTGGATATTACTTTCTCCGAACTTTGGATAGCTATTGTTTCACTACTTTAGTTTTTATTTTAGGTATTTACTTTTAGAGACTATTATATCTATTAGTTTTAATTATACAGACATTGTGGGATGGCTTTGGTTTCATTTATATAATGTCATGAATTTTCTTGTGGATAATTCATATTTTCTCCTAATCCTATATCATTATAAGGGGTAATGCATCCCATTTTTATGATATTTTTATACCCTTGGTACTAGACACCAACCTAGGGCCTACTAGAGGTGGGAATCAGGGGTCATTATCTCTCTCCCCTCACTACAGTACTATTAGAGGGAGGGGGTTGTGACAAAGTGGTATCAAAGGACGATGGTTGAGAGATAGGATGGATTTTTGAATTAGGAATAGTGACGATTCCATTAGTTGGTATGAAAATTATACCAGTTGATATTGGCATGTGACATAAGCTAGGGATACCATCTAGGACATGAGATTTTAGGGGGGTCATGATCCAATGCATGGAATCTAATCTTATTGAATGACCATGTGAGGTGGACATGTTTTCCGGGTAGAGAACTAGGAGAGGAACATGCATCATGATGACTTGTGTTCCAATTTTATTTGTGTGTTTTTTGGAAGAATAATATAAATAAAGTGAATTAAAATGAATCTAAATAAAATTCCTTACTATTGAGGTTAGAAAATTTCTTGTCTTATTTACATCTATGGATCTTGGATGTTGTATGCACATGGATTAGGTATTTGAGGTTCAGTAGGTTGATTTGATTGATCACAATATAGTTGATCCAGTTGGGAATGGGGATCAATGGTAGAGGTGGTTTCCCTCTTTTCGGCAGTAGGATTTAGGGAAGTATGAGGGAAGTTTTTCGGATGTAGAGCTAGAGAGATACCTAGAGGATCTCTAGATCTCTTTCAGTTTGATCTGGGCCCCAATGGGGTACTGGGACCCTTTCATAGTCTATCAGATGTGCAGATCTATGCATCAGTGGTTAATGATGTATTTAGGTGAGAGGAAGGAGGTATATGTTTCACGGGTTGACTTTCAAAAAGTGTTCTAGGACTAATTCATTCTGTCCGACATGAATTTAGTGAAGTAGATAGAGTTACTCTCCCTTCAGCTGGGGATTATAATAGTTTGGGAGCTTGGAGTTAACTTCAAGGACCTAAATTTTTCCAAGATCTTTTTCTAGTTGAGTCTCATATGATATGTATTAAGGAGGTGATATTCCCTTCAATCTAGTATGCAGTTACTCTATTTACATTGCTTATATATTTTTTGGTTTAGAAGAAGAAAAAGGTGATCAAGTAGAAACAATCATGAGGAGGTTTTTCATGAGAGGGGAACCATCAGGGTTCCTCAAGGAGCATAGTTTTCTATAGAAGGTATTAGGAAATAGGACCATCATGGTTTCATCCAGCAGGGAGTAGACCTCATCAGTTTCCATTCCGGCCTTCTAGGGCCAATGGTTCCCATGCTTTTCTTGTAGATATCATTTAGTGTGTTTTGGTTCTGGGGTTTTTGTCCATCACTTGAACTAGTTCCTAGTGGTTCCTTGATCTCAGTTTGTTGTAGGTGGGAAAGTTCAGTGCCAACCTCACCAGTAGTTACCAATGAGACTATTTCAATGACAAGGGAAGAAGTCTTGTGCTTCAATGAGATTATATAGAGCAAGTATAGGTGGACCTCAAGATGTTACTCGTGTTCAGGGACTACGATCTGAGTAAGGTCATGGAGGTGGTCAAAAACAGATAGGTATAGAAGCTGGGTGTGGCCAGTTTCATACAGTGGAGGCAGTGGTGTCAAAGGGTCAAGAGATCATTTGAGGTACGTTCAATTTTCCTTCTACCATTTTTTGTGCCCTGTTTTATTTAGTAGATTCAAAATCCTTTGTTTCACCTGCTCTATTACGTGCTATGAGAATTGACTTATAGAGTCTCTTCAGGCCCCTAGATTCAACTATTCTAGTTAGAGACCTGACTATCTTGTTTGATGTGTGATAGGGATATAGACTGATGATGGGGTCACATGTTCCCCATAGAGACCTTTTCTTGCAACATATATAGCTATAAAATTTCATCCTAGGCATCAATTAGTTTCATTATCTATGTGTTATTACTAACTTCTTCTTGAGGAGAGTTGTGTTCTCAGATGTGGATGGATATTGTGTGGTTTTCATTAGGGAGAAGGTTTTTCAGGAGGGTATTCGACATGTAGATCTCGTTCTTTCTTTTAGGACCAAGTTATTAATATAATGAGTGTGTGTTGGGATAGTGGGGGACCTCAGTGTCATTGGGTAGTTTTTAGATGTTTTCCCTGAGGAGATTTTGACAATAAACCCTTGACATGATGTTGACTTCTCTATAGACATACAATCTAGTGTTTCTATGATTTCAATGGCTCCTATTTGGATGGAACCTTATGATTTGTAGGATTTGAGGATTCATATAGATGATCTAATGCATGAGGGTTTTATACAGACTCTTGTTTCACCATGGGGTGCTTCAGTATTGTTTTTCAAGAAGGTGGATAGTGGTATGAGGTAATGTATAGACTACTAGAGGTTGAATCGGATGATGATAAAAAAATGCCACCCTCTTCTGATGATAGATGGTATTTTTAACCATCTGATAGGGGTAATCTAGATTTCTAAGATCAATCGGTGATCTAGATATCAAAATTTGAGGGTGGATGAGTGAGATATCCCAAAGACTACCTTCAATAATAGGTATGAGCACTTTGAATTTTTAGTCATGTCTTTTGATGTTATAAACTCACCAACCATGCTCATGGGGATTATGAACTCTATTTTACATGATTTCATAGATTGGTTCCTTGTTATATTTATATATTATATCTTGATCTACTCGAATTCATAGGAGGAGCATGAAAAATCATCTCAGAGAAGTATTTCAGTTTCTTTGATGCCACTATCAATATAGAAAGTTGTACAAGTGTGGTTTTTCGACATGATATGTTCATTTACAAGGGAATGTGGTGTCTCCATAGGGTGTGACAGTAGACCCATAAAAGTTAGGGGCCATTTTTTCATGGTAATCTAACAATAACCTAGAATAGGTTTGCAGTTTTTTTGGTCTTATAGGCAAATATCAGAGGTTTGTTCCAAATTTATCTCAAGTTGTTGTCCCATTGATAGTGTTGACCAGGAAGGACCAATATTTTGTGTGGACTGATAAGTAATAGATAGTGTTTGGTTACATAAAGGGTAATTTTTTCAATGCTCCAATGATTTAATTTCCTAAGCAGATTGTACTTTTTGAGGTGTTTTGTGATACTTTTCATCTACTATAGGGATGTATGATGTTGTAGTAGAAAGTAGTGATCAATTATGAGTCTAGGAAGTTACATCCTAATAATCATAACCATGTCACCCATGATCTGGATCTATAATAGGTTGTGTTTGTGATAAAGTTATGGTGGAATTACATTATTTGGGGGTGATTTGTGGCCTCCACAGATCAAAAGAGATTGAGGAATATCTTTTCTCGGTGTGATATGAATTTTCCGCAGTGGATTTGGATGGAGTTTTATAAGGATTGCAATTTTAAGATCTCATATATCTCAAGAAAAGGTAATTTTGTGGTTTATTATTTGAGAAGTAAGTTGGGGAAGGATGTTATTCAGGAGCATGGTGACTCTTGGAGAGCAATACATTAGTTGGAATCCTTTCACTTAGATGAATGGTGGATGATGGTAGAAGCTATTTGTTTCAGATAATGGTGTAGTCTTATCTTATGCAATAGGTGGAGGAGTTTAAGTGTGGAGACTAAGAGACAAAGTTGGTGTGTGATCATATTAGCCTTGGTGATGCTCTATAGGGATGGTCAAAAGATGGTTGGAACTAGATGTTATTTATTGGGACATTTTTTATTCTAGTAGTGATGTGTGAGGGATTACTTCATGATTTTCATGGCTTTCCATTAGTTGTGCATCCTAGGGTGAAAAATATTTAACATGGTTTGAGGATATAGCTATGGAGTCCTAGGATGAAATGGGACGTGGTAGAGATTGTGGTGAGGTTTTTGGTTTTCTAGTAAGAAAAGGTCGAGAATCGTGTTCTTGGATGTTTCTTATAGCCTTTGAATGTTCCTAAGTGGAAATGGGAGGACATATCGATGGATTTCCCCATAGGGTTACCATGAACTAAGAGTGGTAGTGATGCTTTCTGGGTGATCATGGATCAGTTTATTAAATTGGCCCACTTATTAGTGATCAAAGAGTTTGACATAGTGGACACTTTGACTAAGAGGTATGTGGATGTGGTGGTGTGGTTTCATGGAGTTCCAAGGTCTATTTTCTCAGGTTGGGATAAACATTTTACCACATGAATCTATAGTGTAATGCACTGTTCTTTTGGCACTTATTTATGCCTCAGATAAGATTTCAACCCTTAGAAAGAGGGGTATATAGAGCAGAATTTCTAAACAATGGAGGGAATGTTGTGAGCATGTTTCATGGATTTTGTTGGATCTTGGGTGATACATTTTACTTTATTTTAGTTTCCTTATAATAATAGTTGTCACTGACACATTGGTATAGATCCATTTCAGGTGTTCTATGGGTGGTTGTATTGTTCTCTATTGTGTTGGATGAAGATTGAGGAGGCAGTCGTTCTTGGTCCCGATGTGGTGCAGAGTATGATAGGGAAGTTTCATTTGGTTTGAGAACATATGAAAGTAATGTGGGATCAGTATAAGTATTATGTCATTTTTAAGTTGAGGAACTTCTATTGTGAGGTTCCAGACCATGTGTTCTTGATGGGTTCCCCTCGATTTGGCCAATAGAGGTTTGGTAGGGGTAAACTTTATCCTATGTTTGTTATTCCATTTGTATTTATAGGGAGAGTTAGTGAGTCAGATTATCATTTATTGTTTCCATAATGGTCGTAGAGGATTCAAGAGTTCTTCCAAATCTCTAGGATTCATCAGTATCTTCACAATCACTCCCATGTAATTGACTAAGGATAGATGGATATCGATGATGACACAACATTTGTGGAGCATCCAATAGAGTTATAGGATTTAAAAGAGAATGCACTTCATGGTTGAACCATTCCCTAGGTTCACATTTTGTGGATGCATGGTGTCCATTAGGAGAGTACCTTAGAGAAAGAGATGTTGATGCATGCCTAGTACTTGGAGTTTTTTTTGAGTTTTTCTTTGCTATGTTTTTCCTTGGGATGTGATATTTGGATCCTACTATTTTATGAGACGAGATTTTTTATTGATGTATGATGTTTGATAGAGTTATGATGAATGAAAAGGGGAGTAACTGATTCTGAATCAATAATCATTATACTAAGATTCAATTAAACATGTGTGGGTGAGTTAGTGCCACCAATAGTGAATAGTATCTTGACATGGTGAATGGAATTTCCTAGTTTGTATGTTCAGGGTAGTGTGGTGTGTTAGATATAATGGTTTTTGGTTTGGTATATATGGTGTGTGGTAGATTTTGGTTGGTATTATATGTTTTGCTGTTGTGGTTTTGTAGTGATGAGGTTTTGCGAGATGTTTTGTGGCTACAGGTTTGGTGTCTTTGGATGGTGACAACATTAAGGAGCAACAATACCCTTAAGAGGTATCTCACGGGGTGATTGTTCATACCTCTTTCATTATGGGATTGGTTTTGGATTATCAAGGGAGGGAATCATTTTATATGTATTTGATGTAATGGTTCATGCCTTCCTGGTCTAATACTTTTCCATTTTTTGGTTTTAGAGGTGTTTCTGTGGAGTCTTGAGGAGGTTCTATGGTGGTTGGAGGTGTAGAAGAGCTGATGTAGGAAATATAAATTGTTTATTATTTACATGACATGAAATTTTGATTCAAGTATTGTAAATATGATAATATTTAACATTAAAACAAATAAATGTTGTGTAAATTCAATTCATGACATATAATTAAATAAAGCTAATGTGATGCGATTTTCAGAAGAAAAAAAATAGGATTTTTTGGAAAACCCACATAGTACACATTGTGTAACATTTATATGATGTGAAAATGGTTGGACACGGGATTTAAAGTATTTATATTCAGTTGATTTTATTCTTTAGGTTTTGGCTTCTTCCCCTCTCATTCTGGACAAACCCAAGGTGCCTTAAGAAGACCTTCAAGCCCTCTTCTCCCTTATTCGATCTATTGGTTCTAATGATTTTTCATTGGTGATATGTGGTGATTTATCCACTTTATCCCCTTATTTGTCTCCCATTCTTATTCTAGGTATCCACTTTGGTGGTGTGTGTTTTTAGGTGTGTGTAGGATGAGTTCTGAGGGATCTTTGGTGCGGCGTAGGTTGATCCATGAATTTTATGTGCGGTTGTATTTTGTGGGTGTTTCTCCATCACCCTATGATGCACAGTGAGTTAAGAAATATTCATTGAGGTAGGGAATCCTTATTTTCTCACATAGTGTATCATTTAGGAGGGTATATACTTCTATTTATTCTTTGGAAATATGGTATGCATTGTGACGATCTAAACTTATATATATAAGATTCCCTTTATGATCGAATTAAATTATCTATTATGGTTATAAGAAACACATTAAATTATTTTTTTTTATCCTATTAAATTTAAAAGAACATTAATCATCATAACCATTGATAATATAGTCATTGAATAGTGATCATGTGATTAGTATAAATATAGGGTTCTGATAAATCCAATTGATGTAGACAAAGGAAGTGATGGCCTCGACCAGTAGGACTGTGCCCTCTAAAGCACATTTATTAGAGATTATGAAGGCGATATCATAACTAGGCTTTTACCATGACCAAGACCAGGATGAGATCCAATAAATAAATCATGACGGAAATGGTTTATAGAATAATTTCAAGCTTATCGAGATCATGTCCCAAACCATGTATACCGAACATACCCATAGAAATTTCACCATCACACACCTTACAATTAGTGAATTTACTTGTATAATAAACACATATGTATCAAGACCCAAATAATATAAATATATATATTGTATTTTAAATATAATAGTGACTATATTTACTTCTTATTATTATTACTTTATATAGGTTTTTTATTTTGATACGATAAAGCACAAATTATATTTCTGAGTAATGTGAAATTTCAATTAATACATTCATTTTTAAGGAATTCATGAAATCTAAAAAATAAATTTTAACTTAATAAAATATTAAAAATAAATAATTTTTATTAAATATAAATTATAATATAATTTTTATGAAGTCAATGGTAATTTTTATAATGGTTAAAAAAATTTGTTACTTTCAAAAACCCAGCATTTCTCAATGAATGTCGATTCTTGTTTTAAAAGTGATAATTATCATATTTAGAAAATTATTTTGATAAAATAAAAAATAATTTTGGAATCAGAATGTTTAAATTATCCTATGGTTAATTTTTCATAATTTTCTCAGACAATCAATTTTTTGGGTAAAAATTAAAAACGATATAAATATACTGTGTATAATGACATCATAATGTTCCAAAAGTGATGTAATAAATGATATAACGGTTATAAAATACCAAATAAATATTTCAACTTTAAAATAATTCATTTTCAGGTCATTTGATTAATTTTAAAAATCCTTTATGAGTCCCCCAAAACCTATATTATATTTTAAGGTTTTAAAATCTATTCTTTATAAACATGACTCGCTTCCATATCACCAAGGGTAATATTTTATAAATTTATGACCGGGTGCTTATAAATTAAATAAAAAAACTCCTCTTTGGTAGAAACTATTGGCAAAAAACCCATGGAAAGGTTTATGGTTTTGATTACTTTACTCTATAGAGTTCAAAACCTATGTTTGAAAAATAATCAAGAACTCTCCTCACCCGATATCTCATTCCTCTTCACATAAAAACCTTGGATCACATCCTTAATATTACCTCATCTCTATATATTCTTACAAATGTTACACCAATCTCTCAAGAAACTCCTCTCAGGCTTTTGTAATACCCTTCTAAATGTAAGGGATCTCCCTCTCTTCATTTCAATTCAAGCACCTTCTTTGTATTTGGCCTTTTTAAATATAAATTTGTTATATTGTAATGAATTTATAAAGATACCTATAATTTAAATTTATTTCCTACTAATTATATACAATTTATCCCCTCTAAATATATCATTTACCTGAGTTTTTACTATTGCGAAATTTAGTAAGGGGCCCTCACCTTTTACCCTTTATTCAAGCATCTTCATCTTTTTATGCCTTTTATTTCCAACTCATAAAGTTGGGATATATTATTAGAAATCCCCATTATTTTCCATTTGATGTAAAAATTATGGGATACATCTTTATATCTCATTAAACAATCTCATGGACATTTATGTGCTTTCATTATGCTATCGAAATCTCATTGTGATTGTTCAATGCCAAACCTTTGTGTTGTGATTACCATCGCTATTTATACTTAAGGGAATTGATCTAGATATAGCTATAATTATTTTTTTGGTTAATTACATGTATTAATTCCTCAATAATTAATAATTAAATTAAATGTGATTAAACATGTTTCTATGTTATATGATATTTGTGACACAAGTATGTGTGTACATGATATGATTATAATGGGAGTGCCCAGATAGTGCTCCAATGCATTGGGTGATGTTTTAGTCTCATTATATTCCATGTATGGTGCATGGGAGGTTATCCAAATCACATTATTTTATGATTCATTTGTGATTAACCTTGAATTATGCTTATGAGGTCATGTTTAAAGTTGTTGAAACATTCCCATGTTGCCTTTGTATAATATTTTTATATCATGCCTCATTGTTCATATTTATGATTTTCACCAGTTTTATATCCCATTGATATTCTTATTTTCAAACATGTAATACTTTCCTCAAGTTATGATTTTTCCATTACTGTTCTTTATAGATCACCCATTTCTTATGTATTCCCCTAGGTTATCTCATGCAGTTTTAAGAACAAAGGAATATTATGAGAATGTTAAGGAAGTTTTCAAAAATGATGATGTACCCCCTATTTAAGAGGTTATGTAATGTACCTAAATACCCAAATACACTAGAATTTTTTATATTTTTGGTTTTATTATGTGTATTAAATCATGAATAAATGTTTAAAAATGATAAGGGTTTTCATAGTTGGTATGAGAGGAAAGTTTGGTTATTTTTGGGATTAGGACCCTAGAGAAAGCTTTAGGGATAAGGTTGAACATCAAAAAAAACCCATAAATTTTGGTAAAGTGTATATTAAGTGGTTTCAAACTAAATATATCCATGTATGGATACTACAAGTAGATGTGACTCTAGAACAAAATTATATAGGGGTAACACCCAAAAACACTATATTTATCTAGACTCAACCATGAATTATTGAAAAAAATGGGCCTTGTTATACAACAGGTTTGACACTCTTAAGGGATATGATTTTCTAAATTGAAAATATCATTATGAACCATTGTTATGGGATCCAAAAAAATCCATAAAAGTTTATGTTAGAAAATATATCACGAATAACATAGATTAATGCCAAGAAATTCATAAGTGAAGAAATAAATGTCCTTTATAAGTTATCACTTTAATGTTATTGGATTCACATTTATGTGTTTAATTGTTTAAAAATACTCATCCCTTATTTTTCATTTATTATATCTAATGTATATAAATAGGAGGAACTGATTAAACAACCAATGTGAAGGTTAATGTGATGAATGCCCAAATGAGTTTTCCAACCCTACAAGATCAAGAATCACGAACTTTGTGATGATAATATCTTAGTTAACTTAGGTTATCAATAGAAACATGAATTAGGATAAATTCCCAAATCCCCCTAATAAATAACAAGCTACAATTCATACCTCTTGGCGATAAATCCCCCTTTTAATGGTTCATCTTATCCCTTAATCATGGAATAATTGATCAAATCCATTGAGAGGATATTCTCCATACTTTAATGTTATGAGAAAGATATGTTTATATTGGTTGTTTATTATACTAAGGAAGAAGATAATCAGTGTTATAAATTGATCAATAATATGAATCATGTGGAAGATATCGAAGCAATGGGGTGGAAGTAATTTAAAAAAAATAGAAAAAAAATGTGTCGCACTGTTAGATTTAAAATGGAAAGGGATTTTCTTACCCTCAATAAAAAAGACAATGAATCTATCATGGCTTGTGAGGAAAAATTAAAAATAATTTCATGATACTCCTTTTTATTTTTCATCACCACCAAGTGTAAATTTTACTGCTTCTTTGGTGCAATAAAATCAAGTATATGAAAATCCATGGGGATTCAAGACTTTGATAGCTATGAGGAAATTGCCTAATTTTCCCTCAAAGCCAAAATTGAGATCAGTGAATCTCAATGGTGTCATAGAGATAAGAAGAATAAGGTTGAGTTTAATTGTGGTGGTTTAATGAAGAAATATAATGGTGGTAATAAATTTCAATATCCAACTTGTAAAAATTGTGGAAATAAGCACCCTGTAAATTGTTTAAGGGGGAGAGGAAATGATTTTGGTAAGGAAAGTAAAGGAACCTCACCAATGATTGAAGATGGGAGAAACCCACAAATTTTATGGAAGAGAGTAATGATCCAGTCACCCCTTATCCTATTTTCTAATTTTTCAACAGCAAGGAACAAGGAAACTATGTGAAACATTTACCTAATTAAATGTTTTTTAGAGACCATCAGAGCTAACTACCTCCAAGGTATAAAGTATGAGAATATTCCATCACAACCATTGAGGTGGATCCCAATAATGAAGTGGTTATAGGTATGCTAGTTATTCATTCAAAAATATATAATGTAATTTTTTATTCTTTTTTTACACATTATTTCATATCAAACAAGTTTACTAGAACTATACAAACACCACCACAAAGCATGGAAGTATAGATGTTAGTGAAAAAGGAAAATGTAAATATCATTGAATCCCAAGTATATAACTCCTCCCATGTCAAAATTTATGGTATGAACTTCCCATTAAACATTGTGATACTTCCTTTAGTATAATTTGATTTGGTTATATGTATGCATTGGATTTACTCATATATAACCAACATAAATTTTCATTATAAGGTAATCACTCTCTATATCATGAATTATCTTCTCATTCAATACAAATTAAATGTGGATGATGGATCTTCTTTAGAAATGACTCCATAAGCATGGATTTTATTTCTTTACTAGCAAGTGTACTTATTTTGAATGATTGAGATTAATGAAAGTATCATACCTAAAGACATTCCCATTGTAAGTGAATACGTTGATGTTTTCCTGAAGACATTCCTAGTCTTCCTCCTAGCCAAGTGGTTGAATTTTTAATCGAGTTCATACATGGTGCTTTTCCAATATCCAAGGATCCATATAGAATGGTTTTTTTGGAACTTGAGGAGCTAAATAAACAACTACTAAAGAATTTGGATAAAGGGGTCATATAACCTAGTGTTTCACCATGGGGTGCATCAGTCCTCTTTGTCAAAAAGAATAATGGTTTGATGCGCCTTTACATTGATTATTATGATCTCAAAAATATCATGATAAAGAACAAGTATCCTCAACCATGGATTGATGACTCATTTAATTTGTTACATGGATCCCAATACTTCTACAAGGTGGATCTTTGGTTGAGGTATTAACATGTAAGGGTGAATAAGAAGGATATCCCCATGAATACTTTCTATACAATGTGTAAGAACTATGATTTCATAGTAATTCCATTCGAAGTCAGTTATGATCCAATAATATTAATGGAATTTGTGAATAGAATCTTTAGATATTACCATGAAAAATTTATGTTTGTATTTATAGATGATATTCTAATATACTAAAAAAGCAAGGAGGAGCATGAGGGGCATCAGGGCACTATGTTAAAGACCTTATGAAAGGAGAAACGTTAGGAAAAGTACATAAAATGTGACTTCAAGTTGATATAGGTATCATTATTCAGGAATATTATCACAAGTAATGGGATATCTGTGGACCCTTCAAAGATATAGGTAATTTAAGGATGGATAAGGACAATATATGCAACAAAAATACACAGTTTCTTTGGATTAGATGGGTACTATCATCAATTTTTGGGAAATTTATCATGATTATCAAACCCCATAACAAATATAACTCAAAATGTAGTCATGTTTTTTAATAAGGAATGTGAAGAAAGATTCAAGGACTTACAAATAAGTCCTATCATTGAACCTATACTTACACAACCCAAAAGTGGGTAACTTTTCATGGTATATGGTGATGATTCAAAGAAGGGATAGGGTTGTGTACTAATTTAGAATAAAAAAGTGATAGATTATGCCTTAAGGTAGTTGAAACTTCATGAACAGAAATACCCAATGCATGATCTAGAGTAAGCTTCAATAATCATCATGTTGATAATCAAGTATAATTATCTATTTGTAGAGAATTGGGAAATATATATGGAACATAAGAGCCTCAAGTATATATTCACACATAAAGAGATGAATATGTTCTATTGAACTGGGTTAGATCTTATTAAGTAATATGAATACTCAATTCACTACCATCCTGGGAAATTAAACAAAGTGGATGATACTCTAAGTATAATGGTTCTGATAATTTTATCATTGATGATAATTGAGAAGGACCAGATCTTCTTATATGATAAAAGGATGGAAATGGGAATCCTGAAAGAAGGAACATCATAGATCCTTTTAAAATGATTGGTCAACCATCCCTTCTAGAGAAGATAAAGGATTCTCAAAGAGACTATATGGAAATTCAGAAGAAGGTAGAAGCTATAAGAAAATGGAAATCCTTAGAGTTCAAAATTAATGAAGAAGGAGTTGTAAGATTTGGGTCACAACTATATGTACCATCCAATCCTGATTTAATTAAGGAAATTTGTAAGATTCAGATAGATTGACCTTCTCCATCCATTCTAGTAGCATGAAGATGTATCGAGATCTGTGAGGGAACTATTGGTGGTGCAGTATGAAGGAGGAGATCATAGAATATATATCAAGGTGTCTTGTATGACAACAAGTGAAGGAGTAAAGGAAAAATCTAAGGGGTTGATGTAACCATTAACAATACCAACATGAAAATGGGAAACACAACCATGGACTTTATCACTTTTCTTCTGAATACATCTAGTGAAAATAATGATATATGGGTTAGGGTGGATCACCTTTCAATGATTGATCACTTAATTACAATCTGAGAGGGATTATCAATCAATCAATTAGAAAGGATATACATTTGGGAAGTGGTGAGGCTGTATTGAGCACAATTATTGATTTTATCTAATTGAGACCCAGTATTTACCTCTAATTTCTAGAAATTTCTCTAACATTATTTAAATATTGAGTTGAACTTCAATAAGTATTATCACCCTAAAAATGATGGAAAATATGAATGGACTATCCAAACACATGAGGAAATTTTGAGAGTATGCTCAATTAACTTCAAAGGAGTTTGGGCTAAACATCTTCATCGAGTCGAGTTCTCTTACATGGTAGTTTCGAGGGTGGGGGAACAAAGGAAAGAAAGTAACAGACATGGAGGTTCAAAACTAGGACCACCTCAACTCCTCACCACAAGTACAGCAGGGGTATAAGAACTGAATTGCAACCCATGGGGCACTAGTAAAGTTCTCATATAATAATACTTTCAACTAAAGCAACTAAATTTCCCCTTATGAATCTCTTTATGGGAAGAGGTGAAGAACACTTGCATTCTGGGATGAATTTGGTGAATGCAAACTTTTCTGTCCTAAAATGGTTGAGTAAATAGTGGAAAAGGTTAGGATCATTCAACAACACATCAAGGCTTATCAGAGTCAACAAAAGAGTTATATTGACAGTCATTAATGAGACTTAGAATTTAAGTATGAAGTTAAGTTATTCCTCCACATATATATATGGAAGAATTTAATGAGATTTGGGAGGAATAGAAATCTTAGTCAAAGATACAATAGCTACTTTGAGGTCTTAAATTGCATTAGAGTGGGGGCATATCAACTAGAACTCTCACCTAACCTATATCAAGTTCATGATGTGTTGCATGTATCCATATTGAGGTAGTATGTGTCATAACCCTTACATGTGATAAATCCATAGGTGGTACCATTGGAGAATGATCTTTCATATGAAGAGTATTTGGTGAAGATATTAGATCATAGATGCAAATTTTTTTGAAATAAGACAATGAACCAGGTCAAAGTACAATAGAGAAACCAAAAGTTTGAAGAATAAATGTGGGTACCATAGGAGGTGATGAAATAGAACTAACCTTATCTATTTTAGTGTGTTAAATGAAAATTTCTAGGGTGAAATTTCTAAAGGTGGAAGATTATAACTACCCAAACTTTCATAAATAATATTACCTTTGTGATTGAATTAAATGGCCTATTATTGTTATTAAAAACACATTTACTTATTAGGATTTATCCAACTGAATTTAAAATATCATTAAGAGTCATAATCTTTGATAATATAGTCATTGAATAGTGTTCATGTGATTAGTATAAATATAGGGTTTTTGATAAATCCAATTGACACAGACAAAAGAAGTGATAGACTTGAATAGTATGTATGTGCCCTATGAAGCCAATTTTTCATAGCTTTCAAGTGAGATTGCATCACTGGGTTTTTACCTTGGCCAATCTCATGATGTGATCCAAAAACTAAACATGATATAAAACATTTATGGTAGAAGTTCAAACTCATCGAGATCATGTCTCAAACCATATACATCGAACCACCCCATGAAAATATCACTATCGTGATACTTACCCTCATGGAGTTTTATACTATAATAAAAGGATATGTATGAATACCCTAATAATATAAATATTAATATTTTATTTTCAATAGAATTATTATTATATTTACTTATTATTTTTGTTACTTTATAAATGATTTTCATTTTGATATGATAGAACACAACTTATATTTTTGTGTAATATGAAATTTTCTTGAAGTAACAATTTTTTAATGAATTTGAGAATTTCAAAAACAAATGGAAATGTAATAAAATAAAATAATTAAATAATTTTTATTAAATATAAATGATATTATAATTTTTATAATTTTAATTTTAATTTTTATAAGAGTTTAAACACTATTTTTTTACACGACATTGCAAAAAAAATGTTGATTTTTATTTTAAAATGGAAAACTCATGTATTTAGAAAAAAAATTGATAAAATAAATAATATTTTTCTAACCATAATTTTTAAATTATCTAATGTTGAATTTTCATTATTTTCTAAGATATTCGAATTTTCAGGTAAAAAATAAATACGGTATAAATATACTCTGTGAATTGGGACATCATAATGACCCAAAAGTGATGAAATAAATGATATAAAATGTTTACACAACCAAATATATTTCTCCCCATTAAAATAATGTTTTTTTAGTTTATTTTATTAATTTTATAAAGCCTTTATGAATACTCCAAAACTAATAATATACTTTAAGGTTTTAAAATCAATTGTTTATAAACATGACCTTCTTCCACATCACTAAGGGTAATATTTTATTAATTTCATAACTTAGGATTTTAAAATAAAAAGAAACACTCTTATTTGGTTGAAACTATGAGAAAAAAATATGGTAATGCTTTTGTTTTTTATTACTTTATTATATAGATTCCAAAACCTAAGTTTCAGAAATAAAAAAGAACTCCCCTCTCTTTGCCTAAATAAACCCACCCAATATCTCATTACTCTTTACTAAAAAACATTGGATCACATTATTACTCTTACCTACCCTCTCTATATCCCTCCCATGGTTCCCCCAAGCTCCCATTAAGTTCCTATCAAGATTTTGGAAACACCCTCTCAAGGAAAGGTACCTCTCTCTCTTCTTTTCAATTGAAGCACCTTCTTTGTATTTAGCCTTTTTAATCTCAAATGGTTATCTTTTCAGGAATTTAAAATGATACATATACTTTAAATGTTTTTCCTAATAATATTATATCATTTATCCTCTCTCATTATATAATTTACCTAAGTTTTTATAATGCCAAATTTCAGTAAGGGATCCTTGTCATGAACCGTCCTCGGGACACGTGCCGTGACTACCGCAAGCCCACCTTCCATAGGCCAGAGGCTGGCGTCTAGCACCAAAGGCGTAAATCCAGAAAAAGGGAAGGCATTGCCTTTATAAAGTAAACAAACTCAACAAAGTACGCAACCTGGAGTAAACGCAAAGTAAATTTAGTACAATAGTAAGTGCTGGAAAGTAAATGGGTCAGTATATAAACCCAACAGAAAGTACAGTACAACTGAAAAGAAAGTACAGCAGCAGTAAAGTAAAACAACAACACCGAGTCATCCTCCGAAAATCCCACCTGAAGGGTGGGTACATATAGTCTCCTCATCTCCTCGGGTCCAGTCGTTCGCTCCATGTACATCCCGCCAAGTGGTCCACCTCCGGGTACTGTCCATCTCCACAAGCCTCTGCCTCGATCATTGTTGTACGTCGTCTACATCCAACACAGTGTTGTGTAGGCATAGCCAGTGCAGTGGTGAGTATACGATACTCAGTAGGGACCCCGAGACCCCCGAAGTTCTCTCAGAATCCATGAAGTATAAACCACAAATTAAAGATACAATCATGAAATATCAACCGACTCTACTTAGGTATATTCCCATACATATACCTAAGTCATCAATCACAAGTCGGCTAAAACTCTCGAGCCCAAGCACAACCCAGTCCACACAGGAAAACACAACTCAATCCACATAGGAAAACACAACCCAGTCCACACAGGAAAGAAAGTTAATCACATCGATGATAATGATTGAAAATCAAGACTCATCTCACACAGGTTAACATATTTTGTAAAGCGATAGAGATGATCAGATGTAGTCACTGATTCATCTAAGTTGTCGGACCCACATAGGATACAAGTCCAGCTAAGCTGTCGGACCCACACAGGATACAAGACCAGCTACTCTGCCAAACCCACACATGATACAAGTACAGAGGTCAATACTGTTGGACCCACACATGATACAAGAATAGTACTCATCATCGTCGAACCCAGGGAGGATCCCAGTATGGTAATCATCGCTGTCGAACCCACAGAGGATTCCAGTACAGTAGTCGATGCAGTCACAGCCAGCTCTAGCGTTCCCGCACACAACATGCTCGATTCCGGGAGGTTCCGCTCCTCAAGCAAGATATTCGATACATCAACTTTCATGAAGTATAGAGTTGATGTATCCCAAAGTTCCATCTCATCAAAAGAAACCCAACGTGACAGACGGTGCGTCAATCGGCCGCCCGATCTGAGAGTTATTGGCTTTTCTGTTCCAGGGGCCCGGATGGTTTTTAAGCTAAAACCAACCCGACCATACTCTAGCTGTGCCAAAACCTCAAGTGGAGTAAGCCAACAGAACCTTCTCAATAAAAGGATTTCAATGCAGTTGACGGAACGTCAATCGGACGTCCGGTCCTTAAGTTATAAGCGTTTCCGCTCCGAGGGCCCGGTTGGTTTTGGGTTTGAACCAACCTGGCCATATCCAAAATTTGCCAAAACCTTGGGTGTAATATACCAAAATGACATTCTCGGTCCAAGGATTCCTACGCAACTGACGGTGCATCGATCAGAGGTCTGTAGCTCAAGTTATATGAAAAAGACAGAAAAATGGTCCGAAGTGGGGGGTGTGGGCCCAGTCTGACCCGGCCCAACCCCCCCTGGGGTCGGCCCGAACAGGGTTGACCCGACCCGAGTCTGGTTCCGGCCTGGTGGGGCGCGGACCGGCCTGGCCGGCGTGGCCCGGTCTGCATGACCCGCCCCATCCCGGCCGAGGGGGTGAGCTGGCTCAGCCAGTTGGCCGAGCGGGGGGCGCGACCCCCGCTTTCCACGAACGTGGCACCAGGGTGGCGCCACTAGTGATCCCAAATCCCGCACGGCCATGGGATCCTCCTCCCTCGTCGCCGCGGCTGATGCTGCGGCGGGCTTTTGCCGGCAGCGCACCGGGGCGCCGATGCGGTCCTCTGCGGGCCACCAGAGTTATTCCGGTGGTCCGTTTTTGCTCTCGTCTGTGTCTGCGGTCATCTCGGGACCTGAGTTCCACTGAGAAGGCTCTGATTTTCCATTGCGGTCATGTTTTGTCATCCCCAATCATCCCACGCATCAAGAACAAAATAGCGGTGGGTCCGGGCTTGTTCGTTAACCTGCACCCATCGCGTTTGAGGTTGAAATCGTCGCCCAACAATTTAAACGCCAAGTACGAGGGTATAATTATCATAAAAGAAAAATATACGAATTTTCCCCTACCTCAACAATTGATGTCGAACGTCGGCATCGCGGTAGATGGCGTCGCGGGGAAACGGATCGTAGGTGACGTCAGAGTGCGCCGAGGAGGAAGCGGTGTCTCCTCTCTTGCCACGGAGAAGAGAAAGGGTGGCGCGTCGTAATTCTTTGTGGAACTGGCATTCTTTGTCGAAGGATACATCGTTCTTCATCGAAGGCCGACATTCTTCCAAAATCTCCAGAGCTCTCCCGATCTTCCTTAGCACAACGAAAGCTCTCCCCAAAATAAAATAATTGGCTCCACCTATTATTTTATTACATATGCAAAGTAACTCCCCAAAAATTCAAATCACCACATTTAATAAACACGATGACAATTAATTAAAGGAAGGGAGAGTAAATATTCCCATTAATTAAATGCGTTTGAAATTAATTTAAAGGGAGGGAGAGGAAAGATCCTCATTAATTAAATGTGTTGGCAAAAAAAAGGGGGTTTCCAATTTAATGGGGGGGTTAAAGAGTTAGAAGAAAATTGAATGGTTGGGATAGTGTGGGCCCCACCTCTCTAACATCCACACTTGGGTAGTTAGGTGGATGTGGGTCCCACCCTTAACTACTCCATGGGATGAATTAACCTCCCTATATACATAAAAAATTGTACAAACAATTTCATTTACCTGTTAATTAAACCCCAAAATATAACTTCAAACCCACGTAAAACGCAACTACGGTAAATATCCCTTTAAGAAATTACTAGCGCTGTGAGTTCATTGGTGCCCTCAGATTTTAATTCTGGACACCGGTTCAAAAGATAGAAAAACCCACTCATTCGTTCACTAAACGTACAAGTGCTAAACTTTGGAAATTTATTTCGGGCACAATGGGCCTCGAAATCAAGTGCCATCAGAATCCACAGACTCGTAAGATTCCAAAGTATTTAAAAAATCCTTGAAATTTCTGGGTCTTTACATTACTCCCACCTCAGGGTTTTATGTCCCCGTAAAGCTACAAAATAAACTAGGGAAACAATAGAGGGTACTGAGCACGCATCTGAGCCTCCCGATCCCATGTGGTCTCCTGGAGGTTCTTGTGCTTCCAACGAATGGGCACAAGAGAAATTGACCATCCACGTAGGACCTGATCCTATAGATCCTCGATCTCCACCGGGACCTCCGTGAATTTATCCCCATCATCGATATCCAGCTCCTCGTGGTCGATTATGTGGGTCGGGTCGTGCATGTATCTCCTCAGCTGAGACACGTGGAAGACGTCATGCACCCGGTGCAACTGAGGTGGAAGGGTCAGGCGGTAAGCCACCTCGCCTACCCTACTATGGACCTGGAATGGTCTGATGAAGCAAGGATATAACTTTATACCCCGAAGAAATCTTCTTAATCCACATCGAGGTGAGACCCGTAAGAATACGTGGTCGCTATCCTCGAACTCCAGTGGTCTCCCCAGGGTCAGTCCAGCACAGAGGTGATCTGCAAGGTCAGCCGTAAAGTGCCTCGTAAGGTTCCATCCTGATGGTGGAGTGGTAGCTGTTGTTGTACGCAAACTCCACCAAGGGTAGGTGATCCTCCCAACTGTGACCAAAGTCAAGTACACATGCACGGAGCATATCCTTGAGTGTCTGAATGGTCCTCCCCATATGGCCATCCGTCTGAGGGTGAAAGGCAGTGCTCAGGCACAGTTGCATCCCAAATGCCTCATGCAACCCTTTCCATAGCCAGGAAGTAAAACGATCATCTCGATCGGAGACGATAGATGATGGCACACCATTAAGCCTTACGATCTCCTGAACGTAGAGGCATCCCAAGATCTCTACTGATCCCTACTCTCTGATCGGTAGGAAGTGGGCCGACTTGGTGAGTCGGTCTACGATCACCCAGATGGAGTCGTGTCCCCTAGAAGTATGTGGAATCCCCATCATGAAATCCATGGATATCCCATCCCACTTAGACTCTGGAATCTCTAAGTGTTGTACCAAGCCTGCTGGTACATGGTGCTCCGCCTTTACTTGCTGGAAAGTGAGGCATCGTGAAACGAACTCTGCTACAACCTTCTTCATACCCAGATACCAGTGATGTCGTATAAGGTCCTGGTACATCTTCATCACTCCTGGATGTACTGCTATAGGGTAAGTGTGAAACTCCCACAAAACGTCCTCTTGAAGTGAAACCGGTACCATGGTACGTCCCCTAAAGAGGATGATGTGCTCTCCACCTTTAGAAAATCCAACAGGCACCTGCCCTGTGGAAATATGAGCACATCGCGTTTCACAGTCAACATCCCCACGTTGTGCCTCTCTAACCCGCTGAAGTAGAGGAGGAGTGACTATGAAGGACTGTAGAAAGGTTTCCCCATCTCTATCCATGAAGGACATCTGCAAAGCGGCTAACTGTTCTGTCGCCTTTCCAAGTAGCTGAATGCCCGATCTCTTGCTGATAGCATCAGCCACAACGTTCCCCTTCCCAGGAGTATAGACTATCTCAAAGTCATAGTCCTGAAGGAACTTGATCCATCACCGCTGTCTCAGGTTCAGGTCCTTCTATGAGAAGATGTACCTGAGACTCTGGTGGTTAGAGTAGACTGTAAAGCGCTCGCCCATCAGATAGTGTCGCCACGTCTTCAGGGTGAAGACCACTGCTGCTAACTCCAGGTCATGGGTAGCATAGTTCTTTTTGTGCTTCCTCAACTATCGTGAACCATTGGTGATTACTGCCCGCTCCTACATCAGGACACGCCTGAGTCCGGTCCCTGATGTGTCACAGTATACCACGTTCCCAATGCCCTCTTCTAGTAGCCTCAAGATGGGAGCACTGGTCAATCTCTGTCTCAGCTCCTGGAAACTCTTCTAGCATCTATTTGACCACACGAAGGGCTTACCCTTCTTTGTCAAAGATGAAAGTGGTGAAGAAACTCTGGAGAAGTCTGGCACAAATCTCTGATAGTATCCAGCTAGACCCAGGAAACTCCGCACCTCCGTCACGCTTCAGGGTGCCTCCCAAGCAAGTATCGTCTCGATCTTTACAGGATCCACAACAACTCCTGCCTCTGAGATGACGTGCCCCAAGAAGTGAACCTCTTGAAACTAGAACTGGCACTTCGAGAGCTTACCATAAAGCTAGATCTCTTGATGTGTGTCCAGTAAAACCCACAAGTGGTAGGCGTGCTCCTCCTCAGTAGTCGAGTAAATCAGTATGTCGTCAATGAAGACTACAACAAACCGATTGAGGTAAGGCTGGAAGATCCTGTTCATGAGACTCATGAACACTGCTGGATCATTGGTCATGCCTAAGGGAATAACCAATAAATCTTAGTGGCCATACCGACACCTGAAGGACGTCTTCTGTACATTCTCATCTCGAACTCTGAGATAGTGATAGCCTGACCTGAGGTCTATCTTCAAGAACCATCATGCTCACTTGAGCTGATAGAAGAGATCGTCAATCCTCTGTAGGGGTTACTTGTTCCTCACGGTCACCTAGTTCAGGTGACAGTAGTCAACACACAGTCTCAAGCTCCCATCTGCCTTCTTGGCGAACAGAATCGGAGAAGCCCAGGGTGAAACACTGGGTTGGATAAATCCCTTTCCCTACAAGTCCTCCAGCTGTACCCGTAGCTCACGAAGCTCGGCGGGAGCCATATGATATGCTGGAGTAGATATTGGTGATGTTTTGGGGTACAGGTCTATGTAGAAATATACCTCCCTGTGAGGAGGTAGTCCTAGAACATCATCAGGGAAAACATCCGCATATTGATCCACCACAATAGGAAAACTCGGACTCCGCACGTCAACTGCTCCGAGGATGAGACTAGCCAACTGATGTGTGATCGGCTTCCCTCTCCTCTGCGTAAGCCCATCCTGTGCTGCGAAGGTTCCCTTCTTTCTGGTGAAGGTGAACATGGTCCCATCCGTGTGGACACACCACACTTTGCACCTAATAAAGTTGATATGAGCATGGACTTTAGAAAACCAGTCCATACCCAAGATGACGTCGTAAGGCCTCGATGCCGCTACAAGAAGATCTCAACGGAAGCTCTCGCCTCCTAGAGTAAGCTCACACTACCGACACCAGTGCGTAATCATCGAGCCTTCTCCCGTATGAGTCTCTAGCCACAAGGATGGAGCCAACAGCTCCGTCGAAATCTCTGAGCTCCGAACAAGGGCAGCGGAAATAAAAGAATGACTCACACCTGTGTCTATAAGAACTGCAGCAAGGGTGGAGTAGACACAGATAGTATCTTGAATCATCTTAGGTGCACCGTTGTCATAAGACTCCACTACCTGGAGCTGAGCCTGCCTCGGCCCGCCAGCTCCCTGTGGTCGGGGTGGACCTCCTGCGGTGGTGGTGGTAGAGCCTCGAAATGTCATCCACCACCCGCTTCTCATCCAGCTCATTTGCATCATCCGCCTGCTATAAGGCCCCAGCCTTAAACCTTACTTAATATTGAATTAAATGAATAATTCCCATTGAGGATATTTTCAGGTTTAGAGTTTTAGAGAATTAGAACATAACTATTACATCTTAAAAGATTACAAAGTAGACAGTTCTACTAAGTCTCCATAAAAAAAACTCTTAAAAAGAAAGATGTCTAGATTCCATGTTTTAGATAGCATGAAATTCCCTTGATCCCATCCTTGACCTTATTCCACTTTAAGTCCTGTGAAAAACATTTCAAAAAACTTGGGGTGAGCATAAAAAGCTCAGTAAGGGATACAAAAAGAATGAAAACTGTTAGTTTTTCAAACATCAAGTAAACCATGTATACTATATCAAAGTAATACCTTCACCTTCATGAAGTAGTAAAAAAAATCTTCACTAAATAAAGTATCATTACTTACCTTTTTGTAACCAAAGGATTACCCTAAAACCCATATAAAGAACACATAGAATATATAAAGGTAACTTGGGACATAAACATACTTAAGTGGAATAACCATACGGTTGACTTCCACACATATCACTTAATGGAATAGCCATACGGCCAATTTCCATACATACTTAATGGAATAGCCATACGGCCAACTTCCACACCCAATGCATTGGAGGTTATAATGTAACCACCCGTCCTGGTATTCACGGCACCACCCGTCATATGGTTTATAACGTAACCACCCGTTAAAATGTCCAAGTACCAATATAAAATCACAAAACATAAAACCAATATAAAGGAATGATAACATTTCCACATTTCAATCACACTATATCATAAATATATTGACATAATAGAATCCTTTTTTCAAAACCATTTTCAATACCAAAATACATAAAAGAGTATATGGTATTTATTTCATTTTAAAAAAAACATAACGACTTGTTGAGGAAGCCAAAGACCAAATAATACTCGCGGCGGCGGAAAAAGTCATTGTCACTGCGTACGTTAAAAAAACATTCCTTTTTGTCGTTTAGTAAAACGCTTCGTAGAAAAAGATTCCTTTTGTATAAAAGTAAAAGTCAAAGGGGTTTATACATCGTATAAAAGAAAGTTGTGTATAAAACAAAATATGCCTCAATGAAAGGAGATTGAGACGAAGTCCCTTACCTCGGGTCCGACTTGACTCGATCGTTCTTTAACGTCCTGAATAATAAACTTGAGTTAATTTATACTTGATTAAGAACCTTTTTAAAGTTCATTATTCCTTTTATATCACTTATTGCCATGTTATAAACATTATGTAACCATTTATGTTAATAATGTTTGTTTTGTCAACATTTGGTTCTTAAGTCGAAAGTTGACTTCTTACAATTACATGTTGTTCGTGTGGTCAAAAGTTCTTTATATCTAGAATGAAATTCCAAATTTGGATATCATATATATCATATATATCCAGCATATACATGTATTTATAATATTACATAATCATTTAGAGGTAAGAAATGAAATGCACCGTTCATGGAGACGGTAAGCCGTACGTACGCATGAACGCTACTTTCATTTCTTTGTCATATTAATGGAATTAAAACTAAATGAGAGGTATGTATATGTTAATTCCAGAATTATATTCATCATTTAGATATATCATTAATTATATATATACATTATATACATGTAATTTTAATAGTACATTACATTTGGGGATAAAAAAATGAAATGCACCGTTCATGGAGACGGTAAGCCGTACGTACGCATGAACGCTACTTTCATTTCTATCTCATACTTTAATGGAAAGAAATAATAATGATATAGAGGTATATTATAATTCTAGTATAACATCATATATAATAACTTTAAATCTATCCTTTACACGTCCCACATATGGCATTAACGAATCACATCACTTTTAGGGGGCGGTAGTCCGCACTTCCTTAAATGAAGATATCGTGTTTACCCATAATGGAAACCATAAAGGTATGCCAAAAATAAAAAATACAGAAGCTTAAAGAAAGCATAAACATATTATATATCATATATAAAAATAGTTACATCATAATGGCCACCCTTGAAGGTGTTAAATGAGTATTGAACAATCATCGTTTCGGGAGGCAGAATTTCGCCATCCACGGAAACTGTATGTTCTTTAACCATTTGATGTAGTTGTGTGAGAGTGTAGCTCAAATAAATATTATAACAACATCCTAGTATATTGAATATACTGGTGTTGTTACAAAATAAGTAAATAAAAAGAGTTTAGAGGGTTGGAGAAGCAAAATAAAACAAATGAACAAGAGAGAAAGAATTACCTTTAAAAGTGTAACTCCTTTTGATTTGAGCCTAAAGGCTTCCTTTGAAAGGATTCTGCCAAAAGGGAATCCTATAGGATGAGGAGAGGGATGTGGAGAGAGTAATTGGGCAGGGTTTGGCCGAGCCAAAGGCTTGAGAAGTGTGTGAAATGAGGTAGAGGTGGGGGCCTTTTATAAGAGGAGAGGAGGGGCACTTTTGGAAAGTAAGGAAATATTACTTTATTTGAAAATGTGTTTCGGTTTTAAAAGGTCCCACATTGATATAATTCGTGTATAAGGTGATAAGGGTTCGAAATACACTCATACAATTGGTTTTGGACATTTTTAGGTTTTAGATTTTTCATTATCTTTCCATTTTATTTAAATCGTCAAATAATGATGTCATCGCTGCATCATTATTATGTCATATATAATTTAATTTATTTAATGTCTAAAAATTATAAAAAAATACTATGATGTAGGAAATCTTTGTATCTTTCCAATGATTATTTATAATCAAAATTTGGACTTGTATAACCCCACTCAAAAATTATTTTAGTAAAACAATTTATGTTAGTGTCATTTTCACTTTAACATTAAATAAAAATATATTAATGTCATTTTCCAACTAAAGTGGTTCCATGGGGTCCCCAAGTTGGCACATGGATTGTCTTGGTCGGCCATGACTCACCCAATAGGTGTAGGATAAGTTTCATGGTGTTTTCACATTCTTATAATACCATTTTTACCTTAAACTACACTAATTACCTCTAATCGCGATTAATGAAAAAAAGTTACTATTCACCAAAAAATTATTTTAATCTCATTGAACCACATTTTACTTCTTAATGACAACCATGTATGTCGGATTTTCAAAATTCAATACACATTAGTGGTAAACTTTAATTTATCTGAAAAATCAGTTTGCTTGATTACCACTTAGTGGTTTCACTATTCATCAAAAATTGAAGTTTTTCAGAAAATTACCAAAAATTCACCCTAAGCTATATTTGATATTCTGAATTCAAAAATGAAGTCCATTTTACAAAATTCAAAACATAGAAGTCAAATTAACTAATTTAATAATTAATTCCCGCTGTCATGACAAATAGCGTGTTTTTGTGAAACAATAAGTATCAAAAGATTGACACCAGTTTAAGTCCAATTTCAAAGTGAAATTGATTCCAATGACCACCATTGGATTAACTGGTAAAAATATTTTCTAATTTCACTTTAAAACCAATTAAAATAATAATCTAATCATATAAATAATTTAGATTAAAAAGAGGTTTTGAATTAAAATACAACATTTTACACTATTCATAAAAAAAATGAACTTTATCAGAAAGGTACCAAAAATTTACACAAAGTAAATTTTGATGTCCCGATTCTAAAGAAGAGTTATATTTGGTCCAAAATAAAGTATAAGAGTTATCAAAACTATATTTAATGACGGTTCACCATTAAAAGGTGATAAGTGAACCTTTAGTGAAAATTAGAGTATAAATGCCTAAAATTGAACTCTTTCCGTATTTTACGCCTTTATCTTTTATTGGGTAAATGTAAAAACATCTAAAAACATATCTAATCATATTTTAGTTATTTCTATCCATTCCCGCCAGTACAATGGCTACTTGTTAACTAACATTTAAAATAATATTATTATATTACTAGTGTGCTACGTAAGTTTCAAAGAAACTCATCGTTGCGTATCGGGTACGCTATCGAACATAGCAACCCCTTTAAAATAAAATTAATATTTAATTCGTAAATATTAATAAATATGAAAATTCTTTATTCTTTATTTACCTGGGATGTTACACCTGCTCCCTAAGGACCGCCATGGTCGAACCTATGCCTCTACCTGGGAGGTCCCTCCACTGCCTGCTGCTCCTCTTCATGGCAGGTCAGGCAGTCACGAGCCATGTGGCCCTGCCCGCCACATGCATAGCACTGTCTACTCCTCATAAGGCTGGCTCTGTTTCGTGTGTCCTGCACAACCGAACCTATATCCTTAGGTGGCCCACCTGATGGCCTGGTCCGCTTGGACCCATGCGACATCGGTCGACTACCGGCTGTAGAATACTCCACTCTATGTCGTCCTGCGGTGGGTCTCGCTACTGGTGGCTGCTCGGTGAGAAAGCTCTCCACTAAAAGGGCTCCCTCCAGCACCCCTGCCTGCGTTGGGATGCTAAGGGGAATCGTTGAAGCTCTGGTCTCATGCCTCAGTCCCAGCTCAAAGGTCTGGGCCCGGAAGAATGGGTCCCGTACCATGTCCATGGAGTTAGCACGAGAGGTCGGTAAATCTCGCCGAGTACTGGGCTACTAACATGCCGCCCTGTCGCAGCTGTAGTAACTCCTGGATGTGCACCGCACGGAGGGTGGCTGGAACAAAGTCCGAGTGGAAGAGGCACTCTAAGTCCTTCCTATGTAGAGATGCATCATCGTGCACCTGGAGCATCAGTATACACCATCTACCTGCTTTTGCGTGAAGGAGACTCACAGAAAGGATCACTATAAGGTCTGTTGGTGTCCCTACCAATCTGAAGACTCTGACGATAGCCTCCAGCCAATCCTCAGCTGCCTGAGGATCCGTCTCTCCATGGAACCTGTGCGGCCTCTGTCGATAAAACTTGTAAAATGCACTCAGGCGGTGTGCACTCTTCACTGCTAGGGTTGGTGGTATCGGTGGCCCAGAAGGTAGTGGTACCGCTGGTGTAACGACCTGAAATTTTGAAAAAATATTATTTCCTAATTTTGTGTGTTATTTTATACTCAACAAAACTGTTTCAGTTGATAACATGAGTATAATTAAAATGAGACCATTGGGTTTTTGACTGTTATATGACCATTGGCCAATATGACCATTTGAAACTAAATGTTGAGATTATTGTCTCTAAATACAAGTGATCTTGGTTAATTAATATAGAAAGAAGATTCGATGGCCTCAACCAGTAGTCTCAGGCCAATCGAAGCCCATCTAACAGAACTTGGGAAGGAGGTAGAACCACTGGGCTTTGCTCTAGACCTAACCCAAGCTGAACTTCATCGTGTGAGGCTAGAACGGAATCGCCTTTGTGAGAAGTTCAAACTGATAGAAATTACTACTCGTGCAATGTTGGCCAAGCCACCCCAAGATTCTCTCACCTTATCACACCTTACTCTTAGGTCCTATGCTGTGTTATAAGGGGCTATGTAACGAGGCTGTAATAGCCTTGTGTAATCCTTTGTCTTAAAAAAATGTGATTTCTTCTTATGATGAAGTTTGTGAATTTTTAAATGTCCGGATAAATATAGTATGCATATTTTTGATGAATTCTAGAAAAAGGATATTTGAAAATATTTATGTAAACCGTAAATAATTAATTATGTTTAAAGATTTTCAAAAAATGGTCTTCTATAATTATGTTTAGTACGAAATTTAGAGTCTAATAAGATCAACATAATTTTTGATGAATAGTAAATTATGAATAGTGATTTTATGCTTAGGATTAGTAATGTGACCAAATGAATTAGTGATCTCACTTAAAGAAAGTATTAATATAATCTAGGCACCTTGATTAAGTAATGTGATTCAATAAAATAGGTAAATAACTATTTCAGAAATGATTAGTCAAGTATTAGTTTTTTTCGGGTGAATAGTTTTTTTAAATAAAAATTAAATTAAAAATAGTTAGAAAATTATTTTTATAAAATGGATTTCATTTTTGAACTTAGAGCATCGATATTATGTTAAGGTCATTTTTGGGGATTTTTCTGAAAAAAATGAATTTTCGGTGAATAGTTTTTTTATTTAAAAATTAAATTAAAAATATTTAAAAAATTATTTTTATAAAATGGATTTCATTTTTGAACTCATAGCATCGATATTATGTTAAGGTAATTTTGGGGGATTTTTCTGAAAAAAAAAACGAATTTTCAGTGAATAATGTTTTTATTTAAAAATTAAATTAAAAATATTTAGAAAATTATTTTTATAAAATTCAGTTTATTTTTGAATTCATAGCATTGATATTATGTTAAGGAAAATTTTTGGGAGTTTTCTGAAAAAGTTGAATTTTCAGTGAATAGTCAAAATATAGTTTTAGGGTTTCGGTATGTTTAATGACATCATAACTGCATCATGATGATGTGATGAAATATTTTAAGGCATGGTTGACTTTTGAATAGTAAGATAAGGTATGAGGTGTCCCAATTGGTCAAAACCATGAGTAAATACCACTTGTTTTTCCAATACCACCAATGAGGTGTCCCTTGGCCATTAATGCCTTGTCCCCTCACTTTCTCTATAAATACCAAGTCACTCTCTCATCCTTTCCATTCCAAAATCCTCCTCAATGAAGTTCTGGTCTCCTTACCTCTCAAGGAGTCCTTCCAAGGTGCCCTCAAGCCTCCCAAGGTCCCAAACTTTAATATTTTGAAGTTACTCTTCAAGGTAAGGGATCCTAGCTCTCTCTTTCTTTCCAAGTACTCTCTTCTATGTCATTTATTTTATGCTCCACATTCTTATGTTGGGGATGTTCTTTTATATTCATCTGAATGTCCTTTTTATGTTCATATGATGAGAGACCCCCTCTTGTTCTCATCAATTCTTTTTAAGAATGTTTAAGTGGCGCCGTTAGGCTGCCGAATTTTTAAGTGATTCTTTCACCCTTCTCGTTTTCAAAATTTATTTTCATGTCAAGTATTTCAAGTTCCTCTTTATTATGTTGGGGTATGATCTCTATATCTATCACACTGATATTTTATGTTCATATGATGAGAGACCCTATTTGATCTTGTCAATTCATTTTTTTGAAGTTTTAAGTGACGATGTTAGGCTGCCGAATTTTCATAAGAGAAATCTTATTTTTTTTATTCCTTCAATGTTTTTAATTTCATATGGTATGTCTTTAAAATTTCATTACCATGTTCTTATATCCATTATATTATGTCCCTATACTATTTCATAGATCATTTATGAGTGGGTGAACCATGTCCCCTCTATTTTCAATGTTTTCTAAAACCCTGCAACATAGTCGTTATACTGCCGAATTTTCGTCTCAAAATGTCTCTCTTTTTCTCAAATTATTTTATTTTATTAAGTGAATACTCAAAGATCTTTCTTCTACAGAGGTATTCAAATATATATCAAAATTATATATTTTAATTCTGGGACTTACATACATAAAACCCTCTTTCCTTTTTCCGTGGGTTTAAAGTGACATAAAGATCACGTCTTTAAAGCAGTTTTTAAAATGTGATGACTATGAAATGAAACCCATTTCTTTTATGATATATGGGTTTTTTATGAAATGATTTATGATTCTATATGTGGATCACATGATAACAAAGGAAAAATTAAGGGTGCACCCTGATAGAGCTCCATTGCATTGGGTAAATACTTAATCTCTAGAGATGACCATTTTTAACGACGCCTTGGTGAATAACCTTGTTAATTTTTAATGACACCTTGGGGATAGACATTGGTGAAATGGAAATGATTTTCAATGTTAAATGTTGTATCCAAATTTTCAAGTTATGAAACACATTATTATTATTATGATATGCCTCGTGAACTCTTTCTCATGCCTTAAAGTTATTTTTCATGACTTTTGATGTATCTCAAGTTCTCATGTAAAATGTTTCCCTTGTTTCCCTTATTGGGCCTTCTGCTCACCCTTTCTTTTGATGTTTTCTCTCAGGTTATGAGATTCTGTAATGAACTTAGGATGAACAAATGAAGAAGCCTTTCAAGTGTTTAAGAAGAATGTTTTTTTGTTTTCATGTATTAAGTTCCTGGTTTCCAAGACACTAAACCTTAAATATCCTCAGTTTTGTATAATTTAATGAAAGTTTATGTGATAAAAAGGCGGGATGCTATAGTTTTTATCAAAGGATGGTTTAGTTATTTGTAGAAATTAGGATATGAAAACTTTAGGAGTAAACCTATAGAAAAGTTTAAATATAGGAAATCTTCCTGGTATTTTGGTGAGTATTGAGTAAGTGGTTTATCAAGAAAATACATCCCTATCTGGATACGAGCAGGTAGAGGTGGATCTGGCATAGAAGTACATAGGGGTAAAACCCGAAAACACCGCTTGAGCTAGACTCGAATAGGAACTGGTACACGATAATGGGCCTTGATGCACTCTTGGTTAAGACACTCCCAGGGGATATTCTTTGGTGAATTCATTAGCTTAGTATGAACCATTGTTAAAGGAACAAAGATAAAATAAAATAAAGATTCACATAAGAATATATGATCATGGATAACCAAGATTAGAACCTAGGGGATCACAAGTTAAGGTATACTTTCCTTCTACAAGTTTATCCTTCTATGCTTAAAGTTTCCTTTTAATGATTATTGGAAAAGTATTTAAGACCCTAAGTATACTTTGTTTTCTTAGTTAATGGCGGGAAATGGAAGAACATGTCCTAACAACCAATGTGATAGGAAATGTGACGATTGCACTATTAATGTGACAGAGATGACGAGAGATCAAGTTGAACATATTGTGATTATTCCAAAACAGCTATCAAAAATCACAATTAATAATTGGTACCTATTTGAATGCCCAAATTCATCAAGGAAGAAGAAAACAAAGTCTCAAGGATGTTCATATGATCAAGTTGATAAGGGAAAGAAGACCCAATTTCTTTTTTTCAAAAAGTGTGGAAAGAGGCACCAAGGAGAATGTCACAAAGGAACTGGGAGATGTTTTAAGTGTGGGGTGATAGGGCATAAAGTATCATATTGATTCAAAAAAATGGATAATGTGATGAATAGAGATAAGGTTCGATCTAATGTACCTTATACTTTTAAATGTATTAAATGTGGAGAATTTGGACATTACCCAAGGAAATGAACTCTTGTAAGGGATGAGAAGCATGATGAGCATCAAAAATCTTCAAGGAAAAGGGAACAATGCAAGTCCTATGCTGAGACAGATCACGATGACTAAAGTAAATGCAACTTCTTTGCAATAATTGTCTATGTCATGTTGTATTTTAGTCCATGCCCTATGAGCATATCTTTAATGTTTTCTAAGAACATCGAGTCACTACCTAAGATGGTTTTATATCATTAAAGAAAACATCTATTGTTATGTATCACATGTTATCAAATCCTTCTTATATTTGGGTTTCAATCTTAGTTTGGTTTATTTTGAGGAATTTTAAGGACAGTTATTTATGGAATGGTCTATGATGAACTTTGGGTAGTACCATGGAATTTTGAAGATTTAAAAGTAGTTTTCCTTACTATAGGGTTCTTTATTTTTGAAGAGTTGTTTTATCTTACCCTTTCTGTTTTTGGGATAATGTTTAAAGATAGAAGAAATAGATAGTTAATCTTTTGTGGATTGTGTAATTCTCTATAATATTATTCTTGTTCTTTTGATGAGACCAAGTGTTTTTGAATGCTCATCGTTTGGAGAAAAGATTAGTTTTGGTAGAAACTTATTAAAGGATGAAACTATACTTGAAGGTAAGTATATTTCCTTATGTTCTTATTCTATGTAGTAAATGAATTCCTAAAAATTATGAAAAGTAACGTAAAACAAAAAACATTGTTGGTTTACATTTCCTACTGGGTAATCAAATACCATTTACACACATCATAACTTTGTGATTTTCTTATGGTTAACTTTCTCCTAATCATGTTTTCTATCACTCTCCCTCAGACCTTGACCCTTTGTTTTTTCTTCCATATCCTTTTTTCCTACATGGAATCCTAGTATGGGTTAAATCAGGTGACCTTTGTACTTCTCTTTCCTTCTTTTAAAGTAATGGTTTTACTGACTCCTTTTCCGATGTGGGACTTTCAATGAAATTTCCAAGCCCAATATTAAAAATTGTGAGGACGCAATTTCTTAAGGGGGGAAGAATGTAACGAGCCTAAATTTTGAATAAATCTTATTTCCTAATTTTGTGTGTTATTTTATACTCAACAAAACTGTTTCATTTGATAACATGAGTACAATTAAAATGAGACAGTTGGGTTTTCGACTGTTATATGACCATTGGCCAATATGACCGTTGGAAACTAAATGTTGAGATTATTGTCTCTAAATAAATGTGATCTTGGTTAATTAATATAGAAAGAAGATTTGATGGCCTCATCCAGTAGTCTTGGGCCAATCGAAGCCCATCTAACAGAACTTGGGAAGGATGTAGCACCACTGGGATTTTCTCTGGACCAAACCCAAGCTGAACTTCATCGTGTGAAGCTAGAACGAAATCACCTTCTCGAGAAGTTCAAACTGATAGAAATTACTACTCGTGCAATGTTGGTCGAGCCGCACCAAGATTCTCTCACCTTAGCACACCTTACTCTTAGGTCCTATGCTGGTGTTATAAGGGGATATGTAACGAGACCGTAACAGCCTTGTGTAATCCTTTGACTTAAATAAAAAATTTTATTTCTTCTTATGATGAAGTTTGTGAATTTTCAAATGTCTGGATAAATATATTATGCATATTTTTGATGAATTCTAGAAAAAGGATATTTGAAAATATTTATGTGAACCTTAAATAATTAATTATGTATAATGATTTTCAAAAAATGGTCTTCTACAATTATGTTTAGTACAAAATTTAGAGTCTAACAAGATCAACTTAATTTTTGATGAATAGTAAATTATGAATAGTGATTTTATGCTTAGGATTAGTAATGTGCCCAAATGGATTAGTGATCTCACTTAAAGAAAGTATAAATATAATCTACACACCTTGATTAAGTAATGTGATTCAATAAAATAAGTAAATAATTGTTTCAGAAATGATTAGTCAAGTATTAGTTTTTCAGGTGAATAGTGTTTTTAATTAAAAATTAAATTAAAAATATTTAGAAAAATATTTTTATAAAATGGATTTCATTTTTGAACTCGGAGCATCGATATTATGTTAGGGTAATTTTTGGGGATTTTTCTGAAAAAAATGAATTTTCGGTGAATAGTGTTTTTATTTAAAAATTAAATTAAAAATATTTAGAAAATTATTTTTATAAAATGGATTTCATTTTTCAACTCAGAGCATCGATATTATGTTACGGTAATTTTGGGGGATTTTTCTGAAAAAAATAAATTATTGGTGAATAGTGTTTTAATTTAAAAATTAAATTAAAAATATTTAGAAAATTATTTTTATAAAATGGAGTTTATTTTTGAATTCAGAGCATTGATATTATGTTAATGTAAATTTTTGGGAGTTTTCTGAAAAAGTTGAATTTTCAGTGAATAGTAAAAATACAGTTTTAGGGTTTCGGTGTGTTTAATGACATCATAACTGCATCATGATGATGTGATGAGATATTTTAATGGATGGTCGACTTGTTAATAGTAATATAAGGTATGTGGTGTCCCAAGTGGCCAACACCAAGAGGAAATACCACTTGTTTTTCCAATACCACCAATGAGGTGTCCCTTGGCCATTAATGTCTTATCCCCTCAGTTTCCCTATAAATACCAAGTCATTATCTCATCCTTTCCATTCCAAAATCCTCCTCAACGAAGTTATGGTCTCCTTAACTCCCAAGGAGTCCTCCCAAGGTGCCCTCAAGCCTCCCAAGGTCCCAAACTTCAAGATTTCGAAGTTACTCTTCAAGGTAAGGGATCCTAGCTCTCTCTTTCTTTCCAGGTACTCTTTTATGTCATTTCTTTTATGCTCCATGTTCTTATGTTGGGGATGTTATTTTATATTTATCCTAATGTACTTTTTATTTTAATATGATGATAGACCCCCTCTTTCTCTCATAAATTCTTTTTAAGAATGTTTAAGTGGCGTCGTTAGGCTGCCGAATTTTTAAGGGAATCTTTCACCCTTCTCGTTTTGAAAATCTATTTTCATGTCAAGTCTTTAAAGTTCCTTTTTATTATGTTGGGGTATGATCTCTATATCTATCATACTGATCTTTTATGTTCATATGATGAGAGAACCTATTTGATCTCATCAATTCGTTTTTTTTTTGATGTTTTAAGTGACGTAGTTAGGCTGCCGAATTTTCATAAGAGAAATCTTATTTTTGTCTTCCTTCAATGTTTTTCATTTCATATGGTATGTCTTTAAAATTTCATTACCATGTTCTTATATCCATTATATTCTGTCCCTCTACTATTTTATGGATCATTTATGAGTGGGTGACCCATGTCCCCTCTCTTTTCAATGTTTTCTAAAACCCTGCAACATCGTCGTTATGCTGCCGAATTTTCGTCTCAAAATGTCTCTCTCTTTTTCTCAAATTATTTTATTTTATTAAGTGAATACTCAAAGATCTTTATTCTATATGGGTATTCAAATATATATCAAAATTATCTATTTTAATTCTGGGACTTACATACATAAAACCCTCTTTCCTTTTTCCATGGTTTTAAAGTGACATAAAGATCACGTATTTAAAGGAGTTTTTAAAATGTGATGACTATGAAATGAAAACCATTTATTTTATGCTATATGGGTTGTTTATGAAATTATTGATGATGATATATGTGCCTCACATGATAACAAAGTAAAATTTAAGGGTGCGCCCTAATAGCGCTCCAATGCATTGGGTAAAGACTTAATCTCTAGAGATGACCATTTTTAACGACGCCTTGGTGAATAACCTTGGTAATTTTTAATGACACCTTGGGCATGGACCTTGGTGAAAAGGAAATGATTGTCAATGTTAAATGTTGTAGCCACATCTTCAAGTTATGAAACATGTTATTTTTATTATGATATGCCTCCTGAACTCTTTCTCATGCCTTAAAGTTATTTGTCACGACTTTTGATGCATCTCAAGTTCTCATGTAAAATGTTTCCCTTACTGGGCCTTCTGCTCACACTTTCCTTTGATGTATGCTCCCAGGTTATGAGATGCTGTAATGAACTTAGGATGAACAAATGAATAATCATTTCAATTGTTTAAGAAGAATGGTTTTTTTCATGTATTATGTTCCTCATTTCCAAGACACTAAAACTTAAAGATCCTCAGTTTTGTATAATGTAATGAAAGTTTATGTGATAAAAAGGCGGGATGCTATATGGTGCTTCCGCTGTAATGGGGCCCCGCACCGAGGCCTCATCGCTCGGTGGGCTGGCATCCCGCATGTAACTAGGAACCCTGGCTAGCAGCCTTCGTGGGGACATCCTGAATAGAAACATCTGTGCCACGGTCAAAAAGTATACCTAGTGAGATGACATAAAGTAATCAAAAATAAAATTTTTTAAAAGAAAACACACACGTAATTATTGTTTTTGTGCACTGAGTTGCAAACCATAGATCAGGGTCCTAGTGTATGGATACGTCAGCCACCGCAACAACACTGGACTCCCTGGACTGAAAACCACACTCAATACTCTTAACACTATTTCTTCACAGAAAAGAAGGATCAGGGTCCTGAGTTCTGTGGTAGAACTGAATCCTCTGATACCAATTTGTCACAACCCATCCTCGGGGCCCGTGGCGTGACTACCCCAAGCCCGCCTTCCATAGGCCAGGGGATGGCGTCTAGCACCAAAGGCGTAAATCCTGAAAAATGGAATGCATTGCCATTATAAAGTAAACAAACACAACAGAGTACGCAAGATGGACTAAACAAAAAGTAAACTGAGTACAAAAGTATGTGATGAAAATTAAATGGGACAGTATACAAACCCAATAGAAAGTACAGTACAACTGAATAGAATGTACAACAGGTGTAAAGTAAAACAGCAACACCGAGTCGTCCTCCGGAAATTCCACCTGAAGGGTGGGTACAGATAGTCTCCTCACCTCCTTGGGTCCGGTCGTCCGCTTCGTGTACGTCCCGCCAAGTGGTCCACCTCTGGGTACTGTCCAGCTCCACAAGCCTCAGCCTCGATTAGTTCTGTCCATCATCTGCATCCAACACAGCGTTGTGCGGCCATAGCTCGTGCAGGGGTGAGAATACGATACTCAGTAGGGACCCCGAGACCGCCGAAGGTCTCTCAGAATCCATGAAGGATAAACCAAAAATGAAAGATACAATCACGAAGTATCAACCGACTCTATTTAGGTATATGCCCATACATATACCTAAGTCATCAATCACAAGTCGGCTCCTACTCTCGAGCCCAAGCAAAACCCAGTCCACACAGGAAAACAAAACCCAGTCCATATAGGAAAGCAAAACCTATTCCACACAGGAAAGCAAGTCAATCACATCGATGATAATGATTGAAAATCAAGACTCAGCTCACACAGGATTACATCTTTCGTAAAGCAATATAGATGATCAGATGTAGTCACTGATTTATCTAAGCTGTCGGACCCACACAGGATACAAGTCCAGCTAAGCTGTCGGACCCACACAGGATATAAGAACAGCTACTCTGTCAGACCCACGTAGGATACAAGTACAGTGGTCAATACTGTCAGACCCACACATTATAAAAGAATAGTAGTCATCTCCATCAAACCCACAGAGGATCCCAGTATGGTAGTCGTCGCTGTCGAACCCACGGAGGATTACAGTACAGTAGTCGATGCAGTCGCAGCCAGCTCTAGTGTTCCCCCACACAGCATGCTCGATTCCGAAAGGTTATTCTCCTCGAGCAAGAGAGTCGATACATCAACTGTCACGAAGTCCAGAGTTGATGTATCTCAAAGTTCCGTCTCTTCAAAAGAAACCCAATGTGACAGACGGTGCGTCAATCAGACGCCCGATCTGAGAGTTATTGGCTTTTCCGTTCCAGGGGCCCGGTTGGTTTTTAAGCTAAAACCAACCCGACCGTACTCCAGCTACACCCAAACCATGATTGTAGTAATCTAAAAGAACCTTCTCAACAAAAGTATTTCAATGTAGTTGACGGCATGTCAATCGGACGTCCGGTCCTTAAGTTATAAGTGTTTCCGCTCCAACGGCCCGGTTGGTTTCAGGTTCGAACCAACCCAGCCATACCCAAACTTGGTAGAAACCTTGGGTGTTATATACCGAAATGACCATATCGATCCAAGGACTCCTATGAAACTAAAGGTGTGTCGATCAGAGGTTCTTAGCTCAAGTTATGGTCAAAAGACCGAAAAACGGTCCGAAGTGGGGGTTCTGGGCCTGGTCCGACCCGGCCCAACCCCCCTGGGTCGGCCCGAACCAGGTCCACCCGACTCGGATCCGGGTCCGGCCCGACTGGGCGCAGCCCGGTGCGGCCCGGTCCCCTGACCCGCCTCGGCCCGGCCGGGGGGGGGGGGGGGGGGGTGTGCTGGCTCCGCCAGTTGGTCGAGTGGGGGCGTAGCCCCCACTTTTCGCGAACGTGGTGCCAGGGTGGTGCCGCTAGTCATCCCGGATCCCGCGCGGCTGCGGGATCCTCCTCCCTCGCCGCCACGGCTGATCCCACGGCGGGATTCTGCCGGCGGCGCGCTGGGGCGCTGCCGCGGTACTCCGCGGGCCACCGAAGTCATACTAGTGGTCCGTTTTTGCTCTCGTCTGCGCCTACAGTCATCTCGGGACCCGAGCTCCACTGCGAAGGCTCCGATTTGCCATTGCGGTCCCGTTTTGTCATCGCCAATCACCCCGCGCATCAATAACAAAACAGCGGTGGGTCTGGGCTTGTTCTTTAACCCACACCCACTGCATTAGAAATTCAAATCGTCACCCAACAATTTTAACGCCAAGTACGAGGGTATAATTCTCATAAAAGAAAAATATACAACTTTTCCCTTACCTCAACAATTTATGTCAAACGTCGGCATCGCAGTAGATGGCGTCGCGGGGAAAGGGATCGTAGGCAACGTCGGGGTGCGCCGAGGAGGAAGCGGTGTCTCCTCTCTTGTCACGGAGAAGAGAAAGGGTGGTGCATCGTAGTTCTTCGTGGAAGCGACGTTCTTTGTTGAAGGATACATCGTTCTTCGTCAAAGGCCAGTGTTCTTCCAAAATCTCTAGAGCTCTCTCGATCTTCCTTAGCACAACGAAAGCTCTCCCCAAAATAAAATAATAGGCTCCACCTATTATTTTATTACATATGCAAAGTAACTCCCCAAAAATTCAAATCACCACATTTAATAAACGTGATGACAATTAATTAAAGGAAGGGAGACGAAAGATTCCCATTATTTAAATGCGTTGGCAATTAATTTAAAGGGAGGGAGAGGAAAGATCCTCATTAATTAAACGTGTTGGAAAAAAAGGGGTTGCCAATTTAATGAGGGGGTTTTAAAGAGTTAGAGGAAAATTGAATGGTTGGGCTTGTGTCGGCCCCACCTCTCTAACATCCACACTTGGGTAGTTAGGTGGTTTTGGGTCCCACCCTTAACTACTCAATGGGAGGAATTAATCTCCCTAGATACATAAAAAAATTGTACAAACAATTTTATTTACCTCTTAATTAAATCCTAAAATATAACTTCAAACCCACGTAAAACGCAACTGCGATAAATGTCCCTTTAAGAAATTACCAGCGCTGTGAGTTTATCGGTGCCCTCGGATTTCAATTCCGGGCACCGGTTCAACAGATAGAAAAACCCGGTCATTCGTTCACTGAACCTACCCGAGCTAAAATTTTGAAATTGATTTTGGGCACACCGAGCCACGGAATCAAATGCTGTCAGAATCCATAGACTCGTAAAATTCTAAAGTATTTAAAAAAAATCCTTGAAATTCTCGGGTCTTTACAATCCTCTTCATCTCCTCTTTGTTCAAGAATCTTCTTCTCTTTATGCCTTTTACTTCCAATTACTAATATTGAGATATGTTCTTTCGCATCCCTATTATTTTCTATTTTATTTATGATTTATTATATATCCATTTATCTATCATTAAATCATATTATAAACCTTTATGTACTGCCGTTATGTTGCCAAACGTTTTCTGTGATTGTTCAATGCCAAACCTTTGTATTGTGAATACCATCACTATTTCCACTCGAGGTAATTTGCCTTTACATACCCATACTTATTTTATTGGGGACTTAATTTTATTTATTCCACAATCCTTGATCATTTAATTAAATTTTATAAAAAAATCCTTATGTTATATGATCTATGTGGAACACTTAGGCATGAACATGATATGATTATGATGGGTACACCCAAATAGCGCTCTAATGCATTGGGTAATGTTTTAGTATTATGAGATGTCAGGTATGGTCTATGGGAAATTATCTTAAGAACATTATTTTATTATTACTTGGTTTTTAACCTCTAATTATGATTATAATGTCATGTATAAAGTTATTTCCACATTCCTATGTTGCCTTTATATTATCTTTCTATATCATGCCCCGTTCTTCTTTTTTATTATTCTCACCCATTTAAAGTCCCATTTAACTGGATATTTTCTAACATGTAATACTTTCTTCATGTTTTTTTATTTATTCCCTTATTCTCCATTATATCTCACCCATTTCTTATGTATGTCCCCAAGTTGTCCCACAGTTTTAAAAATGAAGGAATATTATGATCATGTTAAGGAAGTTTTCAATAATTCTGATGTAACTTCTATTTAAGTGTTTATGTAATGTACATAATTACCCAAATACAATAGGAATTTCAATATTATAGGTTTCATATAGTGTAATAAATTAGGAATTATTGTGTAACCAAGACAAGGGTTTTCATATTCATTAGCTTAATAAAGATACTTAATTGATTAATTAGAATTGATGGGGAGTGAGAGAATTTCAATTGTATTTTATATGTTTTCTTCATGTTATGGAAAATTGTTTCAATATAAAGCATTATCACATGAATAGATAATTATTATCCTTATTATTGTTGTGTTAATTTACATATTTTAATGGTTATCCTGAGGAGAGAAAATGATAATCACTTGAAGTTAATTATTATTATTTTCCATAAAAAGGAACACCTCACATATTTTTCTTATATTGTAATGTTTTTTAAAGGATTATACAAGTTTGATGCCTCACTGGGAATCATTATATTTGGATGCCTTTTTGGTTCTAATTTGATATGTGTTATGCAACCTTGATTTTTGTGATTGTTTGGAATTACTTTAATTATAATTGACTAATCAATTATATCCATCTAGAAAATTGTTATCCCATGGGATCATTGGATTATGTGAGAAAGTATTTAAATAAAGTAATGTAATTGATAAAATCTCCCTTTCTAAAACTAAAAATTCATGGTTGATTTTATGTGGCTGTGGAAATGAGGATGAACTGTTTGTTTGTGTGTACATTCTGTTGTGGTAGCTTCTCAAGTAGTACTGGAATCAAATGATAATATTGGAATTTAAATGAATGGGATGTCTTGATTAATGATATGTAAATGACAAATTAATTAAAAATAATTGAATTATGGTTAAGTGTGGTTGATTCTTAATGTGAAATTATATAGGATAGAAATATTGGAATGACTTAATTGTTTGAATGAAATTGGATTATAATGTGAAATTAGGAAAATTGATTAACTGGAAAGATGTTTTGGAATATGAAATATGGAATGTGGCTAATTATGTGGAATTGTGCATTTCGAAGTGGCAGTGTAATTTTTGGATGTTGTGAGGTTGTATGATTTCCCTAGTATCTTCAGGTGAGATGTGATGAGATGGCTTATGGTGGGGGTCGTACATGGTAGGAGGAGGGCTCGAGGTTAATGTCCTTCATGTTTAAGATACTCTGCTACCCCGGTTATGTGATTTGGTCTGATGGACCAGGTGTTTTTGGGTGGGATGCAATGTGATGTGATGTGATGTGATGTGATGTGATGTGATGTGATGTGATTTGATGTGATGTGATGTGATGTGATGTGATGTAATGTGATGTGATGTGATGTGATGTGATGTGATGTGATGTGATGTGATCTGATGTGATGTGATGTGATATGATGTGATGTGATGTGAGGTGATGTGACATAATGTGACGTGAAGTGATGTGATGTGATGTGATGTGATGTGATGTGATGTGATGTGATGTGCTGTGATGTGATGTGATGTGAAATAAAAGAGGTGGGAGTGCCCGGATGTATGTTGTTGGGGTGTGAGAGCGCCTAATTAATGGGAAAGTGGTGTGGGGTATCGTTTATTGATATTATTCTTACTGTGTTATTATAATTGGATTGTGTCATTTGGTGAGAATGTCTTGGGGAGGTTGGGATGGATAGTTGGCCTTTTTAGGTGCTATTGTTTCTATTGTTTGCTCAAGGACGCATTAGTATGTTTCTTTCACCTGATCATGGGTGACTTTGGTGTTCCTAATGAGTATACTTGTATGCTCACCCAATGGATATAAAACTATTTTTAGGTTTCCAAGAGGATTATATGGAACATGCTGGACATTACTTGCGTGGACCTTTGGATAGCTGCTATATCACATCTTTAGCTTTATTTTTGGGTATTTAATTTTGGAGACCTTTATATATATCATATTTATTTATACATGGATTGTGGGATGTTTTGGGATTATTTTTTATTATTTCATAGAGTTTCTTCTAGATGATTCATCTTATCTCTCAATCCTATATTATTATAGAGGGTAATACCTCCCATTTTTATGATATTTTTATTCCATCGGTGTAGTCACCAACCCAGGGGCTGCTGGAGGGAGGACTCAAAGGTCATTATCTCTCTCCCCTCATTATGGTATATTTATAGGTATGGGGTTGTGACACAATTCTTGAAGACCACTAAAAATATAATAAATTTCAATGAATTCACCCTTTCGATTAATTTTAATGATTAAACAGTGGATTCCAAAATCATTGACTAAATAAAACACCCAAGTGAAGAGCATTCTATTTTTTCATTAAAAAATTTGAACTTCATTATTATTCTATTAAGGTGATGGGAATTTTCAATGATATAATCAGAATAAATTAATCCTTAGAAACACACAACCTGCTTGATAAAACTATTTTGAAAATGAACTCAATACAGAGACAGTTTCAAGTGTTGAACCATTTAAAGAAACTAATGAAAGTTAAAATTATTAGTTACTCTAACATACCACTAATATTTTTACATTAAATATACATGTATCCAATATGTAGAACAATATGTTGGAAACATCAATATAAAACCCCATGAAAAAGAACATAAATATATTCCATCAGACATAAAATATACCTTTTTAAAGGAAAATGAGAAACCATCTGTTATAATCTCAAATAATTTAGAGCATATCCAAGAACACCAACTGCTAAAAATTATGATACATAATGCTAGGTCCATATGTTTTACATCAGTTAAAATCCTCAGAATTAACCCTTCCACCTTAATAAATAGTATTTTACTAGAAGATGAATCTAAACAAGTGAGACAGCCACAAAAATGTCACAACCTGACCCTTCTGGAAGTAGTTGAAAAATAAGTAGGAATACTTTTAGGAGGTGGAATAATCTGCCCCATATCAGAATCCCAATGGGTGAGTTCCATTCATATCATCCTGAAGAAAAATAATTACACAATTGTGAAAAATGGGAATAACGAGTTAGTGCCCACAAGAATTTAGAATATCTTGAGAGTTTTCCTAGAATAAAGGAAATTGAACCATGTGACCAGAAAAGACCACTTCCCCATACACTTTGTGCACTAAACATCAGATAGACTAGATAGGAAGGGTCATTATTTATTCTCGAAATAATTTCTAGGTATTTTCATCTTCTAAAAACTCTTTAAAACCATGACAAGACCAACTTAATATATACCTATAGTACATTTTCCAATCAAAGGATGCATTTAGGTCTTTTCAATTCCTTAGGTACCTTTCATCACTGCATGGTAAGAATTTTCTCATACCTAATTGAGAAATTATTAGAGGTATTCCTTGATGACTTTTCTGTCTATGGAACTTATTTTCAAAGCTATCTGGAGAGTCTGTAAATGGTTTCAAAAAAGATATTTTAAGAAAAAAAATTCCATTTTGAAAAATTCCATTTCATTGTATGAAAATGAATTTTTTTGCATCATTTCATTTCTAAATATGGAATTTAAGTAGATAAATACAAAGTTGATGTTATTTCCACACTACATTACCCCACCACTGTGAGACACATTAGATCAGTTCTAGTCCATGTTGGATTTTATAGAAGGATTATTAGGGACTTTAGAAAAAGTTATTTTCTATTAACTAACCTACTCAATAAGGAAATTGATTTCATTTTTTACAATTCATGTAGGACAGATTTTGAAATATTGAAAGAATGATTGACCACTGCCCCCATTATATTTCCACCAAACTGGAGTTACCCCTTTGAAATTTTATGTGATGATTCCAATAGAGATGTAAGGTTTGTGCTTTCCCACAAGATTTATGGAATTATATAAGTGATACCCTATACTATAAATACCCAAGACACTTCCCAGATTATCTATACAACAACAAATAAGAAGTTTTGTCTATTTTCATAGATTTATAAAATTTTCATTCTTATATTTTATGGAGTAAAGAATTTGTTTATTTTGATTATATATTATTGAGATATTTAATCAATAAAACGGATGCAAAGACTAGACTAGTGAGATGGATATTTCTGCTGTAGGAGTTTTACCTATAGATTAAGGAGATCAAGGGTTGTGATAAAATGGTGGTGGCCAACATGAGCCAGATTCTTCACACTATTGAGGTAGAACTCATCCCCAAGACTAATATATATGATTCATTCCCTAGTGAGAAATTGTAAAATCTCACTATAGTTCCTTAGTATACTAAGATAGTGAACTTTATGGTCACATTAAAAGTACCCTTCTTTTCTAAATTTAAAACTACTAAATTGGAATCTAAATAAAAATATTGTGACTTAGAGGATACTTATTTATGGAAAATTTACAATGACCAATTCATTAGAAGCTACATCCTAAAAGGGAAAATGAACTCTGTGCCAAATTCTATCTATACACTTTCATGTGGTGTCCAATTTAGACCCCAAAGGATAGTAAGAAAAAGTTTAAAGCTAGATTGTTTTGGACATCAATTTTTAAAAATTCACATAACTTTTTATAAAAAAATCTCCCGATTTTCAGTTTATATGAGGAATTTATAAAAGGAATAAGATTACACAAAAAAACATTGATTTTATTTGAGATATTGTATGTATGAGGAATTGGATTTGTAGGAACATTTCCAATTTAAATTGGATTTTCCTATATTTTATTATTGGTGTAATATGTTTCTATGTGGATTGAAGCAAAAGCTACTCAAATTGATGAATCAAAAATAGTGATTGAGTTTTTAAAATTAAACACTCTTTGTATGTTTTGAAAAACTACATGATATAATTAGTGATCAAGGTACCCACTTCTACAAGAATAAGAAATTCCTTATCAAGAAATATGGATTTCACCATAAAAATTCTACTCCCTACCACCCTTAGACAAATGGACTGGTTGTGTTGTTCAATAGAGAAGTCAAAATAATTTTGGAGAGAATAATGAAACCTAACTATAAATATTGGAGTAAGAAATTAGAATACACACTGTGGGAATATATAAATACCTAAAAATCCTCATTAGTTATGTCACCCAATAGAATTTTTGACGGTAAACATTGTCACCTTCCTATTGAGATGCAAAACAAATCTGAATGGGCTATCAAAAGAGTGAATCTAGAGTTTGGAAAGGTTGTAAAACAAATGAATTTTTAGGTGATGGATCTTGTGTATTTGAGAGGGGACTCATATGAGAACTCACTTTACTATAAAGAGAACACAAAATATTCTAATGATAAATTGATCTAAAAATAGAATTCCAAGTTGGAGATAATGTTTGGTTATTTTATTCAAGGATGAAGATCTTCCCTGGTAAGATTCATTCCATGTGGATTTCACCATATATAGTAACTAATAAATTTTCTTTTGGTGCGGTTTATATTCAAGGAGAAGGCTCAAAGAATCCATTCAAAGTGAATGGACAACAATTGAAAATTTAACAGGAGGATTTATAGAAATAACATGTTTAACAGTCAAGACTCCTCCCTATATCTATTAAATATACAATTATCATGTTGTCGCTTTCCCTCATGTTGGTTTGGTTGCTTACCTTTTTTTGGCCTATTTTTATTGAAAAAAGCGTGATTTAATACAATTGAAAGTGTGTTTTCACCAAGTATAGTGGATAGGGACAATGTAGTTTTTTATATAAATACCATTTTCCTATTTTAAATTTATATATATACATATATATAACTATTGAAAAAAATAGAAAGGAAATAATTTGACTTTAATGTGTCATGTTCAGTTCGAAAATTCCATGCTAAGTTGAGGAATTCACTATGTCTGAGAGTATAAAACATAAATAATTACTGAGAGAAATTTATCATTTTTTTAAGGAAATTCTATTTTATAACTATATAAGGGAGTGTGAGTGAAAATATTTATGTGGAATCAAAATTATAAATTGAAGTCATTTTAATTTGGAACTTAATCTAGGGTAACCTGACCTCTATGAAAAATAACACCTTAGGGAGCCAACTCAAATTAAATTTTTATATATCCTTTGAACCAGGATAAAAATAGTTAATTGGGATCCCAAAATAAATCTCTGAGATAATTACACTACTTTTGTGAGTATCCCACTATATATAATCAAAAAAATCTTTTACATAGTGCATTGAACATACAGTTTTGGAAAAAAAATTGAAAAAAAATAAATAAAGTAATCATGTGTTAAGAATTAATTCATTTAGTTGAGGGGAATATTGAACCCATAAAGGGGTAAATTGACTTATAAAAATATTAATTTGAGTCTTATCAATAATTTAGAAAATTAAACTCTAGTTTGAGAAAACTTAAGAGAGAAATAGAGAGATAAATGGAAGTAATTCTTGTTAAAACTTTGATTCTACTTTAAAATAATTTGGTCCACTCCTGGACATAGAACTTTGATTATATTGAAGTGGGAAGTAAATAGAAATCACATAAGAGGCATGATAATATAAAAAATGGATGAATATGTGATCACTTACAATTCTAGCTAGTAAATTTAAATCTATTCCAGGTGATATTATATTTTTTTCCTTTTTAATAACTGACATTCAATGAAAAAATTATTTTGGAGTGTAGTATTTTAAGCCTGAATGAGTGATGTAAGATCCATTTTTCAAAAAAAATTGACTGATATTCGTTAAAAATATCCCATTACTTAATCCAATTATTGGGTAAAATAGTTATCCTTATAAATTTTTGAGAATTTTAAATTTATTGAAAATTGGATTTAATTTTAATTTATAATTGAATAATTAAATTTTGGAATTAACTAAGAATCCATAAATTAATTTTGAAATTTTAATTTCAATTGATTATTGGATTCATTTTGTAAATAACATTATTTAATAGATTTATTTCTAAATATAATCGATATATTAATATTTTAATTTAAAAAAATCCATACATTGAAATTATTTTAAAAAGAATTGTGAATTTTGGATTTTAATTTAGATAAGAGTGATTTTTTATGAGGGGAATTTTATGTTTTCACTAAATGAATTTAAAATTTTCTGTTTAAATGGTGAAATTATGTTTTTAAATTTTTTGTCATTTTTTAATTTAATCCTACACTACGAAAAAAATGTGTGCTAGGAAAGTCACTCAAATTTTGGAAAAGACATGGATCGAGCGTGAATTATCTTCTTATGGTCGACTCAACCCCTAAAAAAATAACAAATGGATGGATCTACCACACTGAAAATACAAGTGACCACAAGTGCTCTAGTGACCAAAATTGTAAAATTTAGGAAAAGTAAAGAAATGATCGTTCCAATTATGGAGGGACCGCATGAAGTGATTTTCAATCCAACCACTGAAAAAATATAAAACTGAATGATAGACCACATACCTAAATATTGGATAGGAGAGTGATATTTGGTAAAAGCATTCGTTAACCACATGAAAAAAATATATTGATCGCAACCAGAAAAATGATATAGGTATAGACCTGTCGCACATCAAAAAGAAGAAATCATTCCTTGTATGTGGCATTAACCATTGGGAAATGACCAAAATTTGGTAAAGGCACAAAGATTCCACACATAAAAAACACAATAAACTGAACCTATTCTCATGTTGAATCATACAGATCAACCATTCCACATTCTTACACCAGTAGAGATCTAAAACATTTGTGGCCAAATAACCCCAAATTTAAAACCAATTGAATAACCATGATCCTCATTGGGTACAGAGGATATGAGTCTTATTGCATTTGAGGTAGAAGAAGGATTCCAATTCACCCTCATAGAGACCAAATACCATATCTTGTTTGAGTTGAAGACTAAAGTCAAGCACATTTTAAGACCTAAACTGAACTTTTAAAAATTCAATCGACGTAAATGAAATAATATGTAACTCCATCAATGGAATCCAAATATGGAATTGTAAATACAACCAAGGCCACCCATTATTTAAATCGAGATCCACACAATTCAATGAACCTATGCTCAATTAAAAAAAAAGAAACCCTTTCACCGTACGAAGACTCACCTATTGGGGATATAATATTAGATTAAAGAACTGAAATCTTGAAATTATGAAGCCTGAGAAAGCAAGATGTTGAAACTTTATGATCTATGAAATTAAATTTAGCTAAAAAATAATATTAATTTTTTTTTATTTTTCTTTGTTCTATGAAGGTACGATTAAATTAACAGAGGCCTATACATGCCCTAAATACACTGATTTCATCATTGAAGAATATATGTGCTCCAAATGATCTCTACACTTCATCAATGCACTATAGAAAAGGCTAAAATTAAAAAAAAGAACTCTAAGAATGAAAAAGATCTCTATAATAATGAACAAGTAGAAAACCTGCTGACATATCAAGAAATAATTTGAGTTACAGACACCCACAATAAAGAAAATCATAAAATGAAAAAATAGATCCTGAAGAAATGGAAGATTACATTAAAATTAAAACTAGATCTAATCCCTAATTTCACACTCAAGAATGCCTTATTCTAAGTAAACCCATATCTAAGACTTTTAAATCCCAATTTAGGTGATGTCAAGGCCCATTCTGAATCTAATTTTTACCAGAATCCCTATCCTAGTACGTACATCATCTATTTCATCTAATAAAAATATGGAAACATCCAATGAGACATGGAGAATCAAATATTTTCTCTTCAATACTTTAATAATATGCATGAAGTGTGATCATGTGGGAAGAATTATTTTATATAAAATATTTGAGTACTTAATTTGGAAAAATTGTGACTGTATAACCATGAACATGGAGGCCGTCTAAAGAAACTGAAGTGGGCTCAAAATATGTGGAATTATTTGAGTATGCTGGTTGAGTTATAAGGTAATCTCATGATAATCTTGTGTACATGGATGGTGGAACAAATAATAGGGATAATCTCTCTATAAAATAGAAAGTATTCGCTGAAGAAAAAAGGATTTTCCCCCTCTACAACCATAAAACTATACCTATTTGCACGTTTTATGATTTTTTCTCATTTTCTTATTATAATAACTTCAATGATGGAACACTAAGACATTTTTTCTTGATTTGAGGATACTCCCCCTATACCCTCTATTAATAAATTCTACATTTTAACTCTTTAATATCTTGTGTTAATCTCAAAATATATTCAAACTATTTAAGTAATAAGAGATTTCTTATTTCTATAATTTTAAATTACTATTAATTTCATCACTAGATCACACATAGAGTCCACTTAGTTGTTCTTCATTTCTTACAATCGTGAGTAGCGATTTGACTTAATGGTAATCAGAGATCTATGATTACTAGGCTTGGGGGTATTGGAGGTTGTAATGATTATTTCATCCCTATCATTAAACAAAAAATTCCATGAGGTAGTAATAAAGTGAGATATCACTTGATTATAGATAAAATAAGAGATTATAATTAAAATAATGACTTAAAAGGCTAGGTAAGGGGATATCTAAGGTTATTCCACTTCTTCTAAATTGATTTCAAAACCAATAAAGTGCATTACTTTATTTAAATTTTCAATAATTGAACCTGTAAAAAGAAATTAAAACACACACATAGAATTTTACTCTCTAGATACAAACCTAATTCTCACTAATACTACATTTTTTTGGGGTTAAAAAATGTTTTGTTGAGAACCCCATGAAAGTCACACATAATCATGACATGTTTGGTTGTGATTAATAACCAATTTTTGTTATATGTTTTCATGTGGGTGTGTTTGAGTGTCCTTTATACCTTGTTTGATTGTGATCATATGGTTTTGTTTAGCCTCATGATATTTTTTTCTTTACATGCATTATTATTCCTAATTATAATATATATTTTTTTGCGTTTCATAGCCTATGAAACCATGATTCAGGTTTTAGAATGACTAGGTTTCTAAGCATTGATTAGATAATCCCTTATAGGGGAATAACAATGACACGACGAGGGCTATAGACTATGGATAATTTGGTGGTATAGGTTGGATCATGGACATGCTTGTTGACATAGGAGTAGACTATGCATGGGATGATAATTCTTCATCCTTGGATTAAGTTGGGAAATTCCATGCATAGGGTTTTTTATATATCTAATTACATCAAAAATGTTGAGTGGGACCTTCCATCATTTGAGGATAACAACCACCAATAAGTTTGGGTGTGAAGAGTTCTGTAGGAAAACCACCATAAGGGTGGGGTGTATAATTTCTCCTTAAAGGACGTACATTGATTAACTTACCATGAATTATTTACTGAAAATGAGATTAAGTAGATGGGGTTAAGGTTGTGGCTACTTGGTTAGCATATAATGACTCGGCACATGTGTGATAGTTTATTATTTGAGAATTTAATTATTTCACGTCATAAACTGCTATATATATTTTATTAACTTATGTTAAGGATGCATTGGTGGTGTACTATTGGGTTTATTACTCATACCTTACAAAAGCATCTCGATGCAGATAAACACTTCATGACTGGAGATCCATTTAAGGGAAGAGGCCCTATGATAGGGAGTTTTGGAAATGGAGGATTAGATATGGGGAGATGTTGGGACATACTCCAGCCATTACTATTACATTTACTTTTTTCACTTGATACTATGGTTTGGCATTCCACTTTGGGATCCAATTTATTTATTATTTTATGAAATTTTTTCCATACGTAACTATGGTTATTTAGTTTTCCACATATTTTCTATGATTAGTTGTTTATTTATATTCTTTTATATTTTTATTTGTCTTATGACACGATACAGAATGTATAGTCTCCCCACATATGGACATAGACTCTCAATACTAGTGTTAAACCTCTTACACAAGGATATTCTTGCATGATGACATGTGAAACTCCTGTTCAGACCTATTGGTTTGGGATGGGGTGTTTTAGTTGAAGTTGTAGAATGATAATGGGTCAAAGGATTCAACAGATGGGTAATAATATGTAGAATGAAAAGGTATCACTATAATCATTTTGAAGGAGATAACAAAGGATATTAAATGAAGATAATTCAAGTCATTCAATTATAGGGAATGACAACTGAAGGGTTAATATTTAAAAAGGGATGAGGAGGTTTCATAGAATATCAATAGTAGAACCCAGAAATACCCTCGAAGAGGGAAAACAAATCCTAACAACATGGAATTCATAGTAAAAATAAAAAAAACTCAAAATAAAACTAATCTTGGAACATCCCCCATGAATCCTCACAATCTCATAAGATTATGAACTGTTGTTGTCAAGCTTACCTATGTAGCATCATCACTGCCAAGGAAATATAGTGTTACCTCCAAGCACAAATCAAACTAAAGCTAATCTCTACCTTCACACAATAATACTCTATATCATGATCTGAAATAGAGTCCTTATAATTATACAAAATATTGTATTGAAACTCTTATAGTCTCCTCCTCCAAGTTTCATTGTCGATGACCTCTACTTTGTGGTGATATGCTGGAACATCTTAATGAAATTCTTTGTCATGTACATAATGTGGATATCAAGATATAGATAAATATATAAAAGAAAAAATATATACGGACTCCTAAACCTAGTTAATGAATTATTTAAAGTTAATTTATTTGATTTAATTTTTCCTACATCTCATTTTATTCCCAATTCAATCGCAAGGGAAAACAATCATGATACATGTCCCTCGCCTAGGGTATCTAACTAGCATGCATCATCACTTCACTTAGTATGTTTAGTAAACTTGATATTATATCTTTAGATCACATGGGGTGCTAAAATCCCATGTTCTAGCTAGTCTCCCTTTTTTACATATTGTACTAAGTCCAGCTGATATGGTTTCCCTGCCAACACAAGTAACATCACCAGTGCCTATCCTCAAGCCCCAACCTATCTCCTAACCAAAATGGATTCAATATCATTTTTTCAAAACCTACCTCCACTAGTACCCTCAATAGGACTAAAAATTATTATGGGTAGTGATCCCTCAAATCCCACATCCAATAGGACATTGTTAGTGACTAGCATTGAGGATATCATAAACACAGATGAGTGGAATTTCCCTAAATAATCCAAGGAATAATGAAATTTACAATAGAAAATCCATATCATAAATATCCATCCTAGTTCATGAAATGTCATATAACATGGAAGTAAAACTAAAAACCAAGGTTGGACCACTCCCATGGTAGATAAAATGTAATTTTATGGAATTTTCTTGATCATTCCTTTTTCATTCTGAGGTAAAATGTGGTCTACGAGAGCTTTCATAAATTTGAAATTTATTTTTACATGTATTTTCAAGTAATTTAAGTAATTTAAATATTTCAAAATTTTATATTATAAATCGATCAGTATGTTATAAAGTGATTTAATCATTTTAGAAGAATTTTCAGTTTTTTGGGATGATAATAAATTATTTTCTAAACTATTCATGTGTTTTTTGAATTGAAAATTTAATACTCTTAATTTTATTCTTTCCCTTAGGTAGAATCTGTCAACTTCATTAGGGTCATTTTTTTTATGTTTTGTAAGGTTATATTTTTCAAGAATATGTATAGGTAGTTCGAATAGTTGTGTACAAGTAGCCCTAAAATTCTTTGAGTTGTGTAAAGCTAACTCAGTCTATTTGAGCCTTGTGTATATGTTAATTTATTCATTTAAAATTTATAGTAAGGGTAAATTCACAAGTCACATGAGGGTATTAAATCCCATGATTTTTTATAACCATGTGTAAAGGTCCTATTATTCTAATGTAAAGGTAGATACTAATGTTTAGCATCACGTAAGGGTAATATGAACCTAGTGTATGTGCAAGTCCTGGGTAGTGTAAGGGTAATCTCATTTTCCTTAAATTTCATAAGGGTTAAGTGGCTAGAGCTATCTAAGGGTAAAAAATATTACCCTTAATCAGTATGTATCTATCTTGTATGGGTAGTGGGTTTTGTCTGAAAAATATTTTTTCACCCAAATTTCATTTTTTAACTCCTTTTTCACAATTTTAATGAAAATAATTACAAAACAAATCATGATTTAAATTAGTTTTGATAAATATTTGATAAAATCTTGGATTTCTTTATTTTATGAGTGTTAAAATGATTAATTTTATTTAAATTAAATGGAAATTGATTTAATGATAATTAATAGGATTTTTCAATAAGTCTTTTGGAAATATCCAAGAGTGAGAATTTATATATATTATCTTCAATATAAAATGAGATATTTTATTTTCCCTTTGATTTTTCCTTATTTTATCTAGAACCTAGATGATCTAAACACTTTTTAAGATCTGTAAGTCTTCTAAAATCATCTTGAATTCTTCCCTCACATCTTTAGGAATGTGTGATCTGCTTTTATCATTTTTCTCTCCTCTATTTTTCTATAGAAATTTGAGAAGCTTCATCCAACTAGGGGATCTGTAACTTCTCTTTTAATATGTACAAGTGTGAAATTAGAATGTTTTAGTTCCTTTGATTAAATGGGTGTGATTAACCTTGATTAGATAATAATCTAGAAATGGATCACATGAATAAATATTATTCAATAATCTATAAATATATAAAGGAAGAAGAATAATTATTAAAATAATATATTGTATATGATAATGGTTGCTTTATAATATTCTATAAAATTTATGAAATAGGGAGAAAGTAAAATTCCATGCAATAAAATATTATTAATTCTAATCTAGGAATAAAATGTTGTGAATAATATTATTATTAGAGGAAAGAAGAATATAAAAATATATGTAGTGGAATATTGTTAATATATTTTTATTGTTATTTCAAGAATTGAAATAGAATCAATATCACAAGATATTATTAGAATTATTATTTAAAATTATAACACACAGTATATTATTGTTTGATGATCTAACAATCATATGTTTTTGGATTTTATTTGTGAAAATAATCACATTTGGTAGAATAATGATATTAACCTATAATTATCTAAGAAATAGAAAATTAATAAACACATGTAGAATACACATAGTTAAATTAGAGTATGAAAATTAGATAATTGCATGGTTTAGTATTATTTGTTTATTATTTTGCGATCAGAAGTATAGGTATAATTATGGATATTAAAGAATTGAAATATAAATTATCACCTGTGTAGATAATTATTATTTAATTTTATGGGAGTTTACAAAATTAATGGTTGGGATATTGTGATCATTGTGTTAATTGATATTCTTTAATTGCCTCTTAATTTATTATATAGTGTACTATATACTTCAGTGTATTTTTTTGATATTGTTTAGTATGGTTAATTTCTTGAAACAGACAACCAACTTTAAGTGATTAATATTAAGTATTTAATATAAGAGGCTTGATATTAATTAATTTTCTTCATGGAACATGTAGAATTATTGGAATAATTCTTAGATCATGTTTATGGTTGATTTCTAAATAGAGTTAGTTATTTTCTATTGGTTTCTTGATGATGATAACTTATTAAAAATAAACCAATGAACTCAAGATAGAGTTAAAATGGATGTTTGTCAAAGAATAAATGTTTGGGGCTGAACAAACCCTTTCTTTATTAAGGTAGTCTTGATAGCCTTGATGCCATGGACTTAGTTCCTTTGAATATACATAGAAAATACATTTAATATATATGTATTTTCTAGGATAATTAGATACTTGATGTTATTGATTGATAAATTTACATTGTTGTAATGATTTGAAAAGAAATGGATTGAAGGTGTAGCTTATATTGATGGTAGATATTTGTTCAGAAATGAGTTGGGAGCCTGAGACTGTAGTGATGGTCGATGTTGGTGATGGCGGGAGAGATTATACAATTCCCAATAGAGTGATAATGACACTGTGGTGGTTATGATGAGTTCAGGTTGGGGATTTATCATTAATATATTTAATCTTTCTTGATGTTTTATTAATGGATAAATGGATAGATGTTATTTACATGATTGGTGTTCAGCTGATTGTAGTAGTCAACCTTATGCACGGAAAGTACATCTTGATGTGGAATATTAGGCTGATTCCTAGAGTACCTAGATGATTATTAAATGAAAATTAACCTAATAAATTAATGGGTTTGGTTCTTGGTATTTAAAAATGATGGTGACATAGTTGAAAATATAAGAAAATAATTTATAGTGCTGAAGGAACTGGATTAAAATTTTAAAGTGTTACTATTGAAAATAAATATGGAAAAATATTAATTAATGGATAATTAATAAATTTAAGTTTAACATGATTATTTTTTGGTAGTTTGAGATCTAGACTGTAGTAGTTGAAGTTGAAGGTGTTATGTTCAAATAGTGGCAGATGAGTCTAAGTATAGGTAATTTCCCTTTGTGTGGTTTTGTGGGATATTATTTACATATATGGTTTTAATATATAATTATTTACTTCAATGAATTACTTTATGTGTTATCCATTATGAGGATGGGAAAATATAGTATTACCAATTTAGCAAATGAGTTGGTTTCATTTGTTTACTCACTGGGATTTAGAATGATCCTTTCATATTTTACATTAGATTTTTTTAGTAGTATCCTACTAAGTATACATGTTATGTTCACCCTACATATATATAAACTATTTTTCTTGTATTCATGAGTAGGTTGGTGATATAGATGGAAGTTACTAGTTAATGGAGTTATATAAGATTTGTTTAAGCTTGGTGGTTATTGATGAGGATTGTTTTTATATTATTTTAAGTTGTTTCAGTTTTTTAATGACATTACATTCATGAATTGGTATGGTTTATCTTTCATTTATGATATGGAGTTTCTTGGAAGTTTAATATTATCTTTTTTACTTAAATTTATTTTAAGGTTAAGGTATTATATATGTGTTATTCATATATCCTAAGTGATAGTATCTAACCCATGGACAATCATAGGTGAGATTCAGGGGGTCATTATCTTTCTTTCTTCATTGTCAACCCATGAGGGGTACATTTGGATGATGGGGCTCATGATAGACACTAATAGAAAATCACCCTTACCATTGGTTTTAAATCATTTTTACATCCCCTATAACCATTGGTATATGCTTCATCAATGGTTCCATGAAACATGGGGTGTACTGGCATCGATGTAGTCTTGAAAGAGTTGCATTATACCAACAATTATGGTAAACTATTTGTAAGGTTCTCTACCAACTATTTACCCAAACAATTGGTATAGTGTAATCTCACTATACAAAACTCCAAACCTATCCTGTACCTTCTTATAGACAATGTAAAAACCTTCAAACAAAAGACCAATCATAATACCTATTCAATATTGGACATGTACTCTATATTTTACATTTCATCAATTGAGAAGTTAAAAAACAAATCATAACACATATATGTAATGATTTATACTCATCAAACACCTTCCATACAATTGTTTCATAAATTTAAATTTTCAAAAATATGGTATAAATATATCCCTCATCATCACCACTTTCATCATGATCATCAATATCATCATGGGCATCCTCATCCGCATCATCAACTTCATCATCATCATCATCACTGGGAATTTTGTCTCCCTAACCAATACTAAGACCATCATATCCACCCATTTAATAATATAAGGTGTATATTATTGGAATATATATATCAAAAACCATAGTATACTCTAATGGAAGTGATGGAAATAATTTTTGGAGATCTTAGGAGAAGTGAGAAAACCATATGTTTCATCAGATAGACCTAGAAATCACAATTACAGCGAACGAATGTGCATCTAATTACCTTTTCCTAAGTAGTGTAAATATCTAAGAACCTACAGATAGATTTTTATTAGAGAAATTTATTGAGTTTTTTCAATGGATATAGAATGAGAACCCACCTAATCACTACACAAATATCATGAACACACTTCACACACATAACTAGAAAATAAAATAGACAAACAGGATTAATGTTGTTTAGAAAAATGTCCCACATCCACAGGAGGACACTAAAAACATATTTATTAAGGATAAATAAGTTAATATAAATCCAATATATCACTTTATCACTTTACAAAGTCTCGGAAAATTAATTTATATGCTCCCACTTTTCAGTATTGATTAAATTAATCATATTCATCATCAGAGTTGGGAAAACACCTCTTTATAGAGGTCTTTGTTTGAAAAATAGGTCTCATCAACCTCTGAGATTCATAATCAACCTCCCATTGACCTAGGAAACCTATGATACACTTTGGTACCTCTTGATGAAATAGACAACAATCAGTAACCATGCACATAGCCTATGCATTGAGTTTATATCCAAGGTGAACACGATTTTAGAACTCAATCTCATAAACTACATACATTCATATCTATCTGTTGATCCTAAAACATCACCCTATAGTTCCCCTATCTAATCATCTCTATCTGATGATCCCATATGGTCATCTTAGTTTGATAAAATCCTTTCCAGAAGACTCAGTTTGATGAAAATAACAAGAATAACTTTCCATAAAACCCAATAATATCCCACTTGGAAATTATTTCAGGATTTCATCCTTATTCAAACACTAATCAGATATTATCCTCTGTCCAATTCATATAGTTTCCTTCACTCTATCTGATCATCTGATTCCAACTAAGGAAAAAAGTTTCTTTGTAATTTCTTAGACTATCATATTTTTAAAAATGTTATTAAGATTCTGCTTCCCAAAAACCTTTTACAGAACCAACACTTTATCCACTAGTATACTTTATATGAATTGATACTTCAAATCAATGTTTTTTTTATTAAATGAAACATTAAATTATAGAAATAACAATGGCACTCTAGCTATCATAAAATAAAATTCCTTTTTTCAGATAACTTTTCAAATTCCTTTATCAATGACATCAACTATATCAACTCTTTCCTTTCTTCAGTGGTAGTAACATACTCTACTTATATTGTAGTTAAAGTAAAAACCAGATCAAACTCAAACAACCAACTAAAAAATATTCCACAAAAAATAAATACAAAACCTGTAGTATTTCTCAATTAATCCATGTCTCTATAAAAATATAAATCTAAAAACCTTGAAACCGATAATCATCTATCAAATATAAAGTAATATAATTTGATGCTTTAAAGTATCAAATGATACATTTCACCATTTCCTAATGTTTCCTTCCATGGTTTGACATGAAATTTCTAGAAACTCTCATTGTAAAGGTAGTCTATGAATAATTACAAATCATTTCATGCATCAAATTTCATATAAACACTGATTAATCCACCTTCCCCATGTTATGAATTTATTTGTTTGTTGATGGTGCATGTTATTTAGAAACTTTGAAGTGTCCGATGAGGGGTGTTGCGATAGGTTTATATCCAATCATTCTAAACCTATTGATAAGATTCCTAATGTATTCCCTAGGGTATAAAACCATAGTCTAATTTTTTATCTCTCTCAATTATCATCCCAATATTTTCTTATCTTGTACAAGGTTTTTTATTTCAAACCTTCTAGATAACTTTCTCTTTAGTTCCTCAATCTAATGGAACTATGGAAAAATTATCAATATATCATCCATATACAGATATATTAAGATATATGTTCCATCATCCCACTTCTTCCTATAATAATTATAATTAGAATCACATTGAAAAAATCATTCCTCATCCATGAAGGTGTAGAACTTCTAATTACACTATCATGGATCTTGATTCATTCTATAAATACTTTTTTTCAACTTATAAAGAAAAAACTCATTCTAATTAACTTTATAACCCCTATGATGAACTATATAAACTTCATCTTTCAAATATCCATGAAGAAAATTTCTATTTACATCCATCTACTCCAAGTGTAGATCATCAGATGAAACAATACTAAGAATTTTTGAATGGTTGTGTGTATCACCACTAGTGAGAAAATTTTACAAAAGTAAATTCCTTCATTTTTCTGAAATCCATTCACATACAACCATGATTAGTGCATCTTACTTTTATCAGCTTCCACCTTCAAATAAAAAAACAAATTTATTTTCTAGAGGTCTCTTTCCATCTGGTAGTTCATCCAACTCCCAAGAATTTTTGAGATTCAAGTAATGCATTTTCTCTTCCATGGATAAATCCCAATATTTTAAGCCTCTAAGAGTAACTTCCTATTCTGAAAATTTTGATTCCCCTACGTCCATTAAAAGTATAAATTCTGTACTAGAGATGAACTTATAAACTAGTTTTCTGATATGATCATATCTCCTCCCCGTAACCTTAGGTTAAACCATTTGAACCACCTTATACAATAGTCTTACATCCAAATTTTATCTATTTGGTAGAGATATAACTAATAATTATCCATATGGTAGTAGTGTGTATGGTCATTCTCTTTCTGGTAATGGTCTCTCTGATCATTATCTATCTAATAGCAATACTATTAGAGTTGTAGCCTTTGAATTTTCTCTTAATGTTTCCAGACTGAGAGTCCATCTACAAACCTATGTCTAGCCACCTTAACTTTGATAGTTGGTCTTACCAAAACCTCATTCTCATCTAAGTTATGGTCTTTCGACAGAATTTATTTTTTGAAAACAATATCTTAGATTCAAATGACTTCTTTTTATTATTATCATATGATAGGTAATATCCAAATTTCTCATCACCATATCTCAAAAGAAACCACACAATGTATTCTTCCTCATAATTATATCTATATTTTTCATCGATATAAAAAATATTAAATACTTATAAATAATTTGAGATGATTCACATCTAGTATCTTACCTGAACAAATTTACTGCAATAAATCTAGTCCCACAGTTGGAGCCAAACTTCTATAACTAAATATGCTACTACATTTATTGTCACTACCCAAATTCTCATACACATTCCAGACTAAAGCATCATACATTGAAATCTCCCTATTATATCTTATTCATCATTTTATTTACTCTATTTTTTATGGAGTTTCTATGATAGTATTCTCATTCGTGATGTTTTTCCTTCGATAGAAGTTATGAAATTTGTATCTAGTGTATTCCTTACCATTGTATGTCTCATGACATTTAAAAATTTTCACATTTTTTCTTAGAAAAAAATCCATTAACTAAATAACTAAAATAAATCTAACTTATTATTTAGGGATTAAACTCAGACCTTTCAAGTGGCATCATTAATGAAAGTCAAAAATTATAGTGACCCTCCATTATAGTGAATAGGGGTGGGTCCCCAAACATCAGAGTGAACAAATTTTAACTTTTGAATCCTTTCCTTTATACAATCAAAGTTGAAGGAAACACTCTTCTATTTTTCTAATATACAACTTCACATCTTCAAATTTTTGTGTAATCAAGTTTATGTATTCCATTTTCCACCAGAAATTTTTGATTCTTTTCACTGAGGTGACTGAAAATAAAGTGCCGCGTTTTTTAACCATCCAATGAAGTGATATTGATCACTATAAATTCATTTGTGCATCCACCTAAGTATAGGGTTCTGATATTTACTCTGAAAGAAATAATCAGGGACACTCTATTAATCTTCCAAACTCAATTAAAAAATTTTATTCTAAAACCTATATCATCAATTTTTCCAATGGATATGAGGTTACTCTTGTGACTTGTAATATGCCTAACAACATTCAATCTCAATACACTTCCATTTTCATTAAAATTTTGACATCACCATTCCCAACTATATCCATACCTTCATTTTCCACAAGATGCACTCTGTATAATCCTCCTTGTATATAATCAACCATGCAGCCACACTAAAAATTTGAATGAAAAGATGCTCCTAATAAAATAATCGAAGACTACTCTAGAATGATTGTACTTAGTATCAATCTGGAAACACTATCCATTATGCTTACTAATTTTTTCTTCTAAAAGTGGAATCCTCCATTTGATTCTTGTAATCATTCTTGATATATTGCTTCTTTCCAAAAATCTAGTATGTAGGTTATAAACTAGTTTATTTTCCTCAAATTATTCTCTGGGACTTATCATTTGAAGATTTATTCTATTGATGGTCCTTCTATTGAGGTGAACATATCCATATGGTAGCATTGATAGCACTTATGGATAGAGTTTTAACTTCTTTCTGCCTTAACTCTACACTCAAGATCAAGCTTTTAATATCGTCAAATACAATATTTTCCATCCTACGGAATTTGCTCACTACTATATCCATGGAATCCTAGCTCCCCAAAAGTGCATAAAGAATATAAAAATCCCAAATATAATATTTTAAAGTTACTTTCACCAATTCAAGATACCCTCGAATCATATTTAAGTCATTCACATGATTGTTTAAGGTCCTTCATACGATAACCTCATGTTGAACAATCTTCACATCATAAAAAATTTGTTAAGATTTTTTTAATTTTCATACATTTCAGAAAATTATTTCAAAACTTATTTAGTATTTTTATTCCCTATAATGTTGAAAGAAACATTTCAATCAAAATACATTCAAATCAAGACTAAAGACTTCCTGTCCAACCACTCTTATTTTGTTTTCCCTTTCTTTGGGACACTTACTTGAAAAGGAGCATCGATATCTTTTTGTATCAAATATCTTTTTATTTCATTCCCTAAAATGAAAATATTATTATATCTAAATTTTTTATATGAATCTTCCCTTCTTCTAAATTAATTTTTCCAATAACAATCTCCTCATCCTGCATAGAAAAAAAACTCTAAGAACCATCGAATATAGGTTTGTTTCATAACTTCCTTTGGTACGTTTCTACATTGGAACTAGGATTATAACCCACCCAATCAGGAAAAAAACTTCATGAACACATTTCACACACATAATAACAAAAACAAATGGAAAGAAAATATTAATGTGGTTTGGAAAAATATCCTACATCCATAAGAGAACAGTATAAACATATTCATTAAGGAGAAACAAGTGAATACCAAACAAATCTATCACTTCCTCACTTTGAAAAGTATAAGAAAATTAAGTTAGAAACTCTTATTATTCATTATTTAGTAAAATAATCACATTCATCATCTTAACTGGGCTACCAACTCTTTATAGTGGTCTTTTTCTGGTAAATAGGTTTCACTAACCTCTCAGATTCATGATCAATCTCTAATTGACGTAAGAAACCTCTGACACACAATTGTAACTCCCAATGAAACTACAAAAAGTTGTTCACACTGCTAATAACCTTTTCATTTAGTTGAAATCCATGCTAAACACTAAATTATAACTCCTCCTAATGACCTCCATTCATCCATCTCTATCTGATGATCCTAAAATATCACCTCAAAATTCCTCTATCTAATCATATATGTCTAATAATCCCACATGGTCATCTCAATTTGATGATCTCCCATATAGAATACACATTATAAATAAAAAAACATGAAGAACATTCCATAAAATCCCACACATAAACCAATTATAGATTTCAAGAGATTATTGTTGACCATTTTAACTCTTTCATATGTTAGAAAAATGTTAGTATCATATTTCATACGGTTTGATGCTCAAAAAACCCCATATAATGTTTCTATTAAATATCTTTGTAAGTGTGTTAATTGGTTTTAATTTTATATTTATTTATTGATGTTTATTCTTACCTAGAATATATTATTTCTTATGTTTGGAAAATTTACCATACATGGAACTTTTTTTCTAGGTGAAACTCACTTATGTAAGATTTTGTGTACAAGGATTCGTATAAATTTTAGAATATACCTATATAAAAATAGCTATGTAGTGAAATAATCATTGTAAAATCTCCTAAATTGATACTTCGGTTACCTAGATTTCACTTATGTAGTAAAATTGGTTATGTTGAAATTGGATATGCTATTTCGCATATGTAAATACTTTGGCTATGCACAATAAATTATGTGAGGATTTTGGTTACACAAAATTTTATTCATGCAATTTTTGGCTATGTGTTTTTTTATATGCAAGAAAAATTATATAGAATACTTGGATCCATGGAAATTTTTTCTTGTGAAGTACTTGGATTTTTCACTATTTCACCTTTTCAATATCATATATATAGATTTCATCTATACAGAGTCTATTTTTTAATATTTGATGCTACAACATGATGTATTTAGGACCATTGAAGTATTTTATGGAAAATTAAGTCTTATTTTCGAATATTTTTAAAATAGATGAGTAAATAATTTATAGATGTCAACACTAAAATGTTCCAAGTTATAATAATGGAAAAACAACCATCTCATTTATTCTCCAATGCATTTTTTCAGAAAAATGAAATAAATGTCATTCTATAAATATTTTTATTTCTATAAAGTTTAAAATAATGTAACATTAAGTAATTGTTTGTATGATGATATATAAGTTAAATAAAAAGTAAAGGTATACACATAATGATAGATTCATGCATGAAAATCAAACTCCCTGAAAATTTTACTTTGTATTCTTCATTATACTACAATAAGATCTATTCCATCAAAAAGAAGAAATCTTCTATATAACTAATATGTTTTTTCTTACAAGAAACATCCTTATATTCTAGATGTTATTCATTGAGATTATCTAAAAATAATATTAAATTATCAGGGAATATTATATACTATCATTTTCTATTATAATTGTGAACATAATCTAAATTAGATTTTAGAATTTCTTCCTTGAGCTGCTCTGAAAATAATATTCAATTTTCATGGAAGATTTTATACTATCAATTGCTAATTTTAATTGTGAATATAATCTAAATATTTATTTCTACATATTTTATATCTTTTGTAGGTTCAAACTTTTTATAATGAGTATGGGTGAATCCTATTTTGAGGTTATTTAATAGGATTCTAGTGAAATATCCTTCAACATTTTATAGCAAGTGATGGCTACTTCCAGTCAATCAAGGTGGTCCTAGAAAAAAGGTCTAGTTATATTTAAATTACTAAGCACATGGGGAGAGAGTTCATGGATTGAACTATTGGATATTTATTTACCAAACTACTCTAAAATATCCTATGATCCTTTCTTAAATTTATTTTATTCTACTATATAACAGTTGTTAAATCCTTAAGTAAGTTCTCAAAAAGTGGTTGTCAAAATTTAGAACTAAATTTTCCACAGCCCTCATAAGACATTATTCAATCTAATCTAGGAAAAAAATTGGTATTAGAGTAGAGGATTAGATTTATCAACCTTATGTTAATTGAAATCAAAATATATCCCTCTAGCAATATAATGGATGATAACATATAAGATATTTATATGATATGAGAACCCTATTTCAATGGATAAAAATATAGCAACTTGAACACTAAAATGGTTATTTATCCAAATAATCTTAAATTTCATGTATATTTAAAAGTGATTAACCCCTATAAGTTTCTTGTTGTAGAACCTAATGTATGGAGTGAAGATCAATAAGATTAAAATGATTTAAACTCTAGAGTCGTGAATACCATCATATGTGGATTAAGTCAAGATTAAATCAATATATTATCTCAATGTCCTATTGCTCAGGGGGTGAGGGAATCTATATTACAAGCTTGTGAGGGAAATTTATACAGTTAAGATACAACAATGACGAGTTGAAATTTTAACCCTTTCAAAATGATATGTTGAGAAAGAATCACCCATGCGAATTGGAATTCTTATAGAAATAAAAAAAATATCTCCTATAACACTTGTTCCAAAATAAGACCAATATCTCAAACTAATTAGTGTAATACCATCAAAATAGAATGTTATATCAGCTACTATAAGACATTCCACTCCTATGAAGTATCTAAAAATAAAGGTCCTCATTGGTACTCTTATGGTGTATAAATATAAAATGGAAGTTGAAGCTCGTGAAAAAAATGATTTTTAAGAAGGAAAATTATTATTTAAAATTTTACAATTCAAAGAATGAAAATAACTCAAAATAAGTATCTCAATCTAACTCATCCAATACAGAAAACTAAAATGGTTTTGATTCTGATGGTTATATATTTCAATTGGAACTGAATTTCAACAACTTTTATATGAAAGGAAGTGGTTTAAAGAAGACTGTAAATAAATAAAAAATTTATTATGAAACATAAAACAAGTTATGTGTTATGAGTTTAAAAATCATGCATACATCAAACCATCAATACTGAATTACCTTAGTTACAAGATAAGAAGAAATATAAAAAAACAAAAAAGAAGTTCTATTTAAAATGAAAAATAAAAAAGAGTTATAAAGGCGTATTGGAGTGATTTAGATTAATCTAGTAATGACTCATCTTTTGAATATGAAGTTGAACTCTCAAATCCAAAAGTTATCATTCCCTTTTTGGTGCAAGCACTAGAGAAAAATTCTTTTTATTCTTATTAGCATGAATCTAATTTTAAATTTTAAAACTAATATACATAAAAATTAAATTAATATTGTACTATGAAAGAAGATAAATATGAAATCTTGAAGAAGAATAAGAAAAAAATATTATAAAATCTTATGATTATTCTATGAGTGAAAAAGACGCTTTCAGTAAGCAAATTTCATATTGAAAAACAAGACTTGAAAATTTTGTTTTCTATTGTGTGAATCATGATAATAAAATTAAAATCTTAAAAATGGGGTATAATCTCTTAAAAATGATTTTATTGTTTCTAAAAAGGAAAAAAATTATATAAATAAAATTAATAAGAACAAAAAAAGAAAATAGATAAGGAATTGGTCTCTAAAGTAATAGTGATAAACCTAAACTATATAGAAATTATTTCATGCCTAGTTATATAAAAAAACATATATAAAGTTATATGTTTTAACTATTGAGATATTGTAAATTATTCAAATATATATTCATATAAATACTCAAATATTTGTCTTAATCATTCCCTTATTTCAAATAATATGTCTAAATTCAGTTCTAAAATTTTTATACAGTATAAGTAGATTTGGATTTTAAAATCCTTAGTTGCTAACATTGTTTGGCATAAGAGAATTTGGGTACCAAAATGCATTCTTGTTTGATTTCTATTGTAAGGAAATAGTTATAAGAATAAAAATGAGAAATGTTACACCGAAAGTAGATTATCAAGACATATGAGTGGATATTTTTCAAACTTTCACTCATTATACAAGATTGATGGAGGCTATGTCACTTTTGGTGAAAACCTTAAAAAAAACAATATATACTATTTTAATGATTAAGTAAATAAAACTTGGATATGGATTATAAGACTTATAAATTGTATTTTTTATTCCCTGATAAAGTTATGTAAAAGAAATCAAATTTCATATTTTCCTCAATATAAATTAGAAAAAAAAATATAACTTTGTTATACATGTTAAATAGCTAATAAGTAGAACTCATCTTTGAAGTCAATTTAAAATATTTCTACTTCTAGGCCCTTGGAACTTATTTACATGGATTTTCAAAGACCATTTAAAATAAAAACCTAATAGGTAATCCGTTTTATGTTATAGTTGGTGATTTTTCTAGATTTACATGTTTTATCTTTTTGAGACTAAAAAGTTAAGATTTTTCTATTTTTATTAGTTTTTGTAAGCTAGTTAAAAAAAATGGAAAAAATATTTCTTTAGGAAGTAACCATGGAGGATAATTTGATTACCATTATGTCAATTAATTTTTTTTAAAACTTATATCAAACACAACTTTTATACTCCCAAGACACCTCAACCGAATTGTGTTGTTGAAATGTGGAATTAGACCTTGAAATAAATTACTAGGATATATTAATTTAATAAATCCTAGTAGCTTAATTTTGGGATGAATATATTAGCATAGATTTATATGCCACTAATAGAGTTCTAATTTTATATTTTTTAAATAATACACCTTATGAGATACTCAAAAAACCAAAATTTGGATAATTCAAATATTTCAAATGGAAAGTTTACATTGTTAAAACTATGTATAATATTTTTAAATTTGATCCAAAGGGAGATAAAGTAATATTTCTTGTTTACACTAAAAATTATAAATATTATAGAGTTTTCAATAAAAATTCAAGGATTTTTGATGAATTAAATCATGTGACATTTAAGGAAAGTTTTATTTTTATCACAAAAAAATTAAGATGACGATTTAAGTGATTATTTTGAAAACATGATACTTGAACCTCTTTTTTACTCCAAAAGGATGATGGTTTGGAAATTGATTTTAAAATCATGAAAAAAGAGAAACCAGTGAACCTAAAAGTGTACTACCTAGATAGACTAAAACCCCAAAATACCACCTCTTAGAGACAAAAATAGGATGATTCTATGAAAAAGTAAGAACTAGAATAAGTTTAGTAAAACTTATTGATTTCTATGTATTTATTTCTAAACATGAAACAAAAACTATAAAGAATCCTTAAAAGATAAAAGTTGGGTATCATCTATGAAATAAGAGTTAAAAAAAATTCAAATGCAACATGGTTTTGGAATTAATTGATACACCCTAAAATTACCCTGTTATAGGAACTAAGTTGGTTTATAGAAATAAACTGGATGACCATCTTGTGATCATTAGAAATAGGGATTTACGTGTTGCAAAAGGTTACAATCAAGATAAAGGAATAGATAATGAGGAACCCTTTTCTCCATTTGAAAGATTATAAGTTTTTAGGATCCCAATATCCTATATATCTCATTTTAACTTTAAATTATTTTAGATGGATGTAAAATCGGCTTTTCAAAATGGTTTTTTTTTTGGGAAAGAATTTTATGTTTAACAACCTCCTAATTTTGAAAATACTCTTTTTTTATTTCAGTTTTCAAAATTACTAAATATCATTATATTTTTAAAAAGGAACCTAGATATTGGTATAAAAATTTATGTTCACTCCTTTTATCTAATGTATTTTCTATAGGTTCATAATATCAAACTCTTTCTAAGAAAACCTCATCAAATGATATTTTATTTGTTCAAATATATGTTGATGATGTAATTTTTTACTCAACCAATCAAAAAATGCGTAATTGTTTTTTAAAACTCCTGGAAAAATATTTTAAAATTATCATGATGGGTGAGATAAATTTATTTCTTAAATTTAAAATTTTTCAAAAAGACTTTGGGGATGTTTTAAATCAAAACAAATACATATTTGATATAATTTATCAATTTGGACTTAAAAGTAATATGGTAAAAGAAACTCATATGAGTTAAAATATAAATATTGACTACGATGAAGTTGTAAACCACTTGAAAACATATTATATAGAGGAATAATTGAAATTATATTGTATTTGACTCCTAGAAGACCAGACCTTATGTTAATAGTATTCTTATGTTCAAATCTAAGGAACCTAGAGCATAGCAGAAGTGTGAAAATGTGAAATTTAAATACTAGGTTTTGATTAATATTAAAAACACTAAATAAAAAAACACATAGCTAGATTTTATTAAAGGATTGAATACAATTCAATTTAGTCATGAAAAATAAAATCAAATGAAATCACTAATGGTACCTTGTTCATTTGAAATCGCTGGTTTGATTCAATCATCGTCAATGTGTCGGGGCACAAAGGCACTAAGAAAATAATCCACTAGATTTTCCACACATGCACATAGCTCTTTAAACATTGATATACAATTATAAGGTACTATTTTGGGAAATAGAAGGGATTTATGTTTTCCATTTGATCATGTGAAGAACATAGGCTTGATCGAGAATACAAGATCGATCTGACCTTGTTATTTATCCAAAATCTATCTCTAAGATCTTGATAGGAGGGAAGAGGATATATTCTACCTAAATTCATCCAAATTATGTAGATAACCATTCAAGAGACTAAAATTATCTTTCATACTTAGGTTACACTTTCCAAAATTTAACTTTGGTTCTAAGAAAGTAACAACCTTCATTTTGGATCCTTGCGCACATTTATGACTTAATTAAACATTTCAAAAATGTCACAAATATTTTATCTCTTACTTGTAACACTTTAAAATTTTATGTGATAAAAATGAACCATTGGAATGACATGTAATCTCCCTAAATAATTTAACAATCTATGAATTTTTTATGTTCATCTGAAAATTTAGATTTTCTCAAGTTCAATTCTATGATTAAACAAATTATGAATACCTTGAGAAATAAATTCAATCATAATTATTCTAAATTTGAATAATATAATTGAATTATTTTACTTGTGATCAATCACACTCATAAATTCACCCGAACAAGCATGTGGGTCCCACTTCATCCTAAACACTTATTCATATGAATAGGTGGAACTTGTGGATACACTTAGTTTGTGACCCAATAGGTATTTATCTCGAAAGTAATGATTATAACCCACAAACCAAGAGCACAGTCTAGCAACCCATCATGACCCTTAAGGATACAAAGAATGCCATAGCTATGACTACCTCCTACGAACACATTCTATATAATAAAGTCTCTTTGTCCCATGATATCTCATAATGTAGGATTCACACTTGTGACATCACCATTTTTATACTTTATATATTTCATGACCTTATTGGATGGACATACCAACTTGTACAATGAAACCACTTGTGTCACTTTTATATGGCTTTATTAGATGCATTATTTATCCCCTAGAGTTAAAGGTGTTTTGGGATGGAAAGTTTAACATTTTTTATCTTTTTTCAAGTCTCACGATTAAGTTTCATGGTTAAACTAACCATGAATCATAAGTTTGTAGCCTCTTCTAGTGGTAATATTTATGGTTACTGCATGGTTTTTTAACTGTGCAGGTAAACCGTGCAACCCACATGAGAGGGGGTATTTTCTTTCCTTTTTCATTATTTTTAATTTGGGTTTATCCCCTTAGGTATCCCACTCTAGTACCCGTGTTTTTTATGCCTTTCCTAGCCCTTTTTTCTCCTCCAAGCTCATCCAAGATATATTTTTGGGTGATTTCTTGGTGAATATTTACCTTATTCAAAAGGTTTGGGGTTTCTTCTTCATTTTTTTTTCTTTATTTTTCCCTTTATCCTTTAACCCTAGTGGTAATTCTTGGAAAATTGTTTTCTAAGGATTGTTGATAATTGTAACGTTTGGTTTGAAATAATTGTGATCTATCCTAGGAGTTAATTTCTATGGATTTTATCAAAGGCGATAGGGTTCCCCTACTTGAGCTAGGTGCTTCAATTTAATTTATTTTTATTTAAGAGTTAAATTTAAGGTTGAGTTTTCTAAATTTATGTTTTCCCTAGATAATTATGGTGTGAATTATCTTGGTATGATTTGTTAAATTTTTCATTAATTTGGATTTGTTTTCAAGTAGAAAATCATTGTAACTTAATTTTTAAAATGATCATTTAATGTAAAATGGTATTTTATGAATTATCAGTGTTTGATAAAATGACAAGGTTGGTTTCCAATGATGAAAACATTTGGTATGATCTTATTGAAATAAAAAGGGAATTTCATAGGGGATTTTCTTCTTCTAGTTCAAAAATAGGCTACCATTTTTGAAACGGTGTTTTTTTGTTTTAATGTATGCCTTTTTTGAGAAATGAAATGGCAATTTATTTATTTTGGTTTTGATATTCTTTGATGGTTTATTTTGTTTTCCCTTGGTTTTATATTTTTTTCAAATTGTTTTAAAAAGTTATTTTCCAAATGTATATGTTATATATGATATAATTTTAGGCCCAGTCGGCACTTGTGAAGTGATGTTGATTGTACCCTTATTAATTCCTCGTTTTTTATTGATGATTATCATGCTTTTCCATGTTATGGATGATTTATAATGTGAATAATGATGTGTGATGTGTTTGACCTATTTTAAACAGAAGTGTGGGAGGTGGGATAGATGTGACTATAGTGTTACCCATATGGTATTGTTATTTTCATGTGATGACATTGTTTCTTATACACCAAATTTGTTACTATTACATGGGGAGACCAAGGCTACTAAGTGGGAAGTATTCATACATTGTTAGGATCGTTGGATTTTATCACTGGCTAGTCCCCCCAAGACGTATGTAACACCTTTTTAGGGGGATTTCCACCAAGGAGACTTCTTAGAGTGATTCAGTTGACTGATGTGTGATAATTAACCTATTGGAAGTAGGTTCGCCTTTAAATGTATTATGATGTCCTGTTTTCCCTCATGGTGTTGCCTCATACTAGGTAGCATACATTATGATTTTATTTTTATATGAATTGTCATGTATATTTATTATTACCTGGATGTACTTTACTTGATTTTTTTATTCTCATATGGTTTAGTCTTTTTTGGAAAGTGTAATTTCATCCACTTATTTAGCATGTTTCTTATTGATTACTTAACCTTGTTTCCTTACATTCCTTGATGTAGGTTGTATGATATCTTTAAAGGGAAAATGGGGAAGTTGTTTTAAAAATTTCTAGTTTTTAGTGAAAATTATTTTGAAATGTTTTAAACCTTGAGAGGGTTTGATTTCAATAAGTGTGGTTTTTAAATAAAGTTATCTCAGTTTTCCCTTGAAATTTTATTTATTTGGAAAAACATCATATTTGTGAAATGTTTTTACCAATTATATTCTTTGAGGAAGTGTGTATTTCAAATTAGTTTTATTTCCATGTGTTTTATTGAAACTAAAAACCTAATTTACCATGCCTTTCTTTTTTAAACTATCATAATTGGTTTCTTTTATAAAATAAATGAAACAGACTCATGATGTTATCCTATTAGCTTTTTATGACACCCTGCAAAATCATGTTGGTCGGTATGGTGTCCTTATTTTTTGTGTAGGTATCTTTAGTTTGGCTTGTAACCAATCTCTATTGGGAAGTGGGTTTGTTTATATGAGATTTCACTTGAAATTTACCTTTATTTCTTGTGGTTAAGCCTCATTTGGATATTTATGTTTAGCTTCTTTTGGGTAAAACCATACCTAACATTTATATTTGATACCCTTGATGCTTTACATTATCCAGAGGGGGGTCGGGGACTCTCCTCAGGTATGTGGTCAGCTATTTCAGGTTCCAATTCAGATGGAGGTCCAAGATAGTTCATTACAAAATTGTATCAGGGCCACTATGTTCATGTAAGGGGTCTAGGTTCTTTAGACTCGTGTTATGGTTATTTGGGGGTCAGCGGTGGAAAGGAGTTTGGACCATTGGGACTTCGGTGGTAGGTTTGAGGAAGTTCTTGGACCACTCTTCCTTGAGTTAGATCTCGAGTTTCCATGGGTGTTCAGGGGTCTTCTTTTGGATTTGTGTGGTTATAATGGCCTTTCAATGAGATATATTGGGTGTGGGGTGATATCACTCTAAGTTATTGTAATACACCAAAATAATTATCGGTAAAATTTTCGTTTCACAGTGGATTTGGAAGAAATACATGGGGTTCAGAGTTAAGGTGCATTGTCTTTCAAAATGTTTGTAGCATGTGCAACCAACTATGGACAACTTCCAGTAGCACTCCCACAGTTGTCACATAGTTTGACAAACTGTGTAGCCAAACAATGTGTAGTGAAGAAGGTTTTTAATTTTGGTTTTTTTCCATCTTATGTTGGTTTTATCCCTCCTTGCGTTTGTTATGATGTTTTATGGTTTTATAGGTGAAGTTTTGTAGATTTTTAAAGTTGTTTAAAAGTAATGATCTATGCCATGGTATTTAAAATTATTTTAAAAACAATGTTTTTGTTTCTTGAGTTTCTTTGGGTTGAAAAGTTTTTGAACTTTAAAATTTTTTAAGGGGTTGTGTTAGTCTTTAAAGAAATATTTTTATAGGTTCTTAGATGATGGAGCTCTTGATATTTTTTGGGTGAGTTGGGGTGTTTTATTTTTATTAAAGGTTTTTAACATCAATGAAAGTGGTTTGAGAAAAAATTAAGTGATTTTGAGTTTGTGATAGTATCAAAATTATTTTGGATACATGGAATAATAATTTTCCAAATATTTTTGGGGAAAGCTTTTAAAATATATTTTTTATAACATCAATTTGGTTTCTTTGAGTTTGTGTTTCCCTTTTGTGGAATTTTTGCGGTGGTTTTATAATTTTTTTATGGCCTGGATTATTTGAAGTTATCTCTTTATGGTGAATTTAAAAGGGGTTTCATTGAGGTTTTATTTGATTTTTTAGAATGATTCCCCCCAAAAATAAAAAGACAATTCAAGAATTGAATTCTTCGGGTAGTGGAAATAGTGATCTAGGATCTATATTCTCAGACTCTAACCTTTCCCAGACTCAAGATGGAGTGGTAGTTCCAAGTTCTTCCCATCTCATAGATCAAGCATGAGAGTTTCTAAACCATTTTATTTCATTATTCTATTGGGATTGGTGATCCCATGAGGTGATAAAGTGGATAGATAAGGTTGAATATATTTTTAACTTTCTATGAACTCCTAAAGTCAATATGTTGGGAAAAAATCCCTCAAGGCATCATTGAAGCATTTTTGAGGTGATTATGTTTATTGAAAAAGTGTACATCAATGTTGTGATTGTTGACAAAGCAAACCATGACAACAAAATTTGTTGACAAAGGGGATTTCATGGTGGCATGTCAAGTTAAAGAGTTGTGGTTAACGATCCGTGTTTGATTCAAGAATTTCGACAAAGGAATGGTTGATCTGGATGCGGTACGAAAAAAGCAGATACAAGCTGGTGCCGTTTACTTGAAGGAGAGGAGAGGAGAAAAGTGATTTTTGGAAATGGGACTTGCACGCCATGTACTTTAAGGAGAGGAGACTTGCGCATCTAATTTTTTTCAAGATCAGTACATCAAAATATGGAAAAGGGATAAGGGTCGCGCAAGTCATTTGTGAGGTAGAGACTTGCGCGCTGAAAGTTGCGCGTCGAGGGGAGACTTGCACGTCATCGCACAGGGTGTCCAAATGCCTATAAATACAAGTCGATCCCTCCTCATTCATAAGTAGAGTTCAACACTTAGAAAAATAAGATATCCCATCACGCAGGTGTGGTGGTTGCGCAAGTGGTGTGTGGTCGTGCAAGTATAGGTTGCACGCCAGATTTTGAAGAAGCGCGAAAGTTGTTGGTTGTGTGCCTAAGGTGGTTTGGGAGAGAAAGTAAGTGCATCGCGTAAGTTTGGAGTTGCAGAATCCTTTTTTGCGCAAGTGTTTGAGGTGGACTTGCGTGCCAGTTTTGAATTGCGCGCCAAGACTTGCATGCCAGCTTAGAGAGGCCGCCAAGTAAGGTTGCTTCACGGTAGTGGTTCAGGGCTGCGTGGAAGCTGGAAGATTTTCTGATACCCTTGGTGCAAAGAAAGATTCATCTAAGGGTGAAAGTTGAACTTCAACAGAGCATCTATATACAACAGAGGATGTATTCATTAGTGATAATGAAGAGACCTACAGGTCTATAAACTGTGAGTGGATCCTTTCCAAAGCAGTGAGCAAAGGAAGAGGAAGAAGGTGATCCTATCCACCGGTAGTGATCCAGAGAGAGAGAAACAGGGAGTGACCCTTGGGAAAGCAGTGAGCTAACCCTAAATATTGTAAAGGCAGTGATCTTGGGAATAGAAGTGATCTATCCCGAACCTTGTAAACAGTAGTGTACTTATAGTGGATTTGGTACATCAGCACATTACCGATGTATGCTCCTTGGACATAGCCCAAGGAGGGTGACCCAAGTAAAATTTGATGTTTTATGTGCATGATTTACATTCTATTTATATTGTGGAATGGGAAAGAGAGATAAGAGTGTTTTTCTTAAAAGAGAAAAAAGATCAAAACAGTCTTTAATTTTAAATTATTCATACCCCGATTCACCCCCCCTGTTCGGGTATTCAGCCTTATAGACCTAACACTATAGGGTGAGGTAAACCATTATTTTATTTCATAGTTTGGTATTGGAGTGGTGGAAGCCCGTTGTTCACGAACAACTATTTGAGGCTCTGTCTAAGGTATATTTCAAGGTCATCATCATTCAGTGGTTTTAACCTAATGGGGACATATTTGATAAGGTGATATAATTTTTGGGAATCCTTCATGGTGATCAGTTAGTGAAAGACTATGTTGAGAATTTTTATAGACTAGATCCCTTCTCTATATAGTTGTTTGTTGGTGATTTGAAGAAGGCATGGTAATTTGTTCATGGCCTTCATCTATAATTATATCCTTCAATGCTTCATTCTAGTCTGAAAACCATTGTGGAAGCAGTTTGTAAGGTTATTTGTGTTGAGGGAATCTTGGTAGAGAAACCTACATTAGGTGATGCTTTATTTCCCACTATAGTAAGTAATGATGATTTGACTAGAAAGAAGGAGAAAAGGGAGTGTGAAAAAGATAGGTATTTATCTTATCATCATGTTATTCCTGTTTTTGTAAAGATGAATCAAGTGGTGTGTTTATAGTGTGGAAAGTCTAGGAATAGTTAACCTTCTTTCTAGACAACTATAAAGACCTATTATAAGTGTGGATATCATGGTAATATTCATAGGTTTTGTGAGTTGGTAAGGAATTAGAATAAGAATTCTAAGACCTAGTTTGAATCTCGCTAATGTTCAGTGTTGTTGCTTACTTTGGATAGTTGGAGGCTAAGAATTGTTTTGGGAGCATCCTATTTTTTTATTTTGATTTTTTTGGGACTTCTCCCAAATTTTGTGTACCATTTTTTTAATGTATAATGTATGAAATTTATTTTGAAAATGTCTTCATATCTCTTAAAATGTTCATGTCTCATTTATTCTTGATGTATTTTTTCTTTCATTCATGGTTTAGACCATGTATTTTGTTTTTTTTTCAATGGATTACATGGGAATGAATTGGGTAAAGGATTTATTAATGGGGATAATTTGTTGGTTTATATATAGATTGTGAGAGGTATCTAGATGATATTTATTTTTCATCATAAATTACCAAGGGTAGGTATTACGTATGTTGGAACCAAGTTTTATTCTTTAATTCATGTGACCCTAAGTTTTGAACTATGCCATTACCTGTTGAGGCATGTTCATATTAAAGTTTTCTTCATGTTCCTTGGAGTTATTGTTTTGGTGAGCAGATATGGTGGCCCTTTTTTTGTTCTTGAGGATTTTATCTCATGTGCTGATTTGAGTTGGTTATTGTGGTTAGTGAATCACGTCTCTTTGGTAGTGATATATCCTTTTTGGGTGTACCTGTTTAATTTTACACCTATTTAGAGTAATTATAAATGGTGGGGATACCCATTCTAGTTATCCATGTGTATTTATCATTAATTTGGAGTGATCCTTTTGGATTACTTTGGTTGGGATGTGTTTTCATTTGGATATAGTGACCTCAAAGGTTCTGGAAGTGGTGTTTGTGTTTTCACTTATGATATGGATTGAGATTCGGGAGTCTATTGGAAGAATTTGTGAAAATATTAATAATCAAAACTTCAAAAAATATCAAAGTATTGGTTATCAAAATGATATCTTTTGTTGTTTCATCACATTAATTTAGTGGGTCATATTCTATTAAGACTCCAAGTGTGTTTTCTATTAGTAAGTTTCAAATTTCTTAGTTGTGTATTCTAAGAAATATATTGTTCAATACTTTTGTACTTTTTTGGAGGTTTTGTAAGTTGGTTATAAATTGATCCCTCATTGAAGGTAATATTTTTAGGGAATTACCACTTGTCCTAAGTTTTAAAGGACTTTATAGGGGAATAAAGTGTCTTGGTGGGGAGTTTAGGACACTCCTTATGTCACTTTTATGTGGGTATATTTGATGGATTTTTAATCCCCTCAAGTTTGAGGTGATTTTTTTTGAAAATTTGAAAATTCAGGGAATTTTTTTAGGTTTCACAGTTAAGTCACATGGTTAAAATAATTGTGCAGCCTAAGTTACATCCTCTTCCAGTTGTGATATGCATGATTAATACACGGTTTCTTTAACTGAGTGGGTAAACCATGAGACCCACTCTAGAGGGGGGTATTTTTTTAACTTCTTTTTTATTAGGTTTTCTTCCCTTAGGTCCCCCACTCCAATCCCCATGATTTTGATACCTCTCCCAACCCTCCTTTGCTACTTCATGCTCCTATAAGGTATATTTCATGGTGATTTCTTGGTGAATCTTAATTCTATTCAAAAGGTTAGGAATTTCTTCTTATTATTATTAATTTTCTATTTTTTCCCTTCTCCTATAACCCTAGTAGTCATGATTGGATAATTTTTTTAGTTATAGTTGTTGGTAATTTTTTGTGTTTGGTTTGAAATTTTTCGGACCCATCCTAGGAGTTCCTTTCCGGTGGATTTCTTTATAGGTGACAAGGTTTCACCACTTTAGGAATGTGTTTTCATTTCATTTCATTTTACTTAAGAGTTAAATTGATGCTTAAATTTTCTCAATTCATGTTTTCCCAAGATAACTGTGGTGTGGGTTATCTAGATGATATTTGTTAAATATTTTTATTAACATGGTTTGGTTTACAAGGAGAAAATAATTATAAATTCATGTTATAAATGATTCTTTGATTAGAAATGGTATTTTATGCATTATAAATGTTTGGTAAAACGAAAATTTTGGTTTCTAATGATGGAATCATTTGGTTTTGTAGTTTTGAAACAAATTAATATTTCATAAGGGGTTTTATTCTTCTAGTTCAAAAAGGGTATTCTTTGTTTGGAAGGGGTTTTCATTTTTTAATAGATTCCATGTTTGAGAAATGAAATGGTGCTTCCTTTTTTTGGTTTTTATGTGCCTTGACGGTTTATTTTTTCCCTTGTTTTTATATTTTTTCCCAAACTATTTTAAAATGGTATTTTTTTAATTAATATGTTATGTATGACAAAATTGCAGGCTTGGTTAACACTTGTGATGTGATTTTTATTGTACCCAAGTTTATCCCTCATTTTTTGTTAATGATTCTCATTATTTTCCATGTGATGGGTGATTTTTTATGTGGTTCATGATGTGTGATGTTTTGGAGATCTTTTAAATGGTATTCTGGGAGGTGGGATGGACATGATTGTGGTATTAGCCCTAGGGGCATGTTATTTTCATTTTATGATGTTGTTTCTCAGAGCCCATCGACTTTACTGTTTCATGGGGAGATCGAGGATACTAAGTGGGAAGTAGTGGTACATTTTTGGGATAGTAGAGGTCTAGCACTGCATAGTTCCACATTGTTGTATGTAACACCTAGAAAGGGGGGATATCACATATCATACTACTTAGAGTGATCTGATTGACCGATGTCTAACTGTTTACCTTTCGGAAGTAGGTCCACTGTTAGGTGTCTAGTGTTAAAATGTTATTCCTCCTAGTGTTTCCTCATGATATGTAACGTTTTTTTTTATTTTATTTTTATATTTATTTTCATGAGTATTTTATATTACCTAGTTGAACTTGGATTGATGATTTGATTCTCATAAGGATTATACTTATTTTTTTTATAGTGTTATTCCAACTATTTGTTTAGTATGTTTATTATTGATTAATTACCCTTATTTACTTTCTTTCCTTTTTGTTGGATGTGTAATAGATTTTAAAGAAAATATGGGATGTTTTCTCAAAGTGATACTCTTTGGTGAAAATTATTTTGAATGTTTTAAATCTTAAGAGGGTTTGATTTCAAAAGTGTGTGGTTTTTAAGGAAAGGTGTCTTGGTTTTCTTTAAAATTGTAATTATTTTGAAAAAATACCATATTTGTGAAATGGTTTTAAAATTGGGATGATTTAAGGAAGTGAATGCTTCAAATTAGTCTTATTCCCATGTCTTTGATTGAAAATGAAAACCTAATTTACCATGAATTTTTTCCCCTATAATAATTGGTTTATTTTATAAAAGAAATGAAATTGAAATATGGTGGTATTTTACTAGATTCAACTCAAACCCTACATACTCATGTTGGTGGAAATGTAATCTTCATGTATTGTGTAGGTATATTTAGGTTTTCTTATGATCGCTAACAAATGGAAATTAGGTGTTTTTGTGTGATGGTGGAAAATGATAAGTCACACAGAGTTGGTGATTGATCCTTTGGGTTCAAATAGTCAACTGGATCGAGTTTGTTTTGGCCTATTTGGTCTTATATTTTATTTCTTTAATTTTCTATTGTAGTTTTGCATCTCTACTTTAGATTTTTTATAATATTTCTCTTAGAATGTTCCTTTTTTGTGTAATATTTGTTTGGACATTTATTTATAGCTTCTTGAGTGAGAAATCATTCCCAATGGTTGTATTTGATACCCTTGACACCTATCATCACCTCAGGGGGGGTGGTGATGTAACTCATGTAAATGGTAGGCTGGTTCGAGAACTGGTTGGGATGGTGGAAAGGGTTGTTTTTGTTACATGTATCATAGCCATGAATTTAATAACGTTACTTCCATCTAGGTCAACCTGGTCCCATTAGATATCTCTTTCTAAAATATGAGGTGAAAAAAAAATGTTTCTCATAAACCAATGTCATACCACCAAAGACTCACACAACAAAAGTTAAATTCCATTGAATTTAATGTCATGGTTTTCTACATTCATAAAAGTATGTGATGAAATGATACACATTGATAATGATCTCAAGTCTAGAGACCAAAGAAAAAATTCATAAATTGGAAAAAATAACGCCACCTAAAACATGTTTTATTTCTATTGGTGGTTCATTCCTCATAATCTCGTCTACTAAAGATCACCAAGTGTGAAATTCATGAGAAGAAGTCTCAATTATTATGATCCCCCACCACCAAATAGACAAAAATCATTTGTTTCCCATCCATATGATGTATCTAGACTATAGGAAATATATTTAAGATTACTTTTATATCATCTCTAGGTTCTCATTATAGCTATAAACTACCATAACCTTTTTATAAAACACATAATCTAAGGGCATTACCGCATAAGTAGTGGATACAAAAGTATCATCCCTATTATGGTAAGAATAAACACGTGTATATAAAAAATAGTATTGTTGTAATGGTAATCAAGGTAAAAAAAGGATTTGGGTCTAAGGAACCACTCACAACACTCCCACTTACACTAGAGCCAACGATTAATAATTCTCAAACCACTAACTCTCGCATGTGTATCATGTTTATGCTAATATATGGCTTCAGTAAGTGGTTACTCCATGTTATCTTCTATGTCTATTCTTTTAAATATGAATTGACATATCTAATTAAAATAACCCAAGAGATGAAACTTTTGAATTATATAATTTATCATTTGGTAGGACCTAGGCTCCTTTGTAAGCACCACTTTCATAGTATTATCACAGTATACTATAACAGGGTCTGCATTGTTAGGTATAATTATAAGCTCAGAAAAAATATATGTATCCATACTAATTATATATCTACATAAGAAGGTACTATATTCTCATATTTTAATATAGAATCGGCAACTAGGGACTTCTTTGACCTCTTCCAACTCAATGCACCACCATTTAATGAAACAAAATAGTTGGATTATGGTTTTAGATCATCATAATCTATCTAGAAGATAGAATCAGTGCATCCCCTCATGACAATATTTTATTCTCATCTATACCCTAGGAACATGTCCTTTGTAAATTACGTGTAATTTAGGATAGTTTTTTTTCTTCCCAATGTAGCTCTCCTAGGTTAGCTTGATATCATCCAACCATGATTAAAGAAAAGGTAACATCATACCTAGTATATAGCAGGACATACAAGATAGATCCCCCTAATTAAGTATAAGATATTATGATTATTCTTTTAATCTCATATAGTGTCCATGGACAAATTTTATTGGAGATATTAATACCACCTCGCACTGGAAAAATCCTTTTTTGGATTGTTCTATTTTGTTCTTTTTGAGTTCCATGTTAATATATGTACTTTGATTTATCCCAAGAAGCCTCTGAGAACTATCTCGATAGATATTAATCCTTATAATATAGGCTACTTTACTTAATTATATCATTGATAAGCACTAACTTTACCAAGTCTCCGATGACTTTAAGTATATCGACCCTAGAATTTTACACATATTATTAAATTATTTTAAGCATAATTAACCATAAAATTAAAATCCAAGGATCCTAAATTCTAGTGTCTTTAGATTACTAGGTATATAAAACTAGAAAAATAGAAATAGAATAAAACATATTTATTTTAATTATCCATAAAGAGCACCTAACTTCCATTTAGCTCCTACATCTGCAAAGGATAACCTATAAAATACATGAAAAAAAGGGATGAGCTAAAAATCCCAGTAAGGGTATAAATATAGGAATAAAGTAGAGAACATGGGTTAGATGGAATAACATGATGGAATAAAAGGGAATGGAACATGAAAAAACATAAGGAATCATAACATGTATAGAATGGATACATGTCATCATGTCATCATGTCATCATAGGAATGTGGAAACAACACACAACATGACATAAGCATGAGTCAAGGATAACTGCCAAGCCCATTGCAAATGGAGAACAAAGTTCTATAAAGGAATCAGGTTCACCCCCTATCCTAACATGACATCTCGTGAAACTAAAAATTTCTCAATGCATTGAATAACTATATGGGTGCACCAATTATAACATGTTCATCAATATGTATGCCGCATGAAGAGTCAAGCATAAGGGTTACTCATGGAAAGAATTGGGTATCATAAACAAGTCATATGGCATAATAGAAGGGAATATCATAATAGTTCCCATGAAAGAGTGGATTTGAATCATAAATAGACATTAATCATGTAAAATAGTCATATATCATGATAATTTATGTCCAATTGAAGTGAGAACACATAAATAGAGTATTTAATAGACATTAGAAATGAATCATTTTAGTGTGGTTTAAGGAAAATATTACAATGCATTTAAAGTGGAAAAGGTGTATTTTTTTAATAAAACCAAAACTAAACCAAGATAGTTTTTAATGATTAAACAATTTATTTTAAAAAAAATAATGGGGGTTCTAAATATATTATGGAGTGCAGTTAAAAATGGGTAAAAAAATAGGAAGTTCCCTTTAATCGGGCCAGCTTTTCAGGAGGAATTGAGAAGGGAACCTTTTTAAAACATATATTTCCCAAACAAAGAAGAATGTACTAATCTAGATACATGAGTTGGAAGCATATAAACATAATTTATAATAATTACATAAAAATAAATAAGTGTTAAATTGGGGTAAAGAGAGAGAGAGAGAGTGTAACCCGATGGAAAAAATGGAGGTTTGGAAAGAATCCCTTACCTTGTGTCTGAAACGGTTCTATACTTGATATTAATGTCCTTTATAATCAAATTAAATCCATTAATTAATTAATTCAGAATCATTTATACATATATTTGATTTATTATAATTTTATAAATTCATTTATGGAATTTTTAATGGGTTATGAGATTCAACTTCATCGTTCAGAAGTGTTAGTTTCCTTGGTTTTCATGATCGGTTTACTTGTATACATGTACAGAAAACTATGTAACATGAAAATAGTTGTAAAAAAATTGAAATTATATGTTATTAATTAAAATATATATTATTAAATGGCCATATAATTCATTTTCAAATTTTTTTAAGGATGAATCATTAGATAAGATGTTAGTGATAATTATTTAGATTATTTTGGCGGTTTTTCGATCATTATAAACTAGTTTTTCTATATTAATTAATATTATGTATATAAAATGGTTAAAAAAATTACATAAGCTATAATAAATATATTATAATTTTTTTTAACCATGAAAATGGTTTTATGATTATTATTCAAGGGGTAAAAGTAAATTTAAAACTTTATCGTCCTTGAATGCGATAAATTAGCACATCGTGGATGATGTTTTCATTTTTAGTAAAAAAGAAGTGGGTAAAAGAAATAGCGATGAATTATTCCATTAAGATGATAAAATTATAGTATATAAAAGATACTGGATTTTTCATTCCACTTGGATAATGGGTTGTGATGATAGAATAAGAAAATAAAATAAATTTAAAAGAAATTAAAAGAAAAAAAAGAGGATTTTACCTCTTGAATTTGTCCTCCTTGAGAACCACCTTAGGGAAAGGGTTTTGGTCTTTTTTTTTGTGAAAAATGGATCCTAGACGTTGGTAAGATACTTGGGAATAGTATTGGATATAATTTTCACAAGGATCAAATCATTAAAGGTGTGAGGATAACGGGTTGTGAGGGGTGGTATTTATAGAGGAGGAGAGATGTGTTTTCTCATTATTTTATTCACTAGTTTATTATTTTGACTCAAGACTATGAATAGTTTCAGAATTATCCCTAAATATATTAAAATAATTAAGGATAGTTTGAGATTATGGGTTTACATCATCCATACATCATCTATGACTCAATAATTCATGTATTTATCTTTTATCATAAACTATCTTATTTTACTATTCACAAAAAATTCAAGTATTTTAAAAAAATAAAAAAATAAACCTAAACATTTTTCAACATATATAATTTAAAAATGAACTCAATTTCATGAAAATAATTTTTTAAATATGAGAAATTTAATTTTTAATTAAAATCATCCTTTACTCGGAAAATACTAATTTTAAAATTATAAATAATTTTACAACACTATGAAAAATTAATTAAGGTCTCATAAAATTATAATATAATAATAATAAAACAAAATTTTAAATTATGAATCTATTTTAGGAAAATAAATTTTATTTTAAATCATTATATTAGTTATAAAATTGTAAATAAGCATTTATATTTTACAAATATACCAAAACTTAATTTATCATTTTCAGAACATTTATTTACTTATACTATGGTATAATTATGTCATATCTTCATTTATAAGACACCTAAATTTTTATTATACTTTCATTGTTTATTTTACTAATTCTATTTGTCGTTTTACTGTTCATAAGGGTCATATTACAATTTTAGAGGTCAAGATACTATTCTATTCGTATAGGTTCCATAACTTCTAGAAATACCTATTATTTCATTAATTATTCATTTATAAGGATTCTATTGTGTTCTGTATGTGATTTTATGTGATTTATAAAATATGGCATAATTATGAGAAGGTAATTTCCATTAATATAATTCTATGTTATTACATTATGACTTTTAATTCGTTTCCAATTAATAATATATCATCAACATATAAAACGAGGAAAACGATGGAACTCCCATTAACCTTCTTATAGACACTTTGATCGCTTTAATTCTTAATGAAACCAAATTAACTTATGGCCTCATTAAAGTGAACATTCCATGATTTTTATGCCTACTTAAATCTATAAATAGATCTCCATATCTTGCATACTTTATTAGTACTCATTGACATAATTAAACCTTTAAGTCGTTTCATATAGACATCATTGAAAAACTTTCCATTTAGAAAAGTAATTCTAACATCTATTCTACAAAATCTATAACCATGGAAGGATGATGTTTCAAGTAATATTTTGATGGATTTTATTATGTCAACTAATGAGAACGATTCAACATATTCGATGACTTGATGTTTCCTAAAACCCTTTACTAATATCCTTTCCTTAAAGGTAATTACTTTTCCATCCATGTGCAGATTTTTCTTGAATACCCATTTACACCCAATAGTTTTTATATTAGTTGGTGGGTCTACCAAAATCCAAACTTGATTGTTGTACCTGGACTTGATTTTAAAATGCATCTCTTATTTCCATTTAAAATAATCCTTTCCGTCTACTGCTTCCCTATAGGTTTTAGGTTCATCATTATCTAGGAGTAATGTGTTACCTAAATCAGTGATAATAAAACCATATGTTTCTGGTTCTCTAATGTCACTAATATAACTAGGTAGTACTTGTGCCCCAGGAACATTTTCCTCTCCCCTATCTCTTATGTAGATTCTTCTCATACCAACTCATATGTTCCTAGAGCATCAACTTCATCAAATTAAATCATGTTCCAACTACTTCCCCTAAAAATGTGTTACTTTTTTTAAAATGTATCATGTCATACTACAATCACCTTTCTATCGAAGGTTTGTATAGGTAATATCCTTTAGTCTCATTAAGATAACATATAAAGATACATTTCATGCTATTAGATGCTAATTTTTCACTATGTATAGTCTTAAAAAATCCTCACATCCCCATACATGTATGTGTGAAAGATTAGGTTTCTTTATATACTACGACTCATTAGGAATCCCATTTTTTTTATTTATTTGGTACTCATTTTAGTGTATATTCCACATTATGTGGTGCATATCCACAAAATAATAATGGTAGTGCTTCATGACTCATCATCGATCTAACCATGTTAAGCAGGGTCTAATTCCTCCTTTCACTAACGCCATTCCAATGAGGTTTATAAGGAGGAGTGGGTTGGGAAACTATCCCACACTCCTTTAAATGATCGATGAAATCTTGGTTAAGATATTTTCTACCACAATCTAATCAGTGTATCTTAACCTTCTTACCAAGTTGATTCTCTACTTCATGCTAATATTCCTTAAACATGATAAAGAAATATAACTTATACCTCATTAAGTAGATAAATCCATATTGGCTATATTCATCGATAAAAGTAAGAAAGTAAGAAAGCACACCCCTTTCCTCCTCTAGAAATGGACCACATACATCATTATTAACCAATTACAATGGTTCTTTTGGTTCATTCTTCTATTCTATTGAAAGGTTCTTTGGTTAATTTACCTTGAAAAAACTTGTGGCATACATCCAAGGGTTTGAACTAATTAGAATATAAATACCCTATTTAATGTAGTTTTCATATATTCTTCTCATTTAAATTTTCTATCCTGAAGTTTTATAGGTGGGTATTATATAAGTCATTCTTGTTGTATTTTTCATTGATTTCCAAAACTAGATTTTCTAGTTCAAGTATATATAACCCATTGTTAAGGTGTTCCAAACCATAACATATGTTATCCTCATACATAATAAAACATTTATTTCAAAACTTGAAATAAAATACTATATTTTCTAATATCTACATTGATATTATATTACTAGTAAAATATGGTACATGATCATGATTATTTAGTATAAGAACCAGTCCAATAGGTGAAGGAAGATTATAATCTCCCACTACTAATGCAGATAGTCTCGCACCATTTTATACTTTGATATCTAATTCACCTTTTTTAATTGTATGGAATCTACATGGATCCTATATTTGAATAAAATGTGTGATCCATATGAAAAATCCAATACCAAACTTCTAGAAATATACAAATTGGATTCAATGAAAAATATAACTAAAGTAAAGGTGTCAACTTTCTTCTTCTTCCCAACTATTCAATTATTATTCCTATGGAATTTATTTCCACAAGAAAATAATAATACCTCTTTTTCATTGCTCTCCCTATGTATTTTTGTAATTTTTTAATAAAGGTACATTTGTGTCTTAAACTTAGACCTAGCACTTGACACTTAGTCTTGCATTTCCTCATCTTGACCACCATAAGGACCGAAGAGTTAAAATTCTTCATATCCTTATCTGATTAGATTAATAAATACAATAAATCTGGGAGTGAATTATTCATTTTATTCATATTATAATTAAGTATGAAATTCAAGAATATATGTTGTAAAGAGGCATGAATGAGATTTTCTGCTAGATATTAGTTCAGTTTGAAACTAAGGGAACTAAGTCTCTCAATGTACCTGGTAATCTTGAGTGAATGAGTTCCTACTTAATTCCCTTATAATATAATACATATATAAAGATCACTTGGTATCTCAAATCTTTCTTTTCGAACTTTCTCCTAGTATAACTCTTGGTGATAATACAATATTTGGAAATCATATTTTTTCATCAGGAATTTTCTGAAGCTCAATTAACATAGATGAAAACATAAAACACTGAACATATAGTGAATCATTCAAATGCTTCTTGTATTTATCTCCACGCACCTTACTTTCTCCCAATTGTGCATTAACAAGAAGTGGGGATTCCATCATGTAAATTTTCTATCTTAGTGAAGTACTGTGCATAAGAACCTTTACCACTCTTGGAATTTATAGCCAATCAAGATATTCTCTTTATCCAATATTGATTATAGTGAAATTGAATTTGTGGAGGTTTCAATTCAATATGCAAAAATTAAACAAATCATAATAGTATTTTATATTCATTACTAATAGACATTTTTAAATTATTAGATTTAAATGACTCCCACTAATTTATCAAATCCATGAATCCATTGACTACTAGACTTAGAACACTCAATCGCTTGAGTATTCTAGTATAAAATATCCCTAAACCTATCTTTATATCTCGAGCTATGTCATCACCACTACTCTGAGAGTATATGGTAGTCTTCTGACTGGTCAACCTCGTTAACTTGTGAATCCTTGATCTATTGAGTGGACCCTCATCTCCAATAAAGAATTACTTTAAATTGCTCAATGCTTTTCCTCTAAAGATGCAACAAGTTATTTAAGGATGCACTTTTTATGTCAATGTTAGTTAAGTCAAACAACCACTATCATAATAACTCTCCAATAGTTAAAGGCACCCTCAACTAGGATTGACGAGTGCCTAGAAAAATCAATTGTGCCCAAATTTAAGTGATAGAAGGAACTTAATGACTTAATATTTTCTTTGAGGGGTTTGTTAAGTAAATCTAGTAGAATGAAATATTTTTTTATTTAACATGCATGTCATATGTGATATCACTCAAAACATCTCCATGATTTTAAATAGAAAACATTCCCCATACATGTTCATTTTATCTTTGCATGCTTGTTTAATATTATAATATGTGATCAGATGTAATAAATATACATCCACAAAATAATAAACCATGCACATGAAAAAATAAATAAATAATGATGTGATCATGATTTTTTTAACTATTAGTTAATCCATCGATTGAATAATGAATTAACTGAGACCCAAGGACAATTCTTTGATTCAATACCTCACTTTAATTACAACACCGGAAAATCCCATCCACTTCACTTGTTTGGTTTACACTGACTCCCAACATGAGTCGTGTTGCCATGAATTTCTTGGATGTCTATAATGTATAATGGCACACAGACGATGGTATCTTAGGGTGTTAAATAAAAAATTTATTACTTAAATTTTGACACGTAATTCTTTATACAAATTAAAAACTGAGTGACAATGTGAATATTGTCAAAATAAAATAATTAGCTCATTTGAAAAATAAATAAATAAATTAAATAAATAAGAAAAGAAACATGAACATGTCATTCTTGACTCACGATCTGTCAACATGCAATCATATTTCATAAGAAAAATTAAATTTTCTAAAATTAAACTCTAGGTTATTTTTAATGCTTTAACTTGCATTAAAATAATTTTAATTAATTGCTCATACGTCTCATAGCACCTAAACTAATTTAATTAAATTATAGACCATTAAATTTAATTTTTTAAATTTTTCTTAATTTTTAGGTCCATTTTGACCTAAATCATATCTAGATATATTAATTTAGGCCTTATGGTAGGGTGGCCGGGTCGGGTTGGTCAAACCCAGACTATACCGGTTAGGCCCAAGTCTAATTTGGAGCATCCATGTAAGGGTATATATATAATATTATAATATATATAATATATATAAATTAGAAACCATCACCCTCACCATGAAAGGGATGGTCCAAGGTGTCCACAACTATTTAATGGATGTGGATATTTTGGTTGAATTTTTTATCATTTTATTAATCTAATCATTATGTAAAGATAAGGACACTTATAAATTTTTGGACTTTTAGCTAATAATTCGTGCTTGCGTAGCAAGACTTATTGCCAACAGACTATCCAAACCCATTTTTGATATCTCCAACTCATATTAAATGCACTTTTTTCATTCTATGTATAAAAAACCCTCACAATGATATCCATTAAAGTGAATCAAATAAAATCTTAAATTTTCCTCACAATTTTATGCAAAACCCATCGATCTTCGATTGATCATATCTTGGTGATAGGAAATCATATCGATGCACAGTCTATTGTGTTGATACCATATTTAAACCCTCTTTCCAAATCATAGAATATTTAATTGAAATTAAAAAAAATCAACCTAAATAATTGCACATTCTCTCTGATACCAATTGAAGGAGCTTGGGGTGCAGCGGAAGCATGAAAAACATAGAATTTAAATCATGGGTTAGGATTCATGTTAGAAACAATGAATCAAAAAACTCATTCCTATATTTCTTAAATAATCATATAAATTTCAATTTAATAATGAAAAATAACGTTGAATGAAAATGTAAAAGGTACATTGTTTGTTTGAAATCATTGGATTGATTTTATCATTGTCGGTGTTTCGTGATTCAAAAGTACCAAGCTAGGAATCATGTAGATTTTCCACACATGGAAACAACTCTTATATTATATATATATATAATTATTGGGTGCTAAAATGGGAAATAGAATACATTTATGATGTCTATTCGATTGTGTGAGGATCACAGACTTGAACGAGAAGAAGGGATCGATTTGACCTTTTTATTTCTTCAGAATCTCTCTCTTAGAGAATTAGAGGAGAGGAGAGGAGGGATTAAATATATAAATACATCAAAATGATGTATATAATTATTAAATAGTCATAAATTGTCTTTTATACTTTGGTTATAATTTCCAAAATTTCACTTTGGTCCCTAGAAAGTTATAACCTTCATTTTAGACACATACACACATTTATGACTTAGTTAAACTAATCATAAATGTCACAAATGTAATATCATTCACTTGTAAAAATTAAAAATGTTACATGATAAAATAAAAACCATTAACTCATCTTGTAAACTCTTTAAATAATTTAACAAACCTTTAATGTGTTATGTTTGTTCAAAAAATTATATTTTCTCATACTCAATTTTATAGTCAAATAACTTATAAATACCTTGAGAGTTAAATTCAATCATCATTATTATAAAATTTAATAACATAATTATATTATTTTACTTAAGATAGATCACACTCAAACATTCACTCTCCCTGAAACATGGGGCACACTTTGTCATAAACTCTTATTCATTAGAATAGGTGGAACTTGTAGATATTGTTAGTGTATTTCTATTTGGGTACTTATCTCAACAGCAATGAGTCCAACCCACAAACCAAGAGTGGGTTCAAGAAACCCATCTTTTACCCTAATGAATTAAGAATTTTATATTTATGACTATCTATTGGGAACACGTTCAATGTAATATAATCACTTTGTCTCAAGATATCTAATAAAGTAGGATACAAACTTGTATCATCACCCATTTCATGATTTATATATTTTGTGACCTTACTAGATAGACTTACCTTCTTGTTCAATGGACATGTATTTAATAAAGGTACTATCATCCTAGTTAATATGGGACCATGATATATCTTTTCCTCAACTCGAAAGTGAAAAAAACTATCTTGATCATTCAACCAATATCATACCACCAAAGACACACCCAATACAAGCTACCTAACCATGAATTTAATGCCCCAGTTTTTTTCATCAAAGTATACAATAAAATAGTACACATTTATAATTATATCAATTCCATAGACAAATAAAAATTTTATAGATAGGAAAAACCAATGGCACATAAAAAATGTGGTGTTCCTTTTGGCGGCCTAGTCCTCATGATCTTATCTGCTTGAGATCACTAAGTGAAACCTTTATGAGAATAAGCCTCAATGCTTATGACCACCCAACACCTAATAGTTAGAAATCATCTGTGTCCCATCGATATGATGTATCTAGACCATAGTACACATTTTTAATATTATTTTCATGGTATATCTAGTTTCTCATTATAGATGGGAACTGCTATAACCTTTTGAAATGACATCTAATCTAAGAAAATTACCATATAAATAGTGGATGTAGAATTATAAACACTAATATGGAAAGAATAAATACATTTATATATCACACTGTATACTTGTATTGGTAATAAAATTATATAGAGGATTTGGTTATAGGGTACCCCCTCACAACAAGTTTTATGAAAATTCTAGTTTTTAGTTTGCACAAAATAGAGATAAGATTCCCTATAAAGTTAATGGAATGGAGTTTTATCTATCTTATAATGAAATGGTAGATTTTATGCACTTCTCTCACAAAAGAAGCTATAGTTTTTTTTCAAATTTTGGTGGGTACTGATTATATTAGACTAGTTAAGATTATCACATCCCTTTTTGGGACTTCTGTGATTGAAAAGTTCTCAGTTAAGGACCTGAAGTCTGAAAACAAAATATTTTTCAAGTTCATTTAAACTTTTATTTCTCAAATGGTTAGATATTTTTAGAAGATACACATCCATGATATGTATTTTTTGTACATTTTATTTAATGATAAGAAATTTAGCCATACAAGATACATGAGGTGCCTCATATATCATTGAAGTCAAGGAAAGGGTAAGATGAGCTATTATCCATTTGGTAGGATTATATCTCTATTGATTATAAACAAATAAGTGGAGTAAGATAAAGGTAGAACATTTAAGTCTCATAAAAGTAATACACTCATAGCTAATATCCTGAAAACCTTTGGATATTATTGGGAATCAACCTTTAATAAGATAGTCATAGTTGTAAATGAAGTAGAAGTAAACCAATTATAACACCTCATGCCCTTTTAGAGGGGTTCATACTAGACTTGATCTTCCTAGGGAGTAATCACCCACTGAGGGGGGTCTTCTAGGGAATATATTGTTTCACATGTTGTGCAAATAACTCTAGAACTAGTCGGATATGTTGAAGCAAGATTGGAAGAGCAACAAGTTGTTGTTTCATATGAAGTTCCTAAAGAACTTAAATATGAAACAATGGATGTGAAAAAGATAATATGAGGCCTAAAATTATGATTTTCATGAGTTACCTAGATAGGATTTTATCCCTTCAAATATAGAAGTTGATCTACCTACTAGATCCCCCTATCTGGATTCATCGGGTGCTTCCTTGAGACCAATGTTGTTCACGTCCTTTGGAAGGTATGACTTTAGTGTCACTACTAATCATCGTGAAATAGTCCTCACTACCCTTTTCAAGATCCCTATTCACAATTGAAATGAATTCTGAGGGGAAATTTTTTTAGATGTTGAAGTTGTCCAAGTTTTCCTTCCTCCTCCTAACAAACATGCCTCGACCCCATCCTAACCCCCTTCCTTAAAGAAACCTCCACCTTGGTCTAAGCCTAATTTTGATCTTATTTTACTTTCTTGTGCTGAGGGGATTCCTAAATATGTATATTTTATATTTTTTATATTTAATGAAGTTTATATTTCACTCTTTCCTTTGTACTTTCTATTGATAATCAATAACTCTTTGTTCTATAATTTTATTCTTATTTAAGTCATTGTATGCTTTATATTCACCTTTAGTACCACATTATTATAGTTTATTACAAATTCTATTCCATATATATTATGTCACATTTGTTCTCTTGAATTAAGTTTTTATATCACAAAATAGAGAGTGGATATAAAAAAAATAAAAAATTTAATAATTATTTTTTATTTTATATTCCAATTGAAGGTTTGTTTCAAACCCTTTAAAATTTTTAAGCTTTGATTTATGGGTTTTATGGTCATCAAAAAGGGGGATAATGTTGTACTTATAATATTTTTCCAATATGTATCATATTTTTTATGTTAATATGCCCACAAAAACCCCTTATTATGTTTCTAATAAATATATTTTTAAGTGTGACACCATGTTTTAATTAATTTTTTTTACAAAAGTTCAATATGCCTTAAAATTAAGTGTTTATTAAGTCTATAAAAATTCCATTTTGTGGAACTCTTTTGATATTAAAATCTCACTTATGTAATAGTATGAGTACACGGATTCATATACATTATGGTATCTACTTACATGAAAATAGATACACAATGAAATTAGCTAAGTGAGATCCTATATGCCGATACTTTAGCTACACAGATTTCACCTATGCAGTAAAATTGTTTACATTGAATCATCCTACAAAATTTTTCATTCATATAGACTTTGTATATGAATAGTCATTTACGTGAGGCATTAAATTAAGTGAAATCTTATATGGGATGGTTTTTTATGTGTTTATTTTCTCTACAAAAGAACAGTTTCATAGAATATTTGGATCTATGGAAAAAAATTTATACAGTACTTGGATTTGTGGCTATTTCATGTATGCAATATCAACTATGTAGATTTTAGATATACAGAGTCTGTTTTTTCATTCATGAAGCTGTAACTCAAGGAATTTATTACTCTAAGTATTTTAAGGAAAAGTAAGTGTTTTTTCAAGATTTGGAGTAATAGATTAGTAAATAAGGTATGTATTACTACTCTAAAAATGAAAAGTTATAATAATGTAAAAATGGAAATCTAAATTATACTTCCCTGCTATTTTTTAGAAAAAGTAAGGAAATATAATTTTGTAATTTTTTCCATTTTTATAAAGTTTCAAATTATGGAACTTGAAGGAAGTTTTTCATATGAGGATATATATAAGTTTAATTAAAATAAAATGTATACACATAGAGATAGATGAGTTCATGAAAATAGAGCACTCATAAAAATATAATTATGCCTATTTATTGTGTTGCAATAAGCACTCCTCTCTTAAAAATAAGAAGTCTGATGCACCTCTATTATGCTTTTATTTACAAGAAACATCCTTATATTTAAAAATTTATTCTTTATAATGCTCTGAAAATAATATTCTATTATCCTGGAATATTTCTCTATTATTAGTTGTTTCTTTCATCTATGTACCTAATATAAATATTTGTTCCTACATCTTCTCTATCCTGTATAAGTGAACACTCTTTGTACTTAGTGTGGGTGAATTCTATTTACAAGTCCTATAATAGCATTCCGTTGAAATCTTATTATACCATTTGTACCAAGTAATTACTACTTACACACAAGGTGAATAATCCTTTGGAAAAGCACTTGTTCTAGAAAAATCACCCAGGTCATGGAAAGAGTGTTAGTGGAGTGCATTAAAGGAATTTATTCCTTAAACTAGTGTAAAATAAAATGTGTTCCTTTATTTAGTTTACTTTTATTCTGATACATAGTAGTTTTTAATATCTGACTCTTCCTTAGTGATCATCACTTAATATCTATATTAAATGATCATTTGTCCTAAATTTTTGTCTTATTTTCATCAAGTACCTCTATATAACACTTTTGGGAATATAAATAAGATATTTAATAACTAAATAGGTATTAAAATTTCATAACACTATAATAATACTTATAATCTTTTCTTATGTCTGTTTGTGTAATGCACTCCCATATTTCTTATTCCTACTTGAGAATAACTATTCCACTAAAGTCATATATACATCAATATTAAATACCGATAAATGGAACATTGAGTATAAGAAAACATTATTCAATAATATTGTATTACTAAATAAAATTAAACCATTCTAACCAATAGAGAAAAATTAGAATGAATTATATTATCCCAATTTGAGAGAAACTAGAATAAATCAAAACAAAATGAATAAATCAGTATTTTATTGGCTAAGGTATATTAAAATTAGTTTTATTATTTTTTTAGTCTTTTGATAAGGATTGTTTCTATTCCATTTAGTTCTATTTATTTTTATTAATTTTATTATTTATTCGATGAGGTTTGGGTGATTTATGTTTGATTTAGAATTTTTTATTATAATTTTTTATTTTATATCTAATTCAAATATTTTGGTTTAATTATAAATAAAACATATCAGTTCAGTTTAGTTTCTCTGAATATATTTTTGTTTTGTTTGGGCTAGTTTAGTTATGATCAATTTAGATTATTTTATTTTATTTTGGTTTAATTTATGGTTATTTTATCTTGTTTAATTCAAATTTGGTTTGGAAAGATAAATTAAATTTAATATGGTTGGGTTCAGTTCAATTTTAGACATTTTGAATTCATTTTATTCGATTCTGTTTAGAGTAGTTCAATTCAACAATATGATCTAGATTTTTTTATACAAATTTTTACAATCTAATTCAGTTAAGATTTGATTATATTTAGTTTGATTGAATTTAATTTTACATAGGTATTTTTGGTTCATATTTTTTATGGTAAGTTTGATCATTTTTTCTTCAATTTGTAAAAACTGTGACTTTTTTTGAAGAGGTACTTTTAAAGATGAATTTTTATAAGAAAAAATATTAGATAATTTAAAAGTTTTTTATAATGGTTTTGTTAGTTTTTTACTAGTGTCTATGTTTCGAAATTGAGTTCTTCATATTTAATGGTTTAGGATACACCATTCCAATGACTTGGTTTTTATATAAAATGGTTTTTATATAAAATGGTTTTGGAAATGTTAATTTATTACAATGATTTTATGAAATCATTATATTTGATTGGATCTTTCAGGGTGTTAAAATGTGTGGTTTAAGTGAATACCCATGTAATTGTTTGGTTAAAACATGAAATGTTCTCATAGGTTTAAATTTCCTAAATGTTTAATTCCTTATGGATTGAGATAAATGTGTTTATGTTATAATTGATAGTTTGGTAAATTGTGCAAAGTTTTAGGTTAGTTTGTTTTAATATGTTTTTGATAAATTCATTACTAATATTACAATTTTTTTTAGTTTTGGTCATGTAATTTTAGTTTAGTTTGGAGAAATGGGTCTAATGGGACACCTTATAATGAATAATTTGGTGAAAATATATTTTTTTGTTCAATATATATTATTTCTGGTTTTCGTGTTTAATTTCAATTAAATTCATTTTGATTTTTTTATCAGGTTCAATTTTGTATGGGTCAGTTGTGTTCACTTACATTAAATTCAATTCAATTTTATTTAATTCAATTTAATTTTATTCAATCCTAATTGAGTTGGATTTTTATAGTCAGATAGTTTTGAGTTCTTTATTTTTGATGTAGTTTCATTTTTTTGATATTGTTAAAATCAATTCAATGAGTTTTTCATGTCTTCAAATCAATATGATTAAATTCATTTACCTTCAATTCCTTTCATAATGATTCAATTAAATTAATTTAGAATTAATTTATATTTTCTCGATATAGTTAAACATAACTTCACTTTATTTTAATTCACATTAATTTAGTTTTAGTCATTTTTTATGGAAAGCTGGTTTGAGTCGGATCAGTTCAACATAGTATAGTTCTATTTGGGTCATGTTAATTTTGTTCAATTTTTTTAAATTGGGTATTATTCTATTAAGGAAGATATGGTTTAGCTTTTAATCACATTTTTGTTGTATTCCATTTAATTTGATTATTTTTTATTTATCTTGGTTCAAAAATGTTTTGGTTTGTTTGGTTTGATTGGGTCCAATTTTTTTTAAGTTGGGTTTCATGGGCTAGTATTGGATTTTTTTTGGTTATATAAGGTTTATTTAGTTCAATTGGGATTTTTTTAACTAAAATAAACTAAACCAAACTAAATTTAATTTAATGAAACATAACTAAAACAAATGAAACATGATTCAATGAAACCAAACATTCTTAACGAAACTCATCATTAAAAAAATAAAAAAGTAAATGAAACCAATTTGAATTGAATAAAACAAAAACAATCTAAAATGATCCAATCATAATAAAATAGAAAAAATTCAATCAATGATGATAGTTTTTATTTGATTTGGTTTAGTTGTGTTGGTGCCTAATAAAACTCAATTGGTCATAAAAATAATTGGTTTCTCTCATGCTCCTATATACAAGTATGCCCCAAAGTGTGCATGTACTTCATAACACCCTTTTCTTCTTATTTATTTTTAGTGATTACAAAAAATAAAATTCAATACAAATCATAAGAATTTAACTTTCAATTAAAAAAATTCAAGTGGAACAATACCTTAAACTCAAAACTCTTTAAATAAGTGATAATTTCCTCGTATTTTGTAACTGGAAAGTCATTGAGGATTGGTATACCCTCCAACTTTGTGATGAGTATACTCATCTAAACAACATATATCCCATGCCTATATAATCACCAAAATTCCCCCAGTTCCATAAATTGTCCCTCCTTCATAGATTCACCATCGTTAAAGTTAAATTGAAGCTGCGACCGACATATTAATTCATATAAATAAAATGATAACATAGATTTCAATTTTACAAAAAAAATACCCATATATCAACCCATGTTTTCTCATTTATTTGATTTTCAACATGACTCCATGAGATTGGTTAAATTGGAAAGATGTACCTATATTTGGAAAACATCACCATAAAACTTATACATTGTCTTGCATTATTATAGATTAATTAGTTGTCATAATTATAATCTAGCATGATTTGTGTATAATGGTTCCACACTTCAGGCCTATGGGTATGACCACATTGCCTTCTAGGAGATCCTCGTGATAAGGATAAAAGAAAAAAATGGAGTTTAAACACATTAAAATTGAAATAAAATTATTATGATTTATTTAATGCACTTTTAAACATATAACTCATATAGAATGATCATTAGGATCTTATGGATCTATGGGATGTTTTGAATTATCATCTTGAGAAGGATGTGCATGCTCAAATACATAATCTAGGTCATCTGAAAGATCTAGAGTATAAGTCAAAGGATTGAGAAATGGAGGTGGTATGGAAGTGGTATGAAAATGATAAAAGGGGTGAGGAACCAACATAGGATATGAAAATGGAATATAAGAAGTAGATCCTGACTGAAATGATGATGAAGGCATAAGTGGGAACACCCCCAAAGCCTCAACTGAAGGATGAGGAAAAGGTGTGGTAGATGGGATATCTTTTATAAATTCTGGGTAAGAAGGGGTATGATGGGTGCTACGAATAACACTACTAGAATTCTCACTCACTTGTCCATGTTATTGAACCTAGTCAGTAGTCTGACTAGAGATCAGTTATGGACCATATGAATTTCCCTAAAATAAAATTTATAAATAATAAGAAAATAAATTTTAATGTATTATAGTTGATAAATATTATAATTATTATACTCACTAAGGAATCCAAATGAGGCGGGTCTAGCTCTCACATTCATCAATCATTGTCAAAAAATATCTTTCGAAATTATTCTTCAATATCTTTCATATAATTCATTGCAATGAAATGTATATTTTTTTAAGATTTTAAATACCATAGAGAAATAGAAATAATATATAAAATGAGACATGAAATAATTAGGGCATACTAATTAGCAAAAAAAATGAAAAAATATGTGGCATTACGTAACCAATGTATACAAATTGGAAATCAGACAAGGCATAAAATATGTCATGAGATAATCAAATGCTAATAAATAAGTGTTTTTTTTATCTTATAGGATTCATCCTATGTAATATTTAAGATAAAAACTAGTTTAAAATTGTTCTAAAACTATTTTTTAAAACTAGTTTAAACTATTTTAAACTCTTTTTTAAATTTGGTTCAAACCATTTAAAACACTTTTTAAAAAACAATTTTTAAAACTAGTTTAAAACAGTATTAAAATATTTTAAACCAATTTAAAAAACTTTTAAAGATATTGAAACTGGTTTAAAATAGGTATAAAACTAGTTTAAACTAGTTTTTAAAAACTCATTTAAACTTTTTTTTAAACCAGTTTTTAAAAATTTGTATAAAATTATTTTTTAAAACTGGTTTAAACTAGTTTAAAAGAGTTTAAACCTATTTAAAAAATTTTATAAAACTAGTTAAAACAATTTTCTACAAAATATTTTCAACCTTTTATAAATATTTTTTTTAAAAAATCAACCTATTTAAAAAATATTTTAAATTATTTTTTAAAACAAGTTTAAACTAGCTTTAAAAAACTAGTTTAAAACTATTTTAAAACTAATTGAAAATACTTTTTAAAAAAAATCAACTTATTTTCAAAATATATTTTAAACCATTTTATTAAACTATTTTTAACATATTTTTTAATCATATTTCAAAAAAAATTAAAACTTGTTTAAACTAGTTTTTATAAAATATTCTAAACTTATTTTTAAAGAAACCTACTTTAAATATGATATAATTTATTATTTTTTATCTATGAATTATATTTGAGTGTTATTTAGTGAAAATTTAAAAAAACCTATTTTATTTCTACTTTAATACTATTTCTCCATCAAATCAGGTCATTAAGATTTGGTATGAATCAATTTATCAGTTCTGTATTATTATTTTTATGATTTTTTTAAGTTTAATAAATATAATTAAAGGAAATAAAAACAAAAAAACTAAACCAAATATTCCCATCCAAAATAAAACCAAATTAAATAAATTATAATAGTACTAACCTAAAACAACCAAGTAAAGCTAAACTGAATGAACATAGAACACTTATGGTAACTTTTATATATTACCCACCACTAATTCAAGTTTATAATCAACTATAAAAATTGAACTATTTAAGTCATCATATGAAATATTTTGATCATGAACAATGGGGGTTTTGTTGGTGCCAATTTTATCCCCACAATCGTCAAAAAAGTTTCTTGGGAGTACATCAACAAATACACTGAATTCAGGCCTTAGATGATATTTCATGTAAAATTATTATTTCTCCATTTATGTTGAAATATATGGATCATCGGTAGATAACAATGGATTCATTTCAACAACCCAAGATCCAAAAACATCAATAAAGGTTTCATGTCATGTAATTAAATCAAAATACTTTCATTTCATCATAGCGACTCGAAAATGGGAGTGATAATATAATATCAGTATTTTCTCAACAAATCCATAAAAAGAAACATTTGCATATTGATACCTAGTATATAATTCACCAGAATAAAATTTTATTATTTTAGTTAACATAACGTCATAATGTTTTGTTCTCATGTTCACTACTTGATCAGTTATAAAATTCTATTTACCCATTGATTATCAGTGATTTTCATTCATAAACAAAAGAATTGGTACCAAAATCCAACACTCTTAATTATTGAGAGAGAAAATAAATAATTAAAATAAATACCTAAAATATATAAAAATAATAAAATTAAATTATTAATTATTTTGTTACTTTATTAATATAATGTTTGTACCTTCGATTTAAACCAACCAGGAAACTTTTTTCTTTAAAAAGTCTCTCTACTTATCAAATGTAACAAATGATGAATTATACTCATAATTTTATTATGTTACTTGCATAAAATGATAATAAATTAGATTATTTGAGGGTTTTGTGCATAACCCCCTCTTAAAAACCCACCACTAATATGTTATTTTTGTTTTTTTAGTGAATTTATGTACTCTTAGATTATCATGGTCAGTTTTTTCTATTTATCCATTACAAACCTAAGAATATTAGTGCCACACTAAAAAATAAATAGAAAGAGGTAAATTCATATCCCCCCATTTTTAATTCACACTATCCATGCACTGCATATAGGATATAAGAGGGAGGAATAAGGTTCACATGTCCATTATGGGTACATAATGGAGGGGAAGATAATTCTATATAAACTCAAAAGATATGGATGAGACTATGGACCCATATGGATTAAATATGCATGGAGAGCTCCTACTATCCTATTGGATTCACAGTGTCTATTGATGAACGTGTAGAATAATATAATAGAAATAAAGGACAGAGAAATTATGATAATAATATATATAAATATATGGCAAACAGGAATAGATGAACTCTAGAGACTTTTTATTCAATTCTTATAACCCGTTAATTTTTCCATGATTGGTTAGAAAATGATGTGAAGAAGTAAAAACAAATTATATCACATTTATATGGGATTTACAGAGCCTCCAAAGTCATTGAAATTCTAGGTAGAATATATATTTCCATTTATTTTAAATGTTTCAGTTTAAATCCTTTAAACTAATATTTACAAGAGTTTTAAATTACAAAAACCAAATCATATACATACTATGATTTTTAGATATAACCCCCCCCCCCCACACCCATTATTTTAAACATAAAAACTAATTTAATTCACCTGAAATTGTGATTATAGGCTAAGATTTTTATTTCCCACATTTAACAAGTTCAAACAGCACCACACCTTACACCACAGTTTATTACAAGGCATTTTGAATGGTCATATTTCCTCTATGTCCATCACAATGATATAGGGTTGATACTTTCATCATTTTACCTCTCCATGTGGAAGACTTTGGAATGGTGATCTAACACTATCCATTTTTCTCACTCTCACACATATGACCTTGCCACGCCTCAATGACCCAACACACAAAGGACTATTTCTGTGCCTATAGTGTTTTACTCATGTTTTTTTCACAAGAATGAACCCACAGTTGAAATTATCACCACCATGGGGGTGTCACTACCCATGGTGCTTGGTTTATATTGTTAATTACCACTCAGATGACTTTCCCCATGACCTTCCATCCTAAACTAACAAAATAGGTAGCACCACACCCACTACTATAGCAAGGTGCAACCTAGGGTGGCCAAAACAAGTTCCCAAGCCTTCAATAATCATTTGAAAACCTACTTGATAGCTATAAGCCTTAAAAATATTAAAGGGGGGATTTATAAATCTAATCCCTTACAATACAAGTGATTCTACTCATATCGATCTTAACATGTCATCGCAACCTAATATAATGATCAATAATCAGGGATAACCTAGTAACACATATAGTTGAGGGTTTTTTATCATATCATATCCCATGTTCTATGCAATAAAAAATTAATGACAATGTATTTACATTAATATGAATTTCATGATGCAACAAGTCTCTAATCCAATAACACTTGGCTGAATTTACAACACAAACACTAACAACATCAGTATACTTAATTAATATGGACACATGGGAGTTTTGGTGAGGAACCTACAAAGTATATTTATATGCTCACCCTATATTATGAAACTATTTTATTGGTTATTTAGATAGATTTAGTGGAAGTATCAGGAGACTATAGCTCTCTATATAGGAGACTTGTTGAAAGAGGTGGACTATATTATACCTTGCCTAATTTATATATGATATGATATAATTATGGTTATTTTTCCTTTATATTCTAGCTAGTATGATAAGAAATACACTGTATCGCATTATATTGAAGATGGTTTTATCACTTATATTGAACCTTATGTTGTGGGGTTTCTATAGTAAAGGGTAATACCTTCCATAGATGAATGATTTTATACACTTGGTTCTTGTATCCAACCCATGGCCTATTGAAGTTGGTATTTTAGGATCATAATTTAATTAATTTTTCTCTCAGGTAATGTCCTAATCAGGGCGATTTATGATAGAATGGTATCAAAGAGTGTATTTTTAGGATGTTGTTTGGAGTAAGCACTATCTTGTATTCCATGGGTGGTAAAGCAACAATATTACTTGAACCTAGTATGTGAAGTATACTAGAGAAAAAAATTGATGTAGAACTGATCCTTTGATCAATGTGAGGAATCTGTAACCCATAAATCAATATTTAGAGAATAGTATGTTGATAGTAGAGTATATTGGTGATTTTTTATTCGTGAATTATATATTTCAAGGTCAGGGTGACTATTTTTTCGTTTTTTTGGGGGGAATTTCCATGTAGGGGTGAATTATTTATATTTATGGTTAGACATGTGGCTCATGTAGTATTTTGGTTAGACATTATCGATATGTTTCATGTGTGTCCTTGAGATGATCATTATTTAGAGGAGGTTGATATATATTTCAAAATAATTTAAACAAGTTCTGAGCATAATGTTACTATGGCTGAAAATTAAATTTTTTATTATGCAAACACTTTTAAGGAAAAAGTGAGAAACCAAACATGACTTCATTACCACACAACTACATCAGACCTCCACATCACCGCCTCACCATGTCATCACTTCATCACATACAAAAAACAAAATCAAGGCCAAGAAACCATGAACCAAGGCACAAACATCAGACAAGCAGACCAATCCTCAGAGCCAGCCTCCTCAAACGTCCACCGGTGCAACCATTGACACCAGCCCAAATCCTCCCATCAGCAAACTCCAGACGGAGTTCGCCCAACCAACCAGCAACGTGAGATGAACCTGAATCCATCCACAAAAGGAAGTTGAAGAAACCAGAATGAAGATCAGGCTGCCCTGATGCCGCACCCTGCTCCGCATACAACTCGGTCGTTCCTCCTTCACCCTTAACCACAGAAACTCATTCATCTTCAACCAATTATCACGATCACCCAGCATTTCCCGTGATCAAATCATACACCGTTGTTGAAACTTACCAATGCCACTTTGAAGAAAACGTTGTTGCAAAGACTCTGGCCACACACTGCCAAGCCAGAGCACAGAACCCATCGCCGCCCACCAAACCGAACGCAGAAACCACAACAAACCTCCCAGAAAGCGCTTCCACGGCACAGAACACCGGGGTAGAAAACCAAAACCGCACCAGATCTGGATGAAGCGCAGATCTGGAACCACCGCTCGGGAATGTCGTTGGCAGATCCGAGCCGGGATCCTCCCCAACTGACGCCAGCAGAACCGTCACCGTCGCAGAGCGTCGAAGCCGACCCAACCCGAGACAAAACCAGAGCGAAGCCGCCTGAGAGCGCCGAAGCACGAAGCCAACCGCGAGGCCACCGCTGAGAGACGCCGACGTCCGAAACCGACCACCGGAAGCCGAATCCGCCGACGAGAAGGCCGAGGCCGACGCGAAGAACCCGACACCCGAAGTCAACCACAGAAATCTGAAGCGGCCGCAGAGAGAACAACGCCTGAAGTCGACCGAGACCGAGACCGAGAGGGGGAGAAGGCCACCACACGCCGGATCTCACCGAGAAGCACACCAAGGAGATGAATCGCAGCCTACCCTGCGCCGAAATGAAGGAGGCGGCGACGGGAAACCCTACCTCAAGCGGTGCCCCTTACGGGCTCATGTTACTGGTGGACACTAAGATTAGGATATAATTTTATTTATATAATCAGTTAGATTCATTTTTCAGGTGTTTTTTAGGAAATATTTTAAATCATATATTCTTGGATCACGAGGTAGTAGGATCTATTAGTGATTCAATGGGGGAAATATTCTATTTGGTAGGTTGGTGAAAGGTTTATAGAGTGAATGTATTATTCTCTTAATTTTATAATTGGAAAGGATATGGGACATACTTATTATTAAAGGGATTTAAGTCTTGAGGTCTAGAGGCAATTAAGTATATTTTCTCTGAGTTTCTTTATAGTGATATTATAAAATCTTGGGATAGTGGAGAATTTATCAATGAGGACATGATCTTTTCTAATAATTTCCTAGCATAAAGTTTCTCAAAGTTTATCTAGAGGTAGAATTTATCTATTTTCAAAGTAATTGAGTTTTAATTGAGGTCATGGGATTCAGGCTCTAGCATGATCTCATTTCTCTAGTGTGTGAAATATGCAGCTATCTAGAGGAATCTATGGATTTCAATGTTTCTCTTAGGTTATATGGGATATCTCTAAGTTATGTGTCCATCATTTTGTGAAATCTAGATAAGGAATGAGTAGAGCGACTATTGATGAACTGCCCAATCATTTTCATCATTTTCCTTAAAAGTAGTTTCTACAGAAACAATGAGATAGATAATAATTTGGACTACCCACATAAGGAGGTCGAAGAAGAGGATGTAGAAGAGTATTTCATGGCTAATATCATCAAAGATATGTATAGAGAGGCTGTAGATCTAGGTAGAAGGTATGATGATGAGGATTAATTGGTAGAGGGAAACTCCATATTATGGAAGTTCTGGGAGCAAAGTGATCTAAGGTGGTACAGGATAAAATTTATATCTAAACCAGTGGGAGGTCATAAAGGGATGGATAAAGATTATTGTTGTGAGTAATATTTAGGGTGATATTAGTTCCCTTGGAACTTATTCTTATTATAGATATAATCATATGATGTTATCCTTGGAATAAATTTATTATACTCTACACAAGATTATATCGATTACTATTGATGGAGGGTGTATTCTCTAGTTTGGATAGTGATAATGTGGTGCTTATTTGTGAAAAGAATTTTTATTTGGGGGAGAAACTAATTAATATGTAGGACATTGCATCTTAGTTATAAAAATTTATACTTGGTGTATTTGATGTAGGGATAGGGATTTTTTCTCAAGATGTAAGGGATTATGTCAATGCTTTCCGAGAAGAGGTTATGGGTTTAACTCCAATGTGATATATTGAGTAATATACAAGTATTTATGCTATTTTTATGGTGCATTACCTTATGTTAACTATGAATCTTTTAGAATTGAGAATCTAGACTGATGAGTTTTTATAGTGAAGTTTTATGTGGCATAGTTTGTTTCCATGGGCTTCTTTGGATTTTCTTGTAAAAAAAGAATATAGGATTTTTTGGTTTCATGTAGTCTATCAGTGATTAATGAAAGTTATGGTTAAGAATCAATATTCACTTACAAGAATAGATTAATTATTTTATTGGTTAAAAAGGGGTGAGTTGGTTTTATAAGATAAAATTATGATATGGATTCACCAGATGTAGATAAAGGATAAATACAATCCCATGATAGTTTTTCAATGTCAATATGAGAATTTCAAGTTTATAATAATAAATTTTAGAGTACTAAATTCACCAATTGTGTTTATGGGGTTAATTAATAGGGTGTTTAAAACTTTTCTTGATTATTTTTTGGTTATCATACATGATAATATTTTTATTTACATGAATACTTGGAAGAATCATGTAGAACATCTTAGTAGGTTGTTAGAGTTGTGCGCTCGAGGGACATTACTTATATGGGAAGATATTTAAGTTTTATTTTTGTAAATGTGATATGAATTATCGAGGTTATATAACTTCATATTATGGTGTAGTATTGGAACCATTTAGGATGTAGGATGTCATTGGTGGTTGATTCTTTGAGTTAGAAGTCTTATAGTGAGTATGCTCAGTGGCTGATCAAGGAATAAGAAGTGATACAAGTTTTTGTTATTTCATTATCTTCTCTAAAAGGATATCAATAATAGGGTATGTATTTATCATATGGAAATGAAATATTTATTAGTATAATGGTTAGAGGAGTCTTAGTTAGGATACCTAGAGGTAGAAGTGTGGAAATATTATATTTTGAATGGTTTGGATAGTTGGTTCTGGGATGAGGAGCATTAGATGTTTCTTTATATAAATATTTTTATTCCCTAGAGTATACGAGAAGTGGTTATGCATGTGTTATATAGCTAATATTTTTTAGTACATCTAGCCAATAAAAAAATGTATCCTTATGTTAAGAGGTGGTTATGGTGGTATGGGATGAAGTAGGTGGTAGTTGAGTTCATTTCTTATTGCATTCTATGTTAGTAGTTTAAATGTCAATAAAAAGTTCCAAACATATTATTGAATCCTTTTTAAATTCTTAAATTTAAGTGGGGGTATATTTTTCGGATTTTTTATAGGTTTTAATTATACCCTAATTTGGTTTTATGTGACCTGGGTTTTAGGTATAGATTGATAAATTCAAATCATTTTCACTGATTAAGGAATCAAAATCCTTGGATAGTATAGAAAAGATTTATGTGACTGAGGTGGTGAAGTTTCATGTAATTACAAGGATGATAGTGTTTAGTAATGATTTTAATTTTATATAATAGATGTGTAAAGGATTGCAATATGACTTTAATTAACCAATTATTCCTTAGAATTACATTCCACACATAAACAAATGGTAAAACTAAGCAAAATATTCAAACATAAGAGGATATGTTGATAGAATAGATCTTTTATTTTTTAGGATCAGGGGTGGAGAATTTATCATTAGTAGAGTTTCCTTATAATATAAGTTTTTATTCCTCTATGGGTGTAGATCCTTAAAATTTTATTGTATGGATGGTTGTGTTATTCTTCACTCTATTTGGTTGAGATTGGTGAGGCTGCTATAGATAGGATGAAGATGGTTGAGGAAATAATAGAGTATCTGTAAGTTATTTAAGATCTTATGAGTACTTCTCATAGTTGATAGAAATACGATTTGGATTAGATGAGGTGAATAAATAATTTTACTGTAGTAGATCATACATTCTTTCTAATTTCTCCTTGGTGTGGATATCAAATTTTTGGTAAGTTTATAAAGTTATCACTAAGATTTATTAGTCAATTTGAAGTGTTAAAATAGATTAGAGAGGTAGCATATTAGTTTTCTCTACCTTCATGCTTAGAAAATATTTATGAAATGTTTCATTGATCTGAAAGTATTATCATGATTATTTACATGTGATCTATTTGAGTGATGTGGAAATCAAGGAGGATATAATGATTGTAGAGTATCTAGTGGAAATTTATAATCATAGAGTGAAACTTATGCATGGATGATTTATTCCCTTAGTGTGAGTTCTTTAGAGGTATGGTGGTATTGAGGAAGGAACTTGGGATAGGTAATCACATACGTGAGTGCAATATCTTGAAGTGATATGAATTGGGTTTATTATGATTGATGTGGAATTTTGTTAAAATAATTAAAGTGTATAAATGTGTTTATGTGGATTTTTCAATTTTTATAATATGGTTTAATCTGCTTAAGGACATAAATTTTTAAAGGGTTTTGTGATGTTGAGGGATATAATTTGAGTTTTTTGAGTTCATAAAAATTTATAAATTTTCATCAAAAATGGTAAATTAGTAATTTTACAGTTCTAGGAATAAAATTTTAAGCATTCCATTGGATTTTTAAATAAATATTCATCCTTGGGTGGTGATTTAGTAATTTTATGAGATGTTTAATCTTTCCAATAAATGTCTAGTGATAGCGGTAATATAATTAGTATTTATTTATTTATTTAAATAATTTATTCTTTATAGATTATTTTTATAAAAAAACTAATAATTTTTTTGAATTGTTTGTTGTGGTGATGACATTAATATATTAAAGGATATGAATGTTAGATGTTTATTTTGATGATATGGATAATTAGATAAATTAAAGGAGGTTTCAATGGGAGGAATTGAATTTAAATAACATAAGTTTTATATGCAGTTATGGAATAAGAATAATTGTGTGAGTTAGAGGGAATTAAATAAAAAATAATAGAGCAAATGTAATTTCCACTATTGGAATTTGATCAGATAATTATATACTATAGAAACCCAATCCTTATACACATATTATTACATGATTCTAATCATAATTATCCATGAAATGCAAACCAAGGATTGAAAAGTATAGTGTCTTTCAAGGACTAGGTACATAATTAGAAAACATGAAACTATAATAAAACATCACTTTATTAATCTCCATAATAAGATTATAAATCCCTTTTATCTCCTATAACTGCATAGGATAAGCTGGGGAATACAGAGACAAAAGGAATGATCTAAAAATCCTAATAATGGAATAAAAATGGAAATGAAGCATAGCACATGAGTTAAAAGGCATAACATATTGACATTTTATAAAAAATAGAAAGCAATAAGGCTTCATATAATAAAAAATAGGGTTACAAGAGTCAAAAGGAAGGAAATATAAATTTATCTCATTAAAAAAAATAAGAAACTCACATGGTATACTAGAGTAATTAGTGTGACTATCATCCAGGGATCCTTTGTTTGCGAGACAATCAGCAAGGCGATTGGCTTCACAGTAGATATGTGTGATGATGTAATTCATTAAGGCGAGAGTATCAATACAGTTGCTCCATTTTGAGGTGAGTTTCCATGAAAGCTGAATATAACCCATTTGAACTGCCTGAACAATGGTGGTTGATTCACTTTCAAACCAGATATTTCTCCAATTTATTTGACGAGCAACATCAACCGCTTTGATGAAGGCCATCATTTCTGCCTCTAGAGCAGTGGCATGGCCACATGAAAGGTATGGATCAAGAATAAATAGATGAATAACATAGGTAATATGTAATCATGTGATTATGTTAACATAAGAAACTAGAATAAACATATAACATGACATAAATATGAGTCAAGGATAACTTTCGAGATTATATCACATGGTGGACAAAGTCTCATAGTGTATTAGCTTTACTCCCTAATCTCATACATAACGTCTCATGAGACTAAAATATTACCTAATTAATTGGAGTTATATTTGCATTAAATAGTCATAATATGTTCATTCACATGTGTAACACAAAAATAATCATTCATAAATAATAAACATAAGGCTTACCCATGGAAAGAAATGGGTATCGTAATTGTGTCATAAGGCATATCCAAGGGGCGTATAACAATGGTATCCATAAAAGAATGGATTTAAATAATTTTTTGACATTAATAAAGCAAAAATAATAATATATCATGAATAATTATTTCCAACTAAATTGTAAACAAGATAGTGTGTGGTTAGGTAACATTAGAAATGTCCCGCTTAAGTGCAGTTTTTGGGAAAAGTGTCTTTTAATAGAATAAAGGCATAATTTGTTTCATAAAACCAGAAAATATATAAGATATATTTTCATGATAAAGATGTTTATTTTAGATAAATATTAGTGCCTTGAAATTTTTTATGGATTTTACTTGAAAATGGGTAGGAAATTGAGAGAAGTTCCCATTAATTAGGCTTTCTTATCGGGAGGAAATGAGAAGGGAACCTTTTAAAACACATATTTCACCATCAACTAAAGATGAATTGAGATAGATAAATATGTGTGGAAAATTTTCACATAATTTAGTATAATTTTATAATAATAATGCAGAATTAAATTTGGTAAAATAGATAGAAAGTGTAACCTAGAGGGAAAATGGAAATTCGGAGAGATCCCTTAGATTATGTCTGAACGCATTCTGCACTTGTACTTAATATCCTCAATAAAAAATTTAGATTAATTAATTACTTAATTAATAACCATATATACATTAATTTTATTTATTATAATTTTATTCAGTTCATTTATGGTCATCTTGATGAGTGATAAGGTTAAATTTAATCTTTCCAAGAGTGTTCATTTAATAGTTACATGGTCGGTTTACTTGTGCATAATTATGGAAGTTCTTTTCAAATACGAATAATTATAAAAAAAAGTGAAATTATATGGTATTAATGAAATTATATAATTTTAAATTTTCCCATATATCATTTTATTTTTTGGTATGAGGATGATTCATTTGATAAAATGTAAATGAAAAATGCTTTGTTTATTTTGGCGGTTTTTTGATCATCACAAACTAGTTTCGTTTTGTTTAATATTATGTTTATATATTAGTTCCAGAACATGAAATCAGTTATAATATATATATTAAAATTTATTTTAACCATAATAATGGTTTTATGTCCAGCCTTAAAGTCAGTAATGGAAAACGGAAATGCATTATCCACGGAGATGGAAAACTGCTATAATTTGGACAACGGTTTTGTTTCTTTGAATAAGAGGAGGTGAGAAAAGAGGGGGATATAAAATGTTTCATTAGAAATATAAAAATACAGTTTATAAATAATATTTTATTTATTATTATTTTTTGGATGAATGGGGTTTAAAAAGGTAGAAGAACAAAATAAATTAAAAGACATTGTTTGAGAAAATTACTTCTTGAATATCAGCACCTTGAAGGACTCCTCAGGGAACATGGAATTGGTATTTTATTGAGACCAAAAACTCTTGTATGTGAGTAATAGGAATGTTAATGGAATTGGATATATTATTAACAAGAAACTTCACTTATAAGGTGAGAGGATAAGGGGTGGTGAGGGGTGGTATTTATAGGGGGAGAGGAGTGATTTTATTATTATATTCATTAGTTTATTATTTTGACTCAATAATATCCATAGTATTGATTACTATGACTAAATAAAGTAAAATTTTCAATATATTTTGAACCAATGGGTTCTTACATCATCTATGACTCAACAATGCATGTATTTGTCTTATAATGTTAAATACCGTAAATTACCGTATTTCACTATTCACTAAAAATTAAACTATTTTATTAAAATCCCAAAAATTAACCATAACCATTTTTTTTACCTGTATATTTCTAAAATTGAATACATTTTATCAAAATAATTTTCTAAATATGAGAAATTTAATTTTTAAATAAAATCATCATTTATTTGAATAATAAAGATTTTAATATTATAATTGATTTCTTGGCCCTTTGAAAAATTAAATAAGGTCACATAAAATTATATTATGATTATAATACAACATAATATTAATTTATGAATATATTTTATGAAAATAAATTTTCTTTTAAATCATTATATTAATTATAAAATTATAAATGAACATTTATGTTTTACAAAAAAACTAACACATAATTTATCATTTTTAAAAAAATTATTTACTTATACCATGATATAAATATATCATATTTTTATTTGTAAGATACCAAAGTTTTATTTGTAATTTTTTAGGGGAGGTTACTATTCTAACGGCTAGATTAATATTCATAATGGTCAAATTACTATTTCAACAGTATAGGTTCCTTAATTTCTATAAATATCTCTTATTTCATTCATTATTCATTCACTTATATTTTTTCTCAAAGTTGTATATACTTTAATATTCAAGATTAATATAATATTATAAAAATTATATTTTATTTATACACCTTTTTTTATGAGTACATTCATTCTAATTGATAGAGCATATCCAAATTTTCATATTCTCATTATCTTATTTTCTATTTATTGCCCTTATATAATATTTGGATTCTTATTTGTTTATTTTCGGACTAATTTATCACTCTTAATTTATTAGAATAGATTTTTTACTTAGTTCTCAATGTGATATATGTGTTTTATGACATAATTATAATACTGGAAATTCCATTGATAAAATTATGGGTCATTGCGTAAATTGTTTCAATTCTATTAGGGGAGAGAAAGCTCAAAATTATAATGGTGGGGCAGAACAAAAAGAGAAAAGATACATGCGAAATGATATTGTTAATGAATGGTTGATGATGATAAATAGTTAATCAAATAATAGTATTTATTATGGCATTGAGGTAGGTGAATAAAAATTATCATCTTTTCCATAATCCTTGTGAGTCCTTCATGCTTTTTATTTTATGCATCGGGTAGATAATTCATGGTAATCCAAAATGTTGACCATGTGAAAAATGTAAATTTAAAATTATTTATATTTGAGGAATTAGTTGAATAAATATCCAATATAATATTTTATATAAATGAATATATTTTAATGTCTTATTAATGTTGGAAAATTGATAAATATTGGAAGATGAAATGAGTAAATGAATGGAATATAATTATATGATAATAGAATTTTAATTTTTAAGTGGAAGTAAAATAATGGTGGAAAATGATGAATTGTGGGTATATATATGAAATTAATGACTTGGGGTTGATTATTGAATATTATAAAAATAAATTCTTTAATAATTATTTCATTATGGAAAATAGTGTTGATATTTATTTTGAATACCTGTGGAAATATTTATGAAAGGGGAAATTATCATGAAATATTTTTTTGATGAAATTGGTGATGAAAATTTATTATGATTGATATATCAATATTTTTATGAGTCCCAATGATTTTTTTGAGTAAGTAATAGTGATAATTTAGTGAAAATTTAAAAATAGTAGAGAGTATAGTTTTCCTAAAATTTGACTTGGGTGTAGAAGAAGAGACCAGAAGAAAAATGGGTATTAGATGTGTGGTTCATGACAGTAGAACTCTATACAGCAACATGTTGGTCATATTTTTCATAAATTTTGATGGAGGTGTATAGTTTGGTTAGTTTAGTGGAAGGGGTCTTAATAGATGGATCAATTAGATAGAAATGGTGGCACTTTCTTCTACCAGTAGTCAAAATTTAATTTGAGGTGTGCTACAGGAGATTGGTAGTCATCTCAACTCAATAAAATGTCCCCTATGAAAGTGGGAGTTCGGTGTTACTTAATGATCAGTTTAAATTCTCTATAAAAGAGTGGTGGTACCATCTGTATAGTGTATCTGATTTTTTTGGGATCATTGAACATAGTAATATAAGTAGAGATATAGTTATAGTGATTTCAAACTATTATATATTCTGAATAATTATAAATAAACATACAATTGTATTCTCCCATTGAAGTGGAACTTAATTCCCAAACCACGTAAAATCAAAGTGTCATACTTTACTTTTTGGTACTTGGTTTCCTTATATTCTTATGTGTGTGTGTGTGTGTGTGAAATTGGAAGACCTAGTGTGGTAATTTTGGGTTCTATCATGCTACCTAATTTTTTGTTTAATAATTTCAATAGAAGTGTTTTTTTCTATGCATGGCTTCTGGAGGTTAGTATTCTAGTAGATTGGTGTATCCTAGTTCCTCTGAAGTTAATTTCTAGTGAAATCATGGTTTTATATTTCTTCTCACTAATAGGTGGTATTAATGATCTGGTTAAGGATTTGGGGAAACTCACATCATACTCAGATATCTTTATTCACTTTTTCATTGGTGTTATTTTTTTAGTAGGATTTTATTATCAGTATAAGTAATATAATTGGATTATCATATGGTTTCAATCGATGAGTTTAATTAAATAAACTATATCTTATGGAAGATGAAAATGAAATATTATCTCATCCAAAAATACTTGTAAGTTTTTATGAATAGAATCAAACTAGATAATACAAAAAATTGGAAAGGGATTGCCTGGATAAAAAAACATGGTCTAATCGGGATGTCTTTGGAAAGTAAATTCACCTTAAACGTCCAAGAAAATAATACTATAGCTGAGTTTATGATGGCCCTGACATATATGTATGAGAAACGTGAAACTTTGAATAAATTATTCATAATGAGGAGGATATTAAGTATGATTTTTTATAAGGAAGTCTGTTGGAGGACCATGTTAATGATTTCAATATAATCTAGATCCAACTTGAGTTAGTGAATATAAAGTTCATGGAAGATATATTGGAATTTCTTTTGTTATCATCCCTACCAAAGAGTTGGGAGGTGATGGTTACTACTGTTAGTAAATCTTTTGGAAAACCTAACTTAGTATTTTTTGATTTTAGGAACTTAATCTTGAATAAGGATCTTAGATAGAGTTAATTTCACCCATTAAATAGAAATACATTGAATATAAAAGATACGAAATAGTCACCCAATTAGAATAAAAGTCAAAAGAAACTAGAAGACAAGTCTAAAGATTGAAGTGACGGTAAGTCGACTGGATCTATCCCCACAATATTACATTATGGAAAATATGGACATCTCAAGAAGGACTATAAGAGATGTATTTCATACTTTGTAAGGACATATTCTGTAAGTTTTAGTTCCATAAATTCATTAGAAGGGAATAATGTATTTCTATTGAGTGTCAATGTTCTAGTGGAATCATGGGAAGTTAATTTAGGGGAATTGTTTCATTTCACGGAAGAGAAAGGGTTCATGGTGAATTATATACCCAAAATATTTTAAAAGGTTCACTTGGTGGATGACGAGTATCTTAAATTTTTTATAAAAGGAGACATTAATATCCAGATATTAAATGGAAGTTTTTAGAAGTTAAAGGAAGTTTGACACATCCCAAGGTTATATGAAAAACATTATTTCCATCAGATAGTTGGATAAATAGGGTTATGAAACATGTTTTCAAATGGAGTATGTAAATTTACTCATGTATCCATAGTGGTGGAGATATTAATAAATAATGGGACACTATATCTGACTAAAAGGTTATATTATTCGATGGTGGATAGAATGAAAATTTTCAGAAGTCAGAAGTTGTGGCACTATCAACTTCATCATATTAATGAGAATAAATTAATTTTATTAAATTAAATTGTGTATAGAATATTTTTTATACCAAATTTAGGAGTTTTAAAAGTTTTCTACTTTGAATCAGATGGAAGTTTCATTTAATTTAAATGGAAGGAATCCTCATATCCGAAAATTAGATTTTTCTCATTTAGATGTTTGGAGACTATGCCCAGTTCAATCTCATAGAGGATCCCTATAATTTATCACATTTATTGATAATGAAACTATGAAGGTGTTGGTATACTTCCTAAAAAAAGTGATATGTTTTTATACCATTTATTTGGTGAAAAATCATGGTGGAAAGAGAATTTGGATAGAACATAAAATTTTTAAGGTCCGATAATGGATATGAATATAACATATGGTACTTCAAGAACTACTATCCAAATAAGAGAATCAGAATGGAGAAAAATGTATCTAGATCACTAGAATAAAATGGTGTGGCTGAAAATATAAATAGAACATTGTATGAGAATTTATGAAGCGTGATATTTCACTCTAAAATGTCTAAATAAATTTGGGTGGAATCTATGAATTGTGAAGTGTACCTAGTTAATAGAAGTCCATAAATATCAGTGGGGAAAGTGATTATTGAGTATTTATGTTTTGTTAAACCAAAAGAAATCAATCACCATGAATTTTTTATAAGTCTTGAATATGTTCACATTAATGATAAAGGGAGGTACATGCACAATTCTATGTCCCAGGTTTGTTTCTTTTTGAACTTTGGGGATGATAATTATGGCTTCCAACTCTAGGATGATTATCATTAGAAGATAGTAATAACAAAAAATATTCTATTCAATGAGAGGTTATTATATAAGTATTATAACTTTTTCATGGGTTTATGTTGAGAAACAATATCAACAATCCATGTTCAAGTTGACGAAGACAGAATCTATGAAGGTGGACATGTTCCAAAAGGTTTAAATGATGGAAAAGGTTGTTCAAAAATTACACTAACAGGTGATGTATCTAAATTATCAATAGATTTAGAGGAATTAAATATAGTTCCATAAGATATAACTCTAGATAAATGGGAACCATAATATACAGTATTGGATAGAGTAGAATCACAAGTTGATTTATGAAGATCATTCAGAGTCAGACAACTGGTATAAAGGTTTGGTCATGACTTACACTACTTTTAACAGATGGGGGAAAACCTAAAATCTCATAAAATGTAACTATATTAAGAAAATATTTAAAGTGGTATTTATCTATGGTAAAGGTTCAAAAAGAAGTATAATCACTGGGTATTAGAATAAAAATAAAGGTTTTTCTAAATTCGATGGATCATTCACCAATTAGAAAAGATGTAGACGTCATGACCAATGAAAATTTTCCATAGAATGTTGATATAGAAAAAAATGACCCAATATTTTCATATAAAGACATTACATCATTTTTTATGGAATATTTCATCCATTACAAAACCACATGCCCAAATACCATATTATTTTAGTGCTTTGGAAACTTGGAACATATTCTTCTAATTTGGTGACAGATCTTTAACATATCCCATAAAGATATTCCCCTTTAGTAATCCTACTTAAAACCTTTATTTATAACCTAGGGAAAGGAAATATAAGAAAGGGTAAGATCATATACTCATTAAAGTTAAACATGGAAGATGCGTAATCATAACATGGGTATAAGGAAAATAAAACAGGAGTATAACATTTAACAAGCAAACAATGCATATAAAATATCATAATCTTGGATCATGGGATTTAAGATTGGAAGTTCATAAGACATGAATCATAATATAATAAAATAAAATGATAAATGAGAGTATAATAATGTCATAAAACATGTAATTTTTTTCATACACATAATCTTAGAATATCTTATATCAATGATACCAACTAATACATTCATAGTATGCTAGGCTTTGGAAAATCACATGTGTACCTACTTCGAGCTTGGGATGACCACCTGTGTACCTTCTAATTTCTGGATTTGGATAACCTCATGTTTACCCTCTTGTTTCTATCTTAGGATGATCTCCCATGTACCCTCTTATTTTAGGCTTAATATGACATCTTTTGTACCCTTTGATCACATAGAACATTTATCATTACCCAATGTAATAATGGCAGATATAAGTCCCACCCATAAAATAATAAAAACCATAAATATGTGTTCTAAAAAATATAAATCAATCATAAAAATAAACTAACCATATAAATAATAAGAATAGTATCCTTGAATCATAACCCCAGTAAATAATAAGTAGCATCAAATAATGTTATCTTAAATGGAAAATTATTTTGAATGATCATTTAAAATAATTTTTGAGGAAAATATCCTTTCCCCTTTGAAAAAAATTTTTTAAATAATAAAACATTTAGAAAACATTTTTCATTGAAAATGATATTGAACAATTATAAAGTAAGATATGAAAACCATTTTAAACATATTAGAAATCATTTTTCTTTAAAATGATTAAATGATAATTTAAAAACATTTTTGAAAACATTTTTAGAAAACATTATTTTGAAGGAACGTATATTTCTAACTGAAAAGAGAATAAAATTACATGAAACTTATGATATCATGAAAATATTTATATTCATGATAAAACATGTCAAATATAATTATATACACCTCATAAAATAATATAGGTTCATAACATAACATGTGTCTCAAAGAAGGCAAATTGAGATAAAATTACCTTACCAATTTGGTAACTTTTGAATTGTAAACCCCATGACATAGAGATCATAAAATGCATATGTAAATAATCCTAAATTTAAGGATAATAATTTTATATTAAATTAATGGTAAATATATACACCGCACAAAATAAAATTGTGGGGAATATGGCATAAATCTCACAGAAATAAAAGTGAGACTAGAAATCCTCTTACCTTAAGTCTTGAATTAATTTGTACACATTCAAACCTCATGTATAATAAATATAAGTTTATTATAAATATATTAAATAACAATATTTATATATATAATACTATATATGATTTTTTTATGACTTTATATTACATTCTTATAAACAATTCCAAGTTTAAGTTAGGTTTCAGTTTATAACTGCTTTATTTATCATACATGTTTTGACTTGTTATTCTGGATCCTCATACTAAAATCATGATTTAATAATAATCATAATTGAAACCGTGATATAAATATAATATATATTCATTAAATCTATATTTATTGTTATCTATAAAATATATAGGTAGAAAATAAAATACATCGTTCAAAAAGACGGTAGGTCGTACGTACACATGAATGTTGTTTTTATTTTCTTGTCATGTTAAAAGAAAGAGAATTATATGATAAATTATCATTATAGAATACTTTTTCTATCATATATATCACATATTTTTATGAAAACCATCTTTAATACATTCTATGTAAAGCGTGAATGGACAACATCGCTTCGCGAGGTTGTAGTACGTCATACACACGAACAACATTATCGTATTCCCACAAAATGGAAAGCATAAAGGTATGTGTGATATAAAATATCCATAATCATAAGAAAATTATAAAAATAATATATATCATATATAAACTATAAATTGATAATTATTATCAACCATTAATGGTGGTAAAGGAAGAACGAACGACATAAGTTTGTGAGGTGGTAGTTCATCGTACACATAAATGATGATTGCACATCTCATTTGATGGAAGTGTGTGAAGTTGTAGGTTGAGACATAAATATAAAAATATCAAAATATATTTAGGATTATTAATTTATTATATAAATATTAAATAAAAATAATTTTAGGGGTTTAAGAAAGAAATAATGCAAAAATGTTTGTTGATGAACGTTACCTCTTCTTTGGATATCTCTCTTTTGTTCGCATCAAAGGAATTCCTTGGTAGAATTTATATTCAAATTAAGGATTCTAGGATAAAGGGAGTGAATTTTTTAGGATATTATAATAGTTTTTGGATGAACTAAATTTCTTCTAAAGTGTGAAGAAAATAGCATAAGATATTCCCTTTTATAAGAGAGTGGAGGGACGCTTTTGGAATCTATTGAAATATTAATTTATAATAAATTCAAATATAAATCCAAATACCTCCAAAAAAATTTATTCGAATCTAATATAAGATAAGGTTTTAATATAATCAATAAATATATTTTATACATTATTTTTAATTATTTTAAACCTTATCATTTTGATTAGCCCTTAGTTAATCTATTTGAAATTTAAATATGGTAACAACTTATTACTTATTAAAATGTTGTAATTTTTACATATAAATTGTAAATTGGATCATAAATGGTCAATTTATGATATTTTACACCATAAATTATCCCCTTTTTCCTTATTTATTATTTGTTATTATTTTTTAATAATTTAATAAAATATTGTTTTCATAAATATCATAAGAGTCAATGTTGACATTATTCATTACTTTGACTTTAATGAAATCAATACAAAAAGATTACATTGAACCAATTAATTTAATAAACCCCTAAAATGTCATATTCACCTATAAATTTTTTGAATCACCTTAATTAATTAAAATTATATTTATTTTAATATTATTAACATTGTTTATTTGAGTTTTTCATTAATTGAATAATTACTGCATCATCATCATATAATTATTTATGATAATATTTTCTTCACAAAAAATAAAACAAATACCATGATGTAGATAAAAAATTTATATTTTATAATGATTATTATATTATATCATATCTTCTATTCAATCCTATATTTAAAATATTAAACTTATTAAAAGTAAGAGTGTGACATTTTGTCACTCTCTTTGATTTTAATAATATCTAAGCCATTTTCATGGAAAAGTGTCCATTAAAAAAATAAATTTAAAACATTAGGTGTTGTGGTTCTAATTAAATTAATTAAATAACATTTGGTCAAGTGTTAGGTTAGCTTTCTAATATTTATAATATTATTTCTACCCTTAATAACCCGATTTACCCTCAACCATGGTAATAAAAAATATTCAAATTATTATTCAAATAGTCTAAAAATAAAAGGGGCCGATTTAATAAATTTGAAAATTATGACTCTAAATATGGAATCCATTTTTAAAAAATAAAAACACACAATTATCTAAAATTAATTTAAAACTAATCTCGTTGTTGGAATGAGAAAACAGGTTTTAAAATTGAAAATATTCAAAAGATTGAAATGTTTTTATATCCAAATTCAATGTGAAATTGATTAAAATGGCCTAAATTGGATTAAATAATAAAAAATTGATATAATTATTCTTTAAAAACATTTAAAATAAATTATTTATAACAAAAATTTGTTTTCAATTAAAATGGAACATTTTTACTATTCAATAAAACATAAAACTTATCAAAACAAATACCAAAAATTTCTCCAAAGTAAATTTTGATATTATTATTTAAAAGAAGTTAATTTTTTAAAATATAATTTTTAAAAGTTTCAAAAACTATATTTAAAACAAGTGTTTCATCAAAAGGTGACAAAACTGTCTTTTTAGAAAAATAAAACTTTTTTATATAAAATTGGATTTGTTCTTTTATTGTGTCTAGAAAACACATAGGATAAATGTAAAACATTAGATTGAATATTTTATATATATATTCCACTAATATAATCCAACAATGGTGATTTTTTTATTTTATTGTTATAAAACACACTTCTGTGCATTTAAATAGTTTTTTAGAAAAAGATTTTCTTTTGATTTTAAAAGGGTTTTACATGTGTAAATCACACTTTTATAATTCAGTTAATCTTATTCATACCCAAAATTTTAATAGATGGGTTTTAATTTTCTTGTTTAAATAATTATAACAATAAGATTGTGTTTCTTAGAAACTCAGTGTTGTGTGTAACACAAGTTAAGACAGTGTTGCGTGTAACACAAGACATCAAAGAAATCAAATTATTTAAAAAAATCTACTTTATAAAAATATCGGGGTGTTACATAAAAAAATTAGGAACCTATTAAGATGATCTTATGCACGTTAAATTTATAATTAATTTAATTAATATTTTAAGAAATGTTTCCTCATCTTGGGAACTGTATTCTATGATGATGTCATTGGTCATCCAAAAAACCCTTTTTCAAATTACCGTAATTGTGCTTGTAGGGTCTAAGTATATTATCTCTTTAGCAGCGATCCACATGTGCTCCTTTGATCACAAAATAGCATTGATGTAATCTCAGGTCCTAGTGAGTTAGATCTATCATCTTTTTTGTTCATCTTGATCTCTTCGAGTTCCTTCAAGCTTGAAGGATTCTCTCTTATTAATTCTTGATATGAGAGAAGGAGGAATTCGAGAAAATGTTTTTTGTGCGCAAAAATTCTCAATTCTTGATTAATTCTACAAAATAGACATAAATATCTATTTATAGAGTTGGGGTTTAGGTTAAAATCTTATTTATTTGAAAAATGTATCTTATATAATATAATAAACCTAATTTTACCCCATTCTATATAAAAATAATATTATTATTTTATGACGTGTGCTTACTAGTGCACCGATAAATATTATTTTATCAATCATAAAATTAATATTTATCACTAGACATGATCTTGGTTCACTCATCCTCATTAGTATTTAATGAATACCTTGATAAATATTTAATAAATTATTTTATTTATAAATATTTATTTATTTAAAATTGATTTAATAAATATTTATTTAATTTATTCGATAAATAAAACATGAATAAAATTTTTCCTCAATCTTGAGAATAAAATTTATTACAGTAATTAAATTCAAATATAATTTAATCAATATTAATGGAAACACTTAGTGTGTTCCCCTCTAAGATTCTTTTTCATTAGCATTAAGGAGGCTTGCCTAAAGTCTAAGATTACTATCTAGCAACGAGTCAAGGAACTCCAGAAAAAGAACTTAATTTCACAACATCAAAACCACATATGAGCACTCGATGTGTGATATAATCCCTTTTTCACAATATCTTATCAATCAATTACACATCTCTTTTATCAACCTATATTCTTGATACATATTTCATTGACTATCTAAAATAAACATATCATTATGATATGGACATGAAATTTAATGTGATGATTCTATTTCAATAAAAGTTCCAAGATATAAACTTTCATAAATATGGAATGGAAAAATCCTTCATCAAATTAACCATTAATAACATTTCCTTCATGATGAACCCAATATAGCATACTACCTACAAACATATGGAATCATGGTTTTGGTTATTAAATCTAAGTCTGTGAGTTATGACATGCATTAATGATAATATTAAATTTTAAGGACCATTACACATGCTCAAAAATAGTAATATCCAATGACACATAAATTTTTTGAATTCCTACTGGTGTGTCTTTTCTCATAATATCCAATCTTAGAGATTATCAAGTGAAAACTTCATGAGATGAAGTCTCATACACTTATGAGTACTCTCACCTAATATTCAACATACTATATTCCCCATCATAAAATTTTATTCGACCAAAAAATTTTATTTAAGTATATATCTATGGAATTTCAAGGTTCTCATCGTAGAAGGGAAATTTTATGACCTTATCAATGTGATAGATACCCTGGTAAATTATTATATCAAAGTCATGTAGAACAATGAAAAATATGTAATAAATTTTTTTATTAATATTAATATCTTAGAATATACATATAATCAGAATAAAAATATATAGTTCTATAACTCCAACTCAAACAAACTCCCACTTGTACAAGTTCAAACTGCTTATTACTTTCAGTCTAATAGACCTCGCATGATGATCATGTTTATGCTTATTCAAATCTTTAGTCAAGGGGGTTTTTTGTTTTATTCCCTAGATATTCTTCTCACTATAACTTCACCACTTTGATAATTATACCTTAAAATGATACTTTTAGAGTATGTTATTCTTATTTTGATGTGATATTGTCTCCTTAGAGAGAACCACTACTGCAGTATTATCATAATAGAGTGTGATAGGGTCTTTACTACTAGGTACTACATCAATGTCTTGGAATAAGTTGTGTATCGAAACTGCTTATTTAGTTTCCTTAGAAGTAATAATATACTTGGCCACTGCTGTAGAATCTATGACCATATCTTACTTTGAGCTCTTCCTGTACAAAAAATCTTCATTTAGAGTGAAGATGTATCTCGTCTATGATTTCAGATCATCATGATCTATTTTTGGAAAGTAGTATTTGTATATCCTATGATGACTAGTGCCTCATCTCCTCCATACACTAAGAATATATCCTTAGTATGCCTCGAATACTTAAGGATAGTCTTGATTATCATATAACTGTGGTCACCTGGTTATCTTGATATCTTCCTACCACACTTAAGGCATATCCGATATCTAGACTAGTATATATCATAGAATATATGATTATACCAATCATAGATGTGTATGGAATCTTTTAAATCCTTTGTATTTCTTCATGTGTCTGAGGAAACATTTTCCTAGAAAGACGAATGTCATGTGGCATTAGAAAAACTCTAATCTTGGATTTTTCTACAATGAATCTCTTTAGTATCTTGTTAGTATATATACCTTGACTTAGGCTGAGAAATCTCTTATATCTATCAAGATGGATCTTGATTTTAAGAATATATACCACTTTGCTTAAGTCCTTCATGGAGAATCATTTATTAAACTAGGCATTAATAGACTATAAGACTAGTATTTAGTTTCCAATAAGTAGTATTTCATTGACATATACTATTAATAAAATGAACAAACTCCCACTAAACTTCTTATAGACACAAGGATCACATTTTTTCTTCATCAAACAAAATTATGTAATGGCTTCATCAAACTAAATATTCCATAACCAAGATGCTTGATTTAATCTGTAAATGGATCTTTCCAATTTTCATAACTTGTTGGCATCCTTTGAAGTCAAAAACCATTCAAGATATTTCATATGGACTGAAGGTTCCAATTAATTAAAGTTGTTTTAAAATCCATTACCCAAATCTCATAGTCATGGAAATCTATAATGTAAAGTAGAATTCTGATGGATGTAAGTATAGAAACTGGTGAAAAGGTTTTATCATAGTTAATTCTATAATGTTGTTTAAAACCTTTCGCAATCATTTGTGCCTTATAAGTACTATCTTGTCCACCCATGTACATTTTCTTCTTGAATACCCATTTACAACTAACTATATTTATATCCAGTAGATGATCTATCAAAATCTAGACTTGATTTAGGTACATGTAATCTATTTCATAATTCATAGATTCTTTCCACTTAGAAACATGTGTGAAAAAAAATGCTTCCTTATAGGTTACATGATCATTATTATCAACTAATAATGAGTCTCCATCCTCAATGGCTATATAACAATAAAGTTATGGCTCTATAATATCTCTTTTACTCATACACAGTACTTGTGTCTCTGGAACATATTCTTCCATGGGGATTAATGGAATATGTTCATGCACCAACTCTTGTGTACCATGATCCTGGACTTCATTAAAGTCTATCTCACTCCTATTATCACTTTTATAGATGTGATCCCTTTCAAGTAATATGACGTGTCTTGCCACTATTAAAAAAATTGATGGGTTTTATAGATGATATCCCCTTGTTTCCTTAGGTTATTCTATAGAGGTACACTTTTTTCCTCAAGGTGAAAGATTATTTCCTAAAGAGGCCTTAACAAACACTTCACAACCCCACACATATAAGTATGATAACAAATGTTTCTTTACAATCCATAATTTTTATGAAATACCATATATTTATTCAGTTTTTGATCAGTTTAGTATGTTTGTTATTGTTTGTATTGTTCATCCCTAAAATGATAATTGAAGACTCACATGACCCATAATTGATCTTACCATGTCTAGCAATGTGTGGTTACTCCTTTTTCTTACCCCATTCCATTAAGGTGTATAATGTGGATTGAGTAAAGATAGAATCCTAAACTCCCACAAATATCTAATGAAGTCTTCTTTAAGTTGTTCTACACCATGGTCTGAGCATATTTTCTTAATATTATTACCATGTTGGTTATCAACATCACTATTATATACCTTGAATATATAAAAGTAATATTACTTATACCTCATCAAGTAGACATATCTATATTTACTAAAATCATTAGTAAAATTTATTAATTATGAGCACACACCCCTTGCTTCAATATGAAATATCTCACACACATCGGTATGAACTAATTCAAGAATATATTTAGATCTTTCAACTTTTCAACTAAATGGGGATTTAAAAATTTTCCTTATAAAAATGCATGACATACACAAGGGGTTTTATTTTAAAGGAATATAAATATCCATCTTGGTGTAATTTAGTAAAACACTTTTTGTTTACATGACCAAGCTGATGATGCCAAAGACTGGTGCGGTATGAGTCATGTGAACTAGTTTCATTATTGATTTCTAATACCTTTTTCATGTAATCAAGCACATAAATACCATTATGTAATTATTTCTTACTAAAACAAATGTTATCCATATAAATGAATAAATATTTATTCGTAAATTTGAAAATAAATCCATTTGTATCATGTATAGAAACAGAAATAATATTTTTGGTAACACATAGAACATAATAAAAATATTATTAAACCATGATCGTTCCCATCAAAAAAATGAGATGGTAGTCCCTAATAGCCCCAATAGAAACTTTGGCTCTATTGGATTCTCATAGATCTACCTCCCCATGATCAACCTTCCTGAATCTACTTGGTTATTGTATTTGAATACATATATGATGTAATGACACTACTTTTTTTTCAAGGTAGGGATCATTAGTTTTTCTTTTTGAATGTCTTAAATGGTACTAATAAAGTATCTTAATAAAGATAAGGAGGCCACAAGAGAATCTGGGGAGTTTCTAGAACCCATAGCTCTGAAAAAGAGAAAACAGGCTCAGCCGCACGATTTGTCTAAAACCATTCGGCCGGTTGCAGATGGTGTCGAGAACCCTTATGCACGGTCTGTGCACGGTTAAAGAAAATTTTCACATAGGTAATGCGAGGTGCCTATAGAATTAGTGGTGTATGCATGGTTTGTTCATGGTTTGGAAAATCTTTTGTAGAAACTGTGTGAGCCAGTTTTAAGGGAAATGATTATTTTCCCTCCTCCCTTTTAAGTCCTTATTTCCCTTTTCTTCTCCCATTTTCACATAGCAGGACATCCATTCTCCTTGAGCTCCCAAGGTCCCCACCTCCTTTGATCTTCCATTTCCCCACCATCCAGTGTCTGATCATCGATCCATTGGAAGCATTGGATAGGCCTCAGTAAGGCTAACCTCTTGTGCCCCTCTTCCTTTGTTGAATCTTGTCATCTATTGTGCTATTTAAAAGCAGTCTCTTTCACCCTATTTTTAGTGTGTTGGAAGGAAACTCAGATCTACTACAACATACTCTAAATATGTGGCTGATACTAAGCCAGACCTCATCTATGGCCCTAAGTTAGGTGGTCACATAGTTTTCCCTTTGAGATTTGGTCATTTCTCTTTTAATCTCGTTGTGTCGTGGGCCGACCTTTGCCGAGATCCTTTAATGTGTTGATTCCTTCATATCTAATTGACTATAGCGTGATGAATTAGGTTAATTGATTCACATTTAGGGGTTTTGTTATCACCCTTGATTAGTACAGACACCCAAGGGGTGTTCCACCCAAATTGTCCATTTTAGGTCAATTTTTTCAAAATATCTATTATGGGTTATGACTTTTGGAACAGTTTTTAAATTATTTTTCCTTTGTCTCATGTGTATTTTGACCAATATAAAACAATCCATGGGTGTTTGGACCTATATGTCTTGGAATTTCTAAATTTATTGTGTGACTATTTGAATTGGACTTTTTCCTTGATTAGAGCCTTTGTAAATAGAATTTCCCTCTTAGGAAAATGGAATGGGTGACTAGTTGGATTGGATGAGATAGAATAAAACCATATAAATTATATGTCTCAAATGGAATGGATTAAGGGATGACATGGAATATCCTTGTTGTGTTTTATCATTAAAGGCATTGTATAGTAATTTCTTGTTTAACTTAAAAGGTTAAAAGATGGTTTGCCTTATGTTTCATAAAGTGAGTGCCTTTATCTTTGGTATGTTTGTGCATTTATTTAAATGTGGGAGGTAGGCACATATCCCCATTCCATTATGTAAAATGTGGGTGGTAGGCACTATAGCCCCGAGCCATTTTGTAAAATGTGTGCGGTAGGCATTATAGCGCCGAGCCATTCTGTAAAATGTGGGTGGTAGGAATTATAGCCTTGATGCATTATATTAAATGTAGAAATTATGAAATATAGCCCGGATCCATTTTATTAAATGTGGGCAGTATACATTATATCCTCGATCCATTCTGTTAAATTTGGGTGGTAGGAAATATATCCTCGTTCCATTTATATCAACATGTATATATACCAAGTGACATACTCATACATTCTAGTATTGAGTTGGAGAAATTAGACCCACTAAGTGTACTTTAGAAACTTTATTGCAACTGTAATTTTTTAATTTAGTATTAATTTACTTTCCTGCTATTAGTTTCACACTGATTACTTACGAGCACCACTCGGATTACACGTAGACATCATTGGTGGTGGCCTAATAAGATTTATCTCACGCCATATTTGGGTCACCTTTGTCACCCAAGAAGACTGTTTTCCTACAGATGTAGATAGAGGTAAGCACCACTCTTATGGTTTTTGACTCTTTCCTTAGATGGAGTTTAGAATAAGAGGATCGCGCTTAGGCTCGATATTCTACGAAGGAGATTTTGGATTTTTTTACACTTTGTATTATTTTACAATGTATGTATATTTCTTCCTTTTGTTCTAATTTGTTCTACCATTCCATGAATGCATACTTGTATCATACACTACCTATGAGGCTTTTAGTTATATTGTTAGTCTTACGCTATATCTCTCATTCAGTCTTCCACTATTTAATTATTTAATATTTTGATTATGCTTCCACTATTTTATATTTCTATTACACCATTGTGTACTCTGACATGGGGTTAAAGTTTCCCCACTGATTTCACCATCAAAACCCCCACTACTAGTCAGAATCCCCTAGCTTATGCGGAGACGCGCCAGGGGTCATGTGACCAACCGGGCTCGGGGCACGGGTTATGTTATAGCCGGGTCTGGGATATCACATATAAGCACCACATGTTTTATCTAATACACAATTTGTATAGAAAGATAAATTACACTCGATAACAAACACACTTGAATTCTACCCTTTCTTATTTACCTAGATGTAGGTTTTCTTTCAGTGGTTCTTCTTTCCACATGTGAAACATATAGAATCCTCCTTCCTTACTTTCCCCTTGATCTTTATCTTATTGGAAGGGTGTTGTAAAGAAACTTTGGGCTTAAAGCTCTTCACTTTCCCATTTCATTTATTCACCATAAGGATAGAAGGATTTTTAGTCCAAGTAAGTGATACAAGAATGATATCGGTGCACAATTCATCGGGTAGTTTAAACCCTAGAACCGCTAGGCTCTAAATGTAACTAATGATTTCAACTAAATGAGGCCCAAATGGCATACCTTTTCAAAGATTACTTTGAAATAGGGCCTCAGAAATCTCAAACTATTCTAATCTATCTCTCTCCTAATATAGGCCACAGAGATGATAGAGCATGCAATGAGGATGTAAGGTTTTTCACACTTTGCCTCCTTATCAATATGGTGAAGTAGAGTGAGTATATTTGGTAAATACTTTTCAATGTTGTTCATATTATAATTAACAAAAAAGTTGGAGAATCTTAGAGGAAGTAATGTATGAATGAGATTGGTGAAAAATTCATTAGGTAGTTTAAACCCTAGAACCTCTAGGTGCTCAATGTATCCAACAATTTCAGCTATGTGAGGCCCAACTAGCATACCTTTTCCATGATTACTTTGATAGAGGGACTTAGAAATCTCAAATTGATCCTATCTATCTCTCTCCTAATATAGGCCACAGATATGATGGATCATGCTATAAGCATCCATGTCTTCATGAGACTTCATGATTTCACTAGACATGGATGAAAGCATTAAACATTGAATTTCAACAAAATCTCTCAAGTTTTTATCATAAAAAAAGAACTATTCATCACTAGCCTTCTTTGTAGGAGGATCGGGTAGTGAGGATTCTAGCATGTAAGATCTTTGTTCATGGTGCAACAAAACTTGAAGGTATCTGAACCATTCCTAGAAGTTTCTGGAAGTAATAAAAATGTCTCTCTCCAAGATGGATCACATGTATAATATGGATGATGAACTTTCCATTTTTCTATAATTAAAGAAGCAAATTATTAGTACTTAAATTGATTGAAATTATGTGTTACATAAAGAAATTAATTTTATGAAGTCTTACCCTATTATATGAAGTCTTAATATCCCTCACCATTAAACTCAAAATTTCTAGTTTCTCACACATTCTGGTGTCAAGGATCCATATGCCCCTTCTCATAACCCAAGTAAGGGATCAATCGATTACTTGAAGGTATTTAGGTAGGAAGGTCTTTTCCAACTATGAGATTTCATATCCTTAACTAGTTGAGTCGACTCCCCAATCCATAAATCCTAACTTGGATTTCCTCAACACTTTCCTCCAAGTTACATCAAGGATAGCATGGGTCACTCCTCTTATTTCAAGTTGGTTGATTCAACCCAAAAATTTCATAAGAACTCCATGATAAAAAAAATGTGTCCCAAAATTGGTTATTCAAACACTTAGTTCTATGGACTTCATTCCTAATAAATTTATTGAAGTCCAAGTATGACTTAATCTTAAGTTAAGGAGTTTTATTTTATTGTTAATAAAATATTTCTTTTTTATCTTTCACATATCATGTTAATATTAAGTGGATTTAATTAAGTTATTAACCATGTTTTGGAAAAAAATCACATTATATATATATTTAAATTATATATTTTCATATTAATCCATTAGTTTATGTGATTGTGGTCTTACATACATAAAAAAAATTCATAAGACAAAAATAAATAAAAAATTACCCGATCATGAGCTTATCTAATAGTTGATTTATTGAGTAGACAATAAATCAACTTAAGACCTAGGGGAAAACATATTCTATAGTTTTTAACACAATTTAAAACATTACACCTATCCAACTATGTATCACCTGGGTGGGTATTGTCTCGGTTCCTTCTCAGATCACCTCTATGTGACTTAGGATACTCCTTTTATTACATGTATTTATAACTCACATAAAGGTGAGGGGAACCAAAGGATTAGTTAAGGGGAATCACCTAAATAACCTTGGACACGTGGGTACTACATAATAAATGGGACAGATATGACTCATAGACTATCATATTTAATTTAATAATTAATAATTTAAAAACCATGTAATAAATTAAATTAAATTAAACTAATGAATGCACAGGTCTTGGTCAAGATCATTAAGGATCATGCACATGCAACGAATATGAAAAATTAGACTAGTTAACATTCATTCCTATTCATTATTTTTTATTAAGATCAATGTTCTTATATTAATTGATTAATTAATTAAATTAATTTACATTTATCTTAATGGCCATCTAAATTATCTTGGACATACCCATAATTAATGCATTCATGGAAAATAAATGGCATGAAAAATAATTACGATATTACAATAAATAAATTGATCATTTTTAATTATTCAAAACCTTTATTAAATTTTCAAACACATCATATTTTAATCAACGTAATAAGGTTTTAATGCTAAAATTAATTATTTTAATGTAATTTAATTCTATATTTTGTTGGGATACAACACAACGTATATTATCGAGCTACAAATCATGTTCCATGTTTTCCATGTATTCGAGATAAAGACTCGGTGCTCCAATGTGTACCTCTAATGAACTACACGTTTTGTACTAACCAGATATACATCATGTATCACACTTTTTGTGTGTGGGTGCAACCCATCGAATGACTTGGCATGTTCTTTAGATGTGGGACTACATGGAATGTACTAACCTACTGCATGTCACATATATCACTTTTCGTGTGCCAGCATAACCCACAAAATAACTCAAAATGTATTTTGGACATGGGAATTAATAAACTACCAGACATGTATGCTTGATACACACTGTTTGTTTCATTAATTACATATTTTTTCGGTCTCATGCGATCAAAAATTGTGTATTTCACCACACAGTTAGTGTGAATTTCATCAATAAACCATGTAGACTACATGATATTTACACTAAAAACATTCCATGTAATCCAAAAATCCATGTTCTAGGTTGGCCCGGTCTACATTCGATGTGAAATAAATATACCAAGTATAATAACGGGTTAGTGTGTCATGTATACTCTGACACATCCATGTGTAGTACACTTGGCTACACAACGTATACTCCAACTACATGTTGTGTAAACCAGTCTCACCAGCCAGAATCCTTGGCACTTCCTGATGACATCTTTGGTCATTCTTTATTAGTTCTTCAACATTTAATAAAATTTGAATATTTAATGAAATAATTAAAATGTCAAAATTATGTTAATTAAACATCATATTAAAGAAAAAATGATCTATAAATAGAATATATAACCACTATTGCGCATAATTGATCAATAATCAAATAAATAATTAGAATTTTAAAACATGATCCCTTTGATATGACTTGAAGGTTCCAGACATGGTGGAAGCACCTGATGGTTGAATAACCATAAAGGATTTTTCATATTCTATGGATCATTCTATAATTGTACAAGATATAAACATGAGGACCAACAAAATTTTTCCATAGAAAATTGACATAGAAAATCTCAAAACCTAGAGATATTATCTTATTCATGTTAAATTCATAATTAATTTAATTTATATTTCAATAATGGTTACCTCATATTATGTGCATTCTTCGACGATGATATTTTTTATTCTCTTAAAACACCATTTTTGAATTCTCATTGTTACGCTTGTAGGACCCAAGTGTAGAATCCCTCTACTGGTGATCCACACACGCCCTTTTAATCTCAAAACAACACTAATAGAATATCATGTTCTAGCATGGTGGATATATCATATTTTTTCTTTTTGTATTGATCAATTCTAGTTCCTTCAGGCTTGAAGTATTTTCTCTTGTTCTTCTCATTATTAAGAGGAGGAGAGGAGGAATTCGAGAGAGAAGTTTATTGTGAAAAATGATTCTCAATTATCAATTAACCCTAAAAAATAGACATAACCATCTATTTATAGAGTTATGGTTTAGGTTAAATATTATTTAATTTCACAACAGCCCTTAAATAATATAATAAACCTAATCATACCCCATTCCGTATAAAAATAATATTATTATTATTTTTTATGGCTTATGCTAACTAGCACAGTGATAAATATAATTTTGTTGTCTTGTGAATTAATATTTATCATCGGACATGATATTGGTCTCCTCATCCTCCTTGGAATTTAATAAATAACTGCATAAATATTTAATTAAATATTTTATTCATAAATAAATATTTTATTCACAATCCAGTGAATAAATATTTATTTAATTTATGCGGTCAATAAAACTTGAATAAAATTATTGATTGGTCTTGAGAATAAATTTCTTTCCAATAGTAAAATTTAATCAAGATAAATAGAGACACTTAGTGTGTGACCCCTTAGGTTCATTCTCATTAACATTAAGTAGGATTTCCTAAATTCTAATATTACTATCCATAAATAGGTCACAGCACCCAAAATAAATAACTTAATGTCACAACGTCGGAAACCACTTACGAGTGATCATTGTATAATATAATCCCTTTGTCACAATATCTCATCAATCAAGTTACACATCCGTGTCATGAACCTATATTCTTGATACATTTTTTTGACTATATGAAATAAACATGTTGTTACATCATAGTGGTTTAATTTAATATGATATTTCAATTTCAATAAAAGGGTTGAGATATCAACTTCCATAAATATGAAAGGGATAAATCCTTCCTCAACTTATCCATTAATAACATGTCATTCATGATGTATCCAATGTACCCTACTTCCTACAAACATATAAAATCATGGTTTTGGTCAATAAATCTAAGTATGTGATTCATGAAATGCATTAATGACAATCTTAAAGTATAAGGACCATTAAAAATGATCACAAATAGTAATATCTGATGAAATAAAAAAATATGGAATTTCTACTGGAAAGTTATTTCTCATAATATCCCTTCTTGGAGATTAGAAGGTGTAAAATATATGAGATGAAGTGTCATCCACTTACGAGTACTCACACCTGACAATCAACATACTATGTTCCCCATAAAATAATGTTATTTTTCCATAGAACTATATTTAAGAATATCATCATTGCATTTTAAGGTTCTCATCATAGTGGAGAACTACTACAAACTTATCAATGTGACAGATACCCTGGGACATTATTATATTAAATTAATTCACAAAAATGATAAATATATAAAAAAAATGTTTTATTAATATTAAAATATTTGAATATACATGTAATCAAAATACAAACAATTGGTTATATAACACTTACTCCAACATATAGAAGAATAATTGGATTCATTCCATTCCAATGAAACCTGGGAGATAACTATTTTACCACAAGTTAAGAAAGAAATAATGAAAAATTGATTCTTTTAATTAAAATAATAAGTTAACAAAAGTAAGAGGTATAAGTCTAGGCTGGTGCTGAAAGTATTGTATTAAAAGGAAGGGGTATATTTCTTATAAATATTTTTACTAATAGTAAAACACACTACCTTCTAAACTCTGATAAGTATGGTTTCTACCAATGATTAATACATGGAATAAATGAATGTAAAAAACTATGTCCTTCCTAGTGATTTGAATTAATACATTCACATAATGAAACCAACTAGTTTAGACGATGATAAGAACAAGGAAATTTTGTGTAAGCTAAAACATAATATCTATGGTTTGAAAAAATCAACAAGATAGGGGATCCATAAATTTGATGCAATTATGGTTGATAATATTTTCATGCTGAGAAAATCATATCATTGTCTGTATTTAAAAAAAATAGGATTATTGATTTATCCTCCTCTCTTATATTGATGATATTCTCTTGGTATGTCTATACATTCAAAAGATCCAGGGACTGAAATGTGAGTTATCTGAAAGTTTCAAAATCAACGATCTTAGAACAACAAAGAAAATTATTGGAATGAGGATTAAAAGTTATAAGAGATATTAATTATTGGTTTTCTCACAATAGTATTACATCTATAATATCATTGAGTGGTTTTCAATGATTACATGTATGGTGGTTTCAAATCCTCTAATCATGTACTTTAAACTTTCAAAGGGACAAGCACCAAGATTGGAAGATGAGGTGATATATATATGGATAAATTTATATTTTTTCAGCATTAATAATTTTAATGTATGTTATAGTATTCAATTTTCCAATTTATTGGGATTCATCGTCTAGTACATGGTAAATATTAGGAAGGAATACTAGTATTCTTTCAAATAGATCATCCAGTATCTCTAATAAACAAAAAATACATCCTTATTCTTCAAGTTTTCTGAACCTTTTCAAGGGTATGTTGATGATGACTTTATAGGATATTATATTACTCTAAAGAGTACAAAAAAATACATGTTTATATTATAAGGGACGACAATTACATGTATTCTAAGTTTGAAGCCATTGGTTTCACTCTCTTTCATGAAAGCGGAATATATGACAGTAATGGTAGTAGTGAAGGATTTTCATTGGTTGAGGCATATTTTGGAAGAACATGTAATGGTATATGGAATTGGTAAACTCTACTATGATATTCATAATGTAATTCAATTGTAAAAAAATACAGTATTTCATTCAAGGACTAAACATATCAACTTAAAATATCACTAAATTCTGATGTTTCTGGAGTATAGAGAGTTAGTGTTTTGGAAGATAGTTGGGAAGTAAAATCCCGTGGATATTTACACTAAGGTCTTATTCTAGGAAATATTTAGGCAACACTCTGCCTTATTAAAGCTGGGGTGATCAAAAGTTAGTAGTGATAATTGTGTAGTGTGGAAGGAGAGTAGGTGTTCGAACTTGCCTAAGTATTTGAGGTTTCCAAATTTTCTTTGAAATAGTATTAAAGAGGGAGGTTTTTAGGATTATGGAGATATTTTCATTTTCCATTAGATTAAACTGATAATAGAGGAGACCTAAATATAATAAATCATTGGATGTGTGGCTAGCAGTAGTGTAACTCTTGTCCGTAGAAGTTTGGTCTGAAGTTGGTTAACTATTGATGTATGTGTGTGGTCATATCAGTTCAACAAAAAGGGTATCTATAGAAAAATCAATTAAAAATGGGTTCTATTTATTAAATAAGAAAAAAATGTTCAGAATGAGGTATCTTACATAATATTGGTTGTTATCTTAGCTCAATGTAATTTCCCCCAAGAAAGTGGTAGGTTTGTGTTACCGAATGATCGGTTGGATTTTTCTATAAAAGAGTGGTGGTACTATCTGCACAGTGTATATGATTTCATTGAAATAATTGAGTTTATTTATCTAAGTGAAAGTAACATCATATTGATTTTAAACTCTTCTTTCTTTTATAGAAGTAATAATAAACATTTATCAGTGTTCTCTGGTGGACATATTATGTAATTTCCAAACCATGAAAAATAAAAGTTTCCTTTTACTTTTTTATTTTTTTAATTAGTTTCTTTGTATGATAGTATGTGTGCGTGAAAAGTTTTAAGGTCTTATATTGGATATTTAAGGAGATATAAAGCTACCTATGTTCTAGTTGACTAATCTCAGTGGAGAAGTGTTCTGTTGTGTGTGACTTCTGAAGGTTTACATTCTGGTGGATTTGTGTATCTTGGTTTTGGTGAAGTTAATTTCTAATGAACTCAAGGTTTTGTATTTTTATCCCCAATAGATTTCAATTTAACTAGATAGTGTTGAACTATTTTAAAATTGTACCAAAATGATCTTGAGAATTAAATAGACCCTATTGAGGTGTGGTTACAAATTCAGTATAGGGTGTGCCAAAATGGAATGGGTTTGTTCCACTTTATGTGAATTTTTCACATATGATAGCTCATTAGTATAGGGGTGGTAATTTTTATGTTTGTCGTACCAAATAGAATGGGGGTCATGAAAATGTATGAATCCAAGAATATATCTTATGTTTTGTATTTGGAAAGGGTTGATGTATAGAAATATTATGTGTAGTGAATTCCTGATACTAATTGGCTAGATAAAAGGTTATGGATTTTTTTTACACTCTGGATATGAATAATGTGAGTTATGTGTGGAGTTAATCCTTAGGATCTAATGGTGGCGGACCTAGGTGGGAGCATAGTATATTAATGTGATATGATTTAATTCCCTTGGAAATTTGTATGTGTAGTAGACTATGCAGGAGGATAAAAGGATGGTGGGGGTATAAATCCATTCTTATGATATATGATAGTTATGTGGAGGTCATGACTAGTTATGTGACAATATAGCGACCCTAATTTTCTTACATAACTATTACATAATTTTAAAGATAAACAACAAAATATGGTTACAAAACCAAGATCCAAAGGTTTAGTGTCTTGCAAAAATTAGGCAGATATATAACTTACACAATAACAAAACATAAAAAATTATTTAAATCTACTCCTTTATCCTATTAAATCTCACATTCTTCTTAGTAAAAATAGTCACCTGAGGATATACATTAAAGATAATAAGTGAGCTAAAATCCCAGTAAGAGGATGAATAAGGGGCATGAATCAATAAATCATGAGTGAGCATAATCATCATCATCATAAAATAATCATAGGATCTTCCTTAACATCATGAGGTAAACATTGGATAAAGGCAAGGAATGTGGCAATGTATAAAAATGAAACAACATGCCTTAGTGGCCAAATACCACACATATTTGTGAACAAAGTTAGAATCATGTTCATGCATAACATGTGTTCATAATAAAAACATCATCATTTTTGAAAAAATATTGCATCATGTTCATGAATAATACACATTTTATCATGAGATACATTAGAAAATACATTGAAGGGCTATATAATTCCAGGCCTACCCCTCATATCATAACATTTACATAATCATACATTCCACATAAAACATATATCAATCAAAGTCATAAAGTAACCCATATAAAGGAATGTGTTTAATAAGGATTTCATAAATCATGATTTCATGAATAAAATTGGTGTTCCTAAATGGAAAAGGAAAAATAACATATTTGGTATAAGAATCATAATTTTTGAGTGAAGAAGAAATAACTCAAGAGGACAAAGATGTGTTTGAAAAGAAAAGTTATTTTGGAAAATCATTATATTTACCATAAAATAGGATTGGAAACATGTATATCCCAAAAAAATAAAAGAGAATAACAATGAAATTATATTTAATTATCATTAAAGTATATCCATACGGAAATTTGGCATGAAAGAGAAATAACACAAAGAAAGGGAGTTAGGTTCGAGAGTCTTCTTACCTAATTTCTGTAAGTGTTATGCACTTGAACTTAATATCCTGAATAATCAAATTATATTCACTAATTAATAAATCCAAAACCTATTATTCATTTATTTTATTAATTATAATTTTACTAAGTTCATTTATGGCCATTTATATGAGTTATAGAGTTCAATTTCATCATTTTGGGAGTGTTCGTTTTCACGGTTTCATGGTCAATTTAATTATATATAATTATAGAAGTTCATTTAAAATGTAAATAATTATATAGAAGTGAAATTATGTGTTATAAATAAAATTAAAAAGTTTTAAATGGTATCATATATCATTTTTTTATGGTATGAGGATGATTAATTTGATAAAACATTAATGATAAATTTTTAGTTTATTTTGATTGTTTTTCCATCCATCACAAAATAATTTTATTTTATTAATTATTATATTCATAAATTAGTTCCAAAAAATTAAAAAGGTATAAAATAAATATTAAATAAATAACCATGATAATGGTTTTATGACCATCCTTGAAGGTTGTGGTGGAAAATGAAAACTCATCGTCCATGAAGGTGGTGAATCGACACATCACGGATGATGTTTTCATTTTTCAAATAAATGGATAACAGAAGATATTTGATGATGGATACTATATTAACATAATAATATTTCAGTATATATAGAATAATATATTTATCATTCCACTTTGGATAGGGTTTGTGAGGAGATTATAAGAAAAGAAAATAAATTAAAAGAGAGGGATTGAGGATTTTACCTCTTGAATGTTGTCTCCTTGAGAACCTCCTTATGTCACTTGGTTTATGTATTTTGTTGAGACCATCATCCCTTGGATGTGGGAAGATAATTTGGGAGGGAATTGGGAAAAATTAAAACATCCTACAAGGATTATAAGGTGTGAGGATAAGTGGTGGTGAGGGGTGGTATTTATTGGGGAGAAGAGAGGTATTTTTTTATTATTTTATTAATTAGTTTATTATTTTATATCAATAATATCAATAGTGCTGATTAAAATGACTAAATATAGTAAATAGATAAATGTATTTCAAGGTAATTGAGCTTACATCATCCATACATCAACAATAACTCAAAAAAACATGTATTTAGCTTATATCGTAAATTATTGTATTTCACTATTCACAAAAAAAATCAACTATTTTAGAAAAATCCCAAAAAATCACCCTAACTATTTTTTGACTTGTAGAATTCAAAAATGGGATCCATTTTATGAAAATAATTTTCTAAATATGATAAATTTTATTTTTAATTAAAATCATCATTTATTCATAAAATAATGATTTTAATATAATAACCGATTTTATGACACTTTGAAAAATTAATTAAGGCCTAGAAAAATTATCTTATAATTACAATACAACAAAATATTAATTTATGAATCTATTTTATGAAAATAAATATTCTTTTAAATAATTATATTAATTTTAAAATTTTAAATAAACATTTACATTTCACAAAAATACAAAACACATAATTTATCATTTTTAAAACATTTATTTACTTATACTATGATATAATTATATCATATTTTCATTTATAAGATGCCTAAATTTTATTAATACTTTCAAAGGTAGGTTACTATTCTATTGGCCTAATTACCATTCCCAATGGTCATATTTTTATTCCAATAGTTAGGTGACCATTCCATCAATATAGGTTCCTTAATTTTTATTAATACCACTTATTTCATTCTTTATTTATGAGAATAAAGTTTTTATTGAGTTATCTATGTGATGTATGTGTTTTATACTGTGTGACACAATTTATAGTAGGTTAAATTCCATTGATAAAAGTTTGGGTCCTTACAGACAATCTATTATAGTTATGTTGTTATGATTATGAGGATAATATAGAGGACATTGGTGATTATTCAATGGATATTATGTTCTTCCATGGAGAGTTCATTTCAGGCTGGTGGCCTTCATTTGGAAACCGTAGGTGCTGAGCCTCCATAGCGAAGATGGCATCCTTTGTGTTGATCCCCCCCCCCCAGCGGAGGAGGGATCCCCGTCGGCTCGTAAGGGTGAGGGGTCACATTTTTTACCCTTCTCAGACCTAGATTTACTCCCTCCTTTCCTGAGAATGTTTCTCTACCCTAAAGTGCCGGACCTAGTCGATGGATATCCAAATCTTCAGTTGTTGCCTTCAAAGTTCACAGCAACCATAGCACTACCGAACCTCACTTTGATTGTGCGGTTTAGTTAAAGGAATCCATTAGTGGACTCTTTTGATAGGTTCATCTTTAATTCTTGGAATTTACAGGAGAGGGTGACAGTCGGTTTGCTTGATAGACTCTACATAATGATTCGGTTCGCTTTGGAGGAGGATCTCATCCATGGTTGGTCGAGTTCCCCCTGCAGCTTCGATGTCCATCGGTTCATTCTGTCTTGGTGGACCTTAGATTTCCATATGAATTGGGATTCTACAACTGCTACAGTTTTGGTGAGCTTCCCCCATTTTCCCCTACCTTTTCAAAATCCATATATCCTTAGGATGCTGGGGAACCTCATTGGTAGATATCTCTACTCGGATATTTGTACCAATTCAGTTTTTCATCTGATCAAACCATGGATATAAGTTGAAATTGATGTGTCTAGGATGCCTTTTGAATACATTTGGGTCACTATTGGTGAATAATATAGGTGCAAGTAAAGGGTTTTGCACAAAAACTGGTTAGACTTCTTTTCAAATTGAAATCGGTTGGGTCATGCTACGGGTTACTGTCGTTGGGGTGTTCACCGCTCTAGAAGGAAGTTGGGTAGAGTCAATATAAATAATATAGATGTTTAGGGTGAAGATGGTAAGTTGAAGCAAAGGGAGTTGGGTTTGGAAGGCAGTGACCAGGGTGACAATGAATGCAATGTGAGATCAGGGTTAGGTGTGCACTAGGCATCAGGGACTATGGAGGGGAAGCGGCAGGACAGAATGATGTCCAGCATTCCTCTAAAGGGCGCCTCGAGGGCTACTTTGGGGAAGAAGATTGTGGGGCCTGTGTGGAATTTGAAGGTCTTTGATGTGTTCAGCAGGCTGATTCAATACTTGGTAGGCCCCTCAAATTCCAATGGGTTGATGCCTTTGCGCGGTGTGGGGGTGAGTGGTGGTTCAGCTCAGATTCAAGTGGCAACCCATTCGAAGGGGGTTGCAATGGTCATGGAAAGTGATTTGGGAATCGATGTAAATGTGGCAGCAACAGTCATGGAGTGGGATTTGGTCATTGAGGAGAATGTGGTTGCGGCTCCCAATGGAGAGGTGATGTTTCTGGGTGACCCTAATATGGGAAGGTAGAGTCCTAATAGGGGTGTGATCCGCCTATCTAGTGAGGGGAGGCAGGGTGGCTTGGACTTGATAACTCAGAGTCCTCTACAGCTGAGCAATATCTTCAAAGGGCTAGCAGAGGTGGTAGGGAACCTTGATTCTTACAATTATTTGGATGCTAATGATACCTATCTAAATTAACCCCTTGAGGAGGCTACTAGTCATTCAGTAGGTGAGGAAGTTAGGCGGAGAAGCTATAAGGGTAATAGGAGGAGAATTATGAAGTGTTATTCCTATCTACCACCTCCTTTGGAGACTTGGTTTGCCAAAAATACCAATGGTAGGAAGTCAGATACAATGGATATGGGTAACTAGGTCCTGGAATTATTGTTGAGTTCCAATTAAGAGGTGGTTGAGTAGGTCTTTCCTCTTAATGCGATTGAATAGGAGGTAGCAAAGATGATGGGTGGGTTCATAAGGGTGATGTTGACCGAGGAACAATACTCCTGGATTAACAAGTTTGATCTTATCCGTGTTGGGGGATTCAATAAAGGGAGGATCAACCTTGAAGAGTACATAGATTCATGGGGTAAAATGGCTTTTGAATTTGAAAATATGATGGTGAGTGAGCCTAGACTTCAGGTAAATTCTATTTCCTAGAAATTGTGTGGGGAATTGGCCTCTGGTAAGCTCCAATTACTTTTTAATAATTCTGGTTAATGTGCTGGAGGTTATCAAGTGGTTTGAGTACTCTTTCCATGGGTCTACTTCAGATGGGGTTCATAGAATCTAGCCTCCACTGGTGCATACCATTTAGACATGGTTGTCTGAGAGGGTATGGATATTCCATTGGTTCTATGCCCGTGCATTTTTAACGGGACTGCTTGTCGGGTGGTCATGCATTGGTGAAGGTTCTCCGTTGTGATGTATTGCTGGGGAGGGGTAGGACCTTTTGTTTTCTCTTAGTTTTTGTTATGTTGTCTCTGTTGTAGTTCTGGTTACTAGGGTTTCTCACTTTTTCCAAAAAAGTGATTTGATAATAAAAAAATATTTTTCACTCAGTCAGGGAGGATATGTGACGTATTGATGATGATGTGTGTTAAGTAGGGGAGAGTACCTAAGGGTGGACACCTCATAATGTAGTAGGATTCCTAAAGGTTGGAAAGCTACCCAACTGATTCAGGTTATGATGGAGAGAATTCTTGAGGGTGGATGCTCATAAACTATTTAGAGCCCTTGTGGGTGGACAATGACACAACCAATGGATTGATATATTTTAGTGATGATGATATAGGTTATGGCGGGAAAATTCTTTGAGGGTGGACACCCAAAAACCAATGAGATTCCCTACTCATAGAAAAAATCCCATCAAATAGATGTATATGATATCTCATAGAGTACTTGTGGGTGGATAGATACTTGTTGATGGACATATTGTTAGCAAGTTCCATGCAGGTTGATTGATACCGCCAAGATGTGATGAGATTATTTCGAGTTCCCTAAGGATATATATCTACTCAATGATTTTTATTTTGATGTGGATATTCAAGGGGTTCTATATAGGTGGATAAGTACTTGGTAGTAGTTTTATATTGATGAGGTTTCAGTGGGTGGATAGTGATTTTAGAATATTTCAGTTAAGTTCCTATAATTGGAAAACTTATTGGTCATCGATAAGTAGTTTTAGAAGTTTCTTGATAATTTACAAATGATGAGTTGAAGTGTATACATAAGATTATAGATGAAGGAGAATATATATTTAAAATAATTAAGTACTGAGAAGTCATATGCTACCATAAGATAAGTTACAGATTCAAACTATTGTGTATGTAAAATTTGAAGTACTAAGAAGAAAAATTATTAAAAATACATGTTGATAGGTGATTTAAAGTGATTAGAGATTCAATGAAAAAATTTGCATAAGTTTTGATCTTACTTAGAAAAGTTATGGAATTCTGAGTTGGATGAAATATTTGAAAAAGGCATAAAAAATATTCCTCAAAATAAGATATTGGAAAAGTGTTGGAGCTCATTGTGATACATAAGATTATTAGGGTGATACATAAGAAGTACTTTGAGCTAGATATGAATATTTTTCAATGTTCATGGGAGTTCATTATGATGAGTAACATATTTTATATGGTATGTAATATTTTATGATTGATGTGTAATATATCCTAATGTATACAAAAGATATGTATTGAAGAGAATATTGAAATGATATAAAGTAAATATCTTATATTTATATGTAATAGTTCATAGATCAAATGTAATATTAATTAGAAGGGAAAATTATATTTGACAAAGTACTCAATACATAAAGTTATTCTTGAATCTACACTATTTATGTAAGAGTCACTCTAAAGAATGCATAAGAGTTGATGGAGAGGTATCTGCGAAAAATGAAATATGTAAGGGTTTACCTCCTTAAAAAGATGATATGTAGGGGTTGACTTATAGAAAAATAAATATTCAAGGGTTTCCCATACCTTGAAGATTAGAATTTGGAAAATTATTGAGTCACGCTATGATATATCAAGGTAATTTTCTTGATATGCAAAGATTATTAAAATGATATGTAAGGGTACGCAGAGGGCACAAGATTTAACCAAGTACCAAAGCTGTATCATGAAACATAAGGGTGACTCCAAATTTACAGTGCATACGTAATAGTTAACAGGTGGATATGCAAGGTTGAACTGAAGTTTTAAAGGACTCGTAAAGTGTGTCAAGCTAATACATAAGGGTAAACCGGCCTTCCCATAAGATATGTAAAAGCAATAAATCCTAATGTATGGGTTAACAGTTTTATAAAAATTTGATATTTATATAGATTATAGTTAGATGATGTTATACTATTCTTCAAGTATTAAATATCACTATTCCAATGATTAATTCACGATTCAAACTGAGTCATAAGGAGGATTTAATGGGAATAAATTGGTAGGATCACTATTTAATTATTCTAGGATTTTCAGTTATAAAAATTTGAAAATCATTTATTGTGATCAAAGCTGAAGCAATTACTATAATAATTATTTTTAAAAAATTAAATGTGAAGATGGGTATTTTTGGAATATCACTTGAGATAAGTTGTTAGAAGAATAAGAATATTTTTAATTCATATGGAGCAGGCCCATATGATTTTGTTGAAAAATTGAATGAGAATATTGAGAAGATCATGATGTTGATTATCATGGAATTACTATATAAAAAATATAGAAATTATATTCACATGATTTTATGAATATAATAAAGAAGAATTATAAGTATAGTTTTTTAGTGTGGGTGAACAACCAATACTGTATTTTGGTGTTGATCTTGTATATTTAAAAGAATAAAATATTGAGAGAGAAGAACCTAATACTGTATTTTGCTACTAATTATGTGTATTGAAGAACTAAAGAATGAGGAAGATGATTTGGTTGTGTAGCTTCATAATCTATTATCATTGAAGAATAAGAAAGATCAATTAAAAGCAAGATCAAATTTTTACCCTATAACATCCCTACATTGTATAAGATGAATAAGAAGAAGGAAGAATGTGAGTTGAGTACGGATGAAATTGATGATGCCTATTCTTGATTTGTATATAGAGGCTCTTGAAGAAGAAGAAGAAGAAGAAAATATTGTGTGAGAAACAACAGTAATCCCAATTCTAAAAATGGTTCAAATGTTAGGATTCTTAATACAATAAGATTGATGTGCATACTATAGTATAATAAGATAGATTAGAAGTTAAATAATTACTGTTAAGGATGAAGATATTACCATTGTGATGTGATGACATTCAGAGTAGAGAATAAGATCTTATTCAGTAATTTTTTGGGATTATTGTTTAATATTAGAGGTATATAGTATAATCGAAGTTAACCTGATTGAGATACTTCCTACTATTAGGAGATTTTAATTTTCCTAAAGATGTGGATATTGAACCTACCTTAATGTTTCCTTTGAATTAAAATAATCAATGTAGGTGTTGAGTTAACAATGATACCTTCTCACCCCTTGTAATCACTTTTCTACACTATTAGAAAATCTATGGCTCATACTTGACCTGATAACAGTAAAGAGTGGATACCCATATTGAGATCAAACCTTGTAAAAATAGAATGTGCTATTGTATATTTTTTATTTAATGATTTTCATGTGGTGGTGTATGTTAGGAATGAATTAGTAGATCCATACAACTTTATCAAGATGGATGTTAGAATATTAATAAGGGAAATTAAAAATATATTATAATTTGATAAAAACGGTCACATTAATTCACTCCCCCCCCAAGCGAATGCATGATCTACTAGGCACTTCAGATACAATATAAGTGATATCATAAGCTATGATAGAACCCAGGTTACTTGAAAACAATGCTTCAAATCATAATTGTGATATAGGTGATACCGTCAATTATGATTCTCCCAAACATAGATTATTATAATCACTAATTCCAATAAAAACTTATAATTGATAATACCCATACCTATTGTAAAATACGACTTAAGATAAAAATGATAAAATTTAGTATTTTGAATAAAAATTCATATATTATATAAGATTTTTATAAAGTTATGTGTTAGGAATTGTAAATAGGATATTTTTATGCCTAAATAAAATATAAAATGTTCATATTTATATCTCATGTTTGGAAAACTAATTAAATGTTTATTTATTTGTTTATTAATTTTAAATATTCATTTATATAAATTTTTTATATAATTTGAATATTGTGAATGGATTAATAGATAAGTTGATAGTTGTAGATTGTTAAGAATGTATAGAGGAATAAAACATGAGAGAATAAATATTACATGATATGTAATTGTTAATTATCAATAACTTTTTAAATTATATGGCATAACTTATATTTAAGATATAAATGGTTTATATGAAAATTATAAGGTAATTTATAAAATGTTTATAAATTTCAAAATAAGGATTAAATATAAAAGTATTTATATTTGAAATTATAAATTGTTCATAATTACTTAATTTTAATTGCTAAAATTAAGGCCTTATCTAGGAAATTATTTAAACCATGTCAAAATGAGTTTTGAAGATTGATTTGATCAAGGTTTAAATAATATTAAATGTATTCTATTTAGATTTTTTAAATTGTTTACATAATAGAAATTGGGTTATAAAATGTTTATAATTCATTAATATCATATATTTAAATTAAATTCCATATAATGGATAATACGAAAGATTTGATTATAGGAAATGAATATAAATTATTTATATTCAAAAATATAGAATGTCTATGATGAGTAGATAAATTATAAAGTGTTTTTTTTTAACTTTATTTAATAATTATTCATAAATTTTTATCTTAGTTTTACATTTATGAATTATTTTTTTATTAGAGTTTATTCCATGATTTATTCATATATAAAATCACTATATTTTGAATTTTGATGTGTGTGTTAATTTGAAGGTGTTTAAATTTATTCTATGTCATCATACATACATCTAAGGATTTATATGTTGGGTATTATAATTAATCTAGTTTTCATATACATTTACTTTGGTTTGTAATTAAAGTTATTATCTTAAATTTACTTGTTAAAAATATTTTATACATATTAGGTGTTAGAGTTATGATGAATTGGAATCTCTCTTGAGTAAATTATCTCTAGGTAGAGAGATTTTTGTCTAGAATTCCCACTGTCTCGAAGGCTTATGATTTTTTCTATAAATATGGGGGTTGCCTATTGTGGAACTAGTCTTACTCTTGTGGGTATTGAAAATATCATATAATTCAACAACTTTACATTAAAATTTCAAGTACCTTATGCATAGTATGTTTTTTTATATGTGTAAATATGTTTGTCTTCTATTTTTGGGTGAGTAACACAAACTATGTGTTATGTAAAGAGTTACACACCAATATGGTTTGAACATATTATTTTGGTGGAAGGAATATGATTATAAACTAAATAATTAGAATAATTCATACATGTAAAATGAATAACATGATATAAGTTGGTGAGATTAAATTCCCATTCAAATTACTAAGTTTTAGATTCATTAAAAAGAAGAACTTGTCAAGTCTTTGATCATACTACCAAGTAGGTTAACGAAAAAGTGTGGTGCCCCTAAATTATATTTATTAAGAAAGGAAAGTTATGAGGTTACCCTAGGAGTTGTATTCTTCAGTCTTGTCATTTTCTTTAGGTTATACTTAGCAGGGAGACACTAATAGTTAGTATACCAAAGTAATAGAGTTGGGTTTATCCATAAGATGGATTTGATAAAGTTTTATCCACTCAATTATCCAAGAGTCATGCATGATATTATTATGAAGATTTCCAACCTAAATACATAAGAGGTGAGGTTCATGCCAAATCAGGGTTATTTTTTAGTGAAATATGGATTTTATCACACTAATGTATATGTGGATTTAAAAGGGGTCATCATTTTAGTAGAAAAAAATTAATAAATATATATATTAAATGTTATTAAAACTTGACAATCATATGATAAAATCTATTTTTATATATAAATAACATCATTATCATCAAACTTAACTTTAACATTAACTCTGGAAAAGGAGAATCTTAATCTAAGAAAATCCTGAGACTAGAAACTTAAGAAAAGTTCCTAAGAAAATTTCTATGTATTGGGTTAAACCCTTCCTGATTAATCAATGGTTAAATAAGTTCAAAAAAATGAATCTAGATGATTTTGAGAAGTATGAATAGATTCTCCTAAGGTTCCAAAGAAATTAGATAAAAAATGGCCTATGGAACTTTAGTCTCTACTCATATACTCAATATGATTGTGTGTGAAAATGAATTTTTGAGAATGAAGATATCCTCTTAGGCTTGTTCTGGTAAAGTAATTTATTTTGTTTTCATCAATGTAAATTCTCTAAAAATGTGAATTTGTTTAGGAAATTTTTACCCTATTTTTTAAAAACTTTGAGAATAGATGAAATAGGCATATTATTTGTAAGTTCAAGTGTTTTTTAGGAAGTACAAGTGGGTAAAATTTCAAACTAAAAGAAGAAAAGTTAGTTATTGTGCTCATGATGTTTCTTAAAGTATCCAGTCAAGGTCATTGAAACCTAGAGTTGTTAGGAATAAGTAATGTTTTCATATGGTGTAATTGTCCAAAAATACCTAAAGGGTTTTGTGTAACTCCATGGAATGTCCATGTCAGGTATCAATGTTATAGAAATTAATTCTTTAATTTTTAATGGTGTATAATAAAAAATGTATACTTTAGAAATATTGTAAATATAAAAGAGTTCAAAATCAAGGTAAGTATCGATATATCTTATAGTTTGGATTAAAGTGATTAAGTAAAGACTTTATACATAAAATATTTTATTGAAAAGGAATATATCAATCTTGTATAGATGTTTGTATTCATCTAATTCCACTTATATGATAAGAGAATTTGTTTATTAACAAGGTTTTCTTATGAAAAATGTGAGATAATGGATTATATATAAATGGTTTATGATTCATCAGCTTCTATAACAAGTTTTGAGAAGAGGATAAGGGCAAAAAAATTATCCAAGATAAAAAAAAATTATCCAAATGTTTGTTAAAATATGCGGATTAGATATTACACCACCATCGACTGAATATTTTAAATAATAAAGCCTTCTTAAAATAAAATTATCCAAATACATGGAATACTATATATAATATGGATATAATAGTCTGTTTTCTAAATATTCACACTTAAGGTAATAAGTGTTATTTCTTAACACAAAATAGGTTTTGTATATTATCATGATATTATGAAGAGAATATAGTGTTTACGAGAATAATGAGATTATATTTGGACTTGGATAAGTTTAAGGTTAACAAATAAAATATTATGCCAATAAAAAACCAAAGTGAATTTCACTTAATATCCTAAAGATTTTAGGGTATGTCAATAACAAGAAATGTAAAGAGTTGCATCTATTTACCATAACAAAATTAATATCATTATATATTAAATGAATTTAGGATGTGTTAGTAAAGTTATAACATAAATAGTTACATTAGTTACCAAATTATTTCAAGAAAAAAAATTGATAAAAATGGTTCAAAAGATGATGATGATAAACTTAAAAAGAGTTTTAAGTAAAAAACATAAGTTATTGACATCAAAACATTTGATGTCGTCAAGTTAAAAAGTTTGAATATGTTTTAGGAGTTGAAAATTAGGAATATAACTCTTAAATATCTCCATTATTCGTACTTTCTTACTTTATAGATTTTATACACTAAAGTGTTTAGTGGGAGGGTTTTATCATGGGGTCGCATAAAGATGTAGAAGGAATTATATAAAGATGTAATGATTTTAACAACACTCTAAAAGTGCAGCAAACAAAAGGATGATTAGGCAGTCTATTATATATAATATGATAGATATACACTTATATATGGTTTTGATAAGATTATTAAAAGTGATTTAAGAATATAAAATGTATCATGTTACAAAAAAGTAAATCCCAACTTTATAATTTGTTCATGTTATATACATATATTTTATGTAGTGAAATGATAATTATACCTTTAAAATGTGACTTTGAGTTATCCCCAATCAATGATCATTATGGAGTATGATGGTTATAATGATATGTTAAGGTTAGTGTGATTATAATCTCATGTTATTTACATCTATGTGGGGAAAGGGGATGCATTATAAATAAAATCACGCAACACACAAATATAGGGAAGTACTCAGCGAGGATTGAACTCGAGACCTCAGTGAGACCCACAAGGGTAGCTACCACTGAGCTACACCCTGAGTAGAATCTTATAATCAAAAAAAATATTTGTATACAATATACAAAGAATAAATTCATGATGTAATAAGTTGATACTTAATATAAATATTGGTCCAATAAAGTATATCATACAGTCATTGGTATACATTGGGGTGTATGCTTATTATGAATCTCCATTACCTAAGGTTAGCGAGACACCTAGAATGATAACCTTCATGATTTTATACCTTTATTACACAAGTAATGTGGAATAGCTAATCAAGGGGTGGTTAGGTATGTTTTTTATCATGTTGTCAGTTGGAGCTCAACCAAGATGATATTTTTCCACTTTCCTGATGAGTAAAAACATCTAGTCCCTAGATCAAATTATATTGAGGAAATTAATGGTCATGTTTAATTTAATGACATGTTCTCAACTACTTGGATGGATGGAATGTGATGTATTCATTCATACTAGTCAGTCTATTTCATAGAATCATGAATGTATGAGATGGCCTATACTAGATTGACATGTTTCATGTCTAGTTGTCACCCGATGTCATGGAAAAAGGTATTATACAGGTATAAATATGATGTATATGATACTTATTGTGCTCTAAATGTTCATATGGATATATGAGTGTGTTTGATTGATACCACACCAAACCCCTTTTTGTATTGAGTATCACTGATGTTTTGTTAGAGGTTACTCTTTTCTTACATCTACAAAGGTCACTAGGGTCACATAGTGTAGCCTTAGGATAAGGATTAAATTTTGGAGAAAGTGTTTTTTCCTAAATGAATAGATCTTGATAAATAGTATAAAAAATATTTTGGATGGATTTACAACCAGTTGTAAATTTTTTCATAAAGTACTTATGAAATTTTTGTGTAAGTGGGAGATTGATAGAAATGCACTAAAATGGGTATATCTTATTGTATTATATACCTTAAGTCATAGCTTGTGATATAGCATGCATATTCCTATATAATAGCATATGATCCCTATATATTGTATTATATGATAGGTTAGTGATATGGGATATCAAGTACCTGGGTTTATGCCACATTTTCCTCACGGTTTCATTTGGTTATGAATAAATGGATTGATTCATTTATGGAATGAAAACTCAATTGAAATGTTCATATAATAATACTATCAAGAGGTGTGTGTTATGGGTAATACATGTTGGCTAGCATGTGATGATAATCGACCCTAGACTACCACTACTACAGATCTGACCTTTAACAGTGCTAAAAAATGGTTTTATCAGTGCTTAAAAATCACTAATAATGTGAGTGATGTTCAAAGATGATCTTTATCAGTGCTAGAAAAAAGCACGAATAAAGGATCTATTTAACATCACTAAAACAACACGGATAAAGGTACCCTTTATTGGGGCTTTTTTTAGCACTAATAAAAATTTTGAAAAAAAATATTTTTTCACGCACCACAACACCTCCCTTTCTCGCCACTTTCCACTCCCCAAACTGCCATCACACCCCCCCTCTAACCCTTGATAAGTGCTAGAATGGCTCCCCCAAATACTTTCTCAAGTTGGGACTTGATATTGTGACCTCCCATCGGCATTTCAATTCCCTTTACCACTTCATCAATCATGTTTTTTTATCTCTAAAAATATTTCTATTTATTTTTATATATTTAGAATTCTATGATATATATATATACGCACACTTATATTTATTTAAATACATTATATATTAATATTCATTTATATATATTAGAAGGTAAATATGTATACATATATTTTTATTAATACATATACATATGTATATATAAATATTATATATACATTTGTATAAGTATATTTATATTCATATATTTTTATAATGTATCAAAAATGGTTAGATATTATTTTTAATAAAATGAATAATATTTAATTTTATAATATTTATATAATTATTTTTAAATGAATATTTAAAATATTTTTATATATTGAGATATAAATTTTACACAAGACATATATATTTATATATCTATATATTTACATGTATATTTTTTTGAAGGAAAAGATAAATTACTAATCAAGGGAACCAGGATTGCAAAGCCAATCAGGGAACGAGTTCACCCAACAATGTTCACCCCAATGTTTCCCAAACCGAGCCAAACGATGGGCTTTCAAATTACCATATCTTTTGATGAAAGAAAATTTTCATATCTCAAATCCATCGGTCGGGGACCATATCTTCCTCAAGATGAGGCCATAAGGCTATGAATCCTCATCTTTTGCTGAGAGAGCATTCACCACTTCGAGGCAGTCGGATTCCACCAAAATCTTAGGAAAAAATTTTGAACGAGAAAAAAGAATCCCATGGAGGATGGCTGAGGCTTCTGCCACCATAGGGCTCCATGAGTTAGGCACTGCCCTACACTGAGCTTCCACAATCTGGCCAAAACTGTTATGAGCAATGAGCCCAATACTGACCCTTGAATTAGTAGAGATAGCAGCATTAGTATTAATCTTGAAGAAACCCTCATGGGGGGATACCAAAGAGGATTCATCCGTCGAGTGTGGGTTAAAGAAGGCTCGGCATCACTTTTCCCCCAGCTATTCATCCACTCCAAAGCTCTATCCACCCAAAGGTGACCAGGGGTCACCTTCATCTAGAAAATGCATTCATTCCGTCGAGTCCAAACCAACCAAGCAACTGTGAAAATCAGCCCAACCACTCTCAGTTCTAGAGAAGACACCCAAGAAGTAAGGTTTGGGATCAACCCCATTGAAGGATCAAAGAAAATAGCAAAATCTGGCCTCCACACCTTCCACACCCCTTCCACCTCCTTACAGGAAAGAATTGCATGCAGAGGGGATTCCACTTCCTGGAGGAACAAAGGACAAGTGTCGTCCTCCACCAAATGTCGCTGCACCAGAAAGTCACAGGTTGGAAGAACCCCAGCACAGACCTGCCACCAAAAAAATTCACCTTAGGGGGAACGTTGAGGGACCATAGGCACTTCCACTGATTATCGGTAAAGACCTGGGCCAAACCTTGAACCCTTGGTTTGTAACCCAAACGAACAGAATATCTCCCATGGGGTTCCCCAGTCCCGCAAATCTGATCAAGACCCATTCCTGGTGTGAGAGGGATACTCAGGATGAGCTAACGATACACCTAATTAAACTAGCAACAAAGCTTCTCCTGATCCCACTCCTCAAGAGAGTCATCGAACAGGTCACGTACCCTTGCATCTTCGAATCCAGGGACAACCGGTGAGGAAACACTATGATTGACGCCATCTTCCAGCCATAGATCATTACAAATGTTAATATTATATCCATCAGTGATTATTCACACATAGCCCAAATCAATGAGATATTTTTCTCCCCAAATTCTCCTCCGCATAAAACTCGGTTGTTGCCCCAGCTGGGCATGCAAGAAGTCAGAATAAGGGAAGTACTTAGCACGCATCACCTTTGAGAACAGGATATTTGGGTGAGAAATAAGGTTCCATCCTTGCTTCTCCAGAAGAGCCTCGTTAAACCATTTGAGATTTCGGAAGCTAAGGCCACCATGGAATTTTGAAACACACAGCTTCTCCCAAGACATCCAATGAGAATTATGTTTTCCCTCATGGGAGCCCCACCAAAAGTTGGCCAACTGGGAGTGGAGTTGGTCTACGAGAGATTCTGGGAATTTAAACAGCGACATAGAATAAGAAGGGATTGCTTGGGCCACTGAATTCATGAGAACTTCCTTTCCCGCCTTGTATATCTTACTAATAGACCAAAGACAAATTAGATTATCCACCCTATCCACAATCTCTCCTAAAACTTGTTTCTTCGACCTACCCACTAGGTTCGGGAGGCCAAGGTACTTAGGATGCTTATCAACCAGTAGAAACCCACACATTCTCTGCAAATCCTCTCTCTTAGCTTGTGGGATGCCTTTACTGAAGGATAACTCTGATTTTGAAGCATTAAGACGTTGCTCGGAGGACTTTTCATATAGATTGATGATATTCAGCACTGCACTGCATTCTTGCGGGGTAGCACGCGCGAAAAGGAGGCAATCATCTGCAAAGAAGAGACGAGAGATAGGGGGTCCATTTCTACATACCGTAGCACCATGGATAATTCCTTGATCCTCCACCTTCAGGATGAGATGAGAAAAGACATCTGCCACCAGAATGAAGAGGTAAGGTGACAGGGGGGTCCCCTTGTCTCAAGCCTCTTGATGGTTTAAAGCTCACTGAAGGGACCCCATTAATATTGATTCTGTGGGAGATAGACGTAACACAATTCATGACATTAGAGATCCATTTCGTCCCAAAACCCAACCTGGATAGAATAAGTTCGAGAAAAGGCCATTCAACTCTATCATAAGCTTTCATCATATCAAGTTTCATTGCCATAGTGCCACGCTTGGATGAGGAGTGAGTTTTCATAGAGTGGAACAATTCAAAGGCAATGGTATCATTATCTGTAATAGATCTCTTTGGAACAAAATCACTTTGGTTATCTGAGATAAGAAACAGGAGAAAAATCCTAAGTCTAGCCACCATGATTTTAAAGAAAATTTTGTAAATCACATTACACAGGCTGATTAGCCGAAACTCTGAGATTTTCTGAGGGCATTGGGATTTGGGGATAAAGGTGATAAGAGTTTCATTTAGGGATTCAAGAGAGGCTCTTAAATCCCACACATCCTTCATTAGGGCCACCACATCAGGCCCCACTATGTGCCAAAAGAGTTTAAATAATTGAGTATGAAACCCATCAGGCCTCGGTGCCTTGGTAGAGTGAATCAGATGCAGGGCCCCAAGCACTTCCTCCTTAGACAAATATCTTTCCAGGTACAGATTAATGTCTTCTGTGACCAATTTTGGGATGCAACCACTTAGGAATGGGGGAGTGAAAATACTTTCTACTGAGAAGAGGTTGCTAAAAAATTTCAGGATAATGGAGTGAATGTTTTTTATGTCATGCGCAACTCTTCCAGTTGGGTCCTCCAGATGAGAAATATGATTCTTACTTCTCCTTGCAGATGCTCGTTGGTGAAAAAATTTGATGTTCTGGTCACCATCTCTGATATGGGACTCTCGTTCCCAAATGAACCAAAAACACTCTTTCTCCCTCAGAGCTGCATTAACCTTCTTTTCTGCCACAGAGATGTTTATAAGGATAGAGTCACAACAAGGATAGGAGTGGAGTCGCTTTAATTGATTCTCTGCCTCCTTAACACGTCAGTCAAAGTTACCAAACCTAGAAGAGATCCACTTCTGAAGGTGAGCCGCAACCATGCGGAAGTTGGACATGATGCACTGATTTGATCCCTCCCACACCGCTTTAATCACCTTTTCATAGTCACTATCTTGGAGCCACAAACTTTCAAAGTGAAACGTTCGTTCAGGTCCCCTCCGTTGCCCTTGTGGGAATTTTGACAATAGGATTGGGCAGTGGTCAGAGGAGACTGGGGGCTGGTGGACGATAGAGAAGGCATTGAAAATAGAGTTCCACTCATCATTCCCAACAAATCTATCCAACCTTTCTGTCAGGTGGTTCTCCATGGACCTACCCTGATGCTAGGTAAACGGTGAGCCAGAATATCTGAGGTCATGAAGAGATTTCGAAACAAGAGACATCCTAAAATCATTCATCGCAGCACCACTCCTCACCTATCCCCCTTCTTTTTCATGGGGAGACAGGACCTCGTTAAAATCACCCCCCATCAACAGAGGTCCAGGGAGGGAGTCCCGCAGTCGCTTCAAAAGGGCCCATGATCTGTGTTTATCCTGCCAACTCGGCCACCCGTAGAACCCAACAAACAACCAAGAAGGAGCCACTGGGCCATAAACCTTCATATCAATGTGGTTACTTGAGTAATTAGAGATCTTGACCCCTAGGCCCTCCTTCCACAAGAGGAAAATTCCATCTGAGTGTCCCTGTCTTCCAATTGGTAAGAAGTTTTTGAACCCAATCTTTCAGCCCAAAAGTCTCGCATCCTTGCTATCCAACATAGTTTCGGATACAAAAACTATGTCAGGGCGAAATTTGGAACTCCAGTGATGGAGAACGCGAACCGTTCGGGGATTACCAAGCCCCCGACAGTTCCAGCATAAGATTTTCATTACCCTAGGTGGGGTTGGGCCACACCCGCTGCCGCCTCTAAATCTTTGACACCCCGCTCGTCATCTGCCACTTTCCACCTCTTTTTCAGGCTCTCAGTCATCTGAGATGCCTCCAAGCATCGTTTAGGGTCCCTGGGCTATGAACTGAGGGTATCCACACCCTTATCCTTGCTAATCATTCTTTTCCACGTTCGATATTTTAAATTACCTGTCAACGTGATCCTCATCCTGTCATCTACTGCCTGAGGGGTAGCACTAGGAGAAACATCATCTGAAGTGGGAACCGGGTCTGGTGGGTCGTTGCATAGTTGTTGTACCCATGAGCCTGGGTCTGGTGGTTCCTTTCAGTTTGGATGCAGCCTAGAAGATGGGGAGGCAATGACCTTAAAAATAGTTGTGGTGTTGCTTGGGGGGGCAGTCGGCCCCTCCCCCTGACTCATGTGTTGTTTTCTCGGCTCGACCGAGTTCTGTGGCTAGTCCAGGTTCCTTCCTTCCACCCGTTGAACCCCATGACTATCAGCAGAAATATTTGGCGGCCCAAGCATGATTATATTAGTGTGAGATGGTTTAGCCCGCTTATTAAGAGCCTTCGCTAGTTTGTTGCGGTCCTGTTGTTTTTCAACTTCGGAGATAAAATCTTCCCCATAGGTTTTTTCATGGAGCCAGGGACCGTATTTCAAAATAACATTTTCCTATCCATCCTCCTTCTTCACCTCACATGCCTTTTTTAAGTGTCTGAGGCACCCACAAAAGAAACAGAAAATATGAAGTTTTTCAAACTCAAAATAAATCCAGACGTCAGAGCCTTCTATTGTCAAGAACATGCCCCTCATAAGAGGATGTGCGACATCTATCGAAGCTCTAATTCTCACAAAAGGTCCCAAGTGAATTGGATCAGACCGGTCCCATTCCATAAATGACCCGATGCGTCCTCCAATCTCACGCATAACACGTTCTGTTCTATCATGAAAGGGGATTCCTTTAATTCGAATCCAGAAAGGTGAGCATGACAGATTAACTGACTGAAATTTTTTTTTGCCTTTAAGGTAATCCATGAGTATTATTTGGTATTTGAAGGACCATGGTCAACCTTTGAGGACTTTTAATTTATCACCTTCATTAAAGAATTCAAAGACTAGGATTCCTACTTCCACTTCCCTTATAGCAACTCCGTCCTCCAATCGCCAGATATTTTTCAGCGTATTTTTCAGCGCTCCCTGATTGAAAGTCCTTTTTGCTAGAAATTTTCCAACAATAAGCAAGGACAGTTGATGTGAGAGAAACTCATCTTCACTCTTTCGTGTAGAAATTACCAATTTTTCTTTATCACTTAAGGAGAGGTTCCGCCAGCGATTCATTAGGTCTGTATCCATTTAAGTGAAACTGAGAACTTCCCTCGTCACCCCAAAACCCTTCATCCTCTGCATGATCCAAATGGCACCCCGCACATGTACACTTTCTATGTGAAAAAACATTTAGTGATCAGTCCCTTTACGGGCAGTCCCTTCGCGAACCGAGCCTTCCGCGGACCGGGTCTTCGCGACCCGAGAAGTTCCTTCGCGAACCAAGTCTTCTGCGGACCCAATCCTTTGCAAGCCTCACCCTGCATGAGCCATTTCAATGCGAAAAAAATCCTTCATGAAAAAATCCTTCGCGACCAAATCCTTCACGATCTGACACCTACACGAGTCGACCCCTTCGCGATTCAACACAAAGCAGATCTTATCTGCAAAAAACCCCCCGTGCGGGCGACTCCTTCGTGAGCCAGACCCTTTACGAACAAACCTCCATGAGAAAATCCTTCATGGTCCACCTTCCAAAATCACACCTCTGCCCATCGTGGAGAAACCTTCACTAGGAACCACCTGTGGCATATGCGGACAGCCTTCGCGAGGGGTAAAACTCCGTAAGTTGTGGAGTCTGGAGACTCAACCAGGAAGAACCTCTGTCATCCAAGATAGCGCTAAAATATTCCAGGTCTGGGAAATAAGAGAACTAATGCCCCAAACATAGACCGAAACTGCACAAAACTCAAAGATTTTTGAGTTCAAGCAGCACCGGCGATGGAAATCCGACGGAAGATAGATCTCGCATGGAAGACCATGCCTTCGTGGAGAGAAGGGCGAAAGGGGGTTGGACTGGGGCGGAAAACCCCTGTATATTTATACATATTTACATGTAATTGTATATTTGGATATAAATTTTTTAAAATTTATTTTTAAATATTTACTCTAAATGCATTTATATACCAGATTTAATGATAATGATATATCTATAAAAATACATTTATATATGATGTATATACAGAATATTGATACATGTACACATACACACATATTTACACACACACATACACATTTTTATTTCTCACATACTAGTACAAATATTTATATCACTACTGGAAAATGGCCCTATACCCAAGATTTTGGGAAAACTCGTGGTTATAGGTATTGTATGGGAGCTTATACCCACAGTTTTAAAAAACTGTGGGTATAGGTTGTTTTTAAAGACCCATACCCACAGTGTTTTCTAAATTGTGGGTATAGAGTTGTTTTTCGAGACCTATACCCACAATTTTTGTAAAATCATGGGTATAGGGTTGTTTTTTGAGGACCTATACCCATGTTTTTTCAACACTATGGGTGTATATTTCTTGCATTATAGCGGGGGAGAAATTGCGAGACACAAAAAAAATCATGGGAACACCTATTCCCATGGTTTTCTACCTATAGATATAGTTTATATAAATATATATAAGTAAATATATATTTATATACCAATAAGATAAATAGGGTAGTGGTTAGGCACCAGAAGAGTAAAGGGGTGCTCCAGGGATCAAATCAGGTGGTCGCGTATTTTTTCAAAGCTATACCCACAGTTTTACAAACCGTGGGTATAGGTTAATGACATAGTGTAGTGGACCTACACCCACGGTTTCCAAAACTATGGGTATAGCTCGGGGATATATCGACGTCTCAGTTTCCCACGGTTTCTTAAAACCATGGGTATAAGGAAATTTTCTAGTAGTGTATATATGTATTCATTTACATATAATAGAATATTCATATAAATATATATTTATTTACTAACACACACATGTTTATATATAAACATTACTTGTATATGTATATATATGTTGGTTCTGGGTGTAGCGAATGTGTGTGATGGGTATTAACCAACTTTGGTTTTTGTCATGATTGATGATCAATTTGAGATTTACACGATGATAAACGTCATGATCAATATAATTGAATCAAAGAAAATAAATAAGGGATAAAACATCGAAACCAAGTGCATGATCATCACATATTATTTATAATTAATTTAATCAATTAAATAATTAACTTGTGAGAATTATTTCTTCATTGATAGATATGAAAATAGATCTATGTTGTACTTTTGTTTCATTGTAGGAATCAAGAGAATATTCCCTCTAGCAGTGATCCACATGTGTTCCACAAATCTCTGAATGTCATCATAGGAATCTTTGGGTGCTAGCATGGAAAATCTCATCACTTGCATCATTCTCCTTTGATCACCTTGAGAATATCTTCCAAATAATTCTCATTGATCTCTCTATAATCGAGATTGGTAGGTGGAGGAAAACCGCCCTCTGTTCTTGGGAGCTTTCTTGGAGAAGGGTGCTCTCTAGGGCTTTGAGAGAATTCTCCAAATTCATTGTGCGCAATAAAAAAATCAATTAACTCTCTCAAAAAATTATATAATAGGGTTTATGTATCACTAGGGTTAGAAATAAATATTTTCATGAGTACCCTTTAGTATTCATTAAATCTCTACAGAACCCTGTGTCTAAAATAATAATATTATTATTATTTATCGACATGTGCTAAACTCACGAATTAAAATTAAATATTATTTATTCAAATAATATTCAATATATATTATTTCTCACAAAACCTATAAAAATTGTCCATAATTTATCCATAATATTCATCGGGGCTTGAATAATGATTATTTATTTAATAAATAAATATCACTGCATTATTCACCAATAAATAAATAAATATTATATTCACTAAATTGAAAATAAATATTTATTAAATATTTGATCAAGAAAACATGGACAATTATTAAACCAAGTGAGAGAGTAATATTTATTCAACTTGTTAAATAATAAACAATAATATATTATTTAACTACTATTCTAGATACACTTAGTGTGTGACTCTTTAGGCCACTTTCTTAGTGGAATTTGGAAAAGTATCCTAGAGTCTAACGTTTGCATCTAGAAACATACTAATACACTCATAGAAAAATAAGTTAATGAAACAATGACATAATACCTCATACTGATGTTTACTATGTAACATAATATCTTTATCACAATATCTTTAATCAAGCAGGTTGCACGCTGGTTCCATCAACCTATGTGCTTGATGTATTTTATTTTACTTTTCAGAAATTGAAATTTCCTATAGAACACCATGGTCATGGATTTATTTAGGATATATCATTTTCATAAAAAGTCCTGAGATATCAACCTCTGTTAAATAATGGAAGGGAAAATCATTTCTCACATTATTAATTAATGCAATATTACTCAAGACGCACCCAACGTATCCTACCTCACCGTGAACATATAGTATCATCGTATTCATCAATAAATCAAAGTACATGACTTATAATACTAATTAATAATATTATTAAATTATAAGGATCAATAAAAACATTTGTAAATAGGAACACCCATGGACACATATAAAAGTGAATTTCCTACCAGCATGTCTCATCCTCATAATATTTTACACTAGATATTACCAAGGGAATACATTATGATAAGGCATCTCAAAGTTCTATGAGTCTCCACCCTTGATTGAATGTATCATTTTTGTCCCTAAAATGATGTTATCCTGCTATAGAACATATATTCATGAATACTATTATGGCACTTCTGGGTTCCCATCATAGTGGAGAAATTCTATGACCTTTTAGTGTGACAGCTACTCTTAGGACATTATCACATACTATGTTATGCAGAAGAACAATCATGATATGATAATAATTTTATTAATATTAAAAACTATTAATACATGTTATCATAAAGTACACAAAATTTGGTTCTAGGGAACCAACTCCAACAAACTCTCACTTATAATAGATCCAATTGCTAACTACCTTCATTATGCTAGCTCTCACATAATACTCATGCTTCTACTGATATACGCCTTTAATCAAGGGTTCTTATACATTCTCTTATATGGGAACTTTGCTTACTATAACTTTAAACCTTTAATAAAAATACCTCAAGAGGTGATACTTCTAGAGTATATGATTTTTCCATTGATGTGATCTTGGCTCTTTTGTAAGATCCAATGCTACATTATTATCACAATACGATTTGATAGGGACTTTACTTCTAGGTAACACATCAATATCCTAGAAAAAGTTTAATATCCAAACATCTTCGTTGGCTATATCAGAGGCCTCTATATACTCGAACTTCATTGTAGAATTGGAAATAAAAGGTTTCTTTGAACTCTTCCATATCATAGCTCCTTCGTTGAGATAGAAAACATATCATAACTGTGACTTCAGATCATTCTGATCTTTCTGAAAACTAGAATTAGTATAACCCCTGATGACCAACTTCGATTCTTCTCCATACACCAAGAACATATCCTTATTTCTTCTTAGATACTTGAGTATAGCCTTAATAGCAGACTGATTTTGTTCTTCTGAATATTCTTGATATCTACCTATTTTTCTCAATGCATAGGAAACATCAAGTCTAGTACATAACATGCCATACATGATTGATCCTATCACTGAAATGAATGGGATATTACTCCTTCTCTCTTTCTCCTGTAGTGTATGAGGACACATTTTCTTAGAAATATGTAAATCATGTGACACTGGAACAAATCCCCTTTGTATTGTTCCATACTAAATCTCTTTCATATATAGTTAATGTATGCACCTTAACTTAGTCCAATCAGCCTCTTGGATATATCACGAATGATCATGATCCTTAAAATATAGGTTTTTCACCTTAGTCCTTCATGGAGAAACACTTATTTAACCAGTCCTTAACAGACTATAATATTGGTATTCCATTTTCAATAAGTAATATATCATCAAAATATAGTACTAAGATAATGATTGAATTCTCAATAAACCTCTTGTAAACATGTGGATCACATCTATTCTTGATGAAATAAAATCCTTTTATAGATTCATCAAATCAAATGTTCCATGTCCTGGGTACTTAATTAAATCTATAAATGGATCTCTATAACTTTAAAATATTTTTGGCATCACCTTGAGTCAAAAAACATTCTAGTTGTGTCATATATTATGCCATTTCCAATAATTAATATGTCATCAACATGTAGTACTAAGACAATGACTGAATTCTCAATAAACCTCTTGTAAACACATGGCTCACATCCATTCTTGATTAAACCAGATTATTTTATAGATTCATAAAATCGAATGTTCCATGACCTAGGTACTTACTTCTATCCATAAATGGATCTCTATACCTTGAAAATATTTTCGGCATTGCCTGGAGTCACAAACCCTTATAGTCATGTCATATATACATCTTCCTGAAGGTTCCCATTAAGGAAAGTAGTTTTGATGTCCATCTACCAAATTTCATAGTCATGGTAAGCTACTATATAAAGTATAATTCTGATGTATTTAAAAAAGGAAAATAGTGAAAAGGTTTCATCATAGGCAATTCCTTGATGATTTTTAAATGCTTTAGCCATTATCCTTGATTTATAGGTATTTACTTTACCTTCCATGTCCATATTTCTCTTGAATAACCATTTTCACCCTATAGGATTTACATCAACTTGTGAATCAACCGAAACACAAACTTGGTTATGATATATAGAATCCATTTTATAATTCATGGCTTCTTTCCATCTTGTAGCTTATGAGATCTCTACTGCCTCTTTGTATGATAGAGGTCCATAATGTTCAACTAATAATGTGTCACTATATTCGATGACTAGAAAACCATATCTATCTGGTTCCATTACCTCTCTTGTGATCCTAAATAGTACATGTGTTTTAGGAACTACTTCTTCCACTGGGACCTATGGAATCTGTTCATGTACCAACTCTTGTATATCTGGAGCATAAACTTCATCGAATTCAATCTTTCTTCCACTATCCTTTTTGAGTATGTTCTCCCACTTAAGAAAGATTAATTTTCTATAAACAATCACTTTCTTATATGTGGGGTTATATAGGTAGTATCACTTTTTTTCCTTGGGATACCCTATAAAGAAACATTTTTTCCCTGGGGTTCTAGTTTGTTGCCTAAGTTGTCCTTAACAAATGCCTCACAAGCCCATACATGTGTCTATGAAAAAATGGGTTTTTTACACTCCATAACTCAAAGTAAATTCCATTTTCTAATTTAGTTGGTACTCGGTTTAATGTATATGTCGTAGTAATTTATATCCCAAAAAGGATAATGAATGATCTTCATGACATTTCATCGACCTCTCCATGTCTAAAAATGTATGGTTCATCCTTTCACTAACACCATTCCACTTCGGTGTGGAAGGTGGAGTGAGTTTATATAGAATCCCAAACTCCCGTAGAAAGTTGATAAACTCTTAGTTAAGATATTCACCATCTCGAACAGATCGAAGCTTCTTTATCTTCATTCCAAGTTGATTCTCTACTTCATTCTTTAATTTTTTGAATTTCTTAAAGGATTCATACTTATACCTCATCAAGTAGACATAACCATGTATACTCAAGTCATCAAAAAAAGTTATGAAGTAATAATACCCACATCTATCTTGTGCTGAAAATAGTTTGTACACATCAGTGTGTAACAATATTAGAATCTTTGTGGACCTTCCACTCTATCCTCTAAATGGTAGTTTGGTCATTTTTCCTGGTAAATAAGAAAAAAATATTCTATGTGGTTTTATCTCAGAATAGTCTAAATAACCATCTTGACAGAGTTTTGTGAAATGCTTCTCATTTACATGACTAAGACGGTGATTCCATAGCTAGGTGTAATATGAGTCGTGGGAACATGATTCATTATAAATTTTCAATACTTGGTTTTCATAATTTAAAACATAAAGACTGTTATTTAAATGTGGCATATCATAGTATATGTTTTCTTTATAAAAGAAACAACTTTTATTTCCAAAATTGAAAATAAAACCATATGTATCCATGCATTATATAGAAATTATGTTCTTGGTAACTTTTGGTCCATGATAAAAATCCTTTAAAACAAAAATCATTCACATTGTAAATGAATTGTGGTAGTCACCAATGGATAGAGTAGCCATCCTCGCACCATTGGTATCTCAAAAATCCACCTCTTCTCTATAAATATTTCAGAATATAGTCGGTTTCTATATTTAGATACAAATGTGAACACCAAAATATGTATCTAATATCCAATGTGTAGATATTGAAAGATTACACTAGACAAAAAATTCACCTTTAGATTCCCCTTTCTTATGGAACTAGTAGAATAAAGGATTTTAGTGACCACCAAAATCTGTTGCTAAAGGTCTATAGTGGCTGCCAAGAATCCACCAAATAGTAGACGCTTTAGGACCATCAATGTTGCCTATAGCGTACTTCATTTAGAGGATGTTATAGAAGAGATTTACATGTTCTATTTTAGGACCAAGATGATAATGAAGGTTTTTTGTATTCAAGTGTTATCTTTTGTTTTCAAGGTAAGTTTTGAAGAAATAAAATCACTTCACTTTGTTTTATGGAAAAAAAAATTGGGTTTTGTTTTGAAAAGAATCAGACCCATGTTTTCTAACAATTGGACTCATGTATTCAGAAATTTTGTTCTCAGGATGAGAAGGAAAGAAAGAAACATGATTGAATGGAAAGGTATGATACTTTCCAATGTAATTTTGATAATGCTTTGCTGATTTGTATTTCATATAAATCATGAGTTGATGTGAGAACTTGTGATGCAAGCTTGATAGAAGAAATGGGGAGTGAAAGAGTTGCTTCCAATTGGAAAATAATCACATTTAGATTTATCTTATCTAGATGGAAGAGAGAAAGAAGTGGTACTGATTTTTTTCAAAACAATCATATCCATTTTGGAGAGGTGGTTCCGATTGAAGAATCCATACCGATAAGAAGAGAAAGAGACAGTATCGATTGTCTTTGAAAACAATTGGATGTTGGGTGAAAGTGAATGAATAGACATGGTATTGATCAAAGATCATTGTTATCATATTGCAATTGATCGGATCTGGGTGAAAGAGAAAAGATGATACCATTCAAAAAGTAATCGTCTTCAGAATGTAATTGATCGTATTCGGGTATAAGAAAAAGAAAAGAGACGGTATCGATCAAGAAGGAATCATTTTCAATTTTTATTACATCATATCCAGGAAGATCATTTTTTTCAAATTGTATTGTATCATATCCTGGAAGATCATAATTTTCAGATTGTATTGTATTATATCCGAGAAAATCATTGTTTTTAGATTGTATTTGATCATACCCAGTGATGGTATGAATAAATGATCATACCCAGCAATTGTAATCGGCACTCATAACCAGAATGATCGTAACCAGAAATTATCGTATCCAGAATGATCGTATCCAGAATGATCATAACCAAAATGATCATAACCAGAATAATCATAACCAGAAATTATTGTATTCATGATGATTGTATCCAGACCATTTTTATTCAAAAAATATCATGCTTGGGTTGAGATGAAAAGAAATAATAAGGAATGAATGGAAAGTTACAATACTTTCCAATTGAAATCAGATGATGTTAAAGTTGGTCCTCAATAATTTTAAAGTCATAAAGGTAGTCATGATACAAGCATTGTTTTTGAATTAAGTATGGTTTCTCAAGTGGGTCAAGAGAAAATAAAAGAGTATTATATTTCTGAATGATTTGTCGAGGGGGATCTAAACTTTCAAATACAATATTTTGATTCAAATTAGTTCTGAGAATTGTATTCAAAAATTGGCATGAGGAATCAGACTTACTTAATTGGAACCATGTATTCCTGAAAATTTAAATCAGTCTCAGCAATTGAAATCGGAGTCTAAAGAAGAAGATGTGATTATGGTAGAATTTTCGAGAAGAATTGAGAAGAGGTGAAGAAGTCAAAATGCATTCCAAGATTTCAGGGTAAATGGAATTTTGGGTGAATTTACGTGAGCGGGAAAATGTTTTAGGATTCCCACCTAAACCAGTTTTGGGTCACCTATAAAAGGTTAAAGTACTTTTTACTTTCTCACGCTACACTATTCAATGTAGAAGAGAGAGAATCTTTGGGTTTCTAGAGAGAATAAGATATCAATTCTATTCATCTTGATAATTATTTTCGGGTGGTGATGATTCATTCATATCCTATTCAACTTGACAATTGTATTTGGGAATTGAGGTGGTTCTGATTCTACTCTATTTCATTATTTTAAAAGAAAATCAGACTGGGAGTGTTGTTTTGTAAGAATAAGACTTAGAGGAATCGGACTCAGAAAAGATCAGACTCAGTGTTTCATAACAAATTCTAGGTGGTTCTTACCATTCTTATGGGTAAGTAATTGATGAATTGTATTTCAATTGAATACATTTTTTTAATTGAAAAGAAACGTAGGTATCATGAGTTGTTAAAAAACAATTATATTACACAATTGTGCTAAGAGGGTGTACACGCACTAGTGGGATTGTTTCATAGTTCTAGATGAGTGAAAGGGTAAATCCTACTCATTTTAATCCAAGTATTGATTTCTAGTGTATTTTATGGTATTGGATCATTTCCAAACCATACCAAGTACATAGCTATTCTTATTTAATAGTGAACCTTGTAAATATTTGTGTTCCTTTGGATGTGTGTTTATTTGTTTCTCAGTAAGGAATTGAAATATTTAATAAGAGGTGAAGGTTGTTTCAATTGAAAATAAACATAAAAGAAAAAGAGTATCATTGATTCACCCCCTCCCCCTTTCAATTATAAAATACTCTGATTGGGAACTTTCATTTGTTATCAGAGCAAAGTTCTCTTCACTATTCTTTGCTGATGGATAACATGAATTGTGTGAACAGTAAAGGTATTTGAGTCTTTTATGGAAAGAACTATCATATCTGAAAAAGGTAGAATGTTTCCATATCTTATGTATATTAGTTATAATGTTCTTGAAGCTAAAACAATTGGGTTTCCTCCCATTGATGATAGTTCTCCACCTACACCTGTTGACAAGAAGTTTCTTGAGAATGATGGAAGTTCCAAGAATGCTATATTATCATCACTTTCTGAAATTGAATTCTTGAGAGTGAAAGGTGTTTCCAAAGATAAAGGTATATGGGATAAATTAAAAAACATATACAAAGGCAATAAAAAAGTGAATAAGGAAAAGTTACAAATATGGAGATTGAAGTATGAAGATTTGAATTTGGGTGAGCATGAATCTGTTGGGTAATTATTTACCAGGTTTAATGAAATTGTGAGTACTATCAGATATCTTGGTGAAAAGATGAAAGACTCTAAATTTTTTGAAAAGATCTTCTAAATCCTACCTGAAAATTTTGAGGCAAAAGTTTCTTCATTAGAATATAGAGATCCTGAAACATTATATCTTGATGATTTACATAGCACTCTTATCACTTATGAAATGAGAAGAGAGAATGATATGAAGAGAAAAACAAAGGTTGATATAGAAATTAATATCAAGGATATGAATAAAGAAAAGTCAAAGAATATTTTTATTGAAGATGAATCTAGTGATTCTGAATTTGAAAATGAGGTATGTAAAAATCTCAATGAAATCCTATCCTTGTTTTCAAAAAATGTGAAAAGAGGTACAGGGAAATACAAAGGGAAAATTCCCTTGAAATGTTTTGAATGTAGAGGTTTTGGTCACTTTCCATCTAATTTTACTTGAAGAAAGAAAGAATATGATAGTGATATTGAAGAAAGAAATAAAAGAATATCGTGTAATAAAAAGGGAGATAAAGGAAAAGAAAATAAATTATTCAAATCAAAAGGAATAAGTTTCTTGTCCAAAGATGATGAAGAATAATAGAGTGATGTTGAATCTGAAAAATCCATTGAGTATGGTATTGAAAATACTTTTATTGAAATAGTGAATGATGAAGAATTCAGAAGTAGCAGTTCTGAAGAAGAAGAAGAAAGTCATCTTGAACATCATTTGAAAGAATAATTGAAAGAGTGTCTTAGAAAGATTTAAAGTCTTCAAAAGAAAAATAAAAAGTTGTAAGATGAAGGTTCTTCAACAAGAGATATAGAATGTTTTGATGATGAAAAAATTTAAGCTGGTGAATAAAATTGATGACTTCAACAAATATCTTGAAGAAGAAAAGAATCATAATGAGAATCTAGAGGTTAAGCTAAAAGTAAAAGAAGAAGAGTTGGAACGTTCTCAAAAAAAACTCTCAAAAGCTTAATTGAGAAACACAAGTTTTCAAAACTCTATCACTGAGCCTAGTGAATTTCCTTGATAAGAGAATCCATAGAAGGTTCAACAAAAGTTACCCTCAAAGGGTGATAAGAATAATGAAGTTGTTTCTGTAAAGAAAAATGCTGTAAATTTTGAATTCTTATGGAAATCTAAGTCTGAAAATGTTTTGAAAAAATCTAAATCTGAGAAGATTTCAAATACATATGAATCCAATAAAGAAGAAAAGAAGTAGATTAACCTTATTGATAATAGAAAGGTTTGTGGCTCTAGAAATAAAGTGTCTGAGAAACATATTCATGATCCTGATCAGTACAAAAGTTTTAGAGGAAAATACTCTTTCTATGAGTATTACTGGTATTGTGGAGGATTCGAGCACACAAAAAATATGTGTTGGGTTAATCAAAAAAATTTCTATTTTCCCACAAGTTATGGAAGGAAGATATTTAGGGGGAGTCAATATCCTCAAAGAAAGAAAAATGACAAGTTTGTCTTAAAGAAATCTGAAAAGAATGAAGTGAATATTGAAAATAGGTTCCAACCCTTGAAAACTATTTGTGAAAGATGTGAACAACCTAGACACCTTTAAAAAGGATGTCTTTTTTTGTTACTGACTCAGCAAAAGATTCTCAATTCTTAAAATCCAAAGGTGAAGAATAAAAATAATGAATAAAAGGCACTTGTTTTTGAAACTTCATTAAAATACATGAAAGGAGAATGACCATGGATACTTGATAGTGGGTATTCTTATCACATGATAGGAGACATGAAATTGTTGTAGAATTTGAAAGATTTTAAAGAATTCATAGTGACATTTGGAAATGATGAGTCCTTAAAAACCAAAGGTGTTGGGTCATCCATCATTGGAAAAGAAAAAATGAAATCCAAGAAAACTTTTTATGTTAATGGGTTGAAACACAATATTTTAAGTGTTTCAAAATTGTGTGATGAGAGTAACAATGTTATATTTAGAAAATATGGTTTTTTATGAAGATTGAAGTAAATGGAAATATTATTAAAAGAGGACAACATACGAAAGGGAATTTGTTTCAGGTTTTTGAAATACAAAACTCATGTTACATGAGCATGGTGGAAGAGAATCAGTTATGGAAAAAAAGTCTTGGACAAATGTGTTAAAGAAACATGATAAAGTTATCTAAAACAGACAGTGTTTGAGACATTCTTGATTTTACAAGAATAAGATATCGGTGTTGCACTATCTTCTAGAAAGGAAAGATTACAAATGTTGCGCATAAGAAAGTTGATATTTGTTCTAAACAAACTCTAGAGATGATACACTCTGATATATGTGGTCCAATAAGAAATTAATCAACAAATGGAGATAATTATTTCATTACTTTCATTGATGATTTTACTCTCATTACTTGTGTCATGTATATGAAACACAAATCAGATGATTTGAAAATGTTTAAAGAGTTTGAATATTATCTTGAGAATCAGAGAATTCAGCATGAATATAGTTCCCCATACACCCCCCCCCCCCCCACCCAACAAAATGGGGTTGATGAAAGAAATAATAGAATCCTGGTGGAAATGGGAAGAACCCTGTTAATTGATCAGGGTCTTTCAAATTAATTTTAGAGGCAAGCCATGAGTGCTGTTGTTTATATTCAGAATCATTGTTTCTATAGGCCTCAATCAGGTATGAAACTCTATCAATTGTTTTATGGAAAATCTCAAAGTTTTAAGAACTTTAGAGTTTTTAGGATTCCTTGTATTATAAAGAAGAAGGGTGGAAACTATGGTAAGTTTGAGAAGAAATGTTAGGATGGAATATTTCTTGGCTATGCTCTGGATGGAAGAGGATATAGATCCACATTGGGAGGTGTATTCTTTCTAGGAAATAATTGTGTTAGTTGGAATTCAAAGAATGAAAATTTAGTAACTCTTAGTATATCTGAATCTAACTATGTTGATTTGACTCAAGACACAACTCAACATATGTGGATGAAAACACAATTAGAAGATTTACTTTTTGAAGTAAAGTTACCCTTGCTATTGGGTTATGACAATCAAAGTACAATCAATCTCACCAAGAATCCTATGCAACATTATTATTCAAAATATATTGATATCAAATATAATTTCATCAAGGAGTACGTGGATAAAAATGAATTGAAGTTGAATTATGTTCCAACATCGGAACAAGTTGTTGATATTTTCACAAAACCTTTATCGAAGGAATCATTCTCAAAAATGAGGTTGAACATGGGTTTCCAACATCTTTCTATTCAAGGTTGAGGTATGTGTATCTGTACCCTAACTCATATTACCTTTGGATTTTTTTTTCAAGGGAGATAATTGTATTGTTTCATAAATCTTTTTCTTAAAATATAGAGTTGTGGGTAACCTGTTAATTCAGCATTGTTTTGTGATTGAACTATTCAAACTATTTTTTGGAGTGGTTGTAGGAAATGAATTTTTTTCTGGGTAACCTGGAAAGATGAGTTAAAGTGATGGTAAAGAAGAAATATTTGTTAATGAATAATGCTTGGAAATCATGTATTTTCTATTAATGATTCTTGTTTCCTACAATGAGCTAGCTCACGTAGGATTATAATTATTGATATGCAATCCATTGCTTAAGGTAAAAAAGTTCAATGATTTATGAAACTTGGTTGATAAGAAAATTCAAAGGAGGAGATTGTTAGGACCAAGCTGGTGATGAAGGTATTTTTTATTCAAGTGTTGTCTTTTGTTTTCAATGTAAGTTTTGAATAAATGAAATCAATTCACTTTGTTTTGTGGAAACAATTGTTTTGGGTTTTGTTTTGAAAAGAATCAGACCAATGTTTTCTAAAAATTGGACTCACGTATTCAGAAAGTTTATACTCAGGATGAGAAGGAAAGAAAGAAACTTGAGTGAATAGAAAGTTATGATACTTTCTAATGTAATTGTGATGATGCTTTTCTAATTTATATTTCATATAAATCATGAGTTGATGTGATAACTTGTGATGAAAGCTTGATATAAGAAAGGGGGATTGAAAGAGTTGCTGCCAATTGGAAAACAATCACATTCAAATTATTGTATCCTGATGGTAGAGAGAAATATGTGGTACTGATTGTTTTTCAAAACAATCATATCCAGTTTGAAGAGGCGGTGTCGATTGAAGAAGTTGTACCAATAAGAAGAGAAAGATACTGTATCGATTGGCTTTCAAAACAGTTGGATTTTGGGTGAAAGTGAATGAATAAACATGGTACCAATAAAATATCATCATTATCAGATTATAATTGATTAGATATTGGGGAAAGAGAAGAGATGATACGTTCAAAATGGAATTGTATTCAGAATGTAATTGCTCATATTTTGGTAGAAGAAAAAGAAAAAATACGGTGTCGATCAAGAAAGAATTGTTTTCAAATTGTTTTGTATCGTATCCAGGAATATCATCATTTTCAAATTGTATTGTATCATATCCTGGTAGATCATCATTTTCAGATTGTATTTTATCGTATCTGGGAAGATCATTGTTTTCATATTGTATTTTATCGTACCTAGTGATCGTATGAAGAAATTATCATACCCAGCAATCGTAACAAGAAATCATTACCAGAATGATCGTAACCAGAAATGATTGTATCTAGAATGATTGTATCCAGAATGATTGTATCCAAAATGATTGTAACCAGAATGATCATAACTAGAAATGATATTATTCAAGATGATCATATCTAGACCATTTGTATTCATAAAAGATCATGCTTGGGTTGAGATGAGAATAAAGAAGCGGGAATGAATGGAAAGTTATAATACTTTCCAATTGAAGTCAAATGATTCTAAAGATGATCCTCAATAATTTCAAAGTCAGGAAGGTATTCATGATACAAGCATTGTTTTTGGGTGAATTATGGTTTCTCAAGTGGGTTAAGAGAGAAGAAAAGAGAAGAATATTACTAAATGGTTTTTTAGGGGGAGCTGAACATTCAAATACAATATTTTGACTCAAATCAGTTTTTAGAATCGTATTCAAGAATCGACAAGGGGAATTAGACTCAGTTGATCGGACCCATGTATTCTTGAAAATTAAAATCAGTCTCACCAATTGAAATGGGAGTCCAAAGAAGAAGAGGTGAATATGTAATAAGTTTCGAGAAGAATCGAGAATAGGTGAATAAGTAAAAATGAATTCCAAGATTTCATGGTAAATGGAATTTTGGGTGAATTTAGGTGAGCGGGAAAATATTTTGGGATTACCAATTAAACATGTTTTGGTTCACCTATAAAAGGATAAAGTACTTTATACTCTTTGATGCTTGCATTTTTCACTGTAGAAGAAAGAGAAGCTCTAGGTTTCTAGAGAGAATAAGAGATCAATTATATTCAGCTTGACAATTGTTTTCAGGTGGTTCCAATTCATTCATATCCTATTTGGATTGACAATTGTATTCAGGAATTGAAGTGGTGTTGATTCTACTCTATTTCATTCTATTGAAAAATAATTGGACTGGGAGTATTGTTTTGTAAGAATCGAACTCGAATGAATCAAACTCAGAAAAGATCAAACTCAGTGTTTCATAAAAAAGTCCAGGTGGTTCTTACCTTTCTTCTGGGGAAGGAATTGATGAATTGTATTTCAATTGAATACATTTTTTTATTTTAAAATAAGCACAGGTAACACGATTTGTTTTGAAACAATTGTATTACCCTATTGTGCTAAGAGGGTGCTCAGGAACTAGTGGGATTTTTTCATAGCGCTACATGAGTAAAAGGGTACATCTTACTCATTGTAATCCAAGGATTCATTTCTAGTGGATTGTATGGTATTGGATCATTTCCAAACCATACCAAGGGCGTAGATATTTTTATTGAATAGTGAACCTTGTAAATCTTTGTGTTCCTTTGGATGTGTGTTGATTTATTTCTCAGTAGAGAATTGAAATCTTTAACAATAGGTGAAGGTTGTTTTAATTGAAAATAAACATAAAAGAAAAATAGTATCACTGATTCACCCCCTCCCCCTCTCAGTGATACAATACTCCGACTGGGCACTTTCAGTCTATAGAGACCACCAAATGGCAGTCTCTATAAAGTTTTTTATTTTTTTTAAATTAATAGCCATACTAAAAAACCACTATATTTGAAAAATACAAAAAAATATTTCCAAAATACCTAAACTCATGGGAATATAAATCTATTTATATCATTATCTTCCAAGCTCCACATCCATCGTCGAATATAACCGCATGAAAAATTTTAATAAAAAAATAAGTACATAAAAAATATTCCAACTAATAATTTAAATGCAATAACATGTTTCAATTAAATCATAGTAAAACATATAGAAGTTATTTGATTTTGAAAATATATTAATAATTTAGAATAACTTTTTGAAAATTTAAGAAACTACTTATTCTATTATTCTAAGAATTCCACATGTCTGATTTATGTGTCTTATACTTTCACACATCACCAATAATAATAAGTTAGTTGTCATATGATTTTATGTCATTTCGATGTCGTTTATTATGCATTTGATTGTTAAACGCATGTTTTGATGTTTTGTGACACTAAAACTATTTTTTTAGTCACTTTAATAAAATAAAACCTTTGATTGACATAAAATATGCCCGACCATTTCAAAATTAACTCCACACTTTTTGTCGTCTGATTTTATGGCATTCTGAGGTCATTCGGCTGGTTTTGATCACCCGACGCACCTTTTTAAAGGGCATCAAATCATTAAAAACCACGGATTCGGTCGTATCACACAGAATGCATGTATGATTGATGTGTCATCTCCTCATACACATCAAAAATAATAATTAGATGGTTTTATTGTGATTTAAAGTCATTCTGAGGTTGTTTTCTATAGATTTGACCATTAATTGTCTGTTTTGGTGTTTTATGACACCGGAATTGAGTTTTGCATAACTGTGGACAAACAACACCTACAATTGATGTACCGTCAACCCGATCATTTCATAATTTATTCAATGGTTATTTTCATCTGATTTCATAAATTTTAAGGTTGTTTAGCTGGTTTTGACCACCCGATGCACCTTTTTGAAAGGCACCAAACCCTTAAAAACCACATATTCAGTTATAATGCATATACCACATGTCTGATTTGTGTGTAGTCTCCTCATACACGTCATAAATAATAATTATACATTTTTCCTATGATTTCAAGTCATTCAGAGGACGTTCACTATGGATATGACTGTTAAAAGTCTGTTTTGGTGTTTTATGGCACCAAAATAGTGTTTTCTGTCACCACGATCAAACAACGCATCTTATTGACATGCCATCTACATGACCATTTCATAACTCACTCAATGGTTGTTTTCATCTGATTTCATGGCATTCTAAATTCGTTCTGATGATTTTGACCACCTGGTGCACCTTTTTAAATGGCGCCAAACCCTTAAAATCCACATATTCAGTCATACTGTGTAGACCGCACACCTGATTGACGTGTCGTCTCCTTGTACACATCACAAATAATAATTATATGGTTTTCCTGTGATCTCAATTCAATCTGAGGATGTTTTCTATGGATATAATCATTAAATGCCCTTTTGGTGTTTTATAATATCATAATTGTGTTTTCCATCACCATGGTCAAGCGACACCTCTGATTGACATACTGTCTGCTCGGCCATTTCACAATTCACTCCATGGTTTTTTTCATCTAATTTCACAGTATTCTGAGGTCGTTCGGCTTGTTTTGACCACCAGATGCACCTTTTTCAAGGGCGCCAAACCCTTAAAAGCTACATATTCAGTAGTATCGCATAGACTGCATGTATGATTGACGTGTCATCTCCTCGTACACATCATGAATAACAATTAGACATTTTTCTTGTGATTTCAAGTCATTTCGGGGTCATTTGATATCGATATGACCATTAAACATCCGTTTGGATGTTTTATGACACCAGAATTGCATTTCCATCACCACGGTCAAACAACACCTCTGATTGGCATACTGTCTACTCGATCATTCCACCATTTACTCCACAGTTGTTGTCGTCTGATTTCATGGAATTCTGAGATTTTTTGTCTAGTTTTGACCACCCAATGCACCTTGTTAAAGGGCGCCAAACCCTTAAAAACCACATATTCAGTCATACCACGCACACCGCACGTCTGATTGATGTGCCATAACCTTGTACACATTTTGAATAATAATTAGATGGTTTTACTATGATTTCAAGTCATTATAAGAATTTTTTCTATGAATCTGACTGTTAAACATCTGTTTTGGTGTTTTATGACACCTGAATTGCATTTTTTGTCACCGCGGTCAAACGATATCTCTGATAGATGTATTTTATACCTAACCATTTCATAATTCACTCAAAGGTTGCTCTCATCTGATTTCATGGAATTATGAGGTTTTTCAGCAGGTTTTGACCACCCGACGCACCATTTTAAAGGGCATCAAACCCTTAAAAACCACATATTCAGTCGTACTGCACAGATCGCATGTCTGATTGACATTTTGTCTCCTCATACACATCAAGAATAATAATTAGATGGTTTTCCTATGATTTCAATTCATTCTGAGTATTTTTTATATAGATCTGACCATTAAATGTCCCTTTTAGTGTTTTATGACACCGAAATTGCATTTTCCATCACCGCGGTCAAATGACACCACTGATTGACATAACGTCTACCTAAAAATTTCAAAATTCACTCGACTGTTGTTTTCATATGATTTTATGGCATTCTGATGTCATTCGGCTAGTTTTGACCACCTTATGCACCTTTTTAAAAGGCGGCAAACCCTTAAAAACCACACATTCAGTCGTACTATGCAGACCACATGTCTGATTGACATATCGTCTCCACATACACATCACTAATAATAATTTGGTGGTTTTACTATGATTTCAAGTCATTCCGAGGTCTTTTTCTATAGATCTGGCTGTTAAACATCTGTTTGGTGTTTTATGACACCGGAATTGAATTTTCAATCACCACGGTCAAACGAAACCTCCAATTGATGTATCGTATTCTCAAACATTTTAAAATTCACACCATAGTTGTTATCGTCTGATTTCATGGCATTACGAAGTCGTTTTCCTGGTTTTGACCACCTGAAGCACCTTTTTAAAAGGCGTTAAACCCTTAAAAACAACATATTTAGTCATACCGCGCAGACCATACGTCTTATTAATGTGTTATATCCTCATACATTTCAAAAATAATAATTAGAAGTTTTTCTTGTGATTTTAATTCTTTCTGAGGACTTTTTCTATGGATCTAACCATTAAACATCTATTTTGGTGTTTTATGACACCGGAATTGTGTTTTCCCTCACCTTGGTTAAACAACACCTTATATTGACATACTTTCTACCCAACCATTTAAAAATTCACTCAACGGTTGTTTCATCTTATTTCATGGAATTATGAGGTTTTACGACTGGTTTTGACCACCCAACACACCTTTTTAAAAGGCATCAAACCCTTAAAAGCCACATATTCAATAATACCGCATATAATGCACATCTGATTGACGTGTTTTCTACCCGTACATGTCACTAATAATAATTAGATAGTTTTCCTATGATTTATAGTCATTTTGAATACATTTTCTATGGATCTGACCGTTAAATATCCATTTTGGTGTTTTATGACACCAGAATTGCATTTTCCGTCACCGCAGTCAAATGACACCTCCGATTGATGTATCATCTGCCCAACCATTTCAAAATTTACTCCAAAGTTTTTTCATCTTATTTCATGTAATTTTGAAGTCGTTTGGCTAGTTTTGACCACCCTATGCACCTTTTTAAAGGGCGCCAAACCCTTAAAAGCCACATATTTAGTCGTACCGCATAGACTGCACGTCCGATTGACATTTTTTCTCCTTATACATGTCATGAATAATAATTAGACATTTTTTCTAAGATTTAAAGTCATTATGAGGTTTATTTCTATTGATCTGGCCGTTAAACATCTGTTTTGTTGTTTTGTGACACCAGAATTCCATTTTCAGTCACTACGGTCAAACGAAAACTCTGATTGATGTATAATCTGGTCAACCATTTCACAATTTACTCCATAGTTGTTTTAGTCTAATTTCATGGAATTCTAAGGTCATTCGACTAGTTTTGACTACCTGGCGCACCTTATTAAAGGGTTCCAAACCCTTAAAAACCACATATTCAATCGTACTATGCACATCACATGTTCGATTAACATGAAATCTCCTCACACTCATCAAGAATAATAATTAGACAGTTTTCATATGATTTCAAGTTATTCTAAGTATGTTTGCTATTGATATGACTATTAAACGTCTGTTTTGGTGTTTTTTGACACCATAATTGTGTTTTCCATCACTATGGTCAAACGACATCTCTGATTGACATACCACCTACCTGACTATTTCATAATTCACTCAATGGTTGTTTTCATCTAATTTCATGGAATACCAAGGTCATTCATCTAATTTTAACCACACAATGCACCTTTTTAAAGGGTGTCAAACCCTTAAAAACCACATATTTAGTCGTACCACACAAACCACATATATGATTGATGTGTTGTCTCCTTATACATACCAAAAAGAATAATTATATAGTTTTCTAATTATTTTAAGTCATTCCAAGAACATTTTCTATGGATATGACTACTAAATGTTTGTTTTGGTGTTTTATGACACCGAAATTGCATTTTTTGTCACTATGGTCAAGAAACACCTCTGATTGATGTACCATCTACCCAACCATTTCAAAATTCACTCAACAGTTTTTTTCATCCGATTACATGGCATTTTGAGTTAATTAGTCTAGTTTTAACCACCCAACACGCCTTTTTAAAAGGCGTCAAACTCTTGAAAACCGTATATTCAGTCTTACCATGTAGACCACACATCTGATTGACGTGCCGTCTCCTCTCACACATCACATATAATAATTAGACATTTTTTCTATGATTTCAAGTCATTATAAGGTTGTTTGTTACGAATATGACTATTAAACATCCATTTTGGTGTTTTATGACACCGGAATTTCATTTTCTATCACCGCGGTCAAATGGCACATCCAATTAACATATTGTCTACCTGACCTTTTTAAAATTCACTCAATGGTTGTTGTTATCTAATTTCATGGAATTCTGAAGCCATTCAGATGGTTTTGACCACCCGATGCGCCTTTTTAAAAAGTGTCAAACTCTTAAAATCCACATATTCAGTCGTGCTACTCAGACCGCATGTCAGATTGACTTTTCTTCTCCTCATACACATCAAGAATAATAATTAGATGGTTTTCATATGATTTTAAGTCATTCTAAGGATATTTTCTATTAATATGACTGTTAAATGTCCGTTTTGGTGTTTTATGACACTGGAATTTCATTTGTCATCATGACAGTAAAACGATACCTCTCATTTACATACCGTCTACTTGACCATTTTACAATTTACTCTAAGGTTGTTGTTGTCTGATTTCATGGCATTTGGAGGTCATTTAGTTGGTTTTGACTACCCGATACCCCTTTTTAAAGGGTGTTAAACCCTTAAAAGCCACATATACAGTCGTACTATACAGACTGCATGTTCGATTGATGTTTCATATCCTATTACACATCATGAATAATAATTATATGGTTTTTCTATTATTTCAAGTCATTATGAGGATGCTTTCTAGGGATATAACCATTAAATGTCTGTTTTGGTGTTTTATGACACCGAAATTGATGAATCAACTACATCTCCCTATGGAGATGACTCGATACTAAATGGTATTTGGGATCACATTTTTTGCAACCAAAAATGGGATCATTGTCAAATATATGTGTACTTGTTTCATTTTTTTCATGTAGTTAGATAAAAATTTAAAAATACAAAAATTGACACAATAACTTCTTATAAATATTTTCAAATAGATTAGATTTTCTAGAATTCCTTTTATTGAAATCTATTTTTAAGGGATATTTGAGGAATTTTAAGGACCTCATTAATACACTTTAAAGCCCTTGAATTTTGGAATTGAAGGACATCATCAAGGTAGTAAGCTTCAACACTTTCAAGGCATGGAAATAGGAGTAAAACAACATGCTATGTGGGTGGTAATTAGTGGACAACACCACTTCCATATGGCCAACTAGAACTAGAATCAAGATCTTCCTAAGTTTTGAGACTTAGAAATACTTCAATTGAGGATCACTCAACCAATAACTAATCCCTCACCAAAGGTAATGGAATATGTGCTCTAGAACCATCAAATGAAATCCCTTCTCATTCTTTTTTAGAGAACTAAGAAAATGCCTACCTATTCATTAAATATTTTCTTATAGTAGTTCATTCATTCCATATCAATGGACTTGAATTCTCAATAGAACACCTCAATAGGTAGAAGAGGTGTGATCAAGGAATAAATTTCCCAAAATAATGTGCAATTTCATATTGCTACACTTAAATGTCAATCGAATGCATTTATTTCAAAGAACCAAGAGAAAGAGCAATGATATAAATTTGGAGAGCTTGAGAATCACCAAAATTTGTGCAGAATATTTTATATGACGGCAACACAGTCACCCTTATAAATTAAAGAAAATAGTATGAGAAATGTAGAAAATCAAATTATGAGTGGTGACACATTTTCACACCCACTTTGACCATGGTTGGTGGTAGAAAACTCATCTATTTTTGTGGGATCAAAGAAAACTCTAACTTGTTTGAATTAATGGAAATTAGGCCAATAATATATCATGATTAACAATCAAGTAAACTTTAAAAAAATGAATTAAATCATAAGAATTAAAATAATAAAACATAAAGAGGTGTAAATAGAACAAAAGGTTATGGAATTATTATTAATTATTAATTCATGTATGATATTAAAATGGTAATTTAAATTACCTCATGCATGAGGTTCATCCTCATCTGAATCACCAATGAACTCATTACGATGTCCACTAGCTATATCCGGATCCTACAACATATATAAATATTATGTATCTTAATAATATCAATAAAATTCAATATGATTATGGTTTATTTTCTTTTTTACTAGTGGCACCACTTGTATACCATCAACAGGACATTGTGTTGTCACTTCATCGATACGTGCTAATATCTATGATAATATCTCCTCATACTCTGCATGTGACTGTTGAAACTGCTAATCTGTATTCTGTTGTATAGCTTGCATGGAAGTATATATCTCATTTTGTGTGTACATTTATTCATCTCTACATGCACCCATCATATCTTGTCTAACAATTGCACGGCATGGGACACCAGTGCCATAAGTCAAAGAATAACCATGACCGTCACACCGCACGACACACTGAAATATCTCATCTGTGCGCACAGTACTATGATGTTGCTCCTCTGGCATCTCTTCTAAATCAGCATCAAACTAATCATGTAGAATATATATAATGAATTAATGAAAAAATATAAATAATTTCTATGAAATAAAAATAAATTTTTACTAAATAATTTGCTTACTATAACAGCGGCAACATCGGGATCACCCGCCTACGAGTCCTCACCTGTATCGACATCTGATTGATCGGCTCACCTCACTGGTATAACTATAATAAAGGGATCCACCAAATATATATTTATATTCATGTTATACAAAAATATTTTTAATATATGAATGAATAGTTAATTCTAAACTTACATCATGTCTGAGATGTGACACGTGTTGAGTACCAAGTCTAGAAGGTGTGCCCTGCATCACCTGATTATGTGAATGATGAGTGGGCTCAGCTTACATTCAACATATTCAGTTAATAGAAATATGAAAAATTAGTCATTTATAGATTAAAATCAATAAATTTTACCAACTTCGCCTCACTCGACCAAAACGTAACTAAATCCTACCATTGTGTGGGAAGAATGCCTAGAGGGACTCGTTGTAGAATGTATGTCACACCCGCAAATGTTATCTAGTGATCTCGCTTTACCCTTCCCTTGTAATCCTTCCATAATTTTCAGAATTTGGTGATACATACTTCCTAAAACTCATATTGATAGGATTTAAAATTATCCTGTTAAAAAATAGTCAATAGCTGCGATAATAATAAAAATAATGTCCTGAAAAATTAAACATTAAATTTACTTGAATTACCCCTCATAATCTATCAATCATATCTTGGGGGAAATAATTACAATCATGAGTCTTCATATGGAATCTGTGAGAGTCTCGTATCATATTCTCAAATTGGCGAATCAATACACTTGCACCTTCTCCAACTGGATGAAATGTGTCATCAAATAACACATCCAATTGAGCTCCAGAGTTATAAGATCAAACCCCTATACTAGGACACCTGCGTGTTCTAGAAGACACACCAGATCCTAATAAATATAAATTCATAATATAATTACAATATAACAGAATTTTAAATTAAAAATTAGAAAGATTTAGGGAAATGTACTTACAGAAATTTACAATAAACTAATTTTTAAAAATTAAAACATACATAAAGATAAAATCAGTTAAACCACTCTAACCACCATGTGACAGACCTATATTAATAAAAAAAATATAGTTAAATCTATTAATTTTTATACATATAATTCATAAATATTTTTACAAACATTAACTAGAAAAAAAATTACAATCTTTCACAAATCATGAAAGTCTATCGCATATCCTTCAATTGTGTATTTGGACCATTGTATATCTTATTCTCGTATAGGTACATTTATTTGGCCAAGTGTCTGATCAGCAAAGGCAACAACAGCTGGTTCCTCTCAGTCAATAAAAAAACCCTCTTCTTGATATTTTCACCACGACTTTCCAATTAGAATTAATGCCAGCAAATTAAACTTGCTCTGCAAGTGATGTCGGTATGAAGGGATTGTTGATTACTCAGTCATCTTTATGTTGAATATTTTTAAAGTTTACTGAAATAAATTAGAAGTGATCAACTTTCATTCCATGAACCGGATCAACCCAATCACACCTTAATAATATGTGTTTTAAGCCATGACCATAAATAACCTCAATATTATTCCTCAATAATCCATAATAATAAACCGTATCAATAAATGAAAAATAAAACCCACTATTTTGTATGGATCAGTTCATGCCAACATTGCTAATACGGAATCAGAATCCATTATCATCCAAATACTTGTATCAATGAGCTGTAATAAATGGGTCATCGTCTAGTTGGTTGAGTTCTTCGCTCACAGTAAGAGTAATTAAATAACACATCTTTTGAATCTATAAATTTCACATAATTAAATGAATAAAGAATTGAAACAATACAACTAAGTTTCACTATAAAAATATTAAATCAATTATTTATACATATGTGGGTCTTGAACCACTCATGAAATGTGTTGAAATGGTGTTTTTGGATTTGATGGTATGTTACACGGGGCCCTTCACGTTTCAACTTAGCGATATGCTTCCTAAATCAGAACACAATAAAAGGTAAGTAATAAAATAAATATAGAAACATAAGACATAATATATCAACAATGAAACTTACTTTATCAATGTAATAATCGATGGAGTATTGAACAACACATATCGATGGGCTTGATCCCACTCATTTTTGTGCATATCAAATGTTATCCCTTCTCCAAATTGGACCCTCATCATTCTGAGAGGGTTTATCTAACTTTGTTTCAACCTTATCAATATATGAAGAAAAAAAATTAGTACACCCATCCATTAAATATACCTTGGAAATTGAAGCTTCTGGATGATAATTGTTGCACACATACCATTCCAATATAATTAAGCATTTCTCTATTGGATACATCCACCTGAATTTAATGAGACCTCCAACAATGAATTGACCAGTTAAATGCACAATCAAGTGGACCATGAAAATAAAAAAAGATTGTATAAATAGTTTCTCTAAGATACATAGTGCAAGCGAAATCTTATCCTACTACTTTTTCAAATCACTCTTGCAATGATTCCTTGAACAAATCTATCTGAAAAAATTAGAAACTTCAATCAACAAATAAACTACCTAAGTAGGTAAGCAATCACAAATTTCTATAGGGATTAACTATTGAAGCAGAATATGTTTATCAGGACTTTTAAACCCCTATAATTTTATACTCATCGTATTTATATTCTTTGAAATATTAGAATAATAACCATCTAGCACCTTGATGGTCTTCAAAATTGATAGAAATTTTTTCTTATCTTTTTTACTCATTGTGTACTGTGCAGTAGGCATGTATGCCCAATTACCATCACCCAACTATAAATGTAAAGGTTTTCTCAATAACATTTCTAACAAATCATTTCGAGCATTGTAACTTTGATTTCCCCTTGACGCCTAAAATGGTGCACAATATATTATCACAAACATTTTTTTCAATGTGCATCACAACCAAATTATTTCTTAAAATATTATATTTCCAAAAAGAAAATTCGAAAAAAAATACTATGTTTCTTCCAATTATGACTGCACTATCTATTTGCAATAGGAATATAAGGAAATGTAGGATCCAATAAATCTTGAAAATCATGTGTTATATAGATTTATTCTTGATCAATTTGTGCATGAATTTGAACCCCTGACATTATTTGTGGTGATGGTTCATGCTCTCTATTCCCATCAAATGAAAAACTATATCTTTTTAACCTATCAAATAGAGGAAGAAATCATATACGACCAGGATATTCCCACTTTATATAGTTCTTAATCCATATAGATTTCTTACTTTTATTACAACAAGGGCAGAGAAATTCTACTTTTTTACTCCAACCTAATGAGTTAGCATATGCTAGGAAGTCATTAATTGTCCATAACAAAGCGGATTGGAGTATAAACATTTCATTAGCTACTGAGTCAAAATTTATTACACCAACTTCCTAGAATTATTGCATCTCATCAATTAAAAGTTGCATATAAACATCGATTTTATCACCAGGTCCTCTCATTCCATCAATTGGAGTAGAAAGTAAAAAAATGGTTGCTTCATAAATACCCATGGGGGAATGTTGTATGGAACTAGCACCACTAACCACATACTATGTGTTTCACCAAACATAGACCTAAATGGGTTAAAACTATCTACTTTCAAACCCAGTCAAACATTACGATCATCCTGAGAAAATTTTAGGTGTCTTTGATAAAACTCTTTCCATGCTAAAGAATCTACCAAGTGAGTTAATTTATCAACCTTTTTGTGTATCTCTGAATTCCAAGTAATCATTTAACAATTTTAGCTAATATGAATAATATCTTAAATCTCGGTTTTAGTGGGAAATAATGCATCTTCTTAGCAGAAACTTGTTTCCCTTGATTCAAGACCCTACTGATAAAAATCTGACTAGCTTGATTAATCTCATTGGCCTTCCACCCGGATGAATAAAAAATAGTAGAAATATTTAATTATGAATTATCTTTTCATAATAACATACAATTATTTTGGGAAACATCAATGGTCTCATATGTAAAACTAGGGTCATCGCTCAACTTGCGATCTTTATAGAATGACTCGGGAATCTTCGCTCTGGTAGGGAGTACCTCCTTCAACAATACCAAAGACATGTAGAATGATGTGTCTAACCACTTATTCAAGGCCTTCAAGTGTAACAATTCAATTATGAACAACCATTTACTAAATTTAGTGCATCCATGATATAATTTAGTACGTGCATCGTCAATAATTTCAAAGAATTTCAGTGCTTCTCTATCTATAGGAGAATTAGGATTGCTCTATCTAGCATTATTATTGATGATATTATTGTCTTCAGGTTAAAACTTATGCATTATATCATTGATCATTATTCTCATCAGATCAACTGTTATATAATTAAAATCCATATGAATATTTTCAGATTGGTGACATGAAATAGACTCTTCTTCATGACGTGTCCATGTCTTGTAGTTTTTCAAAAACCCATTCAAAAAAAGATGTTCCCTAACACTATATTGTTTGAAGAGACATCTATTTTCACATTTTATGCATGAAAAACTAATCAAATCGCTCTGAAATCCACTGGTTAAATCCATAAATCGCTTAATCCCCTCATAACATTTAGCAGAAACCCTATTTTCCATATCAATTCAACTCTTATCCATATCTATATTTAATAGAAAGCAAATAATTAAAATATATTATTTAAATTATAAAAAAACTAATATCATTAAAACTTACGAACCAATGAGTTCAAATATATTTTTAAGGAAAAATAAATTAAAGAAAATAAAGGGATATTGGAGAAGATATTTGAATATAAATTATGTACATTTCAAGAAGATAATAGATTCTATATTTTAAAATTAGATATGAAAATATTTTTTTGCAAGATATTTAAGCTACATTGAATGGTGATCTCAAACCCAAAATTTATAGGTTTTCCAATATTAAAAAATAAAAAATATCCAATCTTATGTTAATTAATAATATTTAAATGATGTTTCTTTGAAGAGAATATCATAATGAGAGATTGAGAAATACCAACCAAGAATAACTTCTAAATAATAATGAATTAGTATTCTTGAAGAAAGGAGTGTGCTCGATTATATGAATATGAAAGATAATGATATACATTATGATCAATATTTCTTTCATATAAGACATCTATAGACTTCATTTATGATTGAACTCTGGGCTAGATGATAATATCAATCTATTAAAGAAAAAAAATCCAAACTAAAAAAAAGAGTGATAGGTTTGAAGATGTGAAAATGGATAATGATGAAACCATTTATGAATTTTTAAAAAGTTTTTCATTGAAATTACATAAAACATCAAAATATTTGAAGAAAAATTAGAGGGATACACCATATTGAAAATTTAATTATGGTTTGTTCTTAATAGATTTGATACCAATGTTTTTTCGTAATAGATTTGATTCTACTCTCTCCAGATGAACTATGAAGTACACATGATACATATGAGATAAGAAATTCCCTTAATTTAAGAAGAAGTTCAAATAAGATAATGACATTTTATTCAAAATAATGATAAAACCTAAACTAAAGTAGAAGAAAGAAGAAATTACTAGTAACTCTAAATATGATGGAGAACAAGATAAAGAGTGTTAAAAAACATGTGTCTCATATCAAAAAAATTGAAAAAATAAGGATGAAGATACAAAGGTAAATATTCTTCAAAATTATTTAATTTTTTTAAAATTAGAAAATTAGAATTTAATTATCCAATGAATAAAAATATTTAAAATATAAATGGTTCGAAATAATATTCTTCTCAAAAAAATAAATGGATTAAATATTTTTGAGACAAGAAAACTTCTAATCAAAAAATATAAAAATTTCCTAAATGTAAGAAAAGTAGTTTTTTGAGTAAATAAAAAGATGAAAACCCTATAAAAATTAATGATTTAGAGGTAAAATACTAATGAAATCTATTCTAATCATGTGATGAAAGCATAACATGAGGCATATCATCATCAAAATTACCAAATGAATAAAGATATTTCCCAATTAATTAAGGTCATTGACAAACTATAATAAGTTTAAGTATGGTTAAAATCATGTATAGTATTAATTACCTTGACATTTTGTCTTTATTATTAAATAAATTATGGTTATTGTACATTTAAAAAAGTTGTAAAAAATAACAATGTAAATTCAGTCACACTAGCTCTATAAATAAAACCATGCGCCTTATAACTTCTAAAGATCTTGAAAAAGGATTGTTATTGATCAAAAAATACATTAAAATTAACTTAGAAATTTTATCTGATACATAGAATACATATACGTCAAAAAGAATCTCATTTTTATCATTTCTCATAAAATATCCTTTTCCCAAACTCAAAACCATCATTATGTATGAAGCTTCCATTTTATGATTTCACATTTACTAGGTAGGCTTTCCATAACCTTAGCTGCCTTTCTAAAATAATTCTATTATATGTTTTCTAGGAAATTTGGATGATCGATACATGTGTTTTGATAGTATAAAAAATTTGGTTTTCCATTCTATATCCCGTTATATTTGTGTCAAAGTCATATTGTATAAACTAATGGTAGAGTGGGTATAGATCACAGCATGGGATGAATTTCATAGCAAACAAGTGGTGTTCATTGAGCCTTGGATAGTGTTTTTTTCATTATCAATACTCTTGGGACATTTGGTTTCAATATTTCATTATTTTCATATATATTTTCATGGAGTGATTGACTCGGTAATTCAAATATAGATCAGGAAAAAGGCATTCATTTTCCACAAATTTGATCAGTTGTTTACTAGTGATACATTAAATACTGATCCCATTCAGAAAGTGGATAGATCCTCGAATCATAATTAAATGGATGTGAACATTTCAGGTAGCTTTAGATTTGATTTGGTTGGTGAGAAATCAGTAGTGCATGCCCTATCTGGTTTAAGGGGGGATAAGGGGGTACATTAAATAGGTCCTTTGAATCCAACCATTATTATACCCATGTCTTTATCCTATTCAAAGGTAGTGTGGGTTGGAGAAAAATCTACACATGGGGCAGTTATATAGGTGGAAAGTGAGGGATATTCCTCTAGTAGAATAATCTATGAAAAATCAATGAAATTTTCACTAGATTTGAATGGGTGCTGGGTGAATGCACTGAACAAGTCATCTCCTTGAAGGACCAAATCAATTATTAATCTAAGAAACCACTTTTATGTTCTAGAAGTGTAAGTCCCGGTTCATGAAAAAATGGTTTCATTAGGGGTAAAAAATGGTCACTAAAATAACAATAAAAGTTGAGAACCTCACTGAAGGGAAAGTATTATCTTAGGCAATGTTTGTTGAGGAGTTCTCTAGTCTATTCATAGTAGACAGTGTAGACTAAAATAATTTCACTATAAAATAATAATGAGAACAACTTACCTAGAGGGGACTCCACTACGGGTAAAGGGGGAAACCAAAATGGGGATCCATGATGGGTCATAGGGGATCAATGATAGGGACTCAACTATAGGGGCTCAATGACGGAGCTTGATAGGGTTAGGATGACTTGATGGGGGCAGGACAGCTTGATAGAGGAGGGAGGGTTCAACAATGGGGCATGATAGGGTCGGGAGGGTTCTACGGTGGCAGTATGGGAGGGATTGATGGTGGGGTGCGATGGGGCTTGGAGGGTTCGACGATGGCAGAATGAGAGGGCTTGACGGCACTGTGTAGAGACAGGGGTATCGTGGGGTTATAGGTGGGTGAATGATAGGGGAGAGGCGGGGTTGTGAGAGGGGAGAGGGAAAAGTAGGGTGGGGAGTTAAAATGTACAGTGGCTACCATTTTAAGGTCACTAATAATATCAATAGTGACCTCCAAATGGCGATCACCCAAAAACCCACCCCACGAATACTTAAATTTCTATTAGTGTGGCTACAGTTCCTCTTCCAGTGGTCTTTCTTTCCATATGCAAAACATACTGGCTCATTTTCCTTTCCCTACCTCTGGATATTCCTCTTCTTGTAAGGATAGTGCTCTAGATCTTTAGACTTGTTATGATTCTTGGTCCCCTTTACCTTGTTCTTCCTTTCCTTATTCACCATAAGGATTGCGGGTTTGTCACGCCCTATGTCCTTATCTACTTGTCCAATCAAAGTCATAAGTTCTAAAAGACTCCTCTCATTATTAATCATATTATAATTAACAATAAAACTATAGAAGGTCTTGGGTAGTGATGAAAGTATGAGTTATGTTCACAACTCATCCAGGAATTTAATCCCTAAGATGTATGAGCATTCAATATATCCAATAAACTTGACTACATGAGGCCCGAATGGCACCAAATCTCCATGATTAGTTGTAAACCAATCATTAGAGATCATGTATCTCTCTTTTCTCACCTTCTCTTGATAGTTATATTAAATTTGAGACATCATGTTATATGCATCCATGTCCTCATGTTGTTTCAAAATATCATTGGTCATGGATGATAACATGAAACACTAAACATATGTGGAATCATTAAAATTTTTCTAATAGATAGTTAACCTTTCATTACTAGCATCATTACTAGGCATATCAGAAATAGGTTCTTCTAGCACATACAATTTCCTTTCATGGCAAAGGATTACACTTAAGTGCCTTTTCCACTCTTAGAAATTTGTGTCGGTGAGAAGGTTTTCCTTCTCAAGTATCAATTATAATGATATGTTTGGAGTCATTTTATTGTTTTTTCTACAAATAATATGAGTATAATTTTATTACTTTGTCTAATAAAATTTAGACAAATAAATAAATATTATATTTATTAATCTCCCACTATTTTATCAAAACCAAATAGCCCTCACCATTGGCTTCAGAATATCATGTTTCTTGGAGATTATAGTGGAAAGGATCCATATTTCACTTCTCATTACCCCAAATTTGGTTGGTCAAGAAACTTGAATGGTTTTAGGTAGGCATTCCAAATGCTAACTGCATTAACTCACAGTTCCTATATTTTTTGAGTGGACCTCCCAATCTTGAAATCTTTAAATTGGATTTTCTCAACTATTTCCTCTTAGCTACACCAATTCCTACTTTGACATTCAACCCCTACTATGAACTAAGTTAAATCAACCCAAAAATTCATGCTATAATTCCCTGATAATTGAATGCATCCCAACTTTTTCTAGTCAAGCACTTTGAACTATGGTTCGATTTTAACTAAAGTAGTTGAAGGTTATACCAACTTAATATATATAATTGAGGGATTTTATCTTTTATGTGTAAATTTCCAATTATTATCTTTATTTCATGATTGATAATATTAAGTGAATTTACTTAAGTGATTAACCATGTCTTAGATAATATTTACGAATAATCCAATTTATTTTAGTTCTATATTGCATGCTTATTAATTCATTAATTCATGTGATCACGACAAAACATCCATAATGAAATAACCATTAAACTTGACATAAATAAAAGAATAAAGTGGTATGATCATGATATTTTACTAATTGTTAGTTTATCTAGAGGATGAAAAACTAGTTTTCAACCTAGGGAAAAACACCTTGAACCAATTAAGATTTTTGTTATAGATTTCCACCTGTCCACCTATGTATCTATCTTGGATTGGTTTCACCTTGACTCCAAACTTAAACCACATCCATTAACCTAGACCTTCATCCATTACATATGATTTTACTCACATGCAAGTGAGGGAAAGGGGTTTACATAAAAGAAACCATGGGCATGCAAGCCCATACATAATAAGAGGAGAGATGGAATGTGGAATGATTATTTAATTTAATAATAAATTAATTGAAACCAATAACATACAAAGCTCTTGGTATATGCTCGTGATCATCCATTAGAATGCATTGAATTAAGCATTTAATAAAAGTAGCATTCAATTATTAATATTTATTATTTAAGATAAATCGCACTTGAATCAATTAATTATCTTCTTTAATTAATAAATTATTTTATCTTAATTATCATTTTAATTTCCTTGAGATTCTCATCCATAATAATTTTAAAAAAATTAAATATATTTATTTAAAATTAACTGTGTACATAATTGTACCTTGGAGGCAGCACAGTGAATACTTATCTAGATCTACCCAACATGTATTATACTCATATACTGTTTACTCTTGTGACCTGTGGCATACACGACTTATCATGTGCTTTCATTACGTGTATTATCAACTTAATGGTTACACAGATTACATGATTTTTCTATCACATGTTATTCTTCAATGCACATAAAGTAATAACTGTAGTATGACTCATACATGATATGCAGATCTAAACATTACGTAGATATTAATTAAACATTTATATATATTAAAACCCATTGCATGGCGTATCCTATCAACTTAATGACCACACACAAGAATGTGTTGATAATGTTTACACTATATAATAAATTAATTTTAATTTTGTGAAATTTGGTATAAGTACATGGCATGTACAAGCGAGCTACACAACGTGTACGTTTCTCACCATCTATCTGTGGCACATGCCTAGAGACTTAGAAAGTACACTATGTCATGGAAAATATTGGAGTACACGGAACATACATGGGTTACACAGTGTGTGATCTCCGAGTTTCATGGTCACTAATCAGGTAGGATTTGTAAGAAGATGCATGGCTCATCTTGTGGCCAAAGGACTACATACCATGTACATGGGCTACATGGCATGTAATCTAGATAACTGTGCACTAGGATAGCCTAGTCAACATGAAATATGTAATTAAATGAACCATGTGTATTCAATGCACATGCCTTGAATTAATTCTAAATTAATTCTTGGTGCATTGAACACTAGTACACAATGGGTAGTTATGGTTACATGGCGTATATTCTTGTGTTATCTGTCCAGATTCCTTGGCACCTCTGGATGATATCTTCGATTTTATTTTGTTCATAAAAATAAATCAATTTGATTATATTTATGAGGAATAAAATAGAAACAAGTAGATCTAACAATTTGGATTAAATAATGATTAAACTTGAATTTAAAACTAAATGAAAAATTTTTAAATCAATAAACAATTTTTAAATAATTATAAATAATTATGTGACTGCTCTAATACCAATTTTAGGTTTTTTGTATATCCGAATCACATGATAGTTCATACCTAACTTTGATTTTTTCAAGATCGATGGTCAATTTGAGATTTACATGACGATATACTTCATGATCATTTAAATTAAATCAAAGAAAATAGAAAAGGTATAGAATGTCAGAACCATGTGCGGGATCAAAACATATTATTTATAATTAATTTAATCAATTAAATAATTACCTTATTAGAATTATTTCTTCATTTATGGATCTAACAACAAATTTATGTTGTATTATCATTACATTATAGGAATAAAGAGATGATTACCTCTAGCAGTGATATGCACATGTTCCAAAAATTTATGAACATCATCATAGGAATCTATAGGTACTAGCACGACATATTCTATCACTTGCATCATTCTCCTTTGATCATCTCAAGAATCACTTCCAAATCATTCTCATTAATCTCTCTAGAATCGAGAGTGGTAGGTGGAGAAATATCTCTCTTCATTCTTGAGAGCGTTCTTAGAGAATGGATCTCTCTAGGGCTTTAAGATTATTCTATGGATTCATTGTGCATAATAAAAAAATAAATTATCTCTCTTTAAAAATAATATAATTGGGTTTACATATCATTAGGGTTAGAAATAAATATTTTCACAAGTTCCCTTTAATATTTGTTTAATCCCAGCGGAATCTCATGTCTATAATAATATTATTATTATTATTTCTCGACATGCACTAAACTCTCGAATTAAAATTAAACATTATTTATTAAAATAATATTCAATCTATATTATTTCTCATCGAACCTATAAACTTTGTACATCATTCCTCCAGAATATTTATTGAGAAAATGATTCCTTCCCTCTGGGATGCTCTTCCATGTCAGCTGACAACAGCTCCTCCTAGAAGAGGCTCTCACTGGAGTGACCTTTTCATGGGGAGGGATTTCCCTTGTATGGAGGTTCAAAAAGGCCACACACAGGGATTTCCTTTTTTAGAAAAAATAGGATAAAAATATCACTGTAATATTCACCAATAAATAAATAAATAAATATTATATTAACTAAATAGAAAAGAAATATTTATTAAATATTTGATCAAGAAAACATGAATAATTATTAAACCATGTGCAAGAATAATATTTATTCAAATTGTTAAATAATAAATAATAATATATTATTTAACTGAGATTCTGGATACAGTTAGTGTATAACCCTCTATGCCTATTTATTAGTGGCATTAGATGAAGCAGCCTAGAGTCCAAGGTTAGCATCCAGCAACACACCAAGGTACTCATAGAGAAAGAAGTTAATGATGCAATGATATAATTCCTAAAATAGGTGTTTAATGTGTAATATAATCTCATTATCATGATATCTCTAATCAAGTAGGTTGCACGTTGGGGTCATCAACCTATGTGCTTGATGTTTCTTTCTTCAAATTTCTGAAAATCAAACTTGCATATCGAACACCATGACCATGAATTTATTTATGCTATATCATTTTCATCAAAGGGTCAAATATATCAACTTCCATTAAAGAACGTAATGGAAAAATCCTTTCTCTCATTATTCATTAATGCAATATTACTTGTGACACACCCAACATATCCTACCATGCTCCAAACATATTTCATCATAGTTTTCATCAATATATCAAATTATGCAACTTATAATACTTAGTAATTATAATATTAAAGTCTAAAGATCAATACACACACACACGCAGATAGGAACACCCAATAACACATATAAATGTGGATTTCTTACTGGCGAGTCTCGTTCTCATAATATCCTACACTGGATATTATCAAGGGCGTACACCATGATAAGGTGTCTCAAATTCCTATGAGTCTCCACACCTAATAGCCTATATCATTTATGTCCCTAAAATGATATCATCCAACTATAGAACATATATTCAAGAAAACTATCATGGAACTTTAAAGTTCTCATCATATCGGGAAAATAATATGGCCTTTTAGTATGATAACTACTCTTAAGACATTATCACATACTATGTTATGCATAAGAACATTAATGATGTGATAATAAGTTTATCAATATTTAAAACTATGAATACAAGTTATCATAAAGTACATGGAAGTTAGTTTTAGGACACCATCTCCAATAATATATACATATTAATGAATTTTTATAAGGTAAATAAAATGGATAATATTTTACTTAAAATAAAATTATTAATAAATATTTATTTCTATTTGGTTTATATATTTAAAAATACATTTTTATTTAAATATGTTTAAATTTGTATTTATACAATTTATTTATTATAAATAAATATAAGAAAATATGCATATGTTTTATTATAAATAAAACTACATTATAAAAAATGATAAATTTTCAAAATTATAATATCTATATGAATGTAAAGCATGGGGATAAATTCATCCACCACTAAAAATGGAAAAAATACTCTTAAACGAAGCTGAAACGCTATTGAATATTAAAAAATTAGGGTATCCTAACTAAAAACTCGGTTTTGGAGGTCTTTTGTGCCTTTTTTGACTTCAAAAACACAAACGGACACCTAGATCAAAAGTTATGGTTGATTGAAATTAAAGTATTGTTTTCAACTAATCTTAGACCATTCATTGGTTTATTGAATTTTTATGACATCTAGCCATTATTAAATGACTGTTAATCGATAATAATTAACAAATTATTAATTAATATTTTTTAAAATTATTTTATATTCCATTTTTCTTTAAATGTCTTATATATTTAGTGTAAATGTGTATTTATGGTTATATAAATCATATTTAATAAAATAAATTATATTTATATCAATATAAATATATATGTATTGATATATTATTTTTAATGACGTATTTTTTTTTTGTGAAATCTATCCTTTATTGGTGTTTTTTTTCTAGTGATGATAAAGATCCTTATTTATTAATGCTTTTTTGTTAGCACTCATAAAGGTGTCTTTTTATCATCACATTTTTATTAGCACTAATAAAAGACTCTTTATCAGTGTTTTTTTAGTGCTGATAAAGACTCCTTTTATCAACTCATTTTTTAGTGCTGATAAAAAGACCCTTTATCATCTCTTTTGATATGACTATTAAAGGGGATCCCAAATTTGTAAAAGTGTATCATCATTAAATAAAGGGATCCTATATAAATAATATGATCCTATAGAGTCTTGTGATGAAATTGTTGTAATTTTTTTAATTATGAAAATGACTTAAAATGTTTTGATAAAAACCTAGTGGTTTTATCTTGTTAAAGAGGCATTTTTTTATTAAAACTTGTTTTGGTTTTAAATGGAAAATTGGAATTTAAATGGAAGTCTGAGATTTAATTTTATTTTAAGTAGTCTTAAAATAAAATGCTCATCATTGATTGTGTAAGATCACACACAAGCCTTAGGTAGTTTGTGAGTTATTTGAACACACTCTACGATTACTACAACATTCTAAAACATAAATGTAGCAGGTCACATCCCTTAGGTAATGGTGAAAAGTCATGTCTGAACAGTGTTCAAAGGACGTATGTGTACACATTTTGTTGTTATCACTTAGAGAGTGCGAAGTCCTATAGAATGAAACATATGTATCTATTTTCCATATGACCATGTTGCTCGATTTTGTTTATATTTGAGATATAAAATGTATGATAATATTGTTAAACTATTTTACATGCTCCTCATGAATTTATATAAATAGTTTAATATAAAATGTTTTATTTAATCCATTTTTTTAGAATTATTACATCACTTGTAAAGTAAATTATGTGCTTAAAGTGCTTTCCATTATTTGAACTGTATAACATGATTTTTTTAAATATTCTTTAAAATGTCAAACCTCTTTACTTTAAAATTTGAAAGAACTTCCTTTGATTAATCTATTATTGGTGTCTGTTATGGAATCCTTGGTGAGACCCTATTGAGATTTTTAGCTCAGACCCTACTTGTGCCTTCTGGTCTTTTTAGATTATCATCTTCCAGGTTCAACCAAAGGGAAAAGATCTCTTTGAGGTGGATCCAGTTGTTGAATCGTGGTCTTGGTGAGTTGAGTCCTTAGGGACCTGGGTTGTGTTTTCCATATTTTAGTACTTGGGTTCTAGTACTTTGGGCTTGTTTATTCCTTATTGTATTTTGGTACATTACTCTCAATGGAGTTTTCTTTTGATATGCATTTTTTCGTGCTTCTACTACTTTTACATTATTAGGGGGAAATTTATCCCCACTTTCATGTTCTATGATGCCAAGTGCTAATCGTCAACCTGTGAGGATAGAGAACGCCCTTCAGAATATGTTAGGGATGGATCAGTTATCGAGTTACCAGGGTACCTGGGCTGGTTCATGACAAAATGGTATCAAAGGGAGGTTGAGCTTTTATCTTGAAGTCAGCATGCATTGTGAAATCTTATAGAGACTTAAGAGGTAGTTTCAATTGAGTGCCCGACCATCTCTCACCACAATGAACCTTAATTCGCCAGGGGTGGTTAGGGAAAGATGTCTTATGGATTAATTCTATTATTTTCTCTATTTTGATTTGGTTAAAGTGAAATTCAAATCTTGTTTGTTCTTTATATTGGGATTACTTTCCCTCGTTGCTCTGTTTGATCACTACCTAAGGTCTTCAATGTTGTATGTTGATGTTGTGTAACATCATACCTCTGAGAAGACGTGTGAATTGGATCCAAGAGGAGGTTATTGTTGAACCTCGGTGAGTGAATCCTATTGTGGATCTGAATCTTGTTGAGGTGATCATGCGTATTGTCCAAGCTTTGGGGCAGGCACCACCACCAGTCCCTGTTCAGGCTCTAGTTGTGGATCCTCAGGGGGTGTTCTTCAAAATCATTATCAAGAGTTCCTTCACCAGAAACCACATGTTTTCAAAGGATTTACTAATCCTCAACATTCTAGAGAATTATTAGGTAGGATAGAACGTATGTTTGAGTTCTTGGAGACATTAGACGAAATAAAGGTGAAGTGTGCCACCTACGTGTTGGAGGGACCAAGCAGGAGATGGTGGGACATGATTGTGATGGAAAAGAAACATGAGGGATTAGAGTAGAAGGACTTAAAGGTTATTTTCATTGGCTAGTTCTATCCAAAGTCAATGGTGTTGGAAAATTTTGTGGCTCCTATGGACATTTAGGGCACTTGCAGAAGTTCTGCCACAACTTTTCCACTTTGCACAGCAGCACGGGATCATTAGCATCTCTAAAAAACTATGGGCAATCAAATGATTCACGTAAAAAAGGCTTCTAGACACAGGCATCTAGAACGAAACTTTTCACATAGTGGAAGAGTCTCTAGAGGAAGTTGATACGAGTCTAGAGACTATGAGAGGTACCATTATAATAACTTAGTCTTTAGTGACTGCTCTATTTTATACCGATGCATCTCACTCATTTATTTCAACCCATACTATTATTATTCTTAATCTTCTTATTTATCTTTTATCTTATTCAATGTATATTACTACACCCCTTGGTACGAAGAGAGATCAGGGTCTCCATAGTCCCTCTTGTGTCTTCTGATGTACATGGATTTCACTTGTATTTTTATAATTTTTTAACATAGTTTTAATTAAATTTTCTAATCGTTTTTAGTGTTTTTATTTTATTTTTGTAGTTTTTAGTGTTTTTGTTATTTTTTTTTAATTTTTATTTAATTATCTATTAGTATTGGTTATTTATTTTAATTATTAGTTTTTATTAATATTACTTTATTAATATTTTTTTTCTAACCCTTTTATTTTATTAGTAGTTTGATTTATATTTGTTTTAATTTTAATTCATTAATTTTATTATATTAATATTTAGTTGTAGTAATACTATTTTCATTTTTTTTAATTACATATATATTAATATTTAATTATTATTGTTGTTGTTGTTGTTGTTGTTTTTTTTGTTGTTGTTGTTGTTATTATTTAACTTTTAGATTAATTGTTTATATTAAATTTTGAATTTTAATTTATATTTAACTTATTTTATTTTTTATTTTTATTTATTTATTTCTCCTATCTACCCAACCCCCTTGACCCATTCCACCCCCTACCCACATCACCCCTCACCACCCCCTTTCTCTCTCTAATCACCCCACACCCTTTGACTACTTCCACTCAATCCCACACCCCATGCTTACTCCCCACTCATGCCACCCCCATTTCCCCACCTCTCGCCCCACTCATCTGCCACCCCCTCCCCTCTCACTCACCCGTCTTCCCCCCATGCCCCCTCCTACCTGCCCACCCCCACTCCCCTTCTCCACCCCACTCCCCAGCACCTCCCCTGCTACTCGCGCCCCTCCATCCTCACATCCCTACCCTATTACACCCCATCCTCTCACCCCAGGGCTTCCCTAACCTCTCACCCTAGCTTCCCCACCCCACTTATATCCCCCCTACTTCCCTCACCCAACCCCCATCCCCTAGGGCTTCCGCAGCTACAAAATGGGACCATCAACACAGAAATCCTCCAGTGACCAGAACAACAGTCAGTGACTAGTCACCTCTATTTCGAGATTGTAGAGGCGGTTCGGGCGCATCATTGACATTTTCAGAGGTTCACTTAACTTCCAGAGATTTACGGTGCATGCCAGGAGGGAATACAGATCCAATCATTTTTTGTGGCAGGGCGATGGTGTGGTTCGACATTGCAACGATCCAAATATTAAAGTTCATTATTTTTCAATCATCTGTGGCGGGTTTCAGTGGTCCTCGCATTGACACGAATCTGGTGTCTTCATTTATTTATTTTTCACGTGGTGTTTGCGTGATGGTTGGATAACATTCTTGGTGTCATAGTTATGATGAAAGTGACAGTAATTGCATGTCCTTATTTTTTAACCATGTTTGATTGCCTTTTCAATTAATTTTAATTATATTTTTATTTAATTAATTGTATCTATATTTGAATTAATTATCATTGGGCTCTGCATGCTTTCTTTGGTGTCCGTTTGTGTGATAACGAATAAGTAATCACAGGTGGGAGTTCATTAGAGAATTGATTTATCTGGAATTCGATCAAGCGCATGAGCTAATTCTGAATAAATAAATATATTAATTGAAAAAATTAATATTTTGTATGTGCACTCCTTCAAACTTTCATGAGAGATACTTAATCAGTAATCTCATGTGAGCGAACCTGATGCAGGTGGATAATTTGACTTTGTGAGAAACGGGTCGTTGTATTTCACCAAGTGATTCAGTGCTATAATGATGCAGAAACTATTTTTCAGAACAAAGAACAAAATGATGGATAATTTGTGTGAAAATTAGAATATTTTCTAACATCATATAATGAGACCAGATAGTATTTTGATTAAATATGGAATCGGTGATAATTGAATAAATAAATATTCAGATGTGAGAATTAAATAATTGCAATGACATGCACTTGAACGGAAGTCACGACTCTAACACTTCCATCTCCACCAGTTTCTTCCATAACTTAATTCACCTAGATAGTTTTAGTTAATTTAAATAGTCATTTTTAATTAGCCATTTAGTTTTAGAACTTTTTAGTTGTTAATCACATTAAGAACCCATCTGCCTGAAAATTCTTCCAAGAGGATATTCTTAGTGTCTACTCACATTCTCTCTATGGTTCGACCCCGCTCTTCACTTCTAAAGTAGTTGGTAGGTTGATAAATATTGAAAATTGGACGCGTTGTGATGTTTGTACCAAATTTATAGCTCTATTTTTTGGTATAATAGTAGCATTATGAGTTTCTTTAAAAGATTGATTTAGGTCAAAAAGTAAAAAAAATCAAATCTGTTTACTACTCTGTAAATTTTTCATTGTAGGGATTTTCAAGACACCCATAATTTCATAATAACATGAGCCATACCAAATAGTTACAACCAATACCCACCCTAACCACCAACTTTGCAAGGTATGGAATACAATCTTTCATCGCACGTGAACTCTCAAGGTATTCCTATTTATTTTAATGATTATCATTCAAGTCCGTGTTATGATCCATGTTCTATTGCTAGTTCCTACCCATCTATTAATAATTTTCAACTTCAATTCGTTCATGAAAATTTAGAATTTTATAATTCATGTAAAACAAATGATTCAATAATTGAGCACATGCTACAATCTACTATCACTGAGAAAAATAGGATGTTTGAACTTCAAGATAAACGTAATGCAAAATTCCTTTCATCAATGAATAATATATAAAATAAAATAACTCATATTTTCCAACTAGTCACCTCACTACCACTTGATAATCTAATTTAAAATAATTATTTTGAGGAGATTGCAGTAGAGGTTCCATTTGAACAGCATTCATTTCCCAAGTCTAATAATGAGATCGATCCTTCTTCCTGTCATACCATTGATGACTCCTCTCCATCACAATTCAATTCTTCCAATCTAATAACATTTCAAGAATATGAGAGCTTGTTATTCCACCCTGTTGAACATAATGGTCCCTCTGAAAATGTGATTTCATGTCCTTCATCTTTGAGTTCACAGCCCATCCATCCCAAAGTGAAAAAGGACACATTCAATGTCTATCAAATTTCAACTTTTGAGGATGAAGAGGGCATTGAATTGGGAACCTTCTTTACTATGATAGATTCAAAATTGAACCCATACACCATTAATTACAACACAAAAGAGGAAATCACTTCAAATGACATTGGCTTGCCTCTTTATGAAAATCTTTGTGGGTCTAAAACTTTTTCTAAAATAGATACATCTGAAACATTTTTGGACTGAGAGAATCAGTCAACATTGGTGGGAGAAAACACTCATAATATTTTAGAAACAATGGAATAATTGGATTTCCTGGAGGATCCTAAGTTCATGTTAACACATATTCCAATGTAGAATTATGATGGGGGAAGTATAGAAGAAATTTTTGAAAAAGTTGTTAGTCTTGAAACAATGGAGTCATCTGCTCCAATTGAGCTTGCCCTGCTTGCTCCATGTATCGATATTAAATTGAGTTGAAAAATACTAGATCTTTTTGTGCTAGTAGTTGTTGGTGAAAAAAAATTAGGATACATTTTCAACCCAAATACTACATTCAAGGATGTGATGGATATAATACAACCACTGAAGGAGTCTCATAAAGGAAATTTTTCACCTATGTATGTTCAAAGAGGTAATATTCTTGATCTTTCCACTGATTACATTTGCGCAAACATCAATTATTTGGTGATTATTTCTTCAAATGAGGTACATTCATTCCCTTATGAGCTGGGTTATTTTTATTCCATTCCATTCATCCATTTTTCTGATAATTTTTCATTGAGATATTGTGCAGCTTCTAGGATCATTTTATTTTCAACGAATAGATTCCACACTCCCACTGATAAAGAAGTAAATGCATGTTATACACTTCCATTAAATCCTAGTATAATTTTATTAATGTCTAACTGAATATGAAGTAAACTTATCACTCAATGAGAGTCAAACCATATTTTGTTTGTTTTCTTTTAATTTCATTTAATTGCAATTCATTTAGTTGTTTTAGTAATAAAATGGCATGCATTTACCACAATACATTTTCTTCTTGCACTACAGTGGATTTTAATTTATCATACATATTTTTATCATCCAAAGGATTTTGATTATGGTGTGACTTCTTTTATATGATGTGGGTATGTGTTGTCCATATGTATGTTTTATAGGTATATCACTTCTGGAGCTTCGTTGGATACAGACAGCATTTTCGTGTCTATCTGCATTTTACATTGGGAAGTTTTTTATTTTTTCCATATTTTATGCTTCCAAAAAAATCATGTAAAATAAATAACTAAAAAAACTAACATTCTTGTCATTTATGAACCCACGTGAAATTTGCTGCATTTTTATCGTAACATAGTCGGGAACATACCACATGTATCCCAGGGCAGTTTGACCACATGATTCTTGTTTAGAATGATTTGATCCTTGATATCATGACTTAGATGATTTTTGATATTATTCCAGGCTTCGAAAATGTTTTTCCAAAACTTGTATATTTTTTAGAAACATATTTTCACTCATTATCATCTATGTTATCCAACAGTTTTTTTCATACCCATGAGGATTCTGGACCCTTTTTGCATCATCTCTTGAATCTCTTTTTCTTGTGTGAATCTTGACCATGTTTTGTCTTCTAGAACTTTCCATGTGTTTCCATAAAAGTGATAGGAATTTTGTAAGTTGCACTAAAATGACCGAGGAATTTTTTGATCTTCAACCCCATTAACCCACTGAGCCACCCATAAATTCTCTCTGTTGTATATCCCTTATAATCCATGAAGAAGCCTTTTAGGATGAGCCCATATCCAATACCCTTCCCTACCCATTTCTTGAATATTTGCATGAATATTTTCATTCTAAGTGTGGGGGAGATATTTACTCATGGAGAGGGTTGTTTGATGGGAATGAGTCATTTGATGCACATGGATCAACATTATCCCTTCATGGTTATATGAGTTATATTTCATAGTAGCCACATTCATTACATGTATTTTTCTATGGACATATAGATTATTTTTGGTGCCAACAATGAGTATATATGTGGTCTTCATGTGATAACCCTCACCTATAGGGATACCTATAAAAGTGTTGATCCATTACTCTAGGAGCTAGAGAGTTTTTTATATGACATGATTTCACTGAGATGTTACAACATACACACTACTTGTGTACCACATTTGGGATTTCTTCTGAAATCTTTTCATGGATTTTTAGAGTTAATACTCACCAGATTTTCCTGCCCATCTTATTTGAGTGAGTTGTGTCCTAAAAAAAGAGGAAAAAGAAAAGAAAAAAAAGAGAGAAACATTGGATTATCATATGATTGGGGAAAAAAATTAAGTGTGGAGAAGTTAGAGTATGAGGTAGACATTTGTGTTGACATTTATCATGAATTTATTTCAAGATTCAACCCTTATTTTTTCCAAAAACTGTCCAAAAAAATACCAACTTTTCCACAGCCTCAAAGACATTTGAACCTCAGGTAAAGACCTTGATATTGGTGCATTATTTTAATTTTCACTAGTGAATATGTGAAATTCATGGAAATCCTATGGTAATAATTCATGTGTACGAGAATATAGCATGGATTTGATTAAACATTTTGAGAGATGAGAGTGATGGAGAGGTAGGTCGCATGATACATGAGTGCACATACTTGTTTTGGAAAGAATGTGAGTGGAAAAAATTGGTTTTTGAAAATTGGATTTTTAAATGAAGCATGATATGTTGTGGGTAAAAGAGAATAAAAAATTTTGAACTTTTAATTTTGATGTTTTGATTTGTCTATGAGTCCAATTGTGTATTTTTCTGATTATATTTCCCATGAGTGAAAAGGGTTTAAGTGTGGTGGATTTCATGCGCATGGTTTCACATATATTTTTATAATTGTTTAACATAGTTTTAATTAATTTTTTTAATCATTTTTAGTGTTTTTAGTTTATTTTTGTAGTTTTATAGTGTTTTTTTAGTAAATTATATATTACTAGTTTTTATTTATTTTAATTATTATTTTTTATTAATATTACTTTATTAATATTTTTTTCTCACACTTTTATTTTATTAATAGTTTTATTTTTATTTGTTTTATTTTTATTTTATTAATTTTATTATATTAATATTTAATTGTAGTAATACTATTTTCGTTTTTTTATTTACATGTACAATAATATTTAATTATTATTATTTATGTCACATACATGACATATTTTAAAGGTATTGTTTTATTTATTTAAATTATTGTTTTTTTTGGGGGGTTTTCAATGCATTTTTGAAGGAAATGGTGGGTTTCCATAATTTGGGTCAACTCGAGAGCCCATTTCCAGTTTTGACAATAAATTTTGTTTGTTTAATAACTCCCTCGTTTTTCAACATTTTTAACTCATTCAACTTCCAAAATGACCTTAATTTAACTATTAAAATCACCAATGAATTTTGGCCCCCTTAAAAATTCATTTGCATCTTGGATTTGGGTGATCAAGTTAGGTATTGGGCCAACCCGAAAGCCCATTTCCAGTTTTAAAATTGTTTTGTAATTATTTCATAAAATATTCAATTTTTATTCTTTTTCGGTGATTCCACCTCTCACCTTCTCCCACTGTACCTGGCCGCACCCCCAGCTTCGTTTCCCCCTCTTTGGAGATCGCATCTATCGCGAATTAGGACCTAACTTCTCTGGTTTCTAAAAACGTCCAGTTTTTTCAAGTAAGTGACTATCCTTCTAGTTCTCTCCTTTTCCTTGAGATTTATCTTTTTTTTTCTTGAATCCCCAAATTTCCAGAAGCTATGGCTTCGTGCCTAGGGTTTCATTTTGGGTTTCATGGTTCAATCCTCTGGTTTTAGGTTTGATATCACTTCCTTGTGGCGCGGTGGTCGTGCGGTTGAAGTTCCGCACTAGGATTTGCGGTTCTTGAATCTTTTGGTAGGTGATTCCATTGTGTGTGCAATTTTTGGGAATTTGCTTGCTGTGTTGAGGATGAATTAATGCTTATTGAATTTTAATGTTTCTGTAAAAATTTGTTTTAGTTGCATTTACAATGCAAATGAATTTTATGTTACAATTTTTGGTGAAATTGAGGGTTTTTCATGCAAGTCTTTTATTGGTTCATTTTGGGATGAACTCTAATTACATATTTGATTTTGTTGAACTGTATTAGGAATTAAAATAATGTTTTAAATATTTATTATTTTTGTTTGTGGCTGAAAAAGTTTGTTTAAATTGTGTTTGAGAAGCAAATGGGCATTAAGTGCCATGTTGGTGTGAAAATGGTGGTTTTTGAAGATATATAATTTCTTGGTTAACATTGGGCTGCCCCATAACTGAATTTTTGGTTTTATTAAATTTTGTTGAGCTGAAATTTTGTTTTGATGACTTACAAGTGTTCACATACTGTGAAAAGTGGATATTTCAAAGAGTTTTGGGTGCAAAACAATGTGATGTTTTGAGAGGTTGTTTTATTGAAGATCAAAATATTTTATTGACTGTTTCAAATGATATAAAATGTGTGTAGCTACTGTACTATTTGTTTGTGACCAGTAGTTATAATTTACATGAAAAAGTATGTGTGTTGTTTGCTGAAATTGTTTGAGCACAAAAAGGGGAATCCCGGGTACTTAGGTGGGCGGATATGTACTAGTACGGCTAGTGGACCGGATGGGTTGTGTCCCTGTTTCACTGAGCAAATGGATAACGACAACACTAACTGAACTATGTGGATGTTATTTGGGGACCACTAGGTTATGGGTTTGTTCCCTACTAGTGGCTCGTGCACGGGAAAAGATTGTGACTTGGATACTTTACACCGAGGTACGAGGTACATAGGGCCCGAGACTATCTAGTTGCCTAGGGGTGTTCCCAATTTTTGTGCTCATTAGAATTGTAGTATTTACCCTTGTTGTGGGATCTTTTGGCAGTACTTTACAGTATCTCACATGTTTATTTAATGTGTTATTATTCTGAAATTCTTGGATTGAAAACTGTTTTCATTTGAAAGTTGCTTTTCTTGAAATTTTTAACATTGTTTCACCTTGTGTGTTAAAATTGCTAGTTTTGTTCCCATTGTATTGCATCCTCTTTGGAATCTTCTGGTGGTATCCTATTGGGCTTAGGCTCACACCCTACTTACACCCCTTGGGTGTAAGTAGAACTTCTTATGCTTGACTCAGGTAAAGGGAAGGCTAAGGGTGATGGCGCTTCAGGGTGTTAGTCCCCATCGTTGGGGCAGAGTTGTGGAGAAGGCTTGCGGGTGATGACACCCTTGTTGTGTGAAGTGATTGGGGATGTCTTGATGTTGTAATTATTTTTATTTGGACCACTTGTAGTGTCTTTAAATATATGTATTCAGATCTGGTTTTGTTAAGAATGGTTTAGCATGGAAATTTCAGATTCTTATTATTGATTGTTTTATTTGTTTTATGCTTTCATACTCGGGTAAATCGTTCCCAAATCATATTGTTTTATACCCGGGCACTTGTGCCAGCCCGTGGGGATAGGGAATGCCCTTCGGGCCTTGTCATGGGCTGGGTTTGGTGCCATTAATGGTGGTGACCAGATCTGGTACGTGACAAAATGGTATCAGAGGAGGTTAATGTTTTTGGGTTATATTGTTATTTTGAGATGAGTCGGGATAGACAGGAGCTAGGACTGTCGGGGCTCGGGGTATTGGTTGTGAGTAGGGTGCATGGCCCGCACCTCTCATGGCAGACCTTGAGTCACCAGAGGATGTTGGAATTTACTGATTTACTTCACTTCCAGGTGAGACGTGTGGGCTGCAGACCACATGTGGACATCAGGCAGATGTGGAGTAGTTGTTTCTTTTATTACAAGAATGTGTTTAGTTTGTTTATATTTGATGTATTTGATTAAAATTTTCAGAATTGTGGTATTGACTATTTGTTTTGTGACTGTTGCATTTTGTAGCAACATGCCTCCCCGGAAAGCTCCCACGCACCCACAAGAGGAAGCTGGAGAGAGTTCTCCCACGCCGATTGATCAGAGGCTAGTCGAGGCCGTGGTCCGGGCTGTCCAGGCTCTAGGATATGGACCAGCTCCAGCTCCAGCTCCTGTTAGAGAGGATTATACTGGTCCTAGAAAGGACAAGGCCCAGGAGTTCCTGAAAAATAAGCCTCCAACCTTCCGAGGCAGCTCAGAACCCCAGGAAGCAGAAGAATGGATCGAGAAGATCGAGCGTATGTTTGAGTTCCTGGAAACACCCGAGGAGCTCAGGGTGAAGTGTGCCTCCTTTCTGTTGGAGGGTCCCAGCCGTAAATGGTGGGATTCAGTGCTTCAGTCTGGGAAGAATGAGCAGATGCGCTGGGGAGATTTCAAGGCTGTCTTCATTGAACAGTATTGCCCTGAGGTGTTGGCTTATGCCAGGTCTAGAGAGTTCATGGAACTTGTTCAGGGGAATCTATCTGTGATGGAGTATGCCAACTGTTTCGCTGAATTGGTTCGGTATGCTCCGGAAATTGTCTCTAATGAGCAAGCGAAGGCCCAAAGGTTTGAGAAAGGCTTGCGACCAGAGATATACTCCCAGGTGTTCTTGTTTAAGCTGAGGACCTATGCTGAGGTCGTTGATCGGGCGTGCATGGTGGAGATTGATAGAAAAGGCAGGGCTGGTTTCTATGGTTCTGTATCAGTAGTGGGAAGTGGAAGCTCCTCAGAGAAGAAGAGGAAGCGGGAGGATCATGTGAAGAAAGGAGGGGGCAGTTCAGGCCACTCTTCCAGGCAGTTTTCTTCTGCGGCTTCTGATGCGAGATCGGTCGTGTGCCACCAATGTGGGAGGCCTGGGCATATCCGACCAGCATGTCCTCTTCCTCCGAAGCCTTGTTTCCAGTGTGGAGGTATGGGGCATTTGCAGTGTTTTTGTGGTGTGGCACGTCCACTTCCGAGTGGGGTTGGTTCAGTGGCTTCAAAAGGAGTGTCAGCACAGTCTGAGCCATCGAGGACTGGGGGATCTCGATTTGGAAGTCGTGGTGGAAGGGTTGGATCATCTTCTGGGCAGAGCCATTTCAGGGCACAGCCTCAGGCTAGCGGTCGTTCTCAGACAGATACTGGACACCTCCATGCAGTGGATCAGACACCAGCAGGATCAGAGGCGGGACCGTCGACAGTTCGAGGTACCGTTCTGATTGCATCTTCTATTGCTACTGCTCTTTTTGATACTGGTGCCTCTATTTCATTCATTTCTGCCCATTTTGTGGACATTCTGAATTTTCCAACTGAGTTGATGTCTTTCGCGATGGAGTTGGTGACATCGCTGGGAAAGAAGAAGGAGCAGGGCCTTAGGTGCCCCTCATGTGCACTTTCTGTATCAGGGGTCGAGATGGAGTGGGACCTTATGGTCTTAGATATGGACCTTTTTGATGTCATACTCGGGATGGATTGGCTAGTTCACTTCCAGGCACACATCGACTGCTACAGAAGGCGTGTGAGTTTCACGGCACCTGACGGGAGTCGTCAGGTTTTTCATGGTGAATGGGATCCTCGGTCAGGTCGCGCAGGGCCTCCACTCCCAGAGTTGGGAAGTATTATCTTCCAGTTATCTTCGCTCATGCTAGAAGATGGTATTTCTTCTAATGGTTCACTACCTCATGTAGTGAATGAGTTTCCAGAGGTATTCCCGGATGATTTTTCGGGTTTGCCCCCAGAGCGGGATGTGGAGTTTTCGATTAATTTGGCGCCGGGAACACAGCCGATATCTCTTCCCTCTTATCGCATGGCCCCCACCGAGTTGAGGGAATTAAAGATGCAGCTGGACGACTTAGAATCCAAAGGATTCATTCGCCCGAGCGTCTCTCCTTGGGCCGCTCCTGTGTTGTTTGCAAAAAAGGCTGATGGATCCCTCCGGTTGTGCATTGATTACCGGAAGCTGAATAAGGTAACAATTAAAAACAAATACCCTTTGCCCAGAATAGATGATTTGTTTGACCAGTTGAAGGGAGAAAAGTGGTTCTCAAAGATAGACCTGCGTTCAGGGTATCATCAACTCAGGGTGAAGGAGTCAGATATCCCAAAGACAGCCTTTCGGTGCAGGTACGACCACTTTGAGTATTTGGTCATGCCCTTCGGATTGACCAATGCTCCAGCAGTCTTTATGGCACTCATGAATAGGGTGTTTCATCAGTATCTCGATTCCTTTATTGTGGTGTTCGTGGATGATATTCTGGTATACTCTAGCTCTGAGGAGGAACACGAACATCACTTGAGGATCGTTTTAGGTACATTACGGGATCACCGCCTCTATGCAAAGTTGTCAAAGTGAACCTTATGGATCAGAGAGGTGAGATTTCTGGGGCATGTGATCTCAGAGCACGGAGTTTCAGTGGACCCTGAGAAAATTAGTGCGGTTATGTCATGGGAGCAGCCGAGGAATGTGCTTGAGATCAGGAGTTTCCTTGGCCTGGCTGGTTACTACAGGCGATTCGTTCGGGATTTCTCTCGGCTTGCATCACCAATGACTGCGCTCACCCGGAAAGGGGTGAAGTTTGTATGGGGTCCATAATGTCAAGCATCATTCGAGGAGCTGAAGAGATGGTTGACTACCGCCCCTGTGCTGATTTTGCCTGAGGCCGGGAAGGGTTATGTTGTTTATTTTGATGCTTCAGGTATGGGTCTTGGGTGTGTGCTTATGCAGGATGATCACGTGGTGGCTTATGGCTCTCGCAAACTCCCACCACATGAAAAGAACTACCCTACCCATGACTTGGAGTTGGCAGCGGTGATGCATGCTTTGAAGACATGCCGTCACTACCTCTTTGGCGAGAAGTTTGTGGTCTACTCTGATCATAAAAGCTTGGCTTATATCTTCTCACAGAAGGACCTCAACTTGAGGCAACGTCGCTGGATCGAGTACTTGCAGGGGTTCGACTTTGACATTGTCTATACCCCAGGCAAGGGTAATGTGGTGGCCGACGCTTTGAGCAGAAGAGTTCTAGTGCAGGCTTTGAGGAAGTCTAGTGATGAGTGGACATTGATGGGGCTCTTTTCTCAAATGCATGTGGAGGCTAGGGAACACAGTGGAGGGGCATTCTTGGCGAGTGTCCAGTTGACTCCTTCTCTGTTGGAGTTGATTCAGCGGGAACAACCTAGTGATGAGCTTTGTCAGCGATCTAGGCAGTTTCTTCATGGTGGGGAGACATCCTCTGATTGGTCGTCGTCTCCCGAGGGCATCTTGTGCTTCAAGGGCCGTTCAGTAGTACCGTTATCTCTACGGAAGGCAGTGATGCATGATAGCCACCAGTCTCAGTGGGCTGTCCACCCAGGTGCCACTAAGATTTATTATGATGTCCATCGGCATTTTTGGTGGCTTGGTATGAGACGAGACATAGCAGACTTTGTTTCGAGATGCTACACATGCCAGCAGGTGAAAGCAGAGCACCAAAGGCCCTCCGGTTTGCTCCAGCCATTACCCATTCCTACCTGGAAGTGGGACGAGGTTGCCATGGACTTCATTGTTGGCTTACCTCGTACACCTCGGGGTAAGAATTCCATTTGGGTGGTGATTGATCGTCTGACCAAATCAGCCCACTTCATTCCGATCAGAGATACATCTAAAGGGGATGAGTTGGGCCATTTGTATCTTCAAGAGGTGGTGAGACTCCATGGTGTACCATCAGCTGTTGTCTCGGATAGAGACCCCCGCTTCACTTCTCGATTTTGGGAAGGCCTTCAAAAGGCCTTGGGATCTCAGATTAAGATGAGCACGTCGTACCACCCTCAGACGGATGGTCAGACAGAGCGGGCGAATCAGATTTTGGAGGACATGCTTCGTGCATGTGTCTTGGACTTTGGAGGTTCTTCGGATAGCCATTTGGGATTGGTTGAGTTTGCTTATAATAATAGTTACCAATCCTCAATTCGAATGGCCCCTTTTGAGGCGCTCTATGGTCGGCCATGTCGGTCCCCCCTATGTTGGGCTGAGGTAGGAGAGACTTCACTATTGGGGCCGAGCCTTGTGCAGGAGACTTCTGAGAAGGTCAAATTGATCAGGAAGCGCTCATTGATAGCTCAGAGTCGTCATAAATCTTATGCTGACCGGAGGCGTCGAGACCTAGAGTTTTCTGTGGGTGACAGGGTATTCTTAAAAGTGGCCCCTTGTCTGGGCCATCGTCGATTGGGGAAGCAAGGTAAGTTGATGCCACGGTATGTCGGACCCTTTGAGATCACCGAGCGTATTGGTAAGGTGGCATACAGGTTGGCCTTACCTTCTCAGTTGACATCTATCCATGATGTCTTCCACGTCTCCCAGTTAAAGAAATACAATCCAGATCCATCCCATGTGTTGAGTTGGGAAGAACTAGAGATAGAGCCTGACTTGTCAATCGTTGAGAGGCCGGTGAAAATTGTGGACTCCCAAGAGAAGATACTTCGAGGGAAGTCTATTCCATTAGTTCGGGTTCTATGGCGGCATGAGAATGATACACATGAGACTTGGGAGCGAAAGTCATGGGTCGAGGAAGAGTACCCATTCTTGTTTACCAACCAAGAACCATGTTGACTTTCCGGGGCGGAAAGTCCTTCATGGTGGGGAGAATTGTCACATACATGACATATTTTAAAGGTATTGTTTTATTTATTTACATTATTGTTTTTTTTGGGGGTTTTCAATGCATTTTTGAAGGAAATGGTGGGTTTCCATAATTTGGGTCAACTCGAGAGCCCATTTCCAGTTTTGACAATAAATTTTGTTTGTTTAATAACTCCCTCGTTTTTCAACATTTTTAACTCATTCAACTTCCAAAATGACCTTAATTTAACTATTAAAACCACCAATGAATTTTGGCCCCCTTAAAAATTCATTTGCATCTTGGATTTGGGTGATCAAGTTAGGTATTGGGCCAACCCGAAAGCCCATTTCCAGTTTTAAAATTGTTTTGTAATTATTTCATAAAATATTCAATTTTTATTCTTTTTCGGTGATTCCACCTCTCACCTTATCCCACTGTACCTGGCCGCACCCCCAGCTTCGTTTCCCCCTCTTTGGAGATCGCATCTGTCGCGAATTAGGGCCTAACTTCTCTGGTTTCTAAAAACGTCCAGTTTTCTCAAGTAAGTGACTATCCTTCTAGTTCTCTCCTTTTCCTTGAGATTTATCTTTTTTTTTCTTGAATCCCCAAATTTCCAGAAGCTAGGGATTCATGCCTAGGGTTTCATTTTGGGTTTCATGGTTCAATCCTCTGGTTTTAGGTTTGATATCACTTCCTTGTGGCGCGGTGGTCGTGCGGTTGAAGTTCCGCACTAGGATTTGCGGTTCTTGAATATTTTGGTAGGTGATTCCATTGTGTGTGCAATTTTTGGGAATTTGCTTGCTGTGTTGAGGGTGAATTAATGCTTATTGAATTTTAATGTTTCTGTAAAAAAAAATTTAGTTGCATTTACAATGCAAATGAATTTTATGTTACAATTTTTGGTGAAATTGAGGGTTTTTCATGCAAGTCTTTTATTGGTTCATTTTGGGATGAACTCTAATTACATAGTTGATTTTGTTGAACTGTATTAGGAATTAAAATAATGTTTTAAATATTTATTCTTTTTGTTTGTGGCTGAAAAAGTTTGTTTAAATTGTGTTTGAGAAGCAAATGGGCATTAAGTGCCATGTTGGTGTGAAAATGGTGGTTTTTAAGATATATAATTTCTTGGTTAACATTGGGCTGCCCCATAACTGAATTTTTGGTTTTATTAAATTGTGTTGAGCTGAAATTTTGTTTTGATGACTTACAAGTGTTCACATACTGTGAAAAGTGGATATTTCAAAGAGTTTTGGGTGCAAAACAATGTGATGTTTTGAGAGGTTGTTTTATTGAAGATCAAAATATTTTATTGACTGTTTCAAATGATATAAAATGTGTGTAGCTACTGTACTATTTGTTTGTGACCAATAGTTATACTTTACATGAAAAAGTATGTGTGTTGTTTTCTGAAATTGTTTGAGCACAAAAAGGGGAATCCCGGGTACTTAGGTGGGCGGATATGTACTAGTACGGCTAGTGGACCGGGTGGGTTGTGTCCCTGTTTCACTGAGCAAATGGATAACGACAACACTAACTGAACTATGTGGATGTTATTTGGGGACCACTAGGTTATGGGTTTGTTCCCTACTAGTGGCTCGTGCACGGGAAAGGATTGTGACTTGGATACTTTACACCGAGGTACGAGGTACATAGGGCCCGAGACTATCTAGTTGCCTAGGGGTGTTCCCAATTTTTGTGCTCATTAGAATTGTAGTATTTACCCTTGTTGTGGGATCTTTTGGCAGTACTTTACAGTATCTCACATGTTTATTTAATGTGTTATCATTCTGAAATTCTTGGATTGAAAACTGTTTTCATTTGAAAGTTGCTTTTCTTGAAATTTTTAACATTGTTTCACCTTGTGTGTTAAAATTGCTAGTTTTGTTCCCATTGTATTGCATCCTCTTTAGAATCTTCTGGTGGTATCCTATTGGGCTTAGGCTCACACCCTACTTACACCCCTTGGGTGTAAGTAGAACTTCTTATGCTTGACTCAGGTAAAGGGAAGGCTAAGGGTGATGGCGCTTTAGGGTGTTAGTCCCCATCGTTGGGGCAGAGTTGTGGAGAAGGCTTGCGGGTGATGACACCCTTGTTGTGTGAAGTGATTGGGGATGTCTTGATGTTGTCATTATTTGTATTTGGACCACCTGTAGTGTCTTTAAATATATGTATTCAGATCTGGTTTTGTTAAGAATGGTTTAGCATGGAAATTTCAGATTCTTATTATTGATTGTTTTATTTGTTTTATGCTTTCATACTCGGGTAAATCGTTCCCAAATCATATTGTTTTATACCTGGGCACTTGTGCCAGCCCGTGGGGATAGGGAATGCCCTTCGGGCCTTGTCATGGGCCGGGTTTGGTGCCATTAATGGTGGTGACCAGATCTGGTACGTGACAATTTAACTTTTTGATTAATTGATTATTTTTTATTTTAAATTTTAAATTTAGATTTAACTTCTTTTATTTTTCATTTTTATTTATTTATTTCCCCTATCTACCCAACCCCCTTGATCCATTCCACCCCCTACCCACATCACCCCTCCCCACCCCCTTTCTCTCTCCAATCACCCCACCCCCTTTGACCCCTTCCACTCAATCCTACGCCCCATGCTCACTCCCCACTCACGCCACCCTTATTCCCCCACCTCTTTTCCCACTCAGCCACCACCCCCTCCCCTCTCGCTCACCCGCCTGCCCCCTATGCCCCCTCCTACCCACTAACCCCCACTCCCCTTCTCCACCCCACTCCCCAGCGCCTCCCCTGCTACCTGCGCCCCTCCATCCCAATAGCCCTACCCTAGAATGCTCCATCCCCTTGCCCAGGGCTTCCCTCACCTCTCACCCCAGTTTCCCCACCCCCACTTTTCTCCCCATACTTCCCTCACCCAACCCCCATCCCCATAGGGCTTCTATAGGTGCAAAACAGGACCATAAACATAGACATCCTCCACTGACTAGAAAAACAGTTGGAGACCAGTCTCCTCCATTCTGAGAGCACATTGGCGGTTTGGGCACGTCATCTACATGCACAGAGGTTCGCTTCACTTCTGGAGATCGGTGATGCGTGTCAAGAGGGGATACATATCCAATCATTTTTTTGTGGTGGGGCGATGGTGTGGTTTGACATTAAAGCGATCCACGGATTGAATTTTATTATTTTTATATTGCCTATGGTGGATTACGGTTGTAATGGCCCGGACCTCTCTGGTCCATTACTTTGTAAAAATGTGGTGTTGGAGGTGTTCTGGGAGGTCAAGGTGACTTATCCCCAACAGTTTGACAATTTTTCAGTTCTGTGAATAGTGTTTCCAGAACATTAAGGTCTATACTTCACCTCCATCCTTCACCTATATCCTTCACCTCTTGCATGAACAGTGTTTCCAGACCAGTGAGCTTCCATCCTTCACCTCCATCCTTCACCTATATCCTTCACCTCTTGTATGAACAATATTTCCAGACCAGTGAGCTTTTATCCTTCACCTCCATCCTTCACTTATATCCTTCACCTCTTGCATGAATAGTGTTTCCAGACCAGTGAGCTTCCATCCTTCACCTTCATCCTTCACCTATATCCTTCACTTCTTGCATGAACAGTGTTTCCAGACTAGTGAGCTTCCATCCTTCACCTATATCCTTCACCTCTTACATGAACAGTGTTTCTAGACCAGTGAGGTTCCATCCTTCACCTCTATCCTTCACCTTTATTTCCTTTGCCAAATTTTGAGTATGTGAACAGTGTTTCCAGCTTCCTATAGTTTCGCCCCTTTGACGTTTCCTTTGACGTAAAATACATTTAAAGCCTTATTTTAAGGGCTATAAGGCCGATTCAAAGACCTTAAATCCTATATTAATTATTCCTATGGCTCGGGATGTTTTTACTTGGTCAAACCACATGGGTTAATGTGATCCACTTTTAATGGAGAATTAAGCGTATCTTAAACTGTCACCCCATTTAATCTTCAAAAGGGACAAGATATCATCCTCCCTTTTTCTTCCTCTTTGTTATTGGCTATGAGATGCTAGAACCTTTCAATCCTTCCTGTAGGAGTTGCATAATCAAACTTTACTCCTCCGATCAGTTTCGCTCTGTTTTTTGTGCACCCAAGCAGTATTGATCAATCTTTGATATAAGGTATGATCTTTTGTCATTATTTTGGGTTCATCTTCTTCTGTTCCTCATTTCCTTTTTATGGAATTCTATCTCCATGTTTCTAATGGACTTTTCTTGGGTTTCGGTTGGTGCGGTAGTATCGTGGCATCCTCAGTTGGATGCAGTTATCGTGAGAGGAGGCGATCATGATCCGTTGAGTGGATCGTTCTCATATAAAGAACATTAAGAACCTGTTTGAGGTAGGGGATTCATTTCTTCTCTTTTCTTTTACGTGCAACTGTATCATTAGCATGTTTTATCCTAGTGGATCACAATGGAATTGACATAAAAAATATTTGAAATGGATAAGTAAATTGATATCTATCGTATGTTATTGTCTCTTGCTTTGCTAGATAGTGTGATATCTATTCTTGATTTGTTTAGCGGTTTGTTCTTAATGTAAATCGGTAAAGAAAGTAAACTAGGATTAATTGAAATTTGTTTGCTAAAGATAAAGAGGCATGAAAATGAATCTGGTTCTTGTTGTAATTTGATGTTAATCAAATTAGTGCAGTAAGCATGTTTATTTAATTTTGATAGCTTGCTGATTAGGTTTCTTGTAATTGGAACCTACAAATAACAAATCTGCTAATTAAATATGGATTAAAGATCAGATTGTGTGATAATTTCTTAAAGTTTTATGGGTTACCATCTTGATTGTTAAAGGGCCAAGAGCCCATTGATGTGATGTTGTGTTTTCTTGCTGCTTGTGCTATGATGTGAGCCTGGATATCTGTTGCGATATGTGGAGGAATGGAGACTTGTGGTTGTGGAAGCGGATGGCTCCTAGAGTGGTGAGATGCATCGTTTTATGCATGTGGGTGTCGGGGAGGACACCAGGGATGATGGTATGGGATGGATTTGTTGGCTGGATGTTTGGTGGTTTGATTTGTTGTTATCTGCTTTACTTTTCCCCACTTCTCAAGGCATCTGGTCTTGCTTACCCTCCTTCTGAAAGAGTTGAAGACACGTGGGGTATGCCACGTGCTTTCCGTGTTTAGCCTCTCAAGGGAGAATGGGTCTACGCTCTTTCTATAAGCGGCAAAGACTCGACGGGTAGTATATCTACTCACCGTGTTGAGCCCCCTTGTGTTTAGTAGCATAGGATGATTTTCTAGAATGCTTGGGAATATGGGAAAGTAATTCTGTAATGAAAGATTTATTAAATATTAATAAAACACGGGGATGGAGATGCTGTAATTTAATGGTGATGTTGTAACTTTAAAGGAACAGTTGATTTTGAATGTGATGCCAATGAAGTTTATTGTGGTTTTTGTTCATGGTTAATTAATGTGAAAATAATTAATTAACGTGAAGTGGAATTGATGAAAAATGGAATGAAGTAAGCTAATGAAGTTCTTTAAATGGTTGTGTGCTTATAGGATACCTAGTCTTAGAAGTATCAGCCCAAAGTCTGAGAGATGTTAGCTGCAGTTGTGTCCAACATTCCGGTGGGAGGACGAATGGTTGACTACCCCCTTTGGACCCGCTCTCTTCTCTAGGTAGATACTTGTGCCAACAGTCACAGCGGTTAGTTTCCCCATATATGTGTGTAGAGGGCTGTAATGGCTTGTGGTTATTTCACACACATATATTCTGTATATAGTATCCTATGGACTACAATAGGTGTAACGTGTATAGGTTGTAATGGCTTGAGGATCCTTACTCGGTGTATGGGCTATAACGGCTTGAGGTATAATACCCAACGTATGATACACATTATGCAGGCAGTGGTGGCTCCTGGAACTTACCTAGTTACTTTTTGTTGTGAGGATGGTGTGGTGCTTCGCCCAGGTGTCTACGGGCAAGCCTTTTTGGAGAGAGATGCTTAAGACGTGCGACGTTGGGGCAAAGCGGCAAACCAGTGGGGAATTAGTAGTGGGGTACCCTTGATATTCTTTATTATATTATATATTCTTGTATGTGTTACTTGGTGAGAGTATCCATGGTGAGGTTGGGAACTTAGTATACCTATTTAGGTGACAAGTTAGTTTCATTTATTGTTCACTATGATTTAGCATGCTTCTTTTACTTTAGCACGAGAGGCTTTGGGGAGGATCCTACTGAGTATACTGTTATACTCACCCTATGTGTATATAAACTATTTTACTGGTTACATAGAGCAGGTTGGAGATCAGGCTAGTCACTACTAGCTTGTGGTTGCAGGAGTTGTTCGGGCTCGTGGTCACTGTTGTTTTACTTTCTTTTGGGTACTTGTAGTTTTTCCCTTTCAGTTGTAGTACTTTTGCATGGCATTTCATATACGGACATGGGTTTCTTTTATATTTCAGTTCTGATTTGGAGTTGATTGATGTATATCTTATATCTCTCTTCTGCATGTGTTCTCTTAGAGGGTAATGCCTCCCATTTGTGTTTTTACTATACCCTTGGTGCTAGTCGCCAATCTAGGGCCTACTGGAGGTGGGACTCGAGGGTCATTATCTACCTTCTCACATTTCCGACCTAAGAGGGGTACACTTTGTGGGGAGGGGGTTGTGACAATGGTGGTCCCCACGTCGACACAAACCCAGTGACTTCATTTATTTATTTTTCGTGTCGTGTTTGCGTGATGGTGGACTAACATTCTTAGTGTCAAAGTTGCGATAAAAATGACGATAATTTCATGTCATTATTTTTTAACCATGTTTGATTACCTTTTGAATTAATTTTAATTAGATGTTTATTTAATTAATTATATCTGCATTTAAATTAATTGGCATTGGGCTCTGCATGCTTGCTTTGGTTCTCGTTCGTGTGATACATAATAAGTAATCATGGGAAGAAGTTCATTATAGAATTTATTTATACAAAATTCAATCAAGCGTGTGAGAGAATTATGAATAAATAAATATAATGATTGAAAAAATTAATATTTTGTGTGTGCACTCTTTAAAACTTGCATGAGTGATACTTAATCAGTAATCTCATGTGAGTGAACCCAACACATGTAGATACTTTAACTTTGTGGGAAACGGGTCGTTGTATTTCACCAAGTGATTCAGTGCTATAATGGCACAAAAATTATTCATCAGGATAGTGAACGAAATGATGCATAATTTGAGTGAAAATTAGAATATTATCTAACATCATAGAACAAGACCAAATAGTATTTTGATTAAATTTAGAATCGGTGATAATTGAATAAATAAATACTCGGATGTGGGAATTAAATAATTGGTATGACATGCACCTGAATGGAAGTCACGACTCCAACACTTACATCTCCGCCATTTTCTTTCATAGATTAATTCACTTATATAGTTTTAGTTAATTTAAATAATCATTTTTAAATAGTCATTTAGTTTTAGAACTTTTTATTTTTTAATCACATTAAGAACTCGTATGCCTGAACATTCTTCCAAGAAAATATTCTTAGTGTCTACTCACATTCTCTCTATGGTTCGACCCTGCTCGTCGCTTCTATATTATTTTATAGGTTAATAAATATTTCAAATTGGACACGTTGTGACACACGTACCATCTTCTCTCTATGATATGTCAAGATTTCTTGGAACTTTCTGGTACTCGAAATGAAATCTCTTGATGTCATATTTAGGATGGTTTGACTCATTGACAATAAAGCCCAAATTGATTGATATATTTGATGGTTCTATCTTACTACACCCAGTGGTGTGCCTCTTATCTTTCAAGTAGAATGGGAGCCAAGGTTGAGAAGAGATAGACCTTCTTATCTAGAGTTGGGGAAAGTAATATCAGTGTTTTCTTTTGATCTAAAGCAAGATTCAATGAGTGGTGATCTCCCTCAAGTTTTCATTGAATTTCCCATAATATTTACTTTTGAATTTTATTGTTTAACACATTTAAGAGAGGTTGATTTTTCCATTGACTTAATATCTAGTACTCAACCAATTTCTATTCCCTCTTACTGAATGTATCTAGTTGAACTGAAATAACTGAAGTTCCAATTGGATGATCTTCTTGAGAAAGGCTTTATACGCCCGAGTGTGTCACCTTAGGCGGCGCTGGTTCTCTTCACCAAGAAAGATAATGGTTCTCTTTGCTTATACATTGATTATCAAAAACTCAATTGAGTGATAGTAAAGAATAGGTATCTCTTATCATGGATTGATGATCTATTTGATCAGTTAAAAGGGGAAAGTGGATGAAATCTCTATGGACTTTGTGTTTGGGTTTTCTCGTACCCAAAGGAAGAAGAATGTGATATGGGTTGTGATTGATAGGATGACCAAGTCAGATCACTTTATACTCATTCGAGATATAGGAAAATTTGAGGATTTGTGAAGTCTCTATGTGAAAGAGATTGTTCATTTGCATGGAGTTCCATCTGATGTAGTCTCTGATAGGGATCCTTGGTTTACTTCTCACTTTTGGAGAGGCCTTCAGGAGGTACTAGGTTATCATGTTTGTTTAAGCATGGCCTTTCATCTAAAATCAAAAGGCTTAATAGATAGAGCTATACAGATCCTTGAGGATTTACTTTGTGCTGGTGTCCTCGACTTTGGTTGGGTTTATGATGATTATTTGGGGATAGTTTATTTTTCTTATAACAGTTACCAGTCTGTGTTTAGAATGAATCCTTTTGAGGCCTTGTGTGTCCATCCTAGTAAATCTTTGTGGTGTTGGTTAGAAATTGGTGAAAGTTTCTTGGTTGGATCGATTTTGGTCTAAGAGATGATAGCTAAGATTTAGTTGATTCTTTAGAGAATGTTGACAGTACAAAGCCGGTATAAGTCTTGCACTGATCATTTCTGTAGTCCATTTAAATTTTTAGTTGGTAGCCAGGTATTCTTGAAGGTTTCACATCGGTTGGTTTATCAATGGCTTGGGAGGCAAGGGAATCTTGCTCCTCATTTTGTGGGACCTTTCGAGATTATTGATCAGGTGGGAAAAGTTGTTTACTAATTAGCACTACCACAACAGTTGATGTCGATACATAATGTGTTCCATGTATCATAGTTGTGAAAGTATCTCTCTGATTCATCTCATGTTTTGAGTTGGGGTGATATTGAGATTAAACCTGATTTATCTGTGATTGAACGGCCTATCAGGTTCGTTGATTCTAAAACTAAGGTACTTCATGAGGGGACGATACCTCTGGTTCCTGTTCTATGGAAGCATGGTTCTGATTCTCATGATATCTGGGAGAGGGAGGTACTGATGAGAGAGTAGTGACCTCATCTTTTTGACATGGAAGCTTCTTCATAGGCTTTCTGGGAATAAAAAGTTCCTATGGTGGAGATGTTGTAACATCCCGTTACTGTTTTAGGTATTCATAAACCCTCTTGTGTTAAATTATTAAAATCTTAAGTGGGAAAAGATGATTTATCAATGAATTTTTTATAAAAGTGTTAAAGACCTTAAATGCTAGTTACCATCTTAGAAAGTTCAATCAAATATTTTTTAATTTCGACACTAAGTTAGTGCGATATTCGGAGGCCCACAAAGTCTTGGTAAAGACTAAATAAAAATATTAAATATAATATATTAAGCACACACATTTTATTCAAAATAATTTAATAACTCCAAAATGGTGCGTTCTATGAGAAATATGAGACCAATGTTATGTCTAAAATGTGGTATTTATCCTAGGAGGGGTATAACATTTGAAATTAACAGACATTTGTATGTATCGCTCGTGAGATAAAGTTATTAAATAATATTAAATATATTATTTATTAAAAATAATTAAATATATCTTAAATGTTACATTGTATGGAAAACATGAGACCACCAATGGGTCTAGAATGAGGGTTTTACCCTAAACAAGGTATAACGTTTGTAAGCGTCAGGTGTTTGGATGTCTCACTCGCAAAAATAACCCTTTTAATTTTAATTAATTATTTATTCTGATTTTTAAATAATAAATCATCAATATCTCTCAAACAATACGTTGTATGAGAAATCTGATCCCACCGTTATGTCCAGAATGAGGGGTTTACCTTAAACAGGATATAACTTTTATTCGTAGCAAGTGTCTGGTCAAATCGTTATTATTATTAAGTTATTAAATTTTCATATTAAATAATAATAATTGTTTGATATTATTCTAAATAATTAATAATAGTATTGTACATATTCTCTACTGAAAATCATGGGAACCACCATTTGTAATTTTGGATGAAACCGAAAGCTTGGAAATCATACCTTTTTTTATGATTTAAAATCAGAAATGACTTGATCACGTGAATTAAAACCTTCTGTAATCAATTTCATGTTGAAACAGATCATTAAATAGAGCATTGGAATTACCCTTATTAAAACACAGCAAGAGATTCATAAGAGCTGATTAGCTTCTGTTTTTGGGGATTTTATTGAGATCAGACTATCCCAAAACTCCATTGCTCATGACAAGTGAAGTCCATTGATCCAATAGAGATCTCTTTTCTAGTTTCAAGCTCCCCATCGACCCCATTACATTTTGTCTTCCACCAGTGCGCAGTACCCCTTTAGCTAGGTTGGTTTTTATTTTATTTTTTTTAATTTTTTTATTCATTATTCATTCTCTTCCTATCTTCTCAAATCATAAAAAGTGTTTAAACTTAAATTAAAATGATAGACATAGATTTATCAAAGATAATGTTAAAGTAAATTATCAAGGGTTAAATATGCAAAATTATTTATGATAATTAGACCGGAAAATAGATTATCAAAATTATCTTACTATAATACGTGGATAAAAAAATATAATTATTAATATTATCAAATGATAATTTCTTGATTTTATCAAAGGTTAGTCATTGAATAATTTATCACTAGACAAAATCAAAAGTTTTATTAGATGATAATTACATCTATAATTTATTTTTAGAATATAATCTTGTTAAAATAAAGGATAATCACAAAGAATTATCAAGCAATGAATAATTAGGTGAAATTGTCAAACAATAATGATGATGATTTAACAAATGATAATTTCATCAAATTATTGAATGGATAATTTTTTAAAATTATCAAACAATAATTATTTGAATTATCAAAATATGTACATAGATATATATATATATATACACACACATATACATACATATATATATATATATATATTAATAAACACACTTGGGATAATTTGTTAAACTTATCTAATGTTATTTTTTTATCAAAATATATATATATATATATAGTTAGATATATTTTTTGATAATTACTTTTTAAGTTAAGGATAATTTTATTAAATATGAAATTATCAATGTGTAATTGCATGCACTATTGAAGGATAATTTTAAACACATGCATTGACATAAAACGATAATCCAGATATTATCAAGGAGAGAGAAAATGTTATCACATGTGATATTTTATTTCCTTGTGAAATAAAATAGATTTTTTGGTTCAACAAACCCTTTATGAATGTCTATCATTGGTGTGTCAACGCTTATGATGATAAGGTCATGAGGTGGTGTATTGAAACACACATGGTGGTTTATCATTGCCGCTGACATCGATGAATTTTAGGTAGGTGGTTCTATCATGATACCTAATTTATATTAACCATAATTCCTTTGTTTAAGTTTCAATTATTTTAATTCAAATGAAATTGTTTAAATCTTAATCTTACATCTTTCAACTGATTTGTTGGGAAAAAAACCAATTCGGGTGAATTGGGTTTTTTGAGAAAAATTGGTTTTTGGAATGGAAATTTAAAATAAAAGTGATTGGATTGTTTAATTTAATTGTAGAAATTAATTTTATAGAATATTTTTTTAAAACCCCAATTCCAGTGAATTTGGGGCTTGTGATAAAATTTTTGGAATTTGTTAAATTTTGAAAATGACTTAAATTTTTTTGATAAAACCCCGTGATTTTATCTTGTTAAAGAGGCATGTTTTTTATTAAAACCTTTTTTGGTTTTAAATGGAAAATTAGAATTTAAATGGAAGTATGGGATTTAATTGTATTTTAAGTAGTCTTAAAATAAAATTTCCATCATTAATTGTGTAAGATCACATGCAAGCCTTAGGTATTTTTTGAGTTATTCAGACACACTCTAAGATTACTACAATATTCTAAAACATACATGTAGCAAGTCACATCCCTTAGGCAATAGTGACAAGTCCTCTCTGACCAGTGTCTAGAGGATGTATGTGTATACATATTGTCGTGATCTCTTAGAGAGTGCGAAGTCTTATAGCCTGAAACATACGTACCTATTTGGAAGATGTCCATATTGCTCATTTTTTTGTATATATTTGAGATATAAAATGTATGCCAATGTTGTAAAAACTGTTTTATGTTCCCCTCCTGAATTTATATAAACAATTTTATATAAATTGTTTTATTTAATCCATTTTTTAGAATTATTCCATCACTTGTAAAGTAATGTCTGTGCTTAAAGTACTTTACATCATTTGAATTGTATAACGTGATTTGTTTAAATATGATTTAAAATGTCAACCCTATTTACATTAAAATTTGAAAGCACTTAATTTGATTAATCTATTGTTGGAATCTGTTATGGAATCCTTGGTGAGACTCTACTGGGTGTTTTAGCTCACACCTTACTTGTGCCTTCAGGTGTTTGTAGATTATCTTCTTCCAGGTTCGAGCAAAGGGAAAGGATCGCTTGGAGGTGGATCCAGATGCTGAATTATGGTCTTGGTGAGTTGATTCCTTAGGGACCTGGGTTGTGTTTTCCCTATTTTAGTACTTGGGTTGTAGTAATTTGGTCTTGTTTATTCCTTGTTTTATTCTGGTACTTTAATCCTAGTGTATTTTTCTTTTGATATTCATTCTGTAGTGTTTCTTTTACTTCCACATTGTTAGTGGAAAAATCATTCCCACTTACATGTTGTATGATTCCATGTGCTAGTCTTCGACTTGTGAGGATCGGGAATTCCCTTCAAGCTATGTCAGGGCTATCTCAGTTATCAGGTTACCAGGGTACCCGAGCTGGTTCGTGACAAAATGGTATCAAAGGGAGGTTGAGCTTTTGTCTTGAAGTCAGTATGCATTGTGAAATCTTGTCGGGACTTAGGAGGTAGTTGCGATTGAGTTTCTGGCTATCTCTCAACACAATAAACCTTAAGTCATCAGGGGTGGTTATGGAAAGGTGTCTTATGGACTAGTTCTAGTCCTTTCCCTATTTTTATTTGGATAAAGTGAAATCCAAATCTTGTTTTTTCTTTCTGTTGGGATTAATTTCCCTTGTTTCTCTATTTGAGCACTACCTAAGGTATTCAATGTTGTATGATAATGTTGTGTAACATCATACCTCCAAGAAGATGTGTGAATTGAATCTAGGATGAGGGTGTTGTTGAACCTCACTGAACGAATCCTATTGTGGATCTGAATCTAGTTGAGTTGATCGTGCGTATTGTCCAAGCATTAGGGCAGGCTCCACCACTAGTCCCCATTTAGGCTCCAGCTGTGGATCCTTAGGGGGTTGTTATTAAAAATCAATCTCAAGAGTTCCTTCACTAGAAGCCATAGGTTTTCAAAGGATCCACTGATCCTCAACATGATGAGGAATGGTTAGGGAGGATAGAACATATGTTTAAGTTCTTGGAGACACCGGACGAGATCAAGGTGAAGTGTGCCACCATCGTGTTGGAGGGACCAAGAAAGAGATGGTGGGACATGGTAGTGATGAAAATGAAACATGAGGGCTTAGAGTGGAAGGATTTAAATATTATTTTCACTGACCAGTTCTATCCAGAGTCAATGGTGTTATCCAAGGCTGTGTATTTTTTCAAGCTTGAGCAGACTGACAAAATTATGTCTCCTGCGGACGTTTAGGGCACTTACAGAAGTTATGTCGCAACTTTTCAACTCCCCACAGCGACACAGGATCATCAGTATCTCTAAAAACTATGGATAAATAAAATGCTTCACATAAAAAAGGGTTACATACATAGGAATCTGGAATGAAGCTTCTTCATGTAGTGAAATAGTCTTTAGAGGAAGTTGATACGGGTCCAACGACCATGAGAGGTACCATTACTATAGCTTCTTCTTTAGTGGAATCTCTATTTTATACCGATGCATCTCAATCATTTATTTTAACTCATACCATTAATATGATTAATCTTCCTATGGAGATTTTATATTATGAAATTTATATTACTACACCCCTTGGTACAAAGATAGAGTAGGGTCTTTGTAGTCTCACTTGTGTCTTCTCTCTATCAGATGTCGAGCTTGCTTGGAGTTTTCTAGTACTCGAAATGAAATATTTTGGCATCATATTCGGGATGCATTGACTCATTGATAATAAAGTATAGATTTATTGATATCTTTGATGGGTCTATCTTACTACACCTACTGGTGTTCCTCTTGTCTTTCAAGGAGAATGGGACCCAAGGTTGAGCAGAGCTAGACCTTCTTATCTGAAGTTGGGGAAAGTGATATCAGTGTTTTATTTTGATCTGGAACAAGATTCAATGATTGTTGATCTCCCTCCAGTTGTCATCAAGATTCCCATCTCATTTTCTTCTGAATTTTATGGTTTACTGCAGGTAAGATAGGTTGAATTTTCTATTGAATTAATATCTGGTACTCAACCAATTTCTATTCCCTCTTACCAAATTGATCCAGTTGAACTGAAAGAACTGAAGTCCCAGTTGGACGATCTTCTTGAGAAAGGCTTTATATGCCCGAGTGTGTCACCTTGGGCAGCGCCGGTTCTCTTCACCAAGAAAGATGATGCTTCTCTTCACTTATGCATTGATTACTGAAAACTCAATTGAGTGATAGTAAAGCACAGGTATCTGTTACCATGGATTGATGGTCTGTTTGATCAGTTAAAAGGGGAAAAGTAAATGAAATATCTATGGACTTTGTGGTTGTGTTGCCTCATATACAAAGGAAGAATAATATGATATGGGTTGTGATCAAAAGGATGACCAATTCAGATCACTTTATACACATTCAAGATACAAGAAAAATTGAGGAGTTTTGAAGTCTCTATGCGAAAGAGATTGTTCATTTGCATGGAGTTCATTCTTCTATAGTCTCTAATAAGGATCCTCATTTTACTTCTCACTTTTGGAGAGGCCTTCAGGAGGTACTGGGTTCTCATGTTCGTTTGAGCATGGCCTATCATCTGCAGTTGGATGGCTTGATAGATAGAGCTATACAGATCCTTGAGGATATGCTTCGTGCTGGTTTTCTCAACTTTTGTGGGGATTGAGATGATCATTTGGGTATGGTTGAGTTTTCTTATAACAAAAATTACTAGTCTACATTCAGAATAGCTCCTTTTGAGGCTTTGTATGGTTGGCCTTGTAAATCTCCGTTGTGTTGGTCATAAATTGGTGAAAGTTCCTTGGTTGGACAGAGTTTAGTCCAAAAGACGATAGCTAGGATTCAGTTGATTCGTCAAAGAATTTTGACAGCACAGATCCGGTATAAGTCTTAGGATGATAGTCGTCATAGGCCATTGGAATTTTTAGTTGGTGACCAGTTATTCTTGAAGGTTTCACCTCGTTTGGGGTATCGATGGCTTGGGAGGCAAGGGAATATTGCTCCCCATTTTGTGGGACCTTTCAAGGTTGTTGATTAAGTGGTAAAATTTGCTTACCGATTAGTACTACCACTACAGCTGACGTCGATACATAACGTATTCCATGTATCGTAGCAGTGAAAGTATCTCTCTGATTCATCTCATGTTTTGAGCTGGAGTGATCTTGAGTTTGAACCTGATTTATCTGTGACTGAATAGCTAGTCAGGGTTGTTGATTCTGAGACTAAGGTACTTTTTGAAAGGACGATACCTTTGGTCCATGTTCTATGGTAGCATGGTTCTAATTCTCATGAGATGTGGGGGAGGGAGGCACTGATGAGAGAGTAGTGACCTCATCTTTTTAATGCGAAAGCTTCTTCATAGGATTTTTTAGGACAGAAAGTTCCTATGGTGGTGAGGTTGTAACATCCCGTTACTGTTTCAGGTATTCCTAAACCCTCTTGTGTTAAATTATTAATATCTTAAGTGGGAAAAGATGATTTATCAGCGAATTTTTTATAAAAGTGTTAGACCTTAAATTCCAGTTAACATCTTGAAATGTTAAACAAAATATTTTTGGATTTTGACACTGAGTTAGTGTGATATTCTGAGGCCCGTAAAGTCTCAGTGAAGACTGAATAAAAATATTAAATATAATATATTAAGTGCACACTTTTTATTCATAATAATTAAATAACTCCAAAATGGTGCATCCTATGAGAAAATTTGAGACCACTGTTATGCCTGAAATATGGTGTTTACCCGAGGAGGGGTATAACATTCGAAAGCGCCGGACATTTGGATTTCTCGGTCGTGATACTACCACAAAAAGGGGCAAGGGAAGTGCCTCGATTTATCAGTGCTAAGAAAAAAGTGCTGATAAAGGGGTGACCTTTATCAGTGCTATCTAAGAGCGCTAATAAATGTACCCTTTATCAACGCTAAGAAAAGCACTGATAAAGGTATACCTTTTATCAGTGCTTTTCTTAGCAGTAATAAATGGGTCATTTATCAATGCTATTTTTAGTACTGATAAAAGTTTTTAATAAATAATATTATTAATTTATATAAAATTATTATATTTATATTCAAAAATAATGTTTATTTGTATACATTAAATAAAAAATGCTTGTTTATAATTAATATTTTTTTAATAATTCAAAAATATATATATAATGTTTTAGAAAAGTATTTATAAGATTATAATTATATATATATATATATATTTAAATAATTATAAGATTATAATAAATTTTATTAAATAATAAATATATTTATTAGATTTATTAGATTTATTAGATTTATTAGATTTATATTTATTATATTTATTAGATTTTTTATTAGATTTATTAGAATTATTAGATTTATTAGATTTATTAGATTCATTATATTTGTTATATTTATTATATTTTTTATATTTTATATATTTTATATATTTTATATATTTTATATATTTTATATATTTTATTTTATTTATAATTTATATATATATACTTTTTAAATATAGATATTTATAGTTATAATTATTAAATATATATGTGTTTCCAATGAATTTGGTCAATAAAAATATTGATCATGTGTTCATATATGTTATGTGTCATCATCAATGTTCATTTACACATTACACCCTTTTTATTATTCATGTTGTTCATATATGTGATGGCTCGTTTTTTATTATGTATTTATATGAGTAATTCATGTTACCCATATGAATATTATGTTCTCAAAAATACTTATAAAATTGCTTTAAATATATTTAAATAATAAATATATTTAATATATTTATAATTATTAAATTTTAATTATATATAAATATTTTTTAAATATATGAATTTTTAATTATAATTATAACTATATATATATTTAAATAATTATAAAATTAAAATAAATACATATATTATAATTTTATAAATATATATATATATATATTTATATTTATATTTATATTTATATATTTATATATTTATAATTATATACAAATATTTATAAATATATTTATTTATAGTTAATTATAAATATAAATAAATTATATATATTCTAAAATTATAATAAATATATTTATTATACTACTTATAAAGTTATAAATATATAATTAAATAAATATATTTATAAATATATACAAATATTAATAAATAAATAAAGATAGTTATAATTATAATTCCTAAAAAAATATATAGATATATTTAAATAATTAAATAAATTATAATTATATTAATTATATATATTTATAAAAAAATAATTATAAATAAATACAATTAGTTATAATTATAATCTCAATAAATGTAGATATATTTAAATAATTTAAAAAATATAATAAATATATTAATTATATATATATAATTATAAATATATTTGTTATAATTTTATAATTATTTAAATATATGTATTTATATAATTACAAATATAAATAAATATTTTTTTATTATAATTTTTAATTACAAATAAATATATATTGATTATTAGTTATAAATATAAATAATTATTTATTTATTTATTAGTTATAAATATAAGTAAATATGTATTTATTTAAATAATTATTAATTTATAAAAAATATATTTATGTTTTTATATATAATGTTATATATAATTAAATAAATATATTTATAAATATATACAAATATTGACAAATAAATACAAATATTTATATTTATAGTTATAAATAAATACCAATATATATTTATAATAAATATTGGAAATATATTTAATTACAAATATAATAAATATATTTATTATAAATTAACCAGAGACTTGGATGGAGACCCACGGAGCGCTCCTGTAGAACCCGTCGTGCGAGGGAAACCCTAAGCTTGATTCTCGATCGTTTGCTGATGTTGTCGCTGGAAAATCAAAAGATGCACTTCTTGCTCAACCTGATACGGTGCAAGAAATTTATGTTTGCCCTAAATCTTTTCGACATTGTGGGCAACCCGCGATTTCATTTTCAGCAAGTGAGGTAAACTTGCTTTCTTCTGATTTAAAATTTGTCTTGGTTGGAAAATTTATGAATCGAAGGCCTTCTTTGAAGTATCTTCGATCATCTCTCGAAGAAATAGGCTTTACGGGATTTCAAATCGGTCTCCTGAACCCCTCACACATTGTTTTTCGGTTTGCATCCGAAGAGGAATACTATAGGCTTTGGATCAAGAGGTCATGGTCCTTTGGAGGTTGTTTATTGAAAATTCTTAAGTGGACTCCAGAGTTTGATGCATATTCTGAATCCCCTATTGTTCTTATCTGGGTTAGCTTCCCAGAGTTACCTCTTCACCTGTTCAAGCAGGCAGCCCTCTTCCCCATTTCTAATCTTATTAGGAATCCTTTGAAGTTAGATTTTGCAACAAAAATGCTTTGAAGACCCTCGATAGCTAGGATTTGTATTGAGTTGGATGTTTCCCAACATTTTCCCTCCAGTATTTGGATTCAAAGTGGAGACCTTGCATTCTCCCAATAAGTTTTTTATGAAAGATTGCTAGACTACTGCTCCAAATGCTTCAGATTATGACACAATTCAAACAAATGTGACAAAGCCAATGTTCGTTTTAAAAGTCTTAAACCTGTTTGGACAGAAAAGTATAAAAATAATCAAGAAAACATGGCTGGACCTTCTAATTATGTCATTAGAAAAGATGATTTGCTGGTTAAGGACAAAGAAAAAACCCCTGATTGTGTTACCAAGGAAAGAGATGATGGGGTAAATGTACAATTGAATTCTCAAACACCTCGTGATCCACTCTCAGAATTTGTCAATGAAGTTATTGCTATCACCAAACAACAAGAACATCTTGATGTAGATAAGAGGGATTCCACCCACCTAACCTTGAAGGATGATGAAAAATCTGAGGGTCATGTGGTTAACAAAGATGGGCTTACAGAGGAATCTCTCCAGGTTGTTGTTGAGAAGATTCCTAAAGTAGGGGAAGCTTTTCATCTAAATGATCGAAAAGGCAAAAAAGTCATTATAGACTCAGATGGTTTTATCACTCCACTCCCCAGGAAAACTAGGAAACATAGAGACAACACCAATTATGAAAGAACCATCATCACAAGATCAGTTACAGCCAAAAATCCTAACCCTGAGGTTCCTCCACAGCCAATTCCTATAGAGCCCCTACCTGAATATCCACAAAACTCAGATGGATCTGATTCAAACACCTTCTCGAGTGAAGTTGATGAAAATGACCTGGCATTTAGAGATGCCTATCAGTATGATTATGATGTGGATTTTCCAAAGGAGCTTGACTCCTGGTTCGGGGAAAATGAAACATCTACATTTAAGAAGTATAAAAATGGTGAGATAACCGCTCAGGTTTACCTGGATATCAGAAAGAGGATGTTTATCAAAGTTGCTGAGGAATTCAATAAGGATCCAAACTTTGATTTCATGAGTATCCCATGGAAATAAGTTTTGGATCTGGTTCACTCTTTGCATGACCTTTTGTCTTGTTGACTCTGTTTTGAATTGGATTTATTGCACAACACCATCAAAGAATGTTTCTATGAAATCCGATGGTTGGTTTTAGGGGTTTTTCTGTTTGTTTGTGATTGCTCCCAGCATGCAGAAATTGTTTTCTGTTGGAACAGTGGGTGTTTTTCTGACTTCTAGGTTTGATGATCTCTGTCCTGGTATCTCTTAATTAATGCACTGGTTCTATTTGAGTGATATACTCTTGTTTGTTGCTGTTGAAGTCTTGGACTGGAAGGCTTTTATTTGGCTAGATGCAATCTTCAGCCTTGGGTCCTCCAACTTTATATGATATCATGAATGCTTGATGTTTCTATTCTGATTTTGGGAAGACTCAACATGGCTGCATATATATTTTACTGGAATTATGTGTGATACTACATTGTTTCTATGGTTTTTTCTCATCAGTTTGGCTGGTCCTTGTGTTCTCAGTTTGGCATGATTTTTTTATGAATCAGTTTCAAATTTCTACTGGATTTCTGCTCTATATTATCGGATTAACTAATTATCTTACTCTGAAACATTTATTCAGTCTTGAACATCTGTTTGATCTACTGGAATCTTTACTTCATGGAGTCCTGCACTCACTGTTTTTTCTGGATGGCTTGGTGATCTGTTTGGAGGTTCTTCACTGGAATTGTATCAGACTGTGCTAATTATGTCTTTTGTCCAGCTCCAAGTCACTGTTTTGCTCTTCTTTTGCTTCTAGTTGGGCGGGCTACTGGTTCTGATTGCCTGTGTATCTACGCTTTTTACCTGGATTTGATCCGCTTGGAGGCTCCGTTTATTTCTGGTTGAGGAGTTGCTGCATATACTGGATTCTTCAGGTTGTCTCTTGCTACAAACTCCGGATTTGATGGTTTATTTGGCTGGAATCCTCAACATCTTGGAAGGTGCTGCTATTTTCTCTCTTTTTCAACATTTCAGTTTGAGAAATCAAGGATGGCTATATCTGGATGTCTTCTGCACTCTTATGGAGGATGATGTTGAAGTCTTGGATTGGAGGACAGTATTTCCTCGGTATTGTCCTAATGTTGGTGTTCCTTATGACTGAGGTTGAATGGTTGATAAGTGAGGTCATGTATTACTCATCGTATCCTACTGATAAGAAGCCACAAGTTCATGCTTTTTGCGGAGGAAGGTTCGGTATATCCAATAGGGAAGCTCGCAGCTTTTATGGATGGATTTCATTTCTGAAGGTCTAGCTTTGAAGCAACTGAATGATATTCAAGGGAGCATCATGATGACTCACTGGGATGATGGATGGACCGCACAGTCTCTATGGTGATCTTTTATTTTGATGTTTTCATATCTGAGTTGTTTGTTTGTCAGTTTTGTTTTATGGTCTTCAAATCCCTGCTGGTGTAAGTGTTTTACACCTCGAGCTTGTACTGTTACTCTTTATTTTTTAATAAATTCCATCGGTGACATGGAGTGGGAAACCAATCCATGTCATCAATCTTCTAAAAAAATATTTATTATAAATTTATAATTATAAATAAATATATATATATAAAGAAATACATATTTATTTATAATTATTATGATAAATAAATATGTTTATTTATTTATTATACATGTAATTTTATAAATATATATAAAAATATAAATAATTTATTATCATTATAGTTTTATCATTGCTTTTTTATCTCTCATAAAGATAAGCCTTTATCGGTGCTAAAAAATCACTGATAACGGCTTATCTTTATCAGCCCTAAAAAAGCGCTGATAAACATATGTTTTATCAGTGCTTTCTAATTTAGCGCTGATAAAACATACCTTTATCAGTGTTTTTTAGCTAGCATGGATAAATGCTTCTGTCGGTTTTATAAATGAACCCTAAAAGTCTCCTCCTTTCTTCACACCACTAAAACTCTCGCAGAAGCCTTACCCTGATGTTGTCGTCGCCTCCTCCACCTCCTCCTCCTCGACTACCTCCTCCTCCTTTTTCACCGCTGCCACGAAGTCCTCCTCCATCGTCGCGAAGCTCTCCTCTACTGCCTATGTTGGGTCCTCTTCTTCCTCGGCTGCTGACTCCTCCTCTGTCACTGTCGCCGCTGCAAAACCCTCCTTCCCCGCCACAAACCCTCCTCCTCCTCCTCTTCCATTAAATCCTTCCATCATGAATCCCTCCATAAGTGTGCATTATAACTCGATTCTTTATTCACACACAAATAAATATATTACATGGGTCATTTTTGTTTTGTTTCATTTTTTATCCCTCGTGTATGAGGGGATCATTTGGGATATTTTAATCCTGGAGTTTTGGAACTTTAGGGCTTATAATGAAGGTCTTATTTCTTATTTAGTTGGTCTCCATTGAAGGCGGAATGTTTTAGATTGGTTTATTCTTCTTTTGAGTATATTTTTCAATGAAATTGTTTCATTTTGTATTTAAAAATGTTACTATTCTTTTTAAATTCATTTTTTCTAAAATTATGAATGTATTTGATATCCATGTGATGATTTAAACTGTTTTATTGTGTTTTTATCTTGTAATAAATGGGTTCTCTTTTAAATTTCATTTTTCCATGTTTGAAATGGAATGTTTTCATGTATTATGATTTTTTGAAATGACCATGAGGATTTTTGAAATGGTTCAAATGGTGTGTGTTGTATTATAATCTAGTTTTTTTAATGAAATAAAACAATTTTTTGATGTGGAAATGGTTTTAGAGTGAGATTTTGATTTTAAAATTATTTTAAAAGGGGGTAGTTTTATAAATTTCAAATGTTTATTTGAAATGATTATTTGGTTTACCCCTTGTCATAAATTCCTTAATGGATTGTTTAAAATGTTTTTGATAGAAATGGTTTGATTTTGGATTTATTTATTATTACAATGCATGAGACCCATGTTTTTAAGGGTATCTTCAAAAAAAATTATAATATTTGAGATTCTCATACAGCAAGTCCATATACTTTATGTTTTAATACACCACTTCATATCACGCAGAGCCCATCACAGAGAGGCCTTCACATATTCTTGATTTGGGAACATTTTTGCTATATTATATTTATATTTTTATGGTTATATAAAGTGGTTTGATTTTCTTTTGTAATGTGTTATACATGGGTAAAAATGGGTTGTTTTAAGGTGAGATGAATTGTTTTTTATGTCATTCATATTTTATGTGATTGACTTCATGATTGATTTTGATCTCCTCTATTTCATTTATCATGAGAACCCCAGTTACTTAGGCAAGACCTAGGACATGTAATTTCTATACATTGATCCACTCTCCCTAGTATGGGATTACATCCCCACACTTACTAGGAATCAATATGCTCTCCCTAGATATGGATCAAAATGCTTCACTTTCCAGGCATTGATACATTCTCACTGAGAACCGTTGTTGCACCAAAACCTTGACCAATCATACTCCTTGATCCCTACCTCTACTATACATTCACCTTTAATGCTCAACATCATTGAGGCATGTCCTTCTTCCCTCTTGGATCTAGATTCTCTTGGACACACATTTTAAAAAAAACTAATGCTTTCATCTCATGGTTTCTCGTTCTACTGAACACTTCGCTTCTGACTAATTCAAAATCAATGTAACTTTTGAACTCTCTAAGATTAGGAAGGACATTTCCCCCTAAAGTCTGAATCCTACACCATTGAATATCAATCCGAACCTTACCCATTTCAATGTCACCACCACTTTGTTACTAGTGAAATTCCATTAAATCTTAGAAAACCACTTCACTAGAGGAAACCCGGTAGTCTTGATGTAAGAACCTGGATATTCATTTCAGGTATGGATCTTTATTTCGGGTTGTTTTTTAGGGAAAGGGAAGAAATGGGAAATTTTCTAAGTACACACCATGTACTTTTGAGTACACGTCGTGTACCCAGTTGCATCATGTAGTCGTGTACTGGCTGTGTAACAGCCGAGCACATGGCTGTGTAGGTGACCTAGAAGACCGCCTAAACTGGGAGCTGATTGAGGCCAATAAACGGCGTATACATTAAATGAACACACTGAGTGATTTTATTTTTGTTTAATATATCAGTGTGGGGTCACGTCTCGCATCCAGAACCGTCTTCTTCTTCCTGTGTTTTGTACAGGAGAGCGTCGAGATAGATGCGAACTTCAAACCCCTACCAATTCTCCATCTAAGCTCTGATTGAGATGTTTTCAGGTGTGTTGGATTCCCACTAGTGAGTTCTCTCTTTCACTAGAGCCTTTATTCATGGTTCCTCATCTCTCGTGAGTTATTGAAAGTTGATTATTTTTACCCTTTTTTAGATCTACGTTGTTCTAGGCTGATTCAAGGGTTGACGTTCGAGAGTTTTCATCATAAAACATCAAGGTAGATGGTTTGTGACTTTTTTCGATTGTATTTGGATTATATATGCTTAAAGTTCTAATTACCTATGTTTGGAGTATTGTGTATTTTGGATTTTTGACCCTGTTTAATACCTACTATGGTTTGTTTGTTTGAGAAAGGGTGATTTCTTATGAATAAGGTTTTATACCTTGTAATGGGACACCCCATGGGTGTGTTCCCCTAATTGAATGTTTATGGTCATTTGGCCTACGTTGCCTACGAGGCATACCTTGTTTCCATGCCTTGAATTGTTTAGGATGGAGTTGATTGATTATATTAACTACATGTGTTATGCTTGAGAATGTTATCCATGTAGTAGTTATAGATTACATGTGTTTTCTTGTTATGATATGCACACTGTTTTTTTTTTCAATGGACCGTGAGAGCCTTGGACTAGGAAAACTGTGGGGCTTTCTATGTTTATTTACACAGGACTATGACAGACTTGGTGTAGAATTTGACCCAGGGGTATTGACCTTGAGAGCTACCCAAGCGGTTGTTTATGATTATTTGTGTTATGTGGACCCAGGGGGTATTGACCATGAGAGGTATCCAAAAGTCATTCATAATTTATTGATGTCATGTTGACCTAGGGGTATTGACTGTGAGAGCTGCCCAGGTGGTCATTTATATTTGATTAGTTATATGTTAAAACAAAGGGGTTAGACCGTGAGAGCTTTCCTAGAGGGTTTTTGTGAATAATTGAATGATTGTGATGAGTCTTCCAAGCCAAATCACTAGATTGGACTCAGTCTTACTTGGTTGTTTAGATGGTCTTCTGAGATGTCCTTTGTTACTATTATACAGGGGGGTACAGATCTTTGGCTAGATCCCAAGGTTACATTATTCAATGGATTGAATAATTAATAAATGTAAATGAATGTAATTGGAAACTGTAAGATTGTTTACTTTGAGTAATTCTGTAATGGCCCGGACCTCTCCGGCCCATTCCTTTGTCAAAAAGAAGGTCATGAAGTGTTCTGGAGGGTAAAATGGACATTTCCCACACTTTCCAGAATTTTGTAAGTACACGCTATATAGTGTGAGTACACGTCGTGTACCACCTTGCCGGGTATACCTCGTGTTGAAGGCCGTGTCTGTGTCGTGTGAAAGAAATGGGTACACGCCGTGTACCCCAAACTACACACTGTGTACCCACTCATTGGGTATACCCCGTGTTCAAGGTCCTGTCCTTGCTTTGTGAAAGAAATGGGTACACGTCGTGTACCCTAAACTACACACCGTGTAGTCCTTCCCCGCGTACGCATTACCAGTCAACGGTCGTGTGCCATGTTGGAGCCGTGTCTTTGCCGTGTGAAATAAATAGGTACACGTCGTGTATCCAACACTACACTTTGTGTAGTCCCTCCCTGCATATGCATTACCTTCAAGCCGTGTGTTGACCAGTCAACGGCCGCATTCCGCATTGAAGGCCGTGTTGGAAGCCGCGTGGTGACCGTGTGAAACGTCCAAGTACACGTCGTGTACCATAAAGTACATGCCATGTACTTTTGCTTTTCTCTCCTATAAAAGGAGGGGTCCCCTCCTCCTTTTCAACTCACCCCTCTCCTCCCCATTCCTCTCAACAGAGCTCTCCCAAGAGACTCGAAGGCTCCTTTTCTTCCATAACTTCTTCGACCGAGCTCCGATTTATGATCCGTCAGTGGCCAAAAGATCGTAACGATGAGGCAGAACTTCCGAGCTTGGATAAGTTGTCTTTCCTTTGGCCTTTCCTTTCCAACTTCCACCCGAGGAGGTTTTTTCGGGACCTGAAAGAAGTGACGGATGTCGACAGACGTCTTCTAAAGTTGATCCAGGGGAGCATTGTGATCAGAACCTGTTGAGGTAGGGATCTTACCTTCGTCTCTCTAATTTGTGCATCATGCGGGGTAGGTGTTCTCTTGTTTATGTGAAACACTTTTGAACTGGTTTAATAAAGATAATAACTGACTTATAAAATGGGTATGGGAAGTTTGTGAATGCAGTTACATTTCTTTATATCCTGTGATATTATATTGTGAATTGAATAGGCTTATGCCTACTGAAAATCACGGTCATTGGGGGCCTTTTCTTACGCAATTAAATGTTGCCCTATCTTCTAGAAAGTTTATGGATGGATACTTCATGGAATGTGGGAATTGGTTAATCACGTAAATTTGGCTGTTTAAATGAAAATATGGAACCCTTGTGTGATCACCCCGGTTGAACAAAATGGAATAATGAACATGTGGGTGTTGGCTTGGATACGTGGCTTGTGATGGGGGTGTTTTGTGGGTTGTTATGTTGGTGACGGGAAGCGGGGCTGCGATAAATGGTATTAAATGGGTAATGATGTATAGGTTTCGGTGTGGTTGTGTTGGTTGGCAGCGGGGCTGCAGGGATGGGATTGAATGTGAACGGACTATGGGTTGTGAATAATAAATAAAAGTGGTAGAGTTAATGAATGGTGGGTCATGGTAATGGAACGAGATTAATAATCAATGGGTTGGTTGGTTGATAAGAAGGGATTTGTTGTGCTGCTTGTGTTTTCCTAACTTGATTTGTGGATGGAAGGGATATGTTTTACGAACGATCGATGTGGTTGGTTGTGGATAGTTTCCCAGTAGTTAAGGAACTAATAAACTAATTCTGCTGAAACTTGAAAACCTAAATTGGGTTGGGGTTATTTGTTGTATGCATGCTTCGTGGTAGCAGTGTCGAGGCACGTGCTCAGTTTCTCTATTTAGGATCCATAGGTTGGGCTGAGTGGTTGCTATATATATATATATATCTGTATCTTTTGTGTTTTATCACACCCCACCCATATTGAGCACTTAGTGTCGAACACTCCCATTTCATGGGAGAGGGTGTTTTCCCCTTAGTTACTAGCTCCTTCCTTCTCCTTCTTCCCTAGGCTATGATGGCTTGAGGCGACCTTACACCTAAGACTCTTTGGGTAGGTTTCTATTGGGGTGGATTATCCCAAGACTCTTCGGGCAGGCTTACTTTTTCCCAAGAATCTTCAGGATGAGGCCCAGGTGTGTGCGGGCAGGATACGTGGTGGTGAGGCCCAGGTGTGTGTGGGTGGGATAAGTGGTGGTGAGGCCCATGTGTGTGCCGGCGGGATACGTGGTGGTGAGGCCCAGGTGTGTGCGAGCGGGATGTGTGGTGGTGAGGCCCAGGTGTGTGTGAGCGGGATGCGTGGTGGTGAGGCCCAGGTGTGTGCGGGCGGGGAGAGTGTGGCAGCGTCAGGACGTTTTCCGTTAGGAAGAGAAGCTAACTAATAGGGAATGGTGCGGGGTACCCAATACTCTTGTTCTTATATACTACTACCTATTGTGATTGTTTTTTTGGTGAGTGTGGCTGGTGAGGTTGGGTGGATAGAATTCCTTTCTAGGTTTCTTCTGTTGTTCTCACAGGACATTAGGATGTCTCCCCACTTGTGAACGAGAGATTTAGGTTTCCCTACTGAGTATACTTGTATGCTCAACCTACGTTTACTTTCAGGTTTCCAGGAGGACTACCAGTGTCGTGCGGGACCCTACTAGTTGGGCAGTTGGAGTTGTTGCTCTTTCTGTACACTTTTTTCTTTTGGTATTGTACTTTGAGCTTTCTTTTACTTGCACCTTGTTATAAAATTGATTAAACATGCATGTGGGCTTGGTTTGGGTTTATTTCTATACACTTGTTCTTTTCCTTTTTGGTGGTTGACTTGTCCTATTTCCCGATCTTAAAATAATAAAAGGGTAATGCCTACCATAATTGTGAAAACTCATACCCTTGGTGCTAGTCGCCACCCCGGGGCCTACTGGAGGCGGGACTCGGGGGTCATTATCTCCCTTTCACCATTGCCAGCTCAGGAGGGGCATCTTTGGTGGGATGGGGTCGTGACAGAATGGTATCAGGGGGAGGTTGTTGAGAGATAGGATGGATTCTAGAGTTAGGCACAGTGAGGATTTCATGGGATGGTAGGGCATCAATTTCAGTTAATCTTGGTGCGTGACATAGGCCAGGGAAGACCGGCTAGGACACGGGATTTTAGGGCCCCCCGTGATCTGATGCAAGGACTCTGAGCCTAACAAACGACCAAGTGAGACTACATTGATTGCAGGGTAGAGACCCTAGGGAAGGTACATGCATCATCATGATTTTGTTTTACATGATTTGGGTGTTCTGGGAAAGAAATTGAAATAAAATGTTAAAATGAAACCCTGATAAATTTCCTTACTACTTGGGCTTAGGAGATCTTTGTTTACCATACATCTATGGCACTTGGACTTCGTCCCCGGGTGGATCAGATGGCCGAGGCCCAGCAGATACAGATGGTTGATCAGTTGAGGATTGACCGAGAGGAGGAATATAGCCAGTGGTAGAAGACTCTTCGTTCTTTTCAGCGACAAACCCTCAAGAAGTATGAGGGTGGTACTTTAGATACAGAGATGGAAGGTTGGCTTGAGGATCTAGGGATCGCTTTTACCTTGATTTGTGCTCCGAGGGAGTACTGGGTCCCCCTAGAAGTCAGTCAGCTGAGAGGTGCAGCACAACAGTGGTGGATGCTCTACCTTGGAGAGAGGATAGAGGCAGAGGTTCCATGGGCTGACTTTGAGAAGGAATTTCGAGAGGAATTCCTTTCTTCCATGATCAATGCAGAGAAGCGGCAGGAGTTACTCTCCCTTTAGAAGGGGAGTATGTCAGTACAAGAGTTGGGGATCAAGTTCAAGGATCTCCTTCACTTTGCTCCGGATCTCTTTCTGGATGAGGAGTCTCGGGCGAGACGTTTGGAGGAGGCGCTTCTCCCTTCACTCCAGTATGTTGTCACCCCCTTCACCCTTCCGACGTACTTGGCGGTACAGAAGAAAGCAGAGGTTGTAGAGAGGATGCACTCGCTGGGAGGTTCACCATGAGAGGGGATCCAGCTGGGCTCGTCGAAGGGGAAGGCAGTCAGCAGCAGGTCTCCTGCGACGGAACCTTCTAGGTTCATGCCAGTGAGGAGCAGGCCCCAGCAGTTCCAGTTCAGATCATTGGGTCCTCGTCCCTTTTTCACGAGCCCAGGACCGAAGTGTTTTTCTTATAAAGGTTTCGGGCACGTTCAGAGTCGGTGCCCGACCTGAGCTCAGTACGGTGGAGGTGGGCAGGTTCCGCGCCAACCTCAGCAGCACCAATTGCTGGAGAGGCCCTTCCAACAGCAGCAGGACCATGCTCCTCTAAGGGCAGACTTTGCGGGAGTAGGCCGACCTCAGGGTACTCCTCAGGGACCTCGACCAGGGCGTGGTCGGGGAGGTGGATGACATCAGAGAGGCAGAGGAGCTGGGCGTGGATAGTTTCACGCAGCAGAGTTGACAGCTCCAGCAGCACTAGAGGTGGTGTGAGGTACGATTTGTTTGTTCAGCATTATCGTTTCTACTTTGTTTGATTTGGGAGCTTCACACTCCTTTGTTGCACCTGGTCTAGCCCATTCTTTGGGACTAGACATAGAGAGACTTCCCGTACCACTGGTGCTGAGTACACTAGTTGGAGGCCAGACCAGCGTATCTTGTGTTTACCAGGGATGTGGGCTGACGTTGGGACCACATCAATCTAGTGGGGACCTTCTTCTGTTACAGATGAAGCCATACGATGTCATTCTAGGCATCGACTGGTTGTTTTCTGTTAGTGCTGTTATCGACTGCTTTCGGAGAAGAGTCGTGTTCTCCGACGTGGATGGGTAGCGCGTATCTTTTGTTGGAAAGAGGAGCTATCAGGTAGGAAGCCGGCATGTGGAGCCTCTCCTTTCCTTGTTAGGCGGGTTATCAGTGGTTCCAGCTTATACAGAGATGATGGATGTCCCGGAGGTTGTTGGGGAGTTCCTCGATGTTTTTCCCGAGGAGGTTGTGACTCTACCCCCCCCCCCCCCCCACGTGATGTTGAGTTCGGGATAGACTTACAGCCTGGTGCCCATCCGATTTTGATGGCCCCTTATCGGATGGCACCTTCGGAGTTGCGGGAGTTGTGGATTCAGATTGATGATCTGATGAAGAAGGGTTTTTTTCGACCCATCGTATCACCATGGGGTGCTCCAATTTTGTTCGTGAAGAAGGAAGATGGTGGTCTCAGGCTATGCATAGACCATCGAAGGTTGAACCAGGTAACGGTCAAGAACTGTTACCCTCTTCTAAGGATAGATGATCTCTTCGACCAACTGAGGGGAGCAGGTTGGTTTTCTAAGATTGATCTATGATCTGGATATCATCAGCTGAGGGTAAAGGATAGTGACATCTCGAAGACGGCTTTCAGGTGCAGGTATGGGCACTTCGAGTTTGTAGTGATGCCATTTGGAGTTACAAATGCACCGGCTGTGTTCATGAGACTTATGAACTTTGTCTTCCGAGAGTTTCCGGACCGGTTCGTCGTTGTGTTTATTGATGACATTCTGATCTACTCAAGATCAGAGGAGGAGCATGTTGAGCATCTCAGGGCAGTCTTGTAAGTCCTTCGACACCACCATCTTTATGGGAAATTGTCTAAGTGTAAGTTCTTGATGCAAGAAGTACACTTCCTTGGGCACGTGGTGTCTCATCATGGAGTGTCAGTGGACCCGTCAAAGGTAGAGGAAGTTGTTTCTTGGGAGGCACCCAAGAGCATGGGGGAAGTTTGTAGTATCATAGGGTTGGAAGGTTACTATCGTAGGTTCTTTTCGAACTTCTCTCGAGTTTCTACTCCATTGATAGCTTTTACTAGGAAGAACCAGGTCTTCCTATGGAGCGAGCAGTGCCAGAAGGCTTTCGACTACCTAAAGGAGAAGTTGTTCAGTGCTTCCATACTCAGGTTTCTAGAGGAAGGGTTGTTGTATGAGGTGTTTTTTGATGCTTCTGGCCTTGGTCTGGGGTGTGTGCTGATGCAGAAGAAGGGTGTGATCTATTATGGGTCTAGGTAGTTGCGCCCTCACGAGCGTAACTATATCACCCATGACCTGGAGCTTGCAGCAGTAGTGTTCGCACTGAAGTTGTGGCGACATTACCTCTTTGGGGAGAGCTTTGTGGTCTTCTCAGATCACATGATCTTACGTCATATCTTCTCCCAGCGTGACCTGAACCTATGGCAGTGAAGATGGGTCGATTTTCTCCAAGACTATGACTTTGAGATCTCTTACACTGAAGGAAAGTGCAACGTTATGGCTGATTCCCTGAGTAGGAAGTCGCATCAGGAAGTGGTTCGGGAATCCACTGATGCTTAGAAAGCAATGGGAGAGTTGGTTTCCTTGCACTTAGATGCCAGGGTCGAAGGTTTTAGAGGCTGTCTGTTTCAGATGACAGTGTATTCCTCCTTGTTGCAGCAAGTGGAAGAGTCTCAATGGGGGGACTCCGAGGTGGAAGTGATGCAGGATCGTATCGATCAGGGGAAAACTCTAGAAGGTTGGTTAGAGGACAGCCGGCATCGAATGCTTTTTCATGGATGGTTGTTTGTTCCGGAGGTGATGCGTGAGGGAGTTCTCCGTGAGTTCCATATCTCAGCCTTGGCGGTACATCCAGGAGTTTCAAAAATGTAACGAGGCCTGAGGGAACAGTTTTGGTGGCCCAGGGTGAAATGGGAAGTGGCGGAGTTTGTGGCTAGATTCCTAGTGTGTCAGCAAGTGAAGGCTGAAAACCATGTTCCCAGTGGTTTGTTGCATCCTTTAGATGTCCCCGAGTGGAAATGGGATGACATCTCAATGGACTTCGTCACAGGACTTCCCAGAACTCAGGGTGGTTATGATGGTATCTGGGTATTGGTGGATCAACTGACGAAATCAGCTCACTTCTTAGCAATTAAGGAGTCAGGCCCGGTGAGTACCTTAGCACAGAGGTACTTAGATGAGGTGGTACATTTGCTTGGAGTTACAAAGACTATCGTCTCAGATTGGGATACTCGGTTTACCTCACGAGTCTGGAGGGGGTTACAGAATACTTTTGGCACCCAGCTACGCCTTAGCACTGCTTTCCACCCCCAGACCAATGGGAAAACAGAGCGGACCATCTAGACGTTGGAGGACATGCTGCGAGCATGTGTTCTGGATTTCAGAGGATCATGGGTACGACACTTGCCTTTAGTAGAGTTTTCCTACAACAACAGCTTCCACTCTACTATTGTCATGGCACCGTTTGAGGCTTTGTATGGAAGACCATGTCGTTCACCCATTTGTTGGGCATAGGTTGGTGAGACAGGTGCTCTTGGGCTAGAGGTAGTACAGAGCACCATGGAGAAAGTCCAGCTTGTACGTGAGAGGATGAAAGCAGCTCAGGACCGACAGAAGTCTTATGCTAATTATCGGAGGAGGCCCTTGGAGTTCAAGGTGGGAGATCATGTGTTCTTGAATGTTTCCCCTCAACGGGGGCAACGGAGGTTTGGGAAAGGGAGAAATCTCTCACCTAGGTTCATCGAACCTTTTGAGGTGCTGAGGCGAGTCATCGAGGTGGCATATCAGCTGGCCATGCTACCTCAGTTGGAGAAGGTTCATGACATCTTCCATGTCTCCCAGCTTCGTTGGTACTTACATTATGACTCTCACGTTATCGACTGGGGAGAGTTAGATATGGGAGATAATGCGACCTTCGAGGAATGACCAGTCAAAATCGAGGATCGTAAAGAGAAGGTGCTCCGTGGACGAACCATTCAGTTGGTTCGTGTGTTGTGGAGGCATGGCGGCCTTGAGGAGAGCACTTGGGAGTGGGAGGCCCAAATGCACGCTCAGTACCCAGAGTTGTTTTGACTTGTGTTTTCCCTTGTTCTTCTAAGCTTTGTGTTATACTATGTACCTTTGATATATGGAATGCTTGGCTTGTCGGTTGTGAGACCTTTGGTTACCTTGTTCCCTGGTAATGTGTAACATGTCTGGATGTGTGGGGAAATGGAAAAACCTGATCCTTAATCGGGACACATTAATGCGGATGCGATTGAACCCATGCGGGTGAGTCAGTGCCGCCTAAAGCGGATAATATCTCGACATAGGAGAAGGAATTTTTTCCCCAAACCACATATTCAGGCAGTGTATTGGTTGTGTGGTGTTGGGGGTAGTGCAAGTTGGAAAATCCTAATATATGGAAGTGGGAAGGCCCAATCCTTAATCGAGACGCATTAATGTGGATGCGATTAAACCCGTGCAGGTGAGTCAGTGCCGCCTAAAGTAGATAATATCTCGACATAGGAGGGGGAATTCCTAGCACCAATGATTAGGGTTATTGGTTGGGTTCCTGTTATAACGAGAACCCTAAGATGTATCTTGTTGGGTTCCTCTGGGTTGGTTTTTGAATTCTCAGGGACGAGAATATTTTAAGAGGTATCTGATGTAATGTCCCGGACCTCTCCGGCCCATTCCTTTGTCAAAAAGAAGGTCACGAAGTGTTCTGGAGGGTAAAATGGACTTTTCCCACACTTTCCAGAATTTTGTAAGTACACGCCGTGTAGTGTGAGTACACGTCGTATACCACCTTTTCGGGTATACCCCGTGTTGAAGGTCGTGTCATTTCCGTGTGAAAGAAATGGGTACACGTCATGTACCCCAAACTATACACTGTGTACCCACTCACCAGGTATACTTCATGTTCAAGGCCGTGTCCTTACTGTGTGAAAGGAATGGGTACACGCCGTGTACCCTGAACTACATGCCATGTAGTCCTTCCCCGCGTACGCGTTACCAGTCAACGGCCGTGTGCCGTGTTGGAGCCGTTTCTTTGCCGTGTGAAATAAATGGGTACACGTCGTGTATCCAATACTACACACTGTGTAGTCCCTCCTCGCGTATGCGTTACCTTTAAGCTGTGTGTTGACCAGTCAACGGCCGCGTTCCGCGTTGAAGGCCGTGTTTGAAGTCGCGTGGTGACCGTGTGAAACGGCCGAGTACACGCTGTGTACCATAAAGTACACACTGTGTACTTTTTCTTTTCTCGCCTATAAAAGTAGGGGTACCCTCCCCCTTTTCAACTCACCCCTCTCCTCCCCATTCCTCTGAGCAGATCTCTCCCAAGAGACTCGAAGGCTCCTTTTCTTCCATAAATTCTTCATCCGAGCTCCGATTTACGATCCGTCAGCGGCCACGGGATCGTAACGACGAGGCGGAACTTCCGAGATTGGATCTGTTGTCTTTACTTTGGGATTTCCTTTCCGACTTCCACCCGAGGAGGTTTTTTCAGGACCCAACAGAAGTGACGGACGTTGACGAACGTCTTCTGAAGTTGATCTATGGGAGCATTGTGATTAGAACCTATTGAGGTAGGGATCTTACCTTAGTCTCTCTAATTTGTTCATCATGTGGGGTGGGTGTTCTCTTGTTTACGTGAAACACTTTTGAACTGGTTTAATAAAGATAATAACTGGATTATACAATGGGGATGGGAAGTTTGTGAATGCAGTTACATTTCTTTATATCCTGTGATATTATATTGTGAATTGAATAGGCTTATGCCTACTGAAAATCACATTCATTGGGGGCCTTTACTTGTGCAATTAAATGTTTCCCTATCTTCTAGACCGTTTATGGATGGATACTTCATGGAATGTGGGAATTGTTTAATCACGTAAAGTTGGTTGTTTAAATGAAAATCCAGAACCCTTGTGTGAACACCCCGGATGAACAAAATGGAATAATGAACATGTGGGTGTTGGATTGGATACGTGGCTTGTGATGGGGGTGTTTTGTGGGTTGTTATGTTGGTGACGGGCAGCGGGGCTGCGATAAATGGTATTAAAGGGGTAATGATGTACGAGTTTCAGTGTGGTTGTGGTGGTTGGCAGCGGTGCTGTAGGGATGGGCTTGAATGTGAACGGACTATGGGATGTGAATAATAAATAAAAGTGGGAGAGTTAATGAATGGTGGGTCATGGTAATGGAACGGGATTAATAATCAATGGGTTGGTTGGTTGATAAGAAGGGATTTGTTGTGCTGCTTGTATTTTCCTAACTTGATTTGTGGATGTCAGGGATATGTTTTACGAGTGATCGATGTGGTTGGTTGTGGATAGTTTCCCAGTAGTTAAGGAACTAATAAACTAATTCTTCTGAAACGTGAAAACCTAAATGGGGTTGGGGTTGTTTGTTGTATGCATGCTTCGTGGTAGCAGTGACGAGGCACGTGCTCAGTTTCTCTGTTTAGAAGCCATAGGTTGGGCTGAGTGGTTGCTATATATATATATATATATATATATATATCTGTATATTTTGTGTTTTATCACACCCCACCCATGTTGAGAACTTAGTTCTGAACACTCCCATTTCATGGGAGAGGGTGTTTTCCCCTTAGTTACTAGCTCCTTCCTGCTCCTTCTTCCCTAGGCTGTGATGGATTGAGGTGACCTTACACCTGAGACTCTTCGGGTAGGTTTCGATTGGGGTGGATTATCCCAAGACTCTTCGGGCGGGCTTACTTTTTCCCAAGAATCTTCGAGATGAGGCCCAGGTGTGTGCGGGTGGGATACGTGGTGGTGAGGCCCAGGTGTGTGCGGGCGGGATACGTGGTGGTGAGGCCCAGGTGTGTGTGGGCGGGATACGTGGTGGTGAGGCCCAGGTGTGTGCGGGCGGGATGCGTGGTGGTGAGGCCCAGGTGTGTGCTGGCGGGATGTGTGGTGGTGAGGCCCAGGTGTGTGCGGGCGGGGAGAGTGTGGCAGTGTCAGGACGTTCACCGTTAGGAAGAGCAGCTAACTAATGGGGAATGGTGAGGGGTACCCAATACTCTTGTTCTTATATACTACTACCTATTGTGATTGTGTTTTTGGTGAGTGTGGCTGGTGAGGTTGGGTGGATAGAATTCCTTGCTAGGTTTCTTCTGTTTTTCTCACAGGACATTAGGATGTCTCCCCACTTGTGCATGAGAGCTTTAGGTTTCCCTACTGAGTATACTTGTATGCTCACCCTATGTTTACTTTCAGGTTTCCAGGAGGACTACCAGGGCCGTGCGGGACCCTACTAGTCGGACAGTTGGAGTTTTTGGTGTTGTTGTACACTTGTTTCTTTTGTTATTGTACTTTGAGCTTTCTTGTACTTGCACCTTGTTATAAAATTATTTAAACATGCATGTGGGCTTGGTTTGGGTTTATTTCTATACACTTGTTCTTTTCCTTTTTAGTGGTTGACTTGTCCTATTTCCCGGTCTTAAAATAATAAAAGGGTAATGCCTCCCATATTTGTGAAAACTCATACCCTTGGTGCTAGTCACCACCCCGGGGCCTACTGGAGGCAGGACTCAGGGTCATTATCTCCCTTTCACCATTGCCAGCTCAGGAGGGGCATCTTTGGTGGGATCGGGTCATGACAACTTCCTAGTTTATTGTTTCATTTCTTCTTATTACCTGTTATATATATTCACTGATAGTTAGGCACAGATCTTTTGGTGTTTGCCTACTAGTATTCATCTCACACCCTATTTGGGTCATGCTTTTGGATCCAAATAGATTATCTGGTTACAGGTATAGATAAGGGAAAGCACCCTTATTCATCAGGTACTTGATTACTATTGGAGATGGAGATTATGGGACCAAGGTGAGGCTTGACATGCTATTGGTGTTTACTTCTTTTCTATAATTTTGGTTTAGTGTTGTATTTCCGGCATTGTGACTTTTATGGATACTTTCCTAGACATATGTGACATGCATAATTTATATATGTGCTCCAGTTGTTTTATTGCTACCAGTCTTCCGCTGTTTACTTCTATTGTATGGTATTACTGCTTCGGTTACTATTTACTATTTGTTTTCCATTTTGTATAATTTTCTAATGAGGGAATAGTTTCCCCATTATCAAACCTTGGACCTCATTGTTAGTTGGAAGCCTATGGCGTTTGGGGAAATGTGCTTGAGGTCATGTGACCAACTAGGTTCGGGGCACCTTTCGGTGGCACCCAGAACTGGGATGTTACAAAGTGGTATTAGAGGAGGTTATTTTCTACTTTATATTAATATTTGGATCCTATAGACAGGGATAAAAAGTAATGGGTAGTTGGTAATAAGTTTTTCCCAGGAGTATCCAACCCAATTATAAGGGAAATCCAAGTTACCTCGAATATTTCAATTTTTCTAGTTTTGTAATTGTTACAGTTGATTTGATTTCACTGTTGGGTGATTGTTGACGCTCCTTTCCATCACAGAGTCCAACGAATGGAAAAGGGGAATAACTTAAGCAAAAATAGGGTCACTCTTTGAAGAAAATCAAAAATTTACAAATGCATGGACTAGGAACCCATTTGGAGGGAGTCGCGCAAGTTTCCTGTGCGCCGCGCAAGTCACTTGCGCGCCACCTATGGGTCGCGCAAGTCACTTGTGTGCCCTATTCTTTTTTTCACCCAAGGTGATCAATGGCCTATAAATAGACCCTATGGTCCCCCCATTACGGGGAGGGATTTTCCAAAAGTCAAAATCGAGCTCTGGTTTCCCAAGTCTTTAACTCAACTCTTCTAAAATCTTCTAAGGTAACTTTTTACCTAGAATGGAAGATTTGAAGGAGTAGGATAGGGTCTAAGTGTTTAGAATTAAACAACACTTGTGCGCCTAAGTGTCTAGACCTCCTTAAAGATGGAAACACTTTTGCGCCACCCTACCCTTTTGATGAAACTTGTACGCCACCCTTTTGGAAACATCTTAGGATAATACTAAAGGATTGAGTTAAGTCTCGCCCAAGTATTACCCTATAGATTCTTCATAACCTAGGTGAACCCATGCTGTTTAAGTATACTTGCGCGGCCAAGACTTGTGTTCCAAATGACTTATACAGCCAACACTTTCATGTCAACTTTATTTGTGTGCCTTTCTCCAATTCACCTCTCCTCTTCAAGATATTATCCCTCAAACCCCTTTTCAAAGCCATTTATGGAATGGTTACTTTGTTGGATTCCTTATATAAAAGGAATTTTATGAGAAGCTCTCCCAAAACCTCATGACTTACAAGCTTTATGTCACTATGGTTAGAGGTTTCCTCCATAATTCCCCTTAACCTGGGCCTCCTACTCAGGAGTAAGCCCCAATCTTAAATTTCTTTTGATTTGGGCCTCCTTCTCAGGAATAAGCCCCAATCATAAGTTCCCTTTAATTTGGGAATCCTCCTTAGGAGTAAGCCCCAGGTTAAACCTCCAAATCTCCATAAAATAAAAATACCTTTATGGGCCCTGCTCCTGGGCTTCTTTCTTGAAGTAAGTCCCGGTCTTCATTTACTTGGGCAGTCATACATACGTAAGCCCCACATCATTTCTTGTGACTGCCTCTTTCGTGGCACAATCATCAGGTTTACTGATACCTCTTGTTTCTCACACCGAGCATTACTCACGTGAGCTTAGAGTGTAAAGGTAATCATGACATCTCTTTTGGGTCGTTAACCATGCATAAGTCCCATATTTCCTTACCCAAACAACATGGAATTTGATCTCTGCCTTAAAAGTAGAGTACGTAGGAAGACTTTATAAGGTTCAAGACCATCATTCATTAATTATTTAAAACCAGTATGGTCATCATAATGACCAAGAGATTTCAATATAATGTATTAAAGGCTACCATTGACTAATAATATCTAATACATTCTGATGATTCTCTATCAAATGAAGAACCTCATATACATATAAAAGATTCTCTAAATCCCACACATATCAATCATCGATTTCCAAATCTAAAGAAAAACTCATTTTTATACTTGGTGAATTAATAAGGATTCATGAACATAACTTAAATCTATAAGAGAGTCCCGGAGTAGGAAATAATTCCCCCCAAAAAGGTGTGATGAGTCTGACCTCCCATCCTCTCAAACAATGCAAATTATTAAGCCTCATTGGTCCACAACTAATGATCACCTACCTTTGGAAAGTAGGTCCAAATGGATATAGAATCATTGGGTGTTTCCGGTTCTACGAATAAACCTGTTAGAAACTGATTGGAAAGTTTTAACCTTAAACAAACAAGGTCATTCTCATTTTGAGAGGAAACAAAAAATGGTGAACCCAACGTGAATCCTTAACCAAGTTAAATGATGTTTTACTTATTTGTTAGGCCCCTATTAAATTCAATATGAGGGCCAACAAAGCAATCAATAACATATGTGCTCATCCAAAAGATGTAGTTTGGCCAGAATTATCTTGATTATGTCTGCTATATCAAACAGTAATTCTTTTCCAAGATCTCTCTGCAACACAAAATGGCTTCTTTAAGGTTCACACATGTGAATGCCTCGGCCGCTACTCCTACTGGATCCTCATCCGCTCTGAGGACGACATCACCTACTCAGAATCTTCAACACTGGGTCTCAAACACATTGGTGAGGGAATACTGTCAACATGGTTCCATCCTGACTCTGGAGGCTGCTCGACAAGCCCTCTAAGTTAACAACTCACCATGGTTTTCCAGATAGCGACGACCAGTGGTCAAGAAGCAGGTGGTTCCAACCACCGTCTCCAACCGTTTCGGGTCATTATCCCCAGAACTCAACAACCAGTCCCTCCCATATTTCAGGGAGGTGAATTAAGAGGTCACTAAAGGCCTCAGTTCAAGAAGACATGAGTTCTTCCTGAGGAATCCCACCAAAAATCACCGCCAGACTCATGCGGTACTGTACCCTCAACATGATGAGGGTATCGCCTCTAGGCATTCGGGTCAAGTTCCTCAGACCCAAGCACGCAAGATGAACCATTAGAGGTAAAATTCATCCAACAGGGAGCAGGTTATTACCTCTACCCCCTCTGAAGAAGTCCATCACCCTAACTTGATGGCAAGCAACGAATGGGAATATACACTCGTCCGTCCTAATTTCACTGCCCAGCAGACTCGTCTGGTAGTAACACATCAATCCCACCAGGCAATTTTGGTGGAGTACAATAGGCAGGCACATACACCTGTTTATAAATCATCAGCTGGTCAGCAGGCTCATTTGACTGCATCCAAAGAAGACCACCAATCAAATGTGGTGACCACCTATAAGCAGGCACATACACCTTCTTACACTCATTAATTCTGCCAGATATCTCGTCTGCTAGTATTGAAGGAAGTTCATCAATAATATTCGGTGGAGAACAATCAGTAGGCACATACACCTGCAATTCATCAAGTTAACCAATAGTATCATTTGGTAGCACCCGAAGATGTCAATTGGAAAGATCCAATGACAAACAGGAGGCCAACACAACTTTCTGCCCCCACACATGAGTACTGTCAGAATTCCCTGACAGGAAAAGGAGGACAAGAGCAGGAACACACACCTACTCCAAACACAGAATGGATGTATATTCTCATTCCGGCAGCTGAAGTCACCAAGCACATTCTGAAAATAGTGAAAGAGCAGAAGCAAATCCCTTCCCATATTCTGGATACCAGTCAAAATATTATAACAACTTCAGCGACATCATAGGGAAAGAAACATAAATATATCCCTATCAGTAGATTAACTCATCAACATGTCACCCCGAAGTAGATACACACCTTTGTTCCAGTCCAGGAGCATCGTGGTGCATACTCCCCCATGTCATACGGACAATCAAGTCGGGCACATACACCCGATTTAAATGGAGATAGTCAGCCAACCTGACCATTTCTCCTAAGAAGGCACATACACTTGCCCATAATAACCACTTTCATCAATAAGTGGAATCTAAAGTGAGTGAGAAGGCATCCAAGAAAAAGAACCATCCAGTACATTTAAAAAATCAAGAGCCAATCTACAATAAGGCCTTGCTCAATGCTGGATTTCTTGAAGCCCTCAGACAAGAATCTGTTGTAGCTCAAGATTCTACTCTCTCATTTCCAAATTCTGGAAATAACAATAATAATTTTGAAGGTCTTCATCAAACACTTCCTCGTGAAGGCTTGATTCATGAAAATTCGTTCAATCTCGAAGCGTCATCTTTAGATGAGAGCCATGATAACCCTCTGCGTGGCCAGAAGAACAAGGAGAAAAAGGTTTCATATTTTGTTCTAACCCACCATGGTGGTCCTCCTCATGATGATGAATTTAGCTGCGAAAGTCCTCTCCGCAGTAGTAATTCGCATTGCCTGGAAAATTCTTCAATGGACAATGTAGTAACTAGAAAGCCCTCTTATCTTGAGGCACTTGCAAATGTGAAGCCAGTCATGTCTGATGTCTTACCACTAGCAGGTGAAATACTTTCTCAATCAGAAGATAGCCTGAGGTGTAGGTCATTCTCCGAACTACCCCTGGTTCATTCATCTTCTAATTTGACAAATTAATTCTCTATCAATCTTGTTGAATCTGATGAAGCAACAAAGAAGCACTAGCTTTGGTCCAATCAGGTAGAAGAATCTTCATAAAATGAAAAAGAGGAAGTGCTAAATATGAGAAAACAATTGGTGAAAGGTGAAATACTAGTCATGTTTTGGCCTTTGACTGACTCTCAGTATGATATTCCAGAAACGTTAATAGAATATTGTATTCATGATATTCTTCTCAACATGTGGAAATATCTTTGTCACTTAAAAGAGAAAATATTACCTTATGATGAATATCAAAATCATGTTAAGGTAATAGAAGGGTTACAACGCCAAATTGACTTGGAATCTCTCTCATTTTCCCGACATCCAAAGGTTGAAAAGCAGTATAGAACCCTTCAGCATGCATTCCTTGGTGCATTAAAAAGGTTGTGTCAGTTAATTACCAATGCCCCATCTGGTATTCATATCAGGGGATGGGGTGTTCATGGAGTATTGTATTTCACTGTGCTCTCCAGTCAACATAGCCCTCCAAAAGTGGTCTCATGAAATGTTATTTCCCATGGCTGGCCACATCTAATTGGTTTTGTGTGTAATCAAAGTCTTGCTCAAGAACAGGCCTCAACTAGTTCTTCCCAAAGTCAGCCATATAAAGAACAAGTTGTCGAATTACTCTTGCATCAAGAAAATGAGAATATCGAACAAGCTTCTCGTTTAGAGAATGTGCATCATCAAGTAACAGAAGTGTTAGAAATAATCCAACGGTCATCTAAGACAGGTGATTTGAGTGGATTTTGGATGATGCATTTGGCCAATTTCCGGACTAAAATCTGCAAAATCATAAGATCTTTTAAGAAATTTTCAGATGTAGCAGCTCAAGAGCCACCTCATCTTGCCAGGCTGGGGACTCTTTTAATCCAACCCTCAGGATCAACAGACAGGATTCAAGGAGTTGAGAAGGAAAAATAGAAACATCCCCAGTCCACCGGACTGGGGACTTTTTCGAATTCTCAATCTCTCCCTCAATAAAAGTCAGTCTTCTCTCGATTAGGGAAGAAGCCACAAGAGGAACGTGAAGATGAATTATCAGGAAATTCCCTTCAAATTATGGTTCATCAAGAAGTTCCTCAGGGATCAACCAAACAAAAGGCAATGTCTCGTAAAGGACATGGAAGAAGACAGTATCGTCGAAATACTGACATAAGGGATGCAATGCGTTATATGACAACCCTGCTTTTATTACAAACTTAAACATGATTTATTATATAAAACTTCACTTGATAAAACAAAGAAGATCGAGAGGTTTAGTGTTTTTGGGGCTTAGGATCATTACATAAAAACTTAAAACATGAAATACAACATCTTTATTGAAAACTTCCTTTACATGACCACTACATTCTCTCGTACTTATCATTGCATGGGGTAACCTGAGGACATGCATAAGAAAAGGGTGATCTATAAAGACCAGAAGGGAGTACACATGGAATAACATGAGGAGTACAATACATGTTATAAAATAGGCATATCAAAAGATCATAAAAGAAACATGAACATAAAGGCATGATAAATCATGATAATCAGAACATGGAAATGTGGCAACAACACTTAACATGGAATTAGCATGATCCAAGGCTCATTGCACATAGAGTATGAGTAAATCCTCATTTCACATGAATCATGAGTAAACCCTCATTGCACTTAAATTAGCATGATTCAACACTCATTTCACATGACGTATCATGATACTATACTTTACCCAATGCATTGGAGCGCTATAAGGGCGTACCCTTCTTAAACATTTCATTTCATGCATAAGTGTGCCACATGGATCATAAAACATGGATTCATAAAACATAATCATTTATTCTACGATAAAGGAATGTGGAATTCATACATGAAACTTTATAATCAATAATTAAATGTGCATAAAGGTTAATACCCTTGATGGAGAAATGGGCATGGTATTCAGTACACAATGGAATTGGTTTAGAAAATCGGTGCGATTTCGGCAGTGTAACGGCGTGACATAAAAATTTATAAAAACGGTTGATGAGAGAGAAAGGGGTTCATCATCATATTTACATGTAATGTACAGTAAGGAGGTCATATAGATACATTTCCCAACAATTTTAATGTAATTTAGATTCATGATACAAAAGTATTGCTTGAATGTAAATGAGGAGAGAGAAGTTCCTTTCGAAATTTTGGCATAGTAACAGGTGTATATGGGAGGAATTTAATGAGAGAGAACGGGTATCCCATCATTCAAACATAAAGATGGAAGTATGAGTGAGGTGAAAAACCATACCCCAACATTAATAATTGAAATTAAAAGGGAAAAAAACTTAAAGAAAATTGGACAAAAATGAGAAAGGAAGAAAAAACCCTTACTTGGAAGTGTGCTTCCAAAGGCTAGAGAGAGGCTTGTGAGGGGATTATTGGGAGCTTGGGGCACATTGGGAGGATTCTAGAGAGAGTATGTCAGAGGTTGGACGAACTCAAAGGGCTTTGAGTAAGGAGGAAGTGGGAGCTTGGGTGGGTTTATATAGGAAAGGTGAGGGAATTCTTTATTATTTAGGTTTGGGTCCCCTTACATTAAATTAATCCAAACCACAAACCATCCCATGGTTTTTGGAAAAGGGAAGAGGAAAACAATATTTTATAAGTCCAAAGTCCGAACTTCTTAAAATATTAGGTTTGCTTATGTGGAGGTGAGTCACACTCCCATGGAAATTAATTTTAAAAGGCAAGGTGTTGAATAAGTCTTGAGGGGTCCATTAATGCTTTGAAAAGTAAGTCAAAAAACCAAAATCACATTATTTTAATGGTAAAACATATATTGTCCGAACATAAAGATTATAGTATTTTATTACATCACTATTGGGTCATTATGATGTCATAAAACGCATTATATATTTAAACGGTATTTAATTTTTACCCAAAAATTTGACTGTCTCAGAAAATTATGAAAAATTCACCGTTGGATAATTTCGACGTCCTGATTCTAGAAATAACATTTATTTTATCTAAATAATTTTCTAAATATGTTAATTTTCACTTTTAAAATAAAAACCGACATTTATCGAAAATTCACGGGTTTTGACAGAAATGGATTTCAAACCTTAATAAAAAATTTAATTGCATTCATAAAATTATAAGATCATTTATATTTAATAAAAATTAATTTAATAATAATATTATTATTTTATTAAAATATTATTTAATTCAAAAATCCCTTAATTTAATAAAATATATTTCTTAATTAAATAATAACTAAAAACACCATTTGTACTTTAAAAACTATTTACAATTTATCAAAAATGACTAGAAATTATATTCATTATTATATAAAAAAATAATGTACATGAACATAGTACTACTTATTTGTTACATAACCCCTTAAAACAGTCGCATAAGACCTAAGGGTAAGGTGTGCGATGGTGACAGACTCTTGGGGTGGCTCGGATAACATCGCTCGAGTGGTAATTTCAATCAACTTCCACTTTTCCCGTAGACGGTCACATTCGAGCTTGACATGATGAAGTTCAGCTTGGGCTTGGTCAAGGGAGAAGCCCAAAGACGCCACCTCTTTTTCGAGCTCTGACAAATGGGCTTCGTATGGGGCAATTCTACTGGATGAGGCCATCGCTTCCTTTGTCTGAGTAAATTGAATTTGTTAAAGTCCTATATTTATACTAATCATGTGATCACTGTTCAATGACTATATTAGAAACGGTCAAAATTCTTAACATAAAACCAAATAAGTTTACATTTTATATAAACATAATGATTCATTTAATTAGATCAAGTGGGATTTCCATTAATGAAACTTTGGGTTGTTACAATATTCCCCCCTTAAGAAATTTCGCCCTCGAAATTTTCCTTTTCCCACACTAAAACAAATGTGGGTAACTCAGCTTCATCATATCTTCTGATTCCCAAGTCGCTTCTTCAAACTTGTGGTTTCTCCCCAACACCTTGACGAGGGGCATTGTCTTATTTCATAGAACTTTTTCTCTACGATCTAAGATCTTCACTGGTTGCTCCTCGTAAGAAAGATCATCTTCTAATTGTACCACCTCAGAAGAGAGTACATGTGAAGGGTCCGGTTTTTACTTCCTTAATAGGGATACATGAAAGACATCATGTACTTTGGACATGGCAGGTGTAAGTGCTAGTCGATAGGCCACAGCCCCGACACGATCAAGAATCTCAAAGGGGCTGATGTACCTTGGACTTAACTTCCCTTTCCTTCCAAACCTCATGACCTTCTTCCATGGAGATATGCGTAGAAACACCATGTCTCCAACTTTAAACTCAAGGTCTCATCGACAATTATCTGCATAACTCTTCTGTCGACTCTGGGCTGCCTTGATATGCTGCTGAATGGTTTTCACCTTCTCCACCATTTCTTCGACCATTTCTGGTCCAAGCAGCTTACGTTCACCGACCTCATCCCAACATGCCGGTGTTCTGCACCTTTTCCCATACATGGCTTCATATGGTGCCATTTGGATGCTCAAGTGGAAACTGTTATTATAAGAGAACTCAACTAGGGGAAGATGTTGATCCCATCCTCCCTTAAAGTCCATTGAGCATGCTCTCAATATATCCTCAAGTGTTTGGATAGTCCGCTCGGATTGGCCATCAGTTTGAGGATGATAGGCCGTACTGATGTTCAGTTCAGTATTCAGAGCATGTTGAAGACTCTTCCAAAACTTAGAGGTGAATCTTGGATCTCGGTCAGACACAATAGATAGTGGTACTCCATGCAACCTTACCACTTCCCTGATATATATTTGTGCCAGTTGATCCAATGAGAAATCCTCCCGAATAGCAATGAAGTGTGCAGTCTTTGTAAGACGATCCACAACAACCCATATTGCATTGTTGCTTTTGGATGTCCTTGGAAGTCCGGTGACAAAGTCCATGGTGATGTTTTCCCATTTCAATTCTAGTATGGGCAATGGTTGCATCATCCCCTTAGACTTCTGCCTCTCTTCCTTCACTTGCTAGCACACCAGTCACTTTGATGTATACTCAGCGATCTCCTTCTTCATATTATCCCACCAAAAGTTTTCTCGGAGATCTCGATACATCTTTGTGCTCCCTAGGTGAATAGAGAAATTTGAACTATGTGCATCATCCAAAAGTTCCTTCTTCGGCTCCAGACGTGATGGAACACATAGTCTTTTCCCAAACCACACAATTCCTTCTTCATTAACATTAAACTCTGAGGATTTCCTTTTTTTGATAGCTTCCACTTTTTCCTGATTTCCCACATCATCCTTTTGAGCATCCTTTAACCTTTCAAAAAGAGATGGTTGAGAAATCATTTGTGAAAGGATTGATGATGTTCACTTCTTTATGATTTCCACATCCATCTTCATCAAGTCTAAGAAAATTAGATCCTTCTCAATTCTCATCATTGATAGAATTGTTGGGTCCTTTCTACTTAGGGCATCTGCCACCTTGTTCACTTTTCCAGGGTGGTAATGTATTGAGCAGTCATAATCCTTGATGAGCTCTATCCATCTTCTCTGGAGAATATTAATCTCTTTCTGTGTGAATATATATTTAAGACTCTTGTGGTCAGTATATATCTCACATTTCTCTCTATAGAGATAATGCCGCCAGATTTTCAAGTCAAAGATCACCACCGCCAACTCCAGATCATGCGTTGGATAGTTTAGCTCATGGATTTTCAACTTCCTTGAGGCATAGGATATAACTTTATCATTCTGCATCAGCACACAGCCTAAGCCCTTCTTTGAAGCATCACTAGATACCACAAAAAGTTCCCCACTTGTGGGTAAAGTGAGCACAGGCGCAGTGATAAGCCTCCTTTTCAACTCCTTGAAGCTTTCTTTGCATTCACCACTCTAAGAAAACTTTACTCCCTTTCGAGTTAGCTTGGTAAGAGGGTTGGAAAATCGTGAGAAATTTCTCACAAATCGTCGATAATATCCAGCTAACCCCAAGAAGCTACGGATATCTGTTACTGATGTTGGTCTCGGTCATCCCTCAATTGCATCTATTTTGGAGGGGTCCACAGATATCCCACTGTTTGTGATGATATGGCTCAAGAATGATACCTCCTTCAACCAGAACTCACACTTTCTATACTTTGCATAGAGCTTCTTCTTGCGCAAAGTCTCTAGAACAGTTCTTAAATGCTCCTCAGGATCCTCCTTGGTTTTGGAGTATATTATAATATCATTTATAAATACTACCAAAAATTTGCCAAGGTAATCTCTAAAGACTATTAATCAAGTCCATGAATATTTCTAGAGCATTGGTGAGTCTGAAAGGCATTACTATGAATTCATAGTGACTGTATCTTGTACGAAAAGCAGTCTTGGGGACATCTTCCTTCTTCACCCTTACTTGATAATATCCCGACCGCAAATCCACCTTGGAGAAGTATTGTGCTCCACGCAGTTGATCAAACAAGTCATCAATTCTTGGGAGAGGATACTTGTTCTTTATCATGATTTTGTTAAGTTCATGATAATTGATGCAAAGCCGCATTGACCCATCCTTCTTCTTGACGAAGAGGACTGGTGCACCCCATGGTAAAGCACTTGGGCGTATAAACCCTTTATCTAAATTCTCCTGTAATTGTTTATTCAGCTCTTCAAGCTCAACAATAGCCATTATATATGGAGTCTTGGATATTGGTAGCTCCCCAGGTATAAGTTCAATTGAGAACTCAACATCTCTTCTAGGAGGAAGACCAGGCAGTTCCTCGGGAAACACTTCAGCGAATTCCCTCACAATAGGCATTTCTTCAAGGATGGTTTCTTCCTTGGACTCAATCATCTGAGCCAGATACGTGTGCTCATAAGGCAGTAATATCCATTCTTGAGATGATGGAGCTAAAGTAGATTCATCTTCCTCCATACACTTGTAAATAATTGGGGGTCTATTCTCCATATGGAGTGTGATTTCCCTCTCCCGAAAATTTATATTGGCTCTATATAAGGAAAGTCAATCCATGCCAATAATTGCATCAAATTCCACCAGAGGGAGTATGATAAGGTTCGCCGGGAAATTCAATCCAAAAACTATAACAGGGGAGGACTTATATTCCTCAGATGCAATGATTGCCCCATTTTCCATACTCACCGACATCTTTACTTCCATGATTTGTGGTAGTGCTGGGATTGTTCTACTAAACTTTCTAGATATAAAAGAATTCATAGAACCAGAATCAAAAAGTACGTTTTCTATTATTGAATGAATAACTAGCGTACCTGTCACCACTTCGTTGTCAGGGTTCACTTTGGCAAAAGTGATGGAAAAAGCTCTTCCTTGCTTCCTTGGAGGTTGTTGGTTGTCTCTGAAAACCTTTGGATTAGGGCACTGATTTGCAAAATGACCCGGTTCTTTGCATTTGTAGAATTGAACAATGTGTTGAGGTTCGAACGGAGCGTTCCTCTCCTCTATCGCAGCCGCGGGTCTTTCTTGCCGATAGTTAATAGCTAGGTTCCCTTCTCTTCCACACTAAAGCATTTTCTCATCCCCTTAAGGAAATTTCCAAGGTGCTTCTTTCCGCACTTTTTGCAAGTGGGGTCCTGGATATTCTTAGCACCGTTGGATTTATCCATCGGACCACCAGAATTGAAGTCCACCTTATGCTTCTTGTCCCCATGATACCCATGTGATTCCCCGATCTCCATTTTGACCTTGAGGGCACATCGGACAATTTCCTCATAGCTGTCGAAGTCACGGATCGCTAATGCTTTCTGCAAGCTAGGCTTCAGCCCACCAAATAAGTGGTCAACCTTGCATTCGGGGGTAACAACAAAGCCGGAAGCGTATCGTGAAAGCCTTGTGAAGTTTGCCTCGTACGCTCCAACAGATTCTTCATCTTTTTTCTTGAGGGAAAGGAAGTCCCTTTCCATCTTAATCCAAAGGTTGCGTGGAAAATATTTATCAAAAAAACATATTCTGGAAATCCTTCCATTCCAACGCCTCGATCTCCTCCTTAGGCTTTGTTTTTTGATCAACTTCCACCATTGATCAGCTTCACCCTCCATACGATAAGCCACCAGGAGAACATTCTCTTGTTCAGAACATTGTAGGATGGAGAATATCTTTTCAATGGAGTTGATCCATTGTTCAGCGATCGTGGGATCGGATGATCCACTAAAAGTAGGAGGCCTTTGTCTCATGAAGCTCTTAATAGAGACTTGTTCTTTCTTAGGGGGGATTTAACGTTTCTCTTGACCTGTGTTTATATTCAAAACTTCAGTTATCTAAGAGAGAAGCATGACAAAGTTCGCGATTCCCACACCCATTGGATTGGGCATCTCATTAGTACAGTCATCACACTAATCTTCACAACGGTTGTTAGACCGAGTCCTCCTATTATCGGCCATTGGCTGGAATAAAAGGAAAGTTAGGGGTAACACATAAAGGGTAATCCAAAGACAAAAGTTGATGACTTATAAATAAACTTTTATTTCCTTAACTCATGAGTCTATAGGCTTCAATCTAGGCTTTTCATGATCTGTTTTCTAACATATATTCTTAGGGGCATTTTTTTTTAATTCCCTTAATAAGGGTTCATACTAAGCTTGTGAATTTATCAAAACATATACCATAGGAGTGTTGTAACCAAGAGTGAAGCAAGGCCCGTTGTCATGCACCAGTTCCCGTTCGAGTCTAGCTCAAAGCGGTGTTTTCGGGTTTTACCCCTAGGATACATCTATGCCAGAGCCGCCTCTACCTGCTCGTATCCAGACAGGGATGTATTTGTTTGATAAACCACTTAATTAGTACTTACCAAAACTTAGGGATGTTTTTATTATACTTATTCTTGTATCTAAGTCTTTACTAGGGTTTCCTAATCCCAAAAATAACTAAACCTGTCCTCTGATACCAACTATGACAACCCTGCTTTTATTACAAACTTAAACATGATTTATTACATAAAACTTCACTTGATACAACAAATAAGATCAAGAGGTTTAGTGTCTTTGGGGCATAGTATCATTACATAAAAACTTAAAACGTGAAATAAAACATCTTTATTTAAAACTTCCTTTACATGACCACTACATTCCCTCGTACTTAGCATTGCATGGGGTAACCTGAGGACATGCATAAGAAAAGGGTTAGCTATAAAGCCCAGTAAGGGAGTACACATGGAATAAAATGAGAATTACAATACATGTTAGACAATAGGAATATCAATAGATCATAAAATAAACATGAACATAAAGTCATGATAAATCATGATAATCATAACATGGAAATGTGGTAACAACATTTAACATGGAATTAGAATGAGCCAAGGCTCATTGCACATAGAGCATGAGTAAATCCTCATTGCACATGAAGCACGAGTAAACCCTTGTTTCACTTGAATTAGCATGATTCAACACTCATTTCACATGACGTATCATGATGCTATACTTTACCCAACGCATTGGAGCGCTATAAGGGTGCACCCATCTTAAACATTTCATTTCATGCATAAGTGTGCCACATGGATCATAAAACATGGATTCATAAAACATAATCATTTATTCCACGATAAAGGAATGTGGAATTCATACATGAAACTTTATAATCAATAATTAAATGTGCATAAAGGTGAATACCCTTGATGGAGAAATGGGCATGGTATTCACTACACAATGGCATTGGCTTAGAAAATCGGTGCGATTTCGGCAGCGTAACGGCGTGACATAAGAATTTATAAAAACGGTTGATGAGAGAGAAAGGGGTTCATCATCATATTTACATGTAATGGAAAGTAAGGAGGTCATATAGATACATGTCCCAATAATTGTAATGGAATTTAGATTCATGATACAAAAGTATTGCTTGAATGTAAATGAGGAGAGAGAAGTTCCTTTCGGAATTTTGGCATAGTAACAGGTGTACATGGGAGGAATTTAATGAGAGAGAAAAGGTCTCCCATCATTCAAAAATAAAGAGGGAAGTATGAGGGAGGTGAAAAACCAAACCCAAACATTCATAATTGAAATTAAAAGGGAAAAACTACTTAAAGAAAATTGGACAAAAATGAGAAAGGAAGAAAAAACCCTTACTTGGAAGTGTGCTTCCAAAGGCTAGAGAGAGGCTTGTGAGGGGATTCTTGGGAGATTGGGGCACCTTGGGAGGATTATAGAGAGAGTAGGGCAGAGGTTGGACGAACTACAAGGGCTTTGAGTGAGGATGAAGTGGGAGCTTGGGTGGGTTTATATAGGAAAGGTGAGGGAATTCTTTATTATTTAGGTTTGGGTCCCCTTACATTAAATTAATCCAAACCACAAACCATCCCATGATTTTTGACCATGTTTTTTAGAAAAGGGAAGAGGAAAACAATATTTTATAAGTCCAAAGTCCAGAATTCTTAAAATATTAGGGTTGCTTATGTGGAGGTGAGTCACACTCCCATGGAAATTAATTTAAAAGGGCAAGGTGTTGAATAAGTCTTGAGGGGTCCATTAATGCTTTGAAAAGTAAGTCAAAAAAAACCAAAAACACATTATTTTAATGGTAAAACATATATTGGCCGAACATAAAGATTATAGTATTTTATTACATCACTATTGGGTCATTATGATGTCATAAAACACATTATATATTTAAACGGTATTTAATTTTTACCCAAAATTTTGACTGTCTCAGAAAATTATGAAAAATTCACCGTTGGATAATTTAGACGTCCTGATTCCAGAAATAACATTTATTTTATCTAAATAATTTTCTAAATATGTTAATTTTCACTTTTAAAATAAAAATCGATATTTATCGAAAATTCACGGGTTTTGACAGAAATGGCTTTCAAACCTTAATAAAAAATTTAATTGCATTCATAAAATTATAAGATCATTTATATTTAATAAAAATTAATTTAATATTATTATTATTATTTTATTAAAATATTATTTAATTCAAAAATCCATTAATTTAATAAAATAGATTTCTTAATTAAATAATAACTAAAAACACCATTTGTACTTTAAAAACTATTTACAATGTATCAAAAATGACTTGAAATTATATTCATTATTATATATAAAAATAATGTACATGAAAATAGTACTACTTATTTGTTACATAACCCCTTAAAATAGTCGTATAAGACCTAAGGGTAAGGTGTGCGATGGTGACAGACTCTTGGGGTGGCTCGGATAACATCGCTCGAGTGGTAATTTCAATAAACTTCCACTTTTCCCGTATATGGTCATGTTCGAGCTTGACATGATGAAGCTCAGCTTGGGCTTGGTCAAGGGTGAAGCCCAAAGATGCCACCTCTTTTCCAAGCTCCGACAAATGGGCTTCATATGTGGCAATTCTACTAGATGAGGTCATCGCTTCCTTTGTCTGAGTAAATTGAATTTGTTAAAGTCCTATATTTATACTAATCATGTGATCACTGTTCAATAGCTATATTATCAATGGTAAAAATTCTTAACATAAAATCAAAGAAGTTTACATTTTATATAAACATAAAGAGACATTTAATTAGATCAAGAGGGATTTCCATTAATGAAACTTTGGGTCATTACACGTTATGCATCGATAAATGTCATCAATGCCATTTTCATTGATCCCCTAGAACATGAGGCTCACTCAGAGGAATCAGATGGAGAATTTCTTGTTCAAGAGGTTGTATACACCGAAACAAATGAAGAAGGTGTGCATACCCAAAATCAAAGGATTAACCAGAATCTAGCTATTCCTTCAAATAACCAACTCCCCCCTCTTCGAAAGGCGTCCAACAAGGGTAAAGGAAAAGGTTAGGTTACATTCCACCCTACCTATGGAGAATTCCAATAACTTTCATTAGAGGAAAGGTTCACACAGCAAGAAGAAGAAATGAAGGAGTTAAGGAGGTTAAATGCAGAACTACTTCAAAGTAGTCTTCCTCCTAAGCATGCTGGAGTTAATCAATCAAGGGAATTTTTTGCAGCTATTGGGATGGATCTAGAATATCCCCCTTTACAAGTACACCCTCACAGGTCCAATCCTATGGGTCATATGCAACATCAACCGGAAATACTACCATCAGGGACAGTACCGGTCACCACACTCGTCCAAACTCCAGTTATTGCACCTGCATAGAATCCAGCTCAACCAGATGTTTCTCAAACATTAATGACTACCATTGTGTCATTAACAGCTCATTTGGAAGATATGGAAGAACGATGTGCACCAGTTCAACTAGAGAAGAGAGCTTACCCAGAATGGGTGGATGCAATTCTTCCCCCATCAAATTTTTTGAGTACCATATTCCCAATTTTTAATGCTTCGAGAGATCCAGAACAACACTTAACACATTTTTTTTCTCGTTGTGATCCTATGATGGGAACTCCTCAATAACAAGAAGTAGTTAAGCTCAGGTGTTTTGTGTAGTCATTACAGGGACCTTCTTTTGTCTGGTATACAAGTTTGCAATCTCGGTCAATTACTGAGTGGGAAGATCTCCGTAAAAAAATCCTTCTTCAATTTAGCTCAACATTACCAAAGACGATAGTTTTTTATCTTACCAATTGTAAGAAAAGATAAAATGAAAGAGATTCGGATTTCATTGCTCACTGGAAAGGATTAAAATATTCCTTAAGTTTAGAACTTCCTCAAGAAGAGTTGCTACCAATATGTGTGGAAAATATGCATGATGAATTACGCACACCATTGATCCCTATGAAATACACAGGAGGGTTTTGAGACCTTAATTCAATCACTCAGCAGATAGAAGAATCTCTTATAAAGACTGAAGCTAAAACTCATGTAATTCCATTAGTTCTAGGAAGGAGAATAGGGAAAGCAGAGACTGCTATAGTTATACTTAAACAAGCACATGTATCTGTTTCCACTTCAAAACCTTCATCATATCGAAGGACTCCACCTCTTGAGAATCAACAACAACGGCCGCCTCATCAAGATGATCAAAAAGAACAAAGGCGGAAATAGTTTGAGGATTTAAATAACAAAGTTTATTCTTTCCGGAATGAAAAAGTTCTTGGTTACTTCATCTCGGCTCTGGAAAACAATATGGTTTAGTTTCCAATGCCCAAAAGGCCGAACAAGGAAGGAGATGAAGACCACCCCAACTATTTCCCATTTCATCAGATGTTGGGGCATCCCATTCAGGAGTGTTTTGTCTTCAAAGACCTCCTGCAAAAGATGGTGACCTCTGGAAAAGTAAAACTGAAAGGTTCTTCAGCCCAGGTATCATGTGTTACTGCTACCGATCCAGAGAAAGAAGGCGATTGGCACGAAGTCAAGAGTAAAAATGCGCAGAAATATGATGATTGGATGGTCAGAAAAACGATCAACCGAACTCATGCCATTTTACGAAAACAATTGAATCAACCAATTGTGTCTTTTTCTATTTATACCACAGAAAAAACCCCTTCATCAGAAGGAAAATCCTCAAAGAAGCGGCGTAATTTGAAGAAAGAAGAGTAGTCAGAAAAAGACGAGCTCGTGTCAAAGCTGTAAGAACCCGGATCTTCGTTTCAGGTATGTTTTCCCTTTTTCTGGAGTTTTTGGGAAAAATAAAGTTTCTATAAATTTTTGAAGTACACGCCGTGTACTTTCTGAGTACACATCGTGTACTCTTTTCCCGCTCTAAGTCGTGTGTTGGCCGTGTCTGGGACACACACATGGTGTGTAGGGGTGACGTGGAGGCTGATTTTGGCGGAGTACGGAAAAGACCTAGTACACCCCGTGTACTCTAAAAGTATATGACGTGTAATTTCTTTTTTTCATTAAACGCACCGGGGTCGCGCCTGACAGATAGAACATACCCATTCTCCGGGTTCTTCGTCCGAGAGTGACCTAGACAGCCACATTTCTTCTCTGGATCCCCGAGCCTTCGTCCGTTCTTCGATTCGAGTTCTGTCGATTGCATTGGAATCGCAGTGGTGAGTTCTTCCTTTTGATTGAGCCTTGTTTTCCAATTTTTTCCCTTTCTCAAGTTATCATAGTTTGAGCGTTTTTTTATGTTTTCTCATATCTACGATGCTCTAAGTGGAATCAGTCATCATGGTTCACATATATCGATCTCCTAGGATCGAGGTAGGTGGTTTGTGCCTTTTTGTAGAAATTCTTTGAGTATTTTGTGCAAATTCCACCAATACCCTTGAACGGGGTATTGCGTGTTCCTGTTTTTCACCTGTTAAATTGCCTTCTTTGCTTGATTTCTAGAGTAGATGTTTTTGCCTGTGAATCTGGTATTTTTACTGTACTCTGGATGTTTGCTATGCTTGTTCTGCCTGTTTGGCATTTTGCCAGTTTCCATGCCTAGATGTAGGATAGTGGAACTGTTGCTTTGTTATGCTGTTGAGCCTTAGAATGATATCCAAGTAGTTCTTGAGTTTTACTTGGAAGATACATGCACGCTATGCATGTTTATTTTACACAGGGCTGCGAGAACCTAGTGTAGTGGGCCATAGGGAGAATGGATGAAAGGGCTTCTCCAGAGTGTCATTAATTACGATGCGAGACCACAGGGGGAATTGACGTTGAGTTCTTCCTCAGAGAGTCTGTAGATCCTCGACGTGGGCCACAGGGGGGATTTACGTTGAGTACTTCCCTAGAGAGCCTTTAGCATGATACGAGACTATAGGGGGAATTGACGGTAAGTGCTTCCCCAGAGAGTCTATTATTTAGCTGAACCAGAGGGGTGAGACTGTGTGTGCCTCCCAGAGGGTAGGTAGTACTTGTAGGTTGAACCTTAGGGGTTAAGCTGTGAGAACTACCTAGAGGTTACCTTTTGTTCTATTTACTTCAGTGTTTGTTCCTTGTGTACTTTATATGTAGAACTGTAGATTGTAGCTGCTTGTGTTTTCCTGTTTACTGCTTCCTGTTTTATTACTGTCATGTATTCACTGACTGTTAGGCACAAATCTTTGGGTGATTTCCTACTGGGACTTTGTCTCACACCCTGTTTGGGTCATGCTTTTGGGCCTAAACAGACTATGTTGTTGTAGGTATAGATAAGGGTAAGCGCCCTTCTACTTCAGGTACCTGACTTGCTGTGGAGCTGGAGAGCAGGGGACCAAGCTACAGCTTGCGATGCTGAGGAGTTTACTTTGTTTTTCTTTTACACTCTATTTTCAGTTGTATTTTAGCACGTTGGTTGTTTACTACTTTCCATAGACATATGTATTAGGTTGCATCATTATTATTTATACATTGCTTCCGTTGTTCAGTTCAGTTGTTGTATGTTGTTTATTGTTTCCGCTATTGTGTTTAGTTGTTCTTCCGCTGTATACTTTATCGAATGAGGTCATAGTTTCCCGACCGACTCACCAAGGCCCTCGCTGCTAGTCGGCAGCCTCTGGAGTTTGGGGAAATGTGCTTGAGGTCATGTGACTGACCGGGTACGGGGCGCCTCTGGGTGGCTTCCAGAACCGGGACGTTACAAAGTGTTATCAGAGGGGTTCTTTTCTATTGTGTTACTGTTTGGAGCCTTTAGCCAGGGATAGGACGGATTTGGTGCTTGGTATTAAGCTGTGCTCGGGAGTAGCTAACCTGTGTATAGGGAAAATCCATACTACCTCGTTAATTGTAGTTTCTAGTTTTCAGATTTTACGGTTGAGATAATTTCACCTAGAGTGATTCACATGCTTTGTGTTGTTATTGTCTTGACTATTGTGGTTCTATTTCTGTCGCAACCCGATGAGATGAGGGTATTCCATCTCATGCATCATATAGGCACTTGTAGAAATCACATGCCATGCATTCTTTACATACCATCTAGGATGCATTAGCGATTTCATGCTGCTGTGATAGACTTTGTGTAGAATATGCATATTGTTGTGATAGATGATTGATAGAATCTTTGCTGCCTTGTTAGAGGATTGTTTGTATTCCACTTTGCTAAAATGAATGCCAATTTTTGATTCTTGAGGTGTTATGGGCCCTCTTGAATTGGAAATTGGTGGATCATGATCCTGTTTTCTCTTGTCTATGACTGTAGGAGATTCCAAGCTTTGATTCGATGGGAGTATAGGCCCTCATGGATCGTAATTTGGAACCTCTTTGCCTTGTTTTTAGTTTTTCTGGGATTCTGTGCAGTTTCTGAGCTACTGCCCAGAAAACCCCATAATACACGACATGTACTTTTTGGATACATGCCGTGTAGTTTTCCAGCCATTTCACTGACCGTGTGAGTAGAAACACGGTGTTACGAAAGTAACTTCAGGAACACGCCGTGTACGAAAGGTACATGTTGTGTAGTAGTGATCTGTGTACCCGACCGTGTCACTAACCACACGGGTCGGGGAATCTCATGTAATACATGTCGTGTGTTGTATGAACACGTAGTGTATCCTTATCCTTAGTACCCGTCCGTGTCACAAACAACACGGAACGGTGTTCTCTTCTCCTATACATGTCGTGTCTGTTCAAAACACGCCGTGTAAGGGTCATCCATGTACTTGGTCGTGTCGCCAACCACACGGGTCGGGAAAAGTCTTTGAGTACACGTTGTGTTTGTTAAAAACACGCCGTGTAGTCTCAGCCGTGTAGTCGGCCGTGTGACTAACAACACGGGTCATTGACACCTTGTCTACTATACGTTGTGTCCATAGGGAACACGTCGTGTAGTGTTAGTTTAAGAAGACCGTGTGGGTTAGCCGTGCAAGGAGACTCGGTCAGGGGAGTAGAGTACAAGTACACACCGTGTGTGGGGACAACACGTCGTGTAGTCTGGGGTTTTACCAGGGGTGGCATAATCACACGCCCATGTCTATGGTTTATGTGAACACGCCGTGTAGTTTTTATACACGTCGTGTAGTCGTGTTTTGTAAAACTTAACTGTTTTCCTCTTTTGTTTCTATTTTGTACCTTATTTTATCTGCCTTTTTAATCCTAATCTAATTTGTGCTTTTGATCTTTCATAGTTATGCCTCTGAGACGTCCTCCGGTTGTACCTCTGTCCTCAGGCAGTGATCAGACGCCAGATATGGCTGATCAGGGACTTCCTGTCGATCCTCCAGTCGGGCCAGCCTTGGCACCGGCTGTCATACCATTTGTAGGCACTGATGCGCAGTTTAGGGAAAGTTTTTTGAGGATGATGCAGACCTTCCAGGGAGCGCTGCCTCCTGCCACGACTATGGCAGACTTGACATGGGTTTTCCAACACCAGCATCCTCCTACTTTCTCGGGAGAAGGAGGACCACAGGCTGCAAATTCATGGCTGGAAGCCAAGATGACTATATTTGAGCATCTGTAGACACCTCTAGAGAGGCGGGTCAAGCTCGCTACCTACATGCTATGAGAATCCGCCAAAAGGTGGTGGGATGTGATCTCATAGGTGGTTCATCAGCAGGTAATGGCTTTGGAGGAGTTCCAGAGCGTGTTTTATGACAACTTCTACCTGGAGACCCTGAGGGCCGATCGAGCCCAGGAGTTTATGAGCCTAGAGCAGGGTACTCTTTCATTTATGGAGTACTCCTCTTGTTTCACTGATCTGTAGTGTTTCACACCCCTCCGAGGTGGAAGTGGGGTGTTCTTGGAAAGGAAATTTGAGGATGGTCTCAGGCGGGAGATCCGCTCGTAGGTGAATCTTCTCTAGTTGACTTCCATCACTTCCATCGTCAACCAGGCACTGATTGCAGAGCTCAATCTGAGAGACTCGGGAGCTGCGAGCCAGGGCGGTTCTGCTTCCAGAGCTAGTGTTCCTCTAGTTGACAGCAGGAAGCACTATAGGGAGCCTACGCGTGGTGATCCGAGGAGGCGAGATACATCTTCCGGTAGCCAGGTAGTATGCTACCAGTGTGAAAGGGCAGGGCACATGAGGCCGCAGTGCCAAAGAGATCCAGTGGAGTGTCGATCTTGCGGCAATATGGGTAACCTTCAGCGTTTCTGCCAGGTTTTCTCACCAGTAGCTGGAGATGGGGGTTCTTCCATGACTCCTCGTTCATGAGTAGCACCACCAGTTTCTCACTAGTCGGGGAAATGGAGTTCTTCCAACCGTTTGGGCCAAGGTAGAGGTTGAGGTTATGGCAGTCAGTCACCAGTCCTTCAGTGCCAGTAGGGAGGTTCATCTCAGAGTGGTCAGGTAGGGTCATAGGGCTGCGGGGCAGGCCAGGCTTTTACGGTGGATCAGACTTATCAGGAGAAGGATCCCATACCTTCTACTCTTTGAGGTATGATCTTAGTATCCTCAGCTTTATCTTCAGCTCTTTTCGATACTGGTGCTACGCATAGCTTTATCTCTATTGCTGTTGTGGAGAGCCTGGGGCTCTGTATATTTTCTTCTACTTACTCATTGACACTAGACACACCTTTGGGGACGAAGACATCTAGTGTACGCCAGTGTAGAGAGTTCCCCCTCGAGGTTGCAGGGTATCGTTTCTCATAGGATCTCTACGCCCTAGAGATGACGGGCTATGATGTCATTCTCAGAATGGATTGGCTAGTTCCCTTCCAGGCAGTCATTGACTGTTACCACCGCAGGGTCAGTTTCATCTCACTAGAGGGTGAATCCTTTTTTTTAGAGGCAAATGGGATGCTCGGGCGAGTCGAGCGGGACTCGAGCACCTTGGGCTAGGAGGGGTAATGGCACAGATTGCTAGTCTTTATCTGGATGATCAAGGGACTCCACATTTGGACTTTCCTCCAGTGGTGGATCACTTCAGGGATGTATTTCCAGAGGACTTTTCAGATTTTCCTCTGGAGCGTGAGGTATACTTCTCTATTGAGCTCGTGCGAGGAGCGGCACCGGTGTCCATTCCTCCCTATAGAATGGCCATACCTGAGTTGTAGGAGCTCAAGAAACAGTTGGAGGAGTTACAAGCGAAGGGTTTCATCGGACCCAGTACTTCTCCTTGGGGTTCACCTGTCCTGTTTGAGAAGAAGGCAGACGGTACCCTTCGGCTTTTTGTGGATTATCAGAAGCTGAATTAGTTGACGGTCAAAAACCGATATCCCTTGTCGAGGATTGATGACCTCTTTGATCAGCTTCGAGGAGCCCGGTTGTTCTCGAAGATCGACTTGAGGTCCGGTTATTATCGGTTGCGTGTTATACCATCAGATGTACTGCTGATAGCCTTCAGAAGAAGGTATGGTCTATACAAGTATAAATTCATGTCGTTCGGTCTCACGAACACGCCTTTATTTTTCATGGAACTGATGAACCGAGTGTTCCATACTTACTTTGACTCCTTTGTCATGGTCTTCATGGACGATATCTTGGTGTAATCTCACACTCAACACGACCATGCCAGACATCTTGATATCATTCTGATTACACTGAGAGAGCATCGGATTTATGATAAACTCTCGAAGTGACACTTCTGGATGGATCAGATTCACTTCTTGGGACACGTCATCTCAAAGGAAGGAGTATCAGTGGACCCAGAGAAAGTGAGAGCTGTAGTTTCCTGGGAGCAGTTGAAGAACTTATTTGAGGTACGGAGATTCCTAGGGCTGGCTGGATACTAAAAATGTTTCATTCAGGACTTTTCTCGTCTAGCATCACCCTTGATAGGTATGACCAAGAAGGGGGCGAAGTTCTTATGGTTAGATTCTTGTGAGTCAGCCTTTCAGGAGCTAAAAGGGAGGTTGACGTCAGCACCGATACTAGTCTTGCCAGAGCCAGGAAAGTGCTACACAGTCTATTATGATACTTCAGGTATCGGGCTAGGATCTGTACTTATGTAGGGAGATGGAGTCATTGTGTATGGGTCTCGGCAATTGAGGACACATGAGAGGAACTACCCGACGCACGATCTGGAGTTGGTCATTGTTGTTCATGCCTTATGCTATTGGAGACACTATCTTTTGGGAGAGCACTTTGTGGTCTTTACCAACCACAAGAGTCTCAAGTATATCTTCACTCAGCGTGATCTGAATCTGAGGCAGCGCAGATGGGCCGAGTATCTTTAGACTTTTGATTTTGAGCTTGCCTATACGCCGGGAAAGGGCAACGCAGTGGCAGATGTGTTGAGCAAGAGAACTCAGATTCAGGCAGTTCAGGAGGCCAGCAGTGAGTGGAAGCTTATGTCTCTTTTCTATGAGATGCATCTGGAGGTGTACGAAAGACAGGGACAGACTTTCCTATCTTCTGTAGTTGTTACCTCTACACTACTTGATCTGGTACGGATGAGACAGCTATCAGACTCAGAAGGCTTAGTCCTGCGGGAGAGTGTGTCAGGAGAGGACCCTCTTCCTGGATGGATAGTGGGTAAGGATGAGATCTTGTGTTTCTAGGGATGTGTATGGGTTCCAGTAGACATACGCGAGGAGATGATGCGGGATTTTTATTCCTCGGTTTGGGCAGTTCATCTTGGCGTCACCAAGATGTATCAGGATCTTCATCGGAAGTAATGGTGGCCAGGTATGAAGAAAGATGTTGTTGGATTTGTCATGAGATGTTCTACTTATCAGCAGGTGAAAGCAGAGCATCAGCGACCATCAGGACTTTTATAGCAGTTACCCATCCCGGAGTGGAAGTGGAATGATGTTGCGATGGACTTCGTGATCGGGTTGCTGAGGTCACCTCAGGGGAACGATTCTGTTTGGGTTGTCATCGACAGGCTCACGAATGTTGCTCACTTCTTGCCGATCAAGGAGACCTTCAGTTTCGATGACCTGGGATGACTTTACATCAGAGAGATTGTATGTCTACATAGAGTCACACACTCCATTGTTTCATAGAGGGATGTGTGCTTTACCTCTCAATTCTGGCAGGGACTTTAGAAGGCTTTGGGTACACCGGTACTTTTGAGTATAACATACCATCCCCAGACTGATGGTCAATCCGAGCGCACGATCTAGGTGCTTGAGGATATGTTCCGAGCTTGCATCCTAGACTTTGGCAGTTCTTGGGAGAAGCATATTCCTCTGGTAGAGTTCGCCTACAACAACAGTTTCCAGGAAACCATTCAGATGGAACCATATGAGGCATTGTACGATAGGTCATGCCGATCACCCTTATGCTGGCTGGAGGCAGGAGAGGCAGCTTTGCTGGGACCTCGTCTTGTTCAGGAGACCTCAGAGCAGATAGAGCTCATTCGAAGGAGGATGGCTACAGCACAGTCTCGGCAGAAGTATTATGCTGATCAGTGGAGACGACCTCTAGAGTTCGAGGTCGGGGATCAGGTTTTCCTGTGTGTCGCACCGAGGTTGGGACACAAGAGGATTCGGAGACAGGGAAAGCTTTCTCCATGGTATGTTGGTCCATTTGAGGTGTTAGGGAGAGTGGGGCCGGTTTCTTATCAGTTGAAGTTACCTCAGAGGTACCGAACCATGCATGACATCTTCCACATCTCTCAACTCCGACTTTACTTTTTAGACCCATCTCATGTCTTTCAGCCTGAGGAAGTTGAGTTGGAAGCAGATGTGTCATTCGAGGAGCATCCTATCTGGATTGTAGATCATAGTACAAAGGTTCTCCGTGAGCGGTCTGTTACTCTAGTACGGGTGCTATGGAAGCACGGGCGAGTATAGGACGTGACCTAGGAGAGGGAGGCTGATGTACGATCACAGTGGCCGGAGTTGTTCGGGGTTTCTTCTTTTATGCCTCTCTAGGGAAATTTGGGGATGAATTTCTTTAAGGGGGGAGTTTGTAAGAACCCGGATCTTCGTTTCAGGTATGTTTTCCCTTTTTCTAGAGTTTTCATGAAAAATAAAGTTTCTGGAAACTTTTGAAGTACACATCGTGTACTTTTTGAGTACACGTCATGTACTCTTTTCCCGCTCAAAGCTGTGTGCTGGCCATGTCCGGGCCACACACACGGTGTGTAGGGGTGACGTGGAGGCCGATTTTGGCGGAGTACGGAAAAGACCTAGTACACTCCGTGTACTCTAAAAGTACACTCCGTGTACTCTAAAATTACACGTCATGTACTTTATTTTTTTTCATTAAACGCACCAGGGTCACGCCTGACGGATAGAACACACCCCTTCTCCAGGTTCTTCATCCGAGAGAGACCCGTACAGCCTCGTTTCTTCTCTGGATCCCCAAACCTCTGTCCGTTCTCCGATTCGAGTTCTGTCGATTGCGTTGGAATCGCAGCGGTGAGTTCTTCCTTATGATTGAGACTTGTTTTCCAATTCTTTCCCTTTCTCAAGTTATCGTAGGTTGAGATTTTTTGACGTTTTCTCAGATCTATGACGCTCTAAGGGGAATAAGTCATCGTGGTTCGCATATATCGATCTCCTAGGATCGAGGTAGGTGGTTTGTGCCTTTCTGTAGAAAGTCTTTGAGTATTTTGTGCAAATTCCACCAATACCCTTGAACGGGGTATTGCGTGTTCCTGTTTTTCCCCTGTTAAATTGCCTACTTTTCTTGATTGCTAGAGTAGATGTTTTTGCCAATGAATCCGGTGGTTTTACTGTACTCTGGATGTTTGTTATGCTTGTTCTTCCTGTTTGGCGTTTTTTTAGTTGCCATGCCTAGATGTAGGATAGTCGAACTGTTGCTTTGTTATGTTGTTGAGCCTTAGAATGATATCCAAGTAGTTCTTGAGGTTTACTTGGACGATACACATGCGCTATGCATGTTTATTTTACACAGGGCTGCGAGAACCTAGTGTAGTGGGCCATAGGGAGAATGGACGAAAGGGATTCTCCAGAGTGTCCTTAATTACGATGTGAGACCACAGGGGGAATTGACGTTGAGTGCTTCCTCAGAGAGTCTGTAGATCCTCAACGCGGGCCACTAGGGGAATTGACGTTGAGTGCTTCCCCAGAGATCCTTTAGAACTATACGAGACTATGGGGGGAATTGACGGTGAGTGTTTCCCCAGAGAGTCTATTCTTTAGCTGAACCAGAGGGGTGAGACTGTGTGTGCCTCCCAGAGGGTAGCTAGTACTTGTAGGTTGAACCTTAGGGGTTAAGCTGTGAGAACTACCCAAAGGTTACCTTTTGTTCTGTTTACTTCAGTGGTTATTCCTTGTGTACTTTATATGTAGAACTGTAGATTGTAGATGCTTGTGTTTTCCTATTTACTGCTTCTAGTTTTATTACTGTCATGTATTCACTGAATGTTAGGCACAAATCTTTGGGTGATTTCCTACTGGGACTTTGTCTCACACCCTGTTTGGGTCATGCTTTTGGGCCGAAACAGACTATGTTGTTGTAGGTATAGATAAGGGCAAGTGCCCTTCTACTTCAGGTACCTGACTTGTTGTGGAGCTGGAGAGCAGGGGACCAAGCCACAGCTTACGATGCTGAGGAGATTACTTTGTTTTTCTTTTTCACTCTGTTTTTATTTTTATTTAAGCACGTTGGTTGTTTACTATTTTCCATAGACATATGTATCAGGTTGCATCATTATTATTTATACATTGCTTCTGCTATTCAGTTCAGTTGTTGTATGCTGTTTATTGTTTCCGCTATTGCGTTTGGTTGTTCTTCCACTGTCTACTTTACCGAATGAGGGAATTGTTTCCCCACCAACTCACCAAGGCCCTCGCTGCTACTTGGTAGCCTCTGGCATTTGGGGAAATGTGCTTGAGGTCATGTGACTGACCGGGTACGGGGCGCCTCTGGGTGGCTTCCGGAACCGGGATGTTACAAAGTGGTATTAGAGGGGTTCTTTTCTCTTTCTTTACTGTTTAGAGCATTTAGCCAGGGATAGGACGGATTTGGTACTTGGTATTAAGCTGTTCTTGGGAGTAGCTAACCCGTGTACAGGGAAAATCCATACTACCTCGTTAATTGTAGTTTCTAGTTTTGAGATTTTATGGTTTAGATAATTTCACCTAGATTGATTCACATGCTTTGTGTTGTTATTGTCTTGACTATTGCGGTTCTATTTCTGTCGCAACCCGATGAGATGAGGGTATTCCATCTCATGCATCATATAGGCACTTGTAGAAATCACATGCCATGCATTCTTGTCATGCCATCTAGGATACATTAGCGATTTCATGCTGTTGTGATAGACTTTATGTAGAATATGCATGTTGTTGTGATAGATGCTTGATAGAATCTATGCTGCCTTGTTAGAGGATTGTTTGTATTCCACTTTGCTAAAATGAACGCCAAATTTTTATTATTGAGGTGTTATGGGCCCTCTTGAATCGGAAATTGGTGGATCATAATCCTGTTTTCTCTTGTCTATGACTGTATGAGATGCCAAGCTTTGATTCGCGGGGAGTATAGGCCCTCATGGATCGGAATTTGGCACCTCTTTGCCTTGTTTTTAGTTTTTATGGGATTCTGTGCAGTTTCTGAGCTACTGCCTAGAAAAACCCATAATACACGGCGTGTACTTTTTGGATACATACCGTGTATTTTTCAGGCCATTTCACTGACCGTGTGAGTAGAAACATGGTGTTATGAAAGTAACTTCAGGAACACGCCGTGTACGGAAGGTACACGTTGTGTAGTAGTGATCCATGTACCTGATCGTGTCACTAACAACACGGGTCGGGGAATCTCATGTCATACATGTCGTGTATTGTATAAACACGCCGTGTATCCTTATCCTCAGTACCCGGTCGTGTCACAAACAACACGGAATGGTGTTCTCTCCTCCTATACACGTCGTGTTTGTTCGGAACACACCGTGTAAGGGTCAGTCGTGTACTTGGTCGTGTCGCCAACCACACAGGTCGGGAAAAGTCTTCGAGTACACACTGTGTTTGTTCGGAACACGCCGTGTAGTCTCAGCTATGTAGTCGGCCGTGTGACTAACAACACGGGTCGTTGACACCTTGTCTACTACATGTTGTGTCCATAGGGAACACGCCGTGTAGTCTCAGTTTAAGAAGACCGTGTGGGTTATCTGTGCATAGAGACCCGGGCAGGGGAGTATAGTACAAGTACACACCATGTGTGGGGACAACATGTCATGTAGTCTACGGTTTTACCAGGGGTGGCATAATCACACGCCCATGTCTATGGTTTAAGTGAACACGCCGTGTAGTTTTTATACACGCCATGTAGTCGTGTTTTGTAAAACTTAACTATTTTCCTCTTTTGTTTCTGTTTTGTACCTTATGTTATCTACCTTTTTAATCCTGATCTAAGGCATGATTTTGATCTTTCAGAGTTATGCCTTGTATACGTCCTCCGGTTGTACGTCTGTCGTCAGGCAGTGATCAGACACCAGATATGGCTGATCAGGGACTTCCTGTCGATCCTCCAGTCGGGCCAGCCTTGGCACCGGCTGTCATACCAGTTATAGGCACTGATGCACAGTTCAGGGAAGGTTTTATGAGGATGATGTAGACCTTCCAGGGAGCGCTGCCTCCTACCATGACTATGGCAGACTTGACGTGGGTTTTCCAGCAGCAGCATCCTCCTACTTTCTCAGGGGAAGGAGGACCACAGGCTGCAGAGTCATGGCTGGAAGCCATGCTGACTATCTTCGAGCATCTGGAGATGCCTCTAGAGAGGCAGGTCAAGCTCGCAACCTACATGCTATGAGACTCCACCAAAAGGTGGTGGGACGTGATCTCATAGGCGGTTCATCAGCAGGTTATGGATTGGGAGGAGTTCCAATGCGTGTTTTATGACAACTTCTAACCGGAGACCCTGAGGGCCGATCGAGCCCGGGAGTTTATGAGCCTAGAGAAGGGAACTCTTTCAGTTATGGAGTACTCCTCTTGTTTCACTGAGCTGCAGCATTTCACACCCCTCCGGGGTGAAAGTGGGGTGTTCTTAGCAAGGAATTTTGAGGATGGTCTCAGGCAGGAGATCTGCTCGTAGGTGAATCTCCTCTAGTTGACTTCCATCACTTCCATCGTCAACCAGGCACTAATTGCAGAGCGCTATCTGAGAGACTTCGGAGCTGCGAGCCAGGGTGGTTCTGCTTCCAGAGCTAGTGTTCCTCCAGTTGACAGCAGGAAGCGCTGTAGGAAGCCTACATGCGGTGATCCGAGGAGGCGAGATACATCTTCCGGTAGCCAGGTAGTATGCTACCAGTGTGGAAGGGCAGGGCACACGAGGCTACAGTGCCAGAGAGACCCAGTGGAGTGCCGATCTTGCGGCAAGATGGGTCACCTTCAGCGTTTCTGCAAGGTTTTCTCACTAGTAGCTGGATATGGGGGTTCTTCCATGACTCCTCGTTCAGGAGCATCACCACCAGTTTCTCACCAGTCAGGGAACTAGAGTTCTTCCGGCCGTTCGGGCCGAGGTGGAGGTCGAGGTCGTGGTAGCCAGTCACCAGTCCTTCAGCGCCAGCAGGGAGGTTCAGCTCAGAGTGGTCATGCAGGGTCACAGGGCTACGGGGCAGGCCAGGCTTTTACGGTGGAGCAGACCTATCAGGATTAGGATCTCGGACCTTCAACTGTTCGAGGTACGATCTTAGTATCCTCAGTTTTATCTTCAGCTCTTTTCGATACGGGTGCTATGCATAGCTTTATCTCTATTGCTGTTGTGGAGAGCTTGGGGCTCTGTATCTTTTCTTCTACTGACTCATTGACACTAGACACACCTTTGGGGACGAAGACATCTAGTGTACGCCAGTGTAGAGAGTGCCCCCTAGAGGTTGCAGGGTATCATTTCTCATGGAATCTATACATCCTAGAGATGATGGGCTATGATGTCATTCTCAGAATGGACTGGCTAGTTCCCTTCCAGGTAGTCGTCGACTATTACCGCCTCAGGGTCAGTTTCATCTCACCAGAGGGTGAATCCTTTTTTTATAGAGGCGAATGGGATGTTCGGGCGAGTCGAGCAGGACTCGAGCACCTTGGGATAGGAGGGGTAATGGCCCAGATTTCTAGTCTTTATCTGGATGATCAAGGGACTCCACATTTGGACTTTCCTCCAGTGGTGGATCGCTTCAGGGATGTCTTTCTAGAGGACTTTTCAGATTTTCCTCTGGAGCGTGAGGTAGACTTCTCTATTGAGTTCGTTCCAGGAGCGGCACTGGTGTCCATTCCTCCCTATAGGATAGCCACACCTGAGTTTCAGGAGCTCAAGAAAAAGTTGGAGGAGTTACAAGCGAAGGGTTTCATCTGACCCAGTACTTCTCCTTGGGGTTCGCTTGTCCTGTTTTCGAAGAAGGCAGACGGTAACCTTTGGCTTTTTGTGGATTATCAGAAGCTGAACCAGTTGACGGTCAAGAACCGATATCCCTTGTCGAGGATTGATGACCTCTTTGATCAGCTTCGAAGAGCCCGGTTGTTCTCAAAGATCGACTTGAGGTCCGGTTATCATCGGTTGCGTGTTAGACCATCAGATGTACCGCTGACAGCCTTCAGGAGTAGGTATGGTCTATACAAGTCTACAGTCATGTCGTTCGGTCTTACTAACGCGCCTTTAGTTTTCATGGAACTGATGAACTGAGTGTTCCATCCTTACTTGGACTCCTTCGTCATGGTCTTCGTGGATGATATCTTGGTGTAATATCACACTCGACACGACCATTCCACACATCTTGAGATCGTTCTGAGTACACTGAGAGAGCATCGTCTTTATGCTAAACTCTCGAAGTGCCACTTCTGGATGGATCAGATTCACTTCTTAGGACATGTCATCTCAGAGGCAGGAGTATCAGTGGACCCAGAGAAAGTGAGAGCTGTAGTTTCCTGGGAGCAGTCGAAGAACATCTTTGAGGTATGGAGATTCCTAGGGCTGGCTGGATACTACAAAAGCTTCATTTAGGAATTTTCTCATCTAGCAGCACCCTTAAAGGGTCTGACCAAGAGGGGGGAGACGTTCTTATGGTCAGATTCTTGTGAGTCAGCCTTTCAGGAGCTAAAAGGGAGGTTGATGTCAGCACCGATACTAGTCTTGCCAGATCCAGGAAAGAGCTACACAGTCTATTGTAATGCTTGAGGTATCGGGATAGGATCTTTACTTATGCAGGGAGATAGAGTCGTTGTGTATGGGTCTCGGCAGTTGAGGCCACATGAGAGGAACTACCCGACGCATGATCTGGAGTTGGCTGCTGTTGTTCATGCCTTACGCTGTTGGAAACACTATCTTCTGGGAGAGCACTTTGTGGTCTTCACCAACCCCAAGAGTCTCAAGTATATCTTCACTCAGTGTGATCTAAATCTGAGGAAGCACATATGGGTCGAGTATCTTCAGTCTTTTGATTTTGAGCTTGCCTATTTGCCGGGAAAGGGCAACGTAGTGGAAGATGCGTTGAGTAGGAGAACTCAGATTCAGGAAGTTCAGGAGGCCAGAAGTGAGTGGAAGCTTATGGATCTATTCTCTGAGATGCATCTGGAGGTGTACGACATACAGGGATAGACTTTCCTATCTTCTATAGTTGTTACCTCTACACTACTTGATCGGGTACGGATGAGGCAGCTATCAGACTCATAAGGCTTAGTCCTGCGGGAGAGTGTGTCTGGAGAGGACCCTCTTCCTGGATGGACAGTGGGCAAGGATGAGATCTTGTGTTTCCAGAGACATGTATGGGTGCCAGCAGACATACGCGAGGAGCTGATGCGGGATTTTCATTCCTCAGTTTGGGAAGTTCATCCTGGCATCACCAAGATGTATCAGGATCTTCATCGCCAGTACTGGTGGCCAGGTGTGAAGAAAGATGTTGCTAGCTTTATCATGAAATGTTCTACTTGTCAATAGGTGAAAGCAGACCATCAGCGACTAGTAGGCCTTTTACAGCAGTTACCCATCCCGGAGTGGAAGTGCAATGATGTTGCGATGGACTTCATGATCGGGTTGCTGAGGTCACATCAGGGGAACGATTCTGTTTGGGTTGTCATCGACAAGCTCACGAAGGTTGCTCACTTCTTGCTGATCAAGGAGACCTTCAGTGTCGATGACCTGGGACGACTTTACATCATATAGATCGTACGTCTACATGGATTCACACACTCCATTGTTTCAGACAGGGATGTGCGCTTTACCTCTCGGTTCTGGCAGGGACTTTAGAAGGCTTTGGGTACACAGGTACTTTTGAGTATAGCATACCATCCCCAGACTGATGGTCAGTCCGAGCGCACGATCTAGGTGCTTGAGGATATGTTCCGAGATTTCATCCTAGACTTTGGTGGTTCTTGGGAGAAGCATATTCCTCTGGTGTAGTTCGCCTACAAAAACAGTTTCAAGGCGACCATTCAGATGGCACCATATGAGGCTTTGTATGGTAGGCCATGTCGATCACCCTTATGCTGGCTAGAGGCATGAGAGGTAGCTTTGCTGGGACCTCGTCTTGTTCAGGAGACCTCAGAGCAGATAGAGCTAATTCGGAGGTGGATGGCTACAGCACAGTCTTGGCAGAAGTATTATGTTGATCAGTGGAGACGACCTCTAGAGTTCGAGTTTGGGGGTCAGGTTTTCCTGTGTGTCGCACCGAGGTTGGGACACAAGAGGATTCGGAGACAGGGCAAGATTTCTCCATGGTATGTTGGGCCGTTTGAGGTGTTGGGGAGAGTGGGGCTGGTTTCTTATCATTTGAAGTTACCTCAGAGGTACCGAGCCATGCACGACGTCTTCCACATCTCTTAGCTCCGACTTTACTTTTCAGAACCATATCATGTCTTTCAACCTGAGGAAGTTGAGCTGTAAGTGGATGCGTTGTTCAAGGAGCATCCTATCTGGATTGTCGATCGCAGTACAAAGGTTCTCCCCAGGCGTTCTGTTCCTCTAGTACGGGTGCTATGGAAGCACGGGCGAGTACAGGATGAGACCTGGGAGAGGGAGGCTGATGTACGATCACGGTGGCCGGAGTTTTTCGGGGTTTCTTCTTCTACGCCTCTCTAGGGAAATTTGGGGATGAATTTATTTAAGGGGGGAAGTTTTTAAGAACCCGGATCTTCATTTCAGGTATGTTTTCCCTTCTTCTGGAGTTTTCGGTAAAAATAAAGTTTCTGGAAATTTTTGAAGTACACGCTGTGTACTTTCTGAGTACACACCGTGTACTCTTTTCCCGCTCAAAGCTGTGTGTTGGCCGTGTCCAGGCCACACACACGGTGTGTAGGGGTGACGTGGAGGATGATTTTGGCGGAGTACGGAAAAGACCTAGTACACTTTGTGTACACTAAAAGTACATTCCATGTACTCTAAAAGTACACACCGTGTAAGTTCTTTTTCTACATTAAATGCACTAGGGTCGCACCTGACGGACATAACACACCCCTTCTCCAGGTTCTTCATCCGAGAGCGACCCGTACAGCCTCGTTTCTTCTCCAGATCCCTGAGCCTCCGTTCGTTATCCGATTCGAGTTCTGTCAATTGCGTTGGAATCGTAGCGGTGAGTTATTCCTTATGATTGAGCCTTGTTTTCCAATTCTTTCCCTTTCTCAAGTTATCATAGGTTGAGAATTTTGGATGTTTTCTCAGATCTACGATGCTCTAAGGGGAATCAGTCATCGTGGTTCACCTATATCGATCTTCTAGGATCGAGGTAGGTGGTTTGTGCCTTTTTGTAGAAAGTCTTTGAGTATTTTGTGCAAATTCCACCAATACCCTTGAACAGGGTATTGCATGTTCCTGTGTTTCCCTTGTTAAATTGCCTGCTTTGCTTGATTTCTAGAGTAGATGTTTTTTCCTGTGAATCTGGTAGTTTTACTTTACTCTGGATGTTTTCTATTATTTTTCTTCCTATTTGGCATTTTTCCAGTTTTCATGCCTAGATGTAGGATAGTCGAACTGTTGCTTTGTTATGTTGTTGAGCGTTAGAATGATATCCAAGTAGTTCTTAAGGTTTACTTGGACGATACACACGCGCTATGCATGTTTATTTTACACAGGGTTGCGAGAACCTAGTGTAGTGGGCCATAGGGAGATGAAAGGGCTTCTCCAGAGTGTCTTTAATTATGATGCGAGACCACAGGGGGAATTGACGTTGAGTGCTTCCTCAGAGAGTCTGTATATCCTTAACACGGGCCACAGGGGGAATTGGCGTTGAGTGCTTCCCCAGAGAGCCTTTAGCACGATACGAGACTATAGGGGGAATTGACGGTGAGTGCTTCCCCAGAGAGTCTATTCCTTAGCTGAACCAGAGGGGTGAGACTGTGTGTGCTTCCCAGAGGGTAGCTAGTACTTGTAGGTTGAACCTTAGGGGTTAGGCTGTGAGAACTACCTAGAGGTTACCTTTTGTTCTGTTTACTTCAGTGGTTGTTCCTTGTGTACTTTATATGTAGAACTGTGGATTGTAGTTGCTTGTGTTTTCCTGTTTACTGCTTCCTATTTTATTACTTCCATGTATTCACTGACTGTTAGGCACAGATATTTAGGTGTTTCCTACTGGGAATTTTTCTCACACCCTGTTTGGGTCATGCTTTTGGGCCCAAATAGACTATGTTGTTACAGGTATAGATAAGGGCAAGCGCCCTTCTACTTCAGGTACCTGACTTGCTGTGGAGCTGGAGAGCAGGGGACCAAGCTATGGCTTGCGATGCTGAGGAGTTTACTTTGTTTTTATTTTTCACTCTGTTTTCAGTTGTATTTCAGCACATTGGTTTTTTACTGCTTTCCATAGACATATGTACCAGGTTGCATCGTTATTATTTATACATTGCTTCTGCTGTTCAGTTCAGTTGTTGTATGTTGTTTATTGTTTCCGCTATTGCGTTTGGTTGTTCTTCCACTGTCTACTTTACCAAATGAGGGCATAGTTTCCCCACCGACTCACCAAGGCCCTCGCTGCTAGTCAGTAGCCTCTGGCGTTTGAGGAAACGCGCTTGAGGTCATGTGACTGACCGGGTATGGGGCGCCTCTGGGTGGCTTCCGGAACTGGGATGTTACAAAAGCCTAAGTTGTCTTTGACTCTGGCAGATTTTATGTCATCTACTTCAAAAGAACGGGCACCGCCCCACCAAACGGCATAGCTTGAACTAGTTCATCAGGCAGAATATTCATCAAATGAAGAATTAATCTTTGTTTCCATTAACATGATTCATTTAACGGATCCCTATACCAATGACAGTTTCGATTATGATGAGCCAAAATTCCCTATATCTAATAGAGGAATTAGAGAAAGAGACAGAGGTCTCGGATACATGGGAAGATGTGGATATTCCAAAAGCCACTATTTCAATCATACCCCTACTAGAACTGTGTATGCGGCAGAAACTCATGGCAAAACCCTTCAGTGGGCTCAACAGGAACAAGAAAGTTCTTCCACACATGGAAGATTCGGTCCTGACGCGGTTATTTTGGAAGACCGGTTAGAGGTCACACCTTCTTCCTCTCAGCAAATAGATAGACATAGTCAGTCTAATCTATCAAAGCCATGAGTGTTTCTAATTCCTTCCCCAATATGGGATGCATCTATTTCCAAAGCATCAACTTCCAAGGCACCTGCAAAACCAAATTTTCATGATGGGAAATGCAGACCTTTGGACCAAAAGTATGATGTCTTGAAACATTTGGCCCAATTACCGGCCAAGTTATCAATTCTAGATGCCTTGAATCTATCAAAATATCTTCAGGAGGCACTTATTAAGGCTTTGTCAAGTCCTCAAGAATTTGAAACTAAAATTGTTGCGGCTGAGGCTACCATATAGAGAATGATCCTGTAGAATTCCATGCAGTGATATCTTTTACAGATGAAGATGAAGATGATGTTGTATATGGACATATCAGACCTTTGTATTTATCTAGAAAAGTCAATGACATAGGCATCCGATGAGCTTTCATTGATAATGGCTCAGGATTCAACCCCATTCCTATTCGTACACTTCATCGATTGGGTCTCACCAAATCTGATTTATCTCCTTCTACTTTGATGTTTCAAGGATATGATAATAATGAACAAGAACCTCTTAGAGAAATTACACTCAGAATTCATTTTGGAGACCTTTTGTCTAATTCAGATTTCATGGTTGTTCGTCAGGACACAGCCTTCAACATTTTTCTTGGAAGACCTTTGCTACATCAACATGTGGTCGTACCTTCATCATACCATCAATGTCTCAAATATTGTTTCAATGGTAAAATTGGGATATTGTATGGTGACAAGGCCCCATTCAAAACATGTGAATCTCAATACATTGAGGCATAATTTTATCACATGGAAGGAAGGAAAAATCCACGACAAATAAGGTCACCAAAATTAATGCTCCAAATGGTTTGGAAAAGATTCCAGTAAACCCATTCATACATGTGAGTACAGATTATGTGTTTCCTATCAGTCAAATTGACAGGATATACCTAAATCCAAACACTCTTATGGAAAATTCCATAATGTAAATTACGGAAATCAAGCCAGACAGCATGGGAGAAATTGTTGATTCACCAAGAAATGATGAAATCTTAGATGGAGATATCTTCATTTCATCCTCTAAAATCCAGCAATTATATACTTCATCAACCAGGTTAGAAGAAGTTATAGCGATACCAGAGGAAAATAATGATGTTGATTATCAATCCATCATCTCCTCTCTATTACCCCAAGAATACCCTTCATCGTCAATAGGTTCAGAAATGGTAGCCTCTTATCCAAGATGTTCAAATTTTAACTTCTCCCCTGACCATGGAAATTCTGCTTCGTCATCTACTATGCAAGTAGAAATAGAAGAAGTAACACATATTGAAGAAGAAGTAACACATATTGAAGAAGAAAGGAAGATATCAGGTATGCTCCTCCATCATTTGAAGAGGGTATTTCTACTACTGTGGATGAACTCAAAAAAAATAAATCTGGGTACAAAAGAAGATCCACGCCCCACTTTAATTAGTGCATCCATGACTCTTGAAGATCAAGAAATGTATACTTTATTTCTAAAGCAAAATCGAGATGTATTTGCTTGGAATTATATAGAAATTCCAGGTCTTGATCTCAATGTTTCTACTCATCATTTGGGTTTTCCAGAAGAACATTGAGGATTCAAGTAACCAGCAAGAAGAACACACCCAACTTATGCCTCCAAAATTGAAGCTGAAGTTGATAAGATTATCAAGGCTAACTTCTTCAGAGAAGTTCAGTATCCCAAATGGCTGGATAATATTTTCCCTATGAAAAAGAAGAATGGAAAAATTAGAGTTTTCATTGACTTCAGAGATCTTAATCGGCATTGTCTCAAGGATGAATTTCTAGTTCCGATCACAGAACTCTTAATTGATGCAACAGCTGGCTACGAAGCTCTTTCCTTCATGGATGGTTACTCTGGGTACAATCAAATACGAATGGCCCCAGAAGATGAGTAGTCTACATCCTTCAAATCTCCTCAAGGTGTTTTTTTCTATCGGGTAATGCCCTTTGGTCTGAAGAATTCAGGTGCAACGTATCAACGTGCCATGCACCATATCTTCAAACCCTTTTTAGGGAAATTTGTTGAATGTTATGTGGATGATTTGGTGGTTAAATCCAGACAACGTTCTGATCACTTGGCTGGTCTAGAAATCATATTCAACAAACTTCAACAACATAATTTAAAGATGAACCCCTTGAAATGTGATTTCGGGGTAACCTCAAGAAAATTTCTTGGCTTTGTTGTACGCCATCGTGGTATCGAAGTTGATCCTAAGAAGAAAAAATCAATCCTTGATATGTAACCTCCTAGAAATTTGAAAGAGTTAAGAGGAATTCAAGGACATTTGGCCTATATTCAGCATTTCATTTCAAATTTTCCAGGCAAGTGTTTACCCTTCACCAGATTAATGAAGAAAGGAGTCACCTACCAGTGGAATGAAGAATGTCAAGAAGCATTTGATACCCTTAAGAAATATCTCTTGAGTACAGAGGTATTAATTCCACCTATTGAAGGAATACCACTTATTCTCTATGTGATAGCTTTAGAGCGGTCATTGGGTGTCTTCCTTGCCCAAAAGAATGATGTTGGGAACAAAAAAAGCCTTTACTATCTCAGTCGGACTATGCTTGAGGCAGAAACTCGGTATTAAAATATTGAAAAGTGCTGCCTAGCATTAATCTTTGTAGTTCAGAAATTGAGACACTACCTGCAACATCATGAGGTCCAATTGGTATCTCACAATAACCCGCTCAAATTTATCCTTAGTCGTCCAATGCTTACAGGATGTCTAGCAAGGTGGGAAGTTATTTTGCAACAGTTTGATATCCAGTATGTGTCTCAAAAGGCAATAAAGGGCCAAGCTTTGGCCGATTTCCATGCTAAACACCCATCTGTAGAAGATACATCTTTAAATATTGAACTTCCTGATGAGGAAGTCTTCTCTATTCAAGATAATCATCAAACATGGGAAATGTACTTTAATGGTGCCTCCAGAAGTCCAACAGGGAAGAAAATGGAGGATTCTAAATTCAAAAAAGTTGGGTTAGGAATTGTGCTTATTTACCCAGAAAAGGAAGTGCTACCCTATTACTTCTTATTGTTGGAAGGCGGTACAAACAATGAAGTAGAATATCAAGCTCTCATCACAGGCTTGGAATTGGCGCTTTAGGCACAGGTGAATCACTTGAAGGTAAAAGGTGGTTCAGATTTGGTAATCAAACAAATCAATGGAGATTATTCCATCAGAAAGGAAGAGTTAATCCCTTTGTGTGATTATGTTAGAGAGTTAATGGTGGAATTTCCTTCAGAACCGACATTTTCTTATGTCCCGTGATCACAAAATTCCCAAGCTGATGCACTGGCTAATGTAGCCACAGCCCTGGAAGATCCAAATCGGGATGAAAAAATCATCAGTATTGCCCACCGTCATGTAGTTTCACCTTTTTTTCAAATCAGAACAGAGGAAATAAATGAAATCAATCCCATTTCTGAACCATATGGTCATACTATAGGATGGATGACACCTATTAGGGAATACCTTCAAAATTGAACACTCCCACCAGATAAAGCCGAGAAAGAACAAGTCTGGCGACGTGTGGTCAATTTTACTCTTTATGATAGCCCAGATCACCAAAAAATTCTCTACAAGTGAGGTTTTGATGGAATTATCTTCAGATGTATTGATGGTGAAGAGACAATGGTTGTCATGAATGAAGTACATACAGAATTTTTTGGTGCCCACCAGTCTGGACATAGACTTTCTGGTCAAATTCAAAGGCTTGGATACTTCTGTCCTTCAATGATGCAAGATTGTGTTGATTTCACTAAGAAGTGTCATTATTTCCAAGTATGTGCCAACTTCATTCATCAACCCTCGGAGTTGATTCATATGGAAAAATACTCCTGGCCATTTTCTACATGGGGAACGGATGTAGTAGGACCTTATCCTCTGGCTACAGCTAAGCAGTTTAAGTATATTCTTACTATTACTGTCTTCTTTTCCAAATGGGAAGAGGCAATACCTCTCAAAGAAGTTAGTGATAAAAGCATTGTTAGCTTTGTCAAGTCTAACATCATTACCAGATTTGGTGTTCCTCGTACCATATTGGCAGATAATGGCGCCAACTTTTGTTCATCTGAGGTAAGAAAATTGTATCAAGAATACAATATCAGATCCAACCATTCATCTCGGTATCATGCAGCAGCCAATGGTCCAGTAGAGGATTTCAATAAGACTCTTTCAAACATACTTCAAAAGATGGTGTATACAAATAAGAATTCATGGCCTGATAAACTTTTTCATGCTCTATGGGCTTATCGAACTACCGCCTGAACTGCTACACAATCAACTCCATATTTATTGGTATATGGAACGGAAGCAATCTTGCCTATTGAAGTCCAATTACCTTCACTTAGAGTCACCATTTGTGATCATTTATCTACATATGAACAATCTCAAAAGTGATTGGATGAATTGGAACGACTAGATGAAAAATATTGTACACACTTCACCATTTAAAAGTCTATCAGAATCGAATAGCACAAAATTTCAATAAAAAATTTCATCTTCATTCATTCATTCAAGGAGAATTGGTATTGGTCCTCAAAACCCCAATGATATCCAGAAAGAAACCTCCAAATATTGAGCCAAAGTTAGAAGGACCTTACTCAATACATAGGGTCTACCCCAATGGAGCTTATTCTTTAATCTCAATGGATGGAGAACTCATTACAACTCCAACCAATACAATATTTTTGAAGAAGTATTTTGTGTAACACAAATAATACCCATTGTCCTTGTTGTAGGACATTAAACTATATAGCTGGATCTATCGTCCAACATGACATTAAACTGTGTCCCCTCTATCATCCTACATGACGTTAAGTTATGCATCGTCCGAGCTGCAGGACATTAAACTGCCAAGCACCCCATGTCTGTGACACGTGACATTAAACTGTGATCGCTGCATGCACAATTGTCTTTTAAACACTTTTTCCATACATACCCTGAGCAGATAACCATGCATAAGCCCCACATCATCCTTCGTGATCACATATTTCATGACATGGTCGTTGGGTCTGTTGTTGCTTCTTGTTTCTCACACCGAGCATGACTCACGTGAGCCTAGAATAATCTTCGACCATGACATTTTCTCTGGGCTGCTAACCACGCTTAAGTCCCAACATCATCTTCGGGTTTTTTTCCTCAAGTACACCTCGATCGTCAAATCCCTCTCAATTGAACTACGTAGACTTTGATCCTTGCCTCCTAGGCTGGGTACGTAGGCAACCTCCTGAGGTTCAAGCCCAAAACCAATTTCTTCATATTGATTCACCTTCATCCCATACGATATTGATCTGTGAAGCCCCTATCGACTGTCTTATTCAAATCGGTTCACTTTCATCCTACATGACGTTAAACTATGTATGTCCCATCATCCTAGCTATATGACGTTAAACTATACAGTTCCCCATTGTCCTTGCTGCAAGATATTAAACTGCATAACACTAGTCCATGCATACGACTTTAAACTATTTTTACTTTTGTCATGTATAACAATAAACTGCAACAATACCCGATACCCTCACTCGAGAGGAATCATCATTGACATGGTCTCCAACCATGTCATGTTTCAAGAACTACGTGAAGCTTGATTCCCATCCTCATGGGATACGTAGGAACGCTCGAGCATTCCTCGAGTCCAGCCCCGAGCCTTTGGGCCTAACCCCAAACTCCACTTTCGGTCTCTTGACTGAAAAGTCCCCCTGGGAGCACATGGTGTGATATGGAACACCCTGGTCTTTATTCACATTAGGTTTATAAAAAATGCATGATGTGTCTCCCTCACTATGGTCCGAGCTCTATGACCCTAAACTAAGATTTTCCATGCTCTCATCCTGCATGACATTAAACTATATTTCAAGAACTATGTGTGGCTTGATTCTCATCCTAATGAGATACGTAGTGAAATCCAGAATCTCAATTCAAGGCCCAGCCGCAACATTATACAAATAATATCCATGGTCTCCATAACCCTTTTCTTGAATTCTGGTTGCAAAATGTCTGATACCTGAGAGTTCTTTTTCCTGACTGTGCAGCACGTGCCCTTAGGTGGCCTTGCATAAGTTGTCTATATAATGGACCTGTCAGCCCAAAAGATGCTACTATTCTACTATACAACTTATGCCACAATTGGCCCTGCATAATGCAACCTCCATAAAGGTTTTTTCAATTAGTGGTAACTTCATTCTTAGGAGAAGCCTCTTTTGTCCCTATTAGTCTTAACGATGATATGTAGGGATCTGCAAAAAAAATTATCATCCTTAACATATTTGTTCCATAATATTTTTCATGATATGAAACTGTTATGTCATATAATGTTTCTATCTTTGGTTTTAATCATATTATTTAAAACCACATATACCTTTTTTCCTACATTTGGGTCAGACCTTCGTAGAAGTCACAATCCTCCAATTCTTTGACAATTCTGATTGGAAATATCCTCTCTATGTTCAAGTACCTTTATCCATAATGAAAACTCTTTGATTTGGAAAATTTGAATCCCCATAAAACTTTCTTCAGCTTTTAGAAATAGAAAGTCAAATTTCTGAGAGTTCTTTTTCCCGACTATGCAGCACGTGCCCTTAGGTGTCCTTGCATAAGTTGTCTACATAACAGACCTATCAGCCAAAAGATGCTACTATTTGACTATGCAGCTTATGCCCCAGTTGGCCATGTATAATTCAGCCCCCATAATACCTTTTAGCTCTTTTCCCATGTCATTCCTCAGATTCAAAATTTATCAAGTCACAAATTACAATGTACCCCTCCATACTTGAATATGGTAATATGTTTCCAAACAAATTATCAATAATTGAGTCAATATCATTCATTCGATCAAAGCTATTCGACCTTAAATATTAGCCTTTTATAGTCCAATATGCATGAATTTAAACTTCCAATAACAAAAGACATGGTACTCATTAAATTGAGAACCTATAAAGGGTACTCTAAACAAAAGTCGAGTCCCAGCTTGCTAGACATACATTTTGTATGATTTAGAAAATATTGAGAAATTAAAAGATAAAGTTTGTGGGGTTGTTTATATAACCCTAGTAAAAATCAAACTATGTTTACCAGACCCATTGGATTAGGTAAAAATAAAGAGAAATTATCATGATTGAAGATGAACTGTTTTTCATTGATGAACAAGATTAGAAGAAAATCCACAGACTGGAGTCTCTTCTCTTTTCTTTCAGAAATTACAAAAGACTTTCAACATGACTTATCATCTATTTCACAGCATCCCGAGCTTCGTCAGTAGCCACTTGAAGTTCATTTACCTGACTAGCTTCACTCTCTTTATCTCGATGAAGTGATTCTTTGGCATCTTTGATGCCTTTTATACCATCTGCTTGGACTTCTTACAACGAATTATGAAGTTGGTCAGGCTCCCTAGTAACAGAATCTAGCTCTTGATGAAGGCGCAACTGCTGGAAAATATTCTCCTTGATCTTTTGCTTCAGTTCCTTCAGCTTTGTAGCATGATCAGCCTCATCTCAGGACACTGTAACCTGAAATCCGCTGATATTGATCAGCAATCTAGCTCTGATCAGGTCTTGACAGCACATTTTCTCTTGCTCCCTCCTTCGAATGACTTGTTTCACTGCGACATGGACTTCTTGATATCCAAAACCTCCAAGTCCCAGCATGATGAATAGGGATGAAAGTATTAGAATTTTTGAAGGCAGCTCTTCAAGAGGTACCTCAGATATTATCTCCCATGTATTTTTTTATGCCTTGTGACGTGAGAATTGGAGTGCCTTTTTCACCTCTGGGTCTGATTCAGCATCACTATCACAGGGAGGAACATAGTCCGGGATTAATGCACTTAAGGAAGTGCCCTATTCTTCTCCTTACCTAACCCTAGTTTCTTCACCTTCTGCTACTGTTTGGGATGAGGCTGAGGCTTCACCTCTAGATCTAGCCGTTGAAGTTGATAGCCCTGTTTGGTCAATTGAAAGTATGGTTAGTTTCAAAGAACAGTAAAAGTTGATTTATTTTCTTGTAGATTAAGTAAGCCACAAATATCATCATATTTTACCTAACAGTAGATCAGCAACTTGTGAAGACTCCTCCTTATCTTTCCTAGCTTCAACAGAATTTTCAGGATGGGTTTCAGGTGGGTCTGTTGTGTTAAGTTCCACCTGAGCTAGTGTTTCTGCAATAATAGGGTTGACATCAATGTCTACACTCCTTTCAAGCGTTGTTGGCTCTGTAGTCTCTTTATATGGAATTGTACATTTTTAACCAAATATTGTTAGAAGTGTAATCATAAGAAGATTAAAAGGACAAATGATGAAACTCATGTCTAGTTGATTCTATAACTAGATCTCCAAAATCTTCTAAATCACATGGTAATTTAACATGATCTAAAATCTCTTCAAAGTACATGCCAAGTTTCATCATTTTATCCAATAATGTCTCAGATCCTAGGTTAGTCTCACCAGTGCGAGCACTTGGCATGTCTTCTTCATGACTTTCATCTGGAAATCTCTAACCCCGGATAGCTTCTTCACAGACAGTTGTGGGGTCAGCTGCGGTGGTTTCCAAATGTCCAGGTGCATGTTTTGAACCTAAAACATCACAGAATAGAAGTCAGTTGTTGTATCATTTGAAGTTCTATGAAGTATTGTTAATTTACCAGAAGTATTTTCTCTCCTGGCATCAGAAACAAGAGCGGTGTTGGAAATAGATGCCAGCTCATCTGCTCTCAGTATTTCTTCAGGAACAGCCATTTGAGTAGGAATTTGTGGTTGTTCTCCAACATCCTCAGTTGTACTCTGAGGATGGTCAGTCTTTTCCCTTAAAGGGGAAACTGAATAATCCCCTGCAATCCTGATAAGTTTGATCACTTTTTCATAAGTTAAGATTCATGACTACCATAAAGACTTACCACTACTGATAAAGTGTTTGAATGTGGTCTTATTTCTTCGATGCTTTTTCTTATTGGCCTTTTTGGGTGTACTGGCATCATCATCTCCAAAAACAGGTATTGGAGACAACAACACCCTTTCTAAATCTTCATCCATGGCTTTTTGTCCTGGAGATACTTCGCCCGGCTCAAGAAGAGATTCAGTGGCTCCAAGAGCGGTGCCACCAGGTCTATACCGCGACGAAGGGATTTTAGTGGTTCTTTCCTTTACAAGATGTGGGATGAAGAAGATTATTTCCTTAAATAAAAAAGATTTGATTAAATTCAAATTGAAAAGCAAATATAAATATGAGAAAAAGGAAAACTTACATCTTCAGGAGCCACGTAATCATGCCACTCTTCATCTAATGAAGGACCAATCCCCTCAGTAGTACCATGGCCCATCATTTCCTTCACTCGCTTGGTGATAGGAAGTGACTTATTAGTGGCATATATGATCATTTCCAGCTCTTTGATGTAAGCCCTCACTTCATTGGGGTTTTCTTCAAAACGGATGTCAGAGGAAGCCTGGAGATTCCCCACTCCAGGGATATGCAGCCCTTCACATAAGTCCATCCATGCGGTTTCAGCGTCACAATATAAACTCCACCATGTCCGGACAGCCTCTGGTCATAAATATTCATAATGTGGACCAGAAGGCCACGAGGAGGGTCCTACAATCTGGGACTTCAACTTCATCACAGCTCCTGTAATCACAGATAAAGGATAAGAAAATGAAACTTGTTGCTCTTTAAAATAATGGCAACTAAATTTCCTCAATAATGTAACTCACCAGAAGTTGATGGAGTAGGTCTCTTGACTCTGGCAGGCAGATTATATCTGGCATGAGGTCTCTTTGACACATTTCGTGCCTCATCATCCCCATCCTGGGAATCTGGTGAATCAGCTCCGGGTGAGGAACCTGGTAAATTAGCTTCGGGTGAGGAAGAATCACCTTCCAAATGAAAAGCCTCCTTCTTAATGGTTATCTTATTTATCCCCGCCCAAGGAACCGGCTGATTCAATACCCCTTCAGGGTATGATGCTACCCAGCTCTCAGCATACCATGTAGTCAATCGACTTGCCGCTCCAACAGTTGGTAGATCAAACACTGCCTCAGTCTTCTCCTTAGATGTCAGCAACCATAGTTGACGAGAAACCATCGGATGCTGCTCTAACCTGACATGAACTGAAGGGGATACGGTAATTTACTACAGACATTTGAATTGACGTGCGAATCTGTATGGAGCATAGGCCTCGCATATAATATCTCTGCCAATCCCCGTGGCCAGTGTACCATCTCTACATGCTAGCATATATGCCCTTAACTCCAGGATGGATATTCCATCATCAAAAAATCACCCTGTTGGCGGATTTCCATAAGGAAATAAGTGAAACTCCTTGAACATGCTCAGCCTTATTTTGATATCATAAGCGTTGAGGGATAAGGGAGAAATTCCAGAAAAGTCCTGAACAGACGGCCGGAAAGAACTTCCAGGAACCTGTACCTCACTTTGTACAGAATATGTCCTGAAATGGGTGGTGATCCATCCCCATAAAACTTGGAATGGTCCCACTATTCTTATAGGAGACTTACCCAGATAAACATGAAGTAATCTCCTATGAATCTTTTCCAAAACTGGGGTGGCCAACCCAACCATCTTCTTTTCAGCCAGCTTGGCTACAATGACAAAGGTCCCTGGCCTCACACCTCCTTTCGAATCCCAAACTAGTAAAAGGTAAACACTAAGCCACAAGGCTAAAAATCCTGCCAGATGGGTCTTCACTGGAATTTTCCGGTTCACTTCATACCCCCGCCTATCAAACTCTCCTGCTTCCAAAATTGGCCAAAATGTGCCTGGAGCACCCCTCTTTGCTGCTATAGGTCAACTAGTAGGATGAGTGCAGGAAGGTCCCTCCTCTTTCTTCTTAATAAGAAACATTTCCATCCACTCCTATGGATGGATATCTTTTCTGGAGTGGGTTTTCATGGTGTTGGTATTCTTAAGCTTGTGGAAAATTTTCATTAACTCTCGATCCAAATCTGGAGTCTTCTCTGAATAATTCTAGGTCACCTTGGGGGGATGAATTCATAATAAATATCTCCCAAAATTGGAGCCCCTGAAATCTTGTAGACATCCCAAAAATTGATGCCTACTTCTCCATGAGTCAGATGGAAAGAATTTGTTTCCGGGCTCCAACGACTGATTAACTCCGGCACAAAATTGTCATTCCTGTAGACATATGTCTGCCCAGCCCAGACGGCTTCATATATTGCAGCTCCCTTCAGATCATCGACAAACTCTGCACAGTTTTATTGCACTCAATATGCCCACATCCAAGTCGGCTTCACACCTCCTCCAGGATGGAAATCCCAACTCTTTTTTCATCCCTTGGATTGGTCCATCTGAGAATTTCAGAAAATATAGGGATAGAAATGCGGTTGTAGATCAAGCTTGTGAGGCTTCAGATCTAGAGCACATGGGATATGATGCATTATGAATTCATTCTCCACTGTTCCAGCATTGGCAAATGATCTTGTAACTGAGACATTTTTCGAAGAGAAATTGGTGTAAATCTGAAACTAGAAATGAGGAATATAATTCTTTTCCTCTAAAATGTTGACTCCTTGCAGATGACCATGTCCATATAAAGGCAAGTAGATGCTCTGTGGGAAATTGGAATGATATTTATTCAATTAATTATCCAAATATGGGAGAGTGTTGTCGCAGATAACATAATAATCATGGCCGACAATGTTCATCATGTCATCTATTCTCTTGTTAGCCAACTCATTAAATGATCCAATTCTTCTAGGAGACATTGAATCTGCACAAAGATCAAACATAAGAACCTTAAGTAAGTTTTTTTTTTGAAATATTGTTGAATTAAATCAAAAATATGGCAAAGGAATTAAGGTTCTCAAGTCCCAACTTGGTGTGCAAGTCAATCGGGTCACACAAGTTTTGTCGCCCTAGTCATGACGCACAAGTCAAATACCTTCTACAGAAGTGCGACAAAAATCCAGAAGACCGAAGACCAAAAACCGAAGCACCTGCATGATGAGAGATCGAGTTGTCGGAAGTTGAATGAGTTCGTGTGGGATTGAGCCTGTATATATAGGTGATCCATACCACCTACGCGCCATACTTGCGCGCCCCAGCATCTGCGTGCCGAACTTGCGCACCACAGACCCTTGGTTCTCCGGCTTTACCACAGAGCCGGATCCTCTTTCCTTTTCAGATCCAACTCTGAGGGGGGATTTTTTTTTATGCTCCTTTCTGTTACAGAGTCCAAAAAATGGAAAGGGGGAATACCTTAAGCACAAAGAGGGTCACCCTTTGAAGAACATCAAAAATTGACAAAGGTATAGACTAGGAACCCATTTGGAGGGAGTCGTACAAGTTTCCTGTGTGCCCTATTCTTTTTTTCACCCAAGGTGCCTGATGGCCTACAAATAGCCCCTATGGGGCCCCCATTACAGGGAGGGATTTTCCAAAATTCAAAATCGAGCTCTGGTCTCCCAAGTCTTCAACTCAACTCTTCCAAAATCTTCTAAGGTAACTTTTTACCTAGAATGGAAGACTTGAAGGAGTAGGATAGGGTATAAGTGTTTAGAATTCATCAACACTTGTGAGCCTAAGTGTCCATACCTCCTTAAAGATGGAAACACTTGCACGCCGCCCTTTTGGAAACATATTAGGATAATACTAAAGGCTTGAGTTAAGTCTCACCCAAGTATTACCCTACAGATTCTTCGTCGCCCAGGTGAACCCATGTTGCGCAAGTATACTTGTGCGGCCAAGACTTGCGCACCAAATGACTTACACAGCCAAGACTTGCGCATCAACTTCATTTGTGTGAATTTCTCCCATTCACCTCTCCTCTTCAATATATTATCCCTCAAACCTCTTTTCAAATCCATTTATGGAATGGTTCCTTTGTTGGCTTCCTTATCTGAAAGGAATTCTATGAGAACCTCTCCCAAAACCTCATGACTTACAAGCTTTATGTCACTATGGTTAGAGGTTTCCTCCATAAGTCCCCTTAACCTGGGCCTCCTACTCAGGAGTAAGCCCCAATCTTAAATTTCTTTTGATTTGGGCCTCCTTCTCAGGAATAATCCCCAACCATAAGTCCCCTTTAATTTGGGAATCCTCCTTAGGAGTAAGCCCCAGGTTAAAACTCCAAATCTCCATAAAATACAAATACCTTTATAGAACCTGCTCCTGGGATTCTTTCTTGAAGTAAGTGCTGGTCTTCATTTACTTGGGCAGTCATACATACGTAAGCCCCATATCATTTCTTGTAACTGCCTCTTTCGTTGCACAATCGTCAGGTTTACTGATACCTCTTGTTTCTCACACCAAGCATGACTCACGTGATCTTAGAGTGTAAAGGTAATCACGACATCTCTTTTGGTCCGTTAACCATGCATAAGTCCCATATTTCCTTACCTAAACTATGTGGACTTTGATCTCTGCCTTAAAAGTAGAGTACGTAGGAAGCCTTTCTAAGGTTCAATCCCATCATTCATTAATTCTTTTCCGTCCCATATGACGTTAAACTATATCCTTCTTATCGAACTATGTGGGTTCTTATTCCTTTTTAATGAGGATACGTAGGTAGCCCATAAATGGGTACAATCCCAACTTTGAAATAATCCATGTATTTCTGAAGGACAATAAACTTCAAGTGCCCCACTGAGTGGCTTTAAAACCAGTATGGTCATCATAATGACCAAGAGATTTCTATATAATGTATTGAAGGATACCATTGACTAAAAATCTCTAATACATACAGATGATTATCTATCAAATGAAGAACCAAAAATACATATAAAAGATTATCTAAATCCCATACATATCAATCATTGATTGCAAAATCTAAAGAAAAAATCATTTTTATGCTTGGTCAATTAATAAGGATTCATGAACATAACTTAAATCTATAAGAGAGTCCCAGAGTAGGCAATAATTCCCCCCAAAAAGGTGTGATGAGCCTGACCTCCTATACTCTCAACCAATGAAAATTCTTAAGCCTCATTGGTCCACAACTAATGAGCACCTACCTTTGGAATGTAGTTCCAAATGGATATAGAATCATTGGGTGTTTCCAGTTCTATGAATAAACCCGTTAGAAACTGATTGGAAAGTTTGAACCTTAAAAAAACAAGGTCATCCCAATTTACAGAGGAAACAGTGATGCACTTGTTTTGTGTTGTTTTTATTGATATCATTGTAGTTCTATTTCTATTGAAACCCAATGAGATGAGGGTATGTCATCTCATGCATCATATAGTCACTTTCTAGATATCACATGTCATGCATTCTTTTCATGCCATTTATGATGCATTACTGATTGTATGTTGTTGTGATAGATGTTGTACTAGATATGCATGTTGTTGTGATAGATTCCTTGATAGAACACCGGCTATTTTGATAGAGTATTGGAAATTGTAAAGTTTAATTTGTATGGATTCCAAACTTTAGTCCCTAAGGTGTTATGGGTCCTCTTGGATTGGAATTTTGTGGATCATGTTTGAACTTTAATTAAAAAATTTCAAGTTATGAGATGAATAAGGATGACAAACTTTGATTTGCGGGAGTATAGGCTCTCATGGGTCAGAATTTTTCATGTCTTGGACAAAATTTTAAGTTTTTAAGGGTTCTAGATAATTTTCATGGGATTACTATCTGGAAACACAGACAACACGGCGTGTGGTGTTATGAACACACGGCATGTGTTCTTCTATTCTGGAAGAACTAACTTTTCTTAAGTACACACCGTGTACCATATGTATATGTCGTATAGTGCTTGACCATGTGATTGACTATGTGAGTAGAGACATGGGGTTTGGAAACTTTTGGTAGAACACACCATGTCTAGATTTTACATGCCATGTTGTAAAGAATTGTGTATACGACCGTGTGACCAACCACACAGGTGGATGAAACTTAAGTGGTACATGCTGTGTGTAGGGTGAACACGCTGTGTAGTGTTACCTAGGAGAGAAATGTGTAGTTCTATCCATGTAGAAGAACCTGGGAAAGATGGAAGATTCAAGTACACGTCGTGTCTTAGGAGGAACACATCATGTGCAAGGGTGTTACATGACCAGGATTGGCATAGGAACACACCATGTTAAAAACTTAAGGGAACACGCCATGTAGAGTTGATACACGTTGTGTAACCCTGTTTTGTAAAACTTGAATGATTTCTTTCACCTATTCTATTTTTTCACTTCTAATTTGTTGTCTTTTATAATCTTAAATTGAGGTGTGAGTTTGACCTTACAAAGTCATGCCACTGAGACATCATCTAGTTGTACACCAGATACTGGGCAATGATCAAAAACTGAAAATGGTAGATCAGGGAATACCGAAAAATCCTCCTGTTGTGCCCATCTTGGAACCAACTTTTATACCATACATAGGTGATGATGCACAGTTCTGTGAAGGCTTTATGAGGATGATGCAGACTTTCTAGGGAGAACCAAATCATGCCCCAACTATGGAGGAGTTAGCAAGGGTGTTCCAGCAGCAGAATCCTCCCACTTTTTCAGAGGATGGAGGTCCATAGGCTACAGAGTCATGGTTGGAGTCCATGCTTTCTATCTTCAAGCATCTGGAGACACCTACAGATAGGAGGATGAAGCTCACGACGTACATGATACGTGATCACACCAAGAGATGGTGGGATATTGTCTCATGGGAAGGACGTCATCAGGATATGTCTTGGGAATATTTTCAGAGGATCTTCTATGACTACTTCTACCCTGATACATTGAGGGATGACTAGTTCTTGCATTTAGAGCAGGGTGTTCTTTCAGGGATGGATTACTCGTCTCATTTTATAGAGCTTTAGCGCTTCGCACCAGTTCTAGGAGGTGACAAGTTATCTTTGGCTAGGTTATTTGAGGATGGTCTCAGGTATGACATCTGATCACAGGTGAATGTTTTCAAGATGACTTTGGTGACTACTATAATAAATCAGGCACTGATTACTGAGCATAATCAAAGGGAGTTGGGAGTTGTGAGTCAGGGCGGTTCGGAATTTAGGTTCATGGTACAGGTCAGACTTTTACAGTGGAGCGGACCCAGAAAGTGCAGGATCTCATACCCTCTACGATTAGAGGTATGATTCTAGTTTCCTTAGTTTTAGCTTCTGTTATTTTTGATATATGGGTTTCTCATAGTTTTATATTTGTTGTTATTGTGGAGAGCCTCGGGCTCTGTATCTTTACCTCTGATGATGTTATAACACTAGACACTTTGTTGGGGCTTAGGATGGATAGTGTACGTCATTGCAAGGAGTTTCCTCTTTAGGTTGGTGGGTGTCACTTCTTATGGGACCCCTATGTCTTAGAGATAACAGACTTTGATTTTCATTCTCTAAATGGACCGACTGGTCTCTTTCCAGGCCTTTATTGATTGCTATCATTTTAGGGTGAGTTTCACATCATGAGAGGGAGGGTCTTTTCTACATAAGGGTGAATGGGATGTCCAGGTGAGAAGATTTGAACCCGAGCATCATGGGTTGGGAGGAATTACAGCTCAGATTTCTAGTTTATATCTAGATGACCAGGGGACTTCACAGATGGACTTTCCTCCAATGGTGGATCATTTCATAGATGTCTTTCCAGATAACTTTTCAGGTTTACCTTCAGAGCGTGAGGTAAATTTCTTTATTGATCTTGTTTCAGGAGTGGCACTAGTGTCAATTCCTCCTTATAGGATGGCTACATCAAATTTACAAGAGCTCAAGAAGCAGTTATAGGAGTTACAGGAAAAGGGTTGCATCCGACCCAGTACTTCTCATTGGGGTTCGCTTGTCTTTTTTGCAAAGAAGGTGGACAGTAACCTCAAAATTTGTGTGGATTATTGGAAGCTGAACCTGTTTATGGTCAAGAACTGATATCCCTTACTGAGGATTGATGATCTCTTTGATCAGCTTCAAGGAGCCCGAGTGTTCTCAAAGATTGACTTGAGATTTTGTTATCATCAGTTTCACGTTAGACCATTAGATATACCTCTTACAGCATTTTGGAGTAGGTATGGTTTATACTAGTATTTGGTTATGTCGTTCAGTATCACGAATGCGCCATCAATTTTTAGGGAACTGATGAATCGAGTGTTTCATCCTTACTTGGATTCTTTTGTGATAGTCTTTGTAGATGATGTCTTGGTATACTCTCATAATCGACACGACCATGACATCCATCTTGAGATAGTTTTTAGTACACTGAGAGAGCATCATTTATATGCTAAGATCTCAAAATGACACTTTTGGATGGACCAGATTAACTTCTTAGGTCATGTTATCTCAACGACAGGAGTATTAGTAGACCCATAGAAAGTGAGGGCAATAGTTTTTGGGGAGAATCTGAATAATTTCTTTGAGGTACGGAGTTTTTTGGGGTTGGTTGGTTATTATAGGTGCTTTATACATGATTTTTCACACTTAACAGTGCCATTGACGGGCTTGACTAAGAAGGATTCAAAGTACTTGTGGACAGATTCCTACAATTCAACCTTTCAGGAGCTGAAAGGGAGATTGTCTTCAGCACCGATACTTATTTTTCTGGATTCAGGAAAGAGTTTCACTATTTACTGCGATGCATCAGGTATCGGGCTGGTAGCAGTGCTTATGCAAGGGGAAGGATTTGTTGCGTACGGGTCTCGGCAGTTAAGGCCACATGAGAATAATTACCTAACGCGTGATCTCAAGTTAGCTGTAGTAGTGCATGCCTTGCGTTATTGGAGACATTATCTTTTGGGGGAGCATTTTTTGGTATACATTGACCAAAAAAGTCTCAAGTATATTTTTACTCAGCATGATCTGAATTTGAGACAGTGAAGGTGGGTTGAGTACCTTCAGTCTTTTGACTTTGAGCTTACCTATACACCTGGTAAAGGCAACATAGTGGCTGATACGTTGAGTGGGATAACTTAGATACAGGCAGTTCAAGAGGACAACAGTGAGTGGTAGCTTATGGCTTTTTTCTTTGAGATGCATTTGGAGGAGCACGACAGACAGGGGCAGACATTTCTTTCTTCTATCATTGTTAATTATACTCTTATGGATCAAGTGCGAATGAGATAACTATCAGATTCTGAAGGCCTAGTCCTACGGGAGATTGTGTTAGGTGAGGACCCTACCCCTGGATGGACCATAGATGGGGATGAGGTTTTTCATTTTCATAGATGTGTATGGGTGTTAGCTGGCATACGTGGGGAGCTATTGTGAGATTTTCATGCCTCAACATGGGTATTTCATTCTGGTGTCACCAAGATGTATCAATATCTACACTGTTAGTATCGGTGGACAAATTTGAAGTGAGACATAGTTATTTTTGTTATGAGATATTCCACCTGTCAGCAGGTGGAGGAGAATTAGTGACCGGTAGAGATTTTTCAGCAATTACCCATTCCCAAGTGGAAGTGGAATGATGTCACGCTATATTTTTTTATGGTTTTACCAAGGTCACCTTAAGGTAATGATGTGTTTTGGGTTGTTATTGATAGACTCACGAAGTTTGCACACTTTTTAACGATTAAAGAAACCTTCTGTGTTGATAATCTTGGAAAGTTGTACATCCGATAGATTGTATGATTTCATGGGGTTCCTCACTCTATCGTTTTAGACAGGGATGTCTGTTTTACTTCTCATGTCTAGAAGGGACTAGAGAGTGATTTGGGTACATAGGTACTTCTGAGTACAGATTATCATCCCCAAAAAGATGGTCAGTCTGAGCGTACAATTCAGGTTTTGGAGGACATGTTACGAGCATGCATTTTGGATTTCAGGGGCTCTTGGGAGAAACACATACCCCTAGTGGAGTTTGCCTATAATAACATTTTTCAGGAGATGATTCATATGGAACCTTATGAGGCTTTGTATGATAATTCATGATGATCACCCCTATATTGGTTGGAGGTAGGAGAGGAAACTATTATGGGACCTCATCTTGTCCAGGGGACCATTGAGCAGGTAGAGTTGATTCAGAATAGGATGGATACTGCACAGTCCTAGCAGAAATCTTATGCTAATTGACAGGGACAACCTCTGTATTTTGAGGTCAGAGATCAGGTTTTCTTACATGTCACACCAAGGTTGGTTCACAGGAAGATTAGGAGACAGGGGAAGCTTTCACCAAGATACGTCGGGTCATTTGAGATTTTGGAGAGAGTCGATCCGGTTGCCTATCGATTTTAGTTACCTCAGAGGTACCAGGCTATGCAAGATGTCTTTCATGTTTCTCAACTACAATGTTACTTTTCAGACATGTCTCATGTTTTCCAACCTAAGGAGTTTGATTTGGAGGTGGATGCATCCTTCGAGAAGTACCCTATTCGGATTGTGCATCACAGCACGAAGGTTCTCCACAGCCGGTATGTTCCTCTGGTACAGGTGCTATGGTAGCACAGGAAAATACAGGATGAGACTTGGGAGAGGGAGGTCGGCGTACGATCATAGTGGCCAGAGTTGTTTGAAGTTTCTTCTTCACCACCCTTGGAAGGGAAATTCAGAGATGAATTGCTTTAAGGTGGGAAGTTTGTAAGAACCTGAATCTTCATTTCAGGTATGGATCTTTATTTTGGGTTTTTTTTTAGGAAAAAGTAATAAATGAAAAAATTTATAAGTATGTGCCTTGTACTTTTGAGTACACGTCGTGTACCTGGTTTCTGCGTGTAGTTGTGCACTGGTCGTGTAACGGTCGATCACATTATTGTGTAGGTGTCCTGGAAGACTGCCTAAAGCGGGATCCGGTTGAGACCAATACACGACATGTACATTAAATGAACATGTCATGTACTTTTCTTTTTATTTGATATATCGGTGTGGGGTCACGTCTCACATCTAGAACCATCTTCTTCTTCCCATGTTTTGTATGGGAGAATGATGAGACGACTGCGAACTTCAAACCCCTACCGATTCTCCATCCAAGCTTCGATTGAGATGCCGCCAGGTGCATTGGATTTCCACCGATGAGTTCTCTCTTTCCCTATAGCCTTTCTTTCTGATTCCACCTCTCTCGTGAGTTATTGAGGTTTGATAGTTTTTACCCTTTTGTAGACCTACGTCATTCTAGGCCGATTCAAGGGCCGATGTTCAAGAGTGTTCATCGTACAACATCAAGGTAGGTGTTTTGTGCCTTTTGTTGATTGTATTTGGATTATATATACTTAAAGTGTCGATTACCCATGTTTGGGGTATTACATATTTTGGATTTTTGACCTTGTTTAATACCTGTTATGGTTTGTTTTTTTAAGAAAGGGTGATTGCTTATGCATAAGTTTTTATACCTTATAATGGGACACCCCATGGGTGCGTTCTGTTGATTGAATGTTTATGGTCATTTGGCCTATGTTTCCTATGAGGCATACCTTGTTCTCATGCCTTGAATTGTTTAGGATGTAGTTGATTGATTATATGAATTTCATGTGTTATGCTTGAGAATGTTAGTCATGTGGTAGTTATAGATTACAAGTGCTTCCTTGTTATGATATGCACGCTGTTTTTTTTTTAATGGACCGTGAGAGCCTTGGACCAGAAAAATTGTGGGGGTTTCCATGTTTATTTACACAGAACTGTGAGAGCCTTGGTGTATACTTTTACCTAAGGGTATTGACCATGAGAGCTACTCAGGAGGTCGTTTATGATTATTTGTGTTATGTCGACCCAGGGGGTATTGCTCATGAGAGCTACCTAGAGGTCGTTCATAATTTATTGATGCCATGTTGACCCAAGGGTGTTGACCGTGAGAGTTTCCCAGGTGGTCGTTTGTATTTGATTAGTGCCATGTTAAACCAAAGGGGTTAGACCGTGAGATCTTTCCTAGAGGTTTGTTGTGAATAATTGAATGACTGTGATGAGCCTACCAAGTCAAAGCACAAGTTTAGACTTGGTCTTACTTGGTTTTTTAGATGGTCTTCTGAGATGTTTATTTTTACTATTATACAGGGGGATACAGATCTTAGGCTAGATCCCAAGGTTACATTATTCAATGGATTGTATAATTAATAAATGTAAATGAATGTAATTGGAAACTATAGGATTGTTTACTTTGAGTACTTCCTTATTTGTTGCTTCATTTCTGCTTATTACCTGCTATATATATTCACTGATGGTTAGGCATTGATCTTTTGGTGGTTTCCTATTGGGATTCATCTCACACCATGTTTGAGTCATGCTTTTGGACCCAAACAGATTATATGGGCAAGCGCCCTTCTTCATTAGGTACCTAATTGTTGTTGGAGCTGGAGAGCATGGGAACAAGCTGAGGCTTGCGATGCTGTTGGAGTTTACTGCTTTTCTATACTTTGTTTTAGTATTCTATTTCTATTATTGTGACTTGTTTGGATGCTTTCCTAGACATATGTGACATGCATCATTTATATATGTGCTCTAGTTGTTTTATTGCTACCAAACTTCCACTGTTTACTTCTGTTGTATGGTATTACTGTTTCCACTACTATTTACTATTTTTTCCGTTGTGTATACTTTTCCAATTAGGGAATAGTTTCCCCATTATCATACCTTGTCCCTCAATACTATTCGGCATCCTCTGATATTTGGGGAAATGTGCTTGAGTTTATGTGGCCAACCAGGTTCGGGGCACCTTTGGGCGGCACCCAGAACCAGGATGTTACACTTGAAACCAAGACTTTCTATTTTGTCTTGATAAAATAGTCACCATATGTTATGTAACCAATCTTTAATACCACTTTTTGGTAATTGATAGTAGAATATGAAAAAGAGATGATACCACTAGTTGTATTTGGTATAAATCAACAATCCTAATGTTAAACCCCCAAAACATAAATTAAACCCCCAAAACTTGCAGATAACAGAAGAAATTCCAGAACATACCTGAATTGAAACAAATCCCCAAACCTAATATACCATAACATAGAAGTAAATTTGTAGCTAAGTCACTACATTAGGTCTCTATCTTCTAGTTTTAGTAACCTCATGGTTTTAAAAATACCTCCCCTAGAGGAAAATGAGCAATAACGGATAAACGTGTGACATAAATGCAATAATCACACCACGTGAAATTTATGTTGTTTGGATGAAAATCCTACTTCATAGGGGAATACATTGATATTTTTATTAAGGTATAAATTGAGTTATAAGGGAAACATATCTTTTTTTATCCCTAACTATCCAAAGATACATGAGACACTTTCTAGACACCCTAGTCAAATAACCATAACAACACATGTAATGAATCCATCCACCCGCAATCACTTTATGGTGAATCCTCTCAAAGAGACAAATGATATAATTCAATTGATTATAAAAAAAATTATTCTTAGCATAATTTTATATCTAAAAATATAAATTATTATTTTATTATAACTTTAATAAATTATATGAATGAATTATTAACTATTTATATTCAATATTATGAAGTGGTCGTGACGTTTAGGTTGATGCATCCATCAAAGGTACCAAACCTATATTTTCTTTATGAAATTTTCTTTAAAAGGTTCTAGAATATTTTGGTACTTGATGTTGTTAACCTCATGAATGAGTTTTGGAGAGGTAAGAATTATCTTGAGAATTATAATGATACTCTCATCAATTTGATTCTAGAGGTTACTAATATGAGCTCAGTTAAGAATTTTAGAATAGATCGGCTTTGTAATGTCATTTATAAAGTTTTTTTGAAGATTTTAGAAAATATACTATGATAAAACATACCATTTATTGGTTTAGTACCATGTTTTTTTCTTATTTTGACTTGAGACATGATGTACTTAAAAGGATAAGGAAAGCAACATAGTTTCTTCTAGTGATGAGTGGAATAGGGAAATTCTTTGTGTGAAAGGAATGACACTTGAGACATTTTTGATTATGTGATGGGTTCATGCTTATAGATTTTATTAGGCGTGTTTATAAAGAAATTAACCAATATTACTTCATGTGAGATACATATACATTATTCTTGGGGTGTATAACCAATTGATTTGGTGTGAGCCAAGGGTCATTGGGATAATGCGGTGTTTGTAGTAAACTGGAACATGAGTGTTTCATGGTTGCAAGTGTGGTCACTGACTATGGAACATATCCATTGGGAATCTGGTGTTGTGGTGAAGGATAATTGATATAAATGTACAATGGAAGCATAGATAATGGATATCAAATGGTGGGGAGCACAATATAAAATGCTTATATAAATTATTATTATTACACCTACCTTTGGAATAATGTGATGGAATCATACAACACTGATTGATTTGGGATGAATCGAGGTGTTTTATATGTATATTTTATATAGTGTCTCTATTGGGATCTATGTATTTGTGAAAATTCCTAAGTGGATATTTTAAAATGATTCAATTTTTTTTTTTTTGAAATGTTTCTTATTGGGATGTCACTCATTTTAAATGATTAAGATTGTTGGTTCATGAAGTTTTCTTGAATGATTTAAAAAAAGTAATTGTGGTTTTGTGAAAGAGTGTTTGGAACTGATTTATTTATTTTAAAAATGGAATGTTATTTTAAAGAGCAATTTGTGTAAATGGTTGGATTTTTTAATGGGATTTCAAGTGTGATTTTTTAAATAGTTTTCAAAGGACATTTGAAATATAGTTTTTTCATAATATTTTAAGTTTATATTTTTATAGAATTAGGAAACCCATTACATTATATCAATATTTTGTGTATTTATTTTTTAAAATACTAATATCACTGAATCAAATAATATGGATATGAATAAATAATGGATGGATGTTAATCGATTGACAAGAGAGTATGAAGATGGAGTGAAAGAGATCATCAAGTTTGCAAAAGATCATGCATATGACCCTTCTCAAATCTTTTGTCTATGTTTACAATTTTTTTATTCAATACAAGTTAGTCTAGAGGAGTTGAAATAATACTTGATTTGTCATGGGATAGATCAAAGTTATAAATGTTGGAATAAACATGGGGGAAAATCAAATGTAACTGGTGGCTAGGATAACAGTGCATTTTATGGATCATTTGATATGATTACAAGTGTGGACAATGAAGAAGACTATATTGAGGATGTGATTATAGATTTGAATGATGATAAAGATCATATTGAGGAAATGATAAGGACAGTTGAATATGACCTTTGTGATTGCCCAAAATTGTTTGAGCAGTTAAAGAGTTGTGTAAAGATGCATTTGTATAGTGATTGCACTAAATATACAGTATTTCCAGCCGTACTGAAGTTGTATAATTTGAAATTAGGCAACGGATGGAGTGATTTTAGTTTTACAGAATTACTTGCTCTCTTGAATGACATGCTCCCAGAAGATAATGATCTCTCGAGCCGAACATAAGACGCCAAAGGAATGCTATGTTCGATGGGTATGATCTATAAATGAATACACGTCTACCTGAATAACTGTATACTATTTTTTAAGAACCAAAAATCACTTAGAGAATGTCCAAAGTGTGGTTCTTCTCGATACAAAAAAGATGAATCTGGTCCTGTGAAAGTTGTATGGTACTTTCCAATCATTCCAAGGTTTAGGCACCTATATGAAAGTGAGGAGACCATAGGGAAATTGACGTGGCACACAGACAGAAGAAATAAAGATAGGAAACTATGTCACCTGGTAGACTCTCCTCAGTGGAAGAGAATCGATCATGAGTATACTGAATTTGGAAACGAGCCGAGAAACCTTTGTCTTGCATTATCTGCAGATAGAGTGAATCTTTTTGGTTTTTAAAGCATCACTCACAGTACATGACCAGTTATATTGGTAAATTATAACTTGTCGTTGTGGTTATGCATGAAATGAAAACACATCATGTTATCTATGCTTATATCAGGACCGAAACAACTGGGTAATGATATTGATGTTTATTTGGATCCATTGATCTAGGATTTGAAATTATTATGGGATTCAGGTGTTACATTGTATGATGCTTATAGAAATGAATATTTCGTGTTGAGAGTCATGTTTTACAGGATGATAAATGACTTTCCTGCTTATAGAAATTTGTCGGGATATAGAATTAAAAGAATTCATGGGTGTCCCATCTGCGAACAAGGTACGCAGTCAATTAGGTTGAAACATTCATCAAAAATCATGTTTCTAGTACATCATAGATTTCTACCTCGATGACATAAGTACTGATCTTGAATGACATCATTTGATGGAAGTTCAGAAGAACATACAGCACTGTCTCCGCTAACAGGTGATCAACTATTTGAGAAAGTAAAATATGTGGACACTGCTTTTGGTAAACCGTTTTCGAAAAACCTTACGAAAACCAGTCAGAAGAAGATATCAGTTTTTTTTTAATTACCATACATGAATTGTCTGTATGTCAGACACTTTCTTCATGTTATATATGTTGAGAAAATGTATGTGACAGTGTCATCGGCACATTGTTAAATGAACCTGACAAAATAAAGGATGGAATTAAGGTTAGGTTGGACATGGTTGACATGGGAATACGAGAAGAGTTGGTGCCAGTGAAGGGTGAAAAATGAACTTGTCTTCTTCCAGCTGCTTACACTCTTTCCAGGCGGGAGAGATGTCAGTTTTTCAACTTCTTGAATAACGTAAAGGTTCCATAGGGGTATTCATCGAATATCAAGAACATCGTGTCAATAGGTGATTTAAAGTTAAAGGTTCTGAAATCACATGACTATCACATTTTGAAGTAATATCTAATTCCTATACCTTCATGTTGCATTTTTTCTAAGAATGCATGTTATACATTAACGAAGCTATGTTTCTTCTTTAAAGTTATATGCAGTAAAGTTATAGACCCGACAAAATTGCTGAGTATGGAAAGAGAAATTGATGTCATATTATGTGAATTGGAAATGTTCTTCCCACTGACATTCTTTTATATGATGGTTCATTTGATGGTTCACTTGGTGAGAGAGATTCAACTATGTGGTCCTGTATACTATAGATGGATGTACCTTAATGAACGGTGTATGAAGATTTTGAAAGAGGATGTCAAAAATTAAATTCGGACAAAGGGTTGTATTACGGAGCGATATATTGTTGAGGAAGTTGTTGAATTCTGTACCGAATACCTATCTGGTGTGGAAATCATTGGTCTACCGAAATCTCATCACATTGGATGGCTTGAGGGTGAAGTAATTTATGGAAGAAAGGTTGTCACAATCAATATTACAGATCAGGAGTAGGCCCACCTTTGTGTTTTTCATAACAGTTTGGAGGTTGACCCATATGTAAAAACCTACAAAGAAATTCTTAGGCATTTGAATCCATCAAGGGATGAAAAATGGATATCAAATACACATAATTGATAGTTTATAGGATGGTTTCGGGACCATATATTTAAGGAGTTTGATGAAAATTTGGACTCAATTTCAAAACGACTTTGATGGCTAGTCAGAGGACCAAGTGTGTGTGTATTATCATATAATGCTTATGTAATTAATGGTTATAAATTCTATACTAATGAACATGAAAAAGACAGTACCATGCAGAATAATAGAGTTACATTTGTGGCTGAAGCGGTGCATGTTTTTGGTACTAAGGACATAAATCCAATTTATGTGAATATTTCATACTTTGGCATCATCAAACAAATATGGTAGTTGAATTATACGAACTTCCAAGTGCTGATTTTTCAATGAAAGTGGGTTGTTAACAGAAGTGATGTTAAAATAAATGAGTTAGGATTCATGAAAGTTGATTTCAGTAAGGAATGGTACAAAGATGAACCATTTATAATGGCATCACAAGAATTGCAAGTATTTTATGTTACAGATCCCGCAAACTGAAAGTGGTCAATTGTTCTATTATCGACCAAAACCATTGAAGGGTCGAATGAAAATTCAATAGAGGATAACCCTTTCATTGGGACGTCGCAATCATTTCATAGCGGTCCCAATGTAGATTGAGTTTTGTATGTCATAAGAGACCACAATGAAGGGATTTGGATAGTCAATAGAGGGGTCAAATCCTTTCATCCTTAAAAAAAGATTTCAATAATCAGGTTATATTTTTTTGTAATATACATCATGTTACCTTATGTTATTATCTATTCATTCTTGCTTTTATGTAATCTAAATTAAATGTTAAACCACTTCTGCAGATAATGACTTCTGCACGTGATGATTCTCTCAATCCTGAGGCACAACAGGTCTCTCAACCTGCTACTACTCATAGTGTAGAGGAACAAAAGGTCTCTCAACCTACTATTGCTCGCAGTGCAGAGGAACAATAGGTTTCTCATCATGTTGTTGCTGGTGCTCCCAGTGCAGAGGTATAACCCCCATCTGCACATGCTGATGCTAACGCTCTGAAGGAACATATTGATGATGCTGAAACCGGGGAAATGGTAAGCAATGAAACAATGGAGGCGCAAAAAAAACAGGAGCATTGTAGTTTGATGATGTTAGCAAAAATACTTAAGGCAAAAGCGAAAGGCATCAAATATGAGGTCGGATGGAATAAGCAAGGCCAACATGTTAACCCCAACAAGGCCATGTTCAATAGTTTCATTGGAATTGTCACTCAGCAATGTGTGTCGATTGATGTACAGTCATGGCACCATGTTGTCACCGGGCTTAAGACACTGATGTGGGGAGATATTACGGTAACATTATGATATCATTTCTTTAATTTACTAAAAAATAAAATAATGAAACATTGACTTACTCTTCATCATCCCTTGTAGAGTTCATTTATAGTGGATGGCTCACATAAGGAATATGTATTAAGGGTTGTTGGAAGGATTCACGGAGGCTTTCGCACAATTTTAACAAGATGTTATCTTAAATATGCTGAAGGAAAAAAACCCGCACCCACCTCCTATTTATGCACACCTGATAACCCAAGAAGCATGGGATACGTTTATTAGTTGTCGTACAGAGCAGACTTTTCAGGTATATTGTGTTTCGTAATACGTTGTTTGAAGATATGTGTATTCATCGCTTTGATTGAAAATTTTTTATTTATGAAATAGAAACTGAGTGCTAAAAATAAGGAACGAGCAGCAAAACCAGCGTACCCCTACTGTAAAGCAAGAATGGGGTACGTTTCACTTGAAAAAAAATTGGTATGTATTTTAAATATATCATAATACTTTTATGTGACATAAAACAACATCATAACTATGTTTCTATGTTTATATATATATTGATGAATCCAAATCCAAAGTCACTTCCATCCCATGCCATGTGATATGGAAGGAGACGCGTGTAAATAAAGACGGGATACTAATGGATGAAAATACACAAAAAGTGTGGGAAACATGTGTAAGTATGATATAATAAATATTTTTTTTTATTTAAATTGATATTACATAATAATGATTACTCATTTTCCTATATTTTATATCTGAAATAGTCGCAGGAATTATCAACATCCAAACCGGATGCAGATATACTTTCGGTGGCCTTGAAGTAGCCAGAAAAGTATGGTCGCGTCAGAGGTGCGGGTTTTGGGGTGACACCCTCAACATTTTTTGCGAAAAAAAACAAGAGGAGGATCAAAGTGAAGAAATCAAAATAATGAGAGAAAGAATATCTATCCTTGAAGAACATATGCAACTACAGAGAGAGTTCATTGCAAATTTGATAGCGGGGGAAAAAGAGAAGAAAAAACTCAAGAACAACCAGCGCGTAAAGATCCCACCCCACCCCCCCACTAGCTTTGAGGTGAGTCATTCCCCTAAAAACCTTGTCTTAGTTGAGCTAATCAATGTTCTAATAATTTTTTCTATGAATTGTAAATCATATAGACACTGATACCTTTCCTGTACTGATATTATACAAGGTGAAAATGACTATGATTTGTATTTATCAACACCCACTCATCGCCTTATAGCGAGGGTTATGGTGTTCAATATCCAGAACGTCATGCTACACAACATACCACTTCAAATAAGTCATGTCAAAGTATTGATTAACATAGCCCATGAGCCAAGTGTTGATCTACCATTCCAATTGATGATGAATATATTCATAAGGTTGAACAGGATCTTGGAACATTCATCGCATGGTCATCACAGCTTGTAAAAAAACATGTCGATAAGGAGGTATTCATTTCCAATTTATTTTTCAAGATAAACCTTTAACATTTAATGAAAAAAGGTTTGAACCAATGAATGTTATTACAGAAAGACACAGGAAAGGGGGTGAAAAGAAATAATGGCTCAAAACCATCTCAAGGATCAACCAATCGATCGAAACGATCAACCGAAAGCACCTTAAACCTTCCCGTTCTATATCCTCATTTATTATCATTGTAGGCTCATGTGGATATGAAGTTGAAAGACGGTGGTATTCACACAATTGTTTTTGATGAAAATATGTATGGAGGGGAAGATCTAGATTTCATTAATGTTGAAAATGTAAGTGAAATCTTGGAGTATGATTGGTTAGGCATCTCAGTTGTAAATGTATGCATGAGGTATGCTTTCATGATTTGATTTTCCAAAAGCTGATATACTATGATAATTATGACTAAATACATTTCATATTTTTCACAGGAGTATATATGAAAAACAATTGAAGGGATTTCCCCATGAACAAAAATGTGGACTCGTTAGTCCTCACATCAACTCTACAGAACAAAAAAATAAAATCTGAGAAAGAGGGTGAAATAGTGACTGGCCTGCTCAAATTGTTTTACAACAAAAATATGGATGACAGACTCTTTTAAATATCAACGATGTAGGGGTAAAACTCTACAATTTAATCATATCAAATATATTTTAATTTCTTTTATTACTTATTCCTTTTTTGTGTTTTTAGGAAGTATTGGATGCTCATTACGGTTAAATTGGATACTCCAAAGATTTATTTCTTAGATTCAATGCATAGATATCCAACAAAATGACCACACATGATGGCATTTTTCAATTTGTAATACACTACATCCAACATTTTAGAACTAAACATCTAGTTATATAATTTATATTATCTTTTAATGAGGATTCTGTTATGATATGGTGGTGCATGAATATCGTCTACATCATGGAATGAGGCTAGGGGAAAAAGACAAGGAACATCACAAGTACTACGACTAGATAAGTATCAAGGTATATATAATAATATTTTATTATCCAAACACATATAAAAAATTGCTTATTTTTCTCAATATTTCAGCAATTTCCGAAACAAACAAACGGAAAAGACTATGGTTATTATGTTTATAAATTTATGAAAGAGATCGTATTCCATGAACAAGCCAGCATCCATGGAGAGGTATTTTCAAAGATAATTACTATTTCATTTAAAATATTTATTAATCTTTTGTGTATTTATATTTTTCAGTACTACCATGATTATCGAAAAGACTCATATTCACAAGATTATATAGATTTGTTTAAAAATGAATGGGCAGTATACCTGATGGAAGCATGTACACAAATAGCATGAAGATGTGACCAGTATGACTCGAAGTGTCTATTTTTATTTAAAATTGTCAGTATTTTTAGTAAAAAGAACAAGTGACTTACTGAAAACTGAGCAAACACATTGGGATTGATTTGATACTTTAGGAAAATGATTCATAAGTCATTTGTTACATGTAGAAATCAACCACACCTAAATTTGATGCATGGTGTGACCGTTAGGACTTTAAGTGTGTGTTTTTATATTAAATTAACAATAAAATTAACAAAAAGAACAAGCAACATACTAAAAACCACGCAAATGCATTCGAATTGTTTTGATAATTTAGGAAAACGATCCATCAGTTATTTGTGATGTGTAGGAATCAACCACACCTCAATTCGACAAACAGTGTGACCAATATGACTAAAAGTTTCTGTTATCAGTTTAAAATTGACATTTTAGCTCAAAATGTGTCACTCACTGAAAACCAAGAAAACTCACTCTGATTGTCTTCATAATTCAGGACAACTGTTCATAAGTTCTTTGTGATGTGTATGAAGCAATCTCATATCAAACCGACACATGATGCAACTAGTATGACTCAAAATACGTGTTTCCAGTTTGAAATGATATTTTAGTAAAAAAACACAACTGACATACTAAAAACTAAGCAAATAAATTTGGATTATTTTGATACATTATGAAAATGATCTATAATTCATTTATGACATTTAGAAATCAATCACGCCTCAATCCGAGACACGGTGCGATCGGTATGACTCAAAGTGTCTCTTTTTATTTAAAATTGAAAATATTTTTAGTAAAAAAACACATCTGGCATACTGAAAACCGAGAAAACGTATTCATATTGTTTTGATAATTTAGAAAAATGATTCATGAGTCATTTATGATGTGTAAAAATCAACCTCATCTCAATAAAACGCATGATGTGACTGGTATAAATCCAAATGTGTCTTTTTATTTAAAATTGACATTAATTTACGTAAAATGTCACAACCTCCCTTTTCTATTTATTTTATTTTTACGATTTTTATTATTTTCTTTTCTTTTCTTGGTTCCGAGTGTCCGCACCGCGGTCCGGGCTGCGGCCTGGATTAAAACTTTTGTCATTTGATGCTTTTTCTAGGTTTCGAACCCGTGCGCAGCCGCCGCGCGGTTGGCGGTCGCCACGCAGTTGGCCCAGGTGTTGGGCAAGTGCTCTCTTTTTTTTCTCATATAATTTTTATTTATTTATTATTATTTTAATTTGGTTTGGCTCGCGTTATTATTAAATGGTTACTTTTATTAATTTTTATTATTGTTATCATTACTATTTATATTATTATTATTATTATGGTTATTATTTTAGGGTATTATTATTATTATTAAAATTGTTCTTCATTTTATTATAATTATTATTATTACTAATTCTATTTTTATTAATGTAATGAAATGAAAAAAAAATCTAGCCTAAACCCTAAAACCCGGCCAAGTATCCCCCCCCCCTTTTTTCCGCTGCACGAGCCCCTCTTTTTTTCCCCCTTGCTGGTCGCGGCCGCACCCCCCCTCTCCATTTTCCCGGCGCTCTCCCCCTTCCCTTGCCCTAGCACCGCCGACCCCTGCGTGGCCTCCCCGGCGTCTCGGCCTCCCCGGCTTCCCGACGTCCCGGCTCCCCCGCGCGACCCGCACCCCGTCGTCGGTGACCCCGCCCTCTCGCCATCCCGCTCCCCTCCCCTTTGCCGGTCCCGGCCTCCTCGTCACCGGCCTCACCCCGTCGTCCCGGCCACCTTCCACCGCGCCGACCTCCTGCTTCCCTCCTCCACCGCAGCCCACGGCCCTCGGCCTCCATCCCCCCTCCAGCGACCTCCGGCCGAGGTCCGGCGAGCTTCGCCTCCGGCCAGCAACAGCAACCCCCTGGCCGCGCTTTCTCCACCAACCCGCAAGCTTCGGTGATGACCCGCAACCTCCGGCGCAACTTCCCCGAGAAGGTTTCCCCTATTTTCCTTGACCTTTTTGGTTGCTGATGAGTATAATGTTCCTTTTAGTGTTCGTTTTGGGTTCATTTTGGTTCACATTATTGACTTAGGATCTAATTGGGATCCCGCGGGGTGCGATTGTGGTGTGATTGGTGTTTGACACCAATTTTCGAGAATTTTCGACACCCGATGTAAGTTGTTCTGTGTATAAACTTTTGTGGTGTTTTAATTTGCTTGTTTGGTCAAATTAGTATGTTATTTGACTAATCTGCTTGGTGCGAATATAGTGTTGTTTGATGTTTAATAGGATTTTGATAGGTTTATAAAAGTTTTTATGTGTTATGAATGTTTTGATTTTATTTGTTGAGCCATTCGCAGTGTTTCCTAAACCGTGATGTTGTTTTGCATGGTGCGCATGGGCTGAGAAATTATGTTTTGACATTTTTAGTGTTTTATAAACTGTGTTGTTGGTTTATTAAAATGTGCAAGGGTTGCAGTTGGGTTTTGGTGTGACGTCAATGTGGTGTTGTGTGCGTTTGATCATGAAAATGTTTTTTTAAGGGGTTGAAGTTGGTTTCGTGTGTTTAAAGCCGCGGTGTGTTTTCAAAATTGTTTTATAAAAATTTTAAAACAATTTATTAAGTAGCGTGGATGTTCCGAATTTGGTTTTGGGAAAACATGTTTAGGTGCACGTGCTTTTAAGGGTCAATTTCACCATGTCATGCGCTTTTGTCTTATTTCGTACTCTGGTGTTTCCTTGAAATAACCCGGTGGCACTTTAAAATAATTAGTGAGTTGTTTTGGTATTATGTAGTTTTTTTTTACAAACACCTTGTGGATTTTAAAGTGGTTTAATAAATAAGGTTGATGGTGCGAGTTGTGTTTTGAAGTTATGTCGAGCTGGTTCCTTTGTGTTGGTTGTTCATTTGGTTTATTCTGAGCCAGTGGCTTTGTGTTCTTAGTTATCGTGTGTTTGTTTCAGCGTGTTGGCGAGGTAACCCTATGAAACCGTGATCATTGGCTTGCGCGTGCTTGTGCGCCGATGTGAGGTGTATTGTGTCGTCGTATTCGAGCTGCGTCTTGAGGTAGGTCTCCCACAGCACTTGCTTTTAAATTTGGAAATTTATTTATTCCTTGTCATTTAATTATTTTTCAATAAATTTATAGTAGAACTGGATAGATATTACTAGAGTTGTGACTCTCTGAATTTGGAAAACCGGTTACTTCTTACATCGCACTGAAAATATCTTCCTTGGATAATTTTGTGTGGTTTTCTTGTGATATTATCATACGGGTACTTTATGAAATGTGCAAGTTATACTGAACTGTTTTCTTGAGATGGTTTTTGGCGTGTATAAAATGACGGGTGTATCATTTATGGAAAATGGTATTTTCTTGAAAACTTGGATAGAGGAAATGTTGTTTGGCCTTTAAACTGGATTTTGAAATTCTTCAGTGGTGGTTTGGTTTTCCTTAAACTAAGTATGTTTTCTGGTCTTCAATATGATGGCGTGAGTCATATCTTTTGGAAACTCTTTTTTTTATTATTAAAAGGTTTAAATGTAAATGATGTGGCGGCCCGGTTGGCACTTTCTTGATTGTGAACTGACTACATATAAATATACATACTTATGGGGCATCTCTACAGAGGGACTTCCCTTCGAGGGTTGTTGTGTAGCGGTGTCCGTGTAAGGGGTTGGCAAGTGTGGTGAGATGAGTCACGTGTGCGAGGGCCTCCCACTTACACAGTATTATTAAAACTACTGTGGGTTCATGGGCGTCTTTTAGAGAATCGAGTGACGGTTGCTGGCTAACCCTGATTAGACGGGTTAGTTCCCCCTTGGTAGGTAAGGCCTTGTGGGGCGTGCCACTGGTTGGCCGTTAGGGCGGCTAGTTGGTTATTGACTATGGAGTACCATGTCGGCAGGTAGTCTGAACCCGAGTACGTCCAGGGGTTATCTAGGGATGTTTAGGACCACCCATGGTTACTTGATTTTTCTTGCTTGTTTACTTTCAGTTGTTCTTTACAGCTTATCCTGTTATGCTTTGTGAAAATGGTTTTCAAATGAAAATGCATTATTCTCTTCGTGTAAAATTTGAAAATGTAACACTTCTTTCTCTTTTATAATGAATTTGGCACCAATGAAAGGAATTAAACTTTTGGAAAAGAATAAGGGTAATGTATCGTGTTTTGATTCTCAAGTGAAACATTATGAAAGCTTACTTTTATACATTGTAGTTCAAACCTGGAATTTGTAGATTCTTTATTTATTGGCAGTGCTTTGGGATTTGTTGTTTGGCTCACTTACTGAGTACTTTTGTACTCACGCTTATCTTTCATCTTTTCAGTTGCAGGTTTTTTGTGTACACGGTCTTCCTGGTTTAGTCGCTCAGTGTTGGAGCGAGGTTGGTTTTCGGTTGGGTGGTGACCCGTGAGGTCACATGGAGGTATGTCGTTGTATAGTTTTCGTTTCTTTGTTGCTAGTGTTGTTGTTTTGTTTAGTTTGCTTCTTCTTTTGATCCTGGTACTGTTCGGGCTGAAATCGTTCCCAACGATTAAATTTTTCTATGCCCAGCACTAGTTGCCATCCCAGGGGGATCGGGAACGCCCCTCGGGACTTGCTGCGGACCGGCTCGGGTGACCGGTTCAGGGTCGACCCGGGCTGGTTCGTGACAAAATGGTATCAGAAGAGGTTCTTGTTATTTGGGTTGTCCGGTAGGTGGAGATTAGGACTGTCGGGACTCGAGAGGTAGGTACGGGAAGGACGTCATGAACCCTCGCCCGTTCCACACTTTGAGTCACCATGGGTAGTTCGGGAATTGTGTCCTTGTCTCTTCCTGGTTTGTTTTGGATCGAGGGATGACAACGGAGACAAGCCGATGTTACATCATGATTTCACATGGAGTAGTGACCCATGTGGAGTCTGGGTACACGGTTTGAATTCCTCCTAGTGGTCGACGCTTACTTGGGACATGGCCCACTACCATGTCGCTAGGTTGAGTGTGACTACTAGTCCCTCACTCCAGTGGTTGATGCAAATTTGGGTGCTACTTTCGTTTTGGTCGGTGTAAGTGCGTTTTTGTAAATGAAAAAAAAAAGTTGTTGAAAATTGGACTGGTTTTTTTAAAATTACTTTAAATTTATGAAATGAGTTTTAAAACTGAATGCTTTTGGATTGGGAAAACTGGTGTTTTCTTGGAAGTTAGTCGAGAGTGGTTTGGGGTGAAACCTCGGGTACTCCTTATGAATGTTTGCACATACGAGAGGATGCATGGAAAGTGTGTGTTGGTGCATGTTAATGAAAGTGGATGAAGAAATGTGCAGCGGTTCATGAGATTACCTAGGTGTGTTTGCAATTAAAGACTTGACCTTGTTTTCTAAATTGGATTTTAAAGAGGAAAATGGTTTTGGAAAGTGATTTTGGTTTGATAAGTGGATTTGGTATTTGGAAAGTGGTCTTGAAAGAATGTGGTTTTGAACTCTAAAATGAAAAGGGGGAATTTTGGGTTGTGTTTGGTTTTCGAGCTGGTTGTTTTGGACAAGGATGCTTTATTGATATTGCTTCGATTGATATTGGTTTTGGCTTAGTGTTATATATGTTGTTCAGAAATGTCGCCCAGAAAGGTCCCCAGAGTTTTGATGTGTTGTGCCCGATCTTTGGTCTTCCTCAGACGTCATCTGTCTTTCACGGTGAATGGAGTCTATTAAAGACAGTGGAGTGGCTTGAAGAGGTCGAGCGAGTCTTCAGGGTGTTGGGAACTCCCGAAGCTGTCAGAGTGCGTGTTGTTTTGGGTCTGTTTGAAGGTCCATCTTTGGATGTAGGGGAGTTGCTCGCCCCACCATCAATGCAAGATGGGGTGACGTGGGATGTCTTTAAATTTGTCTTTGTCCGGTGGTTTATACCGGAAGAAGTGAAGATAAAGAAAAGGGAAAAGCTTGTGCGTATTCAACATGGCCAGCAGACAGTGAAAACGTATGTTGAACATTTCAAGGATCTTGTGTCTTTTTTCGGGGGTAGGGTCACAGGACTGGTTGAAGACTTCTCCCTTCATTAGGGTTCTTCGTCCAGAGACCAAGGAGCGAGTTCTCCCTTTTGGGGAGCACCACTTTTGAGAAGTTGGTGCATGAGGTGTTTTTAGCTGAGTTGGTTTCCAAAGCGCAAATGGTTGGCAATCCACCGTATCCAGTCGCTCATGAAGGTCCCCCATCTGACGAGCAGAGTGCGACAGGTAAATTTGTTTTTAAAGAGTTCTTTACGGTGGCTCTAACTTCCAGTTCGTCGGACCGTTTAATGGTGTACTGTCAGTATGGATGTTTACGGCATACGAGCCGTCATGTCACATCTCTCCGAAGACGTGCCATCATTGCAGGTGCCTGGGTCATCTAGAGAAGTTCTGCAGGAAGCATCGCCTAAAGAAGACGCTATGACTGAAGGATTCTAGTGCCTGACTGTGAGGCAGAAGATGCTTCATCCACCAGAGCCTCAGCCATAGGTCTTGGGGTGAAGCTCGCGCGCAGTCAAGATTTGTTGGGGGTGTGATGCCTCAGCTCGGGTTCCATGTTCTGTGTTGGCAACGAAACATTTGAAGTCCTTCCGTTTCCGCCCTTCCACTGTTAAAGTTTTGGCGTTGTTGTGGGTTCCTTGTGTCGTCGTGAGGTTGGGATGAACATGTTCGTTTGTAATCCAAACAGTCTCGTTTGCCGGAATATGGTGTCCTGGATCGTGCGTTTTCCTTAAAAGTATGTTTGGACCTTGCGTGGGTTAATCTTTGTTTAACGGTGTTCGTTTGGAGATATAAGTGTCTGTGGAGGAGTCCAGGTTTGCGGTTATGCTCAGATTTACCGCTTGGGTTGGGTTCTGCTTGTAGTTTTCTCTATTGTTCGGGCTTTCTTTGGTCTGAGTCGAGAGCTCCAAGTTTTGCGGTGGTGTTGTTTCGCTAGTGGTATGGTGGTTAGTCAAGATCGGTCGGGAGTTCCCGTGTTGCCCCCCCCCCTTTCGGGGTGGTATGTTTGGGTGTTAAAATTTTCACACTAGTTGAGTCCTCGTGGTGGGGAGAACTCTCTCGTGTTCTCCCCTTTCTCTTATGTTGTGGTTTCTTCTGGTCTTATTTGGGCATGGATTCTGGTTTGGTCCATTGTTCGGCTGAGTGACTTTCTGGGGGCAGAAAGTGTCTGTGGTGGGGAGAATTGTCACAACCTCCCTTTTCTATTTATTTTATTTTTACAATTTTTATTATTTTCTTTTCTTTTCTTGGTTCCGAGTGTCCGCGCCGCGGTCCGGGCTGCGGCCCGGATTAAAACTTTTGTCGTTTGATGCTTTTTCTAGGTTTCGAACCCGTGCGCGGCCGCCGCGCAGTTGGCCTAGGTGTTGGGCAAGTGCTCTCTTTTTTTCTCATATAATTTTTTATTATTATTATTTTAATTTGGTTTGGCTCGCGTTATTATTAAATGGTTACTTTTATTAATTTTTATTATTGTTATATTATCATTACTATTTATATTATTATTATTATTATGGTTATTATTTTAGGGTATTATTATTATTATTAAAATTGTTCTTCATTTTCTTATTATTATTATTATTACTAATTCTATTTTTATTAATGTAATGAAATGAAAAAAAAAATCTAGCCTAAACCCTAAAACCCAGCCAAGTATCCCCCCCCCTTTTTTTCCGCTGCACGAGCCCCTCTTTTTTTCCCCCTTGCTGGTCGCGGCCGCACCCCCCCCCCCCCCTCTCCATCTTCCCGGCGCTCTCCCCCTTCCCTTGCCCTAGCACCGCCGACCCCTGCGTGGCCTCCCCGGCGTCTCGGCCTCCCCGGCTTCCAGGCGTCCCGGCTCCCCCGCGCGACCCGCACCCCGTCGCCGGCGACCCCGCCCTCTCGTCGTCCCGCTCCCCTCCCCTTTGCCGGTCCCGACCTCCCCGTCACCGGCCTCGCCCCGTCGTCCCGGCCACCTTCCGTCGCGCCGACCTCCTGCTTCCCTCCTCCACTGCAGCCCACGGCCCTCGGCCTCCATCCCCCCTCCAGCGACCTCCGGCCGAGGTCCGGCGAGCTTCGCCTCCGGCCAGCAGCAGCAACCCCCTGGCCGCGCTTTCTCCACCAACCCGCAAGCTTCGGCGATGACCCGCAACCTCCGGCGCAACTTCCCCGAGAAGGTTTCCCCTATTTTCCTTAACCTTTTTGGTTACTGATAAGTATAATGTTCCTTTGAGTGTTCGTTTTGGGTTCATTTTGGTTCGCATTATTGACTTAGGATCTAATTGGGATCCTGCGGGGTGTGATTGTGGTGTGATTGGTGTTTGACACCAATTTTCGAGAATTTTCGACACCCGATGTAAGTTGTTCTGTGTATAAACTTTTGTGGTGTTTTAATTTGCTTGTTTGGTCAAATTAGTATGTTATTTGACTAATCTGCTTGGTGCGAATATAGTGTTGTTTGATGTTTAATAGGATTTTGATAGGTTTATAAAAGTTTTTATGTGTTATGAATGTTTTGATTTTATGAAAACTTTTGTTGAGCCATTCGCAGTGTTTCCTAAACCGTGCTGTTGTTTTGCATGGTGCGCATGGGCTGAGAAATTATGTTTTGACATTTTTAGTGTTTTATAAACTGTGTTGTTGGTTTATTAAAATGTGCAAGGGTTGCAGTTGAGTTTTGGTGTGACGTCAATGTGGCGTTGTGTGCGTTTGATCATGAAAGTGTTTTTTTAAGGGGTTGAAGTTGGTTTCGTGTGTTTAAAGTCGCGGTGTGTTTTCAAAATTGTTTTATAAAAATTTTAAAACGATTTATTAAGTAGTGTGGATGTTCCGAATTTGGTTTTGGGAAAACATGTTTAGGTGCACGTGCTTTTAAGGGTCAATTTCACCATGTCATGCGCTTTTGTCTTATTTCGTACTCTGGTGTTTCCTTGAAATAACCCGGTGGCACTTTAAAATAATTAGTGAGTTGTTTTGGTATTATGTGGTTTTTTTTACAAACACCTTGTGGATTTTAAAGTGGTTTAATAAATAAGGTTGATGGTGCGAGTTGTGTTTTGAAGTTATGTCGAGCTGGTTCCTTTGCGTTGGTTGTTCATTTGGTTTATTCTGAGTCAGTGGCTTTGTGTTCTTAGTTATCGTGTGTTTGTTTCAGCGTGTTGGCGAGGTAACCCTATGACACCGTGATCATTGGCTTGCGCGTGCTTGTGCGCCGGTGCGAGGTGTATTGTGTCGTCGTATCCGAGGTGCGTCTTGAGGTAGGTCTCCCACGGCACTTGCTTTTAAATTTGGAAATTTATTTATTCCTTGTCATTTAATTATTTTTCAATAAATTTATAGTAACACTGGATAGATATTACTAGAGTTGTGACTCTCTGAATTTGGAAAACTGGTTACTTCTTACATCGCACTGAAAAATATCTTCCTTGGATAATTTTGTGTGGTTTTCTTGTGATATTATCATATGGGTACTTTATGAAATGTGCAAGTTATACTGAACTGTTTTCTTGAGATGGTTTTTGGCGTGTATAAAATGACGGGTGTATCGTTTATGGAAAATGGTATTTTCTTGAAAACTTGGATAGAGGAAATGTTGTTTGGCCTTTAAACTGGATTTTGAAATTCTTCAGTGGTGGTTTGGTTTTCCTTAAACCAAGTACGTTTTCTGGTCTTCAATATGATAGCGTGAGTCATATCTTTTGGAAACTCTTTTTATTATTATTAAAAGGTTTAAATGTAAATGATGTGGCGGCCCGGTTGACACTTTCTTGATTGTGAACTGACTACATATAAATATACGTACTTATGGGGCATCTCTACAGAGGGACTTCCCTTCGAGGGTTGTCGTGTAGCGGTATCCGTGTAAGGGGTTGGCAAGTGCGGTGAGATGAGTCACGCGTGCGAGGGCCTCCCACTTACACAGTATTATTAAAACTACCGTGGGTTCCTGGGCGTCTTTTAGAGAATCGAGTGAAGGTTGCTGGCTAACCCCGATTAGACGGGTTAGTCCCCCCTTGGTAGGTAAGGCCTTGTGGGGCATGCCACTGGTTGGCCGTTAGGGCGGCCAGTTGGTTATTGACTATGGAGTACCATGTCGGCAGGTAGTCTGAACCCGAGTACGTCCAGGGGTTATCTAGGGATGTTTAGGACCACCTATGGTTACTTGATTTTCCTTGCTTGTTTACTTTCAGTTGTTCTTTACAGCTTATCCTGTTATGCTTTGTGAAAATGGTTTTCAAATGAAAATGCATTATTCTCTTCGTGTAAAATTTGAAAATGTAACACTTCTTTCTCTTTTATAATGAATTTAGCACCAATGAAAGGAATTCAACTTTTGAAAAAGAATAAGGGTAATGTATCGTGTTTTGATTCTCAAGTGAAACATTATGAAAGCTTACTTTTATACATTGTAGTTCAAACCTGGAATTTGTAGATTCTTTATTTACTGGCAGTGCTTTGGGATTTGTTGTTTGGCTCACCTACTGAGTACTTTTGTACTCACGCCTATCTTTCATCTTTTCAGTTGCAGGTTCCTTTGTGTACAGGGTCTTCCTGGTTTAGTCGCTCAGTGTTGGAGCGAGGTTGGTTTTCGGTTGGGTGGTGACCCGTGAGGTCACGTGGAGGTATGTCGTTGTATAGTTTTCGTTTCTTTGTTGCTAGTGTTGTTGTTTTGTTTAGTTTGCTTCTTCTTTTGATCCTGGTACTGTTTGGGCTGAAATCGTTCCCAACGATTAAATTTTTCTATGCCCAGCACTAGTTGCCATCCCGGGGGGATCGGGAACGCCCCTCGGGACTTGCTGCGGACCGGCTCGGGTGACCGGTTCAGGGTCGACCCGGGCTGGTTCGTGACATAAAAAGAACAACTAACATACTGAAAACTAAGAAAATGCATTCGAATTGTTTTGATACTTTAGGAAAATGATTCATGAGTCATTTGTGACATGTAGGAATCAACTGCACCTCAATCTGACGCACGGTGTGACCGGTATGACTAAAAGTCTCTGTTATCGGTTTAAAATTTACATTTTAGCTCAAAACATATCACTCACTAAAAACCAAGAAAACGCGTTCTGATTGTCTTCATGATTTAGGAAAATGATTCTTAAATCCTTTCTAACATGTATGAAGTAGTCTCACATCAAATCGAAGCACGATGTGGCCGATATGACTCAAAAAGCATGTTTCCGGTTTGAAATGATATTTTAGTAAAAAAACACAACTGACATACTCAAAACCGAGCAAACGCATTTGGATTGTTTTGATACCATAGAACAATGATCCATGAGTCATTTGTGACATATAGGAATCAACCACACCCCAATCCGACGAACGATGTGACTGGTATAAATCCAAATGTATTTTTATTTAAAATTGACATTAATTTAAGTATAAAAGAACAAGTGACATACTGAAAGCTGAGCAAACGCATTCGGATTGTTTTGATACTTTAAGACAATGATTCATGAGTCATTTGTGATGTGTATGAATCAACCGCACCGCAATCCGTCGCACGGTGTGACTAGTATGACTAAAAGTGTATGTTATCGGTTTAAAATTGACATTTTAGCCCAAAACGTTGTACTCACTGAAAACCAAGCAAACGCCCTCTGATTGTCTTCATAATTTAGGAGAGTGATTCGCAAGCCCTTTGTGACGTGTATGAAGTAGTCTCACCTCAAACCGACACATGATGCGACCGGTATGACTTGAAATGTGTGTTTCCAGTTTGAAATGATATTTTAGTAAAAAAACACAACCGTCATACTGAAAATCGAGCAAACCCATTCGGATTGTTTTGATACTTTAGAACAACGTCCATGAGTCATTTGTGATGTGTATGAATCAACCCCACCTCAATCCGACGAACGATGTGACCGGTATAAATTCAAATATGTCATTTAAATTTGATATTAATTTTAGTAAAAAAACAAGGGACATACTCAAAACCAAGCAAACGCATTCATATTGTTTTGATATTTTAAGACAATGATCCATAACTCATTTGTGACGTGTAGGAATCAACATCACCTCAATACGACGCACGGTGTGACCTGTATAACTCCAAATGTGTCTTTTTTATTAAAAATTGACATTTTATTAATGTATTCTTTCATATTAATGTTTAATTTATTTCCTTATAGTATTACTAACATGATATTTGTTTTCTTATATAGGTGGAACTTTTTGCTTGAGTTGGGATGATTTGTTCGGCAACTAATACCATGGGTGAACATTTTTTTGAGGGGATCACGAATGTCAAAGGATGAAACATTAATGTTTTTAACTGTTTGTTGGATAATTGTAAATGTAATTATATAAAATATTGTTTGAAATGTATATAGCATTGTTTGCAAAACCCTTGTGTGCGTTGCTTTGTTCTTGTGTGCGCTGTTGTGTGTGGTACTTTGTTCTTGTGTGCGCTGTGCAAGTGGTGTTTTGTGTAGGTGGTGTGTGTTGTGTAGGTGTTGCTGGTGGGTGTGTTGTTTATATTTGCAGGTGGTGCTGGTGGGTGTGTTGTTATATAAACAGCACATCACAGACAGTTAGCCATTTATCAGTGCTATTTTGAGCGCTGATAAAAAACGTCCTTTACCCGTACTAAAATAGCGTTGATAATTTATCAGTGTTTTTTTAGCGCTGTTAAAATGGACCCATCCCCCCTCTCTTTTATCTTCGCTGAGATTAACAGCGCTGATAAAAGCACTATCTGTAGTAGTGTGAGATAAAGTTATTAAATAATATTTAATACATTATTTATTAAAAATAATTAAATCTCTCTCAAATGGTGCGTCATATGAGAAATCTGATACCACCGATGAGTCTGGAATGATGGGTTTAGCCTACACGGGGTATAACATTTGTAAGCATCGGGCGTTTGGACGCCTCACTTGCAAAAATAACCCTTTCTATTTTAATTAATTAATTATTCTGATTTTTAAATAATAGATCATTAATATCTCTCAAACGATGCGTCGTATGATAAATCTAATGTCAATGTTAGGTTCAGAATAAGGAGTTCACTTTAGACAGAGTGTAACTTTTATTGGCAAAGAGTGTTTAGTCAAAATCGTTATTATTATTAAGTTATTTGATTTTCATATTAAATAATAATAATTGTTTGATATTATTTTAATTAATTAATAATAGTACTGTACATTTTCTCCACCCAAAATCATGGAAACCACCATTTGTAACGTCGGATGAAACCGAAAGCTTGGAAATCGTCCGCTTTTTTACGATTTAAAATCAGAAACGACTTAATCAAATGAATTAAAACCTTTTGTAATCAATTTCATGTTGGAGTATTGGAGTTGCCCTTATTAAAACGCGCCAAGGGTTTCATAAGAGCCGATTGGCTTCTGTTTTTTGGGGATTTTTTTGAGATCGGACTATCTCGACCTCATTTCGTTTTGGCTTCCTCCGGTGCCCCTTTAGCTAGGTTGGTTTTTCTTTTATTTTTTGTTTTTTTATTCGTTATTCATTCTTTTCCTATATTCTCAAATCATAAAAAGTGTTTGAACTTAAATTAAAATGATAGACACAGATTTATCAAAGATAATATTGAAGTAAATTATCAAGGATTAAATACGTGAAATTATTTATGATAATTAGCCCGAAAAAGATAATTTCAAAAGATACATACATACATATATATATATCAAGGATTAAATTATCCTTTAAATGATAGACATAGATTTATCCAGGGTTAAATTATCTAATGTTATTTTTTTTTATCAAAAGATACATACATACATACATACATATAGTTAGATATTTTTTTTTTGATAATTTGGAATTTAAGAATAATTTTATTAAATATTTTTTTTTGATAATTACTTTGGAATTTAAGGATAATTTTATTAAATATAAGACTATCAACGTGTAATTGCATGAACTATTGAAGGATAATTTCAAACACAATCGTTGATATAAAACGGTAATCTAGATATTATCCAGGAGAGAAAAAATATTATCACATGTGATATTTTATTTCATTGTGAAATAAAATAGATGTTATTTCATTGTGAAATAAAATAGATGTTTTGGTTCAAGGAACAAGAACGTCACGCATTAGTGTTAGTAATATTAATTTATATTAACTTTAATTACTTTATTTAAGTTTCAATTGTTTGAATCTCAATCTTAAAGATTTCAACTGATTTATTGGGAACCGGTGGAGTGAATATAAAGACCTTTTTGACCCTGAATGTCAGTTTTATAATGGATCGTAATTGAGGCGTCGTGATTTTTTATACCTTTTTGTCCCTGCATGCCAATTTTATAATAACAATAAATTACACGTGACTGTAAATCAATGGAGCTGCGGGTGAGCGTACGGGCATCCTCGCTTTTTCCGTTTTGGCCGGCTTTTCAACCCGATCGACCTTAAAACGGAGACACGTGCCCCCAACTGAGCGCCCTGCACCCCCCCCACCAAAACCGGTCAAGGGGTAATTTAGTATTTTAAACATCCAGATTGAAAATGAAACGTGGCATGGGTAAAGGACCGCCGGATTCACTGGAATTAAAATTTCATTGCCCCTTTTAACCCTGTCTGCCCTGTTTTGGAAGGGCACCGGGGAGGGGGATCCCCACAGTGACAGGGAGCGTGGGCCGCACGGCATCCTCCCAATTTCAGGGGGTCCTGTCGGGGGGCACAGGAGAAGCCCCCCCCCCCACCTGTTCCTCCCCACTTATCATACAACTCAAGACGACGAAGAAAATCCCTCACGAACCACCGCGCGCCGAGGGGGTCATCTCCGTCGACGGCGCCGAGGGGGTCATCTCCGTCGCCGGCGCCGAGGAGAGGAGTTCCAGCACGGTGGTCATCGCCCTGATCTGCATCTCCAGAGCCGGTATGTAGTCGATGGCCTCCTCCAGGATCGCCGGGAACGCCTCTCCCCGGCAACCAGGGACCAGGCGGCCCAGGAACCGCCCGTTCCGGCGCCCCGGAACCCTCCCTTTCACCCGCACCGCACTCGCCGCCCCAGCCGCCGCCGCCGCGGTCCTTACCTTCATCGCGCGCTTCCTGAACTTGAGCTTCCGCCGGTTCGCCAGGATGGCCCGGCTCCACCTCGTCCTCCCCTTGGCGGCCTCGGCGAGGGCTCGATTCGCGGCGTCGCGCACGGCCCGAGCGCGCACCAGAGTCGGCGGCGACGCCCCATCAGAGGGGGAAGAAGGAGCAGAGCTCCGGCGGCGGACCCGACGCAGAGCCCGGAGAAAGTTGGCAGAGTAGCTTCGATGCTCTGCATCCGTCCTCCACCTGTCTCGACGGCTCTGGAAGCGACTCTGGCTCTTCTCGCGTTCAAGATTGCTGGAGTTTTCTACTGGATTCGAGACGCCGGACGCCGCCATAACCGGAACGGCTTGATTCGATCTGCGGAGAAAGCGAAACGGATGATGACGACGGCGAACACCTGGACGAAACAACAGAGGATTACTAATAAAGATTCCAAGAAGTAATACAACAGAGTAAGAAGTTTCAAAAAACCAGATCCAAGAACGAAGAGAAAAACAGAGCCGGTGGCCTTAGCAGAATGCGGGATGGATCGAAGACAGGTGAGCGGCGGTTGTGAAGAAGAAGAGCAAAATGGTGGGGCGGCGCCGCCGTGGTGCATTCATCGCCCTCCTCCCACACCCTCTGCTGCGCGGAGGACCAGGAAATACAGAGGAAGCTTTAATGTACGCAGAAATGGGGGTGGCCACGCGTCGCCTCCTCCATCACATCTTCTTCTTAGTCTGGAATTTAGCACCCACCAGCACATGCGTTCCACGCCGCCGTGGTAACGCCTCCGTCGCATCCAATTCTGAAGTGATTAAAATAATATTGTTTATGAACAGACTGTCCCCTCTTTATTTCACAACATATATTTAGTATGATTTATTTATTTAATATGTATGAATGTATGGATATGTACCATATACAAGTATGATTTTATTTGTGAAGCTATTGTTTTTTGTTTGATTTAATTTAAATTAAATAAATTAGAAAATCGAAAAATGGTGTTCATATAATTTAAATTTTATGTATAAAATATATTTTATATTTAAAGAAATATTATTGTTTTAAAAAATGTATGTGTTTGAAATTTAAATGGTGAGTAATTACATTTGAATAGATTTATATGTATATAATATATATTATATTTAAAGTAATATAAATTTAAATTATAATATTTCTAAATATTTTATAAAAATTATATTTTTTAAAAAATACAACTTATATTAAGCATTATATTTAAATGTATTTAAATGCATATATAATATTATTTTTGTTAACGGTATAAAAAATAATTTTAAATTATATTAAGTATAAATAATTATTATTCCAAGCGATAAAAGTATAAAATATAATTACTTAAATTTTGAGAAGTTGAAATATAACAAAGAATGTATATATATATATATATCTGTGTGTGTGTGTGTGTAATTTTATAAAATTGAAATTAACATAAGTTTACAGTATTTTAATGGTTATTATGTAAGCATAAATTATATTACCTTTATTAATTAAATTTCATAAAATTTATTATTAATAATATTTTTAGTATTTATGTATAAATTAATAATACTTATATTTAGAAAACTATAGTTTATAAAAGTATATGTAATTATATTTTAAAATATTAATAAATAAAGTTAAATATATTTAAATTTGTATATATTTATGTTATATTATATATATGTGTGTATATATTATTGTATATTATATCTAAAGTAAAATAAATTTAAATTATAATAATTGATACACATAGGTAAATAAAGTGAAACTACCTAAAAATATATATACATACACACATTGAAAAGTTTAAATTTTGGAAAGTAGGTATAGATATTTATCATATATTGGATATAGTTATAGGTAAAGTTATATAATATGTAGAACATAATAAATTCCCAAAAAACATGTTAAGAGTATAGTATGATGACTGATCTTGAGATGACCGACCAATGCATAATTGAAATTACATGTCTTTTTTTTTGTGTACATGATTATATAATTTATAATAATTGCATTTTCTTTTCCTCGTTGATGACCTGCGAGTCATTCCTCTCTCTAAGTATGTTTGGATTTGCGTGTCCGTCTAAAAAATGTTATGTATTTCAAACCCCTAAACCCTCTCACTTACATGTGAGTAACTTTGTAATAAAAAGACGTTCGACAAGTGACGTTCGACAAGAAACGTTCAACAAGAGGCGTTTTTATTTGAAAGAAGATTGATGCTTGCTGAAATATGAGATAATAGAGACTCCAAGAGTTCATCTCTAGGTTTTGGTTAGTTTATCAAATAATGATAAACTAATCCATAAAAAAGCTTCAAGATCAAGTCATAGTTATTTATTCATAAGCAATTAAAATATGTTTATTTCCGACAGAAAACGTGTTTGTGCCAGACAATTGATTGCAGGAGGGTGAGTTTTGCGCAATCACTCATGTCGGGTCAACTATTTCCGAACGGTTTCCAACAAGTTTGTTTGTGGAACCGGAAACACACAACAGTTCTATATTCACGAGAGACATGCTTTTCAAAGCCAAACGCTCGTTGGAGAGTTTGACAAATTACACTTAAGAACTCACATTGGTCGAGAGGAAGAGAGATGCGACTCCTCACACCCTTTTGAGGGGAATTGTTGCCTACTCCGAGACTCTCTTGTAGATTTAAGATATGTTCACGAATCCTTTATTAATTCTTAAGTATGATGTGGGTCACCCTTGAATTAACAATCAATTATTAGAATGTATGGAATTTAGAATCATCTATATGTATTTGAGGTTCTTCATCAATGAAGATATCCATATGTATCTGAGGTTCTTCATCAATGGTATCCTCTTATGTACTGACAAGAGATTCTTTGATCGTTGTTTTGACGATGCTGGTTTTCAGCCACACAGTGGGGCACTTTGGAGCGCATTGTTATCTAGGGAGACAAAAGTTGTTTTGATGTTGGGATCAGACCCATGAATGGTCTTCCTGCGTATCTTTATGAAAAGAATCAGAAGCCACGTAGTTCGGTGCCACTTAACATGACACATCATACCTTTTAAGGTTATGTGATCAGGACTAAACCACACAGTTTAACGTCATGCGACAAGGATGCCCAAACGTAAGGTGCCTAGTCAATTTTTGTGTGTGAGACTTATATTGAAATGGATCGGGAAACCTGAAAGGGATATGGATTCCCAGTTTCAATAAGACTCTATCGGGAATGTGCTATGGGGAGAATTAGGGTTAGTTTGGGGTGTTGGGTTTGGACCCTAGGGAGGCTTTTTACGTATTCCATTTAGTCTAGAAATAAAGCCTACATAGTTCAGTTGTGAAGACCCATGTCTATGGAGGCCCTCCGGTGATATCTCACAGGGGAGTATGAACCTTTAATAGGATTAAGTTGGGGCTTATTCTCAAGGAGGATCCCTTGTTTGGTTTGGTTGGGGCTTATTTTTGAAAAGAATGCCTTGTGAAAGGGGCTATGAGGGATGTCTCAACTCATGATGATTTGGAGGCTTGTTTGGGGATAACACCTAAGGAGGAGGCCCATGGATGAGTATGATGATATGATTGAGACTTATACAAAGTAGGAGGCCCATGGATGAGATTTTAGGGCTTATTCCTAAGAAGGATGCCCTAATTGTGGAAGGTTGGGGCTTATACCAAGTAAGAGGCCACTGGATGGGATTTCAGGGCTTATTCCTTAGAAGGATGCTCTGGTGAATGGAGGTTTGGTTGGGGTTTATTTCTGAGGAGGATGCCCTGGTTGGTTATGATTGGGGCTTATACTTGGATTGATGCCCGAAAGGTTTGGGGATCATGTGGATATCATGACCACCATCAACCTCTAAGTCCACGTGAGTCATGCTCGGTGTGAGAAACAAGAGGAAACATAAGATCCGAAAAACCACAAAATCCTCTTTGCCCTGATGTTGGATACATGACCTTGAGGACCCATGCCTATGGAGGCACACTGGAGGAAGGAGAGAGGAAGATCCGAAAGAAGATTCTCTACCAAAACATGTATATGATCGTGTATAAACCATGATCGCGACTAACCTCTAAGCCCACACGATTCACCATGATTCATGTTTGAATGTGAGAAACAAGAGGAAATCAAGGATCTAACAAACCACACGATCCCCCTTCCGCTGGTGGAAGAGGCCGGGGCGATGACGCTTCCTTCCCATTGTCATATCCTGGACCCAAAGGGAGAGAGAAAGGGCCTTGAAGTGCCCATCTTTCCTCTTATTTTGGTAACCGAGATAGACAAAGGAAGGAATAAAGCAGGAGCGGTCCTGCAAGAAAGGATAGAGTCTTACTCCAGTGGGGATTCTCTAAAATTGGTTCTGTAGTAGGAGAGGAGGATCTCATTCCCCGTCGAAGGGAAAGACAAGCACGACCCTCACCCTCCTCGCATGGAACTGGAGGCTCCAAGTCTTAGAGATGACTAGGGAAGAACATGGTCTTAACCCTAGTACCAAAGGCCGAGAACTCCCTGACACCATCCCTAGGGTCGAGGTCCTCATGACTGTGGGAATGCATACCCACATGCACCCTGAGGACCCTAACCATCAAGTATGAAAAATACGGGAAGCCTATCACGACCCGTCCCAGTGGGGCCCATGCTGCGACTCCCCAAGCCCACCTCCAATAGGCTAGGGGCAGGTGACTAGCACCGAGTAGACATATCACTAACATGGGAGGCATTGCCTAAGTACATGTACACATGCACACATCTCCAAGCCCACAAAATGTTGAAATATAAAAACAAATGAACAACCAATGCATGCATATATCCATATCCCAAAATTAGAGTATGGCATGAAGTAAAGAAAGTAAACATGACTAAATATAAGCCCACCACAAAGAAGTCTGTTACACAAGTCCAGCCTGAAAGTAAAGGTACTAGGACTACTGTTTGAAAGCTGCGGGAACACACCTCAGTTTGTCCGGTCTCACTAAGCACCATCTGGTCTTGGTTCTCCTAGGACTCTATCAAAAATTTGATTGTATGCACAAGACACGACACGTGCGAGCAAAGCCCATACATGGATGAGTATAACAACACTTAGCAGGACACCCCAAAACTACAAAGAAATACAATAATGGAAATACAATCATCTCTACACAGGTATATGTCTACAACATGTATAATAAGAATATCCAGATATACTCAATCCAAGACACACAGTCTATAGGTAAGCCACAATCGTAGTATACTAGCCCAAAGAATCCATGAAGCACTCATCCAGGAGAACACACTCCTGAGTCCAATAGCACTGATGACGTCCATTCAAGAGGTATTGCTTGTCAGGTCTTATCATGAGAAAGAACACACTGACAGTCCAAAGAGATACGATACACAAATGAGGATCACTGCTAAGGCCATGGGGTGATACCAACAAACTCAATCTGGATTAACCTGCTAAGTAGAGGATCGACACCCGTGTAGTGTTGGTCAAAATGATACCAAAAACTCCACCTAGGACACAAAGATGAATAGAGGATCTCATTTTAGGCCTCTTGGAGGGATTCCAACGACTCTATCCTTGAAGTCCTACTGAATGGATTGTAGTCCTATGAGTATGAAACGATTCATACATACCTTTAGGGAAAAGATAATGGGAACGAACCCTAATGAAACTTGTCCAAGATACAGAGGAAAAGAGATCTAATCCATGTATAAAAGAGTACATGATGTGTATTAGGGCTACACACCATGTCCCTTGACCCCAGGTCCTGCCTGTATAAACAACTTGTGCCATTCAAACCATATCTGTGTAGTACTACACGACGTGTAGGCTGCCCGTGTAGTCTACCCATGTATCAATACACAACTCTATCCTATGTACATCTCTGCCTATGTACGAGTACATGGATTAGCCCGTGTACCTGGTCCAGACCATGTCATGTGGGAGAGTACACACCGTGTAGGCAACCAGTGTACTCCACCCCGTATCCGTGTACTTGTTTAGGTACACAGTGAGTCATTCAAATAGGAACTACACGCCATGTGTATTAGGACTTTCCAAAAACCCTTCTTCTTCCTCCCGCTCACACTCACACCACCATCACCTCAGAATTTGGATCCAATCACACCGGTAGCCTAGGATTGTCTTGGACGAGCCTCACAGTCACTCAAACAACTGATTCCGGTGTCTAATCCGTTTGAGAAATGAATCTATTGATTGTTTTTCATTCCGCACCGAAGAATGCAAAAGAACACCAAATCAGGGATCCAACATCATCCGAATCGCTCCTTCTTTGTTGTCACACCCCCGTTGTGTCGTGCCGATCCCAGATCTGTGATATCGGATCGTTACGCCAAGAAACGTGTGTGCAATGATCAATCAATCGAGATTTGTCGAGCCATGGTCCAAACGAAGAATGCCCACGATGAATGATAAACGGTAAAAAAATCACAAACCAATCAAGAGGAATGAACCTTGATTGATGTTCATTTCAATCTCAGTTCATTTCCATTATAACACAATCGAAGAAATCAATAATCACACAGATAATTCTCCCATCAAAACCCCATAAATATAATCCCATCCCCCAAGATGATCAAATTGCGGATCAATTTGTTCATTGATTGGTCCGCATTCACCATATAAATCAAGAATGAGGAATAAAAGAATAAAAACACATGCCCTACCTCAATTTGGTTTGATCCTTAATGAAGAATGATCTGTCGTTGTTGTCGTTGGCAAGATCCATCGAATCCGAGGTGCATTGATTGTTGATCCATGATTCCTTGTCTTTTGTCTGAGAGGATTTTCCAAAGCTCTCTCCAACAGTCCTTCGACGTATCAAGGGTTATGTGGATAACCCTAAAATTCTCTATAATAATATATTTAAAGATTGTTAGTCATTGTGTCAGTGCAAATAAAATAAAATAATTTTATTCATTTCAGCGTCTGTGATGAATTTTCTACAAACGAACCACGCTAACCAATGCTAAGTTGTTCCTAGGATAAACCTCATGTTCTAAACTCAACAGTTCTCTCATATTTCTAATCCGAGCACCCATTTAGAAGTTATTCTACTTTTTCAGGAAAATTAAACACGCATGCTATTAAATATATTTAATATATTTCAAACATTTATTCTCGGCACACCAGGTCTCGGAATCGCACATTGTATCAGCACCTAGTCCTGAAAATAATTCATATAATATTTAAAAATAATACACAGAAAATCCGAAACATTAAATTATCCCCACCTTGGTGCTTTATGTCCTCAAAAATCCAAAACAAGGGATACTAAAAAATATGTGGGTACTGAGCATGAATTTGAGCCTCTCACTCCCATATGATCTACCAGAGATTCCCATGATGCCACTAGACACAAAATAAAGTAATTGAGCACCCACAAATAATCCTCTTCTACCGATCCTCGATCTCTATTAGGTACTCAGTAAAGGTCGATCTATCCTCAATGTCTATCTCACCCTAGCTGATAACATGTGATGTGTCATGCACATACCTCCTTAGCAGCAACACATGGAAGACATCGTGTATCCGGTCTAACTGTAGAGGTGGAGATAAACAATATGCTACCTCACCAACTCTACATAATATCTGGAAAGGTCCAATGAAACTCGGAGATAACTTGTCACCCCAGCTAAATCTTCGCAATCTCCGTCAAGGTGAAACCTATAGAAACACATGGTATCCTTCCTTAAACTCTAAAAGATTTCGTCTTCTATCAACATAAGACTTCTATATACTTTGTATAGTTTTCATCCACTCCTGGATGATTTGCACCATCTCTGTTGTAGCTCACACTAACTCCGGGCCCATGAGTGCTGATTCTCCTAGGTCGTTCCCATAAAGCGGTGACCTACATGGTAGCCCATACAAAGCATTGAATGGTACCATACCGATGGTGGAATGATATATGTTTTTGTACAAAAACTCCACCGGTGGTGGGATATCCTCTCAACTACAACCAAATTCCAACATGAAATATCACAACATGTCCTCCAGAACCTGAATGATTCTCTCAGTCTGACCATCAGTTTGGGGGTAAAACACTGTGGTCAGCGTAACTGGGCCCCAAAAACCTCATGTAATCCCTTTAACAACTGGGATGTAAAGAGAGAATCATGATCAAAAACAATATTTGATGGAACTTCATGGATTCAGACTATCTCCTACACATATAGGCATCCCAACCTCTCTACTGAACTCTGCTCTCGTATAGCTAGGAAGTGGTATGACTTGGTAAGTCGGTCTACAATCACCCAAATAACATCATGTACCCTAGAAATATGTGGAAATCCCATCATGAATTCCATAGATATCCCATCCCACTTTCATTCTGGCACCTCAAGGGGTTGAGCCAAACCCGCTAGAACTTGGTGCCCAACCTTCACTTGTTGATAAGTAATGCATTGAGAGACGAACAATGAAAATCCTTTCTTCATCCTTGGCCTCCAAAACTAATGTTAGAGGTCCTGGTACATCTTTTCCACACCTGGATGTACCACCAAAGTAGACATATGAAACTCTCTCAGAACCTCTTCTCATAATGTCATTGGTACCATCATGAATCCTTTAAAAAGAATGACGTGCTCCCTACCTTTTGAAAATCCATTAGGAGCATGCCCCATGGATATCTGAGCACATAGGGTCTCACAGTTATTATCCCCAAATTGTGACTCCCTGACTTGCTGTAGGAGTAGGGGGAAAACAACCATTGATTAGAGGTAAGGTGCTCTATCTGCATCCACAAAGGATAACTGCAACGAGGCCAAATGCTATGATGCCTCACTCAACAATTGTGAACAAGATTTCCTACTGATAGAATATGCTACCAAGTTCCCCTTTCCATAAGTATAGAAAATTTCAAAGTCATAATCATCGAGGAACTCTATCCATCAACTCTATCTCAAGTTGAGATCCTTTTGATAGAATATATACTTGAGACTCTTGTGATCAGAGTAGACGATAAACTGCTCACCCATTAGTTAGTGTCACCACATCTTCAAAGTGAAGACTATCGCTGCTAAATCAAGATCATGGGTCGCATAGTTCTACTTATGTGGTCTCAAATGGTGTGGACCATAGACAATCACTGCTTGCCTCTACATCAGAACACAAACTAGACCAATTCATAATGCATTGTAGGGCACTATGTACTCGACACCCTCCTCCAGCAATCTCAAGATCAGAGCGATCATCAAACCCTACCTCAACTACTAAAAATACTGCTCACACTTCTCTGTTCACATAAAAGGATAACCCTTTTGAGTCAAACCTATTATGGGCACTGATTCCCTAGAGAAATAAGGTATGACTCTCTGGTAACAGCTTTCCAACCCAAGGAAGCTCCTCACCTCTGTCACATTCTTAGGTGGATCCCAATCTAACACTGCCTTGACCTTAGCCAGGTCTACTATCACACCATTATCCAAGATAACGTGTCTCATAAAGTGGACCACTTGAATCCATAACTGACATTAGAGAGATTTCTATAAAGCTGGTGCTCCTGGAGTATGTCCAGAACTATCCTTAGGTATCTCGCGTGCTCCACCTCAAATGCCAAGTACACAAGGATATCATCAATGAAGACTACCATGGACCAGTCTAATAAATCCTGAAAGATCTAGTTCATGAGATCCATGAACACTTTTGGGGCATTCATCATGAAAAATGGAATCACCAAGTAATCATAGTGATGGTAGTGACATATGAATGTCGTCTTTGGTATATCCTCATCCTGTAACCGCAACTGGTGATAGCCTGATCTAAGATCAACCTTCGAGAAGAATTACTCCCCTATAAAATGATCAAAGTGGTCATCTATCTTCGGTAGTGGATACTTGTTCTTCACAGTCACCTAATTCAAGCGCTGATAGTCTACACACAACCTCAAGTGCCCGTCTGCCTTCTTGAAAAATAAAATTGGGGTTGCCCAGGGTGAAACACTGGGTCTAACAAAGCCCTTCTTCTACAAGTCCTCCAACTACACCCTCAGCTTGAAAATCTCTGTGGGATCTATCTGATATGATGGTGCAGATATCAATTCCATCCTGGATTTAGATCAATGTATAAGTCTATCTCTCGGCGGGGAGGTAAACCAGGAACATCTTCATGAAATACGTCCTTATACTCCACCATCATTGCAGGAAACTAAAAACTTATAACATCCACTACACAAAGGGTCAGTCTAACCAAATGATGAGTAATTAGTTTCAAACTCCTATGCATGAGTCTATCCTATGTTGCATGGGTTTTCTTTTTACCAATAAAATAAAACCTGGTTCCGTCACTACACAAAGGGTCAGTCTAACCAAATGATGAGTAATTAGTTTCAAGTAGGCAGTTTTGAAAGCTTATGAATTATTTTTCATTAACATTTGTTTGGAAATTGCTTTTGTTTTCAACTATTTCTTATATGTTTAATCAATGTTTAATGTTTCATTTATATTGGTCTTCTATTTTATGTTTTATGGTCTTTCCAATCCACACACTTGAAAAATTTTAAGTTTCAAGTATGCGGTTTTGAAAGCTTATAAATTACTTTTCATCAACATTTTTTTGGAAATTTATTTTGTTTTCAACTATTTATTATATGTTTAATCAATGTTTAAAGTTTCAATTATATTCGTTTTATAGTTTATATTTTACAGTCTTTCAAATTCACGTATTTGAAACATTTTTAAGTTTCAAGTAGGCGGTTTTGAAAGGTTATATATTATTTTTCATCAACATTTTTGAGGAAATTATTTTTGTTTTCAACTATTTATTATATGTTTAATCAATGTTTAAAATTTCATTTATATTGTCCTTATAGTTTATATTTTATTGTATTTCAAAGTCACGTACTTGAAACAGAATCTCACATCGGAAATGCAGAATGTACTGCACAGTAAAGGTAGAACCTGAATCCCACATCGAAAATGCAGAATGATTTTCAGGGCAAACTCTCTTATAAAAGGGAGGTCTGGGTAAGAGTTTCTGTCAGAATCCAGACTGCTGTAATGGCTGTAGCGCTGGATCTTTAATAGCAGAGAAATTCTGCTGAATTTTTTTGTTTTATATATATATATATATATATATAAACAAAACAAAATAAAAATTTTCAAAAAAAAGATTTTTTTAGGAGAAAGGCGGCATCGCAGATGCCGTCTTGCCCTCGAAATGCAAAGGCGACATCCGGGATGCCGCCTTTGAGGTTCATTTTTAAATTTTTTTTTGCCCTAAGCGTTTTCTGGATTTTTTTTTTTAAAAACGTAAAAAAAAATCCTATATTAAGCGTTATATTTAAATGTATTTAAATGCATATATAATATTATTTTTGTTAACGGTATAAAAAATAATTTTAAATTATATTAAGTATAAATAATTATTATTCCAAGTGATAAAGTATAAAATATAATTACTTAAATTTTGAAAAGTTGAAATATAACAAAGAATGTATATATATATATATATGTAATTTTATAAAATTGAAATTAACATAAGTTTACAGTATTTTAATGGTTATTATGTAAGCATAAATTATATTACCTTTATTAATTAAATTTCATAAAATTTATTATTAATAATATTTTTAGTATTTATGTATAAATTAATAATACTTATATTTAGAAAACTATAGTTTATAAAAGTATATGTAATTATATTTTAAAATATTAATAAATAAAGTTAAATATATTTAAATTTGTATATATTTATGTTATATTATATATATATATGTATATATTATTGTATATTATATCTAAAGTAAAATAAATTTAAATTACAATAATTGATACACAGGTAAATAAAGTGAAACTACCTAAAAATATATATACATACACACATTGAAAAGTTTAAATTTTGGAAAGTAGGTATAGATATTTATCATATATTGGATATAGTTATAGGTAAAGTTATATAATATGTAGAACATAATAAATTCCTAAAAAACATGTTAAGAGTATAGTATGATGACTGATCTTGAGATGACCAACCAATGCATACTTGAAATTACATGTCTTTTTTTGTGTACATGATTATATAATTTATAATAATTGCATTTTCTTTTCCTCGTTGATGACCTGCGAGTAATTCCTCTCTCTAAGTATGTATGGATTTGCGTGTCCGCCAAAAAAATGTTATGTATTTCAAACCCCTAAACCCTCTCACTTACATGTGAGTAACTTTGTAATAAAAAGACGTTCGACAAGTGGCGTTCGACAAGAAACGTTCAACTCGAGGCATTTTTATTTGAAAGAAGATTGATGCTTGCTGAAATATGAGATAATAGAGACTCCAAGAGTTCATCTCTAGGTTTTGGTTAGTTTATCAAATAATGATAAACTAATCCATAAAAAAGCTTCAAGATCAAGTCATAATTATTTATTCATAAGCAATTAAAATATGTTTGTTTCCGATAGAAAACATGTTTGTGCCAGACAATTGATTGCAGGAGGGTGAGTTTTGCGCAATCACTCATGTCAGGTCAACTATTTCCGAACGGTTTCCAACAAGTTTGTTTGTGGAACCGGAAACACACAACAGTTCTATATTCATGAGAGACGTGCTTTTCAAAGCCAAATGCTCATTGGAGAGTTTGAAAAATTACACTTAAGAACTCACATTGGTCGAGAGGAAGAGAGATGCGACTCATCACACCCTTTTGAGGGGAATTGTTGCCTACTCCGAGACTCTCTTGTAGATTTAAGATATGTTCACGAATCCTTTATTAATTCTTAAGTATGATGTGGGTCACCCTTGAATTAACAATCAATTATTAGAATGTATGGAATTTAGAATCATCTATATGTATTTGAGGTTCTTCATCAATGAAGATATCCATATGTATCTGTCACGACCCGTCCTCGGGGCCCGTGCCGTAACTACCCCAAGCCCGCCTTCCATAGGCCAAGGGCTGGCGACTAGAACCAAAGACGTAAATCCCGATAACTGGGAAGACATTGCCTTTATAAAAGTAAACAAAACACCACAGAGTACAAGCGGAAGTAAAACACTAAGTACAAAGAGAAGTGCTGAAAAGTAAATGGGCCAGAATACAAACCCAACTGAAATTACAACTACAACTAAACAAAAGTACAACAGAAAAAGACAACAGCTGGAAGAACGGAAGCGGCTCCTGAGACGTCCTCCTCGGATCCTACCTGAAGGGTAGGTACAGATGGCGCAACTCCTGGATCGTCCACCACGGATCCTACCTGAAGGGTAGGTACAGATAGCGCAGCTCCTCAATGCTCTCGCTCGTCAACCCCCTCCGAGTGTCATCTCGCCGCGAAGTCCACCTCCGGATACTGACTCGTCGGGTGGTCCACCTCTGGGTACCGTCCAGTCCTCGAACATTCGGCCTCCGTCAGCACTGCCCGTCATCTGCAACCAACACAACGAGGTGCGGGCATAGCTCGTGCAGGGGTGAGTATAACGATACTTAGTAGGGACCCAGAGACCCTCAAGGTCTCACTAAAACCAACAAGATTAACCACAAAGAAGATATCAACAGATAACCTCTACTTAGGTATAAGCTCATACTTATACCCAAGTTATCAAGTAACCCATCTCATTCATGAGGAAACACAAGATTATGAAAATCAACGGATAACCACTACCCAGTTATATGCCCATACATATACCTAAGTTATCAAGTAACTCATCTCAATCATGAGGTAAACACAAAGGTCACAGACTCAGCTCAAACCAGGATTTTCATTATCGAAACCGTAACTGCTGAAGAGCCCCGTCTCTGGAGTTTACAGTGGTCCTGTCACGACTTTGAGGTACTGCTCACTAACCTAAGACTGCTGAGGTACTCCTCCTGTCGAGTACTGTGGGCCTGATGCTACAACCAAGCGCTTCCCACCATGGGTCTGCCGCTACAACCAAGCGCTCCCCCTCATAGCCTCCAGAGGTACTCCTTCTGTTGAGTACGGCAGGTCTGCCGCTACAACCAAGTGCTCCTCCGCCGTGGGTCTGCCGCTACAACCAAGCGCTCCCCCTCATAGCCTCCAGAGGTACTCCTTCTGTTGAGTACCGTGGGTCTGCCGCTACAACCAAGCGCTCCTCCGCTGTGGGTCTTCCTCTACAACCAAGCGCTCCCAACTGGGCTATCCGAAACACACCGAGTCGATCGGTCAAGCAGTCGTCAGGTCTCAGCCGGCTACATGGTCTCCGTACCCACACGCTCGTCTCCGTGAGGGTCCGCTCCACGAGCTATTGGTTGATACTACAAGTATCACAAAGTTCCACGAATAAGTATCACAAAGGACCGCCTCGTCACAGAGGTCTCAACGCAACAGACGGCGCGTCAATCAGACGCCCGGTTTGTGTGTTACTAGCCTTTTTGTCCCCAGGGCCCGGTTGGTTTCGTGTGCAAACCAATCCGGCCATATCTCAACTGTACCACGAACTCTCATAGGGTAAACTCATAGGGACCGTTTCTCCACGTGATCACCAACACCGCTGATGGTTCGTCAAACGGACGTCCAGTCTGAAAGTTATCGGCTTTTCTGTTCTAGGGGCCCGATTGGTTTCGAGTGTGAACCAACACGGCCGCACTCCGACGACATCCAAACCTCGAGCGGAGTAAGCCAAAAGTTCCGTCTCATCAAGAGGAATCCAACAAAGTTGACGGCACATCAATCAGACATCCGGAGCTCAAGATATAAGCGTTTCCGCTCTGAGGGCCCGGTTGGTTTCGTATCCGAACCAACCCGGATGAACCCAAAGTTCTCCGAAACCTTGAGTGTAATATACCGAAACGACAGTCTCGATCCAAAGATCACTACGCAGCTGACGGTGCATCGATCGGAGGTCCTTAACCCAAGATATGGGCAAAAGACCGAAAGTGATCTGAAAACGGGGGGTCTGGGCCCGGACCGACCCGGCCGGCGCGGGCGCGGCCCGGTCGCCAGGCGGCTCGGCCGTAACGGTCAAGCGGTGCGCAAGGGGGGCGCCGCCCCCTTGACTGATCCGCTGCCCCGCGTGGGGGGCCGCCTCTCGCCAACGGACGCGGCCGGGCCGCCGCGTTCCGCCTGGATCCCGCGCGGCCGCGTGATCCACTCACTCGCCGCCGCACCGCCGGTGGTGTCCGCGGGCCACCAGAGTTGCTCCGGTGGTCCGTTTTCAAATCTGTCAGCACCGATACTCATCCCGGGTCCCGTTCTTCACTGCAGAAACATCAAATCGTCTCTGCGGCCCATTCCGTCAATGCCCGTCGTTCCACACATCAAAAGAACAAATTGCGGAGTCTTCCGTTCGCTTTCGCGGTCCCAATTACGACCACACTTTCGTTCGGCCTCGACGGCGCGGCGCGACGGCGCCGCGCATCCTTGCCGCATTTCTCCAGGTTCCCGCACCGTGCCGTCGCACCGTGCCGCCATCTTTCGAACCGCAACAACATAACAACAAAGGGGGAGGAGGGTCGGCCGTGTTCGTGCGGTCCGACCTCCTCCCGTTAACATCATAACAAACGGCCCAAAAATATAAGACGAGGGATGACAAAGGATGTTTCACGATCAAGAAGCAATAAACCCCTACTTGGATATTTGACGTCGCACGTCGGGTGTTGCGGAGAACGACATCGCGGGGTCGGACGTAGATTCCGTGGACGTCAGGGTGCGTCTGAGGAGGAAACGACGTCTCCTCACTTGTAGCTATGATGAAGAAGGAAGGTACGTTGTCGTTGGCGATGATCACCACGGTCGGTGACTTCTCCCTTGTCGTGGAGGAAGATAAAGATGGAAGAATCCGGGTCGCCGAGTCTTCTAAGTCGAAGGGTCGATGTTCTTCGTCGGAGAAGAACCGTTCTTCACGTTCTTCAACGTGGAAGATGAACTTATATCTTCTCCCCTTCCCCACACAACCATCCAACCCCTAATAAAATAAGACTCTTCTTATTTTATTACCCATCTCATGCATTTTCAAAACATTTCAAATGTTGAATTAACTTAACTTAATTAATCTTGAGCTTTTCAAAATTAAATGAAGTAGAGTTGGCATCATTAATGAGAGGATGTGTCACAAGGGGGGTTGGAGTGAGTTATGGAAGATGAGAGATCACCCACTTAATGGGGGAGTTAGAGGAGGTTTAAGGAATGTGAAGGGGTGGTGTTCGTGTGGGCCCCACCACCCTCATAACCTCCAAATGGAAGTTGGGTGGTTTTCCCCAACTTCCACCCAAAGCTTTAAACCACCTAGAGTAAAATAAAATTGATGCTTAATTTTATTTTACCTTCCACAAAAATTTAACAACTTCTCTCGTGTAAACGCAACTCCGGAAAAGGTGTTCCTAAGAAAATATCGGCGCTGCGATTCCATCGGTGCCCTCAGAATTTGATTCCGAGCACCGGTTCAAGAGTTAGAAATTCCCGCTCGTTCGTTCACTAAAAGTACCCGAGCTAAACTTCAGATAGAAATTTTGGGCACACCGGGCCTCAGAATCAAGTGCCGTCAGAAACTGCGTTCTTGTAAAATCCCAAAGAAAATTAAGAAAAAAAAATTCCTTGAATTTTACGGGTATTTACATTACTCCCACCTCAGGGCTTTACGTCCCCATAAAGATACATTGAAAACTAGGGAAACAAAAGTGGGTACTGAGCACGCATCTGAGCCTCCCGCTCCCAAGTGCTCTCCTGGAGATTCCCGTGCTGCCATCTGATGCACACTAGAGGAATCGACCGTCCACATAGGACCCACTCCTGTCGATCCTCGATCTTTACTGGGACCTCCGTAAAAGTCGCCCCATCATCAACGTACAGCTCCCCATGGTCAAAGATATGTGAAGGATCATGCACGTATCTCCTCAGCCGAGGTACGTGGAAGATTTCATGCACCCGGTGCAACTGAGGTGGAAAGGTGAAGCGGTAAACCACATCGCCTACCCTACTGGGGACCTAGAAAGGTCCATTGAACCTCGGAGATATCTCGCTGCCTCGGCTACATCTCCGTAAACCTCGTCGAGGTGAGACCCGTATAAGAACGTGGTCGCCATCCTCGAACTCTAGAGGTCAACCTTTCCTGATTAGAACTGAAACTGAAACTCCTGCTGCCATGAGAGTATGGTTTGCCGACCCAAGAATGATCGGCTACACCCTCCCATGCATGAGTTTAACCTGTGCTGCCTGGGGTTTCCTTTTTGCTGACCAAGGAAAACCCATCCCGACGTTTGCCTAATATCGTCAATTTGAGTATGAACAATGATTGCCCAATCCATACTCAAACTAACATCGTAAGGCCTCGACGCTATCACCAAGAGGTCCCAACCGAGACTCTCGCCTCAAGGGTCAGATCACACCATCGGCGTAAGTGTGACTATTGAGTCTCCTCCCAAAGGTATCTCCATACGTGAGGGTCAAGTCAACGGCTTAACCAGAAACTCTAGGTCTGGGACTAGATTCATGGAAGGAAGGGATGATTCATATCGATGTCTGTGGCTACAGCAGCTAGTAGAAGACAACGTCCGCACTTCGAATCATCCTTAGAGCCCTTTCGGTCGCACTCCTTGACCGCATGCAGCTAATCTCTTCCCCTGCCCTCCGGCTCCCTGATCCTGGAGGGGACAACAAAGGCGGGGGGTTGTAACATGTTGAAATGTACACCACCCCATGCTGCTCTCCTAGCTTTGCCTCCACGTCTGCTGCTCTGCAGATTTATCTGTCCTTAACATTTCCTCTTCTTGAAACATTCGCATGCCCAAGTCTCCGAGACTGGCACCAGCTCGCTGCGTTCCAACTTCTAACATTCTCTAGCTATGTTCATTCAGCCAAAGAACATTCAACCTCAAGGTTCTCTCTAGCACCCTAACGTGAGTAGGAATGCATATTGGAAAAAGTGATGGCTTGAATATCCTTAAACACACCACGCTCAAAGGTCCGAGCTCTATAGCACTGATCTAATCGTATTCATCGAGTACCCGGAATTTTCGGTACGCCTCGATGAATTCTCAGCTACCGACACGTCGTCCTGCCGAAGCTGTATAAGCTCTAGAAAACTCTCAGCCACTTCCTCAAGCCAGTCCTCAGCCGCCTGTGAGTCAGGTTCGCCTCAGAACTTGAGGGTATCTAATGTTGGAACACGTATAAGGCAGTAAGCCTACATGTGTCATCTACCGGTACCGCCAGTTGTAACTGTTGACCAACAGGTAGTGATGTATAACTGACACACTACCCGAAGGCACTATCTCAGGCATCGGTCCACGTACCGAAGCCTCATCACTATGCAGACCATCCTCATGGTCATTACTGGAAAACACTAGTGGCCAAGTCCACCATCCACTCCACTGGTGTCTCAGCTAAGCGGAAAACTCTAGCAATCGCCTCCAGCCAGTCCTCTGCTGTCTGGGAATCTGCCTCACCTCGTAACCTCAGAGGCCTCTACTGCTGGAACTCGTGCAACGCGCTCTGCCAGCGTGCATAGTTCGCTAGTATAGTTGCTGGAATCTGCTTCCCAACAGGTGGTGGTGCTGCTGGTACACCACCCGAGGGTGCCAACATAGTAAAAAGGGCCCCGCACCGGTGCCTCATCACTCGATGGGCCGCCATCAAGTACAATCTCAGAACTCCAACTGACTGTCTGCATAGAGACATCCTGAACAGATACGACACGGTCAAAAGATTTATACTTGGTGAGATGACCTAGTTTGAGCTGACTTTAAAACTCTTGGAAACACACACGCAATCAGTGTTTTCATGCACAAAGTCGGAAATCAGCAGTCAGGGTCCTGGTGTACGGATACATCGGCCGCCGCACCAACACTGGACTCTCTGAACTGAAAACCACACTTGGTACCCTTAACACCATTGCTTCACAGAAAGGGAATATCAGAGTTATAAGTTCTGCGGTAGAACCGACTCCTCTGATACCAATTTGTCACGACCCGTCCTCGGGGCCCGTGCTGTGACTACCCCAAGCCCGCCTTCCATAGGCCAGGGGCTGGCGACTAGCACCAAAGGCGCAAATCCTGATAACTGGGAAGACATTGCCTTTATAAAAGTAAACAAAACACCACAGAGTACAAGTGGAAGTAAAACACTAAGTACAAAGAGAAGTACTGAAAAGTAAATGAGCCAGAATACAAACCCAATTGAAAGTACAACTAAAACTGAACAAAATCACAACAGAAAAAGACAACAGCTGGAAGAATGGAAGAGGCTCCTGGGACGTCCTCCTCGGATCCTACCTGAAGGGTAGGTACAGATGGCGCAGCTCCTGGATCGTCCACCATGGATCCTACCTGAAGGGTACGTACAGATAGCGCAACTCCTCAATGCTCTCGCTCTTCAACCCCCTCCGAGTGTCGTCTCGCCGCGAAGTCCACCTCCGGATACTGACTCGTCGGGTGGTCCACCTCCGGGTACCGTCCAGTCCTCGAACATTCGGCCTCTGTCAGCACTGCCCATCATCTGCAACCAACACAACGAGGTGCGGGCATAACCCGTGCAGGGGTGAGTATAACGATACTCAGTAGGGACCCCGAGACCCTCAAGGTCTCACTAAAACCAATAAGGTTAACCACAAAGAAGATCTCAATAGATAACCTCTACTTAGGTATAAGCTCATACTTATACCTAAGTTATCAAGTAACCCATCTCATTCATGAGGAAACACAAGATTATGAAAATCAACGGATAACCACTACCTAGGTATATGCCCATACATATACCTAAGTTATCAAGTAACTCATCTCAATCATGAGGTAAACACAAAGGTCACAGACTCAGCTCAAACCAGGATTTTCATTATCGAAACCGTAACTGCTGAAGAGCCCCATCTCTGGAGTTTACAGTGGTTCTGTCATGACTCCGAGATACTGCTCACTAACCTAAGACTGCTGAGGTACTCCTCCTGTCGAGTACTATGGTCTTGCTGCTACAACCAAGCGCTTCCCACCATGGGTCTGCCGCTACAACCAAGCGCTCCCCCTCATAGCCTCTAGAGGTACTCCTTCTGTTGAGTATCGCGGGTCTGCCGCTACAACCAAGCACTCCTCCGCCGTGGGTCTGCCTCTACAACCAAGCGCTCCCCCTCATAGCCTCCAGAGGTACTCCTTCTGTTGAGTACCGCGGGTCTGCCGCTACAACCAAGCGCTCCTCCACTGAGGGTCTGCCGCTACAACCAAGCGCTCCCCACTGGGCTATCCGAAACACACCGAGTCGATCGGTCAAGCAGTCTTCAGGTCTCAGCCGGCTACACGGTCTCGGTACCCGCACACTCGTCTCTGTGAGGGTCCGATCCACGAGCTACTGGTCGATACTACAAGTATCACAAAGTTTCATGAAAAAGTATCACAAAGGACCGCCTCATCACATAGGTCTCAACGCAACAGACGGCGCGTCAATCGGACGCCCGGTCTGTGTGTTACTAGCCTTTTCGTCCCCGGGGCCCGGTTGGTTTCGTGTGCGAACCAATCCGGCCATATCTCAACTGTACCCCGAACTCTCATAGGGTAAACTCATAGAGACCGTTTCTCCACGTTATCACCAACGCCGCTGACGGTTCGTCAAACGAACGTCCGGTCTGAAAGTTATCGGCTTTTCCGTTCGAGGGGCCTGGTTGGTTTCGAGTGCGAACCAACACGACCGCACTCCGACGACATTCAAACCTCGAGCGGAGTAAGCCAAAAGTTCCATCTCATCAAGATGAATCTAACAAAGTCGACGACATGTCAATCGGACGTCCGGAGCTCAAGATATAAGCGTTTCCGCTCTGAGGGCCCGATTGGTTTCGTATCCGAACCAACCCGGCCGAAACCAAAGTTCTCCGAAAACTTAAGTGTAATATACTGAAACGACATTCTCGATCCATGGATCGCTACGCAGCTGACGGTGCGTCGATCGGAGGTCCATAGCCCAAGATATGGACAAAAGAACGAAAGTGATCCGAAAACGGGGGGTCTGGGCCCGTACCGACCCGGCCCAACCTCCCCTGGGTCGGCCTGAACCGGGTCCGGGTCCGACCCGGCCAGCGCAGCCCGGCCCGGCCGGCGCGAGCGCGGCCCGGTCGCCAGGTGGCTCGGCCGTAACGGCCGAGCGGTGCGCAAGGGGGCGCCGCCCCCTTGACTGATCCACGACCCCGCGTGGGGGGCCGCCTCTCTCCAATAGACGCGGCTGGGCCGCCGCGTTCCGCCTGGATCCCGCGCGGCCGCGGGATCCACTCGCTCGCCGCCTCTGGCCGCCGGTGCCGCCGGTGGTGTCCGCGGGCCACCAGAGTTGCTCTGGTGGTCCATTTTCAAATCTGTCAGCGCCGATACTCATCCCGGGTCCCGTTCTTCACTGCGGAAACATCAAATCGTCTCTGCGGCCCATTCCGTAAATGCCCGTCGTTCCGCACCTCAAAAGAACAAATTGCGGAGTCTTCCGTTCGCTTTCGCGGTCCCAATTACGACCACACTTTCGTTCGGCCTCGACGGCGCGGTGCGACGGCGCGACGCGACGGCGCCGCGCATCCTTGCCACATTCCTCCAGGTTCCCGCACGGTGCCGTCGCACCATGCCGCCATCTTTCGAACCGCAACAACATAACAACAAAGGGGGAGGAGGGTCCGCCGTGTTCGTGTGGTCCGACCTCCTCCCATTAAGATGATAACAAGAAGCCCAAAAATATAAGACGAGGAACGACAAAGGATGTTTCACGATTAAGAAGCAATAAACCCCTACTTGGATATTTTACGTCGCACGTCGGGTGTCGCGGAGAACGGCGTCGCGGGGTCGGACGTAGATTCCGTGGACGTCGGGGTGCGTCCGAGGAGGAAACGACGTCTCCTCACTTGTAGCTATGATGAAGAAGGAAGGTACATTGTCGTTGGCGATGATCACCACGGTCGGCGACTTATCCCTTGTCGTGGAGGAAGATAAAGACGGAAGAATCTGGGTCGTCGAGTCTTCTAAGTCGAAGGGTCGATGTTCTTCGTCGGAGAAGAACCGTTCTTCACGTTCTTCAACATGGAAGATGAACTTCTATCTCCTCCCCTTCCCCACACAACCATCCAACCCCTAATAAAATAAGACTCATCTTATTTTATTACCCATCTCATGCATTTTCAAAACATTTCAAATGTTGAATTAACTTAACTTAATTAATCTTGAGCTTTTCAAAATTAAATGAAGTAGAGTTGGCATCATTAATGAGAGGATGTGTCACAAGGGGGGTTGGAGTGAGTTATGGAAGATGAGAGATCACCCACTTAATGGGGGAGTTAGAGGAGGTTTAAGGAATGTGAAGGGGTGGTGTTCATGTGGGCCCCACCACCCTCATAACCTCCAAATGGAAGTTGGGTGGTTTTCCCCAACTTCCACCCAAAGCTTTAAACCACCTAGAGTAAAATAAAATTGATGCTTAATTTTATTTTACTTTCCACAAAAAATTTAACAACGTCTCTCGTGTAAACGCAACTCCAGAAAAGGTGTTCCTAAGCAAATATCGGCGCTGCGATTCCATCGGTGCCCTCGAAATTCGATTCTGAGCACCGGTTCAAGAGTTAGAAATTCCCGCTCGTTCGTTCATTGAACGTACCCGAGATAAACTTCGGATAGAAATTTCGGGCACACCGGGCCTCAGAATCAAGTGCCGTCAGAAACTGCGTTCTTGTAAAATCTCAAAGAAAATTAAGAAAAAAAATTTCTTGAATTTTACGGGTCTTTACAGTATCTGAGGTTCTTCATCAATGGTATCCTCTTATGTACTGACAAGAGATTCTTTGATCGTTGTTTTGACGATGCTGGTTTTCAGCCACACAGTGGGGCACTTTGGAGCGCATCATTATCTAGGGAGAAAAAAGTTGTTTTGATGTTGGGATCAAACCCATGAATGGTATTCCTGCGTATCTTTGTGAAAAGAATCAGAAGCCACGTAGTTCGGTGCCACTTAACATGACACATCATACCTTTTAAGGTTATGTGATCAGGACTAAACCACACAGTTTAACGTCATGCGACAAGGATGCCCAAACGTAAGGTGCCTAGTCAATTTTTTTGTGTGAGACTTATATTGAAATGGATCGGGGAACCTAAAAGGGATATGGATTCCCGGTTTCAATAAGACTCTATCGGGAATGTGCTATGGGGAGTATTAGGGTTAGTTTGGGGTGTTGGGTTTGGACCCTAGGGAGGCTTCTTACGTATTCCATTTAGTCTAGAATTAAATCCTACATAGTTCAGTTGTGAAGACCCATGTCTATGGAGTCCCTCCGGTGATATCTCACAGGGGAGTATGAACCTTTAATAGGATTAAGTTGGGGCTTATTCTCAAGGAGGATCCCTTGTTTGGTTTGGTTGGGGTTATTTTTGAAAAGAATGCCTTGTGAAAGGGGCTATGAGGGATGTCTCAACTCATGATGATTTGGAGGCTTGTTTGGGGATAACACCTAAATAGGAGGCCCATGGATGAGTATGGTGATATGATTGAGACTTATACAAAGTAGGAGGCCCATGGATGAGATTTTAGGGCTTATTCCTAAGAAGGATGCCCTAATTGTAGAAGGTTAGGGCTTATACCAAGTAAGAGGCCCGTGGATGGGATTTCAGGGCTTATTCCTTAGAAGGATGCTCTGGTGAATGGAGGTTTGGTTGGGGTTTATTTCTAAGGAGGATTCCCTGGTTTGTTATGATTGGGGCTTATACTTGGATTGATGCCCGAAATGTTTGGGGATCATGTGGATATCATGACCACCATCAACCTCTAAGTCCACGTGATTCATGCTCGGTGTGAGAAACAAGAGGAAACATAAGATCCGAAAAACCACAAAATCCTCTTTGCCCTGATGTTGGATACACAACCTTGAGGACCCATGCCTATGGAGGCACACTGAAGGAAGGCGAGAGGAAGATCCGAAATAAGATTCTCTACCAAAACATGTATATGATCATGTATAAACCATGATCACGACTAACCTATAATCCCACACGATTCACCATGATTCATGTTTGAATGTGAGAAACAAGAGGAAGTCAAAGATCTAACAAACCACACGATCCCCCTTCCGATGGTGGAAGAGGCCGGGGTGACGACGCTTCCTTCCCATTGTCATATCCTGGACCCAAAGGGAGAGAGAAAGGGCCTTGAAGTGCCCATCTTTCCTCTTATTTTGGTAACCGAGATAGACAAAGGAAGGAATAAAGCAGGAGTGGTCCTGCAAGAAAGGATAGAGTCTTACTCTAGTGGGGATTCTCTAAAATTGGTTCTGTAGTAGGAGAGGAGGATCTCATTCCCCGTCGAAGGGAAAGACAAGCATGATCCTCACCCTCCTCGCATGGAACTGGAGGCTCCAAGTCTTAGAGATGACTAGGGAAGAACATGGTCTTAACCCTAGTACCAAAGGCCGAGAACTCCCTGACACCGTCCCCAGGGTCGAGGTCCTCATGACTATGGGAATGCATACCCACATGCACCCTGAGGACCCTAACCATCAAGTATGAAAAATACGGGAAGCCTATCACGACTCGTCCCAGTGGGGCCCATGCTGCGACTCCCCAAGCCCACCTTCAATAGGCTAGGGGCAGATGACTAGCACCGAGTAGACATATCACTAACATGGGAGGCATTGACTAAGTACCTGTACACATGCACACATCTCCAAGCCCACAAAATGATGAAATATAAAAACAAATGAACAACCAATGCATGCATACATCCATATCCCAAAATCAGAGTATGGCATGAAGTAAAGAAAGTAAACAGGACTAAATATAATCCCACCACAAAGAAGTCTGTTACACAAGTCCATCCCGAAAGTAAAGGTACTAGGACTACTGTTTGAAAGCTGCGGGAACACACCTCAGTCTGTCCGGTCTCACTAAGCACCATCTGGTCTTGGTTCGCCTAGGACACTATCAAAAATTTGATCGTATGCACAAGACACTATGTCACACCCAGACTTCTTAAATTATTTATATTTTATTAATTCTTGGCCCTGAGTTCTCGCGCCAAGGTCCGGGATAGGACCCGGATTAAAATCTTCATCGTTTAATTTTTTTTACTTGGTTTCAGACCCGTGAACGGGCACCGCGTGGTTAGAAATGACCATGCGGTCGCCCCATGTGCTTGTGCGGGTGCCCAAGCGGACTGCGTAGAGGTGCGCAATTTGCGTGCGTGTTTTTTTAAATCCATGCGACGAGCATGCGGGTATCTAGTTTTCGTATTTTTATAATTAAATAACTTATGTTTTAAAAATAATGTTTGTTAATAATAATAATATTATGTTGCTATTATCATTATCATTGTTATTATTATTAGTATTATTTGTATTATTATTATTAACATTATTCTGTTATTATTATTAATATTAATGTTATTAATATTACTAATAATATTATTATTAATATAATAGAATGATTTTTTTTAAGAAACCCAAACCCTACCCCCCTTTCTGCCGACCCATCCTGTCGCCCCCTTTCCCCCGCTTCCCTTCTATGCAGCGGTGCAGCGCCCGAACCCTGGCCCCCTTCACGTTTTTCCTGGCCTCCAGTGCTTGTTCCAGCCGCCCTCGCTTCCTTGCTCCATCTTTCCACCCTCCGCGTTCGCCGCCAGCTCCTCCAGCCTCGCCTCCTCCCGTGGATCCAAGCCGATCCCTCTCCCATGTGGCGCGCTCGGACCCCCCCCCCTCAGTGCAATTTCCTCCCTCCGGCGGCCTGTGCGCAGAGAACCCCTCTGCTCCTCCCTTGCTCTGGTGGGCCGACCTCGCCGCTCCGAACCCTAGCTGCCTCCTCTCTCCCCGCGCCCCATCCCTGTTCCAACGGCTCAAACCCCCATGCGCACACCTCCCCGGCCGGACTCCTCTTCGGCGCACAACACCTCCAGCAGCCGTCCCTCCTCATAGTGCAGCTGACCTCCCCTCTTTTGCCACCGGTAGGGCTGTGCGATTGGCCTCTTGGGACCCTTGGGTCTGTGTTCCGGCAACTGCCGCCGAAGGCAGAGCAGTTCGGCTTGTCTCGGCTGGTTGCCGCTATCCGAGGTGAGGTTTTAATCCTCTTGCTTGGTTTCACACGGTCTGAATTAGGTTCCTAAATTGTTTTGAGGTGCATTTTAATTATCTCGTGATGTGTTGGTGTTTTTGCGATAATTGAATTTGCTAAAAATGACTTTTGAAGTTGTTTTTGTTTATGTCTACGTTTGTTTTTTCCAATTGTGTTTGTTTTTATTTTGTGGTGCGTTAGATGTTTTGAAGTTGTTTAGGTTACTCTTTGGAAAGTCATTTTATAAATTTTAAAGTGTTTTAGGAAATAATGTAAATGGTGTGTTCTTCATTTTGGTTTTGTTTTGGTTATTTTATAGAAGTGTTAATCAATTGTTTATTGGGTGTGAAATATTTTTTTAAGGTGGTGAACATGTTTAAGTGTTGCGAATATAATTTTTTTAATTGAAAGTGGCGATGTTTTGTGTGTGCAAACGGGTGCGTTATTTTATAAAAGGGTTTATAGGTTGGTTGTTAGGTGTGAGTCAGGTTTTGGTGTGATGATGTTGTGTGTTTTATTTTAAAGTGTTTTCTTATGTGAAACTGAGTATGTTTTGAGGTGAACCTTGGTTTCACATTTTGCGGGTGTTTTATAAATTATTCAAATGGTTTATTTCTTTAATCATGTGGTGCGTATGATGTTTGTAAAGTGGTTTGGTAAATAATTTCAATGGTGCGGGTAGTGATTTAAAATTGTGTCGAGGTGGTTCTTTCGTGTTGTTGGCTTGTTTGGATTGTTTTTGGTCTGTGTTTGTGTAATTTTAGTTACTGTGTGATTGTTGCAGCGTGTTTGCAAGGTTACCACGCGATATTGCGGTCACCAGCATGCGCTTTCTTGTGCGTCTGTGCAAGGCGTGACGCGCCATTGCGTTTGGACTGCGAGCTGAGGTAAGTCCCCCACTGAACTTACCTTTAGATTTAGAATTTATTAATTTCTTGTTATTTTATAAATTTTTAATGAATTAGAAATAATATTAGATAATAAATTTTTAAATGATTGTTTGGTGTGAAAAGAGACGTTTATTTTATACCGAATACTTGAAACATTTTCTTGATGAGCGGACACCCAGTATTGAAAGAATGCCCGTTTGGCATTTAAACATAATTCACGGAATTTCAAATGTACTTCTAGCTTTAAAGATAAGTGATTTATTCTGAACAAGTGTTTTGGGTTTTCTCGAGAAATGGGGTTTTGTTTTAAAATTTGTGAAGGCCCGTTTGGCACTTTAATAAAATAAGTTATTTTGGAAAACCTATTCAGAGGTGATCTTTTTTGTGCATTGATTGCATGATCTGTATGTGATGTTTTTGCATTGTGACTGATTGATTTACATTATGGACGCACCCCTTTTTATTGTATGTGTTGACATGGGAACCTGGCATATTGAGTGAATCTTCTGAGAACGATTGCTGCACTAGTTTAGAACACGCACTGGCTAGTGGCCCCATAGCAGGGGAATACTGAGTTATTATTGCTATGGGGATTGGGCCTCTCAGTTAGGCCATGCAGGGCTATACCGGGTAGTAGTATGGGCGTTATGACATCATCGAGTTAGGGCATGCCTTCAGGATGAGTCAGATGTATAGTATGTTCTGGATTGTTCACGATCTCCTAGGTTCGACCCATGTTTCTTTTAGTGTTTATTTGTATGTGGCAGACGATTGAGAGGTCTAGTTCGGTTGCTGACCCTGTGTGCCTCCTTTTCCATTGCCCTTAGTGTGTGTTGTGTGTGATTTTCCTTTTGACCAACAACTAAAATTTGGATTTCTGAATTGTTCGCAAAAGTGTTTTAAGTGCAATGCATCTGTTCCTTTCAAACCTTAAACTTGTTTTTGAATTAAAAAAAGGGCAATGGATTGTTACTTGTTTTAGAAATGAAAGTGTGCGTGGAAACCAATATTTTATATAATTTAGTTCAAACCTGGAATTGATAAATTCTTTATTTATTGGTATGTGCATTGGGAATAGAATTAGTCGGGCCTACCTACTGAGTTTTAATACTCACGCCAATAGTGTTTTCTTGTTTTTAGTTTTGTTTCAGGTTCCAGCTTCAGTTGTTCACCTTGATCAATGTTGGTTGTGGTATTGGAGAGTGACCCACGGGGTCACCTGGAGTTTGGATCATGGTCAGGTTAGTAGTGTTGTTGGTTGCTCTTTCTTTATTTGCTTTTGTTTTATTTATTTCCGCTGCTTAATTTATTTTCTTTTGGGCCAAATCATTCCCACCTGTTTACTTTTGATGCCCAGCACTAGTTGCCAGCCTCTGGGGATCGGGAACGCCCTTCGGGCCATACCGCGGACCGGCTCGGGTGATCGGTTCAGGGTCGTCCCGGGTTGTTCGTGACAAAATGGTATCAGAGCAGGCCCTTGTTATTTGGGATGTTCGGTAGATGGAGATTAGGTGTGTCGGGACTCGAGAGGTAGGTACGGGAAGGACGTCATGAACCCTCGCCTGTTTCGCACCTCGAGTCGCCAGGGGTAGTCCGGGAATTGAGTCTTTGTTTCGTTTTGGTTTGTTTTGGATTGAGGGATGACAACGGAGGTAAACCGATGTTACATCGTGATCTCACATGGAGTAGTGACCCATGTGGAGTCCGGGTACACGGTTTGAATTCCTCCTAGTTGTTGATGCTTACTTGGGGCATGACCCACTACCATGTCGCCAGGTTAAGTGTGACCGCTAGTCCCTCCAGTGGTTTGATGCAAGTTGAGTGTCATTTTCGTTCTGGTTGGTGTAAGTGCGTTTTTGTAAATGGAAAAAAGGGGTTTTTGAAAATGGGACATATTTCTTTTAAATGACATTAAATTTATGAAATGGATTTAAAAAACTGAAAGCCTTTGGTTTGGAAAACCGTTGTTTGCATGGAAAGTGGTTGAGAATGGTTTGGGGTGAAACCTCAGGTACCCCTTATGAACGTTTTCACATGTGAGAGGATGTGTGGAAAATGCATGTTGGTGCGTATGAATGAAAGTGGATGAAGACATGTGCAACTATTCACGGGATTACCTGGGTGTATTTGAAATTAAAGGCTTGAACTTGTTTTCTAAATTGGCTTTTAAAGAGGGAAATTTTTTCAGAAATTGGTTTTTGTTTTAGAGTGTGGGTTTTGTTTTGTGAAAAGTGGATTTGGTATTTGGAAAGTGGTCTTGAAAGAAAGCGGTTTTGAAAAAAAAGGGTAGTTTTGGAATCTAAAATGTAACGAGAATTTTGGACAGGGAATTTTGGGTTGTGTTTGTGGTTTGGTTTTTTTAGTTGGTTGTTTTTGGATGAAGGCGCTTTACTAATGTTGCTTCGATTGATATTGGTTTCGGCTTGGTGTTATATATGTTGTTCAGAAATGCCGCCCAGAAAGGTCCCCAGAGTTTTGATGAGTCATGCCCAGTTTTTGGTCTTTCTCATAAGTTGTCTGTCCTTCATGGTGATTGGAGTCAGTTAGAGACAATGGAGTGGCTTGAAGAGGACAAACGGATCTTCAGGGTATTGGGAACTCTCGAAGCTGTTAAAGTGCATGCTGTTTTGGGTCTGTTCGAAGGTCCATCTCTGGACGAGTAGGAGTTGTTCTCCCCACCATTACTGCAAGTTGGGATGATGTGGTATTTCTTTAAAGTCATCTTCGTTCAATGGTTTATACTTGTGGAGGTGAAGACAAAGAAAATAGAAGAGATCATGCGTGTTCAACATGGACAGCAGACGGTGAAAGCGTATGTTGAAAATTTCAAGGATCTTGTGTCTCTTTTTTCCGGGGGTAGTGTCGCAGGACTAGATGAAGACTTCTCCCTTCATCAGGGGTCTTCGTCCAGAGATCAAGGAGCGAGTCCTCCCTTTTTGGGAGCATCACTTTTGAGAAGTTGGTGCATGAGGTGTTCATGGCTGAGTGTCCTTCGGAGCGCAAACGATTGACAATCCACCGTATCCAGTTTCTCTTGAAGGTCCCTCATCTGATGAGCAGAGTGTGTCAGGTAAATTTGTTTCTAAATAGTTCCTTTCAGTGGATCTTACTTCCAGTTCGTCAGACCGTCTAATGGTGTACTGCCAGTATGGACGTTTAGGGCATACGAGCCGCCATGTCACACCCCTCCGATGATGTGCCATCATTGCAGGTGTCTGGATCATCTAGAGAATCTTTGCAGGAAGCTTCGCCTGGGAAAGACACTGTGACCAGAAGATTCCATTGCCTAACTGTGAGGCAGGAGATGCTTCATCCATCAGAGCCCCAACCACAGGTCTTGGGGTGAAGTTTGCGCGCAGTCAGGAGTTGTCAGGGGTGTGAAGCCACAGTTTGGGTTTGGGTGTTTCGTGTTGCCAACAAAACATTTAAAGTCCTTTAGTTATCGTTCTTCCACTGTTAAAGTTTATTGCGTTGTTGTAGGTCCATTGTTTCGTCATGAAGTTGGGACGGAAGTGTTCATTGTAATCCAAACAGTCTGGTTTGTCTGAATTATGATTCTCTGAATCATATGTTTTTCTTTAAAAGTGTGTTTGAACCTTGTATGGGTTGATCTAAATCTGACTGTGTTCATTTGGAGGTGTAAGTTCCTATGGAAGGATCGACGTTTGTGGTAATGCTCGAGTTTACTTCTTGGGTTAAGTTATGTTCGGAGGTTTTTCTTTAGTGTTTGGGATTTCTTTGGTCTGAGTTGAGAGTTACATGTTTTGGCGGAAGTGTTGTTTCGCTCGTGCTATAGAGGTTAGTCTGGATTGGTTGGGAGTTCCCGCGTCGACCCCCTTCTCGAGGTGGTATGTTTGAGTGCTAAAATTTCCACACTAGTCGAGTTCTTGTGGTGGGGAGAACCCTCTCGCGTTCTCCCATTCTCTTATGTTGTGGTTTATTTTAGTTTTATTTGGGCATGGATTCTTGCTTGATCCATCGTTCGGCTGGGTGACTTTCTGGGGGGCAGAAAGTGTCTGTGGTGGGGAGAATCGTCACACCCATACTTCTTAAATTATTTATATTTTATTAATTCTTGGCCCTGAGTTCTCGCGCCAAGGTCCGGGCTAGGACCCGGATTAAAATCTTCATCGTTTAATTTTTTTTACTTGGTTTCAGACCCGTGCAAGGGCACCGCGTGGTTAGAAATGACCGTGCGGTCGCCCCATGTGCTTGTGCGGGTGCCCAAGCAGACTGCGTAGAGGTGCGAAATTTGCGTGTGTGTTTTTTTAAATCCATGTGACGAGCATGCAGGTATCTAGTTTTAGTATTTTGATAATTAAATAACCAATGTTTTAAAAATAATGTTTGTTAATAATAATAATAATAATATTATGTTTCTATTATCATTATCATTGTTATTATTATTAGTATTATTAGTATTATTATTATTATTAACATTATTATGTTATTATTATTAATATTAATCTTATTAATATTACTAATATTATTATTATTAATATAATAGAATGATTTTTTTTAAGAAACCCAAACCCTACCCCCCTTTCTGCCGACCCATCCCGTCGCCCCCTTTCCCCCGCTTCCCTTCTGCGCAGTGGTGCAACGCCCGAACCCCGAACCCCTTTGCGTTTTGCCTGGCCTCCGGTTCTTGTGCAAGCCGCCCTCGCTTCCTTGCTCCATCTTTCCACCCTCTGCGTTCGCTGCCAGCTCCGACAGCCTCGCCTCCACCCGTGGATCCAAGCCGATCCCTCTCCCATGTGGCGCGCTCGGACCCCCCCCCCCCCAGCGCAATTTCCTCCCTCAGGAGGCCTGTGTGCAGAGAACCCCTTTGTTCCTCCCTTGCTCCGGTGGGACGACCTCGCCGCTCCAAACCCTTGCTACCTCCTCTCTTCCTGTGCCCCATCCCTGTTCCAGCAGCTCAAACCCCCATGCGCACACCTCCCCAGCCGGACTCCTCTTCGGTGCACAACACCTCCGGTAGTCGTCCCTCCTCACAGTGTGGCTGGCCTCCCCTCTTCTGCCACCGGTAGGGCTGTGCGATTGGCCTCTTGGGACCCTTGGGTCTGTGTTCCGACAACCGCCGCCGAAGGCGGAACAGTTTGTCTTGTCTCGGCTGATCGCCGCTATCCGAGGTGAGGTTTTAATCCTCTTGCTTGGTTTCGCACGGTCTGAATTAGGTTCCTAAATTGTTTTAAGGTGCATTTTAATTATCTCGTGATGTGTTGGTGTTTTTGCGATAGTTGAATTTTCTAAAAATGACTTTTGAAGTTGTTTTTGTTTATGTCTACATTTGTTTTTTCCAATTGTGTTTGTTTTTATTTTGTGGTGCGTTAGATGTTTTGAAGTTGTTTAGGTTACTCTTTGGAAATTCATTTTATAAATTTTAAAGTGTTTTAGTAAATAATGTAAATGGTGTGTTCTTCATTTTGGTTTTGTTTTGGTTATTTTATAGAAGTTTTAATCAATTGTTTATTGGGTGCGAAATATTTTTTTAAGGTGGTGAACATGTTTAAGTGTTGTGAATATAATTTTTTTTAATTGAAAGCGGCGATGTTTTGTGTGTGCAAACGGGTGCGTTATTTTATAAAAGGGTTTATAGGTTGGTTGTTAGGTGTGAGTCAGGTTTTGGTGTGATGATGTTGTGTGTTTTATTTTAAAGTGTTTTCTTATGTGAAACTGAGTATGTTTTGAGGTGAACCTTGGTTTCACCTTTTGCGGGTGTTTTATAAACTATTCAAATGGTTTATTGCTTTAATCATGTGGTGCGTATGATGTTTGTAAAGTGGTTTGGTAAATAATGTCAATGGTGCGGGTAGTGATTTAAAATTGTGTCGAGGTGGTTCTTTCGTGTTATTGGCTTGTTTGGATTGTTTTCGGTCTGTGTTTGTGTAATTTTAGTTACTGTATGATTATTGCAACGTGTTTGCAAGGTTACCCCGCGATATTGCGGTCACCAGCTTTTTCTTGCTTGTGCGTCTGTGCGAGGTGTGACGCGCCATTGCGTTTGGACTGCGAGCTGAGGTAGGTCCCCCACTGCACTTACCTTTAGATTTAGAATTTATTAATTGTTTGTTGTTTTATAAATTTTTAATGAATTAGAAATAATATAAGATAATAAATTTTTAAATGATTATTTGGTGTGAAAAGAGCCGTTTATTTTATACCGAACACTTGACACATTTTCTTGATGAGCGGACACCCAGTATTGAAAGAATACCCGTTTGGACTTTAAACATAATTCACGGAATTTAAAATGTAATTCTAGATTTAAAGATAAGTGATTTCTTCTGAACAAGTGTTTTGGGTTTTCTCGAGAAATGGGGTTTTGTTTTAAAATTTGTGAAGGCCCGTTTGACACTTTAATAAAATAAGTTATTTTGGAAAACCTATTCAGGGGTGATCTTTTGTGTGCGTTGATTGCGTGAGCTATATGTGATGTTTGTGCATCGTGACTGATTGATTTACATTGTGGACGCACCCCTTTTTATTGTATGTGTTGACATGGGAACCTGGCATATTGAGTGAATCTTCTGAGAACGATTGCTGCACTAGTTTAGAACACGCACTGGCTAGTGGCCCCATAGCAAGGGAATACTGAGTTATTTATACTATGGGGATTGGGCCCCTCGGTTAGGCCATGCATGGCTATACCAGGTAGTAGTATGGGCGTTATGACGTCATCGAGTTAGGGCATGCCTTTAGGATGAGTTAGATGTATAGTATGTTCTGGATTGTTCACGATCTCCTAGGTTCAACCCATGTTTCTTTTAGTGTTTATTTGTATGTGGTGGATGATTGAGAGGTCTAGTTCTGTTGGTGACCCTGTGTGCCACCTTTTCCATTTCCCTTAGTGTGTGTTGTGTGTTGTGTGTGATTTTCCTTTTGACCAACAACTAAAATTTGGATTTCTGAATTGTTCGCAAAAGTGTTTTAAGTTCAATGCATATGTTCCTTTCAAACCTTAAACTTGTTTCTGAATTAAAAAAAAGGGCAATGGACTGTTACTTGTTTTAGAAATGAAAGTGTGTGTGGAAACCAATATTTTATATAATTTAGTTCAAACCTAGAATTGATAAATTCTTTATTTATTGGTATGTGCAATGAGAATAGAATTAATCGGGCCTACCTACTGAGTTTTAATAATCACGCCTATAGTGTTTTCTTGTTTTTAGTTCTGTTGCAGGTTCCAGCTTCAGTTGTTCGCCATGAGAAATATTGGTTGTGGTATTGGAGAGTGACCCACGGGGTCAACTGGAGTTTGGATCGTGGTCAGGTTAGTAGTGTTGTTGGTTGCTATTTCTTTATTTGCTTTTGTTCTATTTATTTCCGCTTCTTAATTTATTTTCTTTTGGGACAAATTGTTCCCACCTGTTTACTTTTGATGCCCGACACTAGTTTCCAGCCCATAGGGATCGGGAACGCCCTTCAGGCCATGCCGTGGATCGGCTCGGGTGACCGGTTCAGGGTCGTCCCGAGTTGGTTCGTGACACACGACACGTGTGAGCAAAGCCCATACATGGGTGAGTATAACAACACTTAGCAGGACACCCCAAAACCACAAAGAAATACAATAATGGAAATACAATCATCTCTACATAGGTATATGTCTACAACATGTATAATAAGAATATCCAGATATACTCAATCCAAGACACACAGTCTATAGGTAAGCCACAATCGTAGTATACTAGCCCTAAGAATCCCCGAAGCACTCATCCGGGAGAACACACTCCTGAGTCCAATAGCACTGATGGCGTCCATTCAAGAGGTACTTCTTGTCAGGTCTTATCATGAGAAAGAACACACTGATAGTCTGAAGAGATACGATACACAAATGAGGATCACTGCTAAGGCCATGGGGTGATACCAACAAACTCAATTTAGATTAACCTGCTAAGTAGAGGATCGACACCCGTGTAGTGTTGGTAAAAATGATACCAAGAACTCCACCTAGGACACAAAGATGAATATAGGATCTCATTTTAGGCCTCTTGGAGGGATTCCAACGACTTTATCCTTGAAGTCTTGCTGAATGGATTGTAGTCCTATGAGTATGAAACGATTCATACCTACCTTTAGGGAAAAGATAATGGGAACGAACCCTAATGAAACTTGTCCAAGATACAGAGGAAAAGAGATCTAATCCATGTATAAAAGAGTACATGACATGTATTAGGGCTACACACCATGTCCCTTGACCCCAGGTCCTGCCTTTATAAACGACTCGTTCCATTCAAACCATGTCTGTGTAGTACTACATGACGTGTAGGCTGCCCGTGTAGTCTACGAATGTATCAATACACAACTCCGTCCTATGTACATCTCTGCCTGTGTACCAGTACATGGATTAGCCCGTGTACCTGGTCCAGACCATGTCATGTGGGAGAGTACACACCGTGTAGGCAACCAGTGTACTCCACCCCGTATCCGTGTACTTCTTTAGGTACACAGTGAGTCATTCAAATAGGAACTACACTCCATGTGTATCAGGACTTTCCAAAAACCCTTCTTCTTCCTCCCGCTCACACCCACACCACCATCACCTCGTAATTTGTATCCAATCACACCAGTAGCCTAGGATTTTCTTGGACGAGCCTCACAGTCACTCAAACAACTGATTCTGGTGTCTAATCCGTTTGAGAAATGAATCTATTGATTGTTTTTCATTCCGCACCGAAGAATGCTAAAAAACACAAAATTAGGGATCCATCACCATCCGAATCACTTCTTCTTTGTTGTCACACCTCCGTTGTGTCGTGCCGATCCCGGATATGTGATATCGGATCGTTGTGCCAAGAAACGTGTGCGCAATGATCAATCAATCGAGATTTATCGAGCCATGGGCCAAACAAAGAATGCCCATGATGAATGATTAACGGTAAAAAAAATCACAAACCAATCAAGAGGAATGAACCTTGATTGATGTTCATTTCGATCTCAGTTCATTTCCATTATAACGACAATCAAAGAAATCAATAATCACACAGATAATTCTCCCATAAAAACCCCATAAATATAATCCCATCCCCCAAGATGATCAAATCGCGGATCAATTTTTTCATTGATTGGTCTGCATTCACCATATAAATCAAGAATGAGGAATAAAAGAATAAAAACACATGCCCTACCTCAATTTGGTTTGATCCTTGATGAATAATGATCCGTCGTTGTTGTCGTTGGCAATATCCATCGAATCCGAGGTGCATTGATTGTTGATCCATGATCCATTGTCTTTTGTCTGAGAGGATTTTCCAAAGCTCTCTCCAACAGTCCTTCGACGTCTCTAGGGTTATGTGGATAACCCTAAAATTCTCTATAATAATATATTTAAATATTGTTAGGCATTGTGTCAGTGCAAATGAAATAAAATAATTTTATTCATTTCAGTTCCTGTGATGATTTTTCTATAAATGAACCACGCTAACCAATGCTAAGTTGTTCCTAGGATAAACATCATGTTCTAAACTCAACGGTTCTCTCATATTTCTGATCCGAGCACCCATTTAGAAGTTATTATACTTTTCAGGAAAATTACACACGTATGCTATTAAATATATTAAATATATTTAAAATATTTATTCTTTGTACACTGGGTCTCGGAATCGCACATTGTATTAGCACCTAGTCCTGAAAATAATTCATATAATATTGAAAAATAATACACAGAAAATCCAAAACATTAAATTCTCCCCACCTTGGTGCTTTATGTCCTCAAAAATCCAAAACAAGGGATACTCAAAAATATGTGGGTACTGAGCATGAATTTGAGCCTCTCACTCCCATATGATCTACTGTAGATTCCCGTGCTGCCACTAGACACAAAATAAAGTAATTGAGCACCCACAAAGAATCGTCTTCTACCGATCCTCGATCTCCATTGGGTACTCAGCAAAGGTCGCTCTATCCTCGATGTCTATCTCACCCTAGTCGATAACATGTGATGTGTCATGCACATACCTCCTCAGCTGCAACACATGGAAGACATCGTGTGTCCAGTCTAACTGTAGAGGTGGAGATAAGCAATGTGCTACCTCACCAACTCTACAAAATATCTGGAAAGGTCTAATGAAACTCGGAGATAACTTGTCACCCCGACTAAATCTTCACAATCTCCATCAAGGTGAAACCTGTAGAAACACATGGTTACCTTCCTTGAACTCCAAAAGTATTCGTCTCCTATCAACATAAGACTTATAGAGACTTTTTACAGTTTTCATCCACTCCTGGATGATTTGCACCATCTCTGTTGTAGCTCACACTAACTCTGGGCCCATGAGTGCTGATTCTCCTAGGTCGGTCCAACAAAGCGGTGACCTACATGGTAGCCCATACAAAGAATCGAATGGTACCATACCGATGGTGGAATGATAGATATTTTTGTACGCAAACTCTACCAGTGGTGGGATATCCTCTCAACTACGACCAAATTCTAACATGAAAGATCACAACATGTCCTCCAGAACCTGAATGATTCTCTCAGTCTGACCATCAGTTTGGGGGTAAAACACTGTGGTCAAGCGTAACTGGGCCCCAAAAACCTCATGTAATCCCTTTAACAACTGGTATGTAAAGAGAGAATCATGATCAAAAACAATATTTGATGGAACTTCATGGATTCAGACTATCTCCTACACGTAGAGGCATCCCAACCTCTCTACTGAACTCTACTCTCATATATCTAGGAAGTGGTATGACTTGGTAAGTTGGTCTATGATCACCCAAATAACATCATGTCCCCTAGAAATGTGTGGAAATCCCATCATGAATTCCATAGATATCCCATCCCACTTTCATTCTGGAACCTCAAGGGGTTGAGACAAACCTTCTAGAACTTGGTGCCCAACCTTCACTTGTTGATAAGTAATTCATTGAGAGATGAACAATGAAAATACTTTCTTCATCCTTGGCCTCCAAAACTAATGTTAGAGGTCCTGGTACATCTTTTCCACACCTGGATGTACCACCAAAGTAGACATATGAAACTCTCTCAGAACCTCTTCTCATAATGTCATTGGCACCATCATGCATCCTTTAAAAAGAATGACATGCTCCCTACCTTTTGAAAATCCATTAGGAGCATACCCCATGGATATCTGAGCACATAGGGTCTCACAGTTATTATCCCCGAATTGTGCCTCCCTGACTTGCTGTAGGAGTAGGGGGAAAACAACCATTGATTGGAGGTAAGCTGCTCCATCTGCATCTACAAAGGATAACTGCAACGATGCCAAATGCTATGATGCCTCGCTCAACAATTGTGAACAAGATTTCCTACTGATAGAATCTGCTACCAAGTTCCCCTTTCCAGAAGTATAGACAATTTCAAAGTCATAATCCTAGAGGAACTCTATCCATAACCTCTATCTTAAGTTGATATCCTTTTGAGAGAATATATACTTGAGACTCTTGTGATAGGAGTAGACGATAAACCGATCACCCATTAGTTAGTGTTTCCACATCTTCAAAGTGAAGACTATCACTGCTAAATCAAGATCATGGGTTGCATAGTTCTACTTATGTGGTCTCAAATGGTGTGGACCACAGACAATCACTGCTTTCCTCTACATCAGAACACAAACTAGACTAATTCATAATGCATTGTAGGGCACTATGTACTCGACACCCTCCTCCAGTAATCTCAAGATCAGAGCGATCATCAAACCTTGCCTCAACTACTAAAAATACTGCTCACACTTCTCTGTTCACATGAAAGGATAACCCTTTTCAGTCAAAGATGTTATGGGCACTTCCAACCCAAGTAAGATCCGCACCACTGTCACATTCTTAGGTGGATCCCAATCTAACACCGCCTTGACCTTAGCCAGGTCTACTATCACTCCATCATCCAAGATAACATGTCTCATAAAGTGGACCACTTGAATCCATAACTGACACTTAGAGAGATTTCTATAAAGCTGGTGCTCCCGGAGTATGTCCAGAACTATCCTTAGGTATCTCGTGTGCTCCACCTCAAATTCCAAGTACATAAGGATATCATCAATGAAGACTACCATGGACCGGTCTAATAAATCCTGAAAGATCTAGTTCATGAGATCCAAGAACACTATTGGGGAATTCATCATGAAAAATGGAATCACCAAGTACTCATAGTAATGGTAGTGACATATGAATGTTGTCTTTGGTATATCCTCATCCTGTAACCACAACTGGTGATAACATGATCTGAGATCAACCTTCGAGCAGCATTACTCCCCTATAAAATGATCAAAGAGGTCATATATCTTCGGTAGTGGATACTTGTTCTTCACAGTCACCTAATTCAAGCGCTTATAGTCTACACACAACCTCAAGTGCCCGTCTTCCTTCTTGAAAAACAAAATTGGGGTTGCCCAGGGTGAAACACTGGGTCTAACAAAGCCTTTCTTCTACAAGTCCTCCAAATACACCCTCAGCTTGAAAAGATCTATGGGATCCATCTGATATGATGGTGAAAATATCAATTCCATCCTGGATTTAGATCAATGTAGAAGTCTATCTCTCGGCAGGGAGGTAAACCTGGAACATCTTCATGAAATACGTCCTTATACTCCACCATCACTGCAGGAAACTAGAAACTTATAACATCCACTACACAAAGGGTCAGTCTAACCAAATGATGAGTAATTAGTTTCAAACTCCTATGCATGAGTCTATCCTATGTTGCATGGTTTTTATTTTTACCAATAAAAGAAAACCTGGTTCCGTCACTGTAGACACACTGCACCCTTCGCCCAAAATAGTCAATTTGGGCATGAACTGTAGATAACCAATCCATACCAAGAATGACATTGTAAGGAATCGATGCTTCTACCAAGAGATCCCAGCTGAAACTCTCACCTTAAAGATTTAGGTCACACTATTGGCATAAGTGCGTGATCACTGAGTCTTCTCTAGTAAGAGTCTCTAAGCGTAAGGGTAGAGTCAACAGTTCAACCAGAATCTCGAAGTCTCAAAAAAGATATATAGAGAGAAAAGAAGAACTAGAACCTGTGTCTATTATTACTACAAATAAAGTTGAAAAGACACATATTGTACCTCAAATCATTCTTAGATCCCCCGAGTCATAAGTTTTGACCACCTATAACTGTCCCCTCCCCTGTTCTCCAGCTCCCCGAGCCTAGCGTGGACCACCTAGGGTGGTGGTGGTAACATGTAGAAACGTAAACCATATCCCATTGCTCTCCTAGATCCTCTTACACATCCACCACCCTTAGTACCTTCATGCTTCTACTGCTACCTCTGCCTGTATGGCCCATCTATGGTTTCTCTGTCAGCAGTACAACGGGTCAGACAATCTTGAGCGAGATGCTCCCTACCATCACATGAGTAGCACCGCCTCTCTCTGGGATGACTAGACCCACCATGTGAACCATGTACTGTAGATAATCTATCTTAATACCTCCTCCTGAAATTTCTCCCATGTAAAGATCTCTGATATTGACGTCAACTTCCTGCCCCTGAGGTCTCTACTTATACTTTCCCACTACTGATAAACACCAACTGTTTCCGCTCAGATAAGAAACTCTTGACCAAAAAAGCTCACTCTAATACCCCATCATAGGTAGGAATACATAAAGAGATAACTCTATCTTATATGTCTCTATCCAGACCTCTCTTGAAGATATGATCCCTAAAGAACTGATCTCGAACCATATATATAGAGTACTTGGATAGGTTGGTAAACATTGATGAATACTCAGCTACTACCATTCTGCCCTGCTGGAGTTACAGAAGCTCCTGGATACATACAACCCTCAGTATAGTCGGTGAGAACTTCTCTCTGAAGATACAATCGAAATTTTTCCATGAAAGAGTCACCTCATCATAAGATAGGGTAACTAAACCCCACCATCACTTTGCTGAGAAATGAATAAGACTCACTGCTAGGACCACCATTTGATCCACCAGTGTCCTGAATAGATGGAAAACTTAGGTCATCGCCTCAAGCCATTCCTTGACCGCCTATGGTTTGGACTTGTTTTGGAACCTAAGGGGTCTCTATCTCTGAAAATCGTGAAGTGCGCTCAGCTTTTGCACCACATTCATTGGTACTGTGGGTACCACATGCTGCTCTACATGTGGTATGGATGGTGCACCATCTGAAGGTAACATCTCAGGAACTAGTCCCTATATCAATAACTCATCACTAAGGGGATCATCCTTGTGATCATAATGCTTAATCTTAGCTGATATATGTCATGTAGGCATCCTAAAAGTAAACAAGATGTACCACAATCAATGAGTATATCTAGAGAGCTAACTCAAGAAGGATATAGAAACACAACCCATTCCTATATGATGAATGAACCATTGTTTTCCTTACAACTAGTTTTCTCATGTACTGAGTCAAAAAGAAGGTGATCAGAGTCCTAGTGTATGGATACATCAGTCGCTGCACCAACACTAGAGTCCCTGACCTGAAATATGGACTCAAAACACTTAACACTTTTTCCCCAAACCAATATCATAGAATCCCGATCCTAAGGAAGAACTGACCACCTCTAATACCACTCTTTCATGACCTTTCCTAGTGGGGCTCGTGCTGTGACTCACCAAGCCCACCTCCAATAGGCCAGGGTCTGGTGACTAGCACCGAGTAGGCATATCACTAACATGGGAGGAATTGCCTAAGTGCATGTACACACACACACACATCTCCAAGACCACAAAATGTTGAAATGTAAAAACAAATGAACAACCAATGCATGCATACATCTATAACCCACAACCATAGTATGACAGGAAGTAAAAAAAGTAAAGATGGCCAAATAAAATCCCACCATAAAGAAGTCTATAACACAAGTCCAACTTAAAATTAAAGGTATTGAGACTACTATCTGAAATCCATAGGAACACACCTCGTTCTGTCCGGTCTCACTAAGCACCATCTGGTCCTGGTCCGCCTAGGACTATATCAAAAGGTCGATTATCTGCATAAGACACGACACATGTCGGAAAATCCTGTGCAGGGGTGAGTATAACAATACTCAACAGAACACCTTGAAACCAAAAAACAATACAACAAAGGAAATACAATCAACTCTACACAGGTATATATCTATAACATGTATAAAAATAATATCTAGATATAATCAATCTAAGACACACAATTATAGATAAGACAAAACTATAGTATACCATCCCTAAGGTTTCCAACTCTAAGAATCCATGAAGAACTCATCTGGGAGAACACACTCTTGATTCTGATAGCACTGATGATGTCTGTCTAAGAGGTACTGCTCGTCGGGTCTCATCATGAGAAAGAACATGCTGATAGTCCGAAGAGATACGATACAAAAATGAGGATCACTGCCAATTCCATGGGGTGATACCAACAAACTCAATCTGGATTAACTCGCTAAGTAGAGGATTAGTGCCCATATAGTGTTAGCCACGTCGATACCAAGAACTCCACCTAGGGAATAAAGATGAATAAAGGATCTCACTCTAGGCCCCTCAGAGGGATTCCAATGACTCTATCTATGAAGTCCCACTGAAGGGATTTTAGTCCTAGGAGTAGGAAACAATTCATACCTACCTCCAGGGAAAGGATAAGGGAAACAAACCCAAATGAAACTTGTCCAAAATATGAAGGAAAATAGATATAATCCATGTATAAAAGAGTACATGGGGTGTAGTAAGGGTACACGCTGTGTCCCTTGACCCTGAGTCCTACCCATGTAAATGACCAGTGTCATTCAAACCATGTCCATGTAGTAGCACATAGTGTGTAGGTTTCCCTTGTAGTCTACCCGTGTATCAGTACACAACTTCATACCATGTACATCTTCATGTGTACCAATACACAACTTAGCCCATGTACTTGGTTCATACCATGTCGTATGGGGAGTAAACGCCGTGTAGGAAACCCATGTACACCACCCCATGTCTATGTACTTATTCAGATACATGATGAGTCATTCAAAGGGGTACTATATGCCATGTATTCAAGTAATACATGCCTTGTTTATCAGTTTTTTCTAGAAACCCTTCTTCTTACTCCTACTTGCGCCTGCACCACCATCGCCTCATAATCTGGTTCCAATCATGCTAGTAGCCTAGGATCATCTCAGCCAAGCCTCTCCATCACTCAAAAAACTGATTTTACTATCTAATCCACTCAAAAAATAGATCTATTGACCATTATTCATTCGGTGCCAAAGAACGTGAAATTAGGGATCCACTTTCATACAGATTGCTCTGTCTTCATCATCAAACCTCTATCATTCCATGATGATCCCTAATTTGTGATATCAGATCGTTGCGCCAAGAAACATGTGCGCAACGATTGATCGATCAGGATTTGTTGAGCTGTGGGCCAAACGAAGAACACCCACGATGAACGATGAACGAGGGGATAAAATCACAAACCAATCAAGAGGAAAAAATCTTAATCGATGTTCGTGTCTACCTTGGTTCATTTATGTTAAAACAAAAATCGAAGAAATAAATAATCAAAAAGATAATTATTCCATCAAAACCCCACAAATATAATCCCATCTCGCAAGACGATCGAATCATGGATCAATCTATTTGTTGATTGATCCATGTTCTTCATGGAAATCAATAAATAAAAATAAACGAATCAAAACACACGAACTACCTTGATTTTCTTTGATCATTGACAAAGAACAATCCGTCATCATTATCATTTCCAAGATCCGTTGAATCCTAGGTGCATTGATTGTTGATCCACGATCTGTTGCCGTTCGTCAAAGAGGATTCTCCAAATCTTTATCCAACGATCCTTCGACATCTCTAGGGTTATGTGGATAACCCTAGAATTTTTCATAACAATATATTTAAATATTGTTAGTCGCTGAATCAATGAAAATGAAATAAAACAATTTTATTAAACAATTTTATTCATTTCAGTGATCGTGATGAATTTTCTACAAATGAACCATGTCGACCAATGTTAAGTCATGCCTAGGGAAAACCTCATGTTCTAAACTCAATGGTGCCCTCATATTTCTGATTCGGGTAGGAATTTAGTACTTATTACAATTTTTAAAGAAAACTACGTGTGCGTTCTATTAAGTATATTTAATATATTTCAAACATTTATTACGGGAACACTAAGCCTTGAAATCACACATCATATCAGTGCCTAGTCACTAAAAAAATTCATATAATATTTAAAAATAATACATGAAAAATCCGAGACATTAAAAAAAATATGACTGTAGGAATGCATACCTAAATGAGAGACACATTAGTGTGCCTTTTTCCATGGTTTTGGAAGTATGGAGGCTTTGGTAGAGATTTTAACTTTGTACATTTCAGATAAGGGATCCAAAGGGATAGAGGCCCTACCATTGGTGGCTTGGAAGAGGGGACTGAGAAGTGGATTGCATAGGGTGTAGGTTGGGTGAGACAAAGGGGTCTCATGCATGGTATAGGTTGGGTGATCCAAATGGGTCTTTTGCAGGGTATAGGCTGGGCGATCCTGGGAGTGCTTCGTGCAGGTAGGCCTGCATGAGTTGATGGTATTTAAAAAAAAGACTGCCTGGGAAACAACACTTGGGCAAGGCTTTGCTCAAGGCTCCAATGGTATCCATAGGTGTTCCTAGAAGTGTCTCACGTAGGTCCTTGGTTATGGAAGGGGACCTCGCATTAGTGCTCATTGACCGTGGGGGAGAGGATGCCTCATGCAAGTGTTTATGTGTTTTAAACCCTAGGAGGAATTTGGTTTTACCATATCCCCTTAATTCCATCTTCTTCAAGTTTTGGAAGGCTACCTAGAAGATTTCAGAGGGCCTGGGTGTAACGTCCTGGTTCCAGGTGCCACCCAAAGGTGCCCCATACCCAGTTGGTCACATGAACTCAAATGCATTTCCCCAAACGTCAGAGGCTACCGACTAGCAGTGAGAGATGAGGTCTGATAATGGGGAAACTATGCCCTCATTGATAGAGTATATACAATGGAATCACAAATAACAAAAAAAGAGGAAGCAATAATACCATACAACAGAATTAAACAGCGTAAGAATGGTACTAATATAACAACTAGAGCATATATAAATGATGCATGTCACATGTGTCTAGGAAAGCAGCCAAAAAAGTCACAATGCTGGAAATACAATACTAAAATTAAATTATAGAAAAATAGTGAACTACAACAACATCGAAAGCCTCACCTTAGTCCCATGCTCTCCAACTCCAACAATAATCAAGTACCTGATGAAGAAGGGTGCTTGACCTTATCTATACCTGCAAACATATAATCTGTTTGGGTCCAAAAGCATGAACCAAACAGGGTGTGAGATGAATCCCAGTAGGAAACCACCAAAAGATCTGTGCCTAACTATCAGTGAATATATATAGCAGGTAATATGTAGAAATGAAGTAATAAACTAGGAAGTACTCAAAAGTAAAAAATCCTATAGTTTTTCAATTAAATTCATTTACATTTATTAATTATTAAAACTGTTGAATAATGAAATACTGGGATCTAGCCTAAGCTTTGTATCCCCTATGTAATAGTAAAAAACATATGTCTCAGAAGACCATCTAAACAATCAAGGAAGACCGAGTCCAAGCTTATGCTTTGGCTTGGAAGACTCATCACAACCATTCATTTATTAAATAACAACCCTATGGGAAAGCTCTCACGGTCTAACCCATTTGGTTCAACATAGTGGTAATCATTTAAAAATGACCACCTCGGCAGCTCTCACGGTCAATACCCCTAGGTCAACATGGCATTAATAACTTATAAACAACATCTAGGCATATCTCACAGTTAATACCCCTGGTTCCACATATCATAAAAAATCAAGAATGACCTCCTGGGTAGCTATCATGGTCAATACCCCTGGGTCAAATTCTACACCAAGGCTCTCACAGTCCTGTGTAAATAAACATGGAAAGCTCTACAGTTTTCCTGGTCCAAGGCTCTCACGCTCCATTGGAAGATCATCACGCATATCATAACAAGTAAACACATGTAATCTATAACTACTACATGGATAATATCACAATCATAACACATGTAATTCATATAATCGAATCAAAATCCATCCTAAACAACTCAAGGCATATAAATAAGGTACACCTCATAGGCAACCTAGGCCAACCGTCCATAAACAATCAAACTAGGGAAACACACCCATGGGGTGTCCCATAAACAAGGGATCAAACCTTACGCATATGATACAATCCATTTTCAATCAATTAAACCATAGTAGGTAAATAATGGGGTTAAATTACAAATCACGCAATACCCCAAACATGGGTATTTGTCACTTTAAGAATATATAATCCAAAGACAATCAAAGAAAGGCACAAACCACCTACCTTGATGTTGTATGATGAAAACTCTTGAACTCCGACCCTTGAATAGGCCTAGAACTACGCAGATCTACTAAAAGGGTAAAAATGATCAACCCTCGATAACTCATGATAGAGGAGGAATCAGGAATAAAGGATCTAGGTAAAGAGAGAAATCACCGGTGGAAATCCAACACACCAGATGATGTCTCAATTGGAGTTTGGACGAAGAACTAGGAGGAGATCAAAGTTCTTCGATGTTCCGTTGCTCTCTTGTATGAACCGAGGGGAGAAGAAGTGTTTTATAGAGATGAGACATGACCTTGATCTAACTTATCAATTAAAGAGAAAAGTACAAAGCGTGTTCATTTAATGTACACGCTATGTACTAGCCTCAACCAGCCCCCGCTTTAGGCGGTCTGCCAGGTCACCTACATGGCCATGTACTCGGTCGTTACACGATCAATACATGGCTACACGCGGAAACTTGGTACATGAAATATACTCAAAAGTACATGGTGTGTACTTAGAAAATTTCCCATTTATTCCTTTTTCCTAAAAAACAACCCGAAATAAAGTTCCATACCTAAAATAAAAACCTGAGTTCTTACACTGGGTGAAGGACTAGGCCAATCAGAGCATCGAGAGTTCTTTAGAAATTTTTTCTATACAAATTAAGAACCTCAAGGTCCTATTTATAGTCAAATATGGGATCTTGGGTGAAGGGGGGTAGCTCGTACAGGTGTGTCGCGCAGGCTGATGCACAGGTCCGCTGCGCAGGCTGATGCACAGGTACCCTATGCGCCGACGCTGCTTGGGGGTACCTACGCGGATGGAATTTACCAAAGGGGTGTGGACTTTGTCCTTATTCACTTAAATTCTATTATTATTCTTGAGGTATTTTACTTTAACACCTTTTCATATATGTAACAAAACTAAGTGTAAAAAAAGCACCCCTCATGATTGGATCTGATCAAAAGAATAGGGTCTGATCCCGAGTTAAAGGGATGAAAAGGATGGATGGATTGCGGAGGTCATCCATGCATATCATATGTGCAGATAATTTTCCCAAGTAGACTATTTAGGAGGTCCACACATATGGTATATGATTTCTATAAATAGGTCCACTGTTTTAATGAACCGTCTTCAGACCATGGTATTTCCAATCTTGTTGCACCAGCGTTCCATGAAGACCTTACTCTTAAGATATCTTGATAAAGAACCGACCACACAGAAAAGATATGAACCTACCTAAGTGATATGTATGTTTAGTTGAGTGACCTGCGCACTGCCCCTTGGGTGAGGGATCTGTGTGAGGTCACTTTAGCAGACACCCTGCGCGAGCCCATGCCTTTGAATTTTTTTTATATTTCGGTAAATTTTTTGAAATAAAGACTTGTCTTTAATGAGACATTGATGTTTATTTTTAGATTCAATGGTCACTTAGAATATTTTATTTTATGATGAACAAGCTATAAATCATATTACAGATATGGTAAAAGCTATAGGGCATGACTACTACAATGTTTGTGATACAACTCTACCAGATCTGGTGGGACATCTGAAGAAGTATCATCATGACTACCCAGAGAGTCATTATATTCCACTTTATGACCACAGTAATCTGAAGGAGGTCCTCATACTAGAGTCTAATAATTACACTCCTCTTTCATGGTTTCAAAACTACATGAAATTTTCTACTGCTAATGTTTCAATAATGGGTGCATATATTAATGTTGGGACATCATCCACAGTCTGTGTCATGCATCACATTCATTGTGATCTGGATTTGAAGTTTCACGTGTCTGAATTAAAGAAGCACCGTTATTTATTTGTCTTCCATGATTCCAAGATAGACCATTCAATGGGTTGGAAGGCAGATTGAGACCTTCTCCCAGGAGGGGTGTCAGGCCCGAGTGGATGTGGGCATATTGGGTGTTCCAAATGGTTACTGTCTTTGCAACTGAGCTGAGAGTAGTGGGAATTTATGAAGCCACATGGGTGGCCCAAACATAGATATATAAGAACGTTGAATTCATCCCCAAGCTACTAATCTGATAGAGTTTTCAAATGAAATCTTTCCACCTGATACATAGAGAAGTCAGTATCAGCTTGTGGGATATCCAAAGGATCTCTAGGGATTCGATCCTTAGAGATATGTATGACGAGTTCATCCCTATGAGGGATATGTGAGATGAAACTGAAAGGACGCCAACTATGGCACATGAGATACTGAATATAGCTCATGATATTAAGAACAAAGACCCCTTCTTGAGGGGGGATATCCATCCCGAGACATGGATAAGTACCTTCCTAGAGCCAAAGGGAAAATGACCTACTTGAAAAAATCCAATGGGGTTCCCTAAGATGGAAAATCCGAGTGATCGTTGTATATTATGGAAAACTTTGGAAAATGGGGAGTACAACTAGTGGGGGTACATGCTGAAATCTAGCATATCTATGAAGACACGTCTTGCAGGATTTTTAGCCATGTGGATGAGCATCTACTTGCAACCTATTCATGATTCTAACTGCGGTGTGAGGCTAGGGACATTTTTCATAGTGTCCATGCTGTTAGAGAAGAAGCACATAGGGTTGTCAATCCCCGTTATCGTGAAAATACACTGACACCTACTATAAATTCACGTATGGAAGACCCTTTCAAAATTATAGGACCATTCTAGGTACTGTGGGGATGGGTTGCAACCCACTTTAGATCTTATTCCATGTTAAGTGGGGTTATAATTCCCGAGTTCCAGTTTCAACCATTTTTTTAGGCTGTTTCCAATATTCAGCCTTTGTCCCTAAATCCCAGGAAGACCTAGATGAGGCTAAAACTATTCAAGGAATTCAATTTCTTCCCATATGGAGACCCACCTATTGGGAGATTTATCAATGATGGGAAGGTTAACAGTGAGATAAGATCAAATATAATTTCTTTTAGGGATGGTGTGTTAGAAACCCATATCGACGGAGATGTTATATGTGACGCCTATGCTCCATATAGTTTTGCATGTCAATTCAAGTGCCTACACAAAAACCATATCTCCTACCTTGCATGTGTGATTAGAAAAGAATCCAATGGTAGTCTGACAGCTATGGATGCTTACAATGATAAAGCCGACTCAAGCGATAATCAACCTGACTCTAGCTGATAAATCCATTGGATTGACCTCTTGGTATGTTGAGGCTTGGACCACATCATATCATGATGGAGTGCTGGTAGAATTCGTCCCTCGAGTTGGGACCAAAACACATTACAAGCATATAAAGAAATGTAGAAAATATCCTCCTCCTACAGAATGTGTTTTGTCTCCCTTGGAGGATGCTCCGTTCCCTTCGGAGGGGGTGGGTATTGAGGTCTGAAGTTCACCCAAATGACCTCGTGCAAGGTTCAATCTGCTGAAAAAAATCAAAATGGCTATGCTAACTGAGGCTGATCTCAGACAGTCTAGTCATCACCATCAATAAGAGACTCAGGTTCCATTTTCTTGCGCTTCATCTGCAACGAAGAGGGTTTGGAAGTCCGTGAAATCGAATATTATCAAATCAGTTTCACGACAGGCCAATACAAACTATGAATATGTCTGATCAAAGGAAATCCAATTTTTATAGGAAATGCCTTCTAATGATAAATTCATATGATAACTTCTTTATACTGGGCTACAGATTTTAGAGATAGGAGATGCTCGAGCCCCACCCAATATTCATTTTGATGATAATTCCACTGAGGTGGGGATTTATATTTGGGAATTAGAGATGTTCATTTATGAAACTGATGATCGGATCCCTACCATAAGACAAGTGGAGGACATGTCAAGGCTGGGTGCTGCTGAAGGGGTTGACCACCCATCTTCTGAGGAATGGACTGACTATATCAATACCAACGATGTAAGTTCCCCCTTTTTTGTCTCATATTTTATTCTTCCTTTATTTTATCTCAAACAAAGCATTGTTGTTGAGGGTAATTTCTTATTGATTTGTAATGGTCCAAGAGGAAATCAACTGAGATTTCATCACCAAAATATGGCCCGAATGCTACCCTACTTAGAACTGATGAATTATCTCCTAAACCAGGAGAGCTATCCATGAGCCAACAAAAAATGGAGTCCGAGATTGCATGAGAATTTCCAATGCCTCCAATAATACCTGTCTTTGAGGAGGATGGTGATAGTCTTTCCCCATAGAAAAGGAAAGAGCATCAGAGAATAAAATCCTTGGCTATGTGCCTCGTCAGTGATGGTAAGTCTCCACGATATCATTTATTTGTGCTTTGTCTAGAACAAATGTTTTACGTTGTCTGTGGTTATAGAATATCCTTCCCTCTCTTCTCTCAAGGGGCTTGAGAATGAACCTCCAAGAACTAAGGAGGTCTCTCTAGAACAAACATGGATTCCTACTGGTGATTCATCACCCTTGACATAAGAATTTTCAAGGTTTGAGGATACATTATCTTCTCCCATAACTTCTCCTATCCCTATAGAGAGGGTGGATGATTTTGGTAATTTCAGAGATACACCATAAGGCGTCATATCCTGACTGCTAAATTTTACCCCTTATGATATTTCAGGATTATTTCATGCACAGGAGGAACCTACGATGAATAATGTTGACCTAGCAGCTATCTCTGAGGGAGTAGTTCAGGACCGCAGGTCGTTGAAAGATGATGTTGTACTGGGTCCCAATAAAAATGTTTTGGTAATCCCCATGAGTGAGACTACCACGGGGCTTGGGACATCAATACATGCCATGAGAAATCATGGAATGAACTTTGAAGAAATGGTAGAATATATTAATATTCACACTACTTAGAATAATTTGAGGAACTTAATAGGTGATTTAAGGGACATGAGTATTTACTTTTATGTAGCTAATTTTTATATATGATGTTTTGATAATGACTGGTTGAATTGTGTAGCTCCGCCCGTAAAAAATGTTGCAGCAATAGTGCGCGAACAAGACGATGAAGTCCATCCCACTCTCACTATTGAGGGGGGACCAGATCAGGTAGATCTTGAAACATGGAGTCTTACTAAGCCTCTTTGGTGAACTCTGAGTAGACCTAGAAGAGATCCCCTTATCACAAGGTTCTGGATCAAACTATTGAGGTCGGGGATGCTGGAAAAAAATCCACCCATGACACTGAATCGTTATTGGGTGAGTATTACCAACTAATTTAATTGTCCCATATTTCTTCCATTCATCATCATTTTAAGGCTAACAATGATTCTTATCCACTATCGAGTGCCCTCAACTTCCATGGTCAGGTTCAAGGGCAGAGCCTCTATGCCAATTCAGTCGATACTGAAAGGTGAAGCCATCACTATCCCATAGGGAGTGGGGCAGGGTGACTCATTAAACACTTTGATATTGAAATAAATTTCTCCTCCTAACAGTGGCTCCGAGTTAGATGTAGAGACACATAATTCCTCTTGCATCACACATCACGTGGCTTGGTGGGACATTTGGAAAATAATCTCCGAGATGCCTTTGGAAAACATTCCTTTGCGATTCTATCAACTTCTATTCCTATTTGGTATGCTAGGATATAGAGGGTTTGATTACCACCTGATTCCTAATGCTGTGAAGGAGATAATCCGCAAATGGGAGTGAGCACACAAGCTTCAATAGGAACCCATAAAGGCAAAGATGCTTGTCAACACTGATGATCTATGAGCTGCATTATCCCAAGTGGAGACCAACCATGCTAAGAAGTTGGATGAGTTTAAACAAAAGATTAATGATAATAATGTTCAAATATCACACCTTTAGTAAGAATTGTATTCATCTCAGGGGGATCTTGTACAACTTCACCACTCCCTTAAAGAAGTCTGAACTAAAGGGTCAACTGCTATTGTGACCATGATGTAGGAACTTTGCTGGGTTGAGGAGAAAAAAGCTGTTTAGTTGAATGACCTTTTACAATCTGTTGAGGGGGCTCAGGAGGTTATTCAACAAATGAAGAGTTATGATAACAACCTTTTATAAAGTGTGATAGATAGACTCCATCTTGTGTACGCTCCTCTGATTTTGTTTTGTCTCATAAATGAAAAGAATTTTGTTTCTAATCATCTATGTCTTCATCCCTATTTTCCTCCTACGATCATAACAAAACATTGAAACTAATTTTCATAACAAAATATATTTATGTTATCTAGTCGTAACCATAGTGATAGGGATGAGGAGACACTCTAACTTTTTCTTAATCCATGGGGCCTAGTGAGTGTAGTTTTAATATTTCTAGGGTCATATGGATAAACCTACAAACTTTGTACTTCTTGTTTCATCACCCTAATTTTTCCTAATTATAATATAAATACTCAGTGGGTAATACTTAAATTTTTCTTAGACCGGAATTTTCGGGTTTTTAGCCTAACAAGTTTTGTGACTATTTCTTTTCATCGCTTGATCTTTTTCCTAAAACATACAAAGTATAGGTCTAGTGAGTTGAGACTCAATTTTTGTCCAGATTTACCTTTGTGGCTTTTCAATATGGTGAGTACCGTGTCTTTTTTTTGGGCAGTTTAATGTCAAGCAGGATGGAATAATAAGACTGGTGTTTTAGGTCAAACAACTTTGACCATAAGTTTTGAAATGATGACCTAAACAAGGCTTGTTGGATAAGAATATCATGAAATTATTTAGATATCTTATGGGGAATTTTGAGCCACAATTTCGTGGTTCCTGAATCTATAATATGATATTAGGGAATAGAGGAGGTCTCTCTAGAGGATGAAGTTACTTTTAGATGAAAAACCCATTTTTGGGATACTTTATGCAAAACCAACTAGGGAATGTTACAATATAGTCAAATAGTGGCATCATTTGGCTGAAAAAACTGTTTTGTGAGTGAATTTATGCATAAACAACTAGGGTGTGTTACAACATAGTCAGGTAAAGGAGTTCTCAAGAACTATGACATTCTGTTATTGATGGCTGAAGGAAGTTTTTTGAGATTCATATTTCTCAAGACCATGATGGGTGGGTTTTCTAAGGAAAGGATGAAGAGAGCATCTGCAATGTCATTGACCTTGAATGGGAAACCTCCCCTACATGAATTTATATTGTATAAAGGAGGGTACATTTTGTTAAATTTTTGATGTCAGGGTGGGAGGCCCCCTTTCCAACAAGGGTTGAAGCATTGTGTAGTTTACTGTCATATGACCCAAACATTGTGCTATACAGTTTAAAGTCATACAGTAAGGACATTATGCTATGCAGTTTAAATTTGTACAACAAGAACATTATGACATGTAGTTTAAATTAATACAATAGGGACATTATTCTATGTAGTTTAAAACCATACAATAAGGACATTATTCTATACAGTTTAAATCCATACATCAAAGACATCATAGGACTATAATTTAAGGTCTTTATCTTTGACTGAAAGGTTAACGGTTTTCCCCTTTCATGGTAATTTTTATAAGAATGTGCCACCACTTTTAGGTATCAGGGGGTGAATGTTGTAAGCTATAATTTTGGAATATTATGATTCAAAGAGTGGTATGGGCAGGGATTATGGTGATAGAGAAGGTCTCTCATGAGGAAGAAGTTACCATTGGTTGAAAAACCCATTTTGGGCTACTTTATGCAAACCCAATTGGGGCGTGTTATAACATAGTCAAATAGCAGAATCCTTCAGCTGAAAGTCCCTGAAATTTTATGGGTGACTTATGAAAATCCAATGGAGGTGTGTTACAGCATAGTCAAGAAAAAGAGTTCTTCGAAATCATGTAAATCTATTTCTGATGGCCGAAGGAAGCTTATAGAGATTTATATTTCCTTGGACACAAAGTTTGGTTTTGTGGAAGGAAAGTACCTAAAAACATAAGGAGAATTCCAAGTCAAAATTACTAAAGAATTGGGGGAATAGGTTCCCTATATAGATTTGACCCAAGTGTGGGAAATATGATGTTTTTAGTTTTAGGTCATACAACTAGGACTAAGGTATTATAGAAATAATAAGTTATGTGTGGCCTACCAGACCAAGATTGTTCCAACATACTTCAGACATGAGGGAGGAAAGTTTAAACCATGGTCTTGGGGGTTCTCAGATTAGGAGAAAGGATGTTGGAAAAATATATGAGGGATAACCATGAACTAATTTGAATCACAAGTTCCAACATAATTTCATCAAAGACGACAAGGACAAAAGAGGCTTCTCCCAAGGGTTAAATTACCACTGGTTGAAAAACCTATTTTTTGGGATACTTTATGAAAATAAAACTAGGGTGTGTTAAAAAATATTAAAATAGTGGTATCCTATGGCTAAAAAACCCTTTTTTTGAGAGAATTTATGAAAATACAACTGAGGCATGTTGCTGTATAGTCAAGAAAATGAGTCCTCAAGTATCAAACATTCTATCACCAGAAGCTAGAGAAAGACTATGAAGATCTTAAAGTGTCCAAGATTAGAAGTATGATGTATTGAAGGTATATGTTCGAATATAAAGTAAGTTTTTGGATTGATATCATCCATGAAGCATAGATTTCCTTACATATATCCGACTCATATGTAGAAGGCTAACATCTCTGTTTCCTTGATGGATCCCCTAACAAGGGGACCCAAATAAAAAGATCCTGCATAGATTTTTATTTGCATGTAGGAGAGGGGGAATTTTTATTTATCCCATGGATGGGACTAGGTCATGAGGCCTAGGTGTCAATATATATCTCATTAGAATGAGAATCAAGCCACACATAGTTCTTGAGGTACCATGCAATTTAAATTCACATGGTGAGGACATTAGCCATGCAATTTAAAGTCATGTGGTAAGGATATAGGTGACTCGACATGAAAAAGGAATATCATAGCTGGACAAGGGTATAGGACCCAGTCATCACTACATATCTTGATGGAGCAATAATAAATCTACACATAGTTATAGAAAGGATTCCCCATACCGATTGAATTCATGTATGGAGAAACAAAAGTTTTTTTTGAATATAGGCTCACACATGGGGTGAGACACCAAATTGAATCCTCTTATATATATCAGAATCATACATAGAAGAGTGGGGGAATTTTCCATATTATGTTGTGGTTGGGTCCAGGATTGAAGATCTGGATGTCACTACATATCTCATTGGAATGAGAATCAAGACACATACAATTCTTGAGGAAATCATGTAGTTTATTATCATGCGATGAGGACATCCGATGTGCCTTTTAAGTTCTTACATCCAGAACCAAGATAAGCCCAACATGAATTGATATGCCTTACTTATATAGGGAACTATTTTACCAAAACTCCTAATACCACATGAGCTATGATTGGTGTGAGAAATAAGAAGTGGAAAAGGTTTCTCTTACCACACTAAGGAAATTCAAGTGAATGAAAGGGGCATTTGTATTTTTTGAGGTAGCAGATCTAGGAGTTTTGATCCATTCATCATTATGTATATCATTAGAATAATAATCAAGAAATGCATAGTTATTGAAAGGTTCCCTATGAAAGTTTGACCCAAACACAGGGAGAGGGCACTTTTCATATTTTTTCACAGTTGGGCCTAGGATTGGAGATCCGAGCATAACTACATATCTTTCTAGGGAAATAATCAAGCCATACGTAGTTGTTGAAATCTCATGCAGTTTAATGTCATGCGGTGAGGATGAATATGAACTGATGTGAAAGAGGAAATTTTGTGGTTTTTTCCAAGGATAGAAATATGAGCATCAATACATATCCCATGATGGTTGGAATCAAGCTATATATAGTTCTTGGAAATCACCTATGTAGGTCTGACTCATACACAGAGAGTGGGGGATTTTTTTTATTGCGGCTGGACTTGAGATTAGAGATCTGGGTGTCACTATGTATCTCATTGGAATGAAAAAAGAGCCACACATATTTCTAAAAGATTTTTCGGTTTGTCTTCTTGTAATGAGGATGTGGGTCGTGCATTTTAACATCTTGCGTTAAGTATGTGGGTCACCCAATGTGGAAAGGAGTATTGTAGATGGACCATGATATAAGATCTGGGTGTCACTACGTATCTTGATAAAAAAAGAATCAAGCCACATATACTTCTTGAAAAATGTTACCTACATCAATCATGATTTGACATAGGAAAAGGGGGCTTTAATATTTTCTAGAATTATGGTTGGGCCCAAGACATAAGGTCTAGGAATCACTATGTACCTCATTGTAATGAGAATCAAGCCATATGTTTTGAAAAAGTTCCCTATATAGATTTGTAATGCCCCGACCCCAGAATCCCGGAGCCGGTGCATTATTTTAATACATTGGCATGATTACAAGGAATCAAGTCCCAAAATACCAATTAGTTTAACAGCCTTGTAAGTACTAGATACATAAATAAGTTTTACATTAAATCATGAAATAAAATAAAAAACAACAACATTGTGTCCCCTTTGAAAACTCTTATATCCCTTAGCCTATTTCTATAGGTTAATCGTAATATACTTCTTTGCATCCTGGGAAAAAATAAAACATAAGAAAGGGGTGATATCAGATGCTCAGTAAGGATAAAAATATAGCAGAAACTACCATAAATAAGAATAAACATTTAAGACAATGTATAAGACTAGAACACAAGCCTTTTAAACTTAAACTTCAGTATAATATGGAAAAGATAAATCAAATAATTTTATTTACTTATTCACATGGATATTATACTAGTCGAATAATCACATGTAAAATCAATAGCCAATTTCATAATGATAGAATGCATAATGCGAGACATTCTGAAACATCTTGTCAAGGCCTCAGCCAAGATGTCTAAAAATGATTTAGGCCTCAGCCAAAACCATATATCAAATTGGGAAAGGCCTCAACCAATTCCATGTCTAATTGTATCATGAGACCTACCGATGCATTGAGGAGATATAGCGGGCTCCACCCGTCACTTACTAAGTCCAATGCATTCCTCATATGAAAAGGTTTAAACATAACATAAACATTCGTATTAAAACTAGCATAGGAAATGTCAATACTTTATCCATAAACCATGAATGGTATAAAAATAAAACATCCACAGTCAAATATATCACAAAACCTTCAATACAGTATGAAAGATTTATATCATAATAAATCAAACTCGATCAAGAATAATATCCCGTAAAGGATGTTGACATAGTTGAAAATGATCAGTAAAAATATTTGAGAGAAATATCCCCTTTTCATGAAAACATTTTAAAGTCTAAATATTTATCAAGAAGCTTTTTAAAATAGATTTTTGAATCAAAGTGTCCCATAAAAATTTGAAACTTTTAAAAGGAATTTCATTTTTAAAGCATTAATGTCCATATAAACAAAACCTTAAAACCATTTTTAAAACATGGACATTAATGATAAATATTTAGAAGAATAAAATTTTAAAACATTTAAAATGATATTTTAGTTAGAGTTACTAACCAAATGAGAGAATATTGAATAAAAATAATTGAGGTAATAAAATCTTTATAATATCATGATAATAAAGGGATTCATGATATACTATGTCAAATTACATTATATACACCAAATAAAAGTTAATTGGTGCATAACAACAAAGAAGTCTCAATAGAATGTAAGTTGAGATGAATTCCTTTATAAATACCGTATCCTTAAGTTAAGGATAAATCAATGAAATAATTATGTGTGACAAATATAAATACACTAAATATGATTTCATATTCAGTGTAAATCAATAAGAGGACATTCAAACATATTCTTGTAAAAACAACGCCAATGACTTGAATGTTTAACTCAATGAATTGAAATTGAGTTAAAATTACTCTTATCAAGTTTATATCGATGACTTGAGAATTTCTCAATGGAGTTATTATGTGTATAAAAATTATATCCACACAAAGGGGAGTGGAAATTACTATATAAGTAAATAAATAGTGTTTTCACCCATAATCTTGGAGTAAAGTAATTAATGAAGTTTTCCTAAAACCGACTGAGGGGAAATTGAAATTTGAAATTATCTTACTGATTTTGTAACTTAGGAAACATACACCCCATTAAATAAGGATCATACAATGATTATTTAAATACCCATAAATTAAATTATATTACTCAAACAATACAATCATGGGTAGTACATACACCACACAAAAGGTAATAGCGACAAATATAGTACGAATCTCACCGGAATAAAAGTGAGATGAAAACCCCTTACCACGTTGTAATCAATCCAGTCGTAAGACCAAAAGTTAATAACCACCAAATTAATCACATAATACCATGAATATAAAGAGAATCATGATATATATATCAAATGGCAGTACATAATACACCACATGCAATAAATAAGTGGCGTATAATGGAAATCTCACGGAATTAAAAGTGAGATAATAAATTCCTTACCTTGTACTTTTCCTTGGTCAAGGGTACATTAAACTTCGGTATAATAGTTAAATAATTGTTATTAAATTATACAAGAACTATATACATAAATATTATATCATATATGATCCTCTAATATTGCTCTGTTAATAATATTTTAGTAGTATCATCGTTTCAGGTGTTAACCGATCTGTTTTCCTTTATATACTCGGTTACGTAAGCCATGTTTGTTATGGATAGAATGTATTATATTTATATTCATAATGATATTAAGTTCATAAAAATTATTTTTAATCATAAAATAAAAATTATTCTTGAATGATTACGATGGGGAATGAATCTCATCCCGTTCGTGGAGACGGTAATCCGTACGTACGCACGAGCGACAATATCATTATATTGATGGTGAAATCGTATGTAATTGGATGGTATATCATATATAAATAATAATTAAAATGTTATATTTATTATTTAAATCAGTTATAATCATTATTATACCCATACAAATAATGACGTGTTTGAATAACAAGATACACCCCGACGTGGAGATGGTAATCCGTACGCACGCACGTATGGTGACTTTCTCATTTATAGGATGGATAGAACAATGAATATGGTTGTACCGTTTTTATAATAACATAAAAGTATATAGAATATACTTGAGTTATTATTTTATAATTGGAACAACAAAGAAAGAGGAAGTGGAAGAAGAAAAGAACTTGAAAGAGGTGATAAAATATTTACCTCTTCTTTGGGTTCTTCTTTTTGATTTGATCAAAAGGGATCCTTAGGTTGGATTTCTAACCAAAGTAAGTCCTCTAGGATGAAGGGATGAAATTTTGGAGGATATTTGGGCAGGGGTTTGCCGATCCAAAAGGCTTTGAAGGTGTGAAATTAAGAGAAGAGGAAGTGCCCTTTTATAAGAGAGGTGAGGGTCACTTTAGGAAAAGCTTGAAATATTATTTTATAATAAAATAATTTTCAGTTTCTAATGAATCCAAAATGAATTATTTAAAGGATAAGGTGGGTATGGGTATAAAAGATCTCAACCAATATGTTTTATATAGGTTTAGGTCATCATATTAACCTTATCTTTTAGATTTAACTCTTTGTTAAATAGTTTGACATTTACCATGTCTTTTTGTATTTTTATATTATATGGTTAATAAAATTACTATAACAAGCCAAGAGAACCCCATGTGGTTCATTATTAATATATATAACCTTATATAAGTCCTTTTTATAAACCTTATATATTTAGAAATATTATATCAATTAATAATATAATATTTGTTTTAAAAACTCAATTATGTCAATTTTGACATTGTTAGTATTTGATTTTTTTTGAAAGCCATAAAAAATTTATCACTTCGAATAAAATTTATTCAACTAAACTTAACATATCATATTAAACTATAAAATTAGTTTAATTCATCAGAAGTCTCAATTTACATTTATTTGGATATTTATAATATCAATTATTTTAATATTTCATTAATAAGGTAATTACTACATCATCATTGTGTCATAAATAAATTAAATTATTTAATGTCTAAAAATTATAAATAAAATACCATTATGTAGGAAATATTTTTATCTTTCTAATGAATATTTATAGTCGAATTTATATTATGTTTAACCCTATATTAAAAATGGTTTAGTTATTAAACTTTGAATTTAACTCTTTTAACTCTTCTTTAAATAAAATAATAATAAATGTCCTAATCTAATCAAAGTGGACCAAAGAGGTTCATATTTTATTACTAAGGTTGTTTTTGGTCGAATTATACTTATGAAATAGAAATAGGATATGTGTTAGGGTAATTATGATATCATTTTTACCCTTAATTACCCTATTTACTTTTAACCGTGCTAAATAAAAGTCAAAAGTTACTATTCACCAAAAATTATTTTGATCTTATTGAACCACATTTTACTTACTTATATTAACTGTGTCTCTCGGATTTTTTAATTTCAACTCACAGAAGCGGTAAAATTAAGTTTTATTCAAATTTGCAAATGCTCCTAGGAGGTGGGTAAAAGACGGTAAAAAGTTCAATAAAATTTTATACATCTAATTTTATTATAAAATGACTCCAATGAATTACATTTAACTTACATAGGTATTATATATCTATTTTTACTTAAAATAAATTTGAATAAAATAAATAATTATTTAAATAAAAAGTCAGTTTTAAACTATAACACAATGTTTTTCACTATTCATCAAAAATTGAATGTTTTCAGAAAAATACCAAAAATTTACCCTAAGATAATTTTGATATTCCAAATTCAAAAATGAATTCTATTTTACCAAATTCAAAACATATAATTTTTATTAATTAATTTAAAATTAATTTTCGTTGTCAAAACCGAAAAGCGGGTTTTTTAAAAGTAAAAACTATCAAAAGATTGACATGTGTTTATGTCAAATTTAAATGTGAATTACTAATAATGACCTAAATTGTATTAAATAATAAAAATATAATCTAATTATACTTCCAAAACATTCAAATAAATAATTTAACACTATAAATTATTTTTATTAAAAAAGTTGTTTTCAATTAAAATTTAGCATTTTTCAGTATTCATCAAAATATGAAAGTTATCAGAAAAGTACCAAAAAATTATCCAAAATAAATTTTTATGTCCCGATTCTAAAGAAAAAATTAATTTCATTAAATTGAATATATAAAAGTGTCAAATATTGGTTTTAAAAAAAGGTTTTCCATTAAAAGGTGGTAAAATTGCATTTTTTGAAAAATACTTCTTTTATCTTAAAAAATGATTTTGTTCTTATATTATGTCTAAGAAACACATAATATGGATTCTAAAATTATATGGAGTATATAAAATTCAAAATTTAGTTAATACTATTCATAACCGCTTTTGAACAGCTAGTTTGGTAAGTCGTGGTGCACTCGAACTCGGTGTTGCGTGTAGCGCAAGCTATTGAATTACTTTAAAGAAAATAACTTACTATGAAATCTTGGGGTGTTACATTCTTACCCCTTTTGGAAATTGTGTCCTCGCAATTTTAGAATTGGGCTTGGGAACTTCATTTAAAGTCCCACGTTGGAAAAAGATTCAATAAAACTATCTCTTTAAAAGAAAGAAAGAGAAGTAAAAAGGTCACCCGAGATAACCCATACTAGGATTCCATGTAGGAAAACATGGATATGGAAGATAAAATAAGTGTCAAGTTCTGATGGAGAGTGATAGAAAACATGATCAGTAGAAAGTTAACAACAAGAAAACCACAAACTTGTGATGGGATAAATAGTCATTAGTTTCCTAGTAGGAAAATTTAACGGATAATGTTTTTTGTTTTAAGTTCCATTTCATAAAGTTGAGGAATTTATTTATGAGATTTACTAAGAACATAAAGAGATATACTTACTTTTTAAGTAGAGTTTCATCCTTTAATAAATTTATACCACTAAATCATCTTTTTTTTTTCAAACGATGAGTATTCAAGATGACTTGGTCACACCTGAAGTGCTAGAATCAATTTCTAGAGAATCACATAATACAAAAAAGATAAAATATATATATTTACCTTTTATTTAGAGATTAAACAAAACCAAAATGCTTAGTACAAGATTAGATGATCCCAAAAAAGGATAATCCTTTAGAGAAATAAATACTAATCTTAATTTCTAAAATTAAACCAACAATACCCAAAGTTCAATAAATACCATTCAATAAAAAATTTTCCTTAAAATCTATCAATATAATCCAAACTAATATTGAAACCCAAAACATAGAAGAATTTGATTACACAATCTACCAAATTAAATTGTATCTCCAAATAATATTGACTACTCTTAAAGTCACATGCTTAAAAGTAATTAACCTAATCACATATTCTCTATGATAGGTTAATCATTTCCATAAATAACCCAAATCTCTATAAATCCACAAAAAAAAACATAGATAAAAATCCACCATTACTCCTCAAATGAAATCCCATAGTATTCTATTTTCCTTTAGTATATAGTATTCCCAACAGAGCGAATGTCTTCCAAAATAACATTTATCACTTAATCACCAAATAATTTTCATATAATAAGGATATCCGTTTTATAAGACATAATATCACAAGTAAACTTATTATTGATCAATAAAATCATTTAACTAAAAATAATTAGTCACACTAACCAGGGACTTCACATAGTCCAGTGATATGTGATAAATCCCAATCACACTATGGTTGTGGGTTTGATTCCGACAGCTTTGTCCGACGCGACGGGTTGTCACATGGTCTACGTGTTGTCATTTTTCAGAAACTATATTTTATAACATTCCCAAAATGAGATAAATTCCTCAAAATAATTATAACATAATTTCTCCATAAATGTTATCTCATACCTCGCATTTTCATCCCACAATTTAATAACTTGTAATTGCCTCAAATTCAAGGATCATATAAACCCAAATGGTTATTTATAACTATATCAACAATAGAAAAGACAATTCTTCCTAAAATAGCATTTTCACATAACAAACTGCAGGGTTACACATACAAGAGAAAAGTCTTCCAAAGTAATCCCATTAACAAAGAGCACTAATTCTTTTAAAAATTTCACCATCCATTTATTTCCACATAGGTTCTTTCTTGACCAAGAGGTTATCCTATAAAATAGGGCATTCACTATGCTAATTCCAAGGCCCCCTACATTTATGGAAAATGACTGTAAATGGAATATTGAGATCATTTTTATTTTCTTCCATAGTACTCTTCATTTTTCCTCAGCAATTATTTACTTTATGTCCTTATTTCCTACATATAAAGCATTTCTTTGTTCTATTGATACACTTCCCTAGGTGTCTCCTTCCACATTTCCTACATGATGTAAATTGAGCTTTATTTTCTCTATGGTGTCCACTACTGGAGCTCTTATCATTCACTACCTTTCTCTTCTTTGTTGAGTCCCCGAGTTAGTTAATATATATATTGTTGATCATATTTTTGGAAAACTGATTCGGCATGAACATGATATCTTTTACTCCTATCAACATTCCATTTCGTTGCTCATTTCCACGACCGTTCCCACCTTGTACATCATGTTCAATGTTACTATGACTTCCTTGGAATCCAGCCATTGAATAACACAAGAAAGCATAACGTGAGTCATAAAATCATTTAGAGAATATCACAACACATTATTTTCTATCTAAAACACCTTATGATTAACCAAGGTTATTTATTCTCATCTTATATTAAAATCCTTCAAATCGGTTTGTAAAGAAAATGTGAATTATCCTAAGCATATTCCCCAGGAGTGTTGTAACCAAGAGTGCTTCAAGGCCCGTTGTCGTGCACCAATTCCCATTCGAGTCTAGCTCAAAGCGGTGTTTTCGGGTTTTACCCCTAGTTACATCTTTTCCAGAGCTGCCTCTACCTACACGTATCTAGACAGGGATGTATTTCTTGGAAAACTCATAAAATCTCTACAATACCAAAATTCTAGGAATTTATTCTATACTAATCCTCAAATTCTATCTTAGGGTAATGTTCTCTAATCAGAGTTTTTCTAAATCTAGCTTCCAAGGTTTTTACTAAACTTCCTCTGATACCAACTCTAACGCCCCGACCCCAGAATCCCAGAGCCAGTGCATTATTTTAATACATTGGCATGATTACAAGGAATCAAGTCCCAAAAGTCTGATCAGTTTAGTAGCCTTGGAAGTACTAGATACATACATAAGTTTTACATTACATCATGAAATAAAATAAAAAAAACAACATTGTGTCCCCTTTTAAAACTCTTATATCTCTTAGCCTATTCTTGTAGGTTAATCGTAATATACTTATTTGCATCCAGGGAAAAAATAAAACATAAGAAAGGGGTGAGATCAGATTCTTAGTAAGGATAACAATATAGCGGAAACTATCATAAATAAGAATAAACATTTAAGGCAATGTATAAGACTAGAACACAAGCCTTTTAAACTTAAACTTTAGCATAATATGAAAAAGATAAATCAAATAATTCCATTTACTTATTCACATGGATATTATACTAGTTGAATAATCACATGTAATATTAATAGCCAATTTCATAATGATGGAATGCATAATGCCGGACATTCTGAAACATCTTTTCAAGGCCTCGACCAAGAAGTCTAAAAATGATTTAGGCCTCGGCCAAAACCATATATCAAATTGGTAAAGACATCATCCAATTCCACATCTAATTGTCTCATGAGACCTATCGATGCATTGAGGATATTTAGTGGGCTCCACCCATCACTTACTAAGTCCAATGCATTCCTAATATGAAAAGGTTTAAACATAACATAAACATTTGTATTAAAACAAGCATACGAAATTTCAATACTTTATCCATAAACCATGAATGGTATAAAAATAACACATCTACAGTCAAGCATATCACAAAACCTTCAATACAACATGAAATATTTGTATCATAATAAATCAACCTCGATCAAGAATAATATCCTGTAAAGGATGTTGACATAGTTGAAAATGATCAGTAAAAATCTTTGAGAGAAATATCCCTTTTTCATGAAAACATTTAAAATTCTCACTATTTATCAAGAAGCTGTTTAAAATATATTTTTGAATCAAAGTGTCCCATACCAGTTTAAAACTTTTAAAAGGAATTTCAATTTTAAAACGTTAATGTCCATATAAATAAAACCTTAAAACCATTTTTAAAACATGGACATTAATGACAAAGATTTAGAAGAATAAATTTTTAAAACATTTAAAATGATATTTTAGTTAGAGTTCCTAACCAAATGAGAGATGCTTGAATAAAAATAATTGAGGTAGTAAAAAATTTATAATATCATGAGAATAAAGAGATTCGTGGTATACTATGTCAAAGTACATTATATACACCAAATAAAAGTGAATTGGCGCATAACAACAAAGAAGTCTCAATGGAATGTAAGTTGAGATGAATTCCTTTATAAATACCGTATCCTTATGTTAAGGATAAATCAATGACATAATTATGTGTGAAAAATATAAATACAATAAATATGATTGGATATTCAGTGTAAATCAATCAGAGTACATTCACACATATTCTTGTAAAAACAACACCAATGACTTGGATGTTTAACTCAATGAATTGAAATTGAGTTAAAATTACTCTTATCAAGTTTATATCGATGACTTGAGAATTTATCAATAGAGTGATTATGTTTATCAAAAGTATAGAAACACAAAGTGGAGTGGAAATTACTATATAAGTAAATAAATAGTGATTTCACACATAATCTTGGAGTAAAGTAATCCATGAAGTTTTCCTAAAACCGAATGAGGGGAAATTGAAATTTGAAATTCCCTTACTGATTTGGTAACCTACGAAACATATAACCCATTAAAGAAGGATCATCCAATGATGATTTAAATACCCATAAATTAAAGTATATTTCTCAAAAAATACAACCATGGGCAGTATATACACCACACAAAAGGTAATATTGGAAAATATAGTATGAATCTCACGAGAATAAAAGTGAGATGAAAACCCCTTACCACATTGTAATCAATATAGTAGTAAGACCAAATGTTAATAACCACCAAATTAATCACAAAATACCATTAATATAAATAGAATCATGATAATATATATCAAATGGCAGTACACAATACACCACATGCAATAAATAAGTGGCGTATAATGGAAATCTCACGGAATTAAAAGTGAGATAAGAAATCCCTTACCTTGTACTTTTACTTGGTCAAGGGTGTTTTAAAATCCTGTATAATAGTTAAATCATTGTTATTAAATTATAAAAGAACAATATACATAAATATGATATCATATATGATCCTCTAATATTGCTTTGTTAATAATATTTTAGTAGTATCATCGTTTCTGGTGTTAACTGATCAGTTTTCCTTTATATACTCGGTTACATAAGCCATGTTTATTATGGATAGGATGTATTTTATTCATATAAATAATGATATTAAGTTTATAAACATTATTTTTAATCATAAAATGAAAATTATTCTTGAATGATTACGATGGGGAATGAATCTCATCGCATTCGTGGAGACGGTAATCCGTACGTATGCACGAGCCACAATATCATTATATTGATGGTGAAATAGTATGTAATTGGATGGTATATCATATATACCGAATCATTAACATGTTATATTTATTATTTACATAAGTTATACTCATTATTATACCCATCCAAATAATGAAGTGTTTGAATAACAAACTACACTATGACGTGGAGACGGTAATCCGTACGTACGCACGTATGGTGACTTTGTCATTTATAGGATGAATTGATTAATGAATATGGTTTTAACATTTTTATAATAAAATCACAGTATATATAAGATACTGGATTTATTATTTTATAATGGAAACAACAAATAAATAGGAAGTGGAAGAAGAAAAAAACTTGAAAGAGGTGATGAAATATTTACCTCTTCTTCGAGTTCTTCCTTTTGATTTGGTCAAAAGGGATCCTTAGGTTGGATTTATAACCAAAGGAAGGACTCCAGGATGAAGTGAATAATTTTTTTAAGATATTTGGGTAGGGTTTGGCCTAGAAAAAAGGCTTTGGAGGTGTGAAATTAAGAGAAGGGGAAGTGCCCTTTTATAAGAGAGGTGAGGGTCACTTTAGGAAAAGCTTGAAATATTATTTTATACTAAAATAATTTTCAGTTTCTAATGGCTCAAAAATTAATTATTTAAGGGATAAGGTGGGGATGAGTCAAAAAACACTCAACCAATAGTTTTTAGACAAGTTTAGGTCATCATATTAACTTTATCTTTTAGATTTAACTCTTAGTTAAATAGTTTGACATTTACCATGTCTCATTGTGTTTTTATATTATATGGTTAATAAAATTACTATAAAAAGCCAAGAGAAAACCATGTGGTTATTTGTTAATATATATAACATTATATAATTCCTTTGGCCTAACCTTGTATTTTTAAGAATATTATATCAATTAATAATATAATATTTGTTTTTAAAAACTCAATTGTGTCAATTTTGACACTATTTAGTATTTGATTTTTTCGAAAGCCATAAAAACTTTATCACTTCGAATAAAATTTATTAAACTAACTTTAATATGTCATATTAAACTATAAAATTAGTTGAATTCATCAGAGTCTCAATTTACATTTATTTGTATATTTATAATATCAGTTATTTTAATATTTTATAAATAAGGTAATTACTGCATCATCATTGTGTCATAAATAAATTAAATTATTTAATGTCTATAAATTATAAATAAAATACCATTATTTAGGAAATATTTTTATATTTCTAATAAATATTTATAGTCAAATTTATATTGTTTTTAACCCTATATTAAAAATGGTTTAGTTATTAAACTTTGAATTTAACTCTTTAGATTTGATTGGAAAGCCTGTACCCCGATTGGTGGGCACCATAGGCTCCTGCGTGTAATTATTAAATAATAGACACAATCTCTTCTCTGTCAATACATCTAACAAGGACTCTATAAAAGCCTCATTTATAGAGGACTTTTTAGTGATTAGGTCTATCATAAAGAGTTAAGTTGACTGCTCACCACCAAATTTGTTCTTTCCTAGCCATGTCTGATGAAAGTACTCCATTTTAAAGGTATTACATGATGGGAATCATCCACCCAGTGGTAGGAACATACGGTTCTTGGATAGGGATTACTTCATTGATCTCTTATATTCTAATTTGAATAAAAGGTGAGACCATTTAGCGATAGGACACGACGATAACTGTTTCGTCCCGGTATGGATCTGCAAAAGCTATAGATGCATTCTCCAATGCATTCGTTTGGACATTATATGATCACCGGACGTGATTCAATGTTGTCTCTGAGGGGAATTCTTCTATTAACCCTCATACATAGTTAATAAGGGGGGTTAGCTCTTCTTTTCTGATGGCGTAATCCCCATTAATCTGTTTGATCACCAACTTTGAGTCTACTTTCACCTTCTGGTGGTCCAATGATATTTGGAGTGACCATTATTGTCTTGAAATGAGGGCTTGATATTCTTCATCATTATTTGTACAACCTTCTTATAGTAGGAAGGAATAAGGTAAAACTTCCTTCACCAAGGAAATAAGCATGATCCCTAACCCAACTTTGTTGAGCTTAGGGACTTCCATTATCTCCCCTATTGGGATCCTGGATGCACCATCAAAATACATCTCCCACATTTGGGGGCCACCTTAAATAGAGAATATCTCATCATCTATAAATTCATTCTTCAATGATGTTGGTTCTGCATAAGGGTGTTCTGCAAGGAAGTCTGATAAGACCTAGCCTTTCACTTATTTCTGAGGCACAAACTATATATCAAACTACTGCAGGATAACCAACCACCATGATGGAAATCATTTCAACATGGGATGATTGCGGATTTATTTTAGCAGGTTATTGTGAGATACCAATTGGACTTTGTGGTTCTACAAGTAGTACCTCAATTTCTGAACCATGAAGATTAATGTCAGACTTCTCTTCTCAATATCTGAATAACAAGTCTCAACATCGAGCATGGTTCAACTGATATAATAGAGTCCGTTTTCATTCCCATCATCATTATTTTTCAAAAGGAAGGTTCATAAATATCACTCCAGGGCTGTCACATATAGGATTAGTGGATTTATATCAATGGGTGGAATTAATTCCAGTGGACTCAATAGATATTTCTTGAGGTTATCGAATTATTACTAACAGTAATCGGTCCACTGATATGCAACCCCTTTATTTATCAATTTTTTGAAAGACAAACATTTTCCTATGAAGTTGGCTATGAAACATTAGATGTAGGCCAAGTTACATGAATTCCCCTCAATTATTTGAGGTTTTTAGGAGGTGACATAATAAGGATAGTCTTTTTCTTCTCAGGGTTTAATTCGATGCCATGATGGCATATGATAAAGTTGAGAAACTTTCCCGAGGTTACCCCAAAATCACATTTTAAGGGATTAATTTTCAATATATGTTGTTTTAGATTGTTTAATATGGTCTCCAGATTGTCCATATATTCAGAACATTGTTGGGTCTTAACCACTATATCATCAATGTAGAATTCAAAAAACTCCCCCAGGAAGGGTTTGAAGATGCATGACATGTTGGTATGTGGAACCAATGCTCTTCAAGCAAAAGAGTATTACCTGATAGCATAATACTCACTAGGGGGACCTTAAGGTAGTGAATTTTTAATCTTATAGGGACATTCAAATTTGGTTGTACCCTGAATATCCATCCATGAAGAAGAGGGTTTTATAACCAGTCATCGCATCAATCAGAAGTTCTATGATTGGAACCGGGAAGTCGTCTTTCAGACAGTGCCAGTTAGGATCTTTGAAGTCAATGAAAATATTATTTCCCTATTATTATTTTTTAATGGGATGATATTGGCTAGCCATTCAAGATACTAGACCTCTCAAACGAATTTGGACTTAATGAGATTATCCAATTTAACCTCAATTTTAGAGGCATGAGTTGGGTGTGTCTGTCTAGATGCCCGTTTGAATCCTTGTTGGTCTTATGGAAAACACAAGTGATGTGTGGACAACTTGGGATTGAGGAATAACATATCTATGTAATTCTAGGAAAACATTTCCTGGTTTTACTTGAAGAAAGAAGTATATACCTATTGTTCTTCAGAATTCATAGCTGTACTGATAAAAGTGGGTTGTGAATCTTTATCCGTACCTAGATTTATTTCTTTGAGTTCGTCGATAGTGGTGGAGACACCTTCCTTGAATAATGGAGGGGCATCCCAGAGGTATTCCTATTCTTCCTCTTCCTCATAATTTACCTATTCCGCCTCTTCTTGGGAAATATATGATGAAGCAAGTTTCTTAGAGTGAGGGAATGAGTCGGCATCTGGTCATTCGGAAGATGAAGTCACTATTTCTGGATCAATTTCTAGTGTGAGGCCTTTTTTATCTTCAAAGGGGATATGAGGGACTGAGAACAATCATCTTTGATTTCTCCCATTTTCATGACAACTACTTTTTTCCTAACTGATAGAGTAGAGATTTGTTGAACCTCAGGGGGATGGAATGAATACATCTCCCTCTGGGATTTCATTACTTCTCGGAGATTCAAAAAATTCTCTAGTGTTTCTAGGTTCAGTCATAATGACTAACATCACAAAATTCACTGGATGTGTTCTAGAATATGGACCCAACTCTTTGATTTGGTTGATGGGGATCATGTACTCTCCACTGAGCTGTTTGAAAGGGATAGTGGGAATCATCTTCAAACCATTCAGGGCATTGATCCGAGCGACATTGTGAGCCATGGACTGTTTCCATTCCTTATGGTAGAATCATATGTTAATGTACTATGGTTTATAGGATTTAAATGTGTATTTTTCACCATAAAATGTCTCAGTTTTTCCATTGATACAATACTTGAGGCATTATTGGTATGAAGAAGGGATAACTGCATGCTGATGTAGCCAAGGTCTTCCCAAAAAAACGTTGAAGGATGTATCCTACCTAACAACCATGAATTATGATTCATACATGAGATCTCTGAATAGAGTTATGAGTTTGATTTCAACAATAGGATTTTTCTCATTCTTATCATAAACCTATAACATTAAAGTGGATAGAGACAAGTGAGATTCATTGAAACCCAGTCAAAAAAGCATTTAGATAGGTATGAGGTTGACTTCTGAGCCATTGTAAATTAAGGCTCATCATAAATCAACATCATTTATCCTGCTAGATATATACAAGGGTTTTATGTATCCATGTATGATGACATCCCCATCCTGGTCTGTGAAATAGATGACCGTATGGTATTCTACATGATCATTCTCTGCACAATACACTTTGACAACAACAACCTCAACTTCAAATTCCTGAGGGCTTGATGTGGCCTCTATGAGTGCTTCCTAGAGGTCTTTTGATAGAATTAGAGTGTCTAATATTTCTAGGGATAATTAATTCAAAACATCATACTTATGATCTAAAGTTCTATGCCCCCCCCCAACGTGAGGATTCCATTTTGTAAGTGATTTAAGAGATGAAGTACTTTATGTGGATGGATCAACCCTTGAGATAAGAGCTGAAGGTGCTTCTTCCCTTAGTGGATGAGTTTTACTCGGTCTGCCTACACAATGAGATTTATTAGGCAATGTCGTATCCTCTAGATGATCTTTCAAGATGATTTTTTCAGAAAAAAATCTGATATATGTTGTGTGTGTGTGTGTGCGGGGGGGGGGGGGGTGGTCCTACTAAGGTCACTGGAGATCTCCCCCATGAGTTTAGTCCATGTAGATGGTTCAAGTAGGTACACAGTTAGGGTAGTGACTCTTGGCACAACCACATATTCCCCTATACCCTCGACTCTGACGACCTCTTCCCCCAGTTCCCCAATCAATTGTTAGGAATTCAGGTTCATATTCATGCTCATCATCTGAGAAGGGATCCATTAAGTGAATAAAATTAATGGAACCTAAGATCAATTCTTCATCTGATGGAGATTTTGTCTGGCAGGATGAACCTTGTTATACCATTTGACGGGGTGATGCCCATGTTTTTGAGACTATAGGCATGAAGTATTCTAATTTCAAATCCAACTTTGGCCTTAGAATAGGTTATTCTTCCTATGTTTTATTCTTTCCCTTTCATCCATGTTGTTTTTTAAAAGACTGGATTTTAGATTATTGAGTTTCTAGTGAAGTCGGTTATGTTATAGAGGAAGTGGATGGGGGAATATTTAGCTATTATAACTATGCTCAGAGGATATAATGAGTTTGGTTGATCATTTTTATGACCATATAGTCACTTAACTTCTCCATACCCTTTATTTTGACTTCTTTCTATCCATTATCCTACCACAGATCAGTGATGAAAACACATGTCACTTGTGCATGTGGCCTGCTCAACTTCACTTGCCTGAATTCCACCATCTTTTGTAGGATGTATTTGAAAGCAAAAAACTCTTGGATTTTGTGTCCTAGTACTTTATGGAAGGGTCAATAGTTTGGGAGATCTTTTTCACCATCCTTTCTTGGTTTCTTGGGATTTGGATACTTGATCAAGTTTTTCTACAATGCCGAGGTAAAGCCGCCAAGCCATTTTGGAAAGAATAGACCTTGTTTTTCATCTCCTTAAACTATTTTCACCTTTTCTCTCTTTGATAATCCTGATGTGGTGGGAGTTGTTATTGATACTCAGGAAGTGGAATCACATGATATGGTGCAGTAATTGGAGCAGGAACATGTACATGGGGCTACTTAAGCATAACTGTAGCAGTCTCTAATTTTCTAGTTATCCTTCCTTGAACTGATGGAATTACTCAAGACTTAAATTTGGTATTTAAGATGGAATATTAAACTCTTTAAGTGATCACAATGAGGTCCTAAAACCCTCCAGTGTATTTCATAGGAATAAGTGGCTTGCACAACTCATTGCGAAGATTCATTATACATACAGGCAACAAGTCTTCCTAAGGGAGCAGTAGGTTCAAGAAGTATTTCAGTCCTTTACATTGAGAAATAAAATTAAAGACTCTTTCATTTCTCTGTAGTTTGTAGTTTTGAAGGTTGAGGACTATTGTCTTATACAATGTTGAGTTGAACTGGAAGATAAACTTATGATAGAGGTCTTCACACCCCATAATTGACCGAGATAGTAGGTCAGTGTACCAGAAAAAAGTTGATATCTAAAGTGTTTACACAAAACACTTGAGTTTCACTACCTCTTACTATTTAGGGGACCCCATCATGAGATCATAAAAAGAGAAGAGATGCATCAAACGCTGCTCTGGGTCTCCCGAGCCATTAAAAATTGGAAATGTGGGGTTCCTAAAGTTTGCTGGTGGGAGAGTCAGATCTACCCATTTGGGGTAAGGTTTCTTTTCCAATTGTATTAGAATGTTACATTCCTCTATGGATTCCAATCAATCCATGAGTGACTCAAGATAATTCATGAGCCCTTAGGGAATATCTGGATGAGCCGGATCTTGTGCAGGTGCCACAACCGGTAGGTCTATCTGTGGTGGCACTGTTGGTATCTACCATAGGTAGCCCATAGGGGTAGGTCTGTAAGGATTTTTCTAACCCTGTTCTAGTTGTGTACCCAATGGAGGGAATTACCGATATGCTATTACGTGATCCAAGTATATTTTTGGTTGGTATCCCACATTGAGTGGGTGTTCTAAGTCCACATCAATTTCTACAATGAACCCTCTTTACTGAGGTATTCCAGCTAGCAGTGCGAGTTGAGGATCTTATTGTAGAGTATATACAGTAGGAAGGCTACCTTAAGAGTATTATTTCATCGAGTAACCTCAATTATTTAATCTATTACTCCTATTGGGAAAATATTTCCTCCAATGAAAGGTGATTAACCTCTTTGGGAGGTAAGTGAGGCATAATTTAACCCTTACCGTTTTCCTTATTGGATGCATTTTAGGGAGGTAATGTTGGATTATTTAAGGGGATGCTCAGATTTAGGAAAATCCTTTGGTTCCAGGCACACACACCTCCTTCAATTGTTTCGGTGTGGACCACATTTTAAACTAAAACTTCCTCCTCCGAATTGGCCGCGTGTTCTGTTGGGTCTCCAAGGGTGGTATTAATGATGTTCATGTATGTTTAATGCATTGAAAACATTCTATTAGTGTCTTTGTGAGACTTCCTTTTTCTATTCCCTCCACGAGGCATTGTCCCCTTCTTCATTGATTCTCTGGGAGTTGTTTGGCAGATGGTAATCCAAAGGGAATCTATAGACAATTCAGTTGTGTGCATTCCTAGTGAGGGTACCAAATCACAGGATGGGAAAAACTGGGAGGATCCACTCTGCAACATTTCCTCTAATTGGGAGAAGACTGATTTCCACTGATGAGAGTGTTTTTGAGGTGAAAAATCCCCCAACCCTGAGGTATGGGTCTATTTCCATTCCACTTTCACAACTCTTCAAGCCTAGTTTGTTAACATCTAATTTTGGGATAAAAAATCCCTGAACTATGTTGGCTACTAATGTTGTAGCTTCTCTTCTAATTTTATGGAGTTTTGTCCGAACATAGGCTAAGTGCATCATTTGGTATGCACCTAAATCACCCAATTTTGAAGTCTATTTCTATATTTATGACATTTTCACTATCTGATGACTGACTTCCCCTAAGAGGGAGTCTTTTTTGATATTTTAAGATGTTTGATGCAAAAGTATATCAATAGTCTTCTCTCTTCTGGACCAACATTAGTGAGAGTTGGTTGGGACCTATTTTTGTTGATCATATCATCATTTATGGAAATAATATATCTGTTGAAGCCAACATGAAGCTATAACATTTCATGATACCACTTTTGGCGGTCTTTACTTGTTGGGGAGAGAAGTGAAATGTTATTCTCCATGTTCACTCCATCCTCTGATATGAACACTAGATGTGGCATCAATGATCAACTGTCGCAAACTTTTTAATGCATCGAGGAATGCACATTTAAGGGATAATTTCTTTTTTTTCTTATGTATTCCGTGTATCTTGGAGAGATTCTAAGTCAATTTAGAGTTATATGACTTCTATTACCTTGATGTGACTTCAATACTTTCCATGAGGTAATACTTTTTCTCACAAGTGATGATGAGTTTTCCATATATTGATGTGGATTTCATACAAAAAATCTTCCAACAACACCTCTGGAATTCTGTATTGAGGGGTGAAGAAAGGCCAAAAAGTGAATTATATGCCATATTTAGCTAGTTATTCCCTCATGTTTAGCATGTAATCTTCATCATTTTCTAGAGGCTCATCAACTTGGTCTGACCAGAGTGGATGCTTTCCTACCACTTGATCATATGCAGTGATATTGGTAGGGACTTACTCTATCATACTAGAAGGTAGATGGCCTAAGGGTGGTTTAGATAATGACTTTCACCTTGGTATGTCTTCTATATGAGAAAGAATTTCACTTGTCAATGAAAAGGCATTAGACATGACTAACCTTTTTTCCCAAGTTCCATGTTATAGGAGGGATTTCTTATCACTACATCGCCAAGGGAAGGACCCTTTTGACAATATGAAACACTACTATACAGATAAATTTCATAGTGAATTCCATCATGGGGAGGACTACCATGGTGGATTACAATAAGGGTAATTATCTCTTTCTCCTTGATCTTCTAGCCACACGGAGGGCTATTGTGACTCTTATCAAGATATGAGCTCTCGAGATCTGTCAAATTATGGTCATGAAGTAATCCTTCATGGTAAAGTTTCTAAAGAGGTCCTTCAAAATTACTTCTACTACTCTCATAATTTGAAAATAGGAGAGTAGGATTTTGAGATACCACAAATAAGTGTCTGAGGGCTTCAAGAACTCTAACATTTACTAGAGTAGGATTGTAGATAAGATCTTTATTTTATAGTTTTCTATGGAAATGATATTTTTTTGGGTGCTTCCTTCTAATGGATGGTCCCACTTATTGAGGGAAGTGGGTTTTAAGTACAAAAGTTTTCTTGAATGGCTTCTGTATTGCTGCAAGATTTTTCTGACAGGCTCCTAGAATTTTAGAAGGGGTTTGTGCTGGCCTCAGAGTGGCCATTGGAATGGGTTGATTAAATCTTATTGGAATTAGTGTATGTTCTTGATCATATTGTCTATATATCATGGGGTATTTTCGGCCACAACCCTTTTAGATAGAAGCAGAGGTGTGTGTCTACTTCAGGGTGACATGCTGACGATCCATCCCATTTTCAGGAATGAAGCTGTGTGTCTGTCCCTTTCACACCATTTTTTCCACTGTTATGATGTCTTGTCCAGATTTTAAGATTTGGGTAGGGATTTTAATATTCCCTTTCACCATTTTTAGGATATTATTGGTGAATTTAGTGATTGGAATGGGGATATATTCCCATTCCATATCTGAAGCAGGCGTATGTGATTGCTCATTTCCTCCCTTTCCTGCAAGTGGATACTGACAGTACTCATATGTGGGGGTAGAGAGTTGGGTCTTCCTACTATTTATCATTAGGAAATTTCAATTTAATTCTTTGGGTATTACCAGATGAAACTGTTGGCAGGCTTGATGAATGCAGGAAGGTGTTTGTGCCTTCTTGCAGTTAGCTTCTAAACTTGGTTGGCGGGCTTATTTGAGTACTTCTAGATAATTATACTGGAAGAATTGATTAGTGGGGGTAGGTGTATGTTCCTACTCGTGATTTTCCACTGGATTTGAATAGAAGGATTCCTTGGATGCTGTTAGGTGAGTCTGCTGGCTAGCTGTATTAGGGGAGGCAGGTGTATGTTCCCACGCGCAGTTGGCCACAAAATTTGATTTGTGGGATTCTCTAGAGGGGGAAGAGGTGCATTTATGCTCCTTGTTGATTGGTTTCTACCCCTGGTGGGCCATCTTATATTCCTAGGTCTAGATGACTAGGTCCAGACAACCGAGGAGGCACCCTCATCATGTTGAGGGTTCAGTACCACATGGATTTGGTAGTGGTAAATGTCAGTAGGATCCCTTTATAATGACCCTGGTATCTTCTGAAAGAGACCGTTTGTGGAATCTTGATTCACCTCCCTAAGATAAGGGAAGTACATGTTATTGCATTTTAGGGATAAACTACCGAAATGGTTGAAGATGGAAATGTGTACCGCCTGCTTATGAACCACTAACATTTATTGACCGGATGACCAGTGGGTCTTCATGAGATGAAGGGCATGTTAGGCAGCCTCCAAGGTCGGTATTGTACCATTTTGGAAATACTCCTCAACCAGTGAATTTGAGACCTAGTGTTGAAGATTCTAGGTTGGTGACATCATCCTCTACTTGGATGAATACCTAACATGGACAGTAGCCAGAGAATGTGTTTGCAAAATCTATAAGGATTCCATTGAATTTAAGGGAGTCCTAAGAGTAAGTTCCTAGAATATATATGACAAAACAGACAAGAAAACCTCATTAAAGTAGAATATAATTTAAACAAACACATGCATGATTGATTGTATTGTATGGACTTCTTCCATTCTGAAAGTAAAGGGGATTGATAAATGAGTGAAATTATCATATTGGTTAAGGATTTACGTCAAGTACACCATTTTTTGTTTCCAACATAAAACATGTTTGTTCCTAACAATTGATTGTAGGGGCTTGAGTTTTGTGCAATCACTCACGTTTGGCCTACTATTTCTGAATGGTTTTCAGTGAGTTTTTTCATGTAATCCGAAACACCCAACAGTTTTATATCCACGAGGTACCTACTTTCCAAAAGAAGGTTCTCATTAGGGAGTTTGACAAAAAATACTTAAGATCTCACATTGGTCGAGAGGATGGGAATCCAGGATCATCACACCCTTTTAGGGGGAATTTTTTCCTACTCTGGGACTCTCTTATAGATTTAAAAAATGTTTGTGAATCCTTCATTAATTCCAAACTATGATGGGGGTCACCCTTGAATTAAAAATAAATTATTAACATGTATGGAATTTAGAATCATCTATATGTATATGAGGTTCTTAATTAATGGAGATATCCATATGTATTTAAGGTTCTCCATAAATGTCACCCTCTTATGTACTGACTAGAGATTCTTTGTTCATTATTATGACGATGCTGGTTTTTAGCCACACAGTGGGAAAGTTTGGAGCATATTGTCATCTAGGGAGACAAGAGTTGTTTTGATGTTGGGATCATACCCATGAATGGGATTCCTATATATCCTTGTGAAAGGAATCAGAACCCACATAGTTCAGTGCCACTTAATGGGACACAACATACCTTTTAAGATCATGTGATCAGGACCAAACCATGCAGTTTAACATCATGCAGTAAGGACATCCAGGTGGAAGGTTCCTAGTAAATATTTTGTGTGGGACTTATGAAAAAGCATCCTAGGGAACCTGGAAGATATATAGATTCCCATTTTGAATAAGACTTTACTAGGAATGTGGTCTGGGGATAATTAGGGTTGATTTGGGGTGTTGGGTTTAGACCTTAGGGAGGCTTCCTACATATCCCATTTGGATATGAATCAAATCCCACATAGTTTGGTTGTGATTACCCACATCTATGGATGTCCTTCAGTGATATCTTACATGGGAGTTTGTCCCTTTGATAGGATTAAGTTGGGGATTATTATTAAGGAGGATACCCTCGTTTGGTTTGGAATTATTCCTAAAAAGGATGCCTTATGAAAGGGGCCACGAGGGATGTCTCAAATCACACTGATTTGGAGGCTTGTTTAGGGATTACACCTAAGGAGGTGGACCATGGATTAATATAGTGATATGATTGAAACTTATACCAAGTAAGAGGTCCATATATGGGATTTAGAGGCTTATTCTTAATAATAATGCCATAATTGTGTAAGGTTGGGGATTATACCATGTAGGTGGCCCATGGATGGGATTTCAAGGCTTATTCCTGAGAAGGATTTCCTAGTAAATGGAGGTTTGGCTGGGAATTATTTTTGATGAGGATGAATTGGTTGGTTATGATTGGGGATTATACTTGGAATGATGCCCAAAAGGTTTGGGGATCATGTGAATGTCATGACCACCATCAACCTCTAATACCACATGAGTCAAGATCAGTGTGAGAAATAAGAGAAAATATAAGATCTAAGAAACCAAATAATATACTTTTCCTTGAGGTTGGATACATTAGCCTTAAGGACCCATACCCATGGAGGAACTATGAATAAAGGTGAGAGGAAGACCTGAAAGAAGTTACTCTACCAAAACATGAATATGATATTGCAGAAACCATGATTGTGACTAACATCTAAGCCCACACGAGTCACAACGTGTCATTATTGAATGTGAGAAACAGGAGGAATTCAAAGATATGGAAAACCACATGATCCCCCTTCCACTGGTGGAAAAGACTCTGGTGACCACACTTACTCCCCGTAATTGTATCCTAGACCCAAAGGGAGAGATAAAGGGCCTTTAAGTTCCCATATTCCCTCTTATTTTGGTAATAGATCTAGATAGAGGAAGGAATGAAGTAGTAAAGGTTCTGAAAGAAAGGATAGGGTCTTACTCCAGGGGGGATGACCTAAAACTTGTTCCATGGTAGGAGAGGAGGATCTCATTCCCTATCTAAGGGAAAGGCAAGCATGATCCTCACACTCCCTATCTGGAACCAAAGGCTTGGGGTCTTAGAGTTGACTAGAGAAGAACATGGTCCTAACCCTATCACCCAAGATTGAGAACTCCCTGACACCATCCCCAGGGTTGGGTTCCTCATGATTGTGGGAATTTATACACACATTCACCTTGAGGAATATAATCATTAGGTAGGAAAAGTGTAGGAAACCTATAACTGTAGGAATGTATACCCAAATGGGAGACATGGTAATTTTTCATCATAAATTTTAATTACGAATGCTAATTGTCTACCTAATATTTCGTCTTGTAGTGTTTTAAAAAATAGTGTATAAATTTTATTGAATTAATTATAAAGAAGTAATGATGATATTAACTGTAGAGATGGAGGGTCCTCCATTACTCGCATTCCATGATATGCATGTTTCACGACTAGTTTTAGAGGGACGTCCAGTGTCTTCTTTGAGTGTACATAGATCTCATCATTCCATCATGCTGCACCACATCCTACCATAATCCCTAATCTTCATCGTGCTAGGTTCTATGACATAGAAATGTGCGACTTCATATTTTCCAATTATCAGTTCATTACTATGCTCTTAGAGATATGGAGGCCAAAGACACATACATTATTTTGTGCAGTAGGGGAGATGACCATTACACTAGAGGATGTGTCCATTTTGTTGGAACTCCCCATCGATGGTGCGGATTTGACGGGATGAGTGGGTGTATATTAGTTTGATCGAGTTCATAGATTATTGGGTCCGCTGCTCGAGGTGGGGCACGTGGCTGGTGCTGCGTGTTGTTGGGTCCGCTGATCGAGGCGGGGCTCGTGTTTTTCGAAGCGCGATGATGGGCGCACGACATGAGGTGGAACGCGTGGTGTTTGGTGGATCTTCTTGGTTTGATATTTGAAATTTGAAATTTGAAGTTTGAAATTTGAAATTTGAACCTTGTTGAATGCTGTATGTGGTGGTAAGTGCTTGTACGGTTTCCGGTTTTCCTTAAACCAGTTTGGGGTACCAGTTCCCCTAAACCGGCTTATTAAAATGAAAAAAAATGATTTGCAGAATATATTATTGGGCATTGAGGTCTAAGATGGTGGAAGGTTCATTGTTGGTAGTAGATTATGCATGCCATAGATAAACGAGCACTTATCTCATCTAGCTGATGAGATCACTGTGCTATGATTTGCATGTGCATACATTTCGAGGCTTATAGATGAAACAATTTATATTGATCATTCGACTAAATTTGTGCATCTAATGTATTTAATATTATTAGAGGACTTGGACCAGACAAGGTAGTATAGCTGGGTGTCTTCTCATACTTTATATACATACAAGACACTATGAAGTGTATGTCGCATCAATAAGATGCAGATCACATAATGTGTTATTATGATTCATATTTGGACATGGGAACACATCCCTCACATAACTTCACATGCATGCACACTATTTTCTACCGATATTTTAGTGGATTCTCTTCATGGATGATGGTGTGTTATTCCCTATAATTTTAAAATCAAATGTATAACTTTATATTATGAAATATAAGCATAAAATTTTTATCAATAGGTGGAGTTAGACACATGAATATTCAGATACATCTATACACAATGTTCACCCTTACAAACCTATGCTAGATATTATTGGTCCGGATGATGTATGTGGTTATTAATTATATAGTCAATTTTTTATTGTGTATAGTACACATATTCATTTTTTTCATTTTTCATATTTCATGGATGCCATATACTAAGGCTATCTTCTAGAGTCTCCCAGTATACTGTACTATAATGCTTGGTTCTGGCTCATGAATCATTCCTATGATTTATTTTCATATTGTTGAGTGAAATCATACTGATAGATCTATAAGGTAGTTCAGCTTCTATTATCCCATTTATGCACCACCCAGTTAGTTATATTCACTTTATTCACTGAAGATGTCAGGGAAGTGAGACTTTGACTAAAGGAGATATCATATGAGATATATTGATATGTGAGACATATGAAATGAGTCTCGATTATGAGGGGCCTATATAGTACGTATGCATTTATCATATCAATTGGATTATGCACCCTAGTACTATATGTCCCTTGTGAGATTTCTTATGCGACACAGATGGGGATATCATGACTTGGTAATAATTATTCCTTCCACTTTTGAACAGTTTTTTATTAACATTACTTAACTTCATAATTTGTTTTTACAGGATGCTCGTATCACCCATATCCTTAACATCTCTGATCCAACAGAGGGAGTCACATTTGACCAGACTTATTTTCATAGAGCAGTGAAAGAACTACTTCCTTTTATGGATTATATTTATTATGATATTTTCTATGATGTGTCAGGAAATGATGAGGGTCTAGAGCCTGATATAGATGTGCCAGAGGGTGATGTTCCTGTTATGGATGCAGAAGTGGCACATGAGGAGGGTGTTCATCATGATCATCTAGATGATCCTCTAGCTTCTATTGAAGATTATTTACAACCACAACTAGAGGAATAGGAACAAACAGAGTCTATTAGCATGCCATATTTTGTTCTAGAGATAGAAGTCGACTGGTATGTGATACATTCTTTATTAGCATATGATCCATAGATATTCACTGCACAATATCCATCTTCTTCATATGTTGGGGAGAGTTCCAGATAGTAGCCACTATCCTTGGAGGTAGGACAAAGTATAGGCAGTGATACTGTAGATTTAATACTTGTCACACAAGATGATGTGGATGTAGGTGTTGGGGATGATACACAGGAGCTGCGTACGCCAGAGCATAGACATAGACAAACACAATGTTGACGCATTATATATACACCTGGTTGTGGCATAGAGGATCATCCAAGACACTGGCATAGATTAGATCGATACATGTTATATGTTTTTAAAATCATTACTTATATGGTATTTAAAAATATACTAATATATTATATTATGTTGCATAAATCAGTAAATTGATATAATTATGAAATTCATAAAAAATTGAATGATTAAGAAACATTAAAATTAATAATTACATTTTTAATAATAATAATTACTATTTGTTATTTATATTTATACTTAATATTATTATCCATATTATGTATAATAAATAATCATCTTAAATTAATTATTAAATATTAATAATATCATTATTTTCAATTCTATAAATATTATTAATATTAATAATAAAATTTATCTTATTTCTTATATAAGTAATTAATTTATAATACAACATAATATATTAATAATAATATAATTGTTAAATAGTAATTTTTTCTAAATATAAACTATTTTATTTACATTATTATACAATAAATATTACCTATAATGTTATTAATTATATTAATATCATAATAATATATTATTAATTAATAATAAGTAACACAATTTATAATTAATAAATATTTTACATATTTAAAAATTACTAATAATTCTATTAACAAAAACTTTAACAAATATTTATAATTAAAATATTTTAAGAATAATATAATTATTAACTATTAAATATTTTTCTAAATACAAATTATTTTATTTACATTATTATACAATAAATATTATCTATAGTGCTATAAATTATATAAATAACATAATCATATATTATTAATTAATAATAAATAATAGAATTGATAATTAGTAAATATTTTACATATTAAGGTATTACTAATAATTATATCAATTTTTTTAACAAAGATTTATAATTAAATTCTTATAAATATTAGTTTTTATACTATTAATTAATTTATAACTATTGTGAAATCGATCAAACATCGATTGAAACCGCAAAGAATTTTGAAATCGGAAATGTAAGACCGATCATAGGCAAAGCGCATCATTGAGAAAGTGAGCGTTGAATTTTCATATGAATATGGAGATGAAAAATAGAAATATAATTACAATAGAAATACAAGAATTAAATAAAAGAAAACAATGTTGAGCCCAAAAACATCTACCTTTCATTAATCGGGTGGAGGCATAATTTTCGGGTTACAATAGCAGCCACTGTAGCAGGTACTGTTCGGTATTGTAGCAGCCATAACTATTCACCCTGGGCCACCGGTTTGGTCTTGGAGTCCTTAAGGCCTTCAGGCCACTCATGCCTTTAGGTTAGTAAGGCTTTAGGGCCACCTCAAGGCCTTCAGGGCCACCTGATTTGCAGTTGCACAAGACAAATTCTGCAAGGAACTGCTTCAGGGGAGGAAAGAGCAGGGCACATTCACCAGAGGAGGGATAAACGAACTTAGGAAGAATGAGAGGGTATGGAATTTTCCATCGATATCACTTCTGTTCACCTCTTCACATGGACATTCTAACCGAACAGTTATGAAAAGGTGGAGAGCTGATCATGATGCAGATGATGGGGAGGAGCAGTTTCAAGTAGTCATAGTCTGTATGATTTCCTTAAGACCTACGAGTCCTGTAATGTCTCCAAGCCTACAAGAAATGTAATACCTAATCCTATGGGCCTTGTAAGGGTTCCCCCTCATCCCTTGAAAGGGGGGTTATCAGAAAATCAATAAAAAACAAGGTCTTCGGGCCATTCAGTCAAAGAATACCAAAAGTTGGCATATGAAAAGTTGGTCACATGAAGTTAGTTTATTGGGAATGGGAGTTACCATAATTATGAAATTCACATTTAATATTTCATAACAACCCCCCTTGAATGTCATAATTTCATGGAATCTTATATAATCTCCACTTAAAAAAAGCCTGTGGGAAAAATAAGTGAAACCAAAGTAATTTAATTCCATGTCATGTTGCCTCATTAAAAACCTTACTAGGAAAATACAGTGGGAAAAACCTAATGAAGGGAAAAAGAGTGCAACATTACCAACTCCCCCTAATTATATCATTTAATTTTGTCTCTAAAACATCAATTAATACTATTATTTAATCATGTCTTTGGGACATGGGAGGAATACTATAGGTAAAAATGAATGGTCTCATTAAAAATTACAACTCATGGGGAAAACCAACAATTTCCATTAATTATAAATATCCATAAACATTCCCTTGGATATCTGTTATGATGTATGATTTTATCATTAAAAACATCTTCAAAGAAAAAACCTGTAGGGGAAAACCCCTTGATTATGGAAAAAGAGTACAATAACATCAAGTCCCCAGAGTGTTTCCTCGTCAAAAACCTTATCAAGAAAACCTAGTGGAAAAAACTTGACTAAGGGAAAAAGTGTACAACAATTACATATACCACTCATAATGATCACCATTTAACTCATAGAAAGTCCATGACCAATTCATAATGAAAACATTTAGTTTTTAATTTTTGGAATAATAATAATTTACACCCTTTAGATTTCAATGAGTAGGGAATAACATTACCTTGCATCATAATATGATTTACTATTATTTACAAGGAACATATGCACATATACATGTATATCCTTCGAGGATAAATAAAATATGCATTTATATTTAATTATTCTGGGATAAATATGTTCTTCATCAACCCCTCATGTATGAAATATATCAGTCTTGGAAGCAAGAGATTTAATTATTCATTAAGGGTAAAACCATTCCAAAAATTTAATATTTCATCTTTGGGATGATTAATTAAAAATACATGGGCATTATTTGTAATTCATTGATTTTATAAAACTCTTTGAGAGTTTAGATGTTTTTAAAAACATCTTAAAAATATGATGAATACAACGATTCATACAAACCATGGGATAATAAATTCAATTTATATTCTTTCTTAATTTAATATGGATACATGAAATACATCTTATTTGGTTTACCCAATAATTTATCATATTGGGTGAAACTTTAATAATTTTGAATATGATTCAAGCATTTCAAAACCTTCTTGGATTCATATATAAATATCCATATATACAACAAAGAATATTTCTTATAATAAGATCATAAATATTCAATAGTGTTGGTAGTTTAGAGAATCAATACAAAACTTTATATGTTGAACATATCATAGGTTCATTTAAATATTTTGGCCAATTATTATGATGTTGAAATATATAAAAATCCATTTTCATCAATGATTTTTAAAAGCATTCAAAGAAAATATACCATCAACAACATTTGATTAAGATCTCATAATTTTTTATGGTACTAGTGTCACTTCAGGGACAATATCTAAAAAGATATAATATTGTTGATATATTCATTTTCCTCTTCAAGGGAAAATATATATATTTATTTATACTCATGATGAACAATGATTTTATATAATCAGTACAACCACACTTTAGGTGTGTATAATCAGACTATTGATTTCCAAAAATTTAAATTCATGTAAGTGTTGTGAGCATCTTGTCAATGGTTCTGTAGGACCATATAGTATATGATACCAAATATTTCTTTTAATCAACATGCATAGCATGCAATGTATACCCACTAGTAGAAAACAACACATGTGATCATTTAGTGGATGTATCTTTCATATAGATGGATCACATGGTAGGTGGGTGTGCCCATATGTACTTCTTCATAAGTATATGGGAAATTTATTTCCAAAATAGCTGCTAATGATATAAATAATTTACCTAAAAAATGGGTACCTTAGGGTAAATTATATTACAGGGGTATTCATAATGACTTAATGCAAATGAATTCATTGATAATTTAGTAGACATGCATCCATTAAATAAATTCATCATTCTCCCCCAGATGGATGTCTACTATGTTATCAAAAAATTGATGCTTGTGTATACATGAATCAATATCTTTCATTATAATTTATCCTGGATGGGATAAATCATCATGTCTTATATTTAATGTGTTAGGATCGGTAAACTTATGGTTTACCATTATTGATTTGATTGTACATAGAAAATTCTTTATAATCAATTTTTATGAATGCTTGTTACATATCAAGGTACCTATTTTATTTAGTGTCTCTATATTATATTCATTTTCAAGAATACCATTAATATATCTCATCGATACTTTAGATATAACAAAGCATTAATAATTTGTACCACCAGGTCAGAATATATTCTCTCTTATGGAGTTGTTAATTAATTTTTTCTACCAGTAAATGTACTTATATGAGCATATACTAACTCATATATGAGTTCTTTTAAAGTATTTAATAAAAATAATATTTTTAAATATTTTGCTTCAAGATCGATGAATATAAGATCTCTAGGATCTGTTATTGTACAAACTTATATTTTCATTATAATTTCCACTTATGGTGGTTTATGAATTCATAATATAATAATAACGATTTAGGCCCATAACCCAAAGGATTATTGCATATTTTAGAACTTCTAGCCCAAATATTTTGGAACTTTGGCCCCAAATACAATTTTTTCAATACATCCACCTAGGATATGATCCATTACATATTTTGCAGATGGTGAATGTAGTAGCGAGATTCAATGTGGAAGAATCTTTTGGATTCAAAACACACACCTTATAACCATCCAAAATTATAATTCATAAACAACATTTAATTTATCAAATTAAGGACAAATCATTTGATTAAACTTTATAAAATATCTAGTATTCATGATATCAAAAATCATATCAAAATTTTTCATGAATAATTTCATTCGCTTAAAGGAATGAGATATAGTAATTAATACTACATTCACATTGGGGAATGAATTCATTCATTAGATTTCATGATCCATGAATGATAATTTATTATTTATCAATACTGATCATCTTGGATAAAATATAAATTTTATTGATTATTATGATCATTGTTTTAACCACTTTAGGTGGTAAAATTATTTTCATAATATATATCAGATTATCAAAACTATATAATTTAATCATTTTATTTATGAACTATATGAATAAAAACATCCTCTTTATAGGATAAATTAATTACATGAGATGATATTGATAATCCATAAGAATATGATAAATAATAAAATTTCTATTGATATTGCTACTGCAGGAATAATAATTGATATATAAAGATATTATTCAAATAATTTCAAAGGACATTATTTTCATATCATCCTTCAAGGATGCATTATTTTATAAATATTAAGAATATTCATTGTGCTCAGTAAATATTTACTATCATCAAATCACTTCTTATGGTTATATTATTATAATTTGTTATAAAAAAATTATAGAATAATGATCATTTGCAAAATATCATATTCACTTTGAACTTGATTTAAAATAAAATCATGTTTTTAATTCACTTCAGAGAATGAAATAAATCATTTTTCAATAAATATTCTCATTCAATTCAGGGAGCATAATAAATCGTGTTTGTGTCTTCAAGATAATAACATGAATATTCAATTCATGCAATTTCATAAATTTCATCCACTATGAGGGATGAATATATATATAATATATTTACACTTGTTCGTCAAGAATATTTAATTTCTCTAAAACATTTTATAATAAATAAAATAAATAGAAAATAAATAAAACAATATGATATTTATAAATATTCAAAGTAAATATCATCTCTATTATGATCCTTTATAAATCATAATCTAACTTTTCATCTTCAAGGTGAACAAAAAAATAAGAGAGATGAAATTTTAGGGTTCATGACATGATCAGCGAAATTCAGCTCAACGTATGATAAGTATGTGACGTTAATCACTAATCACCAAACTTTAACTTGACATACAACATGTACATGATATTCATCATTAAACCACTTATAGTGGTGTTGTTTTTTTTCATTTCATGAATAATATTTATCTCGACATTGAACACATCGATTATTAATCAAATACATTCTCTTTATAGAATGGAGTGAAATTTGTCATTCTTGAGTCATTACAGCTCTTTAAGAGCTCATTTTCCCCACAATTAAAGATAAAGAAAATTATATATTATTTTTAGATTTATCAAGGGGAAAAAATAAATGTAACAATATTTTTCATATAAAATAAGACTCACCTTTAGTTTTATCTCTTCGAACGAGTGGAGTAGATGCACACACGAAAGAGTATGTCAAAGGAATAATGTTATAAAATCATGTGACATACCTTTTTTTTTCGTGAGATTTATCTTATGCCAATGATGAGGATGACAGGAGTGCCATCATGATGTGCAATGAGAATAATTCGATCGTGCTAATAATGTGTTGTGAAATCGATTGGGCAATTATTGAAACTGTGAGGAATTTCAAAACCGTAAATGTAAGACCGATCATAGGCGAAGCACATCGTTGACAAAGCGAGCATCGAATTTGAGTATGACAATGACGACGACAAATAGAAATAGAAATATAATATAAATACAAGAAGTAATCAAAAGAACACAATTTAGATCCCAAAAATAATATACCTTTCATTAACATTTCCATGTATTTATAGTGTACAAGGAATAACAAAAGTTGACATATGAAAAGTTGGGCACATGAAGGGGGTTTATTAGAAATGCGAGTTACCATAATTATGAAATTAAAATTTAATATTTCATAGAAATAAAACAATAATATAATGTTAATTAATAATAAATAATACAATTGATTATTAATAAATATATTACTTATTAACGAATTGGTAATATTGTATATTAACAAAAAAATTAACAAATATTCATAAATAACATTCATAGAAATTAATATTAATAATAAATATTATATTATTAATTTAAAAAATAAATTATTAATAATACATATATATACATACATATATATATAAAGAGGTGTGAATGGGGTTCAAACCTCTTTGGCCATGACTAGGAAGCGTGAACCCCGTTCATGCTTCTTGGGAAAATAGAGAAGCGTGAATGAGGTTCACACCTCCCCAGACCCAGTTTTAAAAATACAACGACCCCATACCTTTTTTTTTATTTTTTAAAATAATAAATCCCACCTAAAAAATGACCTTGAGAAGTGCAAAGTAATCAAATGTACTTTTAACCAACCTATTAACCTCTCACCATTTGGAATATATCCTTAGAAATCAAAATCAAAATCCACTCTATAACTCATCATTACAGCTTAAATGTATCATATTCATCAAACCACTACATCATTAATATCTTTAAAAAATCATATCACCATGTCACATCATGTATTTAGAAAATATTAATCCATTGAATCATTGAACAATGAGCCACATTATCACATCGATGAAGTCGTCTCCTACTATCCATAAATCATTACACAATTTCAAAAACATAATTCTTGGTAAATAAATATGTAACGACCCATCCCTTTAAAGGTACATCTCCTAGAACAACAATAAAAAGAGGAAGATAATGACCCTTGAGTCCAGCCTCCAGTTGGCCCTGGGTTAACCAACACCAATGGTATACAAATCTCACATATGGAAGACACACTAAAATAAAAATCAGATTTCACAGTGGTTTTTTATAGACAGTTCTCTAAATTTCCACTAAACACTTCAGAAAAATAAAATTTAGCGGTAGTTTTTTTTGAAAACCAATGCTATTTTTTTTTATTTTAATTTTTTTATTTGAGGTTCTAGAAAAACCACAGCTAAATCTGATTTTTATTTTTATTTTTTAAACTTTTTTCTAGAGATGTTTTTTGAAAACCGATGCTAAAATAATGGGAAAAAGTATTAAATATTTATTATTTAATTATTAATTATTAATTAATAATAATAATAATAATAATTTATTATTTGGCACCATTTTGGTGTATTCATCGCCCTCCTGTAACTCCCTGTGTTGCGTGGAGGAAAATGAAATATAGAGTAAGCTTTAATGTATGGAGAAATGGTGGTGGAAATGCATTGCCTCCTCCATCAAATATTCTTCTTTGTCTAGAATTTAGCACCCACCAGCACATGCATTTCACGCCACCGTGGTAATGCCTCCATCTCATCCATTTCTGAAGAGATTATAATAATATTGTTTACAATAATAATTATAATAATTACAATTAGAATAAAAACCATAACTCATATCTTCTGGAGAAGTGTGACACAATAAAATATCCTTTTATCCTATTTACCTTTCACCATTTGGGATGTATCCCTAGAAATCAAAATCAAAATCCACTCTATAGATCATCGTTACAACATAAATTCATCATATTCATCAAACCAACACAAAATTAATATATTTAAAACATCATATCACCACACCACATCACATATTTAGAAAATATCAATCCATTGAATCATTGAGAAATGGGCCACATTATCACTTGGATGTTAACTATTTATAAATCATTACACAATAACATGAACATACATCTTGATAAATGAATTTTTTCATGACCCCTTATTTTCAAAGGTAGCTATCCTGAACCAGCAATGAAGAAAGAGTGATAATGATCCTTAAGTTTGGCCTTTAGTAGACCCTAGGTTAGAGATCGACATCAATGGTATAAAAATATCACATATATAATCCACACTAAAATGAAAATTGGATTTCATAGCATTTCTCTAAAATACCGCTAAATACTTCATAAAAATCAAATATAGTGATGGTTTTTTAAAAATCACAGCTAAATTTGTTTTTTTATTTTTTTTATTTTTATTTTTATTATTTTTGGTAGTGGTTCTTGAAAAACCTCCTCTAAATATATATTTTTCAATTTTTTCAATTTGTTTCTAGAGGTAGTTTTTAAAAACTACTACTAAATTAATGGAAGAAGAATTAAATATTTATTATTTATTTATTAATTATTAATTATTATTTGTAATCATTTATAATTTATTATTTACATTTTAATTTCTTATCACATTTTAATTATTAATTAATTATTAATTATTTATTTATGATTTATTTATGATTGATTTATTGATTTATTATTGATTTATTATTGATTTATTATAAATGTATTATTTATTATTAATTATTAATTAATTTATGATTTATTTTTTACGATTCATTTATGACTAATTTATTATTTATTTATTGGTTTATTATAAATTAATTATTAATTATTAATTAATTATTATTTATTTCTTTATTACTTATTTATTATATATATATTTATTATATATTATTAACTTCTTAATAATCTACTATTTAGTTATTATTTAGTTATTTAGTTATTATTTTATATTATCACATATTTTTTATTAACATAATGTTTATTTTTTATTATTAATTTATTGTTTATTTACTAATTATTTATTATATATTGATTTATTATTTATTTACTACTTATTTATTATATATTTATTTATTATTCACTATTAATTTATTATTTATTTATTGTATATTTATTTATTATTATTATTTTTAATTTATTATTATTATTTTATTATTAATTTATTATTAATGTATTATTTATTATCTATTTATTACTTATTTATTATATATTAATTGACTATTTATTATTAATTAATTAAGAATTAATTAATTATTTATCAATCATTATTAATTTATCATTTATTCATTATTTATTAATTATTTTCTTATTATTTATCTACTATTTATTTATTTATTACTTATTATTTATTAATTATTAATTGTCATTAATTTATTATGAAAGTATTATTTATTATTTATTATAAATTATAAATTATAAATTATATATTATTTATTACTTATTAACCATTCATTTTTTATTTATTAATCATTATCTATTAATTATTCTTTTAATATTTATTTTTTATGTATTATTATTTTTATTTATTATTTTTATTCTTTGATATTATTATTTATGTATATATATTTACTTATATATATATATAAGTATATTAAATTTTGGTTACTTACCACATGAAAAACTTGCTCGAGTGGTAAAATATTTTCAGAATAACTAGGAGGTAAGATTTTCAAATCTCATCCAACTCATATATATGCTAAATTTTTACATGACATTCATCTAATATGCATGCATGGTGGGATAAGTAATAATAAGTAAATAAAAAGTAAATAATAATCAATCAATTAATAAATTACGTAAATAAAAGAATAAAAATAAAAAAATAAAAAATCATTTCCAGATAATATGCATTAGTTCTAAAAACCATCGTGAAATGTTTTGCGGCATCGCATTATGTGGTGTCTTGGAAAACTTCCGCAAAGCGATATAACAATGATTTAAACCATCGTTAAACAACAAAAAAACCACCGCTTAATGGTCTTTTTGATATAGTGAGATTACCCCCATTAATAATATAGGATTGAGAGATAGAATGAATAACCACCAAAAACCTCTAGCACATAATATAAAAGTAAACCTGGAACCATCCCCCATTGTATGGACAATGTCAACAAATACAAATAAAAGTCTCCAAGTAAAAACCAAATACAAGTCCTACAACATCAACTCAACATCTGCTCCAAATCCAAGCTAGTAATATCTAGTTCGGTCCCTAAAATCCTCATGGAAACCTAAAAAATAGTATATATATAGGGTGAGCATAATATGTATACTCAGTCGGATAGTACCCAATGTCTCCAGTGCATGTGTAAAAATATCACACTAATGCACCAATAAAAAAATGGAACCAACATGTACCTAAACATTCAAACTAACCAATATTTTCCTCATCATGATACACTCACCAAATCAAACATCCAATATGGTGACATAGTTTCATAATAACACAAAAAAAGATGCCCCACAATCACTTCCTCACAGATTTTCCACTCTCACATCCCAATGTCAAATGTCATGTGCTCTCATCCCCTCCATACATATCACATCGCATATCCAACTATCTCTGATGCAGTCTGGACACATCCCTACCCATCCCAACCTTCTATAGGTTCTAGCATATATTTCTAGCATTATTCATCATCCCATCAAAAACTAGTCACATAAGTAGGGAATCAGGGTATCATGAATGTGAATGACATTAACCCCATGCTCTCCTCTAACCACGCATGACCCCCAATACATATCACATCATCATCATCACTGGTAGATCTCCAAAAAAAACCTGTCATCTCATCACTGGGTAATCTCTAACACTAACTTGTATCATCACTGTGTAATCTTCAACACTTACTAACATCATCACTACTATCAAAGGAGGAGTGGGGAAGAGTGGGCAACCAGCCATCCAAATCACAACAAGCTTGAATATTGGGGAAAACACCTAGAAGCCAAAACATTTGGGCATTGGTAATGTTATCCAACTCGGGTGGGGGAATATAAAAATAACATAAAAATACAAGATAGGTATATAACACACATTACAAAACTAATGGGTTAACATACACTAGTGTACTCTACATCACCACCACTACACTTCACATCATCCATCACAACTACTACCACTACTAAATGTATCACACAACACAACCACCACACATAGCCACACAATTCTACTTACAATTATGGGTTTCAAAATTTTATAGAATTAATGATTTTACACTATCTATGATTTAGTAATCCATTTCATTGACATTAACATTGCCCATTAATTTATTATTTACATTTAGCACATGATTATTCATTTACCAACCCATGTCATTTCAGTTTCAATGATTCAAATTCATTCCATGGTTAACTAGACAATTAACATAACCACACCACATAATAGCTCATCCATCTCACATACACCAATACCATAACAGATCATAATCCAAGAAAACTCACCATAACCCAACCATCTCACTTCAAAAACCACACATCACAACCACCACACACCAACCCATGTCACATCCCATGCCAACCAACCATCACATTGTTACGAAACAAATTACTCAACCCATGCTGATCACCACCATCACAACACAACACTTCACATCACACAAGGAAACATAACAAGAACATCCACACATAGAAAAACATTCTAACTTCCATAATTTACCACAATTATAGATTTAACAAGGGCTTAAATTACTTTAATTCAATACTTAGCATGGGTATTCTCACACAAATTCCATATTTCTATGAAAAATTGATTAATTATCCATATATACATTCTTATCATTTTGTTCTGGGTGAGATCAAACAAGCAACACAACCAAGGGCGTCACAATCATCACAACTATAGTACAAGCAAGGATCCCGACAACTGTGATTTTCAGCATTGTTAACAAGCATGTATAATTACACAGAAAATAACATAAAAAGTAGTAAAAACATGTGATTTATCTTCATTCCCATTAAATTTAAAATTTATCCAATTAATTATATTCTTATTATGACCTATACTATCCACCCAAATGAAAAAAAAGTATACATTCCCCACACATGCCCATTACTAGGGAGAGAACGAGGACCCCTACCTCAAGGGAGCTTTCCAAATCCACATGCACAATAGGGAAAATGTGAAACAGCTGAGAGACCTCAATTGTACAAGGAAACCTCGAATCAACCTGAATCACATCAAGGTTCATCAAAATTTCATCCTTGAATACTCCCCAAATCGAAACAACATCACAACTTAAGATTCCCAAAGAGGAACTAGAGAAATTGAGGGAGTAAAAGGGATTTACTCACTGAGAATAGCCAAAGATCAACATCTATAAGTCAATGATCAAAGAAGGGGGAAAGGGGTTGAAATATGCTTTAAAATCACCTAGGGTTTTCCCATGATTCGATGGAAATGGAAGAGGAGTGAAATAATTTAGGAGAGATTCAGAATTTATAAATAGGCTAGACCTCAACACATTCACAATGTAAAACCCAGATTCATGTTGTGAGTTTTCACGAGGCCCTCCAATTCTAGATGTGAAATAAATTCAGGCCATGAGTACCTCAAAATTCTATCCTAAAGAACAATCACCAATTTTCATGGAACCTCAGTCTCAAATTAATTCACATCGTGAATATTATTTCACATCTCGAGTCACTTAAGCACATAACTCCCATCCAAAGATTCAAGACATGGACTGACAGCCTGCAATCCATGAAAAACCTCTCACACCATGAAAAATATGCTGCATCCTAATTGTAGCCCTAAACTCCACCGAACCCTCCTCAAGTCTCCCAAGAACACCCCCAACTCCCAAACTAGAAAAGTAATGGGACAATACGAAATAAACCATTAAATTAGATACCCTATAAAATGATTCTTATCCTCGAGAATAAAAACTAAAACCAAAAAGAAAATGATGGGTATGAACAACCATCCCATAAGACACTTCTCATGGATCTCATTACACCTCAAACACTAACACAATCCAAACAAATCGATTCAAGAAAAAATGTCCGCAAACACCCCATACAACCACAACATCATCTCTCCAGCCACAATATCACACCATCTCACACCATCTACAAGACTCATATCTTCTAAATAACCACTCACATAATACTTTTAACCACTACACATCTTAATCCAACAAACACCTCAAATGCTACACCATATTTCTCCAAGCACACAAATAAAGGAAACTCGCCCTTTGTATCAAGTGATTTTCATCTTTGGGAACCACTAACTGACCTACACGGTTTTAAAATGTGTTGTAAATATATTTCATCTTTATTAGGAAGGGGTTTTCCATCTTTATATTCTTGAATCAATAAAACATTCCACCAACAAGGGAAAAAGTCACATCCCATAAATTGATAAGATTCAAACATCACATCATTAAAGAAAAATATAACAAGGAAAAACTAAAACCAACTTTGGGTACTAGGCACACATATTCATCTTATTCTCCCATGTAATATCCTCTAACCCACCATACCCCTATGACACATGAACCAAGGAGATGTTTCATCCACATTTCACTTTCTCTCAATGATCCTAGATCTCTACTAGTCACTCCAAAAATGTCATGTGATCCTCAATATCCAACTCTCCATAGTCAATGACATGGGAGTCATCGTGAAGTTATTGATGAAGTTGGGATACATAGAAGACATCATGGATCCTTTATAGTCATGATATAAGTGATAATCGATAATTCACCTCTTTAACATGCTACAAAACCTCAAAAGGACCAACAAACTAGGGAGAAATATTACATTCTTTTCCAAAACTTTGTCTCCATCAACAAGGGGATACTCTCAAGAACACATGGTCTCGAACGTTGAACTCCATGGGCCTTATAATATGATCAAAATAGGCCTTATGAGGGTCCTATGATTCCCTCATCCACTCTCAGACTATATAAATCATCTTGGTTATATATTTTACTATATCAGTAATGAGAACAACTAAATCCCCAACCTCCATCCAGCACAATGGGGAATGACACGACCACCCATACAACACCTAAAATAGATCCATTCCAATGGATGAGTAACAACTACTATTATAAGAAAACTAAACTATAGGTAGGTGATTTACCCATGATTCTCCAAAATTAAAGACTCAATCTCATAATATATCCTCTTTCGTTTTGATGGTTTGTTCAATATGTCCATCTGTTTGAGGGTGAAAAACAGTGTTAAGGCGCAACTGGGAGCTAAAGGCATGCTGAAATACCCTATAGACTTGAAAGGTAAATTGAGGATCTCAATAATAGATGACTATTACTGGTATCTCGTGAAGCCTAACCACTTCCCCCACATAGCACTTTTCTAAAACATCCACGACACACAATCCATGGATCACTAGAAAAAGGGTTGACTTCATTAGCTAGTCCACAATCACTCAAACTGCATCACATACTTCTAATACTGAGATAAAACAGTGGTGAAATCCATCAAAATATCCTCCCATTTCCAGTTAGGGACATCTAAAGGTTGCAAAAACCCTCCAGGAACTTGGTGATCGATGTTCACCTGTTAAAAAACTAGACACTTAACAACAAACTCTGCCACTGACTATTTCATTCTAGGAAACCAAAGATGTCTCCTCAAGACATGAAACATCTTAGTCACACCATAATATAAATTTAATGGTTATATATGAAACTTAAAGAGAACTAACTCACACATTACCAATGGAACAAACAACTCCCCTAAAACAATATCTGATTCTGATCGTCCTCCTACCATACCTCTGGAGCATCACCATGGCCAACATAGTTACACATAACCTCTACCTCCGAGTATCCCCAAAGAGACTCCTCCACCTATTATACCAAGGATAATTCCATGGTGATCTGATAAAAGAAAAACCTGATCAATTCTTTCCCCATATCAAGATGCATCTCTAAAATATCTTCCATCCCTTTATGAACATCCCCAAACTCTCAAATCACATATCCTCAGGACTTTCGACTCATCACATTGGAAACTTCATTCCCCATTCATGGGTAGTAGGAGATATCATAATCGTAGTCCTGGAGAAACTACATCCACCTATATTGGTGTAAATTCCAATCTCTCTATGAGAAAACATATTTCAGGCTCTTGTGCTCCATAAAAGCCACAAAGTTCTCGTTAATGAGGTAATTCTGCTAAAACTTTAGTTCAGACACAAATACAACAAACTATAGACTATGGGTGAAATAATTACACTCATGGGGATATAACTACCTAGACCCATAAGATATCACCATGATTTGGTGCATCAAGACACATCCCGAACTTATATGGAGAACATCACATAAAACCTCAAACATCTCACCCTCCTTAGAAAACTGTAGCACTGACGTACTGATCAACTTTTACTTCAGGCAACTGAACATTTCCTAAAACTAATTGATCTATACAAAATCCATTTTAATCTTGGTCAATGTTGTCAGTGGGGATGTAGCCCAAGATAAATTGATCATAAACCTTCAGTAATAGCACACACTATTAATGAAACTAAAAACCTCTTCCACGTTCTTGTGTGATTCCCAAGAAACAACTTTCTCAGCCTTTGATGGGTATACAACCAAACCTTTTTTTCACCATGAACCTAATGAAATGAAACTCTCACATCCAAAATTTTCACTTGGATAGTTTTCTATAAATCTAATGGTGTCGAAAAACCTACAAGAAAACTCTAAGATAATCACCATTTCCCTCCTCTGACTTCAAGTAGATCAAAATTCAATCTATGAAAATAACTATGAACTAGTCCATGAACTCATGGAATATATCATTCATGATCCACATGAGCACAATTGGAATGTTTGTGACACAAAATGACATGAACACAGACTTGAAGTGCCCATAACTACACCCAAAGGAAGCCTTTAGGACATCCACATATTTCACCATCATATGGTGATATCTATACTACAAGTCGATATTTGAGAACCAATTGATCCCCTTTATCTTTTCAAATAGACCATGAATCTACAGAGGAGGGTAACAATTCTTGAACATCACCCAATTTAATATCTGGTAGTCTACGCAAAATCTCTAACCATCGTCCTCTTTCTTGGTGAACAATACTAGAGAAACCTAATGAGATACACTGGTTTGAATAAAACCCCTCCACATTAGATCATCAGCCTATAACCTCAACTCATGCAACTCGATAGGAACTATTAGATAGGGATCCATCAAAATTAGAGACACTCTAGGTTTCAACTCTATCACAAACTCAACATCACATTGATGGGGGTAATATCATAACCTCATTTAGAAAAACATCAAGAAAATTCTCCACAACCCTAGAAACATCCTCTACATAAGCTTCCAATAACATCTCTACTAATTAATAAAGAAGGAGTTCCGCTTTCCTTCCACCCATATGATAACTCCTATTGACAAAAAATGCCAGTAGCTTCCCTTCACATCAAAAAGTAAAAATCTAAAAAAATGTTTTATGAATTCACACATAGAAAACAACCAATACATTCCAAAGATAAAATCTTATTACTATATCTACATTAATAAGAACCCCCCACTAACTATTGTCTCCCCATCACTAGTTTAAATTCACGGAAAAAATCAAATAAAGTAGCCCTACCTCTAACTAGAATAGATAAAACCAGGGGAACTAGAAGTCTCCCCAAATATAGTCCTAAAGAAAGAACAAATGTAGGATAAATAAATGAGTGTAATACTCTTGAATCAAACAAATAAAAAATAGGTGTATATGATAAACTAATTGTATCTCAGACTACCTAAGGACCTATTGGTGTTGACACTTACATTGCATGCATCTTCCAACACCTAGCCCATCCGCCTATCTATTTATATCATCAATGAACATGATCAATCCTAGATACCTGAGGAGGAATACCATCACAATTATTCACTCTTTCGACTTCACCTAACCTTGGATTCCAAACAAGCACTGAAAGTCACTACTACTTAAACTATCTTGAAGGCAACTACTTTTATTACCGAAAAGGGGTCTGACCTCCCATTTGAAAGTATCAGTCTTGGGATTTTATAAATTTATCCTGGTGGTGGCCATAAACCCTTATAGATGTAGCATAAAAATAAAAATCTCCTTATAGGTTATGAAGATCCACTGTCACCAGAATGTAATGTAAAGGTTTTCCAAGTTCAGCTCCCCCTTGGTCTGAACCCCGACTGTCTAGACATACATGATCCATTTCATGGATCCATGATCCTCAAGAAACCCTACTATACACTCTCTTAAAGCATCCAATTGATAAACTCTACCTTATTATACACCTGCATATATGTTGGAATTATAAATAGGGTGACCAAATACCTGCTCGCTGGGTACAAAGCCTCCTCCAGACACCGTGCTCTAGAATATTCATCTAGAAATACATTAGGGAGAAAGTGTAGGAGGTCCTTGAACTTGATCCCAATCTCCCTCACACCCAGTCTCCCTTTTTGAAGGGAGATAAACTCCTTACTCTCTAACTCCTTTATCATTAATGACAAGAATTCCAAAACCCCTTTTGAAAGTTATCCCATGAAACATCTTCCTATTTTCTTTCACTAAGATAAAACATCCAACATTAGTACACAACTCCCCATATTTGACTAACTGCTAACAACACCTAAAATTTATCCCTAGCTTGAATTAGGACAAAGGCTATCTCAAGATCCTCTAAACAATGATATGTATTTAGATTAGAGTTGATTCTCTCATATTTTTTCCTTGATCTACCACTAAAAGGCACAAAAGGACATCTTCCATGCCTCATCCCCCTTTATTGGGTTGATCCTCCAATGATCAATAAAATTATCCCACTAAACCCCTACTACCTAAGTTACTTGTGGATGTTAACTAGGTGACATTCCTTAAAAAAAAGAAGAAACCCTAATCTTGGTAGAACGAAAATTTATCATGGTTTATTTAATCAATTTCATTTTAATTTCCTAAAAATTATCCAATTCAGATACAAATATAGTCAATAATGATGCTTATATCTCTCCTAGGTCTCTACTGTAAAAACATGTTAGCCTCACTTGGTCATTCAATAAGCTCAAAGTCCTTGCATCAGATCATGGGATCCTAAAAATATCATGTAATAGATAGTCTTCTTAGACTATGTCACATACTAATATCAAATGACACTTATTCCGTACCAACCCATGAAATCCTCATAGTTCCTAGCTTTAAACTCCATCCCATCTCTTAACCAAAACCTATGATACCACTCTTTCATGACCCCTCCCTCCAAATGTACCCCTCCTGGGCCAAAAATGAAAAAAGAGAGATAATGTACCCCGAGTCCCACCTTTGGAAGGCTCTGGGTTGGAGACTATCACCGAGGGTATAAAAATCTTACATATGAAAGGAATTACCAGATTAATAGTATAAGATCAGTATATAGAACAAATAACCCCAAGAAACTCCAACACATAATATAAAATTAAACATGAAACCATCCAAAAATTCATGAACAATGTCAGAAAATAAAAATAAAAGTCTCCAAGTAAAAAAACAAAGATAAGTCCCATGACGTAGACTCAATAGTAGCTCAAAATCCAAGCTAGTACTGTTTATATTGGCCCTATAAATCCTCTTGGAATCCTAAAAAATAGTACATATATATATAGGGTGAGCATAACATGTATACTCAGTAGGATCATACCCAAGGTATATATTTCACATGTTAAAGGAGTATACTAATGCACCGATGAACTAATAGGAAAACCAACATACACCTAAATAGGTAAACTAACAAATACCAACATCACCATGACATGCTCACCAAATCACACATCCAATATAGTAATATAGTATTAAAAGAACCCAACAAGTCACCTCAAAATTTCTTCCCTATTTATTTTATGCTCTAATACCGTAATATAAAATTTCACGGGCTCTCATCCCCTCCACACATATCACATCGCATATCCAACTATGTCTAACGTGGGTTGGGACACAAACCTTCCTTTCCCAACCTCTTGTAGGGTCTATAATTCAGTACTAACATTGATCATCATCACATCACAAAATCATCACATAACTAGTGTAATACCCTTAGATTTTAAAATAACACTATGTTTAATAATGTATAAAACATACAAAACTCAGATTAAATGAACAATAATATATTATTAAAATATTATTATTTAAACATGAATGTCATGACATAGCTATTAAAATTGATGGTATGAATAGAAATAACCATATTATAAAAAGTTTCTATAAAGGTTTTATATAATAAAAATTTATTTATTAATTCATAATAAAAAAGTACTCAAATTCCATTAAAGTAATTTTATGCTTTAAAAACACATTTAATTCAAAAATGACTTTTATTGCTTTCTTGAGAAAATATTATAATTAATTTTTAAAACTTTTAGAAAATTTATTTTATATAATGATTTTTTTTAAATCATCACATCAATATTAACTTAGGGTGAAATTTTAAGATTTTTCTGAAAATATTGATTTTTCATTGAATAGAGAAAAATACCATTTTTTGTAAAGCTATCATTTCTTTTTATAAATTAAGTAATTTAAAAGTACCATTATTATTTTAATTTTATTTTAAAGTAAAATAAGTATCCTACATCACATCCCATAAAACCATCTATCACATCATTTCTAAACACATTTTTCAACCCAATCCAGCCACCACCATCACCACACAAAAAATCACACCATAAAATGAAACACAACAAGAACATCCACACATAGAAAAAAAATTTAAACTTCCAAAATTTACCACAAATTCAGATTTAAAAATGGATTTAATTACATTACTTCATTACTTAGCATGGGTATTCTCACAAAAATTTTAGATTTCCAAGTGAAAATGAATCGTTATCCATATATATGTTATTTTCCATTTATCTGGGATAAGATAAAACAATCAACACAACTAGGGTCTTTAAAATCATTACAAATACAACACATGCATGGCTCCCAACAATCATGATTTTCATCATTGACAAAAAGCATGTATAATGACATAGGATATGACATTATAAACAGTAAAAACATGCAATTACTCCCCATTACCATTAAATTTTAGATTTATCCAATTAATTACCTTCATATAATAACCTATACTATCCACCCAAAGGAAAATAAAATCATGGAATCCTCACACATGCACATAATTAAGGAGAAAATGTGGATCTCCTACCTCAAGGAATATTTCCAAATCGTTGTGAAAAAAATAGTGAAGGAGAAATAATTAGGAAACCACAAAAACATAAGTAAACCTTAAATCCACTTGAATCACATCAAGTTTCATCAAAATAGCATCCCCTAACACTCCCCAAACCAAAAAAATTTCACCAATAGTATTTCCCAAAGAGGAACCAGAAAAATTGAGGGAGAAAAGGGGATTTACTCACCATGGATGGATAAAGATCAACCTCCAAAATCCAAGAATAAAAGTAGGAGGAATAGGGATGAAATATCCTCTAAAATATCTTAGGGTTTACATAAGGTTTGAGGGAAACAATAGATGAATTAAAGAAATTGGGAGAGATCTATAATTTATGGAACATGATAGACCTTAGCATATTCATGATGTGAAATCCAGATTTACATTGTGAGTTTTCGCGTGGCCCTCCAATTTAGGATGTGAAATAAATTTAGGTTATGGATCCATCAAAATTCTAACCCAATAAACATATACCTATTTTCATGGCACCAATATATCGAATTAATTCACCTTATAAATTACTCTTTCACATTTTGAGTTACTTAGGATAAAAAATATGATACAAATATTCAAGTTGTGAAATAAAATCCTATAATCCATGGAAAACCTAGCATATTATGTATATATATTCATTTTAGGAACTACTTTCTGTAGTATAATTGTAGCTCCAAACTCCTCCAAACCCTCACCGAGTCACCTTTCAACACCCCAACTCACAAACCAGAAAAGTAACGGGCTGATAAGGTATACATAATTGAAAAATAATTCATCAACTTGACCATATTTTATTGGATTGTAGAACCACAATGACCACTTTTATTTAATACACCATGATACAAAAATAATAATTCATATGTATGGTGTCATATTCTAACATAAAAAACATAGAGGACATAAAAGTTAATAATGAATAATAAAATAAAATCAGAAGTAAGTTGAGTAAATAGTATCTCATGAGTGGTATGATAAAAAATGATGAAAAATTCCTCATAAAACTATAATGTTTATAGAATCAACTACATTTCCAATTTGTGCCTCCTAATTGAGAACCTCAACCCTCATTTACAACCACAAGATATGCATACCCCCATGAATAACCAATCAAATATTAAATAACCCTTTATAAAATAATCAATTAAATATTATGTGTACTCTCATAAAATCATCATCAAAGATTACACTTTAAAAACACTAAAAAATTGAAAAAATACAATGTCAATAGTATTGAATATTTTTTTAATGAATGAATACTATTTTAAAAAACATCAAATTTTAATATAAGATTGAAAAAAATCAACAACATACTCATAAATTATTTTCAAAATAGTTAATATTTTATTTAATGATTATTAAAAATGATTATTTCATATTTTAGAACCCTTTAGACTATTATGAACATAAAAATGAAAAGGTTAAATCTATTAATTTCTATATTTACTACACCCTCTCTATCATAAAATCATTTTTATCATAAAAATTAAAATATTCAAACACCAATACATTACATGAAACTATCTTATTGGGTGGTGAAAAATTATAATTTTATCACAAAAAACTAAACAAAACTACCATAATGCCCCCTTTTATTAGTGATCGAATTTACCTTTGTTATAGTTAAAAAAAGATGATAAATAGACCGTTTATTATCATTAAAAAAGAAATAATAAAATTAACTGTTTTTTTTTAAAATTAATTTTCCCTCTCAAGAGACCCCTTTTATCATTGATATATCACCCCTCTACAAACCCCGCTTGCATGTGAGTCCCCCCACCCACCCTTGCATTTATCAACATTGGATGCCTCGCCCACCCAATTTTTAGTGATTAAACCCACTCCCATACAACCCTCTCATGCAACTTCTAGGATTTGAACTTGGGACCTTCAGGTTTAATGTGAATGTCCATTACCACTACATCAACCTATTTTTTCTATATTTTGTGATATATATATTTATTTATATATTTACAAGCATATTTTTTAATATATTTATTAACATAATTATATATATTAATATAATTATATATATTTATATAATTACATATATTTATATAATTATACATATTTATATAATTATTTTTATATACATTTATAAAATATGTGTGTGTTTGTACATTTGTGTGTGTTCATATTTATATTCATATATAATTATATATATTTGTATAATTATATTTAAATAAATTTATAAAATTTGTTTGTGTGTGTGTGTTTATTGTGATGTCCCGATCTTGAATCCACTAAACGGTGCCCCGAGATGATGGGTCGCATGTCCTCAAGTGTGATTAACCATATACTAGAGGCTGCATACTAGCAGTGAGGGTCTACGGTGGTTCGGTGGGAAGACTATACTCTCATGATTAGAGTAATATACCAATATCATAAATTAATACAAAGAGGAAAGATAATATTAAACAATAATAGAAGATAAATCACCCATAAAATAATAATAATTATCAACGCCAAAGGTAATGTCACATACAAAATGATGATCATGTCACAAAGCTAAACTAAAGACAATAAATATATGGAAGTAGAAATTCAGTACTGTACATGTATCAAGAGTACACAAATACCAAAATAAACCATATCCAGATAACATTATGAGACCAAGCTAGGTCTAGGACCCCCCCTCCTCCTATGCAATAATCAATCAAGAACTGTTAAGAAAGTGCTTTCCCCTGTCCCTACCCGCATCCATGAAGTCTTTACGGGTACCCAATGGCGGTCCGAATAGGGTGTGAGATAACACTCAATAGGAGACCACCAATGGTGTCTATAACAAGTCCTGTCTATCCATATAAGCTAAAGTAGTTTATGGTTATAATATGAGTACAGGTAAAAAAATTAGAAGTGATACCATCCATTCTATCAAGACCCATTGAAATCAAGCAACCATATCCAAATGGATAATTATAAAGAATGATAAACATTTTCAATGTCCTATGATAATTAATAATATAATAGATCAACATGGTTTGGGATCCAAGGAGTAGAAATGTTCGAGGCATCCTAGTCATCAGAATCCATGGAGTATAAATGTCCATGGATTCCAAGTTATCCAGGTATCCAAGTAAATAGGATCCATGGAGTATAAATGACCATGTAATTCAAGTGAGAAATTAAATCAAGTAAACATGATCCAATGAGTAGAAATTTCAAAGTCATCCTAATGTGTTCGACCCATGGAGTAGAAATGTAAAAGGCATCCTAGTAAGATAATTAAACTCGATCCAAGTAGTAGAAATGTCCAAGAAATCCTAATGGATCAGTTCCAAGGAGTAGAAATGTCCTAGTCATCCTAATATACTAATTAAACTAGATCCAAGGAGTAGAAATGTTCATGGAATCCTAAAAATTCAAATAAATCATTTAAATCAGATCCTTGGAGTATAAAATTCCAAGGAATCCAAGCAAGCTAGATCCTTGGAGTAGAATTTTCCAAGGCATCCAAGTAGGTCATTGGTGCCATACCGCGAATCCCATTATCATCATAAACCATTTCATAAACCATATCATTAACCATTCATTTAATATATTCACTAACCCCCTCATAATAATACATAATCCTAGGGATTAACCATTTCATAACTTTTATATATAGATGGAAAGGTGCTATAAGGTTCTTAAAACCTTTAACAATACATTTTATTACCATATTCAAATACCAATAATGAATAGCTAGCTCAACTCACCCCAAGGGTGACATTTCCACAGTCAAAGTGAAGAACGCACCCCATGGGTGGTTCAGGTTGAGGTCGAAAACCTCCAACCTAATATAAGGGTGTCAAAAAATGTCTAAAACATGAATTTATAAATTAACTTAAGGTTTTATTAATTTAGGAAGAATCACCTAGAAAGTCTAGCATGTGGCACAATGATAACAAGTTAAAAACAACCAGGATGTGAAAAGGTATAAACCACCTACCTTAAGCCCATAGAAGAACAATCATTTTGTCATAGACTTTGATTCAGTCCATATCAGAAGAAAATGGAAGAATGAATGAAGACCCTAGAAATAGGTAATATTAGCTTGCTCCAAAATAGGTTCTTAAATAGAAATAAAAATGAAAAAAGAGCCTAAGGAATAAAAACTCATTAATGGCAATCTAGTGAGATGATTGAATCTCAAATCAGAGATCAGATGATGAAATGATACCAAATCATAGTTCAATATTGAGTGATAGATACTATGTTGGGATTCTCATGCATGAGGGAAAAAAAGGTGAGGGCTTCTTTGAAAAATTAGAGTCGCTAACTCCTTTTAAAAAAATGAACCATAGAACTTAGATTATGTGTAGAATTTACATGCCATGTAATGTTAGGGTTTTACCCCTCCATGGAAAAACCATGACATGCTTTTAAAAGGGTCTGTACAACCCAATAAACGTTGTGTATTAATTACACTCCATGTATTCCAAATACATGGAGTGTATTTGGAATGAAACAAACCTTCATCCCCCTTCCCACTTCTTCCCAAAAACATACGAACCAGCCTAAAAGCTTAGCTTATGGGTATAATATAAAAATAGAGTTTCATTAGAGTTTTAACCAAAATTTAAAAGGATCCATACCTTATAGAAAAGTCTCGTGTCTTATAATATCCCCCTTTAAAGCAATTCATTTCTGGATTTACCTTACAAGGGTGGTTAATCATCATATAAGAATAACTCCAACCACTAGGCACATACATTGGCATCACATTCCAAAGTCTCATCTTGTACATGACTGTGCTTTCATAGCACCCATACTAAAATAACTAGACTAACTCAGATAACCTTCATTCCTCAATCAACAACATAGATAGGATTCTTCTCAAAGGATGCATCAACCTCCAACTCAACCTCCTCAGTCTAAAGAATATGTGATGGATCAGATGGGTATCGGCGAATATGTGATATATGGAAGATGTTGTGCATGGCCTGGTACCTCTGAGGTAGATTCATTTGATAGGCTACCATCTCAAATTTCTCCAAAATATAGAAGGGCCTGATGTAACTTGGTGGTAACTTCCATTATTTCTAAATCCATATATTCCCTAGTCTAGAAAAAACTTATAGGAAAATATGACTCCCCACCTCAAAATCTAGTGGCTGATGATGATGAAAGATGTATGATTTCTATCTAGACTGAGATGAATACATCCACTTTCTAATAAGCTGAACCCACTCTGAAGTATTATAAACAATATGAGAATCTACTAGTGCTTCCTCTCCTACCTATAATCAGTATATAGGTGAATGACATGGCCTACCATAAAGGGACTCATAAGGATCCATCTGTATAGTCTTCTGGAAGTTGTTATTATAAGATAACTTGGTGAGAGGTACGAGTTTTTACCAAGAACCTCCAAAATCAAGGACAAATGCTCAAAACATGTATTGTAAAACCTGTATCATATGCTCGGACTAATCGTCGGACTGTGGGTGATAGGCTTTAATTAGTAGTACTTGTGAACCTAGTTCCCTATACAAAACCTAAAATATTCAAAATGTGAATTGAGTGTCTCTATCCGATACGATAGAAAATGGAACCCCATGGAGGCATATGATCTCATGAATGTAGAGACTCCTGTGCTCATCCACTAATAAGGTCTCTTGAATAGGTAAGAAATGGGAAACCTTTTTCAACTTGTATACAATCACCTATATGACGTAACTACCCTAAGATGATCTAGAAAATCCTTTTATGAAATCCATGGTGATGTTTTCCCATTTTAGTCAATAATTTGTGATAGCTATAAATTACCCTATGGTCAATAGTGCTCCACCTTCACCTACTGGAAGGTGGAACACTGATTAACGAACCCATCTATCTACCTTTTCATCCCCAACCACCAGTATTGCTGGAATATGTCACAATACATCTGGATAAGACCAGGTTGTATTTCCCTTATAGATTCATGGGACTCTCACGTCATCTCCTCTCATACATATGTAGAAAACTATACACTTCTATAGATACAAATGATCTAATCCTCATCAACAATCCAACTATAAGGCAGGTCATCACCTGCAACATTCTCCCATAGGACCAAACCCTCAGAATTTTATAAATGCCTCATCTTTAATCTCTCTAGAAGTGAATAGGTCATTGATAAAGATGCAAGGATAGAGTTTCCACCATAGTCCTGAACCTCTACAAGCATCTATGAAAATAGGTCCATAAGATACCACTAGATACTGGCCTCAAGAACTTCTTGTATATGAGTCTTCCTTATTAGAGTATTAGAAACTGCATTTCATTTCCCGATAATATAAGAAATCTCTAAGTTGAATGAAAAAGGTATTTAGCCCATATTAATTTCCTAAGATTCAATTCACACTATGTAAAGATGCACTTGAGGCTTTTTTGGTCTGTAAAAACTAAAAAATTATCTCCTAGTAAATAATGCCTCCAATAGTGCAAGGATTACACAAAAGCGACTAACTCGAGATCATGAATTAGGTAGTTCCTCTCATGTAGACTAAACTGATTAGAATCATATGCAATGAATCTCTACCCCTACATCACAACTTCTTTAGGACTAATTCTCGATGCATCACAATAAACAGTATATCTCATACCTGGCTCTGGAAGAATCTGGATTGGTGCTGAAGTCAATCTACATTTCATCTATTGAAATGCTATCTCATAAGCTTAAAAATAAATAAACGTGACACCCTTATTATTAAATCACATAATAGGTGCTTCTAATCATGAGAATTCATATATAAATCACCTTTAATAACCATATATAGCTAAGAAACTCTGTATATCAAAGATGTTCTTGGGTTTCTCATAGGAAGCTACAACTCTCACCTTCCCTGGGTCAATTGATACTCCTGTCTCTTAGATAATATAACCCAAGAAGTGAATTTTATCTATCCAAGAGGGTCACTTTTTGATATTTTCATATAACTAATGATCTCTCAATGTATCCAAAATGATCTGAAGATTTTTGGCATGGTTGTATTGAGTGTGAGAATAAACCAAGATATTATCAATGAATACCACCACAAATGAATCCAGATATGGATGGAAAACCCAGTTCATCACTTCCATGAAAAATTTTGGTGCGTTATTGAGACCGAACAAAATAACCATACACTCATAAATTCCATATATACTATATAATGTTATATGTGGTATATCTGATGGTATAACATTCACCTGGTGATAACTCAATCAAATCAATCTTTGTGAAAACTCGAGCTCCTACGAGATGGTCGAAGAGATCATATATCCAAGGTAAAGGATACCAATTCTCGAACATAAACTAGTTCAATTTATAGTTATCCACACATAAATGAAGGGTTCCATCCACCTTATTGGAAAAAAGGATTGAAAAATCCCACAGAGAAGTACTGGGTCATATAAGCTCCTTTTCTTCCAAGTTCTTTTGTTGACTCTTGAGATGGTGTAACTCAGTAGTATGCATCCTGTAAGGAGGAAAGGATACTGGTATACCTCCAAGAACTAGTTAAATGGAAAACTCTAACTCTTTCTTAGGATATAGTCCTAAAAATTTATCTTATAAAATGTACCTGAAACGATCAACCACTAGAGGGAAATTCACCTCATGAATTCCCGAATCATCTAGATATAAGCTAGAAATATTGGATTTCATCGCACCCAAACCATGATTCTTGGGTCTATCTCGCTCACTTGGATATCCCATTAACCCTTGTAAATAAAAATCCCACCTTTTGGTGATGTGAAAGTAACCCTTTGGAAATAGAATTCAACATAATAATGGTAGGTAACTAACTAGTCCATCCCAAAAAAGATGTCAAACCCAGTCATCTCGAGTACAAAGAGGTACCATACAAAGAGACACCCACCTTTCTTAAGGGAGAACTCCCTACACTGGTGTACAGTCTCTGATAAAATCCAAGATGGAGTATCGAGTTTCATCATTCCACAGAAAAAATGAACATCTATCCCAAGGCTTTCCATAACAGGCATTGATATAAAGTAATGAGAAGCACCTATATCAAAAAGAGTAGATACTAGCACTGAGGCTACGAGAATAGTACCTCTAACCAAAGAAGGTCCAAAACTCTTATCCTTAGGTTTCAACTACACTGTATACATGTATCATAATCCATGACCCTGAGATATAACCTAACTACCCTGAGTAGGTCTGCTTTAATGTCACTGTAAAACTAGTTTCTGGCTACCTCATCCATGACCACCACCTCGGCCTGATCAGACGGTCACACTCTAACTCCCTTCACGATGAGAAGCTACCGATACCTCTCCTAAATATGGAGTCACTGCAGACCGTCTCTCACTATATATTGGAGAAAAGGTCCTAAAAAACCACTATATATGGCCCATAATTCCACAATCTCCGCACTCAACTGGGATTCTATCACACTAGTTCTTCATGTATCCCTACCTACCACACTAATGATAGAAAGAAGAATTACCAATACTCTTTCTCTATTTGGTATTACCCTCATGAGAGGTCTCAAAAAATATCTTCTTACCACCTAATACTATTTTACTGGGGAAAGAAGATAAACTACCCTACTCAGTGCCCCCGTCTTCCCTCAGGTTATGCTCAATAATCAGTGCCTGATTCAGTATTTCAGATATGATGGAAAGATAGAAGATATTCACCCACGATCATATATCATACCTTAGACCATCCTAAAATCTTTTAGCTTTAGATAAATATCAACCTAACAAAATATGTGAAAAATGATATATCTCCATGAAATAGGTTGAATAGTCCATGATTGATAATGTTCCCTACTCAAAGTGCATAAACTCTCTCGCTCTATCGACCCTCAACATCTCAAGATAAAAGTAATAATGGAAGGCCATATAGAAATCTATCCAGGATATATATTGATGAATATCCATATGAGTAATAACATTCCACTATGTCTTGGTAGAATCCCACAACATATACGTAGTGAGATTCTCTCTCCTCTTAGGAGGTGTCTCGATATGCTTGAAAATCTATAGCATGACCTCTAGACATGACTCCACAACCTTTGGTATTCCATACCATTAAAACATGGGTGGATGCTACTACTGGAACTCACACTTCAACTCTGCCACCATCAGAGCAGGTCATAGGGATCCCTGGATGGTCTGCATAAAGCATAGGAACCCATCTCAAAACTAGGCATCGACACCCATATCAAGTATAATAGGTAGTGCCGTAAGTGGAACTACTGGAGGTTCTATGGTGGTCCAGGGCCCAACACCTCTAGAGTATGGTCATATCCATCCTCCTAGCACATGACTGGAGGCATTCTTAATGTCATGTATCTACAAATTCCAAACACATGACTCAATAAAATATTCGGTAACAAAAAGATCATATATATATATTAGCAAGATAGACATAATATTTCTTAAGACACATCACACCCCTCTTTATGCTTCTAAATCTAGTTTTGGGTGATTACAACTCATAATAATGCAAGAGATACTACCTAATTCCCATTACTAAGTTCGGGTCAAGGTCAGGTTATCTACTATAAGTCCAAGGTCCCAATATAGAGAGTGTCAATTGTAATTTATAGATGAAAAAAAACCTTTAAATTGTAATTGAAATCTCTATTTAGTGGTGACCATTCATTTCAGAATCCAATTTCTTAAAAGGTATTTACCATTAATATAAAAATTATCTTAAAAAGGTTGAACTATATGGACCACCACTTCCAATTTATAAGGCTCCATAAACCTTATAAATTGAAGTGTATCATCCATTTATTTACAAATACTTATTTATCAAGTACCTTTATGAAATGTTAGCACACTTTTATAGATATATAAATAAAAGAACCAAAGAATTCTACATGAAATGCAAAAAATAAGTAAATGCAACATAGAATAATGCATGACATATAAATCCTAACGTTCCTATGATGATGCATGGTGCAATTTTTCCTAGCCATATTAGGCCAAAAATAAAAATCTATAATCATAAGAAACATCAAACATTAAGTGAATCACCCAATGGTGGAATCAAATAAACTATAATAGGTATAAAACAAAACATCATATCCCATCCTAAATAATATATATTTCTTATATACATGAGTTAGTTACTCCCAGGAACAACTCATTACCAAATCCCAACACATTCCTAATCTCCTATATAATATTCCAAAACAATAAGAAAAAAGAAATGAAACTGCTATAATAACAATCTATTATTTTTTTATGACTTGGAATATACTATATGGTGCCTCGAGCTAGTGGGTCACATGATTTTAAGCGTGCCTCCCTATACTCTAGAGGCTACTGGCTAGCAACGAGTGTTTATGATAGTATAGTGGGAAGACTATACCGTCATGATCAGAGTAACACAATGGTATCATAAATGAATACAAAGGCAAAGAATAATGTAAACCAATAATAGAAGATAAATCATCTAGAAAAAATTGATAATAATCAAAGTCGAAGGCAATTTTATATAAAAAATGACAAGAATGTCATGGATTTGCACAAAATATAGGAAATAAAATTCAACATGCATCCAATACTATATATGTATCAAAAGTACAAAAATACCAAAAGAAACTATCTCCATATGGCATTAGGAACCCAAGATTGGTCTTTTGCTCCCCTATTCTTGTTTAACAATCAATCAAGAACTGTTAAGTGGGCGAATTCCCCTATCCCTACCTGTATCCATCAAGTGTTTTTAGATATCCAACAATGGCCTAAACCAGGTGTTATATAACACTCATTAGTCAACCACCAATGGTGTCTATACCAAGTACATTATGTGTATATGATATAAATTAGTGTACAAATATAACATGAGTAAAAGTACCAAAATTAGAAGTGATAATTTCTAGTCTATCAAGACTCACTATAATAAAGAAACTATAACAAAAGGGCTAACTATAAAGCATGATAAGTATCATCAATGAAGTATGTTGAGTAATCATATAATAGATCAACATAGTTTAGGATCCAAGGAGTAGAATTTACTGAGGCATCCAAGTGATCAATACCCATGGAGTAGAAATATCTATATCATACAAGTAAGCTGGGTATCCAAGTAAACAAGATCCATGAAGTAGAAACATCCATGACATACAAGTGGTAAAGTAAATCATGTAAATAGGATCAAAGTATTAAAAATTTCCAAGGCATCCTAAAAGGTCAGATCCAAGGAGTATAAATGTCCAAGGCATCATAGAAAGATTATTAAACTAGATACCAAGGAGTAGAAATGTCCAAGACATCCTAATGGATTAGATCCATAGAGTAGAAATGACCAAGGAATACTAATATACTAAGTAAACTAGATACAAGGAGTTGAATGTCCATGGAATACTTGAAAGTCAAGTAAATTAGTTAAACTAGATCCCTGTATTAGAAATTTCCATGGAATCTAAGGAAGTTATATCCTTGGAGTAGAAATGTCCAAGGAATCTAAGTAGAAAATCAGAACCATACCGCAAATCCCATTATAATCATAAACCATTTTTAAATCATCTAATTAACCATTAATTTAATCATTTCACCAATCTATTTATAATCATTAAAAATCTAAGGGATTAACCATTTCATACCATTCATATACAAATGAAAAGGTGTTATAAGGTTCTTATAACATTTAACAATCCACTTTAGTACTATATTGAAATCCCAATAATGAATAGAAAGATCAAATCACCCCAAGGGTTAGATTTCCATACAAGAATTGAAGAACCCACCCCATGGGTGGTTTAGTTTGAGGTCAACAACCTAAAACATAATACAAGGGTGCCACACCATGTATTAAACATGAATTTATCAATTAAATCAAGGATTTATTAATTGAGGAAGCATTTCCCATAAAGTTTGGCATTAGATACAACGACAACAAGATATAAACAACCATACTTTTAGGTAAATGATATAGAAGACCTAACTTAAGACTATAGAAGAAAATTAATCTAGTATGAGCCTCTGATTCAGTCCATATTAGAAGAAAATGAAAGAATAAAGAAAGAACCTTGCACCAAAATAACATCTTAGATAGAAATACAAATGATGAAAGGAGCCCAAGGATTAAAGAACTCATAAGTGGCTATCCAATGAGATGATCTGCTTTCAAATTAGAGTTCAAATGATGAAAAAAAAAACTAAATCCTAGCTTATTCTTGAGGGAGATATCCTTTAGTGGACCTCCTATGCATGAGAGAAAATAAGTGATGGATTCTGTGAAAAATTAGTTTCCCTTCATGATTTTAAAAAAACTAACCTAAGGAACTTCCACAACATTTAAAATTTTCATGCTGTGTAATGTTTGGGTTTCCCCCTCCAGGGAAAAACCATTACCTTCCGTGAAAATGGTCTGGTCAACCCAATACACATCTTGTATTGAATACATGTCGTGTATTCCAAATACATGCCATGTATTTGGCATGTAGCCAACCTTCATTCCCCCTCTTCCCGCTCCCCAAAAACATACCAACCGGCCTAATGACTCGACTTACAGGTCTATGCCAAAAATAGAGTTGAAACAAGGGTTTAATCAAAAGTTAAAAGGATCCATACCTTATAGAAAAACCTACGATCTTACATTTATATTTATATATTGTGTGTGCCAATACATAGTAATAAATATAAATATAAATATAAATAAAAATATTAATATTTATTTCCATATATTATATCTTTATATTTATTTACATGTATTATAATATATACATGAATATATATCGATTTTTTAATATAGACACACACACATATTTATATTTAACATTACATATACATTTTAATAGGTATATACATATTCATACATTTTTATAACTTAAATAAAATGAAAAATATTTTATTTTAAATTAAATGAAAATTATTTTTTATTGAAATATGTTTTGTATATTTGATAATATAATAAATATATTTACATATTTATTTTTACAATTAATTTTTTACATGTAAATATATGAAAATATGAAAATATTTAATTATAAATAACACTATAACATTAAAAAGTAAAAAATCACCACACCATAATATCCACATCAGTGTAATACCTAGGAATAAATTCAGTCTCCATTGAAAAAATATAATAATACCCTCTTAAATGAAGTTGAAGTTCTATCGAATATTTAAAATATCGGGCATCCCGACTAAAAAATCATTTTGGAGGACTTTTAGGTCTTTTTTGACCTTGAAAAAATAGTAACTAATGTTTTCTTAATCAATATAGTGTAGATCTATTATCCGTATTTTATTTGATATATTATGGGGTCAAAACTACCACCCAGATCAACAATTTTTTCGTTTTAAGATCAATTAATGTTTTCAACTTATTTTAAGTTTGTTAATTAATTTATTATTTTTTTATCCCCAAATTGTTATTAGTGTCTATTCTTCAAAACTAATTTAATTTTTTTTAATTAATATTTATTTTTAATTATTTTTAAACTATTTTCATTAGTTATATTATATATGAAGTGTAAATACATGTCTAGTAATTTATAAATCAAAATTATGAAAATATATTGTTAATATTTAAATATAAATATATTTATATTATAAAATGTGATTTTTAATAATTATATTTTTTTATGAATCTCACATTTTATCAGTGATAAAAAAGTATTGATAAAGGGAATCTTTATCAATGCTAAATAAAGTGCTATTAAAGGCTAAGAAAAATAAGGATAACAGTATTATTTATCAATGCTAAAAAAGAGAATTTTTATTAGTTCTTTTTTAGTTCTGATAAAATCCTCCTTTATTATTGTTTTTAGTACTTATAAAGGGTAGCGATTAATATATCAAATTATATAGTAGAGAAAAATGTAGAAGTGAAAGTTAGGGTAAAACCCATAACAAACAATGATATACCCAAGTTGATATGAGAAGCACTATGACACCCCAAAACCTTACCATTAAAAATTGCACGAATTTAAAAAAATAATTTAGCATTTTACATACTCCAGATCTTTTTAGGTTTATATATTTAGAGAATTAGGATTACAACTACATATCAAATCCCACATTTCATTAGAAATAGACATTTTTTATTAAAAAATCCTCAAAATCTAAATCCTCATAGCTAAAACATATATCTATCATAAAAAATCCCACACATCCATAAAATGATTTCATGAAATGAATTTAATAAACCAACATAAATGGGAAATAATTTTTTCAAAAATTTATCACATAATATCACAAATACATTTTTTGATTTTTAATTATTTAATTTCATTAAATTTTAAGTGACCATGCCCTCATTTTAAGCATTTCAATATATTTTTGGGTAATTAATATTTAAAATGTGATTTAAAAAAAATAAAAGAAAAGAAATAAAATTGTTTAATTTTGAAGATCTAATGGAGAAAAAATGTTTATGTTCTAAAGGTAAAAGTGGAATTGTACACTCATATAAGGAATTATAATTGAGAATACACATAGGAGTAGCGACAAGTAAAATTCACGCTAGTCTTGCATGACCTGAAATGGTGGCACAGAGAGACATGCATAAGGGTGAGTAATGGATAACCTCACCGAGGGGGGGGGGGCAGTACGGTGGCTATAAGAGTCCATTAGCTCCTGTTAGTCTCTACTTATGAACAGATGTGGTAGAATATATTATTTAGAAAAACATGAATGAGTTTAACTCTAATGTGGGAAAAAATTTTAGTGGTCATTATTCATAACTTAATAAAACTTCACCATTTTGAATCGCGTACACATCTTCTTCTTTGAACATTTTTCTTACACTATTTTCATTATTCATGTTTTGTACATCTGCTATTATTTAATGAGGTGAGTTAGAATGATGTTTTCTATTTATTGATCTCCATGTTTCATGAAGGATAATTCATCATGGTCCATTGATGAAGATGATGCACTACACTACGGAGAATCACCTATGTTGTGAAGAAGTAAAGATATATAAGGGTACAAAGAAGTATGTATAAGGGTGTTCAAGGATGTGACATTGTTTTTTCTGTGCTATGGGAAGAAGGGTAAAGATATAGGTTTTAATATAGGATAATGGCTACATTGTAATTTTAGTGAAAGAAATATATAAGGGTAAAATGATGAAAATGTGGTGTAGGGATTCAACTATTCTGTAGAGCACCCATATTTTCTAGAGATGATGGGTTTTTCTAAGGATGTGGTTAAAACTATGAATAATATGATGTGATGTAGACCACACATTTACTTTAAAGAAGAATATAGAATAGAATATATGATTCTCTATAAAGAACATTACTACACTGCAAATCTTATATCAGCAAATTTACAGATTCGACTAGCTCAAGACTTTTACATTATTTAAAGATATATCATGAGAGAATAATGGAAATGTGATATGTGAGATTTCATAAAATATGAAAAGAGGATAAAAAGTTTTAAGATACCCAAAAAATAAGGAAGATAATCTTGAGAGGCTCAAGTAGAGATAAAAGCTGCATATAACAAATATGAAGATATGTCAAAGTTACATTAGTTTGACCACACCTTCTATCATGGATAATTTGAAGATACATCTTATGAGAGATAAAATATGGATTATAATACATGGAAACATTCCCAATTAAGATATAATAAAATATTGGAAAGGTATAAGAGAATACATAAGAGATATAATGATAAATAAATGGTAGATATACAAAGGGAAGATGAGGAAGATTATAAATAGATATATATAGTCACTTATATCTATAAATATATGAGAAGGGAAACTATTATGGGGATAAATTTGGAAGGGAGGTGTTGCTACTGGAAGAGTTTTATCATGTTACCTTGTAGGTTAGACTTTACTTTTCTCTACCGTCTCATGGCATGAATGAAAGGGTAAAATTTTTTGTGATGGGTTTTGTAATGTAAGGAGATTTTTTTAATAAAAGGATTATTCCTTTTATGGGTTATATGAATGGAATTACCACTCAGTATATTATTTTTAATCTCTATCTATTTTTATTTATTATGGACATTACCTTAGTTTGGAGGGTTCATTCTAGTGTGAGTTCTAAAGTGAGGATATCACCACGACCAATGGGTTAGTTCTTGATTTATGTTTAAATATGGTTTTTGGTACCTATCTAATTAATTAAACCGATTATATAAGAGGGTAAAGGGGTTTTAATAATATAGAGATTGGGTAGATCGAAAAGTAGGATCACTAGAACATGATTCATATGAATTCATTCATATCATCATCCATTTTTTACTTTATTAGTCCATGAACCTAAAATTACCAATTCTCAGTATTCTCATCTCATCCTTGGTTTCTATTAGGTATGATTGTTTACTTTAAATTTAAGTAAATGGTTGGTTTTAATTATTAGATTTAAAGTTATTCCTAGTCCTTATGGGATCGATATTGGGCTTTTGTTATCTTAACTAAACTTGTAGTTAGTAGGTTGTTAGTTTAAGTTCATAAATATCTAAACTTATTTCCTAATGGAATTAATGATTACCATCTGTCTGATCAAGTTTTTGGCATTATTTCTAGGAACTAAGACCACTTAAATTCAATAGTTAAAAAAATTTCCTCCCACTTTTCTTTTTACTAATTTTAGATAGGTTTCATTTGTTTTATTTTTATGTGCTTGGGTATTCTTGGTTTGTGATATTAGATTAAATTAAAATGAATGGCCACATCCAATATGAAATTCAAGTTTTAAATTTTTCTCAATAAACTAATAAACTCAAATGGAAGATCCAAATACAAGGATGGGAATAAAAATATTCAATCATGGAAACCACAATTGCATCCGAGTCTGGAAGAGAAACTCTAAATCATAGAAATTATGTTCAAATAGGGATTGAAACCCTTGGATATCATTTCTAAATAAGCTAATTAAGTAAGAGAAATAACCGAGTAGGAAGCCAATGATGAAGAAGTACCAAAGGAGAAATCCAAAAAATTCACTAAATTCAAGAATGATTCTAAGGTAAATCCTAATTATAATTATAATTATAAATTTTTTTGGAAGACACATCTATTACTATTGAGAATATGTAAAAATAATAAGAACCCAATAAATAATAAGATCAAAAAGAGGAGAAGGAATAACCATAGGAAGATAGAAATGTGGAGTGGTAAGAAGTCTGTAAAACCCATGAATTACTATTTCAATATTTGGGGTTACCCATTCCTTAGTGATATATTTTTCAAAGTTTTAAATTGGTTTCAATGAGGAGGATGAAATGAAGAAAACTAGATTCCCTTCTAATAAAAAATTTGTAAAATTAATGATGGTTAGATTTATAGGATTATCCTATTATATGATCATTTAGGAAAGGTTGAGCTAAATGTTATTAACAAAAGTTCTTTATGGTAGGAAACCTGATTTTTTTATTGCTTTATTGGAATTTAACTTTTATTTTAGGAATTAATTCTAGGCTATAGTTACTACTCCCACCATTTTTTTGAGCACTAAAGTACATGGATATATTTCTTCACTTAGATATTTTTTATAGGTCCATTATGGAAAATGAATAATGCAATTATAAAAAAGAGGAGAAGAAAAGATCTTTATGAGGAAAATAGAGTGTTTTTTTGAATTCCTTATTTTTAGATCCCTTATATTTCAATTTCTATTTTTGAATTGTAACTGAAATTTCCATGCTCCGTACTTATATTTTTTCTACACTTTTAATATATGATACTAGAATTTGATTAAGAATCCTATAATGGACTATTTTTGATTTTATTTTTGATTTAATGTAATGAGTAATATGGAAGGATTAAGGATTACAGACATGAATAGTGTTGTTTATTTGATAAATCATGACTTTGGATACTTTTTAGTTTGTATAGATGAACATTCCCTTTCATTTTTCATGATTTTAATTTATGAAATTCATATTGATTAATTTTTTATTAATATGTCATTCCATGAGTGATTTTATTTAATATCATATGTTCCCATTACCAAGAGGATTCTAGACCTAATATTTCCCATTATTTTCAACGCATATTTCTTGAGATAATCTTTGGACATGATTACCAACTTGAAATTATGTCAGTATCTTATTAAAGATATGATTTTATAAAATCACTTTTAATATGATTGAGTCATTTAAAAAAACTTATCCCTGTGAACTAACTTTCACATTACTATTTCTTTTATCCCCTAGAATCCATATATTACCTTATAAGGGAAGAGTCACATTAAAAGCCTATTTTATCCTTTCCTACCCTACTCTTTGTATTTTTTATGATATTCAAATGTTCAAGTACAATAGATAGGGTGTTCATGGTGGTTGGGATGTGTTTCTTTTTGAATAAGTTGTTTGGTTATTTTCATGGGGTCTTGAGAAGGATTAAATTTATCTTTCATTGTATTTACATTATTTACACCTCTTAAAAAATGAAAACAAAAAGTTAAAAAAGAAAAATTTAGGGAAAAAATGAGTTGTGTATTTAGAGAGTCAAAAATCACCATTTATTAACTAATGATCATGATCATTTGGGGTTGGATAATGTATTGAGACATTTCCAGGCATGAATTATATATATTTTTTAAAAGTAAAATAAAAGAATAGGGTGTATATATTTCATTATTCTTTTATTATTTAATAACCTCACATTGATTTTGGGGGTGTGGGGTGATACCATTTAAGAGGGGTATTTTCATTAGAATTTACTTTTGATTATTATTCATAGTTATTAATTGTTCGACCCTAATTTTTAAGACTTAAATTTTTACCATCAATACCTAACTACCCTCAACTTTAGATTCATTTGATCATAATTTCTAAGACCTCATTATTTTTTGTAATATTTATCTTTAAAAAGTGTAGACTCAAGGTCATTTATAAGTTTATGGTTAAGAGAATATATTCAAGGTATGGAAAAAATCAAGTCAATTTTTACCTTGAGTGATGAGTGAAAAAAATCATATTTAGGTATATTATGATTGGAATTCTTAGTAATAATGGATTAAGAATATTAAATTGAAGTTAGGAGAAGACCCATCCATTCCAAAGGGGAAAAATTAGAATAGTTGGTTAATTGGTTTCTTTGAAAAGTGAAGATTTAAAGAAATATTTTTATATGATTCTTGAAAGTTCATTATTTTCCCATTGATAATTATTTATATTTGTTTAAAACTAAATTTGAATATTGGATGTATGGGCACTATTTCTATTTCTAAGTTAAGATATTTTCTTGGGGGAAAACATGGTTTAAGTGTGTGAGATTTGATCACCTAATTTTATACATATATTTTTTGAATTTTAAAATTTAAATTTCATTAAATTTTAAATGAATATTCTAAAATTTAAATTATTTCAATATATTTTTGGGTAATTAATATTTAAAATGATATTTAAAAAAAAATAAAAGACAAAGAAATAAATGAGTTTAATTTTGAATAATATCTCACTAATAAAAAAATGTTTGTGTTATAATGGTAAAATGTGACCTTGAACACTCGGAAAAGGTATGAGAATGAATCATACATCAGTATAGACAAGAACATGTTACACATGATGCACATAGGTGGTGAGGTAGGTGTTCACAAGGTTGAGTATTGGATAAACTCATTGGGGGGTTAATCCGGTGGTTGTAAGAGTCTACTGGCTCTAGTTGGTATTAAAATATGATCAAATGTGGAATAATATATTATGAAGAAGTGAAGTAATTAGTTGAAATCTAAAATGGGGAAAAGTTGTAGTGGTAACTGTTCATAACTTAATGAAATTCCACTGTTATGATTCGATCATGCATTTTCTTCTTTAGAATTTTTTTTGATACCATGTTCAATGTTGTTGCACCATAGATCTGATATTAATGAAGGAAGTGATCTTGGATGAAGCTACTTATTTTATGATATTTATGCTGAATGAAAGATAATGAATCATGGACCACTTATAAAGATAATTCATTTCATTATAGAGACTCACTAGTACCATGGAGAATTGAAGATACATAAGGGTAAGAAGAAGTCTATGTAAGGGTGTTTGAGGCTGTGGCGTTGTGCTTGCTATTGACCTGTGGGATAGAGGCTGAAGATAAAGGATACAATCTAGAAGATTGGATATACTATAAGGTTGTATTGGGAAGTACATAAGGGAAAAATGATATAGTTATGATATAGGGATTCAACTATGTTGTAGAGAACCTAGATTTGGTAGAGATGATGGGTTGAGTGGTGGATGAGGTTGCGACTTTGGATAACAATATGGCATGCGAACCATGCATGTAAATGTAAGAAGAAGATTTAATGAAATATAGGATGCACTGAAAAGAATAATACTATACTGTTGGTCTTGTATTTATAGATATATAGATTTGGTCATCTCAAACCTTGAACTTGATTTGAAGATATATCCTATGAGAATAAAGGAAGTGTTGCATGTGTGGTTTCACACAATATCAATGGAGGATAATGAGTTTAAAGATACCACAAAATAAGAAAGATAAGACTGAGAGAATCAAATGGATATATAAGCTTCACATGACAGATATGAACATATATCAAAGATATAATAGTTTGAACACACCCTCTATTATAGATAATTTAAGGATACATATTGTGGGGGATAAAATGAGTATTATCACACATAGAAACATTTGATTAATAATGTATAAAAGATTTGAAAAATAGAGCATTATATATAGGATATATGAAAATAGATATATGAAGAAGATACGAATGGGATATTAGGAATATTCAAAATAGATACATATAAGAACTTATCTCTATAAATACATATGGAGGGATATTATTCTAGGGACCAACTTTGGGAGGGTGATGCTGCTACTAGAGGAGTTTGACCATTCTTCCTTAAATATTAAGATTTATTTTTCTCTACCCACTCTTAGTTAGTATGAGAGGGTAATTTTGGGTCTTATAATATAGAGGCATTTTTTTATAGACAGAGTATTCTTTTTATGGTTTTTATGAAGGTAATACAGACTCACTCTATTATTTTTAATATCTCTCTCTTTCTTTCTATTAATCATGTTCATATCCTTAGTTATGGTGGGTTCATTATTGTGTGAGTTCTAAATTTAGGTGGTCATCACAACTATTACACCCCAAATATAGTAACTTAGAGTTGGTGATTATTTTAATACATTGGAACAAGATATAATAGATAACACACTGAAGGATCAAATATTATTATAGTCTTGGGAGACTAGATACATACATCATTCTCACATTACATTTTAAAACTTGAAATACAATTCAATATTCTAGTGATAACTTAATAATATTTTCTATTATATCCTTGGAATCAATCATAAATCCCTTATTTATAACCCAAGTAAAGGAAAAAATAATAAAGGGTGAGATCAAATTCTCAGTAAGGTAAAGTGTAAAATAAAATATGTCATAGGATAAATAAAGCATGAATAATATGAAAATGATAAAAAATAATCAAATATTCTATATAAATAATATCATAAAAGGGGAACATATCCATGGATGAAAAAACTTAAATAACCATAAGTATAACAACAAATATTTTCATAATGGAAGAATATATAATGTCAGACATCATAATCCTACCATCAAGGACTTATTCTTGTACATCATAAATATACCTTCAAGGAATTGTGTCAAGACATCATAAATAATTGGGAAGGGATACACCGAGTGCCCATACTAGTTTTTCTCATGATATATACTAATGCATCAAGTGGTGGTCTATAGAATCCTCCACCTGTTCACTTACTAAGCCAAATGTATCATCATATGAAAGTAATGAATAACAATCCAATACATAATTAACATAAAAATTCATACTAAAAATCAGCGTATGGAATGTTAATAATTTTTCCCAGTCAATCACTAGAGAAACATGATTATAAGAAATATAGAGTAATATAGAAGATGGTATCATTAAATTATATACCCAGTAAAGTATAATATTTTTCAAAGGATGTTGACATAGATGAGATTACTTTTAAAAGACCATGACAATATTTCTTAAAGAAAATACCCTTTTAATTCTGAAATCACATATTTAAAATCTAAAAATTTCTAGAATATTTAGAAAAACATTTTATTTGAAATAAATATAGAAAATTGTGAAGGAATATTCAAGGAAAATAATAATTAGAATGATCATAAAATCTATTCATTGAGTAAACATTTAAACAAAGATTCTATCCACACTTTCGGTAAAATCTATCTCATTTAGAAAATGTTAAAAACTTTCCTTTTAATTTTTTTTATAGAAATTAAATCATGGGTGATAATGTATTTATTCAATCACCGTAGAAAACTAAAAACATTATTTAAATTATTTTGAAAGAAATATGGACATGTAAGAAAAATATTTCTGATCAAATAGAAAAACAAAGTCATATTTCCTAAAAACAATCCTTTCATAATTTTCTGTAATTAGAGATAGAAAAATTAAAGGAAAACTTGTAATTTTTAGAAATAATCTAAGGAGAAGAAAATATTTGAGTTTTAATATAAAAATATCATATAATATATCTAATATAAACTTAATCATAAACAATCCTAAATAAGGATGAGATTATGAAATAAACCCTTACCTTATACTCGATTTGCTTCATAAGTTCTTTTAACTTACTATATAATAAATATAAATTTATTACAATTATATACTAGAATAATATTTATACTTATAATACCATATGTTTTTTACTTATAAAATCTTAAAACTTTTTCATTAACAATCTTTAATTATCATTATCATTTCTGGGGTTTACTGCTTCATTTTTCATGTATGTTTCGATTTAGTTGTTATGGACCTTACATCTTGATCATGGTTATATCATATACAGAAATTAAATCATGATATATATATAATACATATGAATTATATACATATTTATAATCATCTATGAAATTCATACATGAAAAATTAATCACATCGCTTTGTGGAGGTGGCAGTCTACACGTACACATAAGTGAAATTATCATTTTTTAATAGGCGGAAGGGTAATAAGATAGATATTATATTATATTTATAGAATTATAATTATTTAATAAATATAATACATGTTAATTAGTTCCATATTTTTAACAATCCATGAAAATTGGTTATGAAAAATGAAATACATCGCTACGTGGAGACGGTAGGCCATATGTATGCACGAGCAATGTTTCATTTCCATAGGATGTAAAATAGGTGGAAAATTATAGTCCCATACTTATAATAACATATTATTTTATTGATTATAATTTATTAATTATGTTATAGTTAATATGATAAATTTGGAGGAATTATAAGAATAAATAAACCTTGAAAGAGTCGGGTTAGATGATTACCTCTTCTCTGAGAGATATCGTTTGGATTACACATTAAGACTTCTTAGGGTGCTCTTAAGAGATAACCAAAATAATAAAAAGGATGAAAATAGAAATTTATTAGAGTAGGGTTTTTAATATAAAGAGTTCTCAAAATTTTTGAATAAAAAATAAGAGGAGGTTCCCTTTTATAAGTGAGGGAAAAGAAAAACTTAGAATTACTTAAAAGATTAAAATATAATTTATATCATAATCATGTAAATTGGAGAAAATGGAAATAATATCAATGGTAGAAAATTATAATATAAAAATAAATAAAACCAATAAAATTTAAACATGTTTAAGTTGTACTGTAATCTTTATCTATTGGTTTAACCCCATCCTTAACCCATTTAACCTTAACCGTGGTAACACATTTTTCACTCTTTAAGGGTTATAAATTTACATCTAAGGTGGTGAGTGAATAAAAAATGGTACATAGAGGAAATTTTAGACCATTTACCATCCCTGTTTTCCTCTTTAAATATATATATTTTTATTTTTAAATCATTCAATAAAATATTATTTATGAAAAAAAATCATTAAAGTCATTTTAGTACTATTCATTTAATTTGACTTCAAATACATTAATACAATAATGAAATTTTAATCTAAATACATTTACCATTAATTATAATTTATAATTACCTATGAAATTTGTTTCATATTACAATTAATAAAAAAATATTAATTTTATTATTTTTAAAATCATTTACCTTGATTTTTTTACTACTTGCATATGTGTTGTATCAGCATTGTGTAAACGTTTAAGGTAATTATACCATCACTAAAAATAAAAAATAATTTTTTTTGATAAAAATAATTTATTTTTAATAAAAATAATTATTTATAATTAAAATTATATTTCTATCCTAATGAAAATATATTTGATAAATTAAAATAAAGAGAGTGGCATTTTGAATTTATTCTTTACTTAAAGTAATACAAAGTTTATAATTAGAGGAAAGTAGAAATAAATTTAAAAATATTAAAATACATTATTTTATTTTTTAAATTAAACTAATAAAATATAATAAATTCAAGTTTTAAGGATATTTTTAGGTCTTATCCCATATTTTAATCTCCATTTAACATGTTTTACCCTTACTAGGGTGACATATATTTTCTAGAGTTATTATTTATAATGATAAAAAATAAAAATAAAATATTTACCAAATTTTAACCACATAATTCAAAATATTAAATAAATTTTTTAGGATTCAATTTTTAAATATATATTAAATAAATTTTAATATAAATGCGTAAAATGCAACAAAAAACAATTTTTAGAGAAATGTGTTTTTAATCCTAAAAATGAGCTTATAAAAAAATAAAAACATGATGTTAATTATTTTGTAATTAATTTTAATATGTATAATTAAATGATAATTATTTTACTTTATGAGTAAAACTAAAACATAACGAGACTTTTAAATTACATTATTTAATAAAAATAAATGGCAATTTTATAGAAATTGCTATTTTCAGTACTCATTTAAAAATAAATCTTTTCAGAAAAATACAAAAAATTAATCCTTAGATAATATTGACTTGATGGTTTAAAAAAAGATATTAATTTACTCAAATAAAATTTCTAGAAAAACGGTATAAATTAATTATAATGTATTCACACAAAAAGTAATAAAAACCATTTTTTAAGAAAATATATTTTTCAAGAATGTTTTTGTAAGAACCTAGATCTTCATTTCAAGTATGGATCCTGATTTTGGGTGTTTTTGAGAAAAAGGGGAGTTTTTCAAAATTTTAGAAGTACACATCGTGTACTTGGGAGTAGACGCCATGTACCAGGTTATCACGGGTAGCCATGTACTGGCCGTGTAATGACCAAGACATGACCATGTGAGGTGACCTGGTGACCGCCTAATATAGGGGATGGTTGATGCATGTACACAATGTGTACATTAAATGACCACACTATATACTTTTTATTTTATTTGATAAATCAGATCTGGGTCGCGTCTAACCCTCATATTCATCTTCTTCTGACCTCGTCACATCCAGGAGTGGCTGAGAGCGATGATTCTTCTCCAAGCCACCGATCCATCATCCATTCTCTGATTTGATCTTTAGTAGGTGCGTTGGAATCCCACCGGTGAGTCCTTCATTCTTTTTGAATATCTCCTCCCGATTTCTCCTATTTCTTGAGTTATTTGATGTTGAATGTTTTTGATGTTTTTGTAGATCTATGATACTCTAGGAAAATTTAAGGGACAAAGTTCGAGAGTGTTCATCGTACAACATCAAGGTTGGTGGTTTATTTATTGTCTTTGGTTTTATTTGAGTTTTATATGCGAAAGAGCTAATTACCCATGTTTCAAGTATTTCAGGTTAAGGAAATCGAACCCTATTTTATCTACCTTAGATTTATTGCTAAATTTAGGGTTGTTGATGTGATATTATGTGAAATTGAATGTTTTAGGAACAACCCATGGGTTCTTTTCCTTGTTTGAATGTTTAGTTCCATTTGTTCCAGGTTTCCTATGAGGCAGACCTTGTTTCCTTGCCTTGCTTGATAGGATGGAACTATTGGACTCTTGCTACTTATTAAATGCTTGTGATATGCATTAGAATTGTTTAGCAATGTAAAAATTGAGATTAACTTGGTATTCTTGATATAATTTACACATTATTAAATTACATAGGGATGTGACAACCTAGTGTAGTTAGACAACATGATGAATTGACATTGAGTGCTTCCTCATAGTGACTATTATATTTCACGCTGCGAGTCCACAGGGGGGATTGATGGTGAGTTCTCCCTTAGAGTGTCTATAGTTTAATTTAAAATACCATAGGGGGAATTAACGTTGAGTGATTCCCTAAAGAGTCTATACATTTTCTGGAAATACCATAAGGATAATTGATGGGAGTGCTTCCTGAGAGTGTCTTTGCCTTTTTATTACATTAATTTTCTAGAGGGGTTAGACTATGTGAGCTACACAGAGGGTTAATGTAAATCTTGAATGTTCATGACGCATCTGCCAAGCTAAAGTATAATCTTGGATTCAGTACTGATAGGTATTCTTCTAAGATACCTATTGTGATACTTGATTAAATGATGAACATTACATGCTAATAAATGTAAATAGAAACTGTAGGATTTGATTACTTTTGTGTACTCGTAGTTTATTTAATACATTTCTATTATTAGCTTCTATATATACTCACTAAAAGTTAGGCACAAATCTTGTGGTTGTTGCCTACTGGGATTTATCTCACACCCTTTTTAGGTCATGATTTTAGTCCCAAATAGATTATATGGTTTCAAGTGTAGATAAGGGAAAATTCCCTTTGTCATCAGGTACTTGAATGCTGTGGAGCTAGAGAGCATGGGAACAAGATGAGGCTTGCGATACTGTAGGAGTTTACCTATTTTATTTTGTACTTTGGTTTAGTATTGTATTTCATTATTTTGACTTGTTTGGAAATTTTCCTAAACATATGCGACATATATCATTTATATATGTGCACCAGTTATATATTTACTTATATTCTTGCACTCTTTAGTTATTGTGTGGTATTATTGCTTCTATTACTATTTATTATTTGTTATTCCAATGTGCATAGTCTACCAATGAGTGCATTGTTTCCTCACTATCACACCCAAGGCCCTTGCTACTAGTCGGTAGCCTCTAGAGTTCATGTAAATGTGCTTGAGGCCATGTGAACAACCGGGTACGGGGAACCTTTGAGCAGAACCCAGAACCGGGACGTTAAAAGTGGTATCTGAGGGAGGTTTAGATCATTATACCTATGGGTTATGGTCCCACATGATGAATTTACATTGAGTGCTTCCTCAGAGTGTCTATTATATTTCACACTACGAGACCATAATAGGGATTGATGGTAAGTGCTCCCCCAGAGTCTCTATAGTTTACTTTTCGAGGCCACTAGAGGGAATTGACATTGAGTGCTTCTCAAGAGAGTCTGTAGCTTTTCTGAAAAGACTATAGGGGGAATTAATGGTGAGTTCTTTCTCAGAGTGTCTTTTCATTTTTAATTGCATTACTTGGACAAAGGGGTTAGACTTTGTGGGCTACCCAGAGGGTTAATGTAAAATTTTAATGTTCGTGACGCGTCTTCCAAGCCAAAACACAAGCTTAGATTCAGTCCTATTAGGTAGTCTTCTGAGATAACTATTGTGATAATTTATTAAATGATAAAAATTACATGCTAATTAATGTAAATATAAACTATAGGATTTGATTAATTTTGTATACTCCTAGTTTCTTTTCTACGTTTCTATTATTATCTGCTATATATACTCACCGATAGTTAGACATAGACCTTGTGGTGGCTACCAACTGGGATTCGTCTCACACCCTGTTTGGGTCATGATTTTAGACCCAAACAGATTATATAGTTAAAGGTGTAGATAATAGCAAGCTCCCTTCGTAATCATGTACTTGATTTCTATGGAGCTGGAGAGAATGGTACCAATATGAGCCTTGCGATGATATAAGAGTTTACCTATTTTATTTTGTACTTTGGTTTAGTGTTGTATTTCAAAATTTTGACTTGTTTGGATATTTTCCTAGACATATGTGACATGCATAATTTATATATGTGATCTAGTTATTTATTTAATTTCACTCTTCCACTATTTAATTGTTGCATGGTATTATTTATTCCACTATTGTTTATTATTTGTTATTCTGCTATTTATACTCTGCCAATGAGGGAATAGTTTCCCTATTATCACACCCAAGGCTCTTGCTGCTAGTCAGCAGCCTCTGGTGTTTAGGGAAATGCGCTTGAGGCCATGTGACCAACCGGGTATGAGGCACCTTTGGGCAGCACCCGGAATCCGGATGTTAATTTTTTTAAAGCATAAAATGACTTTATTGAAAGATGAGATCTTATTTTTTTTAATTAATAAATATATTTTAATTATATAATACCTTTATAAATATTTTTTATAATGTTGTTATTTTTATTTAAACCTTAAATTTAATGGAAAACTTATGATGGTCACATTTAAAAAATAATATTTTTATAGTATATTGAAGTTCACTTAAATCTATGCGTTGCATGTTTAAAAGGCTATACAACTTATTGTTATTTTAAGATAAAATTTTTGGGTGTTACATTCTACCACCTTAAATAAATTTCATCCTCATAATTTTTTTTCTCGACATTCAAGGGTTCAATATTTGAAAATACTTTTGTTAAAAATCCTACACCGTATAAAGTAATATAAAAATTTCCTTGAAAAGAAGAAGCATGAAATGTAAAAGTTACCCAAAACAACACATAATCAAGTTCTCAAATAAGGATAATGTGAACGAGAATTGAAAATATAGACATTGAGGAGAGAGAATAATATCAAAGGAATAATAGAGAGTTATATAGAATATAATCCTAAGAAAGTCAATTACCACAAAACCACCAATAATTAAAGGATAAAAAGACCATTAATCCATCAGAAATGAGGGTAGAAGGATAATTTTTTTTATTTCAAGATCATTTTCCTAGTTTCATGGGATTATTTTATTATAAATATGAATAACATGATAAATATGCTTAATTTATTTCTTTCAACTTTAGGTGAATTTTTTTTAATTAAGTATTTTAATTAGTTTCCACACCCATTTCTAATGATTAATGAATAACAGAATTTTTGATGTTTAAAGTACAAAAATTAACCTTTAATTGATCATAAGTTCTATAAAATAATGAAAAGTTATTTTACCTATCTAAAAAATGATTAGAATAAGTTAATACAATACTCAATATGAATAAAACTTCTTTTGAAGAAGTAATACATTAATTCCAAAAAAATCAATAATAACACCCATAAAATTATGACAATACATTAACTTTGAAATTATAATACCAATAGTTCAACATAGATTATTTTATGCTATATATACTATTTCCAAAATCCTAAAAACTAATTAACCCCCAAAATCAGGATTATATCAAATCCAAAAATAGGTATAATAATCATGTTGGTAAATAGAGTATGTCTTTGTGTCATAATGACAACTGAATGAAATATTCTTATTGTAAAAATATTTTCACCAGGAGTCTTTGTCACAAACCAAGTCGGGTCGTCATCTGAACCAACACCCTATATGGTCCGTGGCATGGCCCAAAGGGCATTCCTGATCCCCACAGGCTAAAAATACATACCTGAGTATCAATGATACAACATGTGAATGATTTACCTGGATCTATATTCATAAAACAACGAATAATAAAATAAAACGAATCTGAAAATACAAAAACAAACAAGCTGTACATAATTTTCTAGATTTGAGTTATAGGGCTTTAACAAAAACCAAAATCGCTATAAAAAAATGGAAATAAGAACTATCCCAAAAACCACTATATGAAGAGAGGAGCATGGCCCTCAAGCAACCACCACTAAAACCCCATAAGGAAAACCTCTAGCAACCTGAACCAACATTTCCAAATGCCTTGAATTTACCTATATTAGACATAACCAAGTCTACTTACACCCAAAGGTGTAAGTAGGGTGTGAGCCTAAGCCTTGCCGGATTCCACCTAATGATAGATTCTATTAAATAAAAATTATAAGATAAATAGCTACAAAATTTATAAAAGAAAATCTATAGACGATTTTATGGAAAATAACTTTAACCAAATATCTGCTTGATTTTGAAAAAAACCAAAAATATATACTGTATACCGATGGTAATTGCGATATTACCAAAGAGCACTAGACACTGGAAAACCCTTTAGACACTAGCTAGTAATGGGACACTAGGTACATCGTATCTTAGTGAAACATGACTTAGAAACCATGACTAAGTGCATTATCATGCTCAAGACACTATCCTACTATTCCTATTCCACCCACCTAGTTACATGGGCCTACCTTTGTGCTTAATCAAGTTCCACTTTTCACATAACTCACCACTCTCACATTTCATAAATCAAAAAATGTAATACACCTCACAAGCCACCACTTGCCCACCCAAAATCCTCTTTTAAAACCAAACAAACTCCAAAACCAATTCAAAACATGGTTCACACCACTTGAAAAATTTAATAATCCACTTTCACAATTTACAGAACATTATCAAGTAGCACGACAAGGGTTTACATAAAGGATATTCCCCATTTAACATATAAAAACCATTTTTAAGCCATATTCAAAAAAAATATTTCTGAAATCCACATTTTCACCACACATATAAATCATAGAACATTTAAAAATACTCCAGAAGGAAATAGAAATTTTTCAAATAATGTTTAAGTACGGAATCACCTACCTTGGGTATAGAAATCCTCAAAATCCAGTGCGAAACTCCAACCACACCTCAATCGTTCCTCAAGGAAGAAAGATAAAACCCTAATAAACAATATCTAACCCCAAAGATCAATAATAAACCCTAAAATATTAACCCTAGATGCTAGAGAAGAGAAACCCCAAGGAAAATTAAATAAACCCTTAGAATAGGAGAGGAATCAAAGGAAGAAGGAGACTTACTTGATGAATCGAAGAAGAACCACCCACATTTGGCCCGGAAATCAAATCTAAAAGGACGAGAGGGGATATAGAGAGGTTTCTAGGGAGAAGAATCCTAAGTGGGGATAAAAAATGAGTGTTTAGGGATAAAAATTGGGATAAGAGAGAAAATAAACCCAATTTTTAATGAGCAGGACAGGGTGCATGGTTAGTCTGCACATTTTTTAAATCCGTGCGGCGACCATGATGCCCTCTTTATCCCAAGAAGGACCTATACCAAGATTACCCCCACATGGTTTGGCTAACCATGCATTGATCGTGTGGTAGCTTCTGCCTCACCCAACCACTTATCACACGGTTACCTGGGTAGTGGTTCACAATTACCACTAACCGCGCACCAACTGTGTACCACACACTGTTCACCTAATTTTTCACATTTTTCTCCAAGACTTGAAGGAAATCAAAAGGGCAAAAAAGCCAGACTAAAAATAAAGAGAGAAATCCATCAAAAGAAAATCATGGATGCAACAATTTTCCCCACCATGAAAACTTTTCTTCCCCAAAATGTCAACTCGAAGCTTGATCAGAGAATAAGAATGTGTATTATTTATTAAACCACAAATTCCTCTCCCAAGAACCATGAATATAACTACCATGCTTCCAATGAATATGGACCAATGGAATATACTTATTGCAAAACACCTTCTCTAAGGAATCTATTATTCGCCCTGGTCGTTCAAACACGGATAAATTGAGCTCTATCTCCGACTCTTTACAATTAAACACATGATATAGATTTGGATTATACTTATTCAATTGGGAGACATGAAATACTTCGTGAATTTATGAAAAATGAGAAGGAAAAGATAACATGTATCCCACCTTTATAATCTGCTCGGTGATCTTGAATAGTATGACATACATTGGAATCAACTTTCCTTGTTTTCCCAAGAAATGGTGACCCAAGAAAGGCGCCACTTTCAAGAACACATGGTCTTCCATAGAAAAATCTATATCTCAACACCTTTGATCAACATTAGATTTGTGATGAATCTGAGCTATCAATAATTCCTACTTGATTAACTTTACTTTCTCAGACGTCTCTTGCACAAGGCTTAGTACCAACAATGAGGTCTCACCTACCTCATACCAACACAAAGGAGATCGGCAAGGCTGACCATAAATAATCTCAAAAGGAGAAATTTTAATAGTGTATTAGTAACAATTATTATAATCAAACTCAACCAATCCTAAATGGTTGTCCCATGAACCTTTGAAATTTAAGACACTTGCAATAATCATGTCTTCCAGAATATAATTTTCCCACTTTGTCTGACCATATGTTTGAGTATTGTATTCCGTGCTCATCTTAATATGCGAACCTAATTACCTTTTTAGGACTTCCCATAATTGAGAGGTGAAACAAGGATCTCTTTCAGAAACAATTATTGATAGAACACCATGAAACCTTACCACTTCCTAAACATGCAACAAACCCAGCTCATCCACGTTTGATGAATATTTGATCAGAATGAAATGGGATGATTTGGAAAAAATAGCAGTCACCACCCAAATAGAATTCCTTCCCCATGGTGTATGAGTAAATCCAATAATAATGTCCATGGAGACCCCATCCCACTTCTAGGTAGGAATGGGTAACAGTTGAAGCAACCTAGAAGGCCTTTGATGCTTTGCTTTCACCTGATGACATGTATAACACCTCGATATGAATTCAGCTATATCATGCCTCATTCCTGGCCACCAGAACTACAAAAAAACATCCTAATCTATCTTGGTAGCTCCAAGATGAATGACCCATTAATATTGGTGGCTATCTTGCATCACCACCTTCCTCATAGATAACGGCACCACAAAATGGCCCTTGAAACATAGAACCCCCTTAGGAGACAATGAACAATCATGAGATGTCTCCCCACTATGAAGGAACTACATAAAATACTAGCACATTACATCACCATGCTGCTCTCACTGAATTAGTTCCAAAAGAGATTGATCCAATTGAATGCTAACTAAGAACAAACCTCCACTATTATCCTTTGTCTCCATGCATATCTGGGCAATGATCCCCATCAAGGTCCACTCATTACAAGACTTCCTCAATGCCTGCACCTGCACTTTTCTTCTCAAGTCATCATCCACCAAATTTACCTTGCCTAGGGTATATACGATATCAAAGTTGATCCCCTGCAGATATTTGATCTAACGAAAAATCCTCAAATTCAAATCCCTTTGGGAGAAGATATCGACTAGGCTATTATGATTATAACAAACCAAAAATTTCTCCCCAAAAAGATAATTGTGCCACGTCTTCAAGGAATTAATTACCACTTCTAACTCTAAATAACTGGTCAAGTAATTCATTTCATGTTGTCAGAGTTGGAGAGATCCATATTCCACCACATGATCATCTTGCATAATCATGCATCTGAGGCCCACACTTGAAGCATTATAATAAACCATGTATCCCTTTCCTGACTCTAGAAAGATCAAAATGGGTGTGGTAGTTAACCGCCACTTCAACTCTTCAAAGTATTCTTGGAATTCTAGGTTCCACTCAAACTTCAATACATTCTGGGTGAGCACAGTCATGGAAGAATAAAGTTGAGAGAAGTCCCAAACAAACCGTCTATAACAACTTTCTCATCCAAGGAACTCAAGAACTTGAACACATTCTTTGGATTCTCCCACAACATAGTTGCACTGATCATCTTAGAATCCACTGAAACCCCTTGCCCTGAGATGACATGGACTAGGAACTTCACTTACCTAATCTAAAAAGTGCACTTTTAAAACTTGGAATAAAGGTGATGATCCTGAATAGTGACCTGAATGATTTTCAAATGATTCTCATGCACTTCCTCATATCCAGAATAAACTAGGATGTCATCCACGAATACCACAAAAAAGGATTAAAGATACTGGTGGAACACCCAGTTCATAAGCTACATGAAAAACTCTAGAGCATTCATCAATATCAAAGGCATGACCAAGTACTTGAAGTGGCCATACCTTCTTCAGAAATATATTTTTGGAATATCCACCTCTTTAACCAAGACTTGGTGGTAACCCGAAGACAATTCTATCTTGGAGAACCAATTTTACCCTTTCAACTAATCAAACAGGTCCTCAATTCGAGGAAAAGGATATTTTTTCTTAATGGTTAATTTATTCAACTTCTAGTAATTGATACACAACTAGAGAGATCCATCAAACTTCTTCGCAAAAAAAAAAAACAAATAGGGGAGGCCCAAAGAAGACACTCGGGTGAATGAACCCTCTGGATTCCAAATCCTCCAGCTGTATTTTTAATTCTCTCAACCCGATGGGGGATATATGATATAAGGTAATAGATATTTATTGCATCCTTGATTCCAAATCAATTAAGAACTCTACATAGCACTTTGGGGGTAGACTTGTAAAGTCATATGGGAATACCACTAGAAGATCATCCACTATAGGAGGTAATCTACTTTCAAGAGTACCACCACCATCCTCCAGCACAAGTGCTGATAACTAAAAAACAAGATTACCCAATTCCAGGAGAGGAGGTCCAGCATGACCCGACTGAGGATCCCATTCCCCAAGGAAATCCTAAATACTCCCATCAGGTTCCATAAAACTTACCTAACACTTATAATAATAGATATTAACTTGGAAGTGAACCATCCAATCCATACCAAGTGTTACATAAAAAAGGTCCGTATCTAAGACAAGTAAATCCCATTCCATCTCGACCCCTAAAATAAAGAGTGAACAAGATAGGCACTTGAAACCCTGTTTTCGCTTCTTACCCAATGAAATCACCAAATACATCATAAAATAAATAATATTAGTTGGAAAATTAAATATATTTACAAAGTGGGTAGATATAAAATAATAATAAGAACCAATATCAAATAAAATAATTTCTATAGAAGATGCAATCAAAATAGTACCTTGAACTGTCGAGAGCCCAACATCTAGTCCCACTGGTGCTTATTCCACAACATGAAGATGCCTGGTCTTTGCCAACGTCTGAACATAACCACTGATATGCGGCTCTACCCTAAACTGAATCTAACCAGAAGAAGATTCGGTCCTACTACCATGACCACCAAACTGAGATCCCACTATCCTGGATGGCTCGGGCTGAGCTGACATTCCCCCAAAGGCTACAAATCCTACCCCAATCTGATATGGGAACTTCATTTTACAAAAAATGTTGTAGGTGGAACATAGATCCACACAGATGGAAGGGTTTGGGAGGATATGTACATGCAGGTCGAATGTTCCCTACCTTCCCACTCTAATGGAATACTACCAAATCAACATCATAGGCCACATATGAAGACTACCTGGAAGGATGACCTGAACTACTGCCTCCCTTCTTACCTTGCTAATCTTGATTCCTCTTCTTCTCAAAGGAACTGTTGCTACCCATCACTAACATAGCCCCATAGAAACTAAACCTTCCCTTGTGGTCAATCTCCACCATACAATCTCGATAAACTACTTCAACATAGGTATTTATCTTGAATAGAAAGACCTAATAGTAGATCTATTGTGGAAAACCTTTTTCAAACCTCTGAGCCTTCATATGCTCATTAGAAACTATTTTGTGAGCATACTGAACTAGATTAGTAAAGCTGTTGGCATAACCCATTACTCAATGCTCCCCATGGATGAGATCTAAAAACTCTTGAGATCTTTCATAGGCCAAGACCTCAGGGAAATAATGGTCATTGAAGACCTCCTTGAAGTCCTTCCAGATCATCTTCTCGCGATTCTCTATTTGGACCACTGAGGCCCAATACCTTTGATTGGGACTTTCTAGAAGAAAAGAGGCACATTTCATGCTAACTTCCTTAGGAGTGTCAAGAAATTTGAACATGTGATCTATCTTCTCAATACACTCCTCCGCTTCCTAAGGCTCTGTGCTACCTTAGAAGGAATGATGTTTGTTCTTAAGGAACTTCCAAGCTTTATCCTTCTGAGGAACAGGTTCAACTTCCCTAACTGGGGTAGGAGAATGATCGTATCCCAATCCCAGAGCCCGAATAGCTCAGACCAAAAATTCTACTAACCTCTGATCAATTGGTGAGGGATAAATCTCTCTGGTTTCTTCCTGCAGTTGCAAGAGAATTCTTTAGGGAGGCATATTGTTACAAAAGCAATAATTATTAGAAAACCATCAATACCACAAGTATGAATTTTTTTCCAATAGAAACAAAAAATAAAAATAAATAAAACTTTTCATGACAATATTAAAACCAAACCACTTAACCCACACCCATTTTGCACGTATAGTTTTCATCCTATGTATCTCACCCGGGGGAGAGGACAAACAAAAATTCCCAAAAATTCCATGGGGACTCGAGATCTATCATAAGGTGTGCTGGGCAGGCACCCTACTCGCAACCCGAACCTCAAGCCCCAATAATCTTAGCTCTTTTGTATCCAGACTCAACCCAAATAACATGACCCAAAGAGCTACCTACCTATGATACCATTTTTTCACAAACCAAAATGGGTCATCATCCGAACCGGTGCCTGACCCAGTCTGTGGCATGACCCGAAGTGTGTTCCTAATCCCCACAGGATGTCAACAAGTGCCTGAGTATTAATTCTGCAACATGGGAATGATTTACACAAATCTATAAACATAAAACAACGAATAATAAAATAAAATGAATTTTAAAGTCCATAACCAAACAATCCATAAATTATATTCCAGATTTGAGTTACAAGGATTTAACAAAAACCAAAACAACTACAAAAAAGGGGTAAACAAGAACTATCCCAAAAACCACCATATGATGTGAGTAGAATCACCCTCAATCCACCAACAACAACACTTCACAAGGAAAACCTGTAGCAACATGAACCACCATCTTCAAATGCCTAACCTTTACCTGTATCAGACATAACCAAGTCTACTTACACACAAATGTGTAAGTAGGGTGTGAGCCTAAGCCCATTTATAATCCACCCAACTATAGATTCCTTGAAATAAACATCATAAGATAAATAATTGAAATTTTTAAAAAAGAAAATCTAGATAAAATTTTATAAAAAAAAACTTCAAAGAAATCCCTACTTGCTTATGAAAAAAATCAACAAGATATACCATATACCGATAGTAAGTGTGATATAACCAAAGATCACTAGTCACGTGAAAACCCTCTAGTAACTAGCTAGCAATGAAACACTAGGTACATCATATTTCGGTGAAATGTGTCTTAGAAACCCTGACTAATAGCGTTCTCATGCATGATTCACAAAGAGGGGACACCCCATGGGTCCAGTGGTCTCAAATCATCACTAATATTTAGTTAGAATTTTAATCGTCAATATCTCTAAGTGAAACCAAGCCAAATATACTTCCGTATCACTATAATACTAGTTCTAGTCTTCCCACCTAGTTACTCAGGCTACTATTTATGCTCAATCTAGTTCCAAATTTCACATAACACACCACTCTCACATTTCATAAATCAAACAATGTAATACCCATCACAATCCACCACTTGCACACCCAAAATCCTCTTTTTAAAACAAACACACACCAAAACTAATTCAAAACATGGTTCTCACCACTTGAACAATTTGATAAACGACTTTAACAGTTTAAAAAATATTATCAAATAGAAAAAAGGGTTTATACAAAGGATATACCCCATTTCTCATATAAAACCATTTTTATGCCACATACAAACCAAATATTTTTGAAAAACACTTTATCATCACACACATAAATCATATAAATTTTAAAAAAAATACCCAATAAAGAAACATAAATTCATCAAATAATGTTTATGAATGGAATAACCTACCTCAGATGTAAAAATCCCCAAAATTCAGTTAAAAACACCAACCACACTTCGACTAGGCCTGAAGAAAGTAAGATCAAACCCTAATAAAAAATAACTAATCCAAAATCTCAAGATTCTACCCTAAAATCCAAACCCTAGATATTGGAGAAGAGAAACCCCAAGGAAAAGGAATGAAACACCTAGAATTGGAGATTACTCAAAGGAAGAAGGAGACTTACTTGATGAATTGAGGAAGAAACACCCAAATCCGTCCAAGAAATTAACGATCCAAGGGGGAGAGAGGATAAGGGGTGTCTCATAGGGAGGAGAATCCTAAGTGGGGATGAAAATTTAGGGTTTAGGGGTTAAAATTGTGAGGAGAGAGAAAATAAAACCCAATTTTTAATGAGCTAGATAAGGTTCACAGTTTGTCAAACCATGTAGAAACCATGATACCCTCTCTTTCCCAAGTAGGTCATACCATAAAGTTACCACACATGGTCTGGCTAACCATGTGCTGGCCGTGCAGTAACCTCTGCCTCACAGAACCACCTACCACACAATTATATAAGTTGGGGCACACGATTACCACTAATCATGCTCCAACCATGCTGCACACAGTGTCCACCCAATTTGTCACATTTTTATCCAAAACTAAAAGGAAATAAAAATGGAGAAAAGTTACACTGAAAATAAATAGAAAAACACATCAAATATAAATCACAGATTTTTTAGTCTTGATTAAAAACCCCCTTTTTAAGTTTCTAGGTAAATATCTAATTTTTAGAAAACATAAAAGATATAAAATAGTGTGAAGATATATAATCAAATAAAGAATTTATGAATTTGAGGCTATGATTAATGTACCTACCATCAAAACTTTAGGTATTTAAAATTTAGCTATTTTAATTTCATAATATTGGACTTTCTCCCATAGAATTTTCTGAGTTAAATTCCCTGAACACTTAGGACATTATTTTGTTTAATTACCCATATCCTTATAGTCGAAATATGAGACATTGGTAACTTTTTTCTTGTCTCTACATTCACATGACTAATGGAATTTCCCTCCACACTTGAAGTTAACTCTTATTCCCTTCAAGAAAGTATAGGGTTGTTTATTTCCACAATCATCACCTGTTAAAAATTCAATACTTTCATTATATTATTTTATCTCATTTATTTTTTCTTGGTGCTCATCCATCCTCTTCTTCTCTTAGATTCCTTTAAAAATATATGAATTGGATAATTCTTTATCTAACTTGATGACACTTGATACCATATCATAATATGATGAAAACATTTGAGAGACTAGTTGCCATATAGGTTTGATATAATTTCATCAAAGAAATGATAAATCTCAATTTTTAAATTATATATATATTCTATAACATGACATTATAGTCATGTAATGTTTTACTTATACTTTGAATCACTTTCCTCATACTTCTATCTTATATTGAGGAGTTTTCTTTCCATATCAAGTCATTACTCACAAGGAAAGTATTTTTTCCATTCTATTATCTCTATCTTCTCTACCACATTTTTATTTTGAATAAATTACTATCTTTGATCAATATATTCCTTTAAAAAATACACTATCATAACAATATTCAACTTTTATTTACTTTAGAAATATAGAAATATTATTTCAAGAGACTTTATCCATTATTCAGATATTAATTTATTAGTAGTTACATTAAAATTTGGAGGTTTCTACTGCATGAAGTAGTAAAAACATAATTAATCATGTTTTGAAGTAATAGGTTATTTTATACAAGCAAGGTTATTGGTCATAAACTAATCCAATATTCTGAATATTTTCATAATATGCTCTTCTCTAACACCAATGGTGTTAATTTTATCATGAGGGAAATTCATACATTGATTATGGGTTTTGGCATGTTTTTCATTCCTTATGTTAATTTACTTTTCTAAAAAATAGAATACACTAGATTAGTTTATAAAATTATGAATCAGAGTGTATAATTCTAAATCTGGTGCACCTATCATAAATTATAAATTTATGCATATCTAATCGTAGAATCATAAGCTGAGTATCATTAGGATTATCTTTAAATCATAAAAATATTTTCAAATATTTCATAATGCTCTATAAAGCGTATGTGAATCAACCAAAGAATATCCCATGGGAGTGTCTAGATAGGTGTTCAGTCTTAGTCCCACTCATCATGCACTGGTGATGACCATGTTAATGCACAATACACCACTTTCAGAGTTGTTAAACCTAAGTGAATTTATGCCACAACCACATCCAGTTGCTAGTATCCTGACATGGATGTTATTACTAGGAAAACACACATTATGTATCATATAAAAACTTTATGATATTATCATATACTTAAAACTTATCCCTAGATTATTTTATTAGGTAATTTTATCTAATATATGTTTTTTGAAACCTAGTTCCTAATTTTTATACTAAGCTTCCTATGATACCAACTATAACACCTCGACTTTAGTAACTCAGAGCTGATTTTTATTTTACTTCATTAGAATAAGATGTAATAGATCACATCCTAAAAGATAAAATATTTTATTGGTATTTTTAGACTAGATATATATATTATTATCACATTACATTTGAAAACTTTAAATGAAATTTAATATCCCAATGAGAACTTAATAATTTCTTCAAGTATATCCTTAAAATCATTTATAAATATATTCTTGGTAATATGGGGAAAGGAAAAAAATAATAAATCATGAGATCAAATGCATATTAAGGTAAAAAATACAACATAAGATATTATAGGATAAATAAATAAGGAATAATACGGTGTAGATAAACAATAATCAAATATAACATGTAATTAATATCATAAAAGGGTAATATGTCATTGGATTATATAATAATTTAAATAAATACATGGATAATAATAACTATTTTTATAATGATAGAATGTATTATGTCAAACATCATAATCATAACATCAAGGCCTTGTACTATGACATCATAAACATATCATCAAGTCTTCATTCCAATACATCATTAATACTTGGGAAGCCATTGTAAAGACCCCAACCCTAGAAGCCCAGAGCTGGTGCCTTACTTTATTACATTGGCATGATTACAAGGAATAAAATCCCAAAGGACTGATTGCTTAGTAGTTTTGGATAACTAGATACATACATGACACCCTTTTTACATTTGGAATTTAAATAAAACATAATACATAAAAAAATCTAATAAATTATATCCTTGAAAACTCATTCAAAGATCACCTGTTTATAAAATGGGGAAAATAAACAAAATAAGTGTGAGCTAAAATGATTTGTAATGGTTAAATACCTCATAATATATCATGAATAAATAATTAATAATCACAATGTAATGATAAATAACTGAACAAACATTCCATTTAAATATCTGGACAAGTAATAATCAATATGGCCTGATAAATAACTAAACACTCATGCCATTTAATCAATAAGATGAGAATGAAATGAATCCATATATTTTTTCATAGTGAAAATATCATGGATAATAATAAATGAATTCTGAATTTATAAAATGATTAATTATTAGATTCCATGATCTCAGGAATCATGGTACCTCTACTATCGATACCTTTCACAAGACACTTTAAAACATTACTGGTAGAAACCCATTTAATTTGGACAACTTAATTTGTATCATGATACCTACCAATCAATAAAGGGGATATATTATACTAATACCCACCCATCACTTCAGGTACAAATCTTTCCTCATATATCAAATAATCAATTTAATTAAATCAATATTCCTTATCATCAAATATCCATATTGAGTAAAATATATAGATTTATCAATATTTCCTCAGTTCCTAAAATAAATTTAATGGTGATAACCATATGTAAATATGGTATACAGTTTAGGAATGATCATATCCATTAGAGAATAGTATTTATATTTAAGATAAATTTAATATTTAATTAAATATGATTAAAATAAAGTGATTGTTTCAAGAAAATGTTAACAATCACAAAAGAAAGTGAGATTACACAATAACTTTTATCATTTGGTAATTTTCAAATCAAATACCATTAGATGAAAGAATTAAAATTGTAAATTAAAATAACATGGAGGATAAATTATTCATGACATCACATGTCAAAATGAGTAGTATATACACTATTTGAAATTGAATTGGTGCATAATAATAAATAAGTCTCAATAGAATGTAAATTGAGACGAAATATCTCACCTTATGGTTCGTTTTGGTTGAATAATATTTAAACTAATGTATAATGGTTTTAATAATGTTATTAAATTATAAAATAACCATATTAATATGTATGATATCATATATTATTATTTTATAACATATTATTACCCATTCATTAATAATATTTCATTATTTTCATCATTTTTTATGTTAATTGCCTTGTTTTTCGAGTATGTTTTGACGTGTTATTTTTGTTCCAATTAATTAAATCTTAATTTAATTATATAAAGAATGTAAAAAATTATGTTAATATCATATATATTCAGTATATATGTATTTATAGTAATCCATAAAATTTAGTGATAGGAAATAAAATTCACATTTCATAGAGACAGTAGGTCGTACATACGCATGAACACTGCTTCCATTTTATTTTTGTTTTAATGAAAGAAATGTAAATGATATATATATATGTATATTATTATTATTATTATTATTATTATAGTATCATATTTTTTTTCATATATATCATATATGTTTATTAATACCATACTTAATATATTTGATGTAAAGTGTGAAAGATACACATCGCTTTGTGAGGCGATAGCCCTCCATACACACGAGCAATATTGTTGTATTCCCAAAAATTGGAAAGCATGAAGCCATGTTTAATATAATAATTATAGAAGCTTAATAACAACATAAATTTCATATATGTCATATATAAACTATAAATTCATCATTATTCCCAACCTTGAATGGTGGTATTGGAATAATGAATGACATCGATTTGTGATGCGGTAGTCCACTATACACACAAATGATGATTGTGTATCCCATTTGATGGAAGTGTGTGTATTTTTAGGTAATAAAATTAGAATAAAAAAATTCAGTTTATTTATTATATTGAGGTTATTAAATAATCATGATATAAAAATAATTTAAGTAAGTGGATAAGGAAATAATATAAAATGTTTTTAGAAAAACATTACCTCTTCTTCAGGTATCCTCCTTTGGTTTTCAATAATTCCTTCCTATGTAGGATTTATACAAAAGATAAAAAATATTAGATTATGGGAGGTAAGTTGGTGAGTGATTTGGATAGGTATTGGATTAACCAATGTTATTTGAGAGGTGTGAATAAGGGGGAGAGTGAGAGGCCTTTTATAAGCGGGGTTAGTGGAAAACTTCTAAATGTTTGAAAGTGGGAATTTAAACCACATTTTTTTCCATGTAAAGTGGATAAAATAATAAACCAATTTAGATACTAGAAGGTATAATGTTTAAATACTTCAGTATAATGGGATTTTTGTAAGTTTATAGGTTATTTATCCTCTTAATTTTAAAGTTTAGTTCCTTGGTAATCTTTTTTTTTTCTCTTAATCGCTGAGATTAATTTTAATTGCTTTTATTAATAATTTTGGTAAAAAATTAAGTTTACATTATTATAAATTATAAATTATTTTATTTAAAAATTATTTAATCCATTTTTATAAATTATGAACAAAAAAGTGTTAGAAATTAATTTAAAATTAATCATATAGATGTGTCGTGAAAACTAGTTTATAAATTGAAAATGTTCAAAAGTTTACTAAGTTTTTATATCTAAATTCAATATAAAAATGATTAAAATGACCTAAATGGTATTAATAGATTTATAATTGAACTATTTTTACTTTAACACCACTTAAAAATATAATTTTACAATATAAATTATTTATATGAAAAGGTAGAATTCAATTAAAATCCCGTATTTTTTACTATTCATTTAAAAATAAAACTTCTCAGAAAAATACCAAAAATTCACCCAAATATAATTTTAAAATTAATATTTAAAAAATTAAGTTTATTTTTTCAATTTTTTATAAATGTCTCAAAACTTATTTTTAAAACAAGTTCATCATTAAAAGGCGACAAAACTACCTTTAAAAAAATAGCTTTTAATGCATAAAATTGGATTTGTTCTTATCTTGTGACTATAAAATCTATTAGATTAGTGGAAATAATATTTTATTTAATATAAATTTTTTAATTTTCATTAATATCATTAAATAATAGTAATTAATTTAATTTATTTTGATAAAACACCTTTGGGAGCATTAAAATAGTTTGTTATAAAAATAATTCTTTAATATTTAATTACTTTTAATTTTCATTTCTAATAAATTGGAAACCAATAAATGTGACTATATATTTTCATAATATATTTAATCCTATTAATAATAACCGATTTAATGGCTAGGTTACAATTTTCATTTAAAAAAATAATATTAATAGTATTTGATAAAACTCACTCTTGCGTGCAACACAAGCCATTGATGATAGGAATTATTGCGTTTGAAATAAGCTAACTAAGTGTTGCATGCATGGAAATATATATCATAAATTTAATTTAATTAAAATAGTCAATATATTTTAAATTATCTAGTTGTTATATTTCATTCTAGACTTGGTGTTGTATTTCACGTACACTATTTAATAAAATTTCATTATTTTATAATTTTGGGGTGTTACATTATCTACACCTTTAATAAATTGTATAATTAAAATTTAAACTTGATCTTAGTAATAAAGGGTTTGACATTTGGAAATACCATTATTGAAAAACTCACATTTTAAAAGAGTTAATAAAATATCCCTTTTATAAGATAGAATTGTTTCGAGATACTTTTCTTAAAGTTTATTATTTCCTTTACCATCTAAGAATATAATGAAATGTACTTACCTGATACATTTTTATTTTATAAGAACAATTTCATCCTTTTGTTGTGATTCAATCACTCACTCAAAGAATCAAATATCCATAAATGATTTTTTATTTATGAAGCACTAAAATTCACTTTTAATGAATCGTAAGATCTATAAAAGAGTAAAAAATTATTTCTACTTATCTATAACTATTTTAAAAAACCAATATGGTTATAAAAAATAATCCAATATAATAAATTAATCTATAAAACTCAGAAGTAACACCACTAGTTCATTATTATTATTTACTTTTCAAATAGTTTACCTAAAAATAATGACATATTAACTTTGACATTACATAGGTTAATGGTTGGCATTAAACCCTTATCATACTTTGGTTGTGGGTTCAAGACCTACAACCTTTTTAGATATGATAGGTTTTTTTACTTAGCATACATGTTTTAATTTTCCCAAAACCATATTAAAATGATTACAAAAAGAAATATGATGGAAATCCTTGATATTTAATCTGTAAATAAACTTTTTTCTAAGGTTTTCAATAAAACCTATTTTTTTTTCCAAATTCTAATAATATAATTTAACTATAATGATCATATTAACCCTAAATTTTATCAATAAATTTAAAATTATATCTATAAAAGGTAAAGTCATTATTCTTTAAATAAATTTCCACTAAAATACAATCTAAACCAATGAGTTGTATTACTATAAATTTCTCCCCAAATATCCTTAATCATGGTATAATCCCATCAAATAAAACCTAAAATATGTGTTTATGACTATGAACTTATGGTCAAACATAATCTCATAAACTCATGATGTTATTCATAACCCTTAATCCAATTATGACATATGTGATTCTAAATTTTTTCAAAATACTTATATGTTACATAGTTTTTTTCACCAAAATACCATTGGTAAAAATAATACTACAATTTAATTCTTGAATCCCAATACATAAATACTTCATCTATTTTATTTCCATATAGGCACTTCCTTAGTCTAGGGTTTAACGTAGGTCAATCATAGTTATTATATATTCAATTCCTTCATAATCGTTGGTAAATAAAATGTGAATTATCCTAAGAATATCCATTGGGAGTGTAAAAAAAGGTGCACAAGAAGGACCATTTTTGTTTGCCAGTTTATACTCAAGTCAAGTTTAACACACCCTTTTTAGATTTATTACCTATAGGTACATCTTTTCTAGAACCACATCCACTTGTAATATCTATATAGGGATGAATTTCTAGAAAGTCTCACATAGTCCCCACCATACAAAAACTTTTGGATGTTCTTATATACTTATCCTCAAATTATATCATAGGGTCATGTTACCTAATCTATGTTTTCCTAAATATAGTTCCCAAGGTTTCTACTAAAATTCCTTTAATACCAACTGTAATGACCCCGATCCCAGATTCCTGGAGCTAATGCCTTACTTTATTAAATTTATATGATTATAAGGAATAAAATCCTAAAGGACCAATCAATTTAGTTTTTTTGCAGGACCATATATATATAAGACACCCATTTTACATTTGTAAAGGAAAATAAAACATAATAAATAACTATATCTAATAAATAGTATCCTTGAAAGCTGATTCAAAGATCTATTCTTCATAACATGGGGAGAGGAAACAAAATAAGGGTGAGCTTAAATTCTCAGTAAGGGTTAAGTAAAATAGAATTTATCATGAATCAATAATGAATAATAAATATGGAAAGGTAATTAACTTAACTCACATTCCATTTAAATAAATATATAAGGCATAATTAATATGTCAAGGTAAATAATAGAACATACATTCCATTTAATCAGTAAGCTAAGAATGGAATGCATCCATAGATTTTTTGATAGTGAAAGTATCATGGATAATAATAACTAAATTTTGAATTCAGGAAATTATTAATTATTGGATTCCATGATCTTAGGAATCATGGTACTTATACTTTTAATACCTTTCACAAGACAGTTTAAAACACTATAGCTAGAAACCTATTTAATTTGGCCAACTTAATTCATCTCACGAGACATACCGATGCATCGAGGGGATATATTATAATGGGAACCAAAAATCACTTAAAGTCTGAATAATTTCATTATATATTAAATAATTGATTTAATTAAATCAATATTCCTTATTATAAAATATTTTTATTGAGCAAAATATATGAATTTATCAACATTTATCTTGTTCATGAAATAAATTTCAAAGTAAACACCATATGTAAATATGGTATAAAATTTAGGTAATTATCATATAAATTACATAAGATTATGGATATATAATATAATTTAATTTCTAATGAAAAATTATTACAATAAATGTATTTTTTCAATATAAAGTTAATAATCACCAAATGAAAGTGAGATTGCACAATTACTTTTACCATTTGGTAAATTTCAAGTAAAATCCCCTTGGACGAAATAATTAAAGTTGAATATTTAAATTCCATAAATGTTAAATTAATCATGATATTACATTCCAAAAGGATCAGTATATACCCCATATAAAAGCGAATTTGTGCATAATGATTAATAAGTCTCAATGGATTGTAAATTGAGACGAAATCCCTCACCTTACACTTCTATTTTGTTGAACACTATTTAATCTCATTTATAATGTTTTAATCATGTTTTTAACTTATAAAAGAACTATATTAATATTTATTATATCTTTTATGATTATTTTATAAAATATTATTATCCATTTGTTTATATTATTTCATTATTTTCATCATTTTTTGTGTTAATTGTCTTGTTTTTCAAGTGTGTTTTGACTTTTTATTTTTTTACTATTACTTATATCAGGATTTAACTATATATAAATTTAAACCATGTTTTTAATATCATATATATTTTTTATATATGTATTTATTTTAATCCATAAAATTTGTTAATAGGAAATGAAATGCACCATTCATGGAGACAGTAGACTGTATGTACCCATTAACACTGCTATGATTTTATTATCATATTAAAGAAAGAAAATTAAATGATATATATATGTAGATTATTATTCTAGTTTCATATTTATTCCATAAATATCACAAATTTTTATTAAAAACATCCTTAATACATTCTATGTAAAGTGTGAATGAATCACATCGCTTCACAAGGTGATAGTCCGTCCTAACACGGGCGACGTTATCATATTCCGCAAAAATGGAATGTATAAAGATATGTGTTATATAATAAGAAATTAAGATTAATAACACCATAAATTTCATATATATAATATATAAACTATAATTACATCATTATTCCCAACCTTGAAAGGTGTTAATGGAATAAAGAACGACATCGGTTCGCAAGGTGGTAGTCTGCTATAGACACAAACGATGATTGCATATCCCATTTGATGGATGTGTGTGGAGTTATAGGTCATAAACTTAAAATAACAACATATAAATATATTTAAGATACCCATGTTATTATATAACAATGATATAAAAATAATTTAATGACTCAGAGAAAGAAATAAAATAAAAATTCTTTTTAAAAAACATTACCTCTTCTTTGGGTATACTTCTTAGGTTTTCACTAATGACTTCCTAAGTTAGATTTATGCCAAATATAATTATTCTATGATTAGGGAAGGGAAGTTAAGGAGTGATTTTGGAAGGGATTTTCTGAACCCATTTGATTTGTGTGGTATTAAGAATGGGGAGATTGGGTGGCATTTTATAAGTGGGGTGAGTGTAAAACTTATAAATTTTTGAAAGGGGGAATTCCAACCATGTTTTTTCCATGTAACATTGATAAAATATTGAAAGAGTTAAATAATATAAGATATAAGGTCTATATATAGTCATAAAATTTGTGTTTTACAAGTTTATAGATCATTTGGACCCTTAAGTTTAATGTTTAATCCTTTGGTAAACTTGTTTTTCTCTTAATCAGTATAATTAATTTTATTGATTTCACTAATAATTTTGGGGAAAAATTAAGTTGAACTTATTATAAATTATAAATTATGATATTTATAAATATTTAATAAATTCTTTCAAATTAAAAACACATAAATGTAATAAGTTAATTAAAAATTAATCCCACAGATGTGTCGTGAAAATGAGTTTTTAAAGTGAAAATATTTAAAAGTTTACTAAGTTTTTATATCTAGATTCAACATAAAAATTATTCCAATGACCTTAATTGGATTAATATATTTATAATTGAAGTACTAGGAATTTAAAAAATATTAAAAATATAATTTAATGTCATAAATTATTTAGATGAAAAGGTAGTTTTTAATTAAAATATAGTATTTTTCACCATTCAACAAAAAATGAAACAACTTAAAAAATAAGAAAAAATCATCGTAATATAAATTTGAAATTATGATTTAAAATATGAAGTTTATTTTTAAAATAAAATTTATAAAAGTTTCAAAATTTAGTTTTTAAACTAGTGTGCCATTAAAAGGTGACAAAATTTCTTTTAAAAAAAATCTAATTTTTTATACATAAAATTGAATTAGTTATTATATTATTTCAGTGAATTATATTGCATGAATGTAAAAAATTATTGACTAAATATATAATATTTAAATTTCATTAATATAATTCACTAATATTAATTAATTTCATTTATTAAGATAAAACACTTTTGGTTTCATAGAAATAGTTTTTTATAAAAACATTTCTTTTATATTTAATTGGTTTTTATTTTCATTTATAATAAATTGGTAACCAATGAGTTCAAACATATATTTTTATAAGTTGTTTAATTCTATTAATAACCAATAATTTATTGGCTAGGATTTATTTTAAATAACGATGTGAGTAGTATTCGATAAAACTCGGCCGTGCATGTAACACAAGCTATCAAAAAAAGTCGTTGCATGTAACGCAAGATAACTCGGTGTTGCATGAATTGAAAGATATATAATATATTTAATTTATTTAAAATAGTAAATATATTTTAAAGTCTATATATGTTATATTTCTTTCTACGCTTAGAGTTCTGTGTTACAAACACTATTGAATAAAATGTTATTTTTTTAGAATTTTGGCGTGTTGTATGCATACGCCAAATACCCATGATTGTTTGTTTCATGATACCTCATGATGAATGAATAATATATCTGTAGTGGTACCCACACATTCACTAAATAAGTAAAATTAATTCATTATATGAAATTAATTCACAATGATTCAATACATCATCAATATTAACATTCATATTGAACATTAGCATACAGAATGATAATAATTTTCCATAGTCAATCATTAGAGAAACTTGATCATAAGATATATTGAGTAATATGGTGGATGTTGCAATTATATTATATCCCCAATAAATTGTAATATTTTTCAAATTATTTTGAGATAGATGAAATTACTTTTAAAATATCACTCAAAAATTTCTTAAGGAAAATACACTTTTCATTTTGAAATCACTTATTTAAAATCTAAAAATTTATAGAATATTAGTAAAAAAATTTTATTTGAAAATAAACATGGATACTTTTAAAGTAAGATTAATGGAAAATAATATCCATGATAGTGGGAGAATCCGTTTATAGGGTCAATGTTAAAACAAATAATCTGTTCACACCTTTGGTAAAATATACCTCATTAGGAAAAAAATAAGAAAATTAATTTTAAACCTTTATTATAGAAAGTAAAACACAGGTAAGAATGAATTTAATAAATTATTGGTATATAATAAAAAATTTATTTAAAACTTTTAAATAAAATATTGACATGGAACAAAATGAATCCCAACCGAATAGAAAAAAACTTGATTTCATTAAAACCATTATTTTGGAATTTTAAGTACTTAGAAAGAGGAAAATGAAATGAAAAACTTTAATTTATATAAATAATTATATTATAATAAAATATATGGTTTTTAAGATAAAAATTTCATACAATTCCACTAATGGAAACTTAAATACAAATAATCTTGAATAAGGATGATATTGTGAAATAAACCCTTACCTCAGGTTTGAATTGCTTCATAAGTGCTTTTAATCTCCTATATAATAAATTTAAATTTATTGTAATTATATACTAGAATAATATTCATACTTATAATACCATATGTGGTTTACTTATAACATATTATCACCCATTTATTAAAAAATATTTTGTCATTATAATCATCGTTTCATGTGTTAATTAATTTATTTTTCATATACATTTTTATTCAATAGTTATGGTCCTTGAATCTTTATTGTGGTTACATAATATGTAGAATTTAACCATGATATAAATATAATATATATTAATTATATATATAATCATCCATGAAATTAGAACATGAAAAATTAATCACATCACTTCATGGAGGTGGTTGTCCACACGTACGCACAAGCGATGTTATCGGTTCTAACAGGTGGAAGGGTAAGAAGGTATATGATATATTATATTTAAAGAATAATAATTATGTCATAAATATAATGTATATTAATTAATTTCATCGTTTTAACCATCCTTGTAAAGTGACTATGAAAAACTAATTACAATTATATGTGAAGATGGTTGGGTGTATGTAAGCACGAGTGAGGTTTCATTTTTCATAGGATGGAAAAATGTGGAAAATGGTTCTCCCTTTCTTGATCACTCCACCAAAAGGTTCCCATCCCAAGACGATAATGGAGAAAGATAGATAATGACACCAAAATCTAGACTCCAATTGGCCGCGAGTTGACGACCAACATCGATGGTATATAATCAAACGCATGAGAGGCATTCCCATCATAAATATTTGAAAAGTAATAGTTAATATTACAAAAACCACGAAACAACTCCGGATCATAATAAATAAAGAATAAATTCTAAAACATGATGTGATATCACAAACAATTGGATATAATTGAATTGAAAATTCTAAGAGATAAATCCTCAACAACAACCATGAAACTCAAACAGCTCATGAATAATTTCCCAAAATAGTAATGTCCAGATCAATCATATACCATCTTCTTATGAACTAAAAAACAATTTTTTATATGTAGGGTGAGTATAATATTTATACTTAGTAGGATCCTTCCTAAAACCTCTCATACAAAAGGTGAATTAATCATGATAAATATCACTATGTATCACTCAACAAATAATGAACAGAAGTTTAACCAAAATTTAGAGAACACACACACACACACACATAAGTGGGTACCCAAAAATCGTTTCCCCAATAGATTTCCTCTCTCATGACCCCACACCGCACATCATGATCTCCTATCCCTTCAATAAATTACATCCCAACTAATGTTAGTTGATCCTTGACCCTACCAACCTCCATCTCATATAGGTACCAACATCTTATGATGGAATCAATACATATATCCATTTCATCATCATCACCATCCAATTCATAACCAAGTATATATTCAGGATCCATTATAGGTCTGGTAAATTTATTATACCATAATCCATCAAAGCTTATACAAAAACACCCATGGGAAGCCAGATCCATCATTATCAAATATAAGTATGAAATATAACCTCAAGACATCACAACCCGAAGCACACATGTTTGGGAAATCACCCTGGTGCATATGATCACATAAAACTATAGTTGAAGAGAGAGAGAGAGGGAGAGGGGGTAGTCATCCATCCATTTTTTCTCCAACTCGGATGTTGGGGAAAACACTGTAGAACCTCTAGTTATCAGTTTTCCTTTTAAAATGGGTAGGGTGAATATGAAATAAAAATCATACAATGTAGATACATCTCACAAAAAAACTAATGGATTCAACCTTAACTTAGACTCATCTATCACTATCATCACATATTACACCCAAATACCATTGTAAATGTCTAGATATAAAGTAATCATACAATCATATTGTTTAATATTAATTAATTATCTATTAATTAATATTATTCAATTTTATTTTCTCAAGATTAATATTTTAATCATTCAATCCAAGTACCAGTGGAACTATTTATTCTTTATTTCAATCTAAAGTTTCATAATCATAAGTAATCATTAAGAACCATCCCCATTCCTTATATTTTCAAATATTATTTCTTAAACATATGGTTACTCTAGGACTCAAAACAAGATACCACTTAAAATATGAACTCATAGTGAAAATCATTAATTTGATTCTAATAGTTAAAAACTAGACATATCAATAATATTCGACCATTGAACATCAAGTAAGCATCAATATAAAAATAAGAATCAATGGTTAATACTTGCTATAAAATTATCCTATCCACTGTAGTGTTCCACAAAATTATGCATAATATCACATTTGACAATCTGTTCCATCACCATCACCATCATTGGAAACCTATTCCCAAACCTTAATCATTTCTGGAACCCCGTGCCACTATCATCACCATAACTAACACCCCATTTCATTATGATTATGATATCTGGCCTCTCATTCCACCACCACCATAATAATTGGAACCCCATTCCACCACCACCATCATAACCATATTAGGTTAATAATCAATCAAATCAAGGATCTAAATCCATATAGAATAATTATATATTAAATGTATTATTCCACACATAATTTTAAGGGAAACTATGGTTAAATCAAACAAGGCATTCTTGCCTTTATTAAATAATGATTAGGTCGCTCATCCTAAAAGTAATGATTTAAGAATGAATTATATTTTTATTACCATATTTAATTAACTATTTAATAATGAGTAAATCTCAGAAACAATACCCATAGTAATTCCCCGTGATAAATACTATTTATTTAATCTAGAATTATACCTTAAACTTTTCTTTCAAATATCAAAAATCATGATGATAATTATTTAAATATACCTATTTTAATTTAATAAAGCACTACTGAATTTAAGTTGTTATTTAATTTCCATGTATGCCAACCATGATTAATAAATACAATAATAGACAACATAATATCTGGTAAATATCAAGAGGTAATAATAAACAAATTTTGTAACGCCCCGACCCCAGCTACCCAGAGTCGGTGCATTACTTCGTAACATTGGCATGATCACAAAAGATCAAGTCTCGAAAGACTGATTAGTTTAGTAGCCTTGGAAACATTAGATACATTCGTAAACGTTACATTACATCATAAACTGAAAAACTACAATAACAAAGTCTTCATAGTCCACACTCATATCCTCTTCTGACTATCCCTGCAGGTCATTCATAAAATACTTCTTCACATCCTAGAAAATATTAAAACATTGAAAGGGGTGAGCTCAGATGCTCAGTAAGGATAACAATATTGCGGAAGATTTCATAAATAAACATAAACATTTTAGGCAATGTATAACTAAAACAAAAGCCTTTTAAACTTGAACATCAACATAATATGGAGAAAGTAAAATGAGATAATTCCATTCACTTCTTCACATGGATATTCTACTGGTCGAATAATCACATGCAATATCAATAACCACTTTCATAATGAGGGAATGTATAATGCCAGACATTCTGAAACATTTCGTCAAGGCCTCGGCCAAGACGTCTAAAATGATTAAGGCCTCGGCCAAAACCATAAATCAAATTAGGAAAGGGCCTCAGCCAATTCCACTTCTAGTTGTCTCATGAGACCTACCGATGCATCGAGGAGCTATAGCGGGCTCCACCCGTCACTTATTAAGTCCAATACATTCCTCATATGAATAGGTTTAAACATATCATAAACCATAACATAATCGTATCACATAAAACATGCATAAAGAAAACATAACATTTCCACATTTCAATCACAAGATATCAATACAACACATTGATATAATAAAAACGTTTTCAAAACCATTTTCAATACCAAAATAAAAGAAAGTTAAAACTTTGTACTTATTTTTTTCTTTTAAAAGAAGGTATGGCTTGTAGAGGAAGCCGGAACTCAAATAATGGTCACGGCGGCGGAGAAGTCGTTGTTCCCGCATAAGTACGGAAATAAAAAACATTCCCTTTTGTCTTTTAGCAAAACGCTTCGTATAAAAAAGATTCCTTTTGAAAAAGTCAAAGGGGTTTATACACCGTATAAAAGAAAGTTGTGTATAAAACCAAATATGCCTCAATGAAAGGGGATTGAGACGAAGTCCTTAAAAAGATCATTTTTTTAAATAAAGTACATCTATAATGTGTATTCACTATAAGTACACATAAATAATGTAAAAATACAAGATAGGACATAATCATATCATGACATAATTTGAAAGTAGGAGATTAACCCAAAGAATAGAAGTTGGGTTAAGAAATTCCCTTACCTTGCGTCCTGTCCTGACTCGACCGTTCTTTAACCTCCTGAATAATAAACTAGAGTTAATTTATATTTACTTAAGAAACTTTTTCATGTTCATTATTCCTTTTATATCCCTTATTACCATGTTATGAACATTATTTAATTATTTAAGTTAATAACGGTCGTTTTGTCGATCTTTGGTACTTGAGTCAAAAATAAACTTCTTATAATTACAAGTTGTTTATGTGGTAGAATATCCATTATCCCCAGAATTATATTTATTATTTATATGTCATATATATCATATATATCCAGTATATACATTCATTTATAATATTACATAACATTTAGAGGTAAGAAATGAAATGCACCGTTCATGGAGACGGTAAGCCGTACGTACGCATGAACGCTACTTTCATTTATATTTCGTATTTAATGGAATGAAATCATAATGATATAAATGTATAATATAATTCCAGTATAATATATTGTATAATACCATTTAATCCATCCTTTATACATCCCACATATGGTATTAACGATTCAAATCACTTTGAGGGGGCGGTAGTCCGCACTTCCTAAAATGAAATTATCGCATTTTACCCATAATGGAAATCATAAAGTATGCCATAAATTAGAAATACAGAAGCATAAGTAAAACATAATCATATTTTATATTATATATAAATATAGTGACATATTAATGGCCACCTTTGAAGGTGTTATATGAGTGTTGAACAATCATCGTTTCGTGAGGCAGAAATTTTCCATCCACAGAAACCGTATGTTCTTTAACCATTAGATGTAGGTGTGTGTAAGTGTAGCTCGAATCCTTCTTATAACAACATCCTAGTATATTGAGGATACTGGTGTTGTTACTAAAGAAATGAATAAAAAGAGTTTATGGAGTTGGAGAAGAAAAATGAAACAAAACAACATTAGAGAAGACATTACCTCAAAATCGGGTAACTCTTTTTGATTTGAGCCAAAGGCTTCCTTGGGAAGAGTTCTGCCCAAAGTGAGGCTTCTAGGAGTAATAGGGGGAAGTTGGGAGAGTATTTGGGCAGATGTTGGCCGAGCCAAATGGCTTCAAGGTGTGAATAAGGTGGGAGAGGTGGGAGACTTTTATAAGTGGAGAGGAGGGGCTCTTTTGGAAATATTGAAATGTTACATTATTACACAATGATTTTCGGATTATAAAGGTCCCACACTTATATAATTCGTGGCTAAGGTGATAAGGGTTCGAAATATACCCATCCAATAGTCTTTGGAAAAGTGTAAGCCTTGTATTTTACATTATCTTTTCATTTTATTAAAATCGTTAAATAATGAGGTCATCGATGCATCATAATGATGTCATAAATAATTTAATTTATTTAATGTCTAAAAATTATAAAAAAAATACTATGACGTAGGAAATCTTTTTAGCTTTCTAATGAATATTTATAATCAAAATATGGATTGTGTAACCCCACTTAAAAACTGTTTTAGTAAAACAACTCATGTTTGTGTCATTTTTTTCTTTAACATTAAATAAAAGGTATTTATGTCATTTTCCAACTAAAGTGGCTCCATGGGGTCCCCAAGTTGACCCATGGATTGTCTTGGTCGGCCATGACTCATCCAATAGGAGTAGGACAAGTTTCAAGCTCATATCATATTATTAAAACATTATTTTTACCTTAAACTACACTAATTACCTCTTATCGCGATTAAGAACTTAAAAGTTACTATTCACCAAAAAAATATTTTAATCTCATTGAAACACATTTTACTTCTTAATGACAATCATGTATGTCAGATTTTTGAAAATCAAATCACAGAAGTGGTAATATTTCATTTTAACGAAAAATCAGTTATTTAACTACCACTTAGTGGTTTCACTATTCATCAAAAATTGAAGTTTTTCAGAACAATGCCAAAATTTCACCCTAAGCTATAATTGATATTCCGAATTCAAAAATGATGTCTATTTTAAAAAATTCCAAACATATAAGTTGAATTAATTAATTTTATAATTAATTCCCGCTGTCACAACAAATAGCGTGTTTTAAGAAACAATTTATATCAAAAGATTGACAATTGTTTATGTCCAATTTCAATGTTAAATTAATTCTAATGACCACCATTGGATAAAATGGTAAAAATATATTCTAATTATACTTTAAAACCACTAAATAGTATAATTTATCACTATAAATTATTTTAATTAAAAAAGTTGTTTTTAAGTATTTTTCACAATTCATAAAAAATTAGAAGTTCTCAGAAAAATACCAAAAATTCAACATAGGCTAATTTCGATATTCCGAATCCAAAAATGAAGTCCATTTTGAAATATAAAATTTCTATAATTTTAAAAAGTGGTTATTACTATTCATAACGACTACTTTGATTAGTCGCGGTGTTTTAGAATTCGAAGTTGCGTACAATGCAAGCCATTGCATTATCGAATGAGAAGCGTATCGTGGAAGCTCGGGGTGTTACAAATTTTATCCTAGAGTCCCAACCAATAATTTAATTTCAACATCATGAAATATTAAATTATCTAAACATGTAATAATTCACATTTCATTTCTATAAAATAGATAAAAAATTATAAAATAATTCTCTTCAGTATCATTTAAGAATTTTAAATATGTGACATGTTGTAATTTTTATTTTATCAAATAATAGTTACAGAAGGATATGTGACACTATATTATCTATCTTATGATAGTTTCTAGAACATGGAATTTTTTTTACAGTTATCAAAATATTATAATCTTCCTCAATCTAAATTCATTAATTTTTACAGTGAATTAATTAATAATAATTAAGCATGCAACTATATTGTTTACAATAGTAACCTATAACATGTAATTTCCAGTTATTATTATAAAAATATTGCTGCATAATTTTATCTTTCATTTAAGTTATAGAAATAATAATATTTCATTAACAATATTAAAATCCATACATTTTCTCTAATTCTTTTAAATTTTAAAAATTATCATATAGTCTTTCTTAATATGATTATTTTCCAGAACATTATTTAATTATGGAAAAATTATAAAACCATTCAAAAAAAAAAACTTCTTAAAATATGAAAACACTTTTTGAACAAGAAGTCACACTAATATGACAAAGGAAGGCTCAAAATTATTCCCAAATTTAATAGTCCCATAATTATAATAACATCTCCATATATTGATGATACTAGATTCATTATGTTATGATGGATGGAATATATTTAGAGAAAGTTAAAGAAGAAATAAACTTTGATAGAGTCAAGTAAGACAATTACCTCTTCTTTGAGAGAAATCCTTTATATTACACCTTAATCTTTATTTGGATGGTCATATAAAAAGAAAATAATCTCAAAAATGATGGGAAGGAATATAGAAAGGTACTAGGGTTGGGACTGTCTGAGCTCAGATGTTCAAACTTTGCAAATAAAGGAAAAGACGAGGTTCCCTTTTATATGTGAGGGAAAGGACACACATGGAATTACTTTAAGGAAATAAATATTATATATATTATAATCATGAAAATTGGCACCAAATGGCTATAATTTCAAAGGAAAAACATTATAATGTCGAAATCCTTTTAATCAATAAAATTTAGAAATTTTTAAGTGGTGTTTTAATTTTTTTTTGGAATAACACCCTCATCAATCATTTTTTAACCTTAACCATGGTGATAATTTTTTTAAACATTAAGAGTTATAAATTTATTTATATAGTGCTAAGTAACTCATAAATGGTTCATGGATGACATTTTTGACTATTTACATCCCACTTTTCGTCTTTAAATATATATATTTGATTTTAAATCATTTAATAAAATATTTCTTATCATAAAATATCATTAAATTAATTTTTGGTAGTATTAATTTAATTTAACTTCAAATACATCAAGAAAACAATGGAAACTAATGTTAAAAACTCTAAGTCAATGCCACTATTTCTTCTAGTAAAACATTTTTTTAAAGAATTAAATTAATTTACTAAAAACAGAGTACATATTTACTGTGATTAAATAAATAAATTTACATTATATAATACGTATATACATATTTTTCATAATGTTATGATTTCTATTCACATAACCAATTTAATGGCTGGGTAATAATGGTCACATTTAAATAAAAATAATATTATATTATACCAAAGTTATCTTAAATATTAGTGTTTCATTTTAATAAATCTATCCATCTTATTATTATTTTAAACTAAACTTTTTGGGTGCTATAATGACCAATGGGTTATCTATTTTTTTATGATTAAACATCATTTTGGGTACCTATATAGTTGATTAAAATTATTATTTGAGAGGGTAAAGGGTAATTATTAGTATATAGGGTCATTATATCTAAGAGTATGATCACTAAAGCCTAATTTTGAGGAATTCATGCATACCATAATCTATTTTTACTTTATTAGTCAATAACCCTAAAATTATAAATTTTGGATACTATTATCTCATCCTTAGTTTCTTTTTTTGTAAGATAATTTCTTTTAAATTTAAGTAATTTGTATGTATTAATTAATAGATTGTAAATTATTCCTTGTACTTGTGGGATTGACCTTGGTCCTTTGAGACATAGGGCCTCCTGACTATCTTAGGCCTCTGATCTATGGGATTTCAGGTTATAGGGCATCTACTCCATGAAGTAGTTATGTTAGTCCACCCAAAATTTGACCTTAGAAAAGAAGTCAAAGTAAGAAGTAGCCACCAAAGAAGAGAAAAACTGATTCGGAACAGTGAGGTATGATCATCACCATTGGTACTAGGAAACATGAAATTATGCATTAGGAAATGCTAGATGATCATTTATATGATGTTAGGATCTAGGTTCTATCAATGAAGCAGATGCTGGGGGGGGGGGGGGTCTAGTGTAGTCAGGTCTTTGGACCTTCAGGTCATGTACTAGGCCTTATGCCTCTGGGCTTGTGGGTCGTATAAGGGTTCCCTCTCAACCCAAATAAAAAGTTGGATTAAAAATAAAAAATAAAATCTAAGGCCTTTAATCCATTCATACATTGCATAAATTTCTAAAATAATTTCAATGTGGAATTAATGGTATCCTATGGTAAGTCAGAGAATATCTTTGAGAAGACATAAAAATACCTAAGTCTCATTTCTTAAAAGCACCAAACTTCAAATTTTTATAAAATAAAGAATCTTTTTTCAACTAAAAACTTTTAATTTTTGGAATATCAGAATATTTCCTTATAAAAATAAATTTTATACTTTTTTAAAATCTAGATATTTTAAATAAAGTCCATTGTACTCATAGAAAATACACGAGAAAACCTAGAAAATTATATAATTATCCTTTAAATAGAATATATTAAATGGATATTTCAATAATCATATATAATAGAAACACCTAACCATATATTTATAACATCACATCTAAATGGAAACACCTAACATGGTTTTTACAATCACCATATCTTAATGGAAACACTTAACTAGATTTTTTTAACATTATTCCTTAATAAAAACACCCAACTAGAAATTTCCATTCATCATATCTTAATGGAAATACCTAAGCATATATTTCCGATATTACCCAATGCATTGAAGGTATGCATCATTTAAGTCCCACAATCAAATAGTGGAAAAAGTCCCATAAGGGGTTTTGGTTTACTCCCTATACGAATCCATCATATTATAATATCCAAGTACCTTACATTGAATAACTCTTAGTAGTATGTAATTTTCATAATAAAATAAATAATATTTTTTCTTGAAATTCTTAAACATTAGTATTTTCAAATCAATCCTCGAATGATTAATTATTTCACTAAATTCATAGTTTTTTTGATGAAAACTTTATCAAGGAAATATTTTGATTAATAAATTCATTAAGATATAAAATAAATATTTTGAATAAAAGAAATATATGGTCAAAAGAAGCCTAATTTAAAACCAAATTTACACAACCCATTAAGAGAAATTCATTCCAAAGTTAATACATTTATTCAATGAAAATTTATAGGAGGATAAATATTTGAAATGAAATTATTAAAATATATAATAATGATTTTTGAATGGATATAGTCTCCCTTACCTAACATCTAAAAGTAGTTTCTAGCCAAACCATATAATACTATCCTTAAATAACATCTTCCTAAGGGTAACCCCCAAAATTAATCTCCTGCATTTATTGTCTCTCTTATCATCTAAAAACGTTGAGAATTATATATATTACAGGTGAAGGAAACTTATTAGTGTGTCATTGGATGAATAACCAAAAAAGATGTTATCCTTTTACAACCATATTTCATTGTGTGTTAAATATATTATATTACGGAACAATTATTATATAATAGATTAATCATTGATGGAGAAATGGACATGCAATAACATTTATTATATTGTGGGTTCCTATTTTACCACAAATATTTAATCTTGAAATTTTATAAATATTAAACTACTATATAGGAAAGATCAACTATAATATCATTGCGAATATTCTAATACATTAACATGATATATATATATATATAAAGATGAATTGTTGATATTATTATAGTTGAACATTGGTGAAAAATATGACTTATAACATTGATTATGGTAATTATTATAGTTTAATATATTATCATAACTACCCCACTAATGCATCGTAGACCCAACTCTAGTAACCCAGAGTCAATTGTCACTTTATTATATTGAAATAAGATATAAGGAATCACAACCTTAAGGATTTCACAGTTTAGCAGTCTTGGGAGAGTATATAGATGTATATTTTTCACATCACATTTGAAACATTGAAACATAGAATGATATACTTCTTAAAAAATTTCTTATTATTTTTATTAAATCCTTAAAATCACTCAAATATCCCTTCTTATTACCCTGGGAAAGGAAAAAAAATAAAAGGGTGAGCTTAGATTCCTAGTAATGGAAAATTTACAACACAATCTATCATGGATACAAATGAAATACACATTATAACTGATTTAATAGTCAATAAATTTTCCATATAATCAATAATTTAAAAATTTAATATAACAATGGATAACATGGAAATATAAAAAATCAAATTAATTAAAATAATTAAATTCATGGTGATTGAATGCATATTGTTAGACATCTTGATCTTACTGTCAAATTCTTATTCTAAGACATTATACTTTTTGTCAAGCTTGATGTGAGGAAATCATTAATTCCCTAAAGGCCGTATCCAAGTGATCATTATTTCTATCGTGGTCAAATCAATGAGATCATTATTTCCATCAATGTCGCATCCAAGAGATTATTCTTTAATTAGGTATTCATACACTAAATATCCAAACTATTTGTCTCATGACGCTAACTGATTCATCAAAGGGATATATATTATCAGGACCCACCCATAACTTCATTAAATCCAATGCATTCACCATGTGAAATATATGAATTACAATCCAATGCATAATAACCTTGCCTTATTCATTCATAAAAATCCATATTGGAATAACAAAATATGAGATGCATACAACTTCCCCTATTAATATATGAAATATCCGGATCATAATACATCCATATAAAGAAGGTGGATGATATTATTAAATCATATCCCCCATGTTAAAGAAACATATTTTATGAAAAATTACCTAAAACGTCATTATCCTAAGACATACAAAGATAGAAGATGGATGATATCATAATAACATATCCCAAGTGGAACTTAATTAATGTAAAAGGATGTTAAAATAGATTAAAAACACCCTTGTAAGATTGTTGGATAAATCACTTTGAAAAACAAGAAAAAATATCCCTTTTTGAGATGCATGAGAACACATTAAAATATTTTCTTTAGAAAAAAGTAATTTTTGATTAAATGTTTAAAAAATTACAATTTAAAATAAAAAATGATTTTCAAAAAAAAATTATAAAAGAAATATAATTTTAAAAATTATGTTTGATAAGACATAAAAACACTGAATAATTATTTATTAAAAATAAAATCATTTAAAATTGCTTTTAAAATCAATAATTCCTTTTAAAAGTAAAATTTTAAATTTTGAAAAGTATAAAAACATTTTATTTTCTTCTAAAAATCATTATGAATTGAAATAATTTGGAAAAAAAATTTAAATAATAGAAATAAAGCTTCATAAAGAATAAATCCCATAATTTTGAAAGAATGTGTTCTCATGGAGAACATTAAAAGGAGACACCTTTATTAAAAAATCAGAGAAAACATTAAAAATAAATTTTCCAAATTTTTTAAATAAATTTAAAATAGAAAAAATAACCTTAATAGTTTATTGAATAATAGACAAGAACATTCCAAAAATAAATATAGAAATAGAGGAGGGATATTATTGACCGAAAATAATAGGTGGGGTAGGTTTCAATTATAAGCATCACATTGAGTAAATTATTTAGAAATGGAAGTAAAATTGAGATATGACATGTAAAAACCCAATAATAACCATAGAAGAATACCATGGTTGAGGCCTTAGTGATAAAGTTCACACAATAGTTCCCCAGATAGAAATTCATTATAACAATCCTGATTTAGAAATGTGATTGGAAGGAATGATTATGGATTTGGTAGCCTTTGGGTAAAAAAATTTGTATAATAAAAATTGAAATATAAAATCGAATACCATGAATAATGACAATAATATTAAAATATATAATAGGTTATTTATATTCACCATGAAAATGAAAATGGGTGTATAATACAAAACATGTCTCAAAGAGGAGAATTTGAGACTAAGAACCCGTACCTTTATCTTCTCACATTAATGAAATATTTTCAACCTCCTATAAATTAAAAATAACCATATTAATAACTTATTTTAGAACCTTATTCATTTTTATTATTCTATATAATCAATTTTAATCATTTAATATACATTTATTAGTTAATTTTAGTTTATTTTCATCATAAGATGTTTTGTGTTTTTTATTATTTCACGCATGTTTTGTAAGAGAAACATTGAACCCTATTCATTAATTAAAATTTCATCATTACATGATTATTTAAGGTATTATGAAATATAATTCATAATGATTAATAAATATATAACTTGATACCATGATAATTTTAGTCATGATTCATGAAGGCGAAATATGTGATAGACTTATTTCAAGTAATTTAATGATATGAATGGATTAATTTGTAATGATCCTTAATTTTTGCGGTATCCTTATAGAATCATATTATTGATATATATTAATCCTTAATATAATATAAATTAATAAAATATATTTTTATAATAATTCATATAAGGATATGATAAAAAATGAAACTTGTTATCCATGGAGATGGTAGTCCCCTTGTATGCACGATCGGCATTTTCATTTTTAATAGATTGAAAAGTAAGTATTATAATTTCAGAATATTAATAATACTATAAATATAATTTTTTATTAATTATTTAGATTATTATAACTATCTATGGAAGGTGGTGGGTAAAAATTAAGTACTTCATTCATGAATGAGGTAGTCCACACACCCGTATAAATGATGTTTTCAGTTTTCTAAGGAGAATGGAGTAAGGTAGATAATTATTGTTTAATAAATATAATAAAATTTAAGTATTAAAATTATAATCATATTATTTTAGGATGGTATAATCTAATTTAAAGGTGTAATAATAATTCTTAAATAAATATAAATGAAATTGAGTGATTTATGAATTTTTACCTTACTCCTTGGAATAACTCCTTTGCAATATTTTTAGCCCTTTTGGGGTTGTTTTTTAGAGAGTAGAGGCTATATAAAATTTATAGGTGTTTTAAGGATATATTTTGGTAGAGTTTTTTTGAACCAAGTGGCTTAATGTGTGAGAAAAATTCGGGTAGTGAAAGTATGGTTTTAAAAGCGAGAAGGGTGACACTTTGGTAAATACCCATAACTTTATTTCAATGTCATATCACTTTAAAAGGAATTTGGATATAACAAAATTAAATGACGTAGTGGGTAAGAATTTGGGTTGATAAAACCATTAAATACACACTTATAGATAATATTTTTGTAATTATAGGTGTTTCCCCTTAATTTTAACTTTTTACAAAAATTTATTTCTCCAAGGTAACTCTTTTCTTACCCTTAATAACTTATTTTATTGAACAAAATTAAATTTAAACTCATTAAATAATTTGGATATTATTATTATAATTATGAAATTAATTTTATAATATTAAATTTCTACAAGTGATTAAAATTAATTTTAAAATAATAAGTGAAAAATGTACAAAAACAAGTTTTTAGAAAAATATTAATAAGGTTCCAAAATGTTAATTATGGGTTTCTAAATTAAAATTAAAATTTTAAATTTTATTTATTAAATAAAAATTTAAATATGAAAAATAATTCATAAAATTTTAATACATGCTCAAATCCTAATGATTTTATAAAATCACGATATTTATAAAAATGAAATTCTGTATTATTCACCTAAAAATAAATCTTTTCAGAAAAATATGAAAAATTTATCTTAAGATAATATTGACATGATCAATGAAAAAAATGAATTTAATTTAATAAAATTAAAATTCTAAAATTTAGGAATATAACTTTTAAATGGAAATATTAAATATAATAAAAAACTATTTTTTTAGAAAGTGACTTCTTAAAATATTAACTATTCCTTTTTCTATTTCCTATCAATTATATATTAAATTAATGTTAAGATATTTTTATTGTTAAAAATACATTTTATCTTAATTTAACCATAATATACGTAGTTTCTTAAAGTAAAAATGAATAGTTTATAAAATAGATTTTTTTTGGAAATTAAAATTTTAGCCATAAAATGATCAGTAAATATTTAGCTAAACTAATTGAATTTCATAAAGGAATTAGTATTAAATGTGAAAATTTTATTTATTTATTCATATATTTAAAAATGTGTTTAATTTTATTTATACCCATTAATTAAATGACTACATTATAATGGTCTCATTTAATATATATATTGTTATCTTAATAAAATGTATCATTGTTTCATTTCATTTCAATATTGCATGTAAAACAAGCTATTCAACATAATGTTTATTTAAAAAAGATTTACTTATTGAAATATTAGGGTGTTATGTTCTCCCCTTTAAATAAATTACATCCTTATAACTTTAGTTATTAATTACTTATGAAAATTGTAAAGGATATCCACAAGATTAAAAAGAATCAAGATATTATTTCTAATAATATATCAACATCAGTAACTTAGAGAATACCAGGAACCTTATATATTTTTTAATAATACTAATATCCCAAATATCGAGTTTCTTTCCAACTATTTGAGCAAAAATTCTTATCCTATTTCATTTCAAGGACTATATTTTAGAAAATCCATCCAAATGGAGTTCATAATTTTCCATATATGGATAGGATACAATAGGTTTATCTGAATTATTATTTATATATTTTGAAAATTAATTTTTCATATATATATAGATAATTAATCCATTTAAAAGATCAAATTAAACTCATCTGAATGAAGAATAAAAATATTTTAATGTGGTTTATTTACAAAATTTTTTAAATTAGGATATAATAATAAAATGACTATAAGTTTTCTATGATAATTAAATAATAAATCATTTAGGTGGTGATTTAATTCTCTTAGAAAACATCCTAGATACACTAGAGTTCCAAGAATGAAACTTCAAAAAGACGTCCACAACTCTAGAGTAGAGGATAAGCATACCTTAATTATCATGATCCACTTAATTGATTGTCATATCATAGTACCTTTCTCCTTTGGTTTAGAAGTTTATTGATTCTCATCATCCTTGTTATCACATGGATCAGGTATTTACTTGGATAATTTTCAAGTTCACCATATTTAATACATTAAACAATTAGTGTCACCATAGTACGGCCTTTTTTATTTGACCATACTAACCAAACTCTTCATTTTACTTAAAAATTAGTTACTCAATTTTCTCCTTTACACGTATAAATCATCCTCGAGTTCCTTTAAAAAAATTATATGGGTGATTTTTCCAACATTCTCGACACATAGAAAATTAAACATTCTTTCCTGCATGGTCTTTATCACTTGAAATTCCTTGAAATACTTTTTTTCTTTGGTGTGTTTTGGAATTCATCTGTGTTCAAGTTGTCAATCATAATTTGTGATAACTGGTTTGTCATAACCCTAAGATTTTACAATCTTGCTCCTATGTCATTCTATTTTGTGTTAGCATAGTCACTACATTGTCCATGACACCCATTATTAACTTTTTTTCCTTGCTCCATCCATTACTTAAAAAAAAGAATGCTAAAGATAAGAATGATTTATTCAATATGCTTATAAAAATGAAAACTGTTAAATTAGAATAAATAACTCTTAAATGATGCTCATAACCAAGATCATGAATCTCATGGTTTAAATATAGGTTATCCAAGGTAATATTCCTATTTATTTATGCTACCTAACTAGTTATATATTACATCATCAACTTTTATTAAAATCCTTCATAATAGTTTTTTAAGTTCATATTGTAAATAACATGACCCTAGTAGCCCAAATATTATAGTTAATTTATTATAATGTCACTAGATAAAAGAAATCAAATTAAAAAGGAAAAAATAGTTTATTAGTCTTGTTAAATATATACATACTTGAAACTTACATTAAATTTCAAAAATTAAAATAAAAAACTGTTTTATTTGAGAATTCTGTTATTCCCCTTAGCATTTACCTACATAGCACTCCCAAAACACTTCCTAGCATCCTAGGTAAAATAAAAAATAAGAAAGGGGTGGGATCAGATGCTTAGTAAAGGTAATAATAGAGTATAATATATCATTAATAAATTATAATAATTAACATGGTAATGTAGATAGTTGAAACACATTCCATTTAAACAATACCCTGTGCAGAATATGGTAGGAATAATTTATTATCAAATAAATCCATATAAATAATCACATAAGCCTAAATTTTTTCCATATACATTATAACTAATCTAATAATCAATTGGACATAAATATATAATTTTATAATGAAGTAATTCATAATTTTAGACATCTAAAAATTACTAGTAATAACTTTTACAAGTTAGTTTAAAACTATAGGTAGAAACCCATTTAATTTTTCAAACTGAGTTGTCTCATAAGGGGGGTCAATGCATTGAGGTGTTGTTTATAACCTGGACCCAACCATATCTTAATAATTTCAATGTATTCATCATATGAAAGGGGTGAAACATAATCAATATAAACATTTTTATTGAAAAACTAACATAAAAAATGTTTATACTTACCCCAATTAAATAAACATAATCATAAACTCTCCCTAGTAATATGGTGAATGGAAACAAAATTGTACATCCTGAGTGAAAAATAACCATAAAACATAAAAATACAGAATAATTATGATATCAATATAAAATTTTCGTTGTGAATCATAAGTACAATGTTGAGTTTATGTTATTGATAAATAGAAATACTATAAAAATGTTATTAAAAACATTTTTGAGGAAAATAAACTTTTCACTTTGAAAATATTTTTAAAACTAAAAGTTCAAAAAATATTTTGAAAATAATTTTCTTTTTAAATAACCTTTTAAAATTTTAAAACAAGATTTTAAACATTTATTGGTCATAACGATATGAAATTCCATTCATGTTGTACACATTAAAACAAAGATTCCTTTCACATTGTTGATAAAAGACAAGCAAGCCTTGTTTAGAAAATGACATGAAGATTCCTTTCAATTTTTTAATATTTAAACATGGGTAAAAATATATTTAATAAATAATTTTTAGAATGTTAATTTTTTTTATTTTTTTTACAAAACATGGATTTGGATGAAAAATAAATTTCAGTCAAAGAGAGAAATAAAGTTAGATTTTCTTAAAAAAAAATTTCATTCATTTTAAGTACCAAAGAGTGTAAACATGGTAATATTGATTTAAAAGTTAATTAATGACCAGAGGATAATGAAATTAATTGGATTTAATATATAAATACAAAAAAAATTCCCCAAGTGATAATTAAACATAAACAATCCTGAATAATGTTGAGATTGTGAGACAATCCCTTACCACTATGGTAAATCTTGAATCATAAAACCCATAAAATAAATAAAATCAAATAAAGATTTAAATAATATGAATATAAATATATTAATGATATAACAAATAAAATGGTATGTATAAACACAACACAAAATAATTAACTGGTGGATATGGAATATGTCTCGTAGAAGTAAAAGTGAGATGAGAAACACTTACCTCAGGTTTGACTTCCTTTGTATGTGTTATAACCCCCTATATAGTAAATATTGGTTTATTATAAATATATTAAATAACCATATTCTTATATATAATATCATATATTATTTACTTATAGTATTTTATCACCCATTTATTATCAATTCATTGTTAAAATCATTATTTTGGGGATAATTGATTTATTTTTCTTGTATATTTTTGTTTGGTTATTTTGGTACTTTTACTTTGATCATGGTTACATAATCATGAGAATATAAATTATTATATAAATATACTATATATTAATTAGAAATTTATTTCTAGTAATCCATATTAGTTAATTATAGAAAATGAATTTCATTATTCATGGAGACAGTAAGCCGTACGTACGCATGAACGCTATATCCATTTTCCAGATGGATGGAATTAAAGGAAAATAAATATTAATTAACCTTTAAATAATCATTTTTATGTTATATATATAATTAATTTTAATCAAATCCATCCTTATTACCATGTATGTAAAAATAAAATAAAAAATATTTCACATCTCTACATAGAGGCGGTAGTCCACACGTATGCTCAATCAACAATATCATTTTGCAAAGGATTGGAAGGTAAGAAGTTATATGTGATATTATATCTTAAAAAATATTATTAAGTTATTAATATCACATATATTAATTAAATTTATCCTTACTACTTTTCATTCAAATTGTAAGTGAAAAACAAAACACATCGCTTTGTGAGCTGACAGTCCGTCAAACACACGAGCGACATTATCATATCCCCAAAAGAATAGAAATTAAGAATATATATTTGATATAATAATTACATAAGTATAATAATTTCATAATTATCATAAAAATATGTTAAATAAATCATAATATCCAGCCTATATTGGTTGTGATGGAAATATAATTACATTAGTTCGTGAGGCAGTAGTCTACCGTACACACGATCGACAGTGGCACTTTCCATTTGATGGAAGTGGAGATGGATATAGGTCATTCCATTAACATATAACATATTAGTAAATATTATAATATTATTTTATTATTTTTTCATAATTTTATAATATTAAAATGTGTTATAATAAGAAGTAAAATAAAAACCCACACTTAAAAACTTTTCCCCTTCTTTGGAAAATCTCTTTATGTTTAAACTAAATTCTTACTATATTGGTTTTATAATCTAAAAACAGAATCTAGAATGTGGGGAGGGATAAAATAAATATATTTTTTAGTTTTTTCCTTAATAAATCGTTTTCTATGTTTGAATAGGAGATTTTTGGGGGTGGCCTTTTATAAGTGGGGGAGAGAACACACAAGGCATTTTTGAAAATAGTAGTGTGTACCCATGTTTTTTAAATTCCAAAAGGGTCCAGAATGTGTGATTTGAAAAAATTATAGGTTATAATGTTAATATATTGCTATAAAATTGGTGTTGGATAGGTATTATGTCATTTTTAACCCTTATCATCTTAGCTTAACCCTCTGGTAAACCTGTTTTCACCTTAACATGATAATTAATTTTTACTGTCTTCACTATTAATTATGGTCAAAATTTAATTTATTGTTATTATATAATATAAATTAATATTATTAAAAATATTTTTTTTATAAATTCAACTCATATAAGTTGAATAATCCTATTTAAAATTAAACTCGATCGCACGTCAAAAATGTTGTTTTTCCAAGGAAAAACATTCAAAAGTTTTATTGATTTTTTTATTAGAGTTCAATATGAAGTTGATTGAAATAATATAAATGAGTTAAATTACAATATAATTTAAATAATATAATTTTTAAATTAATGTAAAATATAATTTAACATTTTAAATAATTTAAACAAAAAGTTAGTTGTAATAAAAAAATCAGTACTTTCACTATTCATTAAAAAATTAATCTTTTTAGAAAATTCTCAAAAATTAACCCAAAGATAATTTTGACTTTTAGATTTAAAAAATATAGTATATTTTTGAAAATAAATTTTCTAAAATTGGTATAAATTAATTTTAAGTTATGAACATAAATCATGACTAAATTTCCTTTTAGAAAAATAATTTTTTTCAGAAAACATTAATTTTTCTTTCAAATGATTCTTATTTTATTTATTATCAATAGATAACCATTGAATTTATTTCAAACGTGTTTAAAATATATAATTTTTATAATTTAGTTACTCCAATTAATACCCTCCAACTTAACTGATAGGTTATAATATTCATGTTTAAATAATAATATTTTAATAGAGTATCTTGTTTTGCGTAAATACGACATTTCATGTTTCGTAAGTTATTTAAGAGACTGTTTTTTTAAAAATAAATATATCATTAAGTATCAAAGTGTTAAATTATCTTCTAATCTTTGTGTTTCATGTTATATATTCTATAGAACAAGATTTTTCTGTATTAAAATCTTAGTGTGTTATATTTTTCCCCCATTAAATAAATTACGTCATCACAATTTAATCTTGATACCAGTAATCAAGGGATTGATATTTGAATACAAATTTTTTGGAAATCTACATCATAATAAGGGTTAATAAAAATTTCCCTTTATAATAAATAAAGGGATGCTCAAAGGTTATCCTGAATAACAAATTTCTAGGTTTCCAAGTAGGAGAACATTAGGGGAAAGTGAAGATATAAACATTGAAGAAAAGTGTAACTAATTATGGAGTGATAGAGATCTTTGTTTATAAGAAAGTGAATGATCAAGAAAATTTAACTACTAAAAAACAATAAATCTAGGATGGATTAAAAGACCATCAATTCAATAGAAATGAAGGTATTATGATAAAGTTTTTTTGTTTCAATATCCTTTTCTTTGATTTTATGAATTCTTTTGCGATTTAGAATGAGAACATAATGAAATGTAAATAATTATATATTTCTATTTCCTTTGAGAAATTTCATACTTTAAACAATTTCCACCAAAATCAAAATTTTTCCTCAAATGATGAGTACTAAATAGGAATTTTTCATGCTTGATGCACTAAAATTAACTTTTAACAAATCATAAGATCCATAAAATAATAGAAAGTACTTCCTCCTATCTCTTGATATTTTCCAAAACCAAAATGGTGAGCAAGAGTTATTAAATAATGAATTAATTTCTAAAAACTTAATGATAACCCAAAAGATAAACTTAATCTATTCCATAAAAATTATACCTTAAGGTTCTTCTATAATATGTTCGAGGAAACTAAAAATCCAAAAATTTAGAAGGAAGGTCACTAATTTTTTAGACTTTTCTTAACATTTAATTCTCCAAAAAACATAATATAGATATTAATTTCACATACCAAATACATGAATATCTTGATCACCATAAAAACTTAATGGAAACACTAATGCTTCCAAAAATAGAATATAAAGTTATTAAATATATTCCATATATCCAAACATGCAATAAACTCCAACAAAGATAACATAAACCATAGAATCACTAAATGATTTCTGTATAACCAATAAAATCCTATAAATTTTTTTTATCGTTATTATATCAAAATCAATAAAATATTAAGGATTATATTACCTCAATCACATGTTTTCCAAGAAGTTAAAATTTTTAGTAAATCACTTTTCTTTTTCATCGATACCATTTAATATATGATCTCAAATTCCTAAAGAAAAAGCATTATAATACAATACTTATATAATTCATAATTATTATAACCATATTATATTTGATAAAACACTCTTATAACATAATTATATAATCCAAACACAAGAACATTAATTATTCCACTTCGTTTGTAGTAATAGCATAAGCTTAGCCTTGATCCCTTAGCTAATTCTGAGGTATATTCCCTTAATGCTTGTGGTATTCATTTGTATAGTGAACCAACTCCTTACTATTGAAACACTAAAAATAAAAGTTTTATTTCTTATCATTGAATATACATGCACAATTTCCTTTCTCTACACACTTTAAGAAAACTCCCTATCCCTTAAATCATGTTCTAGGGTGTTTCTTTCCATAATTATCATATGTTGGAAAACCCTTCTTTCCATTCTTCCCCTCATATATTTTTTTATCTTCCATACTCTTCTTATTTTACTTTCCTTTAAAAATTGTATTAATAGAATTATTTCTATGTATTGATAGTACATGATTCTATTTCCTCATATGATGTGAATTTTTAGGAGACTAGTTCCCTTCGAAAGATTGGATTAAGACTATCGAGGAATAAATCACGCTTACTCTTTGGATTGCGTGCATTTTTATAGTTCCCATTCATTCTGCTAGGTTCCATTTCTGAAAAATGGTATAAACTAGATTAGATTATTAAATTATTTATCATTATTTATAAACTAATTTTTTTGAAACACTTAACATAAATTAAAAAATTTATTCATGGATAATCTCATAATCATAATTACGCTTTGTTTTGTAATGTTTCCAAATCATAAAAATATTTTCAAATCTTTCATAATGGTTTATAAATAAAATGTAAATTAAACCAAGAATATACCCAAGGAGTGTCAAACCATGAGCATATTAGGGCCCATTTTCATATACCTAGTAATGTTTGAGTCAATCCTGACATAACCTTTTTGGAGTTATTACCCCTAGGTATATCTATGCCAGAACCATGTACATTTGTAGTATTCCGACATGAATATATTGCTTATAAAAACCACATCATCTCTTTATTATCCAAACTTTAGGATGTTATTCTTACATTACCATAAAATTCAATCTTATCATTGTGTTTTATAATCTATGTTTTCCTAAATCTAGTTCCCAAGGTTTATACTAAAATTTCTCCGATACCAACTGTAAATACCCCGAACCTAGGAGCTCAAAGCCAAGGGTTACTTTATTACATTGAAACTAGATACAAGCAATCACATCCCAAAAGAAAAAAATAATTTATTAGTCTTAGTAGAATATATACATATTTTAAATTAACATTACATTTGAAAACATAAATTAAAAAAAGTTTTTTCATTTAGAATTCTATTATTCCCTTTAGTGAATCCCAACATATCAATCACAAAATAATTACTGGTATCCTAGGTAAAATAAAAATAATAAACTGTTGAGATCAGATACTAAGTAAGGTTAAGAATATAGTGTAACATAACAAAAATAAATAATAATAATCAATATTTTAATGTAAGAAATTAACACACATTCCATTTAAATAATAACTTGATCATAATATGGAAGGAATAAATGATTATCAAATAAATCAATATAAATAATCAGATGAGCCTGAAACTTATCCATGTATATTATAACTAATCAAAAAATCCCATGGACATCTATAGGTAATTTTATAATGAGTTAATAGATAATTTTGGAAATATGAAATATATTTTCAAAACCTTTCACAAGATAGTTAAAAACTATGGTTAGAAACCCATTTAATTTATCAAACTGATTCATCTCATGAGACCTATCAATACGTCAAGGGTATATCTATTACTAGGAATATCTCATCACTTAAAAAGTCCAATAAATTCATCATATTATAGGGTTTAAACATAAAAATATAAACATTATTATTAAGAAACTAAAATATAAAATGATAATACTTACCCAAATCAAATAAACACAATCACAAACCATCCAAATGAATTTGGTGAGTAGTAATAAAATTGTACATGATCAATCAAACTGATCCTAAACTATCCAAATAAATAATAAGGATAATATCAATACCCCAAATATTCCAAGTGGATCTTAATTATGAAAAATGTTTTGTGTTATTTATGAATAGAAATACCATAAAAATGTTATTAAAAACATTCTTGAAAAAAATAGCCATTTCAATTTGATAATATTTTTTGAACTAAAAGTTAAAAAAATATTTAAAAAATATTTTATTTGAAAATAATCTTTAAAATTATAAAATAATATTTAAAACATTGAGTGGTCATGATAGTGGGAAATTCCACACATACTGTACAAGCTAAAATAAATATTCCTTTCACATTTTTGATACAAATCAAATGAGCCTTGTTTAGAAAACAAAATGAAGATTCATTTTAATTTTCTGAAAAAGTAAAAAATGGTTATAAACAATTCAGTAAATAATTTTTATAATGGTAAAAACGTTTCTATAAATCATGGATTTGGATTTAAAAATATTTTTGACCGAATAGAGAAATAAAGTTAGATTTTATTAAAAAGATTTTATCAATATTTTTAAGCGCCTAAGAGTGAAAAATTGATAATATTAATTTAAAAGTTTATAAATAACCAAAGGAAAAGTAAATGTATTATTTTTAATATATAAATATAAAATAATTCCCTTAAGGGATACTTAACCATAAACAATACTGAATAATGTCGAGATTGTTGATAAACCCTTACCACATTGGTAAATTTTGAATCATAAGCCCTGTGAAAGAAATAAATTCAAATAAAACATTAAATACCATTAATATTAATATATTCATGATATTACATACCAAAGGGTAATTATATATACCACACACAAGAAATAAGTGGTGAATATGTCATATATCCCACGGAAGTAAAAGTATGACGATAAATCCTTACCTCTAGATCAATTTAATTTGTATGTGACCGAACCTATTGTATAATAAATATAGGTTTATTATACATATATTAAAAAACCAAAATAATATAACTCATTTTTTATATTATTTACTTAGTCTTTTTTAACTGTTTATTAACTATTCTTTGTTAAAACCATTGTTTCGAGTGATAATTACTTCATTTTTTATACATGTTTTTGTTTGGTAATTTTTATAATTTCAATTTGATCATGGTTACATCATCTCCAGAATATAAATTATAATATAAATAAATAAATAAATAAATAAATATATTAATCAATATAATATAATGGTAGAAAATGAATTAAAATATTCTTAGAGATGGTAAACTATACGTATGCATGAACGCTGTTTCCATTTTATAGATGGTTGAGATGAAAGAAAAATAAATATTAATTAAAAATTAAATAATTATTGTTTTTTTATATATATAATTTATATTAATTAAATCAATTGTTATTACCATCATTGTAAAAATAAAATGAAAAACATTTCACATCGCTGTGTTGAGGCGGTTGTCTACACGTAGGCATGATCAACGTTATTGTTTTCAAAAGGATAGGAAGGTTAGAAGTTTGATGTGATATTATTTTTTATATAAGAATTTTTAGTTACTAAATATCACATATATTCATTAAATTTATCCTTAATACCTTCCATCCAATGAATAAGGGATAAGCAAATGACATTACTTCGTGAGGCGGTAGTCTGTCGTACACACGAGCGACATTATCATACCCCCAAAAAAATAAAAAGTAAGAAGTTATATGTGATATGATAATTTAAAAATTAAAATAATTTCATAAATATATTATAATTATATTAAATCCATCATTATATTCTTACTTTAAAGGGGGTGATGGAAACTGAATTATATCGGTTCACGAGGCAGTAGGCCACCGTATAAAAGATCGAGGGCTTCATTTTCCATTTAATGGAAGTAGATATGGATATAGTTTATTCAATTAATATAATAAAATATAATTATATATAACATAATTTTTTTTATTTTTTAGAATAATAAATAAAGTTAAAAGTATAAATAAAATGAAAACGCACACCTAAAAACTTTACCTCTTCTTCGGAAAACTTTATTATGTTTAAACTAAATAATTCTTAGAATTTTATTATGATCTAACCAAAGGATCCATAATTTATTTGGTTAGGTATTTTAAAAACTAAATGGTTTTAGAATTTTGAATATAATAAGAATGGCGGCGACCTTTTATAAGTGGGGGAGAGGACACACTTGGTATTTTTGAAAAGAATAAAGTATACCCACATTTTTCACATGAAAAATGTCTTCAAAATAGTTAATTATCAAATATTAGAGGTAATAAGTATATCTATTTCCATAAAATTGGTTTTTTACAAGTTTTATATCCTTTTAACCGTTATCTTCTTAATTTAACCCCTAGTAAACCGGTTTTCACTTTAAATACCAAAATTAATTATTACTATTTTTAATATTCATTATAACTAAAAATTAAGTTAAAATTATAAATAATATAAATTATTATGACTCCAAATATTTAATTAAATTTTAAAAATTCAATTAATCTAAGTGGTAGAACGAAATTTAGAATTAAACTCACAGACGGGTAAAAAAAAAAGGGTTTTCCAAACAAAAAATTTCAAAAGTCTAACATGGTTTTATACCACATTTCAATATAAACTTGATTCCAATGACATAAATTAGTTTAATTTTAATATAATTTAAATAATTTTAGTTCAAAACCAATTTTAAATATAATTTAATTTTTTAAATAATTTCAATGAAAAGATTGTTTTTAATAAAAAACGAAATTTTCACTATTCATCAAAAATTTAATCTCTTAGAAAATTCTCAAAAATTAACGCAAAAATAATTTTGATCATTAGATTTCAAAAATTAAGTTTATTTTTTTCAAATATTTTTTTTAAAATTGGTAAAAATTAATTTTAAATTATATGCACAAAGTGTTACTAAAAAGCTATCAAGAAAAATATAGTTTTTGAGAAAAAATTTCCTTTTCTTTCAAAGGATTATTATTTTATTTATAATAAATAGATAACCATTGAATTTATTTTATACATATGTAAACCATATAATTTTCCTAATTTATATATTCCTATTCATACCCTCAAACTCAGTGGATGGGTTATAATGGTCATGTTTAAATACTAATATTTGAATAGACAATCGAGTTTTTTTAAAACCATCATTATGTGCATCATAAGATATCAAAGAGATTGAATTTATATTAAATTAAATATTTTATAACGTCTCATGGTGTGAAATTATCTTATAAGATATTTTTTCATGTCATATACACTATTGAAAATAATGTTCCTCATTTAAAATCTCATCGTGTTACTTATATGAATTAACTACGTAATATCCCTTATGAGTGTTAAAATAGGTGTGTAGTTAGAACTATTTATCCAACATCAGGAGAAGATCAAATTAATACCCAAATGACCTTTTTGTATTTATTACCCCTTTACAAATTTGTATCAGAGCCTATATACACTTAATTATATCCATACAAGGATGTCACTGATATGAATCCACACAATCTTATCTTTACCAAAATATTATTATGTTTTCATATAATTAAACATACCCCTAGATTTTATCAAATGGTTATGTTCTATAATCTATATTTTCAATAATCTAGTCCCAATGTCTCTATGAAACATTCTTTGATACCATCTATAACGAACCGACTCCAGTAACCCCGAGTTGGTGGTCACTTTGATACATTAGCATAATATACAAGGGATCACATCACAAAATATCACACAATTTATTAGTATTGATATACTATATATGTATATATTTTCTACATTAAATTTGAAATTTTGAAACCTAAAATAATATACTTCTTGAAAACATTTATATTACTTTTAGTGTATCCTTTAATTAAATCATAGATCCCTTCTTAGTACCCTAGAGAAGGAAACAAAATCAAATGGTGAGCTCAAATGATCAGTATGGGGAAATATACAATTCAAGCTATCATAGATACAGATTGAATAAAAATTATGGTATAGTGAATAATCAATAAAAGTTCTATATAATCAATAAAATTAGAATTATATATATCCATATATAACACGAAAATGTAAATACTCAGTTGGATAAAAATAAAATAATTTATAGTGATAGAATGAAAAATGTTGGAAATCTTGATCTCACATTCAAGTCCTTGTACCATGACATCTTAGTTTCCATCGATCCCACAACTAAGACATCATTCATTCCATCAAGTCCATAGACAAGAGATTATTATTTCCATCAAGGATGCATCTAAGAGATCATTATTTCTATCAAGGATGAAACCAAGAGTTTATTCTTAGTCAGATTTAAATTCACTATATACCCAAAAAATTTGTCTCATGAGTCCAATAAATGCATCAAGGTGTCATATAATGTAGGGCCCGCCCGTCATTTCATTAGGTCCAATGAATTAAATATTTGGAAGATATGAATTATATTTCAATACATAATCAACTTTACTTAGTCATTTATAAAAATCCCTATTATATTAACAACATATAGAATGTCCATACATTACCCAGTCAATAAATGGAATAAAATTATCAAAATCTATCTAAATAAATAATGTGAATTGTATTATTAAATAATATCTCCCATGGGAAACAAATAGGTTTCATGAAAACTAACATAAAAACACCATCATCATAAGCTATCTAGAGAAAGAAGGTGAATGTTATCATAAGAACATATTAAAATTGTAACATAAAGAACATGAAAGGGTATTTACATATATAGAAAAATTCTTTTAAGATTATTGGATAAATAAACCTGAAAAATAAGAAGAAATATCACTTTTCAAAATTCTAGATAACTCTTTAAGATGTTTTTTTAAATTAAGTACATCGAGATTAATAGAATTTTTTTTAAAATTACCCTTTAAAACAAAAAATGGTTCTTTAAAAAAAATATAAAATAGAGATTCTTTCAAAAAATTTCTTTAAGAAGATATATCAATACGAAATAATTATTTCTTAAAAATACACTCCTTCAAAATACCTTTTAAAATCATGAATCCCATTTTTAAAATCAATTTTTTTTTAGAAAAATAAAATATATTTTCTTTTATTTTAAAAATAATTAAGAATTAAAACAATTCAAAAATCCATCTTAAAATATGGAAAGCAATCTTTGTAAAGAAGAATGGTTAGAACAATGAAAAAATGTGTTCACATGAAAAAATTTAAATGGGGATACTTATGTCAAAAATAAACGTGTGAAAAATGTTAAAACATTAATTTAATTTTTTTAAATAAATAAAAAATAATTGAAAATAAACTTAATCAATCATTGAATAATGGATAAGGACATCTATAAAATTAATATTGACATAGAGTATGGGGATTAGTGACCGAAAAGAAGTGGTAGGTTTGGTTTCAATTCGAATCATCACATCTGGTAAATTATTTTCCAAGTGATATGAAATTGAGAGTAGCATGTAAAACCAAATTAATAAATAGACAAGAAATAAATGGTTGAGGTTTTAGAGATAAATTTCACATAATATTTTGCTAGATATAAATTCATTCAAAACAATCTTGATCCAAAAATGAGATTGAAAAAGAACCCTTACAACTTTTATAACATTTGAATCAACATAACTTGTAAGTGAAAACTTGGAATTTAACTTTAATACAATGAATAATCATATTAATAGTAAAATAAATTAAAGGTTCAGTATATACACCTTGTAAATGAAAATAGTTTCATAATACCAAAAAAGTATCAAAGAAGAGAATTTTTGATTAAGAACCCATACCTTTAGCTCTTGAATTTCATGAAATCTCTTTAAAATCAATTATAATGACCATAACTATTATAATAAATTACTTTATAAAATCATTAATATATATTAAACAATATAATTTTAAATTATAATAATTTATTATACATTTATTAGTTAATTATAGTTTATTTTCATTATCAGAAGATTAAGGATTTTGATTGTTTTGCATATGTTTTGTAATAGAGACATTTAACGCCAATAATTAAATAAAATTTTGCCATTACCAGATTTTTTAAGGTAATATAAATGTTGAATTTATAAATATTTATAAAGTTTTAGTTTAATTCATTGTGATTTTTTGTCCGGATTCATGAAAATGAAATTGGTGACACACTTGTCTCGAGTAAACTACTGATATTAAAGGATTATTTATATTAATCATTAAATTTTTTGGTATCATTATATAATATCATTAATGAAATTTTTTAATTCTTAATATCATATAAATTCATCAAATATATCTTTAAAATCATCCATGTAATCTGATGATGAAAAATAAAACATGTCTCCCATCAAGGCAGTAGTCCAGACATATGCAATGCGACATTTTTGTTTTAAACAGTATAAAAATAATAGAATTTGATATATCTTTTTAGAATGTTATTAATTTTATAAACATAATATTTAATATTAATTAAATTCTGATAACTATTCATGGTGGGCAGTTTTGATAAACAAATTACATCATTCGCAGAGGCGGTAGTCCACATGTACGCATGGATGATGTTTTCACTTTTCTAAGGAAAATGGGGGAAGGTAGATAAATATTTTACCATAATCACAATAAAATATAAGTACAATTATGATAAACATGTTATTATTTTAATATGGATTAATTGAATTTTAAGGTATAGGTGTAATAATTAAGGAAATATAAATGAAATGGAGTGATTTAGGAATTTTTACCTTACTCCTTGGAATAACTCGTTTTTAAATTTGATAAACTCTTAGATGGATGGTATTTTGAGGATATAAGAACCTATGATACATGTATAGTAGTTTTTTCGGAGTGATTTGGGTAGATTTTGGTCAAACCAAGTGTCTCAAGGTGTGAGGAAAAGTGGGGTGGTGAAAGTTTCATTTCGTAGGTTCGAGGGGTATAACTTTTGTAAATACCCAAAAATTCATTTCAATTTTAGATCAATTTAAAATTAAAGTGGATCCAAAAGTAAAAAATAATAGATAGGGTAATTTTTTTCAATGATAAAAATCCTCACCATACTCTTGGAGATAATATTTTAGGAATTCTAGACGTTTCTCCTTAGTTTTAACTTTCACCAAAACATACTTTTACTATGATAACTATTTTTTTGCCCTCAATAACATATTTTAATGATAAAAATAAAAATTTAACTCACTAACTATTTTTTTTATTATTTTAAATATATAAATAATTTTATTCCATTAAATTTCTAAAATTGATAAAAATTAATTCTAAAATAATATGTGTATAACATATAATAACTAGTTTTCAGAAAAATATTAATTTGGTTCCCAGATATTAATCTGAGTTTGGAAACTAAACATAATATTTTAAATATAAAATTTTTCTTATAAAAAAAATATTTAATTATAAAAAATGTTTTATAAAATTTTAATCCATTCTTATATCATAGTGATGTCATAATGTTATGGTATTTATAAAAAAAAATTGTACTATTCACTTAAAGATCATTTTTTTCAGAAAAATATAAAAAAAAACCTTAAGATAATACAAAAATACTCAATCCAAAAATTAATTTCAAATTCTAAAATTTTGTTATTTGAAATTTAAATGGAAATATAAAATATAATAAAAAACTATTTTTATAGGAAAGTGACTTCTTAAAATATTAAATGTTCTTATTCCTATTTCTGATCAATTAAAAATTAAATTAATGTTAATATATTATTATTAACAATATATTTTATCACAATTTAAATATAATATATTTATCTTCTTAAATTATAAATTTATAGCATATAAAAGGGTAATTTTTAAGAAAATACATTTTTAAGCATAAAATGATCTTATTAGTTATTTAGCTACTCTAATTGAAATTAATTAGTGAATTTATTTTAAAATTGAACTTTATTTTTATTTCTACATAGATTTTAAAATTAATTATCTTTTATTTTTATCCTCCAATTCAATGGATACATTATAACGGTCTCATTTAATACTTATAATATTTTCTTAATAAAATGTATCATAATTTTTTGTAGTGCAGTGTTGAGTTTGAAACATGCTATTAAACATTGTTTTTATTTAAAGGATAATTATATATTGAAATATTACATTGTCACAAAATACCTCCATGAATATCCTCTTGAGATCAATTTCATCGATATAATAATCATTTCACACCATAATTATCGCAGTGAATGCATGCCGACTAAACTATGCGGGAAATGTTCTAGTTATCTCTTGGAATTGATTATTTTATATCATGAACATCATAATATCCTAATTATAATTTTTTGAGTGGTTATAATGAGGATATATATATATATATACATGTATGTATGAATGTATATAGTGCATCAATAACGTGTAACAACAAAATCCTAGAGGTAGAAGATGATGGTATATATCGTTTAAAAATGAATCATGCACATATATTAAAACCTATGAAAAAGATTGAGAATAGGTGAGGCTAAAATCAATTTATCAATCCATCACACAATTCCTTAGTACCATAAAGGTAGAAACACTAAACTGAAAAAAATTCAAACTCGGGGTTACTTTTACCCGGATTTCTTTTATGGAGATCAACATGGGGGTGTTTAGCACCAACCTTCAACAATTGTGCCAGCCCGATCCATATTATCCTCATCTATCACCCACGTTAGCCTATGACTACACTAAAACATCAATATCACGTCTCCTTACCTATTAATGGTTGATAATTGGTTATCCACGTAGGTAGCTTACTTGATCTCCCACATAGGTGGATTAATTTATTATTATTATTTATTATTTAATCATTTCAAATTTGTAATTTACATACCATAATAAATATTGTATTCTTAATAAAATTAACAATTATCAAAATATATCATTTTTAAATTAAAAAATCTTCTTATAATTACCTTATACATTATATATATATCCATATAGAATTAATGTACCAAGATAAATATTATATTACAATTAAATTCTATAATTAAATAAATCTATGCCATATTAATACAATTCACTTATAATTATATTCATTTTGAATTAATATTTTATTTACAAAAATATTTATATTCCTCAATGAAACAAGTTGTGGTCAATCCCATTTATAAGAAAAATAAAGGAAAACCCCTTTTTAGTTGGGAACCCCTTACATGATGAAGGCCCAAGAATAAATGATACGTCGGATGATAACAAGATTTTCAAATTCAGGACCCAATGGACCAAAAACTAAATCCCAATTTTTCATGGCAACCCCAGGATGGAAAATCCACCTAGTTGTTCTACTGTTGCTTGAGACGAACCACCACCATGAGTTATCCATGACAAAATTGGTGTTTCGATGTCACCCCCACTCCATTGACATAGGTTACCAAAATGTGTAACTGTTACCTCTACAATTCCTGATCCAAGAAAGTTGTGTCCTTGGTAGGGTTGTAAGCCACTTTCACCTCACCCTAAGCTGAAGAACAATACATTTTTTCAAGACCACTGTGTATTATACACCATGCCTATGGGAAAAGATGCCTGAAAAAATGAAGAGGACTAATGAAAATCCAAACTTGGAAAGTCCCGATCTAACCCCAAGATATCAGCATAAGAATATTCTCATCACACTCGAATGCGATCATACACCAGTTTCATAACCACCCCTCTCCACCATTTGGCTCCTGAAGTAGTCGCAATAAGACCACTAGGCCGTCGAGGTTTAACATCCCATGCCTCATAACGAGCATCATGATCCCACCGTCGATATTCTCATCCCACTTACCATAATCACTACCAGTCTTCCCAGCCGTCGAGTGGGGAAGACAAGATTTCTCATGTATTAAATATTTATACTTCTCAATGAAGGTTACATTACAATTTTTTTTTATAATTCACTATCATTTATCATCAAATTATTTCAGATCATTAGTAATTAATTTCATTAACTTATTAGCTATAAAAATACTTAATTAGATAATATTATTTTGACTATTAAAAAAACAAAAATATAGTTAAATTAGTACTTTTATAATATAAATGTTTTAAACTGATTTATCCCTAATATTATACCTTATTTGAAAATAGCATATATCAATTTGCACAAATGATTATATATTATTAATAACACCACACACATTCAATAGTCATTCTATCTTCCTTTAAATACCCATACATATTACTCTTTCACTTTACCTGCAAAATGGTTCTTATATTCTTACTTATCAAAAATCTCTCAATGGTCATATTCGGTAGAGTTATATTTATGGATGTTCGTGGTGATCCATTTTATAATCTTAATATTTTCTTATTTATTATCCATAATTTTAATCTTATAATTTTTCTTATAATGTGCAATATTTTATTTTCTTATCAATATTTAATTATGCTAATGTAATATTTTTTTATTCTATTAATATAAAGTTTATGGAGAAAACATTTTAATAAAAAGAACTTCATGATAAATAACATCATTATTTTATTCACTTCTGAAAAAATAAATTAAAAAAATATTTATGTAAAAGAAAAAAAATGACACTAAAAAATTCCTGTGTGGTACATTTTATCCCCTTAAATAAATTTGAACCTCTAAATTTTAATATTTTACATTTGAAAAAGTGATCATTAAATTTTTTTAAAAGGTATTAAAAGTTTTATTACATAATGGTAATCTACTATAATGAATAATAATATCATACCAAAATTAATTTGATAGTAGTTTTTAATATAAATAATTACTACGAAATGATCATGCATGTACCTGAGAACTGCTGAATCTCTATTTTTGTTTTGTTCAAGAAAATTTATGGTCCATGCATCACAAAAATATTTTAGATAATTTTTGAAATCTTCCACTTCCTTCATCAATATAAAAAGTATACAACTTGGATTAAATTTAAAAGATCAACGATATATATTTTAAAAATCATTATTTATGACATATAGTTTCATAACATCTGAATGGACCTGATTCTTATAAAATAATTTGATATAGTCAGTTTTGAAATTTTAAAATTACAGGCTTCCCAAGGTATTTACTATATTTCCAAAAAAGTTAAAAAGTTTCAACTAAACATACATAAGATACATGAAGGTATCACTTATTAGTATATATTCTAAAATCATTTTTTCTTCATAATATCACGATAAAGTGAAAAATTAAAAAATTAACTAATGGTAACTCCCTTGTTAGGAGAGATGAGAGAGTTGGACTCTCAGAATATGATCATAGATGATCCATGACCCATGTAAATTATTAGGTATAGAGGAGGTATTAGATATATTATATAATTTTGTGTAATATAGTTATATATCTGAGAAGTTTTTAAAACTATATATTCTAGAATTTTCAATAATGATTACATGTATGCCATATGTAATGGAAAAGTGTGTTGTTTGAGACCTTCCTCCTTCCATTTTCATTCCAAAATTTAATATGTCAAAGTCACATCACATAATTTAAATTATCTATAACATAATAAATTCTTAATTTTTAATTTATCATAGATTAAATAATATTTTCCTTAATTGTTATTACTGAATGGTTTATATGAGGAATTGCATCCTGAAAAATTTATCATTTAAAATAAAACACTAGTACTTAAAAATATAAAGTAATAAAACCCTATAAATCCTATAGAATTTCTCCTTAAGTTACAAGGTCACTTTAAAATCTACCCAACCCTTATTTTAAGAATCACCTTAAAAATACAATCATGTAAACCTAAAAATATATTATTTAACTCTTCAATTATCCTTCACCAATAAAATATTAATCTTTAAAGTTATATGTATACTTCTTTGATATGAAATTTGACACCATATAACCTAGAATTTAATAACTATAAGATTTTTTTTAAAATAGTATTTCATATAACCATTATAATATCATGGGTTTTTATTGAGGTACAGATCTTTTTAATTTCATTGTGTCTCCTTGGATTTGACTTAATGTGAGCATATAATGAGATAATGAGAGTTTTAGGGATGTCCAAGGCTTGTTTGAAACCCAGAGAACAAATTTTGGAGAAATATAGCTGGGATGCATGGTTAGTAGAAACCGTGTCTACTAAGAGACATGGTTACTACTAACCATGAAGGGTGTTTCAGAGGTAAGCAGAAGGATGCATGGTTTGAAGAAACTATTCAGACATGGCAACATTCCCATAAAAAAACTGTATACTTTTAATAGAGTATAAATGCATAGTTTGCGTATAATTTTACAAACCATACACATGAACTGTGAAAGGTACCCCTTGAGGTAGATAAGGGCGCATGGTTGGAACGAGGTTTTGGAAAACATGTGGCCAAACCATGTGACCCGATAATTAGAGGGGGATTTACCATTTTTCTCTTAATTCAATTAAATATAAAACCCCTCCTTTATAATTTCATTCTATAATGAATCCTCCTCATATTTGAATCCTTATTAAAGTATAAAAGTAAGCATTGGTCCCTATTTTCTTTACAACATCCGATTCAAGATCCGTTCATCTCATTATATTCTCACTGGTAAGTTCTTCATTCGTCTTGTGTTGTTCTTTGTTTTCATTCGTATCGATGGAGTTATTTTAGTGAAATCTAATTTTCCCTATTTCTAGGGTTTCTATCCTTTATTTTTTTCTCTCAACCTGGAATGTATTAGAAGATGATACTGGAAAATTATTTTACTATGGACATATAGTAGGTGGTCTATAAATTTTCCGTCACGCCTCGGTTGTTTTATAGCTTTTAGCAGCTATTTTGAACACCATAATTGTCATCATTACCCCTAAATTTAATTGAAATCCTTGATTAAATTTATTGTAACCTATTTAGGTTTCCCACTAGTTCCATTATATGGTAGGAGGTCCTTCTAATTCAACCCAGGCCACCCATGGGGTGTTCCCTGGTATCTTCCATCGGTTATACCACCCTATTGGATATGTGTGAGCTGTTTAGATTTATTGGGAGACTTAATAAATTGAATGATAGTTGAACGATTTTTTAGGATAAGTTTTTTCCTCCTTTCCATATGATTACATGATGGTAGTTTGATTAAATTGTTTGAATGGAAAATATAGAAATGTGTTAGATAAACTCATGGAATGTGATTGGTTGTGAGATGATAAATGAATTGATCATTTTAGTGTATTACTTGGATGATCTCCTTGGATCCTGATTCCATTGAATTCCATAGAAATTTTTACTCCATGGATCCATATTTATTATAGTGGTGGATACCTTGGACATTTCTACTCCTTCGATCCTGATTCTTTAGGATACGAAGAACTTTTCTACCCAATGGATCCAGATTTCTTGGAATCACATTAGACATTCTTTTCGGACATGCTACTTATAATCCATCCAAGTATTTATTGAGTTCCATCTAGACGCTCCATGGATTCAATAAGGATTACTTGGTATTCTACACCTTGGATCTGGACCTTTGTGGTTTGACACTTGATTACACCACATGGATATTTTGGATGTTATATAGTAGATTACACATCATCATGGATATTGTGGGTTTTTCTAAGATTATAGATAGCCCTAGTATGGGTATCCGATTTCAGTTATTAGAATAGATAGTTTCACAACTGATTTATTTATTCTTTATAGTTTCCCATGTTTATGGGATATTCGTTATTGTTCATAGGGATCCATGTTTGGATGGACATGATTAACTTTTTATATGACACTTTACTTTCATTACTACTATACGAGTGATATATTGCACACTAATACTATTTATATTACACAGACTAGACTTATTATAGACACCATTGGTGCTAGCCTACTGAGTGTTATCTCACACCCAGTTAGGGATACCGTTTGGTACCCAGATAAATTCATGGATGTAGGTAGGGATCAAGTCAAGTGCCTATAATATGATGCTTGACTATTTGTTGCTTAGGAGTAGGGGAGCACAAGACCGAGATATGCTTGTGATACTATCTAAAGATAATTATTTTTGTATTTTTATTATTTTGATACCTGTATCACATGAATTTCCTATTTCCATACATTATATACCATTTTTTATAGATTCATGATATTATCATCATATTGTATATGAATTATTTTGGATTATTAATTATTACAGTCTCCTATATGTTTATGTTTTATTTGTGATTCTTATTTTTATTCCACTATTGATCTATATTCTATACCACTAATTTATACACTGACATGGGGGAATGGTATCCCCATAGACACACCATAAGACCTCACTCCTAGTTAGAATCCTTAGGAATATGGTGAGTCACTCTTGAGTCTATGCGACCCAATGCATTAAGGCATCATTCAGTGGATCTTAAGCCGGGATGTAACAAAGCAGTATTAAAGAGATTTTATTTTATGATTGATTTAATATTTTGAGAAATTAGATAGAATATTTGGAAGGTATAGGTACTTGGTAATGAGATGTGTCTGGGAGTAGCTGACCCATGTATAGGAAAAAGCTATTTTTTTAGAATGCGAATTTGTTTTTCTATATTTTTCCTATTATAGTTGATTTGAATTCACTATTGGGGATGTACTTGATGTTTAATGGTTATTTTGATCACATATTTTCATATTTGGCCTGATGAGATGAGGGAATGCCATCTCATGCATCATTTTGGGCACTTTACAGGATTCACATGTCATGCATATGCCATGCCATATAGGATTAATTTCTTGAATGAATGACATTATTATGTGTTCCTTGTGTGATATAATCGATACTTGATAAATTATTTGTATAGGTGATGGAGAAACAAAGTTGGTACTTAGTGTGCCTTCGATAACCAAAATAGTGTTTTTCTTATTAGGTAACAACATATACCCTAAGCAGTCAATTATGGAACATTGGGTTGTAGACCATTGGTTGTATAGTCTAGAACATATTATGATATTGATTAAGTGGATTCCATAGTTCAGTTCATGATCTATATGGAACCTTTTGGATTAAAAGTGGAAAACCATTTGGTTCAACCATTTAAAGGGAATTTTGATAGAATTATTAATTTAAATGAAATTGAAATTGTAAAACAGAGATTTTAACTTAATCTGACTTTAGAGTGGGTAGTAGGTAGTGTCTATGGTGCTTTTTTGCAATTGTTCTTATTACCCAGTCCTCTATTTAGAAGTAGAAAGAGGGATATGTATTGTTATAGGAAATATTTGAACTTTACTATGATTTTATCTATGACCTTATCATTATAAATATTTTTTGATACATTTTCTTGGCATTGTAGAGACATTTCACCATGAAGAACTCAAGTTACATGCCGGAAGGGTGGAGACGAACATGATCTATGCTGCCAAGAGTACCTCCTATAATACCAGTTGTAGCACTAGTGATTGTAATAGATATGGTTAATGATTCCCAGTTGCATGAGGTTTTCCTACACGTTATCCAGACCTTTCTGGGATCCCCATAGTCCACCTCATCCATAGAAGAGTTGACACCTATGTTCTTGTAGGCGAATCCTCGCACACTTTTGGGGGATGGTGGTCCACATGCTATAGGTCTGGGGACTGAAACTACCTTTTTTATCTTCCAGCATCTAGAGACACCTAATTATTGGAGAGTTAAGATCATGACTTATATTCTTTGGGGAGAATCTAAGAACTAGTGGGATGTTTTTAACTAGGCTTGTTTGATTTGGGATATGGTTCAGAGGAATTTCCAATCCATGTTTCATGATTTATTCTTTCTTGAGACCTTGAGAGCTAAAAGGGATAATGAGTTTATGCATTTGGAGTAGGGAACGATGACAATTATGGATTATTCAATACATTTTATAGATCTTCAAAATTCTACATTGATTTATCTTACTAACGAACCATCGAGGGATAGAAACTTTGAGGAAGGTCCCAAGCATGCCATTCGATCATGGGTCAACATGTTTTGGTTTAATACTATTAAAAAGATAGAAAATGAGGTGATTATTATTGAATGGAACCCAAGGGAAATTGGGGGTGAATAGAAGGATAATTCTACCTCTCGACCTAGTGGTTCAATCACATCTAGCTATAAGTGATGTTTTGAGGTCTTTCATGAGTGGGGTACCAACCAGGAAATTAGTGCTGGTAATTATGTCTTCTGTATTTAGTGTGGGATATGTGAACATATGAGGAGTTAATGCGATAGTGAACCAGTCGAGTGCCGAGCATGTGGCGGGATGGTAAATGTATGAAATTTTTGTAGGACCTTTCATCCAACAGTCAGTGGATGGGATTCAAATTTGAACATATGTTCAAGAGTGGGAAAAAATCTCCACATCAGGATGGGAGCTAGAGTAGTGTCGGTCATTCAAGACAAGGTGGTGGTCGTGACTGAGGCATCCAGACAATAGTTGTTTCTAGACAGCAGAGTGGGCCTACTCTGTGTAATGATTTTTTGTAATAGGAATTCAGTTCAGGACAAATTTATTCTTTACTGCTTACACTTGAGGAGAAGAGCACCGATACATCTATGGTGAGAGGTACGATCTCATTATCCTCTACTCTAGTATCTTCTATTTTTTTATATAGGTGATTTTCGTAGATTCATATATATACCTATTGTGAAGAGGCATGGTCCCATTGTTTAGTTTTCTGATGGTGATATGAATTTGGATACTCCATTAGGGATCAGAACATATGGTGTATGCTAGTACATGGAGTGACCCTTAAGATAGGTGAGTGTCAATTTGTATAGGATTTGTTTTTCCTCAAGATAAAAAGGTTTGACATCATACATGGGATGTACTAGTTTTTTCTATTGATACTATGTTGAATCCTATCACTGAAGGGTGACGTACAGATTACCGGAGGGTGAAGTTTTTATTCACAAAGGTTAATGGGAAATCCAAACATGCAGATCTGGAACCAAGCATCATGGGATGGGTGGAATGACATACCATATTGTTGGTTTTTTATCTAGATGACAAGGGAATGTGTTAGGAGGACTTTCCTCTCGTGGTTGATCATTTCAGAGATGTTTTACTAGATGAATTTTCCAGTTTACCTATTAAGAGATAGGTGAAGTTATCTATCAATATTGTTCTAGGAGCTGCACTAGTATCTGTTTCTCTTTATAGAATAGATAATACTAAGTTTCTGTAGCTCAAGAGGAAGCTAGAGGATTTTAAAGTAAAAGGGTTTATGCAAACCAATACTTATCCATGGGTTTCACTAGTGATTTTTGAGAAAAAGGAATAAAAAACCCATAGCCTTTGGGTTGATTACCAAAAATTGTACCAGTTGATGGTTAAAAACCGATATCCCTTTTCCTAGTAAGATGATCTCTTCATCTTGCTCCAAGGATATCAAGTTTTATAAAATATTGATTTGAGTTCAGGTTATCAACAGGTACATGTCAGACCTACAAACATACCTCGTGAAAACATTTGTAGCATGTATGCTCTATATGAGTATCTGATTATGCTCTTTAGTCTCATTAATGGAACAATATTTTTTATGGAATTTATGATATGAGTTTTCCATACTTATTTGTATTTGTTTTATGGTGTTATTCATGGATGATATCTTGGTGTATTCTCACAATCAACATGACCATGAAAAACATATTGAGATCACATTTTATACCCTCAGAGAACATCATTTATATGATAATATCATAAACTTATACTTTCAAATGGATCATATTCACTTTTTGGGTCATATTATCTTATAAAAAATAGTATAATTTGATCTAGAGAAGGTGAGAGATATAGTTTTCTAGGATCATCCCAGGAACATCTTTGAAATATGGAGTATCTTGTGGCTAGCTGGACATTACAAGCATTTCATAAAGGACTTATCACACTTAGAAACACCTCTTATGAGATTGACTAAGAAGTGTGAGAAGTTTGTATGGTTATATACCTATAATAAAACCTTTTAGGATTTGAAAGAGAGATTGAATTCAACACTGATATGGATTCTTCCAAATTAAAGTAAAAGCTATACTATATATTGTGACTCATTAGGTATTAGGCTAGAAGTAATTCTGATATAGGTGGAGAGAGTCTTGAAGTATAGGTCTAATTAATTTAGGGAACTTGAGAGGAACTACTTGAAGCACAATTTCAATTTATCCACTGTTGTACATGCCTTGTGTTGTTGGAGGCATTATTTATCTAGATATCATTTTGTGGTGTATACGGACAAAAAAACATTAAGTGCATATTTACATAGCATGACTTGAAGATTATAAAATGAATTTGGTTTGAATAACTATAGTCTCTTGAATTTGATATTACCTATAATTATGGAAATAGAAATATAATTATTGATGCACTAAGCAAAAGGACTCAGATACATGCAGTTCGGGAGGACAGTAGCAAGTGGAAACTTATGAACTTATTTTCGGAGATGCACTTGAAGGTGAAAGATTGTCTCAGGAAGAAATTCATTTCTTCTTTAGTTGTGACTTCCACTCTTATAGATAGAGTGAGGATGATTTAGTTATATTATATTGAGGTCTTAGTCCTATAAGAGAGTGTTGAAGGAGATGACCCACATCCTGGTTAGATCAAGGGTGAGGATGAAATTATGAATATTCATGGTCACATTTGGGTTATAGTTGGAATATGTGAAGAGTTTATGCAAGAGTTTAATACCTCATATTGGGTAGTGCATATCAGTGTTACCAATATATATCGTGACCTGTGCCTTCAATACCGGTGGATGGGGTGAAGCAAGAGGTATATGGATTTTTCATGTGGTGTTCCACCAGTCAGTAGGTGAAGGTGGAACACCAATGACCAATTGTAATTTTATAGGAGTTACCTATTCCTGAGTGGAAATTTGATGATGCTGTGATAAATTTTGTGATAGGATTTCCATGGTCCCTTCCTGGTAGTGATGCTGTATGGGTTGTTATGAATAGAATCATGAAGGTATCTCATTTTATTCTGATCAGGGAGACCTTCTCTGTAGATGAGTTTGAGAGATTGTATATCTATAATATTGTGTTCCTTCATAGGGTCTCTTATACTGTTGTATCGGATAGGGACACCCGATTTATATCTTGATTTTGGTAGATCTTAAAGAGGAAATTGGGTATATAGGTGCTTCAGAACACGATATACCACCTTCAGACTGATGGGCTGTCAGATTGCTCTATTTAGGTTTTGGAGGACATGATTATAGAATGTGTCTTCAATTTTGGGGGTTCTTGGGAGATGAATATACCCATGGTTGAATTTTATTACAACAATTTCTATTCAGAGACTACACAGATGAAACCATATGAGGCCTTGTATGGTAGGCATTGTCGATCAACTATGTGTCTAATAGAGATAGGATTGGAAGAATTTATAGGACCTTGTCTCATACAAGAGACTTTAGAGCAGGTTTAGTAGATTAGAAATCCGGTGGCTAATGCATAGTCTAGACAGAAATCTTATGCCGATCACTGTTGATGACCTCTATAGTTTGAGGTTAGGGATTGATCCTTTTTTTATATGTCACCAAATCTTGGAAATTGATGGATTAAGAGACATGGTAAGGTTTTACCACAATATTTCAGGCCATTCAATATTCTAGAGAGAGTCAGGACCATAGACTATCAGTTTTAGTTACCACAGAGGTATCAATACCTACATGGCGTCTTCCATGTATCTCAATTTCTCGGTTAACATTCATACCCATCTCATACTTTGTAGCTGGAAGAGGTTGAGATGTATGTAGGTTCATCCTTTGAGGATAATCCTATTTATATCACTGAAAGGAGAAATGAGTCTCTCCCAGGTCATTAGTTCCTTTAGTATGGGTTCTATGGTAGCCCTACCATTTATAGGATGAGACTTGGGAGTTATAGGATGGAATAAAAGATCATCATCTAGAGTTATTCTATGACGATTCTTGAGCACCATTAAAAGGGAAATTTAGGGATTAATTGATTTAAAGGGTAAAATTATAAGATCACAAGTTTTTCTTAAGGTATATATCTTTTTAATTTCTATTTAACTCCTTAGTCTTGGACTAATGTGAGTGTATAATGAAAACATGGGAGTTTTGAGGTTTTTTGGGTATTGTTTGGATCTAGTAGGCAAATTTTCTGAGAAAAACAACTAGTATGCATGTTTAATAGAAATAGTATGGGCCAAGATTCATGGTTTATTCTAACCATGCATGGTGCTTCAAAGGGAACCTAGAGGCCACATATTTTGAGGAAATCATGAAAATATGGATGCATGTTCGAACAAAAAAATAGGATACTTTTAATAGACTCTAAATGCATAGTTAGATATAATAACACTACATAAAGGTAGATGGAATATTTGAGCACTCTGTAAAAGTAATCTGTGAGCTATGTAAAGGTAATATAAATAGATTTTATCTATAAAAGGGTAGTCTGATCTAATTTTTTAACGGTAAGATACATGGGATTTGTAAAATAAACTTGAATTTTCTATTTTCTATGTTTAGGAAAATTTTGGATCTATATAGAATTAAGATTTATTTTACATACTACCTGAAGGTAACAAAGAAATTCAATATACCACATAAAGGTAAGATAAAACATTAATATTACATGTAAGGGTAATCTATATAATCAATAAACTACATATGGGTAAAAAAACTTAAAAAAATTTAAAATTTTCTTTGTAAAAATGTATCTAGAATATTATTAAGGAATAAAATGCTGATTAAATAAATATTAAATAATTAAGGAATAATTAACCAATGACTAAATAAATTAGAATAAAATATTTTGACATCATGGTTTTATTCTAGAAAAAAGTATAAGGGACAAAGCCAAAACTTTTATATATATTCCATTGAGTATTTTCATGGTTTTAATCCCAGCATTGTATCATTTATTAGGTAATTTTCACATGTTCGAATTATAGTAATATTTTGGGATTTAGTTAGAAAATGGTTTATATATTGAGTTTTTATTTCTTATTTGATATAATGAATTATTATAATAAATAATTCACTAAATAATGAATGGTATGAGTATTGTTTTAGGTCACTGAAATGTATTTAAAATAAATCAAAGAAGAGCTGATAATTTTATAGTTTTTTCAAAAGATTGACCATGAACAGAAATTTCACAAGGTCCTTAAGTGACAACACATTAAGCTACCATCAAGTCACTCATATGTTTTGTGGTTGATCCATTTAACAAAAGAATAGAATAATGTTAAAACAGAATAACTATAAAATAAAATATGTAGTTCAAATTACCACAAGTTCATGTCAATTGACCACAAGTACCTGATCGAAACACAATAGATTCTATCATGTATTCAATTGTCTATCATATGATTGATTTATTGACCGTAGGGAGAAACTCAATTGAACATGCCAGTGAAGTGACCACATAACCATCTAATTGAATTAACACTGAATATTTTTCTTTTATAATGGTATATCATGTGTCCAATCTATGCCTTTCCACCTCATATTCGATCTAGCACTTTTCTAAAAATCATCTTATGATGACTGAGCATAGGACATGTATAGGTTTCAGGGTAAGTCTTCCAAACTTCAATCCATATCTTTGAGCTACCACGTCAACATTCATGAAACCAATATGATCCTACCACATGGATCTAAACAAGTATAATGGTTTTATCAACACCCAATAAGGAAAGCCACACATTCATTAGTAGATAAAATCATGATATAGATTTGAATCCATGAGAAATAAGGGAACTTTCTAAATTTTAAAGCGAGATTTTTTATGGGGTTTGACCATGATGAAGGAGAAAGAACCTATAACTTAAAAATTAAATAGGTCAAATGCTAGAAAAGGGAACTTGGATCGATCAAGACTTAGAACATAATTTAATACTAAATAGATTGGTTTTGTTTATTTTATTAGTTTTTATTTTTTTTCTTTATTAGTCTATAATATATTATCCTGACCCTTTATTATCCATTTCCCCTCAAATGGAGGGGTAATTTTCCAGTGATTGTGGAAGGTAATGTTTTCCTTTACAAAGAATAAGTACTCAAACTCAATTGAATATATCTATTTTACTTTTAACTAATTTTAGTTCTCAATGAATATTTAATTCCATTAATGAAACCATGTTTAGGTTTTTGAAACTGTGCACTATTTATAATTAAGACAATAATTTATAATACCCCTCCTCCGGGTGTAGTGTGTCTCAAATAAACTTGTTCTATTAGAAGGTGAGTGTCTAGAAAAATATAGCACATGTGAGAGGGTAGTGTATTACTATCAAGTTATCTAGGGACACGAAAAACTAATTAGGCCTTTCCTTAATATCTTAAAATTAGTCTGCTAACTTATTACACTCAGAGGAAGGCAGGTAGAACAAACCATACTCACTATTAAGTTATTCTCCACAATATCCCTCATCCTAAGGTGTTTAGATGAATCAATAGATTAATATTGATCTAATAAATTATGAAATAAAAGAATTGAAAACCATTTTAGAACTGTGATTGAAATACAAGTGTAATTTTTTCCTTAACCAAATCATCCTTCTCATCAAGTGTTTCAAATCCTTATTTCATTAATTTATTTATCTTAAAAATTAAAAACATAAAATGAAAATAACTCTTTCCTATAATTGAAAATTGATAACTAATTTGTGTGCAATACTATCTTAGTGATAAACCTAGGTTATCACAAGCACTACATTTATCCTAGGTGATAATAAGATTTTCCCTTTCCCCATGATATGAGTGCATTCAATATGAAGCACCGTTACATGGGTGGTAGTAAAAAAATACCAATTTTAACATTGAATTACATGTAGTTTTAATAAAACATTATTTTATTTTGATCTTGAAATAGAATTATATTTGAAAAAATTAAAAATATTTTAATTTTCAAGTATACTTTTTGGAAATTTTCCTTGGAGACTCAAATGAGACCTAAAGTGTGCAATCTGACTAAAGTCATGGCCAAAAATCCCAACCATAAACTCAAAGACCAATGTGCACCATAGTTTATGTAACGACCCGAAATTTTGAATAAATCTTGTTTCCTAATTTTGTGTGTTATTTTATTTTTTTTATACTCAACAAAAGTGTTTCATTTAATAACATGAGTATAATTAAAATGAGATCGTTGGGTTTTGACTGTTATATGACCATTGGTCAATATGACCGCTAGAAACTAATCATTTCGATTTTTGTCTCGAAATACTAGTGATCTTGGTTAATTAATATAGAAAGAAGATTCGATGACCTCACCTAGTAGTCTTGGACCGATCGAAGCCCATCTAACAGAACTTGGTAAGGAGGTAGCACCACTGGGCTTTTCTCTGGACCAAACCCAAGCCGAACTTCATCGTGTGAAGCTAGAACGGAATCGCCTTTGTGAGAAGTTTAAACTGATAGAAATTACTACTCGTGCAATGTTATCTGAGCCTCCCTCAGATTCTCTCACCTTAGCACACCATACACTTAGGTCCTATGCTGGTGTGATAAGGGGCTATGTAAGGATACCGTAACTGCCTTGTGTAATCCTTTGTTTTAAATAAAAATTTTGATCTCTTCTTATGATGAAGTTTATGAATTTTCAAATGTCCGGATAAATATAGTATGCATATTTTTGATGAATTTTAGAGAAAGGATATTTTAAAAATGTGTATGTAAACCTTAAATAATTAAAAATATGTAATGATTTTCAAAAAATGATCTTCTACAATTATGTTCAGTAAAAAATTTAGTGTCTAATAAGATCAACTTAATTTTTGATGAATAGTAAATTATGAATAGTGATTTTATGCTTAGGATTAGTAATGTGACCAAATGGATTAGTAATCTTAATTAAATAAAGCATTAATATTATCTAGACACCTTGATTAAGTAATGTGATTCAATAAAATGGTTAAATAATGGATTCATAAATTATTATTCAAGTATTAGTTTTTTCGGGTGAATAGTGTTTTTTTAATTAAAAATTAAATTAAAAATATTTAAAAAATTATTTTTATAAAATGGATTTCATTTTTGAACTCAGAGCATCGATATTATGTTATGGTAATTTTTGGGGATTTTTCTGAAAAAAATGAATTTTCAGTGAATAGTGTATTTATTTAAAAAATAAATTAAAAATATTTAGAAAATTATTTTTATAAAATGGAGTTCATTTTTGAAATCAGAGCATTGATATTTGGTTAAGGTGAAATTTTGGGATTTTTCTGAGAAAGTTGAATTTTCGATGAAAAGTGAAAATACAGTTTTAGGGTTTCGGTATGTTTAATGAAATCATAACTGTGTCATGATGATGCCTGAGATATTTTAAGGGATTTTCGACTAAAGGGGATGAATTATTGTATGGGGGGACCCATGTGGCCAATACCATGGGCAAATACCATAGACAAGCCGATGGTTTTTTCAAAACCACTAATGAGGTGTCCCTTGGCCATTAATGCCTTGTCCCCTCACTTTCCCTATAAATACCAAGACATCCTCTCATCCGTTCGACTCCCAACTCTCCCCCAAAAAATCTATGGTCTCATTATCTTCAAAGGAGTCCTCCCAAGGTTCCCCGAAGCCCTCAAGGTCCCAACCTTTGAGTTTTAAGAGTTACGTTCTAAGGTAAGGGATCTGACCTCTCTCTTTCTTTTCAAGTAATCTCTTTTATATCATTCCTTTTATGATCCATGTTCTTATTTTGGAGGATGTTATTTTATATTTCTCTTAATTCCATTTTCGTGTTCATATGATGAGAGATCTCTGCTTACTCTCATCATTTTGTTTTATGAATGTTTAAGTGGCGCCGTTAGGCTGCTGAATTTTTAAGGGATTCTTTCACCCTTCTCATTTTTCAAGTTCTATTTTCATTTCAAGTCTTTCAAGTTCCTTTTTATTATGTTGGGGTATGATCTCTATATCTATAATACAGATCTTTTATTATCATATGATGAGATCCCCTATTTGATCTCTTCAATTCATTTTTATTGAAGTTTAAGTGACGCCGTTAGGCTGCCGAATTTTCATAAGAGAATCTAATTTTTGTCTTCCTTCCATGTTTTTCATTTCAAATGGTATGCCCTTCAAATTTCATTAACATGTTCATATATTGTTTTTATTCTGTCCCTCTACAGTTTTATGGGCCATTTATGAATATTTGACCCATGTCCCCTCTCTTTTCAATGTTTTCTAAAACCCCAAAACATAGCCGTTATACTGTAGAATGTTCGTCTCAAAATGCCTCTCTCTCTTTTCTCAAAATTATTTTATGTTATAAAGTGAATACTCAAATCTCTTATTTCTATAGGGGTATTCACATATATATCAAAATGTTCTATTTTAAATTCTGGTATTTACATACATGAGATCCGCTCTCCCCTTCCGTGGGTTTAAAGTGGCGTAAAGATCATGTCTTTAAAGCTGTTTTTAAAACGTTATGATTATGAAATGAAACCCATTTATTTTATACTATATGTCTTATTTATGAAATGTTTGATGTTGATATATGTGGCTCACATGATAATAAAGGAAAATTTAAGGGTGCTCCCTGATTGCGCTCTAAGGCATTGGGTAATGATGTAACCACTAGAGATTACAATTTTCACGATATCTTGGTGAATAACCTTGGTGGATTATGTGATTCTCTAGAAGATGATTCTTGTGCTTTTGATGAGACCAAGTGTTTTTGAATTCTCATCGTTTGGAGAAAAGATTAGTTTTGGTAGAGACTTATTAAAGGATGAAACTCTACATGAAGGTAGGTGTATTTTCTTATGTTTTTGTTCTATGTAGTAAATGAATTCCTTAAAATTATGAAAAGGAACGTAAAACAAAAACGTTGTTGGTTTACGTTTCCTACTAGGTAATAAAAGACCATTTACACACATCATAAGTTTGGTATTTTCTTATGGTAAACTTTCTCCTAATCATGTATTCTATCACTCTCCCTAAGAACTTGACCCTTTGTTTTTTTCTTCCATATCCATGTTTCCTACATGGAGTCCTAGTATGGGTTAAATCGGGTGGCCTTTGTACTTCCTTTTCTTTCTTTTAAAGTAATAGTTTTACTGACTCTTTTTCCGATGTGGGAGTTTCAATGAAGTTTTAAAAAACCCAATTTTAAAAATCGCGAGGGCACAATTTCTTAAGGGGGGAAGATTGTAATGACCCGAAATTTTGAATAAATCTTGTTTCCTGATTTTGGGTGTTATTTTATTTTTTTATACTCAACAAAACTGTTTCATTTAATAACATGAGTATAATTAAAATGAGACCGTTGGGTTTTGACTATTATATGACCATTGGTCAATATGACCGCTAGAAACTAAACGTTTCGATTTTTGTCTCTAATTATGAGTGATCTTGGTTAATTAATATAGAAAGAAGATTTGATGGCCTCACCCAGTAGTCTTGGACCGATCGAAGCCCATCTAACAGAACATGGGAAGGAGGTAGCACCACTGGGCTTTTCTCTGGACCAAACCCAAGCCGAACTTCATCGTGTGAAGCTAGAACGGAATCGACTTTGCGAGAATTTCAAACTGATAGAAATTACTACTCGTGCAATGTTATCTGAGCCTCCCTCAGATTCTCTCACCTTATCACACCTTACAATTTGGTCCTATGCTGGTGTGATAAGGGGCTATGTAAGGAGACAGTAACTGCCTTGTGTAATCCTTTGTTTTAAATAAAAATTTTGATCTCTTCTTATGATGAAGTTTATGAATTTTCAAATGTCCGGATAAATATAGTATGCATATTTTTGATGTATTTTAGAGAAAGGATATTTTAAAAATGTTTATGTAAACCTTAAATAATTAAAAATGTGTAATGATTTTTAAAGAATGGTCTTCTACAATTATGTTCAGTACGAAATTTAGAGTCTAATAAGATCAAATTAATTTTTGATGAATAGTAAATTATGAATAGTGATTTTATGCTTAGGATTAGTAATGTGACCAAATGGATTAGTAATCTCACTTAAATAATTCATTAATATAATCTAGGCACCTTGATTAAGTAATGTGATTCAATAAAATGGTTAAATAACGGATTCATAAATTATTATTAAAGTATTAGTTTTTTCAGGTGAATAGTGTTTTTTAATTAAAAATTAAATTAAAAATATTTAGAAAATTATTTTTATAAAATGGATTTAATTTTTGAACTCAGAGCATCAATATTATGTTATGGTAATTTTTGGGGATTTTTCTGAAAAAAATGAATTTTTAGTGAATAGTGTATTTATTTAAAAAATAAATTAGAAATATTTAGAAAATTATTTTTATAAAATGGAGTTCATTTTTGAAATAATAGCATTGATATTTGGTTAAGGTGAAATTTTGGGATTTTTCTGAGAAAGTTGAATTTTCGACGAAAAGTGAAAATACAGTTTTAGGGTTTCAGTATGTTTAATGACATCATAACTGTGTCATGATGATTCCATGAGATATTTTAAGGTATGTTCGACTAAAGGGGATGAATTATTGTATGGGGGGACCCATGTGGCCAATACCATGGGCAAATACCATGGGCAAGCCCATGGTTTTTCCAAAACCACTAATGAGGTGTCCCTTGGCCATTAATGCCTTGTCCCCTCACTTTCCCTATAAATACCAAGACATACTCTCATACATTAGACTCCCAAATATCCCCCAACGAAGATATGGTATCATTATTTCCCAAGGAGTCCTTCCAAGGTGCCCCCAAGCCCTCAAGGTCCCAACCTTTGAGTTTTAAGAGTTATGTTTTAAGGTAAGGGATCTGACCTCTCTCTTTCTTTTCAAGTAATATATTTTATGTCATTCATTTTATGCTCCATGTTCTTATGTTGGAGGATGTTCTTTTATATTTCTCTTACTTCTATTTTCATGTTAATATGATGAGATATCCCCTCTTACTCTCATCATTTTGTTTTATGAATGTTTAAGTGGCGCCGTTAGGCTGCTGAATTTTTAAGGGATTATTTCACCCTTCTCATTTTTCAAGTTCTATTTTCATGTCAAGTCTTTCAAGTTAATTTTTATTATGTTGTGGTATTATCTCTATATCTATAATACTGATATTTTATGATCATATGATGAGAGACTCTATTTTATCTCTTCAATTCATTTTTATTGAAGTTTAAGTGACGCCGTTAAGATGCCAAATTTTAATAAGAGAAATCTAATTTTTGTATTCCTTCCATGTTTTTCATTTCAAATTGTATGTCCATAAAATTTCATTACCATGTTCATATATCCTTATTATTCTGTCCCTATAGTGTTTTATAGGTCATTTATGAATGTTTGACCAATGTCTCCTCTCTTTTCAATGTTTTATAAAACCCCAAAACATAGCCGTTATGCTGCAGAATTTTCTTCTCAAAATGCGGCTCTCTCTTTTCTCAAAATTATTTTATGGTATAAAGTGAATACTAAAAGCTCTTATTTCTACAGGTGTATTCACATATATATCAAAATGTTATATTTTAAATTCTGGGATTTACATACATGAGACCCGCTCTCCCCTTCTATGGGTTTAACGTGACGTAAAGGTAATGTCTTTAAAGCAGTTTTTAAAACGTTATGATTAAGAAATGAAACCCATTTATTTTATTCTATATGGGTTATTTATGAAATGTTTGATGATTATATATGTGGCTCAAATGATAATATAGGAAAATTTAAGGGTGCTCCCTAATAGCGCTACAATGCATTGGGTAATGATGTAACCACTAGAGATTACAATTTTCACGATATCTTGGTGAATAACCTTGGTAATTTTCAAATGACACCTTGGGGATGAAGCTTGGTGATATGTTCATAATTTTCTATGTTAAATGATGTAGCCACATATTCAAGTTATGAAAAATGTTATTTTTATTATGATATGTCTCATGATTTCATTCTCATTCCTTGTAGTTCTTTTCATGACTTTATTGATGTATCTCAAGTTCACATGTTAAATGTTTCCCTTACTGGGCCTTCTGCTCACCCTTTCTTTTGATGTATGTCCCTAGGTTATGAGATGCAGTAATGAACCTAGGATGAACATGAGGAAAAGCCTTTCAAGTGTTTAAGAAGAATGTTTTATGTTTTCATGTTCTAAGTTCCTGGTTTCCAAGACACTAAACCTTAAAGATCCTCGGTTTTGTAAAATGTAACGAAAGTTTATGTGATAAAAAGGTGAGATGCTATAGTTTACTAGATAATAAAATTAAATTTCTATACCCTAATTATAATATGAATTTGAATTTAAAATTGGCATAATAAAAGTATTTCCCAAGTTTCATGGTCTTGTTGGTTAATACCACAAAAAACACATACAATTATTCCCACTTGTCTACTGTACTCTAAAATCCTAGGATGTAGTTGGGGAACAAGTGAAGTGGAGGGTATTTTCATTATCATATAAAGGAGAAGTCAAGGAGTGGTTATATGACCTATAAATAAGAGATATGCATGACAAGGTTCATATATAGATATTATTAATTTGAATATTATTATACAACTATCGGGGAATAATAATAAGGAATAAGATTTATGCCATCAAGGAATCATTTGGAGATACTTTATACAAGTACTAGGAATAGTTTAAGAAGCTTTGTGCTAGCTATCCACATTAATAATTGAAAGGTAACCCCTTCCTTTTGTTCTTTTATAATGTCATATTTGATAATGATTGAAATATTTTGGATGCATTATCTAGAGTATCTTTGATAGAGAACTCACCAAAAGAATCCAAGGGATTGGTTGAGAAGATTGAACACATATCCATTATTATAATCTATACTTGAAGAGATATCCATAATTGTAATACAAATGGATCTAAATCAAGTCAGTGAAAAATAATCTCTATTTAAGAAATGTGGTTTCTGCTCATCACCTTGTCATTTCACTAACCAAAATATTGAATTATTGTGAATAAAGAGTTGTAAAATAGCCTATAATCTAATAAAATTCCAAAAATATCAAGGTTGGAGGGAGTCTATCCAAGTCTAATATGGATTTTGAAACTAAAAGAACCACGATATACCCCATACTAGAACCATTTTCAACCACAACCCCCCATTTATGAAATAAAACTAACAATACCAACACAAAAAACCCTTCTAGAAAACCTAAAACTACCATATAATTAACCCATGTACCAATAAACCCCTTTTTCATGAAAATAAACTCTATTTGTGGATATATAAAAGTGAAAAATGCTCAGTACAATATCCTAAATAACCAGATTTGAAAAGTTGAGTACTAAAATAGATGAGTTTAAGAATAAGTTAAACTGTTTAATGATTTTTTCCAAATTCTATGGAAAAATATTAGACAAAATAGTCCCTAACAAATCCAACTGAGAAGTAAAGAAGAAGAATCTGATATCCTTGAACTAGAGTAGGCATATCCCAATCTTGAAGAACGATCTGCAGTGGAAGACGAACGAAATCAAGATTAACCAGTTACTGAAGAAACTATCCCACACTAAAAATATAGAGAATAAATGATGGAGGATAGAGGAAGAGATGAAAAAAAGTAGAGACCAGAGAAACCATGATGAAGACATCAAAGTAAGAAAAAATACCTTCCACTTCAAATCCTATCTTGAATAATTCAATCAAAAAATATCTAAGAAGAAACACTCCAAAGAGAAATTATAGAAAATTACTTGAAATTTAAGATTAATATTACCCTTCTCCAAACACTCATAAATATTCCCAAGTATGATAAGTTTTATGGAACTTTATACTAAAAAGAGGAGGCTTAAAGGAAATGAAATAATTAATTTAAGTAGAAGTGTTTTACCCCTTACTAAACTATTATTTCCCAAAAAATATTAAGATCTAAGGAAATTATCAATCCTTTCAATATCAGTTCCACCACTTTTTCAAATATTTTTTTTAATTTTGTTGCTACAGTAAATTTAATGTCTCACTCAGTTTTTTATATCTTTATAGATAGGGGACTTAAATCTCAAAAGACTGGTGGTACAATTTGTAGACTAATCCATTTTATTTACATGAAAAGTGCTAGAAGATTTCCTTGTGAAAGTCCAATATGTTTTCTTACCTGTAGAATTATATGTATTGATCCTAGAGGAAGATCAATTCCCATCACACTCACCAATAATTTTTGGGAGACAATTTTTGAAGATATCTAAGACAATTATTAATGATCATGAAGAAAAACTCACAGTGGATTTTGGAGACCACATAGTGACCTTAAATTTATTTTAATTCATAAAGCACCATTTTTTCAAAAAACCACTCCTTAAATTATCCAACTTTTAATATGGTAAACCAATTAAATATTGGGGTATGTTTCATGAGATCTTGAAGTTAAAGGAATAATTGAAAATTCCATAGAGGATGAAGCAATCCATAATTTTGAAGAATATGTTCTTAGTTTGAAGATGAAGTGACTTCTACATAATTTTCTGGATTTTTTTGTTTATTTAATTAAAAATAAATTTACATTTTATTTTTGTTGAAAAAAATACAAGCAACATAAATGAGAAACCCAAATTCAAGTCCATATTTAGAATAACCACCGAATATGAAATTAAAACCTTTTCACCTAGATTTGAAGTATGTATCCCTAATAAAAGGATAATAACTACTCGTAATCATTTATAATAACATTTAAACAACAATAGAAAATATATTGACCAATATTTTGAAATAAAATTTTAAAATAATAAAGTTGAGTATAGGTGATATTCCAGGTATAATTCCAAAAATTTTCTCACAAATAATTTCACTCAAGGGAGGAACCAAACCTACTAGATAGACCCAAATAAGGTTAAATCCCACAATAATTGAGGTGGCTAGAAAATATATAGAAAAGTTTTCATCAAAAAAAATCATTTACTTAGTCTCTAAATCAAAATGGGTGAACCCAATCTATCTAGTTCAAAAAAATGGTTTTGAACATTATAAATTATTAACTAAATGAATTGATCCCCATGAGAACTAAGAATAGTTGCAGACAATGTATTGATTATATAAAGGTAAAACAAGTAATTAAGAACTATACCTTTCCCATCCCATTTATCGATCAGATGTTAGATATATTAGAAGGGAAAACAAATTATTTCTTTTTTAGATGGGTTTCAGTATATTTTCAGGTTCCCATTTCCCTAGAGGACTAAATAAGAAAACATTCACTTGTATCCATGAAACGTTTTCTTACAAAAGGATGACATTTGGTTTATAAAATTACTTATGTACATTTTAGTAGTTCACAGTAAGTATATTCTCATACCACATTAAAGGCCACATAGAGGTATTTCTTGATTATTTCACTATTTTGGGAAATTATTTTGATCAATATTTAAGTAAGTTGGAGAAAATTTTGAGAACATGTGTTGAAAAAAAACTTTTTCGAATTTTTAGAGTTTTTATTTTATAGTGTACAGTGGAAGAGTTATAGGATATATAATTTCACAAAACAAAATTGATATTGATGAGTCAAAAATTGAAGTGATAAATTATTTTCCTTTCCCAAATTATGTGAAGCATGTAAGATCTTTTCTAGGGAATATATAATTTTATAGGATTTTTATCAAAAATTTTAGTAAGGTTTATATTCTTATATCTTGATTAATCTTAAAATATTTTGATTTTGATTTTTGTGTTGAATGTAGGAAGTTATTTGACTAACTTTGTATTAGATTAATCACCCCATAGATGATGTACCACCCAACTAAGAGAACCCATTTGAGAGACTTTGTGATGCTTCGAACCAATATATGGGAGTTTTTATTTCCCAAATAATTTAAGGTATAACAAAATTCATTTATTATCCCTTGAGTATACTACATACTACCTAACTCAACTTTGAAACCACTGAAAATGAGTTTTTAATAGTTAATTTAGCCTTATATAAATTGAGATCTTATTTTCTTAGAACTAAATTGATTGTGTTTTAAGACCATGCAACACTTACGTACCTAATAAATAAATTAAAAGCCAAAAATTTCTAGTAAGATGGATTATGCTATTAAAAGAGTCTTATATGGAGATTAAATACAAGAAAGGAGTAAAAAATTTAGTAGATGATCACTTGAGAAAATTACCCAACACTACTGAACTAAAAATTCTCCGGAACCAATGAATGAATACTTAGTAGGATAATAGTTTTATTTAATTAAAAGAGAAGTATCCTAGAATGTAGAAATAGTAAATTATATATTGACTTCCCTATTACCATCTAATCTATACTCTTACAAAATTTAAAAACATGAATATAAATCCATATTTTACATTTGGGAAGACCCATACATCTGGATAATTTTTAATAATAAATCAATAAGAATAAGTTTTAATTTTAGTGAAACTAAGTATTTTTTAAATTCTTCCACACACTAACTTATAGAGGCCACTTTGAAACACAAAAAACTAAAAGAAAATCATTATTATCTAAGATTTTTCATCGTACTTTATTCAAATATTCATATGAGTTTTTGATTTTTTTTGATAATTCCAATTTTCTAGAAATATTTTAATGTGATAATAAATTACCTAAAAAACAATCATTTTTATGAATTTTTTCAAGTATAAGGAAAATAATTTTTGACACCTTTTCCTATGTCTTGTGGTAAGTTCAATATTTTTATTTCCATATATTATGGTTCTAAATGGGTGGAAAAAAGTATAATAAAATTGATGATGACAGGGTTGTGTGTTCAATTGTCACATATAACATCTTTTATAGGTTTGGAGTGCTAATAAATACCCTCAGTGACAAAGGAAATAAATTTTTCAATAAAATCATGGATGATTTTTGAGAAAATATATAGTATATGACAAAAAATCCACACTAAACCACCCACAGACAAATGGGAAAGATGAAGTGTCTAATATGGAGATCAAGGATTTTTAGAGAAGACTAAAAAATCAAATAGGAAAGACTAGATCCATAGGTTAGAGGACACCTTATTGGATTACAGTATAGCCTAAAATTCACCTATAGGATTGACCCTATATTGATTGATTTATGGGAAACGCTACTATATCACTATAAAAGAAAAAGAAAAAGTATATTGGGCTATTAAATAAGTGAATCTAGATCTAGATAAATCTAGAAAAAGTAGAAAATTGAAAATATAGGAGTTGGGAGAGAAGAGTTTGAGAATTTAAATATCGACAATGAATGGAAAAAATTAGGTCATGAAAAGTGGATTCAATAAAAGGACTTCTAGGCAGAAGGCCAAGTGTTATTATTCAACTCAAGGATGAAGTTGATGTTAGGTTAAGTTGGTTCTATATGGGAAGGTCCTTTAATAGTTACTAATGTATCCCCTTTTAGTGTTGTTAAGGATATAGAAGAAGGAAAGTTATACCCATTAATAGTTAATGGACCTAGGATGAATAATTACCATGGGAATTTACCCAAAGAACTAGAGTAGGAGATCACACTCCTCTGAAAATCATATCAATGAAAAACCCAAAGTTGTACCTCTCTTTATCAGTTATTTTAAAGTTTAAATACATTTAAAATATGCTTACATAAAGCATCAATTTTGATCCATTAGGGACACAACATTATTTAAGTGTGTTAGAGGGAACCTTAATTAAAAACTTTTTAAATTCATATTTCTCTAATTTTTCTGTTTTTTTTTTCAATATTTTTATATCTTTTATTTTTCATTTTTAGTATGTTTTTGAAACTTGTGACATTAACTAGAATACCCTTACAAACTTTCAATCCATTCCAATATTGAAAAATTGATTCAACCCATTAAATCAATTTATATGAATACGAAATAAAACTATTTTCATACTATAAGTGAGGGAAATTCATGAAATAACCAATGTTTTCTGAATCTCTTATAAATACATATTCTTACACATTTTTATCGACATACCCGTGAGGATTTTAAACCATATTTTATTTTTTTGAAATAATTATTTCTTGATAGAACCAAGACATGATTGATTAAAAAACTTTATGAAGTAATTTTCTAAAAACACTAGAGTATTCAAGGAACTTGTTCTATAAATGATTGAGATATTTTTTGAAGGAAAATCCTATTTTTTCAATAAAATATTTTCAAGAATACCGATACGTTAATCATTTTTACCCATAACATCCGTGAATGAATTTGTTAGAAAGAAAAATTCAAAGAAAAATTTACCTATCAACATTTCTCTAGAAGTTTTTGTATGATCTAAGTTGTGTTAAATCGTGGGGGATGATAAAAGATACTGCAAAAATTTATTTTGAAGAATTAGTTTTAATTTATTGGAGATTTTGATGAAAATTTGGTGATACCATTTTGAGAGAAAAACCATGATGGTAAGAATATAAAAATGTTCTTGATGTAATCCAAGTCTAGCCATTATAGTCCCCCACTTTTTTAAAATGAAAAAGTCCCTCTCTCCCCCATAAAAATATGGTTCTGAAGAAAAATCCAAATTTAAAAAAGATAAAACAATGTTTCTAAAAAGAGGTAAAGAGGGAATAAATTTATTATAATGTTGAATATCCAAAGAGGGTGGACTATCCATGAAGTTAGAGTGGAGCTGGGAGAACAACTGAAGTTGTTTTGTAAATAATATTTGTTACACAATCTGATGTATAAGTGCTATCTAGCAACAACTGTTTGAAAAGAAATATTAAATATGTGGAAGAAAGGAACTAGAGTTCTTATCAATTATAGTGGCTGTGTTTTTTTTCCTTTTAACACCTTGGAATATATTATGGAATATTTTCAAAGGTAGGCATTCTGACGATAATAGATTATGAGGCCCAGTGAGCCTGATATTGATATTGAATCCCTTATATCTTATATATTCTACAAAGAGTTTACCACTCCATCTGGCTCTTCATGTGGTGAATAAATAGAATTTAATACAGTTATATATATTAATTGAAAATAATAATAATAATAAAAAAAAAATAAAAATAAAAAAAATGAAAAATAAAAAATACTAATAAATAAATAATAAGTAAATAAATAGTAAATACATAAATAATAAATAAATTATAAATAAATAACAAATAAATAACAAATAAATAATTTATAAATAATAATAATCAATAAATAAATAATAAAATTATGAAAATAAAATAATAAAATAATAAAATTACGAAAATGAAACAATAAAATAATAAAATTAATAAACTAAAATAATAAACTAATAAAATTAAGAAAATAAAATAAAATAATATAAAAAAAATAAAAAATAAAAAATAAAGAATAAAAAATAAAATAAAATAAAAATAAAAATAAAAAATAAAAAAAATAAAAAATAAAAAAATAAAAAAATAAAAATAAAAATAAATATAAATAAATAAATCAATAATAAATAAATATTAAATCAATAAATGGTAATTAATTATAAATAAATAAATAAATAAATAAATAAATAAATAAATAAATAAATAAATTATGAAAATTAAATAATAAAATAATAAATTTATGAAAATGAAATAATAATAATAAAATATAAAAAGATAAAAAGATAATAAAATAATAAAATAATAAAATAATAAAATAATAAAATAATAAAATAATAAAATAATTAATAATAAGTAATAAATAAGAAATAAGAAATAAGAAATAAGAAATAAGAAATAAGAAATAAGAAATAAGAAATAAGAAATAAGAAATAAGAAATAAGAAATAAGAAATAAGAAATAATGCATAATGAATAACAAATAACAAATAATAAATAAATAATAATAAATAAATAAAAATAAATAATAAATAATAAATAATAAATGATAAATAAATATTAATAAATAAAAAAAATATATAATAATAAATAAATAATAATAAGTAAATAAATAATAAATAAATAAATAATAAATAATAAATAATAAATAAATATTAAATAATAAATAAATAAATAAATAATAAATAAATAATAAATAATAAATAAATACTAAATAAATAAAAATAAATCAATAATTAATGAATCAATAATTAATAATAAATAAATAATAAATAATGAATAATAAATAATAAATAATAAATAATAAATGAATAAATAATTAATGATAAATAATGAATTATAAATAATAAATAATAAATAATAAATAATAAATAATAAATAATAAATAATAAATAATAAATAATAAATAATAAATAATAAATAATAAATAATAAATAATAAATAATAAATAATAAATAATAAATAATAAACAATAAACAATAAACAATAAATAATAAATAATAAATAATAACATAAAATAATAAAATAATAAAAATAAAAAATAAAAAATGGATATAAATATCTATAAATATATATACTTATAACAAAATTTACATAAATATATATAAACACATATTTATGTTATATAAATATATATAAACACACTTAGATTTATAATTTTATATTAATATAAATATATATATATATATATATATATATATATATATAAGAACAAGTAAATATAAATATCTCTAAATATATTTTTATACATATATGATATAAAAATATATAAACATAAATATGTATAAATATTTACAAATGTATATAAAATCGATAATTATTTATTTTAAATGAAATGAATAGAAAATATTTATTTTCATTTGGTTTATATGCTTAAAAATACAGTTCTATGTAAATATGTATTTATACATGTGATTTTATAAGTAAATATAAGTAAACATGCATATATTTAATTATAAAAAAGTGTACATTGTGAAAAATGATAAAGTTTCAAAACTATAATATCAATATGAATGTAATCCCTGGGAATTAATTGAGTCCCCACTGAAAAAGGAAATGAGATCCCCTTAAATGGGTCCAAAAATCCATAGAATGTTAAAACATTAGGGTACCCTTAAAACACATAAAAACGTTAAGAGACTCTGAAAACTCTACAACCCGTAAAACCTTTGAAATGACAATAACATCTGATCCGAGAGTCCTCTTCAGTTCCACAAATAGTCAAATCGAATATCATGAAATTATCTTCGATATTATATGTGGTATTGGATGAATAAACACTCAGATTAGAATTTATAGCTGTTTGAATTTTAATAAACTGGAGTCGGTGATAAAAAACTAAATTTTGAAGGACTTATGAGACTTTCTGGGGATGAAAAACTCGACAGAGAACTTTGAACTCAGTTTGAGACTATCTTGGGTAGAGAGCTCATCACAAGCTTGAATTTGATATGTGGTAAAGCCCGAACAGACACCTGAATCCTATGTTATGGCCATTTGAAGTTCGAGTTCGATTTCTATATTTTTTAAAACTATAATATAATTTATTCATTTGTTTATCACATGAGATAAATCTCATGCGGTTTTATCTCATTTAATAATCTTCTATTTGATTGATTGTGGGGCTAAAACAGACCATCAGATCAAAAGTTATGGTCATTTGATGTCGAAGTGTGATTTTCAACTTATTGAATATTTTTTTTCACATAAAAATTATTATTAACTAAAAATTATAGATATTTATTAATTGACACATTATAATTAATTAAAATTATAAATAATTAACTATATATGATAGTAAATAATAATTAATAATTAATAACTAATATATATATATATATATATATATATATATATATATATTTTGAATTTTTCCATCTATTTCGCGGAGATTCTAAAAGAACCAACCCTATTTCGAGGTGGCATTTTAAAAAAATCACTGCTAAAAATAAATGAGTTTTTATATTTTTTTTAAAAATATTATATTTTTTCAGAGCAGTTTTCAAAACCATTGTTAAAAAACTGCCGCTAAATCACAGTTTCTTATAGTGAATAAATTGGTGTTTTATGGATGGATTAAGATTGATCATGTGTTATAGGTGATGCTTCATGGATCTAGGATCCGATGCAACAAAAACATTGGGAGGCAAGCAATGTGAGCCGTGGTGGTTCACATTTTAGGCTTCGTACGAATCATTGGATTCCTTTTTATAGCCATCGGAGGTCAGAAAAAATGGAATAATGCGTTTTACTTATTTTCGAGTGGTTAAATGGTGAGATTCATGGAGACAGGAATAGACATGGAAACTGTGTGAATGTTCTTTCCTTTCTGTGAAAAACCATAGTACATGTCATTTATTTTAGAAGAACACATTCTATATAATTTATTTTTTATGGTATCTTGGATTTCCAACCAAGTTAAGGATGACCCACAGTGTGGCCAAGCCCACTCGCCTTGTGATCCAACTTGGGAATCTAGGATATGTGCTAGCTGTACATGCCTAGGGCCCCATTCGGTCCTAGATGTCGTATATTTTGGGAGTAAATGGGCACGATCCAATACTGAAGCACAACCAGGTAAACAACTATGTACACGAGCATGACCTTAAGTACACAGACATGACCAGGGGAACACAAATAGTCCCTGAGTGGGTGAGACACACCGTGTAGCACCTGTATACATCATGTAGTATGACTTGTTTTCCGAATCCATGTCTATGTGAGAACATGGAAAAGAAATTAGAAGGGGTCACACACCATGTGGACCCCCATACACACCATTTATTCCCTCCAGAAACTTCTTCTTCTCATATATCCTTCTTAGGGACTCAGATTTTGGGCCAAAAGTATCCTATACTGTGTGTTTTTGCATATAGAACATGGTTATAACCTTTTTTTTGTGTCATACGAGATGCAATACAAGATGTTTCAAGTGTGACACTTATTTATGAGACACTTGATGATGGTAGTGATTTGGGTAGGATCATCAGAGAGTTTCTGGGGTTGAAACTCCCCTGGTGCACCAGAGCATGGGTCCCCATACTCATTATACATATATAGGTTATACTACCATACACCGGGCATAAGTCCTATTTCTACGGAGTAGTACTCCTCCGCCTTTGAGGTCTAGCAGTGTACTGGTCCTCTACGGGAGTTGTGGCTCCCTCAGATGTAAAGAAAAATAGTGAGGAATGAACCCATCCACACATATTCTGGTGAGGTTTTATTCTATGTTGGGAATTAGTGATGAAATTTTGGAGCTGTAGGTAGACTCATCGACTTTAAATGGGCTGTGAGATGGAGATCATATTTATATATCATATGGGTTACTTTATTAGAATATATATATATATATATATATATCTTTTGATTTCTCATTTCACTCTTTCTATGAGATGATCTATGCTTCTACTGTATCTTTCTATTAATATATTTTATTTTTGGTGTGTCCCACTCGGTATGTATATACTCACCCTACAAGGTATTTTGCTACACATATCATATCTTATGCAGATGGTGAACAAATCGATGGCAACTTTGGTAGAGATTAAGGATACATAGTTGCATTGACCTGGTACGGTAGTTAAAAAATAGATATTAGGAGCTATGATCTCTTATTTTTCATATATTCTAGTTGTTGTTTGGTTGGTAATTCATTTCTCATTGGGTGTGTATTTTTCCCTATCGTTTTTTTGTTTATGATGTCATACTCTATTGTATTTTCCTAGAGTTTATTGCTTACATGTTTTCACTCTAGATGTTTTTATCTTTTATATTCTTATGCAATTTTTCATGGAGGTGGTTGGGTGCATGATTAAAGGTACATTAAGAAAATTCCTCCCATTTTATTTATTTATTCTCAGAGCTTATCGCCAGACCCTAGTCTATTGAAGGTGGGTTTGAGGTTGTCATGAGTTGACCTTGACCAACCAAGAAGGACCCAATGGGTCATATCATGATAGACCAGTATCATAAAATTTCATTCCTTGGATAGTTTTTGGAGTATAACTCTTACTTGGATTTGTTAAGACTTTGGAAAATGGTGTTAGAGTATCTCGAGTGCGGATTTCAGTCTTGGGAACCCTGTGCTAGTGTGACTATCAACGTATCCATTCAGTAGGACTCTGAATACTTGCATGTTGACTTAACAGATTGAGAAATTGGTTATAGGTAAAATTGTAAATCTATAATATAGGATCAATTCCATTACCTATCCTTTTTGATTCTGATGCCCACATATATATGCTAATTTGGACATGGTACATAACAATTACTTCATAAGATGCCTCCGTGATGAAAAAATAGCTATGTTACGAATTATAGATCATGATGAAGATGTAATGAGTGATGAGGCCTCAACTTCAAATATTTACTCCGACAACATGGAAGGATTCTCCTTTCATTAGAGCAATCCTTATAGGAGCTGCAACGTCAAACATCGCATCCAACAACATGCAAGGAAAGTGGGTTAACAGGCACCCATATCACTCAGGGATTAAGAAGAACACCGATGGATCATGTACTGTGGTCCTGATGTGAGGGGGGGGGGTCTGAGATACCAATGGATCCACAGTTATTCTCTCTCTATCTTCCTTGGGAATCGTGAATCACTCCAAGATGAAGAGAAAGACATGTTCACTGAACACCAAATACACTGTCAAAGGAACATCCAACTGGAGGTAGTTGAAACCAACTCTCTCATTGTTTTATATGCTCTTTGTGGTAATGGATTCACTCCTTAGATGATTGAATACACCATTATAAAATGAAAAGGACATGTGAACAACAGTACCAAGGTTAGTTATATCTGGCACAAGGGGAATTCAGTTGCTGAATTCCGTGTTTCTAAGGTGATTCAAGGTACACAAAGTTTCTATTTTTTAGATCTTGATACCTTTCCTACTACGGGGATGAAATGTTTTTGTGAGGATGCACTTGGTCTTTATTTTTTAGACCACCTTGATCATTTAGCTTCACTTTTTTTATTTCCTTATATTTCCTTTACTCTTTTATTTAAATAAAAGAAACATCTTTAGTGGGAATGATGCCTCAGTTCAAGGTGCATATCATGAGTTGTTTTCTCTAGGGATATAGGGAGAAACACCTCCACCTATTGAGTAGAAATTAGTACTAGCATTTTTGGATGATGATGTGCATAGACTCAGGAAAATCCATGAGTTCCAGCAATAGAGACCACTGAGGTTCCACAGTGATATCGATCCCCAGGCAATGAAGGATTGTCGTGAGTTGTTGATATATGTATTTTTGCTCTTATAGGTCCTAAATGACCATATTGTTGTACTAGAAGCCTGTACTTTCCATGGATAAGTAGGGTGCTGTCGGAGTCTGGTTACATAGACCAATGATGAGATAACATTCTCATGGTCCGACTTCCATCAACTGTTTCATAAGGAGTATTACCCGTAGTGATTGTACTCAATTTGAATCTAGGAGCTTCTTGAGCTGTAATAGGGTAGTATGATGATTTATGAGTGTGGAATAAGGTTCAATGACCTCATTCAATGATCCCTTGATATGGTGTGAGAGGGATTGTTATGGGAGATAACGTTTAAGTAGGTTCATCACATAGACATTCAAGATAGCATGGTCTACTTATATCTTCCCATTTATGATGGAGTGATAGAATATTATTTTTGAACTAAAATCTTCTTAGAAGAGGGATGCTATTAAATTGGATTCAGTAGTGGTCATGTTGTGGTTGAGTTATCTGTAACATATAGCATACATCATACGTTGAGGTATTTACCGAGGATACATTATCATTATCAAACTCAGAAATGTAGAACTATGGATCAGGGATTACATAAAGGATCTAGTAATCTCAGAGAGGGGTAATTATATGATTGAGATGGGATAGGTCACTATAGGACCCTGATTCATGCTAAGAGGGGAGGGGTGAATCAGGGTGTCAATTTTTTCTTTTAATGTGATGGATCTTGTTCCTATATTGGTAGGAGCTTGTTAAACCTGTCTTATGGAATCCTGTAGTAATCAAACATTCACATGGATAGAGAATACATAATAATTTTACTTGATTCATCACTAAGGGCTAGTCCAAGGAGAATACGCTGACCATGTATCAGTCATACCTAAATCCACTAATCTTCACTAGTTATGAAATACAAAAATCTAGACATAGTCAATCTATTACAAGCACACTGCCTTTATTGTATTTTAAGTATGGCACATTGCCTCCCTTAGAAAACTTCCATCAAAACCCCATAGATCACTTCTTTTGGTGAATTATCACTCAGTTTAATGATGTGAAGTTCGATTTATTATATTTTCATTTAAGCCATTTTCCCTGACTAGAATGAAACTCTAATTGCATCGATGACCTGAACTGATGTACTTGATAGCAATGATAAAAAAACCAGATATTTAAAAACTACTAGTTTCTCAACTCAATAAATTGCATACAACACCTATTATTTCATGAAAATTTTGGTTTTTTCATTAAAGACGACTTTCTTGCAAATATTGTATTTTTTACAACCACACCATGAGTTTAACTTTGTCTTAAAAGTCACATGGATCACTATTCATAAAGGATTTACTATGGCCAACTCTTCTCCACTAAACTCTTTCATGCGGAAGAAGTATCAGATCTTCTTTAGAAGAATTTACTTCGAATATAGGGCGTGGCTACATATTTATAGTCTTAGATTTCATTATTCACTAGTTCCTTTCATGATTTCCCTCGTGTGCACAAGCCTGATTTTGATGTTGTATTTGACACGTAAGATTCTTTTTCATAATTTTAGCTTTTGTGTGAAGATAATGACTTTTTTATATTTTATGTGTCGATATCAACATTCTACTAGAGTATAACTCAATTTTAATATTATATTTGGTGTGTAAAATTCTCTTGCACCTTCTTCTTTACACACAAAACTTCCTTTCATGCAAGAAATCTATCGTTCAACAAAAAAATCTTCCATGTGATTCTTTCCTTTGCTGTATTTTTTTGAGACGATTTTGAAACTTAACTTACCCGAAATATTCAAATTGAACTTAAAACTTGTATGAAAATTCATTTTCTAAAATCACCTTTCTCTATTCTACAAATTGTGGACCCAAAATTTTAAAAAAACACTGGGAAACAATTCCACCTTCAACATTGAAGTCAGATGCATCATAAAAACACTTTTTTTTTTAAAAAATTCCTTGATCAACCTATTATGGATTGATAATGAACACAAACTAGACTCTGTTTTGAGAAAATAAAATCCATTGTGCCAACAGTCACTTGGCTTATGATTTTCTAACCCGTCATACTGAATAGGACATGTGGATAGTGGATGAACCCCCATTACAAAGGTATCATTGTGATCAAGGATCTCCCTGATGTGGCCAGGGAATCCCTTAGGGAGGTAGTGTTGGTAGAAGAGTAGGAAATGATTTAGTGGGAGGATTTGTTTGTGGAGGGTTATTGTGGAGGATGATTCTATGAGCTATTACCACCATGACCACCCCCAGGTGGCCTATGTTAGCTCTGGGAGCTGGTGGTCTGGGGTCTTGGTAGTTACAGGCCATGGAGGGATATGACCAGGCTACACATGACATGATATAAGGTATAATATGTGTTTATTATTCTCTTTACTTATTACTAATAGACCCAAATGTGAGTCATTACTTCATCTTCTCACTTCTATTAAAAAAACTAGAGATTCTAGTTGAGAATCTATCCTAGTAATTATAGTTAGAGGTTCCTACATGGAGCGATTCTTTGATATCACACTTTTTCCAATAGTTTGAGATGATTATGGTGGATATATTTACTCATGGGACCTCTTGTTCATCATGATGAAAAATTATGATGTCATCTTGGTTTTGGAACGATTATACATAGTTCAGTCCGAGATTTATTGTCATCATAGACAAGTTAGATGCCTTTGAACAAATGAGATGAACTTCTTCTTTTTGCAGGAGAGAGAGATATCATGATTGAACAAGTGGGTCCTGTTTGAAAGAAGATACAACCCATCATCCATCAGTTGGAATTTTTGGCCCTTGTCATAGTAGGATCTTTAGAAATCTATATTCCTTCTATAGTGGAGGAATTTATATACATCTTCCCTGAGGATTTTCCAAAACTATCTCCAAGGAAGGGGATTGAATTCTGCATTAACTTTCACCCCATGACTACACCAATATCTTATGTGTCATATTTTATGGTCCCTATCAAGATTCTAGAGATAAAGATGCAGTTGGATGACCTTTTAGATAAGGTCATTATCATACCTAGTGTGTCCCCCAAGGTAGATCCATTTTTTGTGTGAAAAAGGTAGATAGGAGCTTAAATATTTTTATTGTTATTATAATTTGAACCTGGTAAAGATAAAGAAAAATTACCTCTTTCCAAGGATTTACACCCTCTTTGATCAGTTGAGAGGAGCGAGTTGGTTCTTAAAGATCATTATTCTATTTGGATACCACTAGTTTATGGTTCACTAGGATGATATTTTGAAGATGGAATTTTGATTTCACTATAGACCCAATGAGTTCTTAAAGATTCTTTTCTAGGTGATTAATTAACCTACAGTGTTTATGTATTTGATGAAATAGATCTTACAAAAATAGTTAGACCAATTTGAGGTTGTATTCATTAATTAAAAACTCATTTACTCTACATGCATAGAACTTTAGTATGGTCCTAGAGATACTCGAGGAGAATTAGATTTATAGTAGAATCTCAAAGTGAAAATTATTGATCCTTGAGGTTCACTTTTATGGGAATATCATTTTTTAGCATAGTTTAGCTATTAACCTAGATAAGATTGGTAAAGTGATTTATTTGTATCAACCCAAGAGCATGATAGAGGTACAATTATTTCTAGGAATGTAAGGGTATTACAAGAGGTTTGTGAAAGACCTATCTTGGATTGAATTTCCTTTGACCAACCTGAAGTGGAAAGGGAATCCATTTACCTATATTGAGCATTGTCAGTGATCCTTTGAGGAGTTGAAGTTGTGGCTGACTAGTGCTCCTATGTTTAGAATACCTGAGGAGGGAATAAAGTACATATTTTTCTATGATGCATAAGGATCTGGGATCAAATATGTGTTGATGTAAATTTAGGTAGTGATCAAATATGGTTTGATGAAATTGAGACCCCACAAGAAAAACAACATGACTCACGACCTAGAGTTAGAAGTGGTAGTATTCACTTTGAAGATGTGGAGGCACTATATTCTAGGATAACACTTTTTTATATACTCCTACCATTATAGTCTTAGGTATATCTTTACATAGATATATATTAAATTGAGACAAAGGTGTTTGTTTGAGTTCCTACATGACTACGACTTATAGATAGTCTATACTTATTAGAAGGGCAATGTGGTGGATAATTTACTTATTAGGAAGTACTATTCTCGCTTAGTAGAGGAGAAATATGAGGATTTAGATTATTTATAGCTGAACCAGGTGAAGGAGAGGGGTTCCATTTTTCTTTAGTCAATGGTGTTGAGTTCTTCACTTCTCTAGCATATTAGGGAGGCTCAGTTGGCAGATGTTGACTGCGATGTTGTTTGTGACTAGATATCTTTAGGGGATACACCATATGGATTTTATGAAGGAGGTGAGAAACTTATCCTTTTCTGAGGGTGGAATATAGTTTCATTTCAATGTGAGAAGAGTTTATGAGGGATTTTTATACTTCTCCTTTAGTTTCAAATCTCAGAGTAGAGAATATTTACAAGGACATTTAGCATCATTTTTTCTAGTCTAGAATAAGGTAGAGTGTCACTAAGTTTATCTCTTAGTGTATCACGTGTTAGTAGGAGATGGATGAGTCCCATGTTCTGGATGGTCTGGTGCGGTCACTTGTGATCCCAGAGTGGACTTGGTGAAACATATCATTGAAATTTATGATATGGAATCTGTGTATAACATGAGGCCATGAAACCATCTAGGTGATAGTTGACTGAATAACTAAGTCAACACACTTATTTTTTATTTGGTAATAGAGATCAATGGAGAGTTTTTCGTAGTTTTACATATAGGAGATTGTATGACTCCATGAGAAGCCTCAAAAATTCCCTCAAACCATAATGCATGGTTTTCATTGTGGTTGTGGAGAGAATTTTAGTACACCTTCATGTCCCAATTAAGGATGACTATAGAATTTCTACCTCAGATGGATGGGCATACCAGGAATATTATTGTGTAGTTGAAACCTATACTGAGGGATTGTGTGTTATACATTGGTCGAAGCTGGGAGGATCACTTTACATTTTTAGAGTTTTGTTGAAATAAAAACTATCACTATAAACTTTGAATGTAACCTTTTTAGGCCCTATACAGGAGACCATGTAGGATAACCTTATTCTGGTCTGAGATTTAAGATACTTTTGTAGTTGGTATATAGATGGTACATGTGATGTCAGAGATGGTTCAAATGATCTGTGAGTGTATGAGGACAACCCAAATCTGATAGAAATCATACACAGATCAATGTCCCAGGCCTCTAGAGTTCAAGAAGGGAGACTATGTTTTCTCTAGAGTGTTTCCACGATGAGGATTAAAAAGGTTTGGATGGAGTGGAAAGCTATCCGTAAGTTTCATTTGACCATTCGTGATCACATGAAGGGGTAGATGAGGTTTCTTACCAACTAGCTCTGCCCCTGCTATTCGGTTGGGTACATGAAGTCTTCCATGTATTTCAGTTGAATGAATACATGCATGACTATATGCTTGTTATTGAATGGAGATAGAAGGACATCGATGATGGAGACTCCTTCATGTTGTATATGTTTTAAATTAAGAATCATCAAGATAGGATCCTATGTAGATGAACCATTACCTTGGTTCATGTGTTGTGGCAGCATGGGTTCTTGCAAGAGAGGTCTTGGGCACAAGAGAGCTAAATGAAAGCTTAATATCCCCCCCTTTTCTACATATATTGTGCTTTTTGGGTGAAAATACTTGAAGTAGGGGATAATTTTGCGAGTATATTTTTTCCTTGTAATGATTTGGAATATATTGAGGAATTTTTTTAGATCTAGGAACTGTGACGTAGTGAGATTCTATTGCTCGGTTATCTTGATATCGATATTATAAAAATATTAAATATATTAATATCATGAACATGTAGTTTTATTGAAATAGTGGAGTTACTCCCAAAAGGTTTTATATATTTGAAATCTTAGACCACGATTGAATCCGAAATATGGGGTTTACCCTAGGCGTGACCTAAGGTAGCTCAATGCTGGATGTATGGTTGAGTCAATCACTAGTGGTACATATAATTAAAACAAAGAAATAAATATATTTATTTTATTCTAAATTACCATGACTTAAAATCCTCTATATAATTGCTAATATATAAATTATCAAGGGTTATCCTAAAAAAACTTGGATCTTTGAGAGGAGATTTGAGCACTATTCATTAGCGAATCAGATAAGAGGATGATGGGTGATTAGATAGAGGTGGATTGAGAGAAGAAAAATGAAACAGGTCTTATCCTTCACTATTGTACACTTTCTTCACCACTGATCAATCCAAATTAAGGTAGGATTTATCAATTTTTGTTTATTCCCTCTTTATATTATTGTTAATGCATGAATTTTTTCTTAATTTATTATTAATTGAGGATCACACATTCTTGGAATGATCTAGATATACAAATTAAAATTATTGATTCACTTTATTCTTATTGTGCATTATTATCACCCTCAATATCTCATCTTCATGATCATTGGCCGAGATATCTTGGTTGATGATGGTTACACTTTAGTTATCTTACTTCCTCCCACCCGTTGTTCTCATTCTTCATCATTAAACTAGGGGGTCATGATTTGACATTGTCGGGGTGGGTTTGAGATCGAATCCCAATATTTGTTGTGGTTGTGTTCATGATTAATTTTTTTATTTTTGTGGATGGATCAGGATGGATAATGGGTTATATGTGATGCTTTATTGATTTGAGATATGTATAATCAACAATATTGAGAAGAAGGAAATAGGAGGCATGGCGGTTAGCGTTGCAGGCTTCATGTGGATTGCCAGATTCTTTTTTCCATCCACCAGAGGGAGGGAAGACATATGTTGAGGTGTTTTTCTTCAACATTGGGTGGTTAAATAATTAAATTTGTAGTAATGGGAATGCATCTAGAAATCACATGAAAGTTTTGGACTTTATATAAAAAACCAAAATACAAGAGCATATAGTCCTTGTGCTAACTGCACACACCCATGACCTCGTGTGGTTAGACATTCCATATACTTCAGGAGTACACAAGCATGGTCCAAAACCTAGGCTTGTCCAGGTACTTGACTACGTAAACAGGTGCATCTATGGGAACATGGGTAAGTGTCGAGTGACTAAGACACTCCATGCACCACCTATACACACCATATAATATGACATATCTTTCCAAACCATGACTAAAGGATAACATGAGTAGGTGAATAGTTGGGGTCACACACCATGTGGACCCCTGAAATATCTGTGTATTCCCTCTAGAAACTTATTCTTGTCATTTATAATTCTTTCAAACTCATATTTTTTGTTGCACGTTGATCATGCTTAGTGTTTTTCCATACAGAACGTGATGGTGTCCCTTTTTTTAGAATATGATATGTGATGTGAGATGTTCTGAGTCGGATGCTTATTTAAACAATGAATCATGATGAGAATGATCATGGAAGGATCATTAGAGAGATTAAAAAGTTAGAACTCCCTTGTCACACCAAGGTGTATGCTCCACATACTCTTTATATAGTTAAAGATGATACTCCCATACATTGGGAATAGGTCCTCTACCTATGGAGTGGTACTACCCCATATTTGAGTTTCGATGATGTGTGGTTCCTACATGGGAGTTGTGGATCCCTCAGACATGGACTGAAGTAGTGAAGTGGGAGCCCCTCCACACATATTCTAGCGAGTTTTGATGACGTGTGGTTTCCACATGGGAATTGGTTCATTAAACATGTACAGTGGTCGATACTTAGAGACTTAGATCTAGGTTCTATCAGTTGTCGTGTATTATATTTGTTGTTTGGTTAGAACTTCATTTTGGGTTGGGAAAGTATTTTTTAACTTTAATTTTGGTTAATAAATCATAATCTGTTGGATTTCTCTAGAGGTTATTGAAAGTAGTTTTACACTCCAGATTTTACTATCTTTTATATTTCTGTACGATTTTTCCTGAAGGTGGTTGTGTGCGTGAGTATAGGTACATTAGGAAAAGGACTCCCATTTCATTTATGACATCTTAGTACTTGTCCCAAGCCCCTAGCCTTTTGGAAGTGGGCTTGGGTTTATCACTACAAGACCTTTCACTATCCAGGAAGGCCTTAGTGGGTTGGTTCATGACAATAATTAAAGAAAATGATTACTAATATTGGTCTAGGAAGAACTCACACCATAGAGAAAAAAATTAGAGTCTCTCTCCACCTTCAATAGTAGAACAAAAGTAAAAAACATAATGAAACCCGTTGAAGGGAAAAAAGGGAATTTCACTATTGATGAATTACTAAAATGTGTGGGTTGTCCATGGATAAGTCAAGGGAGTGAATCAAATTTGGTGGAAGAGGAAGTTGAGAGAGAATCCATTTCTAGAGGAAAATGAAAATCATGCATTGAGCTTCATTTTAGAGCCACAAATTCTCATTCATACTCAACAATATTATATTCAAATCCTACGAACCTTTTACCACAATAAAACTTTAATTAATCCCTCATGATATGAACAAACACTTTAATCATTAAGAAGATACTAATAAATTCATTATGCATATATAGAAACTTGTATAAACCTAATATTAGAGAAACATTGCTTGAAAATGATACTTGATTGTTGAGTATAATAATATAGGAATTTGGGTATAATTGTTTGTGAGGGGATGAAATAAGTTGGAATTAACTAAATTTACTTAATTATGATTGTTTTTGAATTATTAGAATAAAAACTACACTTAATTATGATTGTTTTAATTATTTTTTTATATTACTGAAAGTTATTTCAAAGAAATCAAATATGATATAGGAATTATAAAGTTGTTAAAGAAGATTCTTGATACATGTTAACATTCTTGAAATTATTAAGTTGATTACATATAGATCTAAAAATGTATAATGGTTTGGTTGACACCCATGAAGGAAGGTCACATATTTCTTAAATTATAAAATCATGTTTTAGATTTTAATTCATAAGGAATATGGGAAATTTCTAAATTAAAAAGAGAGAAGATCATATGTGGCTTGATCAAGTTAAAGGATAAGGAACCTGTAACCTTTAAATATATACGATCACATGCTATAGAATAGATCTTATATTGATCAATACAAAGATCATTATTTCATGATAAATAATCCACGGCCTCTACTTTTCTTTATTTTTATTTTCTTCTTACTTAGTCTGTAATTTCTTCTCTTTCCCATTTCTTATATATTTCCCCTCAATTAGTGGTGATATTTCTAGGAGATTAGGGAATAAAAGGTTTTACCTTATAAGGATAATTTATTTAATTTCTCAAAGACTATTTAATTATCTTTATAAAATTATTTTTTGGTTTTTAACTCATTAACTATTACTACTTAAGATGATAATGTTTAATTTCCCTTGTCCTAGTGTAGCATGTCTCAAATGAGATGCTTTCATTTGGAAGTGAGTGTCTAAAAAAATATATTATGTGTGTGAGGGAACTAAATTAGCCTAATGATTTCTGGGAACACAAAAACCTGATTTTTTCCCTTTATAGCTTGGTAGTAGTCTATTTACTTATCACACACACATGAAGGGATATTGACCAAGTAATAATCACTGTTTAGTCGATATATAAAATGTACTTTAGCCTAAGGTGTTTAGATGAATGAATATTAGAATCTTATTGTAATAAAATAAGAATGTAAATAAGTGAAAACCATTTTATGAATATCATAACATTACAAGTAGAAATTTTACCCTAACTCAATATCCCTTATCGTCAACTATTTTCAAATTCTTGTTTCATTGCTTTTTTTTTCAAAATCACAAACCCAAACTAAAAAAACTATTCAATTGTTGTAATATTTGTTCAAGAAACAACTGTATATATTTTAGATTACATGTATCTTTAAATTAGTGAATATAAATAAGATATTTTATTATTCATTGTTTTCTAGGACATAAATGTAATAATATCCAAGAGTATCTATCACATTGAAAAGTGTATAGAAGTTCCCTACTGTGATGAAAACCTTTTAATATGAAGATGATACTCTTAAATATTACTCTATAATCAGATAAAATTTTATGATGGGAAATATAGTATGTTGAATTTATTCTATGATTAATGATAATAGGGTGAGACTTCATCTTATAAAGTTATCACTTCATAATCTCCACGATGAGATATTATGAGAACAGACCCACTGTTAAAAATTCCACTTGTTTTTGTGTCATTGAATATTTCTATCTATGGTCATGTGTAATGATCCTTATACACTAATATTATTAATAATGCATTCCCTGACTTATGCACTTAGAAATATTATTTTAAACCATGAAGACATATCCTCATGAAAAATTTGGGAATGTTGGGTGTGACACAATTGACATGTTAATAATGAATAAGTCAAGGAAAGATTTTTACCTTCCATATTTATATAAGTTGATATCTCACTAATTTTATTGAAATTAAACTATCACATTAAACTGCATATCCATGGTGAATAGATGAGTTAATTTGATACTTTCAAAGAAATTCATATCAATCATATAGTTTTATGACACGAGCGTGTAACCTACATGATGAGATATCACAATAGAGGGATTATATTACACGATGAGTTCTTGTATGTGATTGTTTTTGTTATAAAATATCTTCTTCCTCTATAGGTGTCTCCAATAATTTATATATAGTAATCTTGGACATTAGGAAAACCTACTTAATGCCACTGATGTAGAGGCATAGAGGTCCACACACTAAATGTTTCCATTGATAATATTTAAATATTATTTATATTCAACAATTGGAAAAAAAATTATTCTTTATACTAAGAAGTAATATTTATTCAGAACTTATTCAATGATCACTAATATCAAATAAATATAAATTTACATGGTAATTAATGATCCGAGATATAGTGTATGATCCTAGTGGGAATATTTAAAACTTGACTTTTTTCAGATTCAATTGATCATCCACAATTTACATGATGTTAATTCCATGAGTAGTGAAAGTTTTCCAAAGGATATTAACAATTATTTTTTGAAAACCAATAAATATGATCTTTTCATATTAATTTATAATTAAATTGATAGCATGAAAAAAATACCTTGATCTTGAGTTATTTCTTTGATATAGGTGCTGATCCTCAGAAGAACATTGGGTTGTATTTTCATTATATTGATGAGGAACCAAAGTGGAATCCCTATAGTGGGAATCCACAGTTTCTCCTTTGATCTTGTAATGTCGCTGATGGTACTCCAGGTACAAGAGTGGAGATATCAATCAATTTGCAGAACTACTTTGATTGCAATCAGGATCCCTTTAATTTGGAAGGGATCATTTCCCTATCTATTTATATTTAGAGAAATAGAGTAAGGTATGATCTCTTTAACTTGAGAAGAAAAATACTAGAGACATTCTTCATTGAGAGAGAATTATTTAGGGAGGATAATTTTGTGCCCAATGATCAACCAACTCACAATTCTCATAATTATCTATTTATAGACCCAATGTTATGGTTTTATATTAATTTATTGGACTAAATCCCATAATAACATGTTAAAACCAAAAACAACCCCATGCCATGTAATTTAATAATAATAATATTTTAATCTATGGTGTGTGATTACCCACATAATGAAAAATTTAATTTTTTGTATGGTAAATAAATATTTATCAGTGGACCAATAAATGGGTTTGATCATCCTCTTTAACATTTATTGAATTTATAAAGAAATTTCATGAATAAATATTATATTCGTTGAATGGTGAATAAAATACTGATTTTAATATTCAAGTAATTAAATAAATTATTTATTAATAAATAACCACTTATCACCTTGTGAATAATAAGTGAAAATTTTATATATTGATTAAATAAATGAATATTAAATTCAAAGTTTGATAAATAAATATTTATTTTGATATTCACATAATAAATTATCTTATATTGAATAAATAATTATTTATTACATTGGGAATATCAATATATAAATAAAAATTATATATTCATGTAATTAAACAATTACCTTAAAAATAAATATTATTTAATTTTTTCCATCATTTAATAAATACTGAATAAATATTACTTTTTGATATAAAGAAAAATATTTATTCCAATTGTTAAATATAAATAATATCTCTTGAGATCAAAGGAAACACTATGTGTGTGACCCTTTAGGCCCCTTCCTCAGTGGAATTAAGTGGTCTTGCCTTAAGTCTAAGATTAATATCTAGCAACAAGTCATGACACACATAGAGGAAGATGATATATCACAACAAAACCATAATATACGAATTCTCACTCTATAAAATAACCCCTTTGTTGGGATATCTCATCAAGAATATTGGACAGCCATTTCCTCAATCGATATGACTGATACTTCTTTCTTTGACAATCTGAGATAAAATCATAATTACATCCTGGCCGTGGAATTTAATGTGATGGTTTCATTTCAATCAAGGGGATTAGATATCTAATTCTATAAATATGGAATGGGAAAATTCTTCCTCAAATTATTCAATTATAACATCATCTTTGATGCACCCAATGTTCCCAACTTCACTATGTAGTGTATTATTATGGTTTATGGTAATACATCAATGTGTGTGAGTCATTACATTCCTTAATAAAAAAATTAAAGTCAAAGGACCATTACCCTTAATTAGAGATATGAATATTTTATGAAAAAGAAACATGTATAATTCATAAAGGTGGGTTTATTCTCATAATATTCCATAAGAAAGATTACCAAGTGTGAACCTCATGAGATAAATCCTTATATTCTTATGATTACCCTAACTTAAAAGTCAATATACAATGTGTCCCTCAATAAAATGTTATTCGACCATTGAATAATATTTAAGGATATCTTCATGGAACTTGAAGTTTCTCATCATAGTGGGGCACTACTATGTCCTTTTCAATGTGAAAAATATTCTAGGAAATTATCTCATTAATGTTATATAGAAGAACAATCATTATGTGATAAGGTATTAATATTTAAATCCATGAATATAAAGAAATCTAATGTATAAAGTAGTTGGTTATAGGGAACCAACTCCAATATACTGCAACTTTCACTAGAGGAAACTACTAATGACTGGTTAATTATCACATATAAAACATGATTCTATTGCGTATGGATATATATTATTATGTGAACATGTTTTTGTGACTATGTATGGTAAAACCACATGGATATATGGAGAATATACTTACTAGGAAATCACTACCTTGATAAAATTCCTCAAGTAGTGAAATTATGGGGTATCTACCTCTTATTCCCTATTTTAGAATCCAGGTATCTTGATTAATTCTATAGTTAAATCTTATCATAATTATAATAGAACTTTTACTTTTGGTATAACCCAAAATTGGAATAGGATGTTGTTAAACCACTTCTTGAGCTACATTAGAAGCAGGAATATACTTGAATATTCATGATATTGAATCCAATGGATGTAATAAATTTGCATTGTGTATTACTATAACCTTAGTGTGATAATAGATCAAATTGAACTAAATAAAGAAAAGTGTTCAATTACCTTTATTACTAGTATTCCCACTTCTTTAGACACTAGAAACACATCTAGTTATACATTTATAAGTAGTATTATATAGTTCTAACTGAAATTTGATGCAGTTATGTTGCATTATTTTTATATTCTCATACTCTGGATCATGCATGACTAATATAAAAGGTTAGTATATATCATTTCATATGAGATAAATTCCTTGAACTTAATCTTGTTAACATTTTTTAATCTCAATAGTCTCTTCCTATTCCCATGCATGTTATACTAGAAGGATTATATACCAATACAAATCTGGTCTAAAATTGTTTCAAAATTTATATTTATATATTTTTTTATATATATACTATGACTAGATTTATTAGACCAATGGATCTATTTTTGTAGATCTTATTCCACAGAACATGGTTTTGAATAAATTCATTCTTAGAGAAATTAATTCGTTAGTCTTAGAAATATGGTAATTCATAATATATGTTTTCCATATGTTATCAACCTATCTATCTTGAAAACTTATAACACTCCCATCAACCTATTAAATAGACACTTCACTCATAAATTTCCAAATTAATAATCTATAATCACTACATATGATTTATCTATAAATGAACTTATGTAATATTTATATCTTATTGGTATTTATTAATGTCACTAATGCTTTCTAGTTATTCCTTGTAGATATATACCATAGTGTCTCCATTTAGTTGCATCATATAGACATCTTTTATTTGGTGTCCTCCAAATTAGGTGGTCTTGACAATCCATATCCCAATATGATTATTATAGAAGTATCATTTGACAAGTAGAATTCAACAGGATTTTAGTCATGATTATTAGTGTATTGGTTTTTTTCATAGACTAAATATTTCAAAAATCAACCATTCTTTATTGGTACCATCTTGTACCATCCATGTATAGTTTGTCTTGAATACTCTCATGTAGTGTCAAGTCTTAGAAAAATTCAAGAAATAGAGTCACTGAATATTGATACATGGAGTCCATTAATTTAATATGCACATAGTATTAAACCTTATCATGTTTCCATATGTTTCTTCTCTGTAGGAATACTTTTTATGAAAAAATAATATATGTATCACCGATATGGTGAACATAAACCACAACTTTGGTTATAAATTCCTATATACTATGTGTCTCTAGAACTACTTATCCTATATAGCTTAGTAGATTCAATCATTCCTATGCCAACTCATGTACATCCATAGCCTTAACCCATAGAGGTTAAGTCTTCTCCCACTATCCTTAAAGATACATGGTTTTTTTATTAAAACATGTTCGACATTGACTTGATTTTAATATCCTTTTTGGTTATTAGATTATTAACTAACATACACATAGTGTTTGATGTTCATTTTTATTTAAAGTTATATTTTAACAAAAAGTTTTCAACAAACACTTACGGTTCATTCCTAATAGATTCTCAACATATCACAGTTGATATGATATCCATTAGTCAATATAGTTGGAATATGGTCAGTTGTTTCACTGCTATTTTCAAACAATGTCTTAGAAGAAATTATGAAATATTTGTGATATATATATATATATAAGACTCATCATTGATCATACTTTAACTAAAATCACTATATTAATTTATATATAGAAATTTTATTTTTGGAATACCTTTAATCTATATGTATGATCAATGATTACTTGTATAATAAATTATATCACAATCCACCTAAGGGGTTTTTCTATATTTACCAGGTGTACTCATTTTTTCAAATGAGAATTTTTTATTTTTTAAAGAAATCTAATATAGTATATGAATTTACCTCTAGATCTATAATAGTTTACTTGGTATTGTTTAACCAACTCTAAAAAATATGTGGAAAACCTTCATTTATAAATGTTTCTTTATCTAAAACCTGAAAAGTGGTTTGTTTGTAAACCTACTATATTATCCTAATATAGACTAAAACACTTTTCCAGGTATAAAAAAGTCAACTAATTTTAATTTTATTTAAAAATGAGTTGACACAATTGTGATATACCATGTGTCACAATGTTGTTGTTTTGGTGTGATTTTATATTTCCTTGGGTATCATTAAGTTTTGGTTGTTGGCAGGATGAAAATTGAAGTTTTTAAAAAAATTTGGGAGGATCACAGTTAGCTTGTTTGTTTAGGATTAACCGTGTGATTCCCGAGCGGGTGGGTATATCATGGTGACAGATCCATTTTTCAAGGATTCTACATGGTTTTTCAATACATTTGGAACTTCCCAATGATTTCATGGGGTCTTAGGTGTGTCAGGGGCAAGGAACAAGGTTTTTACAAACTATGTGGCGCCCAAGGAGTAACTTTATTAGGGGGTTCCTAGCTTAAGAAGTGTCTAGTGCATGGTTAGTTCATGGTTTGGAAAACCATGCAACTAAACCATGTGACCTGTCTAGGTGTTTAAAATTTTGGTTATTTTCCATTTTATCCCTTTCAAACCTAAGGTTTTTTACCCCATTTTCTTCTATAATATATTGGATGTCCTCTTGGGATCCAAGAAGGAGTTCCATCACCTTCCTCATCTTCATTCTTTCACATCCTTTGGTGTTTTTTCAAGACATATGGGAAGATTTAATCCTCTATTTTCCTTCTATTTTCTTATCCTTCTCTTATCTCTTGGTATTGGATTCCCCTACAAACCCTAGGTGGCTTGTGGCTCAATTTTAGGTCTCTAGGTGGATGTAATGATCGAGTTTTTGTAATCTAGGGTTAATAGACACCATTTCTTTCCCCGTGGGTGTGGTTATCATTGAGGGAAACATGTTTTTGAGGGTTTTGGCTTGGTTTCCATCTCTTTGATGTAGGTGTTACTATGAAATTGTTTCATTTAGGAATTGAAAGTGTGTTTGTACTTTGAAAATTCTCTTTTCATTGAATGTACAGATATATATGTTACATCCTTATCTTTTATTTGATACCATTTATTTGTGCTTTAATATTAGCACAAGTGGGTTCTCTTTTAAATTAAATGTTTTTTAAATGGTTATTAGATTATTGAAATGTTCATATGAATTTTTGAAATGGTTTTCATGTTCCAAAATGGTTTTCATGTTCCAAAATGGTTTTTGATATTATTTTTTTATGATGGGTGGAAACAATGTTTTAAATGAAATTTGGTTTTGAAATGAGGTGTCAACCTCTAAATGATTTATGAAAGGGGTTTTTGGTTGAAACTCAAATGTTTATTTGAAACATGTTCATGATTTTCACCTTTTGAAAATTCCTTAATGAAATGTTTTATAGTGGTTTGAGGGAAATGGATGGCCCATGACCATGTTTTAGTTTTCAATGAGAAATATCCTTGTTTTAAGGGTATATTTGAAATGTTCTGAATCCATGGGGGTTTTCCATCATTTTTAAAATGGTGTTTGGATGGTGTTTTATGAAATATGTAAGGGATTGTAATCTCAAGCTACGTTTTTAGTGTTAATGGTCTAGTTTTCACTTTGGTTTTCAAATGATATATGCAAAAGAGACCCCAAATTTCCCCTTTCTTGTATACCCCTTGTGTGGGATTATTATCATTTTGTGAATCATTTTTATCCATTTGTGTGAGAATTTGATTGTTATATAATGGGTTTATTTTCAATTTATGGGGATTTTCATCATTGGGATTTAGGGGTGAGGGTAGCTATGGTTATGAATTATGTGTTAGGCTTGGATTGTTTGTTATTATGCCTCATTCCCTCTTATTGATCCTAGGAAAACTGGGTTTTAAGTGGAAAATCTAGATTGTTCATCTAGTTGGATCACACATTACTTATTGGATACTCGTCTTTCTAGGAACAAGATCTAGGTTGAATTTAGTCATCACAATGTTGTTTGTGTGGGATAATTGGATGAATGGTTAGGGGGCTTTAGTGCATGATAGTAAATGGTTCCAGGTGGTTATACCCATATATGGTTATATGTGTGTAATGTTAGGAATCCTTATGTAGAGCCGATTTTACATTAGATTTCTTGGTTATTAATTGAGGGGATTTTTATCTTGTGCTTGTTTTTATCATTTCCCATTCTTTAATTTTTATATAACATCCACTTTTTATATTTGATATGTGCACTGTGATATATGGTTCCTGCTTATTATTCTTGAACCATGTACATGTGTTTTCTCATTTACTTCGAAAAGTAAGACTTCAAATATTTTTTAGAAAACCCATTTTTAATTTTAATACTCTTGTGTGGGTTATGTAATGTTAATTTCAAAATGGGTGTTATGATTAAACATTGTTTCGACCAGTGAAATGTTTTAAGGAAATCATTTCCATTTAAATATATAAAGTAGGTTGTTTTTTTATGTAATGGAAAATGGGTGTGTGGTTTTAAAATATATTAGGCCAATGGATTTGTATTCAAAATTTTTATATTTGGTTTTGTAAAAAAGGATAGGAATGTTTTATAAAGGGATTTTGGATGATTTTGGTTTTCCATGCAATATTAGTGAAAATACTAATTTTTAGTTTATTTTCAAACTAATATCAATGAATTTTTTTATGAAACATATTGAATAGTTTCAATGAACTGTAGTGACCTGCTGGACTCTTTAACTCCCACTTATATATTTCAGGTTCATGGTTCTCAGTTGGATTCTTCTTGTTCATCATGTCCCACATGGTGTGAGTTGTTTGGTGGTGAGAAATCATAGGTTTCATGGAGTAGGTTGAGATCAGATTGATTTAAGTTTATAGTTTCTTTATATTTTTCATTAATGTTTTATCTGATATACTGGGTTTTATCTTTATGTTTTTTGGATATTGATCATATATTTTCCAATGGTTTGGATCATTATAGTTGGTTATGATTTTTTTGTCTTGATTTTTTATTTGGATCTTTTATTTTTGTATATAATGTATTTATCTATGATTTGGGTGAAATGTTTCCCCTTGGGATTCTTATGATTCTTAGGCACTAATTTTCAACCCATGTGGATCGGGAATTCCCTTTAGGCCTTGTGGTGAATTGGGTTAGGTGCTAGGTTTGGTGGACGCCTAGGATGGTTTGTCACAAAATGGTATCAAAGCTTGTGTTTTTTCTTGAGTGGGAGGCTAATATTTTTGTGTGGCCATGTTATTTGGTTTTGTTCCAGTATAAAGGATATTAGGGTTATTGGATCTTGAGAGGTAGGGGTAGAGAGAGCCTAGTTAGATCTTACTTATCCATAGCCTCAATTTGATAGGGAAGATGGGTTTTGAATCATGGATTCGAGTTTATTTTTGGATGTTTAGAATGATTTTTATGTGATTAATGTTTTTTTGATCCCTTTTTAGTATGTATATTATATTTGGGTTCACTCTTTGGTTTCAGGGTGGAAGAGAGGTAAAATTTAGCAGTGTGGTTAGCTCTCATGACCTGAGTAACCATGCAGTTAAGTCTATTTCTTTTATAGCGTGTGTTGTATTATTTGTACATGGTTGACCAAACGTGTAGACAATGAATTCAAAACACCGTTCTTCCTTGGTTATCCATTTTGGTACTCCTTTTGAATATAAATTCTCCAGAAGTGGTTTCCACTTTTTTTGAAATTGAGTGAGCAGTGTGTTGATTCTTTTGTGGATGTGGTTTTTGTGGACCTCATTTGGATTATTGTAAATTTCTTTCTTGGGAATGGGTTTTAAGTCCTTATACTTAAAAAATGAATAAATTTTGGTAAATTCCTATTTTCAAACTTGGTTTTATAAACTGTTTTTGAAAATAGTTATTTCCCTTTTTGGTGTTTGTAAAATTTTTATAAAAAAACATTATATCAAAGGGAAAATGACTTTTAATGATCATTCTTCATATGTTTTATTTCCAAATCAAAAATGAATTTTTAAAATTTCTTCCTGAAATGCCTTATTATGGTGGTGTGTGTTCCACCATGGTTGATTTGTTTTAAAAAAAGGTTTTCTTGATTTTAAGTATGTACCTTGGTGGAGGGTGATTTTAAAATTTCATAGTGAAAGTTTGGCGCCTGGTTTTAGGGATTGTTTTTTTTGAATTTAATTCATGGATATGAAGGAATCATTTGGTTGGTGTTTTTAGGAATTAATTGATGATGTTAATGTATATTTAATTGTTTTCTCGATAATGGTAGAAAGAGTTTCTTTTATTCAGGTACCTTCCCAGACTATAAATGGAGCGGTGGATGTTGGACATTCGTTGAGATCATACCCCATCTTAGACATCTTGAATCATCATCTGCCTTTGTTTGGTGTTAATCAAGGGTTTTTGGAATAATTGAGGTGGTTGGAATATATTGAGGTGACCCTTGATTCTATTTGTACAACAAAATCTTCACGGGTGGGAGTATTTGTGAGATTACTAGACAATTTTAGTAGATTTTGGTGGGATTTGATGGTTTCTTCTCAAATGTGAGAGAGTATTATTTGGGATATAATCAAGGTGTTGTTTTTTAATGGATTATTCCTATGTTTTTTAGAGTATATGAGTTCTTAATCGTTTTAGATTTCATCAGGGTAACCACTTAGTAAGGGAGTACGTCAATAAATTCTTAAATTTGGGCATATTTCCTCAAATATGACTATTATAAATACTGAGAAAGATCATTTCTATAGAGGAAGTATCCACATTGATATTGGTTTATCTATAATTACATCCATATTAACCCCCTTTTAGGATGTTTTTAGAAAATCCTATTAAATGGAGGCTGACCTGTCTAGGTTCCCTATGGTGGGTGATGCCGTAGTCCCTTCGAGAGTCAAAAGGAAGTGTGGTGGGTTTAAGGTTGACTCAATGAGAGAATAATTAGAGAAATATATTACAGAGAATATGGAAAAGATTATTTCTCATAGGAAGAGCAGATCCATTTTGTGATTCCAATATTGGGCTCTGAGGTCATTCTAAGCCCCACTCCTTGAAGTATTCTTTACTTTTCCTCTTTTTTTTGTCATTTGGGGCATACTAAGAAGTTGTATAAGAGGATTTTTCAGAAGATTTATTATTTTTAATCCATGTGGGTTCATTTTTTGGGACCTTTAATTTATTCGTGGTAACCTTGGTTTTGGGGATCTTCAGCTACTGTTATTATTGGGATCATGTGGGTGATTCCATGTTGGGATGTTTTGTCGGATGGTTTGAATGTTATTTTATAGTATGCCTTTTTATAGTGATGGAATGTTTCAAACCTTTTTGGTGTCTTTTGGTGTTGTTCTAGTTTTCTCCATTCATTGTGGTTTTCTATGAGTGTTGTTTGTAAAGCCTCTCTATTAGGTAAACCTCTTATGAGAGTTTTGGTTACACTAATTCTTGTGAGTAACTGCTAAGGTGCTCATTTTTTGGGAATGAGGGAGATATTTGGGTGCATGACAGGGTAACTAGGGTGTGTAGTTTACCAGTTTAGTGAAGTATGCTAACTTGTGTTTAGGCTATGTCAGTATGGGATGAACCATTCGATGGTGGTATATGTTTTGACCCTATGTTATCCATGTGTTTTGTGACTTGAGGTGAGATATCATGTCATTATTTTGAGGATGATGGTGGTTGTTCTTCCTCACATTGGTTTTAGAATCAATTTTAGTTTGTGGGTGTGTTTTTAGTATTTATATTCGGTTCCACCATGTTAGGGTAACTGTAAATTGTGTGGAGACCATTTCAGAGGAACTCTAAATGGTGAGAAGACCATGTTTTCTCTCCCATTCTTTGCCGGACCTTTTTTGGGGTTCTCATTTGATTTGTATTCAGTGATGTTCCTTGACTTGTGTTTGAATAGTTAAATAGTTTTGAAGAAATTGGTTCTTGTATTTTTGGTTTAGTTATCTTGATTGGTTATTTTGGTTTCCATCTCCTTCATGTAGTTGTTACTATTCAATTGTTTCATTTTGGAATTCAAAGTGTGATTGTGCTTTCTAAATCCACTTTTTATTTAAAGTTTAAATATATATGTGAAACAATTTTGGTGTTTTGAAACCATTTCATTGTGTTTAAATATTGGAATAAATGTTTTATCTTGGAAATTACATGTTTCCATGTTTGAAATGAATTATTTAAAGGTTCTAAGCTTTTTTGAAATGTCTTGTTGATTTTTCAAATGGTTTCAAAGTAGTGCAATGGGGGATGACCTAGTTTTAATTTTCAATGAGTGTAAAATATGTTTTAAAGTTAATTTGGATATTAAATGAGTTTTTTTTAACTCTAAGTGGTTTATTAAAGGGTTTCTTGGGTAACCTTCAATTGGCGATTTGAAATATGTGCATGATTTTCCCCTTGTAAAAATGTCTCGATGTCTTGTTTTAAAGTGTTTTGAGGGAAATGGATGGACAATGGACATGTTTTGTTTTCAATTATAAATACCATTGTTTTAAGGGTATATTTGAAATGTTTTTAATGCATGTGTGTTTTCCATAATTTTTAAAATTGTGGTTGGAATGGTGTTTCATGAAATGTGAAAGGTCTTGGAATCCTATGCCATATTTTTAATGTTAATGGCCTAATTAGAACTTTGGTTTTAAAATGGTATATGTGAAAGATACTCCTTGATTTCCCCTTTCTTTTTTACACATTGTGTGGATTTTTTTATCATTATGTGATTCATGTTCCTACTTTTATGTTGGAATTTTATTTTTATGCCAGTTTTTCATTTTGAATTTATGGGAATTTTCATTATTGTGTGTTAGGGGTTAGGATATATATGGTTATGCCTTGTGTGTTAGAATTGGATTGTTTGTTATCACACATCCTTCCCTCTTATTGGTCATGGAAAAAATGGGTACTAAGTGGAAGATCTATCTTGTTCCTCTAGTTGGTTGACATGTCGCTAGTTTCTAACTAGTCATACTCAGGAGAAGGGTTAGGTGGGTGTTAGTAATCAAAATGATTCTTGTGTGGGATAATGGGATGACTGTTTAGAGGAATTCATTGCATGAGATAAAAAAGTTCTCGGTGGTTATACCCATATATAGTAATATTTTTGGCATGTTAGAAATACCTAGGTAGAGACTATGACACATTTTATTTCTTGGTTAGTTATTGAAAAGAGTTTGATTGAGTTCTTATTTTTATCATTTCCTATGATTTCATTGTTTTGACACCTTCATGGTTTATATTTTATATATAACTTGTGATATATAGTTACTTCTTATTATGATTAACCTATGTGCATGTGTTGTGTTGTTTCCTTTAAAAAGTAAGTTTTCAAAGATGTTTTGGATAACTAGGTTTGAATTTAAATACTCTTGTATGGGTTCTTAAAACTAAACTTCAAAATGGGGTCTATGATTAAAATTGGATTTGACTGGTGAAATGTTTTAAGGAAACCATTTTCAGTTAAATTAAGAAATTTGGTTATTTTTTTGAGAAATATAAAATAGGTGTATGGTTTGGAAATGTATTAGGCTAGTGGATTTGTCTTAAAAACATGTATGTTTGGTTTTGGGAAGAAATAAGAATGTTTTGGAAAGGTATTGTTGATGTGTTTGGTTTTCCATATGATATTGTTAAAATCCTAATTTTTTTACTTTCAAACTAGCATTGATAAATTTAATTATGATATATATTTCATAGTTTTGGTGGGTGTTAGTGACCTACTAGGATCTTAAATCATACCTATATATTTGATCTTTTAGGTTCTCAATTGGATCCTTCTTGTTTATCATGGTCGACGCGCGATGTGTTGGCTGGTGGTGAGAAACTAGAGGTTACATGGAATGATTCGGGCTTGACTCTAGTTTGGTTTGTAGTTTCATTTTTTTTTTTAGTGTTTCATCTGATCTTTATGACTGTATATTTATATTTTTTTATATTGGTTATGGATATGACAACGAGTTTGATCATTATATTTGGTTATGACCTGTTTGACTTGTTTGTTTATTTGGGTCTTGTATTTATTTTTTCCATTTTATATTTCTCTGATTAGGGTGAAATCATTCCTAAAGGGATTATTGTGATTCCCAAGAACTAATTTCCACCTAGTGGGGAATAACAACACCCTTCAGGACTTATAGAAAATTGGGTCGAGTGCCGGGATTGGAGGCAGCCCAGGCTGGTTCAATATAACAATTGAGTAAGATCCCTATATTTCATATTCACAATTCATTGAAATTGATATCTATAATTCAAGAGTAAATGAAACTTTAGTTTAGTATGAAGTACCATAAAAACATTTATTTAAAATTTGAAAATGGTATTGTTGTTTCTAGATGGATAATGAGAAAAATGTTTTGGTAGCACTCATTACAAACTCGAATTAATCCATTCTGTAAATTTTGAAGTTGTGTCTTTTCACTACTAATATAAGAATCACCCCTTTTTTTGTCTCTGGAATAATTCACCCTCCTTCTTATAATATTTACAAAATATTTTAATTATTAATGATAATATATATATATATATAACATAATGTATTTAACTCCCATTAAGTCCTATGGAAATATTATTTTCAATAATTAATGATCTAGAATTTTATAGACACTTTTATTTTAATTTATTACAATTATTTCAATAAATATTTCATTCAACATAATAATTGAATAACCTTATATTATTTATCATCCCCCTAAATACTCTGTGCCTTTAAATGATGTTGTAAATACACTATTGGATTTAAAATTCCATGGGATTCTTACACTTTTATTTCATTATTTTCATCATCTGGGGTGTGGAAATAAGTTTCCACCAAACCTTATTTCTTGAGTTAAGTACAAATAAAAGTATTTATGAGAGGTTTCTCCACACTGTTCATCTAGACTTGGATGAATAAGGAGAACCTTGGTGGTGATGATAATAGTATGATATTCATGGAAAATATCTTCTCGAAATGGAAGATTAACTTTAAAAAATTCACTTCCAAACTTGAAAACGTGATTACAAGATAAACATCCCCTTTCAAGTTTATACTAAAATAATATAGGGAGAATCAAAAAATTTTAAGCTTCTCTTTCTTTTTATTAAAATATTAAAGACCGGATATATTGTTGGAATCACTCTTAATATATCTATTACAAGAATTTTTTTCCACCTCCTCTTGTGGGAATAAGATTAGGTTTAGATAATTTCAACACATAATATAAATTTTGTGATAGTAAAGTAATGTAAAAAATATATTCCACTTTTGGAAAATTTTACCTTTGAGGATATTCCCTGTGTTCTAGAATGATCGGTTTTTTTGTGGGTTTTCTTTACATTTTTATATAATAATTAATAAAAATTATTAATAATTTTCTTGATTAAAAAATGTGAGTGATGACATGATTTTAATATTTTCATTAAGTCTTTGATTATTAAATTAAGTCTAAAATGAACTCACCATTGAATTCGTAATGTCATGCCGTGAGGAAATTATTCTGAAAAATATCCTTATTTCCCTCCTTATGATTTAGACTGTGAAATTAAAACCATAATAAGGTGTTTAGGTAGGAATTATTGCTAACTAGAGGCTTGCAGTTCCTTGTTTTGTTTAGTAGACTCCCCAATTCTAAAATCCAGATTTGGATTTCCCCAGAACTTGCCTTAAAATATGTATTGAAATGGATATGGAAATTAAATTCAACACAATTTTGGTTATATTGACCAATCATCTAAGTTAATACTCCATGACAATTAAAAGTTCCACCAATTATGGCCCAAACCGACACTCTAACTATTGGTTATGTTAATTAAGATAATTAAAGGTGTAATGAATTAATATTTAATTAAGGTATTTTTTTATTAACCATAAAATTTATTAATTTATTACATTTATTTTTAATATGAATTGGATTCTACTTAATTTATTAACCAATTAATGATAAAATATTTACACATAATATTATTATTTTAATTACATATTTACATATTAATCTATTTATTTGTGTTATTATGGTCTTGTATCCATAAAATAAATCATGAAATAAATAAGAATATAGAAAATTAATAATGTGATGATCAAGAGATTTACCTAGTAGTTTATTTATTAATAGGATGATTAAAAAATCATTAACCTTAGGGAAAAACTCATTTGATTCGGTTTGGGCTTTATTTTGTAGCATTACACCTTTGCACTGTCTATCTCCTTCGTTTAGTTTCAACCCAGATCTATATCAAACCAAATCCTTGATCTTGAGATCTCTATCCTCACAGTGCTTTACTTCACTCATAGGTGAAGAGAACCAAAATGGATTTTTACATAAAAGAAACCATGGGCACATAGTCCCATACATAATAAAGATGGTGGGATTACTCACAACCCATCAATTTAATTCGATAAAAAGTTTAAAAAACCCATGTAATAACTAAATTAAAGAAACCATACACATACACATGTGAATCTAATCTTTTGATCATACAGTAGTGTAAAAAATATTATTATAATATATATAGTTATCATTCATTTCATTTTTTTCTTTTTTTATGACAAAACAATTTCCAATTAATCAAATTAATTATCTGATTAATCGATTAAGTCATTTTATCTTAATTTCCATCTAATCTATCATGGATATACCCATCCACTATAATTTTAAATAAATTAATTTTATTTAAATTTAATTTAGTAATATTCTTGTACTTGGAGGCAATACAACATGTACCCATATAAACTAACCGACATGGTCCTTGTTGTATACAATGCATGCACACAACATATCACATACATGACATGTGAAATAATTTCATAGCGTGTACTATCAAATAAATGAAACATGAAACACATGAAACTTATAATGTGTGTATTGATTTAAATCACACCAACTATACAATATTAAATGACCATGTAATACTTTTAGTTACTTATATTACAGGGAATTAATTAAGCATTTAAAAAAATATAAAACTTATCAACAGATGCATAAAGTCAAATTAATAACACACAATCTTGTATTAATGAGGTTTAGTAGTGTAATAAATTAATTTCCATTATCTGTAAATTATTTTATGTTGTCTACACCAAGGATTGGAATGTATTTCGTACAAATGGTTACATATTAATTATGTAGTGGGGATTTTTTTACACCGTGTGTGAATTAACTATGTAACATGTGAATTAATTACACCATGTGTAAATTAACTACATGGAATGTGAATTAATTATGATATATTTAAATTATTTACATGAAATGTGTATTAATTAGATAATGTTTATATTAGTTACCCCTTGTGTGATTCCCTATATTAATTAATTACAAAAAATGTGAATTAATCACAGTGCGTGTGAATTAATTACACCATATTAAAATTATTTATATCACATGTGTATTAATTGAACCATGTTTTTATTAATTTAAAGTAATGTAAATTAATTATACCATATATTATTTAGTTAATTACTTAGTTTCTTTTAACCACAGGAACACTACATCATGTGGGGTTTCATGTCATGTTGGTGAGTTACATTCCATGTAACCATATAAATAGTGTGCCACCTCCATTTAGTTCATCAAATGTTATTTATATATTATTAACTGAAATGGATTATAAGAGTGGGAAATTAGGAGGAGAAGAAGGTATCTCAAATATCAGACTAAAATAATGAAATTAATGAAATCAAGATTAGCTTTTAAATACCTAAAGGACCAAAAATAAATAAATAACCACAAATTTAATATAATTACTATGATACCAATTGATGGTTATGGATGAAACAGAAGCACTTGGTGGGACTATGGAAAACTTATATTCTTTCAGATTCAATAGATCCTTCGCAACGTACATAACATGAACACCCTGGACAGTGCAAATTTTCAAAATAATAATGACTTATATTTTTTCTCAAAAGCAATAGAGAGGATATTTTCTTTACTAATTTATAATTATTTTAATTGATTAAAGAAATACCTTGATCTTTATTTATTTATTTGACATAGGTGCTAATCATCAAAAGGTTGTTTATCTAAATTTTTGTTATAATTATGAGGACACAACTTAGATCCCCTATATTGATCATTCACCCATGCTCATTTGTTCTTGGAACTTCATCGATGATACTCCGAGTTCTATCTTGATGATATCGATAATATTTCATCACTCCCTTGATCATAACCATGATCTCTTCAATTTAGAAATGACCATCACCTAATCTCTCTATTTTTATAGAAGTATATAGAGATACAATCTTTGAAATTTGAGAGAAAAAAACATAAAAACATTCTTTATTGAAATAGAATTCTCTAGGGAGGATAATATTGTGTACAATAAATAATTAACTCAAAATTCTAAAAATTTTCTATTTATAGCACCAGAGGTAGAGTTTCATATTAACTAATTTCACAAACTACCATAATAATATGTAAAACACAGAAAATTACCCCATTCCCTGAAAAATAATAATAATATTATTTTATTCAGTGGTGTGTACTAACCTGCACAATAATAAATATTATTTATAATCTAGTAAATAATTATTTATCTTCAGACCAAAAATTGGGTTTGTTGTTTTTCCTTGATTTTTATTGAATATTAGAATATATATTATAAATTAATTTTATACTCATAGTCTATAAAATAAATAAATTATTTATTATTAATTAATTAATTAATTCCTTGCAAATAATAAGAGATAATTATTTTTTTATATAAAAATACATAGTGAAAACCCCTTCTATTAGAAGAAAATAAAAACAATGAGGTTGGGGTTAGATTGATAAAATCCACCCTTATAAAAAAACCAAGTTGAAGGACAATTTTTTTTGATAATCTCAATATGAGAATCACGACTATCATTATGAATTTCTCCAAAATTAATTCATCCATGCCAATGACCAAGAACTCTTGGATAAAAACCTTTTCTATATATTTTTATGAATTTTAAAGGTCCCGCTGGATCTTTTGTGGCCTCTAAATATCTCTGATAGGAATAATCACTTCCACAAACCTTTATTAGTATGTATTTAATCTTAAGTAAATCAGATTGGTCCTCTTTTTTAATTAGTGATCTCTTCAGGATCATTCAGAAAATCATGTACTCTAAAAGGATTGGAAGTGGATACTTGATCCTTGGTTAGAGTTTCATTTTTATATACTTAGATAATTTCGAAACCATCTCCTTGGATCGTTTCTTGAGAATGAGCATCAAGTAAGGAATCCATGTTTCCTTTGTCTCTTATAATTACAATTTGAGTCTTATAGAATTAATTATACACCTCATAAACATTTTGAGGGGGAGACCTAACCATTTGACTAGGAATTAGATCACTTAGATTGTATATTTATTCTCTGAAAAAAATAATGCATGTCTATATGTGTGGAAGGATATCTTTTATTTGATGTGGGGTTTATGTATTATTTGAGTATCCTAGGATTTTTGGGTGCAACTTTCTCAATAGGGGAAGGGGAATTATATCCTATAACTTATTCCAACTATACAAAAAACAACATCAAAGGATTAAGGATCCTCCATGGGTGACCATGAAATAGTGGTAAAGTACACTACTTAGTGGCTAGTCTGTATCCCAGTAGTAACTAATGCCTAGAAATTCCCAGCAAATGAAGACTGTTCTAGTGAAGACACTCCAGCTAGATCTAATGAAGTGATACTAATGTTCTTGAATTTTTCAGAAGTAACGACAAACACTTTCTCATTACCTATATTTTCATCATAAATCAGCCTCTATTCTCTTCTAATATACAAATAAACCACTTTTTGAGGAGAATCTTCATAATTATATTGGTTTTTAAGTGATTCTTCATCTAACTTCTTAACCTTTACACTATTAATTAGAGAATATTTAAAAGATATTCCTTTATTAAGAAATTTTCCCTCAAACTCCTCTTCACCAGTAATATCTGCCTAAGAACTACCATAACTATCCAAGTGAGGTGGTGGAATGCCTGACTGGAAATGGGAATTCATCACTGAAGTACCCCCATTATCTTGAAAACCATAAGACTCATATGAAAACACATGAATTTTTTTGGTAGTCTAAGTTACTTTATATGAGTAAAATTCAAAAACAACAATGGGAATTAGATTTTTACTATGAGGTTATGACTACCCGAAATTACGATCTTAATGACCCCCAATATTACTAGGATTTATAACACTATTACCATTACAAGGATAGTTTTTATCTTTATACCCATAATTACCGCATGAAGAACAAAAGAGATTCCCTCAACTAGTGGATTTTTGTGACCAATAATTTTTAATCAAATAAAATGTTGTGGATCTTTTCATACATAATGATAAAATAGAATTCATCTTTATGTGTTGAAAGGAACACTTTATTAAATAAAGTTTGGAGAAAGTAAAATTCCACTAAAAAATGAGCATAGTTTCTAAATATGACTATATGAGTATCTCTGTATTTTTTCATTGGGACTCCAATAGCCAAAGAAGTATCTTATAAATTTTTTGGATGTCAAATAATCCAATTAAGGCTATACAACTACACCCAAACCTATGGATACCAATTTATATCTTCAAGGGGGTTGAAGTTGTGGTCTTGTTTTAAAAAATGTATAAATCCACACTTGAGGAATATAAAACCAAATCCCTAAGATCACATTTATAATTCCTTGGATGAGAATAACATATGGAAGTATCCTATACTCAATGGTATACATCACCATGATTTAAATACCAAAAAGTTGATAATGGTTTAAATAAGTCCTCAATATTCCATGGATTATAGAACCTCAGAATAATTAATAAAGTAGAAATAGAATGGTTTCCAAATTTGATCTATTCTAAAATGGAATCTTCATTGGGAAATAAATATGAAATATTACTATTCCTTTGAATTTTGTAAGTTCTGAAATCACTTGATTGAAAAAAAAATTCACTTCATAGATTCCTTCAGACCTATGATGCCTTTGAATTTTCCCTTAATATTTCTACCAAAGGTTACTAAAGGATTGCAGATCCCCACCAAATCCTCGTTATACTAAGGTACAACCTAATAAGACCCTCTCAAAACTAGATTATGACCCAAGAAGTGTAGAATAACCATAATATCCAAGAATCCCTAATCACCAATTTCATCACCATGGAAGATCACCCACACCCACTTCACAATCCTCATTAAAACGAATGAGGTGATATATATTATATATTCAATAAATAAAGAAATATTATATTCTTAGTGAGGTGATGAAAATATTTATTTTGATATTTGTGTAATAAATTATTTATTAATGAATACATAATTATTTATTTCATTTGAAAGAATAAGAGATAAATATATATTATATATTCATGAAATTAAAAAATTACCTTGAATATAAATATTTTTTTTGATATTTGTGATCATTTAATAATTCATGAAAAAATATTATTTCTAGGTCTAGAGTATAATATTTATTCCAATTGATAAATATAAATAATATTTAACTAAGATAAAATGAAATATTTTTCCTGTAATCTTCTAGGACTCTTATTTAGTGGTATTTGGAAGGCTTTACTATAATCCAAGATTACTATCTAGAAATGGGTCAAAGAAACCATAGATGAGGAGGATATGTCACAACAATAAAAACCACATGCGAATTCTCACTATGAAATATAATCTCTTTGTAAAGATATCTCATAAAGTAGGTTTTACACCCATGTCATCAACCTATATGATTGATAAATATTTCTTTGACTATCTAAAATAAACTCATCATTACACCATGACTATGATATTTAATTCTATGGTTCCATTTCAATCAAAGGGATGATGTATCATCTTCCATAAAGTTTGATGGGGAAAATCCTTCACTGATTTATTTACTAATAATACATGATTTTTTATGCACCCAACATACCCAACCTTTCCATGAACTACCTCATCATGGTTTACAACAATACATCAAAATGTGTGAGTCCTAAGATGTAGTAATAACCATCAAATAATCTAATTATCATTACACATGCTCACAGATAGAAGTATCTTATGACAGTTAAACATAATGAATTACCACAAGTGAGTCTGTTCTCATAATCATCCATCTTAGAGATTACCAAGTGTGAACTTTATGAGATAAATCCTCATATACTTATGAGTTCTTACACGTGAAATTCAACATACTGTGCGATCCTTCATAGGTTATTATTCAAATGTAGAAAAATATTTAAGGATATCATCATGGAACTTTAATTTTTCCATGATATCAGAGAAATAATATGACCATTTCGATGTAACATATATTCTAGGACATTATCATATTAATGTTATGAAAAAGGAAAATCTATATGTGATAAGGTATTAATATTCAAATTCATGAATATAAATTCAATCTAAAGTATAAATTAGCTATTTCTAGGAAACCAATTCCAATTTTAATTATTTAGTTATGTGAATACATAATATATTTATTTATCTCTTATCATTCATAAGGTAATAAATAATTATTTATTAAATAAATAATTTATTTAGTTATATGAATATTAAATAAATATTTATTCCCCAGATTATGAAAAAAATATTTACCAATTTATTGAATGAGTAATATTTAATTATTTTAGAATTGAATAAATGAAGAGGAGGAGGGACATAAAATTTTTTGGGTTAGACGATAAATATTTATTTTCTAGATTATAAAAATAATATATATCTTTTCAAGTATTTTCACACATCATAACATAAAATAATAATAATACTATTTTACGTGGCATGGAGTTCCCTATATGTTTCATATATTATTAAGGGTACTTGTGAAATTAATTGAATATTAAACCCTAATAATAAGTCAATAAATAGATTTATATGTCATTTTTGAAAAGGTTATTGCACACAACACTCTAATCAACATATTCTTACTAATATCTTCATATCAAGATCAAGAAGAACAATAGAGATTCATACAATCTCGAAGGAACATAAAGTAATGAAAGTGAAAAAGTTTAAGAAGATCGATCATTCATGCTTGCACATGATGTTTCATATATATTTTTTAGATATCGAAGGATAACATGTGAATCATCACTAGAGGGTATCTTATTTAGGTGATCACATTTCAATGATTATACAGTGATCAAGTTGAAATGATCAACACCATCAAATAATAAATACCCCTAGACTACGGTAATATTTTTTCTTGTGTTGTAATTTAATTATAAATTTATATTAAAAGATCCTCACTTAGTTCCGATGAAAACTTTTTTCAATATTATTCGGAGAAATTTCATTGGTCATAAAGTTCAAGTCATGTACATTGTAGATTATCTATCAAATATGACAAAAGCTGAATTAGACATAGGCTGAATAGGTTCTTACACTGTATCCAGATCCATCAAGTGGTATCTATGTAGTCACATTAAATTTATAATTATTTATTGAATATTGGTCATTTACATGTTTAAAATTTAGTTTTCATTCCCAAATATTCATTCTTATTATCCATTTATTGAGATCACTTATTCTACTATTTGTTTATTTCTCTTATTACTAATAAACGGTTAAATCAACAAAATTAAATTTTGAAGACTCCATTAGAAGGTGCCAACTATTAATGGTAGATAACACAAGAGTACATGGAATGTAGCCCGATGGTACATGATTTTAACCCATATTCAATGAAATAGGATAACTATGGAATTAATTTAGAGCATCATGCATTTAATATAGGTTGAATTCATAAAATCTAGACCATATGTGACTAGGACAAGTTGGAATAGGGGTAGCTGAACTACAAGTCGTGTAACTAACTTACATGCCATGTAGTCTATGTGTTTTCATAGTGGAAAACACAAGGTCTAATACATTTCTTTCATTTATTATGTGAAATGAAGAATAAAAAAAATCCTAAAACATCAAGGAAACATTACATGTAGATGGTGTATACACTATTTACCACAAACATGTTCATGGTTGGAAAAACATCCCAGTCCTGTGGCGTGTCTCATAGACCCAGGCATAAGACCTTACAAGTTGTGTAGCCCAAGTACATTACATGTAACCCATTATACCTTGTGTAATTAATTTTATTACATATAGAAAAATTAGTTATATAATTTAACCTATTAACATGTGTTTTGTGTGTCATTTACTAACATTACATACTGTGTGACATGATTTTTAATTTTATATTAAATCAATTTATCTTTTAAATTATGAACTCTAAGCTGTGAATAGTATTTACTTATAGTTTAATACATTTACATTAACAAAATAACATTCCTTGTAATTTATATATTACCAGGCATAATTTTTTGAAAAATTCAGGCCCTGAAATTATATACCATGAAATACATACTGGATTCCATGTGACAATAGTATACAAGGACCATGTAGAGTAGTTTGAGAGAGTAGATGTCGTTTCCTCTATGTACACATGTTCAATTTATTAATTTTAAATATTTTTATTATTTAATAAATTTAAAATCAAGGGAGATGTAAAACTTTAAGATATATTAGATAAGTTTAATATAAATTGTAATAATTGTTTAATAAGAAAATTAATTAGATTAAATTACATGAAATTTATATCTATTAAAGAATTAATACATATTAATTCTATATAGTTAATTTAAATGTATATTTATTTCAAAAGTGGATGACCATGATCTTAGACTAATCTATTAATGTGTGTGGTTTCAATTAATTTATTTTTTATGACTTTAAAATTTTTATTACTAAATTTGATTCATGTTCTGTGAGTTATCACTCCCTCCTTATTAGATAAGAGTTTACATTCCAAATATTTATTTTATATATACCATATTTTAGATACATTCACTCATGTATAAAGTTAAATCATTATAAGTTTAGACCTCCCACGTGTATGGAGTTGGTTCAAGATGGAGCCGGGGTGAAACCAAACCAAGGCCCGAATGGCCTGAAGGCCTTCTTTTTTATTTTATTATGGATAATCCCCCTTTTAAGGGTTGAAGGGGAACCCGTACATGACCCGTAGACCCAAGGCACAAGGCCGACAAACCCGCAATACATGACCAGAAGTTCCAGAGGCATACCATGCCCAATACATGACCCGTAGACCCAACCCACTTGAACTTCCCCTCCCCAGATTTCTATATCATTGATCACCTAGCTCCCACCTTACATTAATGATCAGGTAGCATTGCCCCGTACAAAGATGCACGGTGTCTGGTCCTGATGGTGGCTTCCATACCCTCTCATTCTTCTAATCTGGTTAACTCTTCATCTGGTGGCTGCTACTCCTGTTGCTCTAATCCTCTTCTAGGGCCTGTTCTGTGTGAACTAGGCTTCTCCATGGTCTACATGACCCGAATGCCCTATGGCCCGAAGGCCTTTGATGACCTGAAGGCCTTGGAGATCCATAGGCCCAAACCGGTGGCCCGAAGGCCCAAATCGGGTGAATAGTTCCAGCTGCTACCGTACCGAACAGTAACTGCTACAGTGACTACTATAGTGACTACTACAGTACTGTTACAGTACTGCTACAGTTACCCGGAAATTCGCCTCCACCCGGTTTTGAACCCGGGTCTCTAACCAAGGAGATATAAGAAGACAGAGGTAGAATGTTCCAAATCGAGACCAGGCCAGATTAACAAATTTTTTCATTGGAAAAATGGTTTTTTTATTATCTATTAATATATAAAACCTATAAATAAGGATCATAGTCATTCCATGGTTTATTTATTTTATTTTCGACTGATGAATTATTTATTTTATGGATACATGATCAGGATCACATAAATAAATGAATTATCATGCTAATATATAATTAAAATAAAATGTTTTATGTTTAAATATTTTATTGACACAATTTTAACCACTTAATTAAAATATAATTAATATTAACAATACATGTAAATATATTAAATAGTAATCCTTAATCATAATAAAAAAATTTATCTAGTTAATATTAATCCATTACACATCCCATTATCTAAATTAAGACAAACCATAATTAAAGTATTGGATCATATCACAGCTAGGGAAAATTTTAATTACTAGAGAGTCTTAACTATGATGATGGTTTGACTTAACCAAACATGCATTGAATTTAAAAACCATAGTATATTCATTAATATTTTTGAGGAAAGTGTTGAGGAAATCCAATTATGAATTTCAATATTAGGGAGTCCACTCAATGGTGCAATGAACTGCAAGCCCACAGTTGAAGAAAACACCTAAATAAACATCTCATTACTATGTCATAGACATAGTTTGGATTATAAGGAGGGAAATATGGATCATTTTCACTATAATTTCCCTACAATGTGCCATTATGAGGCCAATGGTGAGGTCTATTGAGGCTTGATAAAATAGTGGGAGACTTAGTGAAACTAAAATTATTATGTATCACATAAATTTGTAATCAAGTAAAGATCCAATAGTATAATTTATACATGTTTTATAGTGATTAAAAGTTCATCCCCCAAATTATACCTCTGATAAATTCAATAGAAAGACAATATTATAACTGGAAATAACTTCTTGGAATGGTTCAAATGATTAGAAGTTAGGATTCACCATAAACATAATTACTACGTGTTAGAATCCTCAATCCCCGATACTACTATCATGTAATTGATTTATGATGAGTTAACTATCTATGAAAAACACCCAAATGATACTTTACATGTTCAATTTTTAATTATTTCATCCTTTTCTAAAAAACTTATAAAGTAACTTGTGGTCATGGATATCCATAGAATGATCTAGAATCTATGTGATATTTTTCTGGAGATATTCAGATTAGAAATTATGAGATGTCCATGGTACAATTAAAGAGAAATCATAGATATAGGACCTAAAATATGCATCACATATCTAAAATTACTCTTTATATTAAGGGAAAATAGGTTTTAGGGTTAAAAAACATGATTAATTGTGCATTGATCTATTTATTTCATCACTCCCTCATATCTTCTCTTGTTTTGTTGTAAGTTTTTAAGTTAATAACATTTGGAAGTCACTCCCATATGTCTACACTCTAATTTTAAAATTTTATAGGGATATGATGCATGAAAATCCTTCGGTCCTTATGGTGAATAAGAGGAAATGTCAGGTGAATAAATCTATGACAAACTAAAAGTATAAATATTTCTCACAACACCCTCTAAATAAGAGGAGGGTCAAGGGAAAAGAAAGGGAACAAGACAATATCTATTTCATATATGGAATTAAGGTCCACTGGAATAAAAATTATCCAATCTAAATATATAAGGAGAATCTTCATGTATATTTTGTTATTAAGTAAAATCTATCTATCTCTACAAATTGGGTTTTAGATACAGCATATGCTACTCAAAAATGTATTCAATTACAAGGAATGAGTATATTATTAAAGATTTCTCATGGTGATGTGGATCTAAAATATAATAATGGATCCAGACTTGCTGTTGTATCTATAGTTGGCTGATACCTCTTATTAACCCCTAGAATGATCTTGGTTTTGAGAGATTGTTATTATGTATTTTCAGTTACCAAAAAAATTATTTATGTTTCCAAAATTGATACAGATGGATTTTTTTCAAATTCTAAAATAAGTTTTTATTACCTTATAAATAAACATTTTTTTCCTAGTAAGGAATATTTAAATATGATTTTATGTGTTTGATTACAAAAACCAAGTGACATAGATTGATAATGAAAATAGTACATATGACTCGTTCCACACCCAATTATGAAATCACTAACTAGGTCATGTAAACATAATGAGTTTAACTATATTACACTAAGATGAATATTTTAATTCATTTAAACTGACATCACTTAGTGTATGTCATGGAAATTTATAATATGAAACGATTAAATCATTATTTAGTTAAAAAGGTGAAAGGGAAATAAATCTTATTGAGTTGGTTTATACATATTTATCTGGACCATTTCTTGTTGAATTAATTGGTGGGTACTCATACTTCATTACTTATATTGATGGATTTAATAAATATGGTTATGTAAAATTAATGAGGTATATTACAGATTCCATTGAAAAATTCAAGGACTATAAGAATAATGCTGAGAATCATCTAGGTAATAGTATCAAGAAAATATGCTCAGACCATAGTAGAGAATATTTTAATCATAAATTTTTTTTTTTTTGTATTTTGGAAATTTATCTCTACTCACTCTTCCTTAAAAACCAAAATGCAATGGTTTAAGGGAAATTAGAAATCATGCCCTATTAGACATATTATGATCAATGTTGAATCTTGTGGGTCTTCCATTATCCTTTTTAGGATATGAATTGTAGATAAAAACATACATACTAAAATAATTTCTACCAAAATCATACAGAAATGTTCCATATCAGCTTCAATAAGTAAATAAACCCATTTTTTTGATGTATGAGTGAAAGGTTGAAAAGTATTTCTTAAATATATTTCTAGGAACAAAATTGAACCCTAAGGAACTAAGTGTATCTTTACAGGGTATCAAAATTAAACTAAAGTATATTACCTATACAAACCTAAAGATAATAAAGTTGTGACTAATAGACACCTGACCATTCTGGAAGAAGACCATATCTCAAAAATTGATAGTGGGATAGAGATAAACATTGATGAAGTCATGGATCAAAATATACATGAGGTAAAAAATTTATAGATTTCATAAATCCCTCAGAAGAGGATATTATGGCGACTTATGTATTTATTGGGAGTAAAAGAGAGGTCAGAAAACCTTAATGATATGATTTTCTAGTCACTGAGGTGACTCCTTATTAGTTTATAATGTTGACACTATAACCTATAAAGGAGTACAAAGTGACACAGAAGCTACCAAGTGACATGAATCTTTGAATTTTTAAATAGACTCCATGTAACAAAATTCCATTTAAATTTTATAAGTTACTCAAATGGATGTAAAGTATATTGGTTGAAAATGGGTATTCATGAATAAATTGGAAACAGATGGAAAAGTTAATACCAATAAAGCCTAAATGGTTGTAAAAAGTTTCAAATTATTGGTATAGTCATGTATGTTATGTTGTACACTAGGGTAGTTGTCACCTATTATTTCATCATGGTAGGAAGATATCAAGATGACTGAGGTTCACACAATTGGAAGGAATTAAAGACTAAAATTTAGTATTTTAGGCATACTAATGATATGTTGTTTGTCTACAGATGAGATAAGATCTATTCATCAGAGGATATATAGATTTGGATTTCGAAATAGATCTATATGTTCTTCAATCATATTTTGGATACATATTAATTATCAATGGAGGTATTATGAGATGGAAAATCTCAAAGAAATTAGTGGTTACCAATTATAGAAGAGTCTGAGGACATTGCAACTTATGAGGTAGAAAAATTTGAAATTTAAACATGTAACTTTATTTAAGACCTTGACATGATGTCAAGTAGTAAATACCCTATCATAATATAATGTAATAGTACTTTAGTGGTGGATCTTGTGAATGAAACAAGGTCATATCAATAGATGAAGTACATACACCATAAATATATTCTCTTGAGGGATTTTTCTCAATGAGAATATGTTTTAGTGAGAAGATTTTCCAAGGAAGAAAACATGGCGGGACCTTTAAATATTTCCTCAACTCATTAAAAACGTGATAATCATGTGATCTCTAGTATACTAAAATATGTAAGAAATTATCTCTAGTTTAGGTGGGAGTTTTATGGATTTGGTGTTCTAGAACCAATTTTTTTTAATTTTGATAACATTTATATTAAAATAAGTGAATACAAATAAACTATATTTTTATATATTGTCCATTTTTCTACATTAATTTAGTGTAAGAGTTTCCTAGATTATTTGTTGCATTGAATAATTCATAGTAGTTCACATTATGATGAGAACCTTGAAATTCTATGATGATATTCTTAAATACTATTTTAGGACTAGATAAAATTATATGATGGGATGTATATTATATTGAATTTCAGGTATGGGAACTCATAAGTGGATGGGAATTTATATTATGATCTTTTCTCTTTGTAATATCCAAGATAAGAGATTATGAGAATAGACCTGCTAGTAGTAATTCCTTATGTTTAAGTTTCATTCGGTCTTCCTATTTGTGAATCTATGTAATGATCCTTAGACATTAATATTATTATTAATGTATTCTATGAATACTTTGCATAAACATATTTTCCTAAACCATGATGACATATATTCATGGAAAATATGGGTATGTTGGGTTTGTTACAAATGAAATCTTATTAATGAATAATACATGATAGGATTTTTCCCTTCCATTTTTATATTAGCTAATATCTCATACCTTTTATTGAAATGTAAATATCAAAATGAATTCCATGGACTTAGTATATAGACCGGTTTATTTTAGTTAGTCGAATAAAGATATATCAATCATACAGGTTGACGAAATGGGTATGACGCCCCATGGACATGACCATATCATAATTTCATTACTTGTTGTTAATTTTTCATTAAATTCATTTCCAATACCTTTTAGGTTTAGAGTTTTAGAGAGTTAGGAAAAAACATTAACTAATAAAACCCAATTTGATTTCACCTAATTTAAAATATCCCACTATTAATGGATACTAACATCATAAAAAATGTTAAAACGTTCTTATAAAATATTCATACAATATACTCTTCTAGACACATAATACATGTTACCTTTCTTTAAAAACTGGGAAAATGGAAGCATAGGAAAGGGGTGAGGTCAGACTCTCAGTGAGGGATAAATAATGAAATCAGAACATGTCATGAGTATGAATTGGGTATAAAAATATAAACCTGAATATAAAAACATTAAGATAAAAATATGAGGCATAACATGATCATAAGTATGTAAATCATAACTTTGAAATTCAGCTATAAAATAAACATGATACATTCACATATATATCACCAAAGTTCATCACTGATGTGTCATAAAATAATATCACCAATATTATCAAGGCTTTCTTATGAGGTATCATGAACACACAATTTATATATATTAATTATTTTAACATTGCATTGGAGAATGAACAGGGTGAACCCTTCATTAACAGGGTTATTAAACAAGGTATCATAACATATTACCAAATTATGATGTTAATGTATCATAAACATGTCATCTCTTGAGATTAATTATTTTTCTAATGATTTGGAGTACTATCATGGTGCACCCATTTTATATCTATCATTATGTGTTCTATATAAGGGAAATAATATAGAATTAAATCAAGGAATAATCAACCCAAGAAAGAAATGAGTTTCATGATTTTAAACAATATACGTATAATCTATCAAAGTAAAGAATTTATATGGTATCATAAGATAATATCAAGAGAACGATTAAAGTGTGTTGACATATATGGATAATACATCTTTTAGAACACTTAAGAAAACTAATTTGGAAATAATAAATATCCTTGACCATTTGAAATCATTGATTTTATAAAACCAGGTGATTAATAATTTCATTAATAAAACATGAAGAATGAGAGAGTATTTTTTTAGAAAATACAAAGATAACAGAAATATGTGTTCACATGGATAAGAAAATTAAAATTAGATGTTAGAAAACATTTCTAATATTGTTATAAAAAGAAAAAGTTACTAGTCACTTTCAATATTTATTTTAAAAAAAGTGAAGTAAAAACATTAAAATTTATTACATGAGAAAATAAACATTAATAATATATCCTTAAAAAACAAAAAATTGACTAAAACAAATATGGAATGAAAGATAAATCATTTGATTTTGAAATAGTGGAAACCATTTTAAATATTATGAAATATATTTTTTGAAAACCCACATCATAAAACAAGAAATAAAATATTCATTTTTACAAGAGGAGAATGGAAATATGGAGGTCATTTGGGATGACAAATACTTAGGTTTACTATTATATAGTAGAACATTGGTGGAAAGGAAAATATGGACCAGGAAATAAAACCATCATTAAAGAGGATGAGAATTATTCTCAACAATGATATAATTTTTAGGTGGAACAAATTTAACAAAGAAAAATATTTGAATCAAAAGTTTTATTTTTCATATAGATAAGGAGTGTATACCGTGAAATAAAATATTAGGGTTGATGAAAGCATATTTTTAAGAATGGTGTTTAAAAATAATCATAATAACTGAATAAAGGGACTTGGGTTAACAAAAACCCTTATAACTTTGGTATCTTTTTGAAAAAAAGGCCATCTAAAGAGAGAAAATGATATTGATATTAAAACCCCATGAATTAAATTAATATAGTAAAATAAATTACAATAAAAAATATCATGGTGAATAATAATAAATATGTCTCAAGAAATTAAATTTGAGACAAAGAACCCATGATTTTAAGCTCCGACTTCCACTAAGGATTTTAAATCTCAGGCATAACAAACATAAATACATTAATCAAATATTTTTTTATCCTTTTTAATATCTATAACATTTTATATACTTCATATATAATTTTAAATTACTATACGACAAACAAAATTATCATTTTATAGTGAATCAAAAGGTAAAAAATTAAAATATATTTTATCTTTTAATAATGATAAATATTTAATTAATATAATATATATACATTAATTTCTTCATTATAACCACCTGTGAGAGATGGTGATGGAAAAAGAATCAAATTGATTTGTGAGGTGGTAGTCCACCGTACACACGAATGATGGTTTAATTTACCATTTGATGGAAGAGGAGATAAATATAGGTTGTTACATTAAAATAATAATACCTAATTATATGTAATATATTGGTTTTATTATTCCATAACTATTTAATAATAATTTATGGTGTCATAAGAATAAATAAAAGCAAAATTCTTGGTTAAGAACTATACCCCTTTTTTGGAAAACGTCATTTTATTTAAACCTTAAGACCTCAAAGATTGTTATTCTACCCTAAATAAGGCATATAAGATGTGTATAGGGATGTAATTAAGGTATTTAGATAGGTAATATTTGAACCAAAATATTTTTTACGTGTGAAGAAATGATATGTGGTTCCCTTTTATAAGAGAGGGCAGGGGAACTCTTCGAATTTATTAAAATATTAAATTAATATAAATTAATTTTGAAGTCTAAATGAATCCAAATTGATAAGATTCCAAGATAATATTAGGAATATTTAAAATAATCTCATAAAATAAAAGTTAGTGATGTTTGGATCAAATTTTTACCCTTATTTTTTTTGTTTTAACACTCCATTAATCCTTTTGATAATTACAGTGATATCAATATTTTTTATTCTTAAGGGGTTAATATAGTTAATATAAAAGGAAAAACATTCTATAAATGGAGAAGGGTTAATATTTTAATCCTTATTTCAATCACCTAGAAAAATATAATATTTTTATTAATTTTAAATCAATTAATAAATATTAATTATTATAAAATAACAGTAACATCAATTTGTGAAATGTTCATTTAATTTGATATTTAAACTACAATACAACTGTGGGATTCAAAATCCAAAGCATCAACACCCATATAATATTTAATTTTTATCTAAAAAATTATATAACACAAAAACTCATTAAAATTATTTTAATTTTAATATTTTTATAATAATTTATTTTATTTTTCTATTAATTGAATAATTATTACGTCACCAATACATAAGATATTAAGTAAATTTTTTCTTCAGTAGGAATTAAAAATAAATTATCATTATGAAACAAATTATTGTGGTTTCAAATGAATATTTTTTATTTAAAATATCCTATTTTTATACATATGTTGAAAATATTATATTTATTAAAAGAAAGAGTGTGACATTTTTGGGTTTATATTGACTGAAATATTATAAGGGTCAAAATAATGAGAGAATTGAAACAGAATGACATATAATCAAATTTTGGGTGATTATGGATGATTTATATTCCTCTAATAAAAGTAATAGAAGTGTTAGGATCATTATTTAGTCCTTATCATTTAATTTTTAATCTTAATTACCTGATTTACGCTTCACCATTATAACAGAAATTTCAATCAATAATGCACAAAAATAAGAGGAACCTAATTAAAAAATCCGTACCTCATGACTAAAAATTTAGAATAATTTTTTTAATATTCAAAACATATAATTGTAAAATTTTAATCTAAAATTAAATTGAAAAAATGCGATGAAAATATTATTTTTTTTCAGAAAATTCTCTTTTTTAAGTATAGAATATTTTTATACTAAAACGAAGGAAAAAATTCATTTACAAAACCATAATTGTTGTATTATAAATAAAATTTAACTAATTAAAATTTAAAACTAATCTAAAATATAATTTCACTATGTAAATACACTGAAAAATATAGTTTTCAATACAAAATCAATATTTTTCACTATTCACTAAAAAATCAAAATTTTTAGAAAAATATCAAAATTTTACCATAAGATAATATTTATATAATAATTTCAAAAATAAAGTTAATTTTATCAAATAAATTCATTAAATTATTTGGAAATCGATTATAATTGTTTCTCACAAAAAACAATAATGATCATTTTTAAAGAAAACATATTTTTGAAGAATAAAATGAATGTTATAAAAATTGAGTGTATATTTATAAAAAATTAGTCAACAAATTTTCATTATTTAAAAAATTTAAATATATTTCATAATTAAGTTAATCCAATTCATTTCCACCAATTCCATGACTATGTTATAATGGTCATATTTAAATAATAATATTTCACTATTCCTTTATGCTTTATGTTTTGTATTTTGTACGCTATCGAACATAGTTTCATATTTTTAAAATATCATGGTGTTAAATTGTCCCCTATTTAAAAAATTATCATCCTAATAATTTGAAACAAATCTTGGTAATCAATGGTTTTTCATAGTAAAATACCTTTATTGTAATCCTGCATCAAAAAATTGTTAATAAAACTTCTTTTTGAACAGAGGGAAATAGAAATATGAAGGTCATCTAGAATAACATATAAATAGGTTCCAAATTGTGAAAACTTATAGGTAATTGAAAATATGTAAGTAAAATAAAAAAATAATGTCAAAATAATGATAGATATTGACATAGATCATTGATCATAGAAAAGTGAATGATTAGGAGAAATCCAACGACCACAAAACCGTGAACAAAAGAGGTGTGAAAAATACTATCAGTTCATCAGAAATTAAGGTCACACGATAAATTATATTATTAAATATTCTTTTACTACTCTTATTAATTCCATTACCATATAAACTGATAACATACAAAAATATACTTACTTGGAAAGTATAATTTCATCCTTTAGTCAATTTTGCACCACAATATCATTTTTTTCTCCAAATGATGAGAATTGAAGATGAATTTTTATGTCTAGTGAACTAAAATAAACTTATAATGCATGATATAATCCACAAGAGGATAAAAACTATTTATCCTATATTTAGACATTATCCAAAACCAAAATGGTTTAACACAAGCTAAGATAATTCCCAAAATGAATAAACCTTTAAAATATGAAATAATAAATTAATATATAAAATTAAATTGTAATAACCAAAGTCAAACTATTCATTTTGAAAATAACTTTCCTTAAAATTCTTTAGAATATCCTTGAATGTGATTTGATACCCAAATATTAGCATTATTTGATTATATATTCTTAAAATGTTCATCTCCAAATCACATTAATCACTCTTAAAATTTCATTCCAAAAATGTATTTGACCTAGTTATATAATCTCCAAAATATGCTTATCATTTCTATAAATGACCTGTATCACCATTAACCCACATTAAAATCATATATGCAAGATAAAGATAATTCAACCTTTAATCCTCAAATAAAATCCCATATTTTTTTTACCTTAACCATATAATGATCCCTAAAAATATAGTGATCTTGTCTTGAAATTGACTAAACACCATATCAATTTCTAGTTTCATAGTTATCTATATGATAATACATATGTTCCCAATATAAATTTAATCATTATTTATAGTGTCACACTAACTAGGACATCATTTAGGCTAGTGGGAGGCGATGTACCCTTGTCACCCTTCAATTGTGGATTCAAGCCCCACATCTTTGATAGATGTGACAGGTTGCCGCCTGACCAACAAATTTTTATATTTTTAAAAGTATATAAATATAATTCTTATAACATTCCATGAAATATTATTAATATAATAAAAAATAACATTAATCATAAAATTACTTTTAAACCTCAAAGGTTTTTTATAAAACACATATTTGCACAAAATCAAATAATATTGTTTGATTATCATCTTGCACATATTAAGTCAAAGGTTTACTAAACCCTTTATCATATATCCTTAAATGAGCGTATCTAAAAATTATCACCTTTTTGATGCATGACTTTTCAATGGTATCGATTTCATCTAAAATATGTTCCCAAATTTTGAAAAATATCTACTATAGAATGTTTCATAATTCTCATAATATTTAGAATATATTATAATATCATTGATAAAAAATCCTTTATTAAATTTTTTATATCTAAAACTATTCTTTATTTTATTTTTAAATATATGAAATATGTAATTATGATTCATACTTAGAACATAGTAAAATAATTCACACCTTAAATTCAAACCTCAGGGCCATACTTTATGCTATTGATATCCCCTTAACTTCCAACAATAAGTTAATATCTCAAGGAAAGAAATAGTCAATTCCTTTGTTGTATTTCCATTTATAAATGAGATGGATGAGTTGATATTTGAAATAAAATAAAATAAATATGATGATCTATATAAATGTTGAAGAAATGAAAATGTGTTGTATAAATAAAATAGTTTCTTTTAGGTGATTTGGATGTTCAAAAGGATTTTAAAATAATTTGAGCAATTTTTTTATATAATAGTTGTGATTGAATCATTTTTAATGGATAAAAAGGTTGTGTGAGATAATTTTCTTTCCACATTGATATGGAATCATTAATCTTAAGATAAGAACATAATCAAAACATGAAATGGATTATTACTTGTTAAAATAAAAATGGACCTTTTAAGGACAATACCCATAGAAATTATTTAATAAATTAATATTCAAAAACAAAAAAATAACCTTAATAACTTCAACATTAAAAAATATTTAAACTCAAATGTTATATCATAACTTTATTCTTAATTCCTAAAAAATAAAAAATATTTATCTAAAATAATACTTCATGTCAATCCTCTATATTTTAACCCAATAAAACTGTCATAAATTCGCATCAATCACCTTGAAATCCCATCACTTAAAATCTCAAAATAGGTGTCCATGAATTTTATCTAATGATCAAAATTAAACTAATAATAATATGATTGTATGTATAAATCTTAGGATTATCTCTCCTGAAAACAACCTTATCTGCAAAGTTGTATAAACATTTCTCTCATACCAACTATATGGAGTTGTATTTAAATATTTCATATTCTAGTGTATTTAAAATATAATTGATTTTATTTCATTCCCAAATATCTTTTAGTCTTATATTTTTTTGAGAATTAGGTCATAAATATTAAATAAAAATTTCATATATGATAAAGTTTAAAATTCTATTAATTATCCATTCCCCCCACAATATCAAACTTTTAAAGTAAAAAATGATTTATTTTCATGACAAATGTTCATAATTTTGATCTTTACCTCATCATTGTCCCTACTAAACCATAAAAACATATGAAAATTTTTTTAAAATGTTGGATGAGCACAAAAAACTCAGTAAGGGACATAAGAAGAATGAATCCATTATTCTTATGATAAAATGAAATCACATAAAATACTTATATTTATTTCCATATTCTTACAGGAAATAAATCATTTACCCATGAAAAACTCACACATTATTTTTTTCTCAAAGGATAAATTTAAAACCCATAACAAGCAATTGCGAATCCTTTTTAGTAAAATTAGAGCATCATATTCATAACCTATTTTAAAAACATGGCTAAAATTAATATTTCCCTATTAGAACCGTATGAGAAACCATAATGGTAAACTCCTTCACTTCCTTTGGTGGTAAGGAAAATTACCCAACACATTGATAAATAATAACTGTTGGAATCCTTATGTATTAATCATGTTTTAATGATCACAAATCCTATTTAGTTTATAAACCATGTTAACTCTATGTAATCTATCACATATCAAATGTATAGCAGCTTAGTAAAATCTATCCAAATCTCTTAAGTGCTATACTCTTAGTTTGGTTACTATGTACTTTCTCTTGATTCACTTTATAATGATTTCTCCGATAAATGATTAAGTTTAATTCATTTCATTAATACTACTACTTAAGTCTGAATACAGATATTTTCCTAATTCATGAGACACCATGACTTCTAGACACCGTGACAAGAAGACACCGTAACATCCAGACACCGTGACATCCAGACACCGTGACATCCAAACAACGTGAACAAGAAACTGTTAACAAGAAGACACTGTGACCATGAGACACCGTGACCATGAGACACCATGACCATGAGACACCATGAACAAGACATCGTGAACAAGCAGACACCGTGACCATGAGACATCGTGACTGCGAGACACCGTGACTGTGAGACACCGTGACCAATCTAGACACCGTGTAAAGAAGACACCATTTCCATGACATACTGTGACACTGTTTAATAATATATTTTGTAATCTTTAAATTTAATCTCTAATGGTCGTATTTGAATATTTTAATGCACTGAAAAAATTAATGTTTCTATATAGACATGTCATTGGACAATACGAGGTATGAGGTGTAGAATACATGCAACCTGTCAGCCTCAATGCATGCACTATAAGATAAAATAGTAACGTGGCCCAGAAAAAGAAAGTATTATCATGATACTAAAGAACAAGATAACGAGTGTGAGCGTGAAAACATAACACATTTAGAGAATTGGATCATGCAACTCGACTCTACTGAAGAACACACGAAGCATACTGGTATCCCGAGAACATCTTCACACTGTAAAACACCACGAAGAACACAAGACGAATATGTCTGACTTGTAACACTCTGTTTTCCATACGAGGACTTGAGTTCTGCATCTTCCTCATCTCAGAAATACAGAGCTGCAAATACCAATACTCAAAGCACTTCTAAACCTATTTCAATATTACTGATTTGTTGTGTATAATTTTATTAATTTTTGAGTAGAGTGTGTACCTGTATAGAAACACGCTCTGTCTCCTGCATTAAACTGAAGGATACAAGATATCCTTACTCAAAAATTATTTTACTCTTGTGTATACCCATATATAAGTGTGGAAGAGGTCCTTGTGTGTCCTAGTTGTTTATACCCACGAAGAATTGTGGAAGAGGTCCCTGTGTGGCCTGGACAATACTGTGTACTATTGTTAACCCCGATCGAGGGTGTGGATCAATTTTATTTATATAAGCTGCTTGGTGGTAGGTGATCACCAAGTGGAGTGGATTAGGTCTCATCTTGAGACTGAACCACTTGTTTCATATCAACTGTGCTGCTTAATTTATTCTTCTCTATTCTACTAATTTACTGTATAATTCAGAAATCTCTAAATTCACATTGATAGTTACTCTTGGAAAGAAGTTATAATTGTCTTTCCTTAGTAGAATAGCTTCAAAAGTAATATTAATAACTAAAATTAAGATTACTGAGAACTAATAAATCTTCTAAAAAGGTATTTAAATAGTCAAAATCTTATAATAGTATAACCTTGATTAACTGGGCTGTATTTAATATTTTGGGGAATTTTTTTAGAAATTATTTTTAATTAGAAAATTTTATAGATACTCAATTCCCCCCCTCTTGAGTAATCTACTCCGACCAGCAATAACGAGGCTCACTTTTTTTATAAGTTGTATCGGGATCACCCATTTTTCCAGATCTATAATAGTGATAAACCTATTTTATAAGATATATCAGGCACACCAACTTCACATATATAATTATCAAGTTTCATATCATGAATAAATTTTTTTATTCTTGCTCGTTTTCATCATAAAACCTTTTATAAACTCTTATAAACCCACATGAAAAACACTTTGAGATATCAAAATTCCATTTTATTTTTAAAATCCATTTTCAAACCAAAATACCTAGAAATAGCGAAATATGTTTTTTTGAATAAAAAAAGAAATCATGTAAAGTAATACAAATTTAAATAATGTCTACGATGGTGGGATAATTCATTTTCTCCATATATATTAAAATAGAACTTTCCTTTTGTCTTTTTTTTTATAGAAAGTTAAAACAATCCCAAAAAAGTATTCCCTTTTAAAACCATTAAAATAGATTAAAATGAGGAAAAAATTCAATTGAAAATTATTTTATGTCTATATAAATTAGTTAATCTGTTATTTTAAAGATATGAATATGAAATAAAAAGTGTTGGAAACTTTAGAAAATGATTTAAAAAAAATCCCTTACATCAAGTCTGACTTATCACGTCGATTATTTATCTTCCTGAATAATAAAATTATTTTAATTATTTACTTTACTAAGAAACATTTTCTTATTAATTATTTCTTTTTCCATGTTATAATCGATTATATAATCTGTTATGTTCACCTCTTAAATTTTTAGGACATTTGGCTGATATGTCCAAAATGACTTTAGTAGGTTGACTATAGTCAAAGAGGTTATTATTACATCATCTGAAAAATAATAATCATAAAATAATTATTATTCATATACATAAATTATACTTTAAATCTTGTCATGAAATATGGTTATGAAAAATGAACTATGTTATAATCATGGAGACGGTAGGACTTACATACGCATGAGTAACATTTCCATTTATCAACGATCATCATGGAAAAAAGGTAAGTATTATTTTACCTTTAAATATTGATAATGATATAATATATATAATTTAATTTCTATAAAAATACTTATATATATCATCAATGTGATGTTGTGATGAATAGAAAATCACGTCACTTTATGAAGGTGGTAGTCCTCATGTATGCACGAGCAACATTATCATTTTTCAGTGAATAAAAAGATACGAAAATAAATGATATTTTAAATTTTAAAAATGATAAATATGTAATAAATATCATATATATACGATAAATCGATAATTATAACCATATGTGAGAGATGATGATGGAAAACGAATAACATCGGTTTGTGATGCGGTAGTCCTCCACACACACGAATGATGCTTTCATTTCCCATTTTATGGAAGAGGATATAGATATAGGTTGTTACATTAACAAAAAAACCATAGAATATGGAATATACTAGTGTTATTATTTCATCATGGTTGAATAATATTATAAGGTGGTAAAATAATAAATAAAACAAAAATGTTTGTTTAAGAACTATACCTCATCTTTAGAAAACCACTTACTATTTACATTTTAAGGCATATAAGGTTGGTATTCTATAAAAAATAATGCCTATAGGATTTTTAGATGGATGAAACATATTTTGTGAGGGATTTTCCTAAAAATATGTTTTTTTAATAATGCATAAATGATAAGAATATGTTCCCTTTTATAAGAGAGGGGAAGAGAACTCTTGTAATTTAATAAATTATTAAATTAATTGAAATTAATTTTGATTAAAAAATGGATCCAAATTGATAATATTTTATGTTAATGTGAGGATGATTCTAAATCCTCTCATCCAATAAAATTTGGAAAATTTTGTATCTCATTTTTATCATTTTCATTTTTCTTTAACCATTTGTCACCACATTTGAAAATAGGATATGTTTGATAATTTAAACCTCATTATAATATATTATATGAATATAATTGTTTTAGTAATTTTAAATCATTTAATAAAATATTTTTTATACAAAATAACATTAATGAAAATTATGGTACTATTCATTTAAATTGACTTCTAAAAAAAAAAAATTAATGAGAATAAAAGCATTATAAACTATGTGATATTTATTTTTTTTCTAAAAAAGTATTTTAGGACAAAAATACATTCAAATTATCTTAATTTTAAAATTTCCAAATTATTTATTTTATTTTTCAATTAAATGAATCATTACTACATCTTTGTTGTGTAAGCTTTTAAAGAAATTATTTCATCACTAAAAATTAAACATAAATTAACATGATAAAAAAAATTTATATTTCAAATTACTATTTTGAATTGAACATATCCTATTTTTACCCCTATTTTAAAAAATTATAGTTACTGAAAGTAAGAGTGTGATATTTTTAGCTTTATATTCAATAAAATATTATAATGGCCAAAATCCCATCCAAATGACCAAAAAGGCCTTATATTTTACTTTTGATGATTATAAATGAGTTATAATAAAAAAAATAAAATTAATTTATGTGTTAGGATTATTATTTAGTCCTTATAATTTTATTTTTAACATTAATTACCTGATTTATCCTTTACCTTGGTAAAAAAAATTAATAAAGTTACAATTGATAATGCTAAAAAACAAAAAGGGACCAATTTTACAAATACACACCTCATCATTCAAAATATGGAATCAATTTCAAAAGTTTTTTAATGAAAATTTCTGGAATTTAATTTAAAATTAAATCAGCAAAACAAGGCGAAAAGTAGGTTTTCAAGAAAATACCCCTTTAAGTATAAATTGTTTTTGAACAAAATTCAATTATAAAATTCTTTTTAAAAATACAGAGTTGGATTATTATAAATCAAAAGTAATTGATAAAATTTTAATACTAATTAAAAATATAATTTGAATTTGTAAATAATTTAAAAAATATATATTTTCAATAAGAATCAATGTTTTGCACTGTTCACTAAAAAATCTAACTTTTTAGAAAATTATAAAAAATTTAACATAATATAATTTTGATATGATGATTTCAAAAATAAATTTTATTTTATAATTTTTTTTAAATTTTTGGGAAATTTATTATAATATTTCTCACAAAAATCGATAAAAATAATTTTTGAAGAAAACACATTTTTAAAGGCTAAATGACTTTTTTTAAAAACAATTTGTTGTTATTTCAAGAGGATTAATCCATGAATTTTTATTTATTAGAAAATTTTATTTTATTTTATAATTTTTTAATCCCATTCTGACCCTCCAAATCAATTACTAGGTTATAACGATCATATTTAAATAATAATATTTTGTCATTCAATTGTACTCAGTGTCGCTTAGTTTTTATGCTATCAAACATAATGTTCTTTTTTAAATATCAATGTTTTATATTATCCCTCATTAAAATAACTACATTCTCACAATTTGTACTTGAACTTTGTAATAAATGGGTTTCCATCTAAAAATACCTTTTCTTAAGTCCCATATTATTAAAAGGGTTAATAAAAATTCCTATTGAAAATAGGGAAAGGGAAATACAAAGTTCATCTGGGATAACACATAAATAAGTTCCAAATAAGTAAAAATTATAGGTAATTGAAAATATAGACTCGGAAGAAAATTATAATTTCCAAATATTAAGGGAGGGTGATAGATATCATTGATACAAAGAAATAGAATGATCATGAGAAAGTGAACCACCACAAAACCATATACCAAAGAGGCTTGAGAAAGAATATTGATTCATAGAAAGGGAAGATAATAAGGCAACATTTTTGTTTCAAGGTTCTTTTTCTAGTGTTGAGGAATTACATTATCATCTATATTTAGAATATGAGGAAATATACTTACTTTATTAGTAGAATTTCATACTTTGATTAATTACCACCATAGTCTCATATATTTATCCAAATGAAGAGTATTAAAGATGAAATGTTTATGCCAAAATCACTAAATTGAACTTCTAATGGATCATATAATCCAAAAAATGATAATACATTATTTATATTTACTTTATAAATTAAATGAAACCAAAAAAATTATCACAATGCAAGATAATTCCCAAAAATGAATAAACCTTTATATGTTGAAATAATATATTAATCTATAAAATTATATAGTAATACCCATGGTGAAACTAATCATTCTATCAACAAAAATCTTTAATATTATTCAAAATATTTCTAGATGATATTTGAAACCCAAATATGATAATGATTTGATCACATATTCTTATAAAATTTATCACCAAATCGTGTTTATCACTCTTAATGTTTCACACCAAAATAGTATTTGACTTGGTCATATAATCTCTAAGATATAGAAATCATTTCTATAATCACCATAAAGGCACATTAAAATCATGTATTCTTTCAAAGGATAATTCAACCTTTAATCCCCAAATAAAATCCCATAAGATTATATTTATCTTAACCATATAATGTTCCCCAAAAACATAGTGATATTATAAAATTCATTTAATCACCAAATCACTTTTCCATCCCATAGTTATATCTATAATACAAAATCTATTCCCAACGTCAACTTACTTTTTAATTTTATTTCCATACTAACAAATAAAACATGTAGGAAAGTCTTAGGTGATTCACCCTTGCCTCCCTTCATTGGTGGGTTGAAGGCTCGCGGCCTTTCCGGATGTGATGTGTTGTCCCCTAGACTATAGGTTTTCCTTTTATTAAAGCTATACTAATATCATTCTTATAAGTTCCCTGGAAATATGTTAAATATCTTAAAAATACCTTTAATAATCAAATCACTTTTCAACCTCAATGGTTTTATATTCAACTCATTTTACAACAAAATAAAATAAACTTAATTAACTATAATTATCAATATATTAAATCAGAGGTTTATTCATCCGTTTATCATATCTCCTTAAATTAGCATATCCAAAAATTATCACCTTTTTTCTACACCACTTTTTAGTGGTATCGATTTTGTCACGAACCAGGTCACCATCAAAACAAGAACCCAAATTGGTACATGAAAAGAATAGAAGGGCGTTCCCTATCCCCACGGGATGGCACAATTTCCCTAGCATCATAAATATAAGTTGCAAAAATTTTACTCAAATTTAGAAACCTAAAACAACCATCAATAATAAATAAACCGAATCTGAATTTTTCAAAACAAACAAATCATTAAAAAATATAAATTTCAAAAATGAGGTTTGTAAAAAATAACAAGGACTACCACAAAGTAATAATTCTAAAAATAACATCCCAATAACTAGCTCATGGATAGGGGGCATCACCCTCAAGCCATCTCTATGACACCTCATCAAGAAGGACCCCTAGTAACCCGAACCACTGGTTCTAAAAGCTTTACCCAAACCCGCAACAAACATTACCAAGTCTACTTACACCCAATCGTGTAATTAGGGTGTGATCCTAAGACCAGTAGGATTCTACCAAAAGTTATTCCATGTGATAAACATTTTAAGATGAAAATATTGCAAGTTTTTATAAAAAAGAAATTCCAGTAATAATTTTTAGAAAGGATGCAACTTCAAATGATTTTTTAAGGGATAAAATTTATGGATAAAATATTTTTAAATAAAATGTTCATGCTACTGAATTTTTCATCCAAAAGAACCATATACCGATGGTGAGTATCATATAGTCCTTGAGAACTAGTCACAGGAACACCCTTAGGCACTAGCTAGTTGTTGGCCCTAGGTACACCGTATCTCGGTGTAAAAGTATCCATAAAAAATATCCATCTCATGAATGAGTCACTAGAAGGGGAAACCACAATGAATTAGTTTTACCAGTCATCATCAAAGTTTAGTTAGTGTTTTCATCGTAAAACTTTTTATGTGAAACCGAGACGATACCACTCTAGATCACTAGCTTACTAGTCCCAGTCTACCCACCTAGATACCCAGGTTTCCCTTTTTATGCTCAAACTGGTTCCACATGTTAAAGAATACCATTTTAACATAAAAAAACTATTTCTGTAATATACACACACCAAACAGTACCCAACATGCCTTTTCACCCTTTGTGTAACTCAATAAAACAAGGTTTTGCACTCTAAATACATTTAAAAACCCTCTTTCAAAGACAAATGTACACTAATACCATACCCAACAAGATTTTGAAGCCCAAAAAACATTTTATAAAACAATTTCATATATCACCAAATAACCCCAAATGATACAAAATTGAATACACATGAAAAACACCCATTTTCATGTCAAAATACAACTTTAAAATTAAATTCTCATTCAATACTACCAACGATGACTTTATCACCACAAAAAATGGACAAGAAACATGCTAAATAGGTTAAATAAGCAAGATAAAGTCATCCAAGAATGTATACACATGGAATCACCTACCATATATGTCAAAAAACCCAAATCTTTGTGAGAAACTTCAACCGCACCACCGCCACACCACAAGGGAGTGAAAACAGAAACTAAACCATAAGATTGAACCAATAAAATCAAAATCAAACACTAGGTACGAATACCTAGCTACCAGAGAAGTGAAACTTCAATAAAGACTGAAGAAACCCAAAGGATAATGAAAGAAACTAGAGAGGGAATCAGTTATTGGATGAATCTTGAAGATCTACCACAAAAAACTCTTCAAAAAAGGGATCCAAGTAGGATTGAGGGAGCTTGGGTTCCTTCAATGGAATTAAGGCATGGATTTGGGGAGAAATGGGAACACTAGGGTTAATACAGAAAGGCAAAAATTTGAATTTTTTTATAACACATATACCTTTACACGGTTTGGCTGCATAGTTTAGTAAACAGGGCAGCCAAACCGTACGCCCTGTTCTGTCTACCCAAAAATTGTCCATTTTGTTCAAAATTCAACGGGGACTTTGGGGGAACCTAGGTGGTAAATATATTCTAAGAGTAGAAGAGAAATAATTCCCCAAAATTTCAGACCTGTCACACTCAGATTCTGAGAAAACGACCAAGAACCCAACTCGAACAGGAACAAATTAAAATTTAAAAACCCCAGTTGGAACATTCCCCACACCGTAACGCTTTCCATCCATGGAATCCACATAAAATGCAGATATAAAAATAAACTTGATATCATTTTCAAATTAAAAGGGGGGGGGGGGGCTCCCAACAAAAAAATGGTTTACAAGGACACTACCAGTAGGTAAAAAGGGCTACGAGCTAACTCCAGAGACCAATATAGACTCACCCTGCTAAGTTTCTCCCTCCCCTAAAGGCCAAAAAACCTCTAGTTGATAAAAAAAGGATACTCTCACCAATGAAAATTTACACCACTTTACCGAATCAGAAAACATAATAAAACCACATCCTAAGACAAAACACATTAAACACTACCAGACGAAGCACAAGCAATTTACCGAGAACGACCAAAAAATTCGAATGAGGATACCACAACCTTACTTAAAATAACAATTGGGATGACTATATTCCCAATTTTTACCCAAGATAGAAGTTGGTGGTTAGGTAGATCCGAATGAGACTACCTACCGTCAAGATAACACTAAGGACCAAACCGAGTTACAGATACGGGGAGTCCCGAACGGACTCCCCACTATAGGGAAAAACTAGAATAAGGAATAAACAACCATTATATATATTACAAAAGAACTCTCATGATTCCCATGGTAGTTATACCCAAAATAATAACTAATCTTCTTAAGCTACTAGCATGGGCCGAAACATGAAACTTGACTTGGGAAAATCAGGTTCTTTTTGAATGACTTAATCTCCTACCGCAAGAGGTCTAATCAATGAAACTCCAAACCAGTGGAGACACTAAGCGCTTAAACACTAACATGTTCATTAACATCCTCTAATGAGACCAACCAATACCAAGATTTAAAGGATCCTACAAGGTTATTCATACATGAACAATCACACAAAGAGTTTCACGAACAAGGGTTCAAGCACCGTGGTTTGAGAAAACAAAACCACCCCACCTCCTTATAACAAATAAATGAATTTTTCCACCGAAACGTGCTACAACTCCACACATTTTTTCCACCACACTGGACCACATGAAATGAGACCATCACATCAAAACCTCAAATAGTCTCCACATCCCACACCGGAGACAAAAGTTAAACAGAGATCCCTTACACCCCTGGGGCTTCCTAACTACGCACCAACGTCACTTCAGGACCTATGACTGGATCTCATATAATTGAAGCATATCCTACCTCGCTGTCAGACACTAAAAACCCTTGAATATAACTTCTTCGTCTAGTGTCACAAGAGACTACACCATGATCCAATAGCGTAAATAGAACACAACCCAAATCGCCAACCGCTTACCTTCTCATGGAACCATTACCAAGACATGGACTTAGGAAACAAACATGAATCACCTATTTCAACCAAATAAGAAACAGTAAATGAAATAACACATAGAATACAACTTTACTCAAAAAATGGAATTCATAAATTCATAGAAGAGAAACACACTTTCATTTAACCAAAATCCTTTGAAAGGTTCCCTAACATCCACCTTCCTCACTATAATTCACCTCCAACACTTCCAAATAAAACTTATAGACACCAAGATGTTAAAATTAACCTTGATGATTTAAGAAACTCAAGAAATCATGAATCCTTTTAAATCCTTCCACATCCACTCTTCCTAAATGATAGGATCTTCTTAACTAAAAAAAACAGAGATAAACTGAACCATAAAACATGAGAAGAGATTCCATACTTTGATAAACTGAAGGACTTTCTAATGGTGAATCACCCGTGTCCACACTTAAATCGTGCATTAACTCTTTATGGGGGAAAACCGTAGCCATCAATAAAAACAAAGGAACTAGCTAATTTGGTCCATTGTTCAAAAATTACTACAATCTAAATCCAAACACATTAGTAGAATCACCGTAGTGCCACCCAAAACACTCCCCCAAATATACCACTAACCAACACATTAACCCACTCACTAGTGAAACAAAAACTCAAAACATCATTCAAACAAGAGGGGTTCTTGAACTCAATACACCACACAACAACATTCCCAAAAATACATAAGACACCCCTCTTAAACACTGGTTATCAATACATCAATTTTTTTAAGATCATCTCTTTCAAAATAAACGGGTTGGTAGTTAGCGCATTCATCAATGGTATCCCATAGGCCTCACACATACATGTTTTTGTGCCACAACAGGAACCCTCCTTATATTCATCCCAGAACACATCTATTCAAGCCATTAACCGTCCATATTGCCTTGTAAACCCATGCACGTGGTCACCCATGAGGATACCAAAGACCAAAGACCAAAACCGAACCTTTCCTCTTTTCAAAATCAAAACATTCTAACCACACTTTATATTTATCAAAACTGATAACCAAAAAATCAAAAACCAATTTAAATATTAAAAATATTTTCATAAAAGAATCAATCATTAAAATAAATAATCACCTTCAAGTTCTCCACATAAATTTCAAAACACTTCCAGTTTTATGATATACTTCATCTTGTTAAAACCCATTTAATTAAAACTCATATCATCTTATTTAAAACAAGGCTCCAATAATTCATAAAACTATTAAAATTATCACTAGTTACCAAATAAAAATTCATTTCCAAACACCACACATAACTTCCAAAACATTCCTTCCCATTAAAAATACCTTTCAATAGTTTTGGAAATTCTCTATGAAACAGAATTTCAAAACCCACTTTAACATAATTCATACTTTCAAAAGAGGTGTAAGCAAACCATTTACCATTTAATTTTTTTTATTAAAATACATTTACACCCTTTTATAAATCTAACCATTTTCAGTTTACAGGAAAATAATTTCCCAAAAATTCAAATTTCTTAAAATCAAGTCATTGTTACTTTAAAACAAAGTCATTGTAATTCAAAAACAAAAAACTACTTGAAAAAAAACCTTTCCAAAACCCCCAAATTTTTACATTTTTAAAATATATGGGAAATATGAATAGTTAGGCCACCCAGTTTACTTGATCAGGTGCCCACTGTTCCCTAATTTCTAGACAACCTAAATACCTGCATGGTTTGGCCGCACTATTTAGAAAACTGTGCGCTAACCGTGCGATATGGATCTATTATGAGGTAGTGGCTTCCCACATTCTTTAAACATGGTTTGGATAACTGTGCATAGGTAGTGAACCCTCAACCAGAAGAAAACCAATGTTTACATAGTTACCTGGAGAAATCCGCATGATTTCTCAAAACTGGGCGGTGACCGTACGCCCTGGGAAAACACCCAAAAACTCAAAATTTGAAACTGAAGCACACCAAACTCAAAATAAAAACCCAAAATACAATAATTAATCACCATGAAACCAATCCATCTCATTGAAAACATTTCCACTAACTCTAGAAACATCATTTCATCAAAAATAATTTTAATAAAAACTCATTTCTTCTTGTTTTGAATCACTCACTCCAAATTATCATTTTTATTTTTCAACACTTTTAATGGGAAAGTGAGAACCCTCACAGTTAAAATATCTCAAGCATTAAAGGATACAACTAAAATTTTAAAAACAATTCTAAGGTGTTTGTAATCTTCTTCCCTAAATAGTTTCCAAGGAAAGGCACTAACCTGGAAGTCTGGATCGGTCTCTAGAATTTCTTCATATTGCATTGCTAGATAGTCCCAAGCTTTCCTGTACTCATATTTTCTAATCTTCTCAATGTTAAAGACTTTAACCAGTATTACATTTTTCATGTCAATCCATTCATCTTGATATCTAGTACATTCCATTTGGACCGGTCTTCCAACCATTTGATCGACCTCTTCCCTCATAGAATGTTTCACAATGACTACCTCCTTCATTTCTTCACCAGAATGTATGAGTAGTTTCATCTATTCCTCCAAAACCACATACATCTGACGATGAAATCCAACAAGAGACCCCGCCTCACGACTATTTCATGTGGGATAAGCTTCCACCACAACCATCATCACCTCATTAGATTTCATGTGCATCTACTCATGTTGATCTTATGCCTTTGAGATTTCATTCTCTTACTTTTGAGACTGTTTTACCTCATCTTTATGACTCTCATTTCTTGCCACTTACTGGAACTTGTGTTCCTTGAAATTCCACTCTTTATTCCAACATGGTCTCCATCAGTCTAGGGAGGTAGGAGTGGTATTTACATCACTTAGCTTTCAGCTTCTTGGAAACAATGCAGCTCCTCGGGTCCCTGTTTTCTTTACTACCTTTCTTTCTTCTTTGTTTGTGAAAGCCTTTTCTTTCCCCACCCGATACATTTTTATCTGAGGATAGTTCATCTCCATCAGAATCTAACTCATAGTTACCCTTGGAATATCCTTCAAACTCTCCCTTATCTCCTCAGGTTGGTTCCCTGGTTATTTGTCAGTAGGTTGCCTACACCAGATGAAGCCTTCTCCCACTCCTTCCCCTTCTTATCCTTACTCTCTCTAGAGGACTGGGTCACCACGTCAGCATTTTTTCTTCTTCCATCACTTAGAGCCATAGCATAGGTCCATGGGTTCTAGCTCGCCTCATCCTTAGAAGTTAGACTAGCAGCTCCAATAGGGACCCTCGAAGTCTGAGTAGTATCATTAGGAATATCCGTATTTTCTTCCACCTATACATTTGCCTGGGAAACCACTTCTCTATGACTAGGAGGGTTTTCCAAATCACTCTATAGTTTTTTGAAAATATCAACTACGATAGGTTCGAAAGGAGGAGCCTTAATTGGTTTCTGTATCCTTGTACCACCAGAGCACAAAGAGTCCTATGGATTGTCGTTCCCTTGAATTGAATCACCACAAACTTCCACAAGCCTTTCACCGAATGAATTTAGAATCTTTCTAACATCACTCGAAGCACTGCCTTGGACCGAGTCTACTTGGACCTCCAGATAATCGTCCAAATGCCTCGCCCTATTCCAGAAGATAGCAAAGTTGTTCCCTAGTAGCTTGCATGTAGGACAATATTTACTCCATGATTCAAATAAAATAGTCTTTTAATATTTAAATTCTTCTCCCATGGCTATCCAAAAAGACTCAATAGGCACCTTCGATACATAGACTTCGACATAGATCCTCGAAGAAATTGGGTGACACCTCGCATGAGTTCTACTATCAGGACAGAGGAAACTCCCTACCATATTGGCAAAAAATCGAATAATAGGGGGATTTTGGAATGGGAGAGGGAGTTTTGGTAAGCTTACCTAGATTTACATGTTTGTAGGATACCGCTTCATATGAATATAATATGATCACTTGAAAAGGAAGAGCCGAGCACCATCACAGGAGCGAGGCTTACTCGACCACCCAAGAATCATGTTGGCTTCAGAGGAAAATCATATCATGATGTTCCTATAGTCAAGAAGACCAACTCTGGCTCTCTCCTACAAACCCAAGGAGTTAAAAATCAATCGGTTGAAAGAATCCACCGATGGTAGATACTTCTAAAACGTGTAACCAAAGTCAGATCTAGTAGGGAATACACCTCAGTGAATTCTAGAGTTGAAATCAGTAGAAGCGAGAGGCCTGTGAAACACTCTAGGACTTTTGGGCATACATGAATCTGAGGAAAGGGAGGATAGAAATACGGTTTTGAAAAGGGAAAAAAATGAATAGGCTAGACACCATGGAGATTTGGGGGATGAACCTCCCCCTCCGAGGGGTGAGGGGCAGGAGAGGATCTCACTTCCGCCTAGGGAATCCTTCTTGTTTAGAATAAATTCCAAAACTCTATTCAAAACCAACTTCTATTTTTGCAGACAAACGATTTCAATAAACTCCATATTTAGGTTATATAAATTCAATCCTATTAAACCATTTTCATTTCACCCTAAAAATAATTTTACAAAATCCACTTTTATAATCCTTCATTAATGTAAGTTATGAAAACCCATTCTCCACTTTCCAAAACAAAGTATTAACCACATTAAACTCAACTTTTCACAATTCTAAAGATAATATTTTTCAAAACAAATTTCAGAATCAAGGATGACCCAAAACAACAATCAAGGGGAAACTAATGTCTATGGTTGACTTGGTCATGTGGTTGGTTGCCATATGCTAATCACACCATCGTCACGAGGAGTTACTTTGGACCATGCCCTCGACTCCACATGGTCTGCCAGGCCCTGCGAGCTCAATGAGACTGTTGACCCAACACCCAATTCATTTCCCAACCAATGAGAAACCAAAAAGTAAAAAAAGGCTTAGATGGAACCAAAATTCCCCTCGTAAATCAAGTCCCGCCATGAGTTGTGTTTTCCTGGCATCTTACTCATAACAAGAACATCGAGTTTCAAAGATCCTTGCTCTGATCTACCCTGAATCTTCCCTAAATAACATGATCCAAAAAGAGTAAAAATGGCACCTAAACCGGTCCGTGGTAATAACCTAAGGGTGTTACCTATCCCCATATCTAGAAAAAGTTTTTGGGTATCATATATAAAAGTTGGGAATGGTTTACTAAAATTTAAAAACATAAAACAACTATCAATAAAAAATAAACCAAATCTGAATTTTTCAAATCAAACAACTCTTAAAAAAATTTTGAAATGAAAAATTACGTTTTTACAAAATCCAAAGGACTACCAAAATGGAATAATGTCAAAAATAACATCTCAAGAACCACCTCATGGAAAGGGGGGCATCACCCTCAATCCATATCCACGATACCACATTAATAAGGACTGCTAGTAAGCCGAACCAACAATTCTAAAATCCTTACCCAAACCTACAGCAAACAGTACCAAGTTTACTTACTCCCAAATGTGTAATAAGGGTGTGAGCATAATCCCAGTAGGATTCCACCCAAAGAGATTCCATGTGATATACATTTTATGATTAAAATATTGCATGTTTTTAAAAATAAGAAATGCGAGAATAATTTTTAAAATTGATGAAACTTCAAATGAAAACATTTTTTAAGGGAGATAATTTAAGGGTAAAATAATTTTAAATAAAAATTACATGATTCTGAATTTTCTAGTCAAATAAACCATATAATGATGGTCAGTATTGTAAAGACCAGTAAATTTCAAGAAATTGTTTTTATTAATTTATTTGGGATTTTATGAGTACACAGTTTCCAACGACACCTGATTTTGAGGCCCGATGTGCCCAAAATCAATTTCCAAAGTTTAGCTTGGGTATGTTCAGTGAAGGAACGAGCGGGTTTTTCTAACTTTTGAACCGGTGCTTGGAATCGAAATCCGAGGGCACCGATGAAACCGCAGCGCCATTAATTGCTTAAGAAGGCCTTTACTAGAGTTGCGTTTGCTCAGGAAGAGTTGTTTAATTTTGTGGTTGAAGTATAAAGAGAAATAAAATTGTGTTATAATTTTATTTCACTTATAAGTGGTTAAACACCATGTGTGGGAGTTGAGGTGGGACCCACTAAAAACCTAACTCCTCTTAATAGGATATTAGTGAGGTGGGTCCCACACAAGCCCCACCCCTTCAAATTCCCCTAACTACTCTTCCACTTTATGATGCCAACTTAACACCATTTATTATGACAACTCTAGATTTAATTAATGCAATGAATTCAAATTTTGAATTTAAAAAAAATGTTGGCAAAAATAATGAAATAAGGCAAATGCTCTATTTTATTTTGGGTTGCTTCGTTGTGTTGATAGAGGGAGAGTTCTACACTTTGAAGAACTTGATCTTCCTCCTTGAAGAATACGAAGAACGACGACACGCCGTTCCATCTTCATCCCGTGTCAAAGAAAGGGAGACGTCGCTTCCTCCTCGGAAGATCCCCGTCAATGTATACGGAGCCTCACCCCGTGACACCATTTTCTACGAACTTCTTCGAGGTAGGGGTGTGTTTTGAATTGAGAGATTTTGGTTTTACTTCCATGTTGATGTTTCTCTCTAAAACCTTTTGCTATCAAACTAATGCAGAGGGAACTATACCAAACTAATACGGTCCGATTCCTCCGCCATTCTTGTTGTATGATGTCCTCCAACCGTTCTTGAGCAGTGAATCAAGGCAAGTTTTCGGAGTCGAACGGAGGCCCGAAAACATCGAAAACGTCCTCAGAACATCGGGACGACCTAGGAATGGAAATTTTGTAGCAAAAAGAACATCGGACCAAAGGACGAACGCCTCGGGGGGCGTACTGGCCAGAGGCGTCGTTTCTGGAAAATTTTAGAATACACGATGTGTCTTTTAAAAGCACACGCCATGTAGTAAAAATGTTTAGCGGAAAAAGTAACAAACATCAGATGAAGTGAAACACGGCGTGTGACACTGGTCACATGGCGTGTACTGTCCACACAGTTTGACAGAGGAGACTTCAAAGACATGGCATGTAATCCAGGAGATACACAGGCACATGAAGAACTACATGGCCAAGAGGCACAACATGTACTTACTTTACCATGAAATAAGTGGCTTCGATATTACTCGGCGTGTATTCTAGGAATACATAGACATGGGGTGGAGTACACAAGCATGTACTCCACCACACGGCCAGGTGTGGCCAGTGTACATGGAGCCGACCCCAGAAGTCTGGACACAACATGTAACTATACCACACACCATATATTTACTTTTTACACGAACAACCCATCGACATGGGATGTGGTACACAGACAATACACGTGGACTGAAGACACGATGTGTAACTATACCACACACTGTGTACTTTATTTTTACACGACCAGCCCTGTGATATGAGCCGTATCACACGGGCAGTACCCAGTGATAGATGACACGACGTGTATCACTTATCTACACGCCATGTACTTTTTTAAAAATGGCTTGGTCGTCTTGTTCTCTATGACTTGGGCACATTTTTCTTCGTTTTCCCCTTGGACATGGGATGAAACATTGGGATACATCATACTTGGTCTTCGTGATGGTTGATGTATCCATCCCTTTTAATCGAGGAGCGGACCCTCCCGTAATCGAGTATGCTGTGTGCAGGAACCCTAGAACTGGTTGCGACTGCAACAAATTTCGTACTGAAATCCTCCATGGGTTCGATGATGACGACTGTATTGGAATCCTCCATGGGTTCGGAAACAACGACGACCGTACTGGAATCCTCCGTGGGTTCGATGACGATGACTACTATTCTTGTATCCTATGTGGGTCCGACAGTACTTGACTACTATTCTTGTATCCTATGTGGGTCCGACAGTATTTGACTCTGTACTTATATCCTATGTTGGTCCGGCAGAGTAGCTGGTCTTGTATCCTTTGTGGGTCCGACAGCTTAGCTGGTCTAATATCCTACGTCGGTCCCAGCTAGATAAATCAATATCTACATATGATCATCTCTTTTGCTTTAAAAATGATGTATACCTGTGCGAGACGAGTCTTGACTTTCAATCATTATCTTCAATATGATTGACTTACTATCCTGTGTGGATTGGGTTGTGCTTTCCTGTGTGGATTGGGTTGATCTTTCCTGTGTGGACTGGGTTGAACTTGGGCTCATGTGTTGGAGCCGAGCTGGAATTGATAACTTAGGTATATGTATGGGCATATACCTAAGTATATTTGGTTGATACTTCGTGTTTGTATCTTTCCTTTGTGGTTTTTATTTTGTAGATTTTGGGAGACCTTCATGGGTCTCGAGGTCCCTACTGAGTATTGTATACTCACCCCTGCACGGGCTATGCCCGCACTACGTCATGTTGGTCTCAGACGTCGGACAACACTGATCATGGTTGAGGCTTGTGGAGCAGGACGGTACCCAGAGGTGGTTTATCAGGCGGGACGTACACGGAGCGGATGAACAGACCCAAGGAGCTGACAAGACTATATGTACCCACTCTTCAGGTGGGAATTCTGGAGGACGACTTGGTGGTTGCTGCTTTACTTTTCAGCTGCTGTACTTTATTTTCAGTTGTACTGTACTTTCAGTTGGGTTTGTATTCTGGCCCATTTACTTTCCATCACTTACTTTTGTACTCAGTTTACTTAGTGTTTACTCAGCTTGTGTACTCTGTGGTGTTTGTTTACTTTATAAAGGCAATGCTTTCCCTTTTTATTGGGATTTACGCCTTTGGTGCTAGTCTCCAGCCCCTGGCCTATGGAAGGCGGGCTTGTGGTAGTCACGACACGGGCCCCGAGGGCGGGTCGTGACAAATTGGTATCAGAGGAGTTCGGTTCTACCGCAGAACTCAGGACTCTGATCTATCTTCTATGTGAAGCAATAGTGTTAAGCATATTGAGTGTGTTTATCAGTCCAGGAAGTCCAGTGTTGGTGCAGTGACCGACGTATCCATACACCAGGACCATGACTTCTGATTTCCAACTCAGTGCATGAAAAAATTAATTGCATTTGTGTTTCAAAAGTTTTCTTTGTGATTACTTTGTGTCAGCTCACCAGGTGTACTGTATTGACCGTGGCACACCTGTCTTTTTTCAGGATGACCCCACGATGGCAGCCAACTAGGGTTTCTAGATTTGTGCGAGACGACAGCCCACCGAGCAATGAGGCCTTGGTGTAGGGCCCCTTTACAGCGGAGGCACCGACATTACCTCTACCTGCCGAGCCACCGATGCCACTAGCCCAAGCTGCTGAGAGTACACGTCGCCTTAGTGCACTGCACTAGTTTCAGCGTCAGAGACTGCCCAGGTTCTGCGGGGAGATAGACCCTCAGGCAGCCGAGGATTGGCTGGTGGCTATTGTACGAGTTTTCAGGTTAGTAGGGACACCAACTGACCTCATGGTGATCCTTGCAGCGAGTCTCCTGAATGCGGTAGCAGGCAGATGGTGGAGCCTGATGATCCAGGTACACGACGAGGCATCTCTCCTTTGGTCGGACTTCGAGAGCCTCTTTCGCTTGAAGTTCGTCCTAGCCACACTCCGTGCGGTGCACATTCAGGAGCTATTACAGCTGCGGCAGGGCAGCATGACGGTAGCCTAGTACTCGGCGAGATTTACCGTTCTCTCGCGCTATTCCACAGACATGGTACGAGACCCATTCTTTCGGGCCTGGACCTTCGAGTAGGGACTGAGGCATGAGATTAGGAAATCGATGATCTCCCTCAGCATTATGACATAGGCTGGAGTACTGGAGCGAGCCCTTATCATAGAGAGATTTCTTGCTGAGCCTACACCAGCAACAAGACCTACCGTAGGGCGGCATGTAGCTGAGTCTTCTGTAGCTGGAAATCGACGAATGTCACAGGGGTCCAAGCGAACCAGACCATCAGGTGGATGACCTCAGGACACTGGCTCAGAGGTGCGGGACACACGACACAGAGTCAGTCTTACGAGGAGCAGACAGTGCTATGCATGCGGCAGGCAGGGCCACATGGCTCATGAATGCCCGACCCTCCATGCAGAGGAGCAGCAGACGGTTGAGGGACCACCCAGACAGAGGCAGAGGTTCGACCGTGGAGGTCCGCAGGGAGTAGGCGGACGTGGAAGAGGAGCTGTCCGAGCAAAAGGTGGTGGGCGAGACTTTGAGGCTCTACCACCACCACCACCAGGAGGTCCACCCCGACCACAAGGAGCTGGCGGGCAGAGGCAGGCTCAGCTTCAGGTAGCGGCGGCCTATGACCATGGCACACCAGAGATGATTCGAGGTACTATCTGTGTCTACTCCACCCTTACTGCAGTTCTTATAGACACATGATCAAGTCATTATTTCATTACCGCTGCCCTTGTTCGAAGCTCGGAGATTCCGACAGAGCCGTTGACTCGATCCTTTCGGCTAGATACTTCTATGGGAGCAGACTCGACGATTACGCACTGGTGCCGGCAGTGTGAGCTTACTCTAGGAGGTGAGATATTCGGCTGGGATATTCTTGTAGCGGCGTCGAGGACTTACGACGTCATCTTGGGCATGGATTGGTTATCTACAATCCATGCTCAGATCGACTGTATTAGGCACAAGGTGCGGTGTGTCTGCACCGATGGGAGCAGGTTCACCTTCACCGGCATGAAGGGAGCCTTTACAGCGCAGAATAGACTCACACAGAGGAGAGGACATCCGATCACTCATCAGTTGGCTAGCATCATCCTAGGAGTAGTTGACGTGCGAAGTCCTAGTTTTCCTGTAGTGGTGGATCAGTATGCAGACGTTTTCCCTGACGACATTCCAGGACTACCTCCTCGCAGAGAGGTAGACTTCTACATTGACCCATTCCCCGGGACAGCCCCGATATCCACTCCAGCATATCGGATGGCTCCCGCTGAGCTTCGAGAGCTACGGGTACAACTGGAGGACTTGCAGTGAAAGGGATTTATCCGACCCAGTGTTTCACCCTGGGCTTCCCCGATTTTGTTCTCCAAAACGGTGGACGGGAGCTAGCGACTGTGTGTTGATTACCGTCGCCTGAACCAGGTGACTATGAATAACAAGTATCCACTATCGAGGATTGAAGACCTCTTCGATCAGCTCAAGGGAGCATGGAGGTTCTCGAAGATATACCTCAGGTCAAGCTATCATCAGCTCAGAGCTCGAGACGAGGATGTACAGAAGACGACCTTCAGATGTCGGTACGACCACTATGAGTTCTTGGTTATGCCGTTCGGTGTAACCAACTCTCCAGCAGTGTTCATGAGTCTCATGAACAAGATATTTCTGCCTTACCTCAATCGATTTTTCATAGTCTTCATCGACGACATATTGATATACACGACTACTGAGGAGTAGCATGCCTACCACTTGCGGGTTGTGCTGGATACACTCTGAAAGCCCCAGCTTTATGGTACGCTCTCGAAGTGTCAGTTCTGGATACGCGAGGTCCACTTCTTGGGACACATCACCTTTGAGGTGGGTGTTGCGGTGGATCCTGCGAAGATGGAGGTAGTGATAGCTTGAGAGCCACCCAGGAGCATGACGAAGTTGCGGAGTTTCTGGGGTCTAGCTGGGTACTATAGGAGATTTGTTCCAGACTTCTCCAGAGTTTTGGCAACACTTTCATCTTTGACGAAGAAGGGGAGACCCTTCGTGTGGTCAGATATATGTCAGCAGAGCTTCCAGGAGCTGAGACAGAGATTGACCAGTGCACCCATCTTGAGGCTACCCGAGGAGGGAGTAGGGTACGTAGTCAAATGCAATGCATCAGGGACCAGACTCGGGTGTGTCCTAATACAGGAGCGGGCAGTGATCGCATATGGATCACGATTGTTAGGGCAGCATGAGCAGAACTACGTTACCCATGACCTGGAGTTAGCAGTAGTGTTCTTCGCTATAAAGATGTGGTGGCACTATCTGATGGGCGAGTGCTTTATAGTCTATTCTGACCATCAGAGTCTCAGGTACATCTTCTCGTAGAAATACCTGAACCAGAGATAGCAGCGATGGCTCGAGTTCCTCCAGGACTATGACTTTGAGATAGTATATACTCCTGGAAAGGGGAACGTAGTAGCCGATGGTCTCAATAGGAGGACGAGAATTCAGCTACTTGGAGAGGCGACAGAGTAGCTAGCTTCTTTGCAGATATCCTTCGTGGACAGAGATGGGGCAACTTTCCTTCAGTCGCTCACAGTCACACCTCCACTTCTTCAGCGGGTCAGGGAGGCACAGCGTGGGGACATTGACTATGAGACGTGGCATGCACAGATTTCCACAGGACCGACACCTGATGGGTTTTCTATAGGAGGAGAGCATGAAATCCTTTTCAGAGGACGTACCATGGTACCAACTGCTTTACAGGAGGATGTGCTGAGAGAGTTTCCCACTTCCCCTTTTGCGGTACATCCAGGGGTAGCGAAGATGTACCGGGATCTCAGACGACAACATTGGTGGCCGGGTATGAAGAAGGCTGTAGCAGAGTTTGTTTCTCGATGCCTCACCTGCTAGCAGGTAAAGGCGGAGCACCAGGTACCAGCAGGCTTGGTACAGCCCTTGGAGGTCCCAAAGTGGATGTGGGACGGAATATCTAGGGATTTTGTGATTGGACTTCCACGTACTTCCAGAGGTCACGACTCCATTTGGGTGATTGTAGACCAACTCACTAAGTCGGCTCACTTATTACCCATCAGAGAGCATGAATCAGTGGAGAGCTTGGGACGAATCTACGTTCAGGAGATTCTACGGCTTCATGGTGTGCCATCATCTATCGTCTCCGACTGAGATTCTCGCTTTACTTCCCGGCTTTGGAAGGGGTTGTAGGAGGCATTCAGGACGCAGCTACGTCTGGGCACCACCTTTCACCCTCAGACGGATGGTCAGACGGAGAGCGCTATTCCGACTCTTGAGGACATGCTTCGTGCATGTGTCCTCGACTTTGGTCGCAGCTTGGAGGATCACCTACCCTTGGTGGAGTTTGCGTACAACAACAGCTACCACTCTTCCATCGGGATGGCACCATACGAGGAATTGTACGGCCGACCATGCAGGTTACCTCTGTGCTGGACAGACCCTGGGGAGTCAACACTTGTGGGACCAGAGATGGTCCAGGCCACGACAGAGAAGGTCCAGGTCATCCAGGAGCAGATGAGGACAGCTCAGAGCCGACAGAAGTCTTATGCTGATTGGAGGCAGAGACCACTGGAGCTCGAGGATGGCGACCATGTTTTCTTGTGGGTCTCACCTTGACGTGGATTACGGAGATTTGGCCGGGGTGGAAAGTTATCTCTGTGCTTCATCGGACCATTATAGGTTCTCAACATGATATGCAAGGTGTCTTATCTCCTGGCTCTACCACCTCAATTGCACCTGGTGCACGACATCTTCCACGTATCTCATTTTAGGAGATACGTGCCCGACCCGACGCATATCATCGACCATGGGGAGCTGGTCATTGATGACGGGGCGACTTTTGCGAAGGTCCCGATGGAGATCGAGGATCGATAGGAGCAGGTCCTACGTTGGAATTCGATTTCTCTTGTGTGCATCAGGTGGAAGCACAATAACCTCTAGGAGAGCACAATGGAGCGGGTGGCTCAGATGCGTGCTCGGTACCCTCATTTGTTTCCCTAGTTTGTGATGTATCTTTACGGGGACGTAAAGCCCTGAGATGGGAGTAATGTAAAGACACGTTAATTTCAAGGAATTTTTTTTCTTAATTTCTTTGGGATTTTTTGAGTACGCAGTTTCTGACGGCACCTCATTCCAAGGCCTGGTGTGCCCGGAATCAATTTCCAAAGTTTAGCTCGGGTACATTCAGGAAACGAACGAACGAGTTTTTCTAAATTTTGAACCGGTGCTAGGAATCGAAATCCGAGGGCACCAATGAAACTACAACGCCAGTAATTGCTTAAGAAGACCTTTACTAGAGTTGAGTTTTCTTTGGAAGAGTTTTTTAATTTTGTGGTTTAAGTATAAAGAGAAATAAAATTGTGTTACAATTTTATTTCACTTATAAGTGGTTAAACCCCATGTGTGGGAGTTGAGGCGGGACCCACTAAAAACCTGACTCCTCTTGATAGGATATTAGTGAGGTGGGTCCCACACGAGCCCCACCCTTCAAATTCCCCTAACTCCTCTTCCACTTTATGATGCCAACTTAAAACCATTTATTATGACAACTCCAGATTTAATTAATGAAATGAATTCAACTTTTGAATTTAAAAAAATGGTGGAAAAAGTAATAAAATAAGGCAAATGCCTTATTTTATTTTGGGTCTTTTTGTTGTGTTGAGAGAGGGAGAGTTTTACACTTTGAAGAACTTGATCTTCCTCCTTGAAGAACGCGAATAACGCCGACACACCCTTCCATCTTCTTCCCGCGTCAAAGAAAGGGAGACACCGCTTTCTCCTCGGATGATCCCCGTCAACATATACAGAGCCTCACCCCACGACATCATTTTTCGCGAACTTCTTCGAGGTAGGGGTGTGTTTTGAATTGAGAGATTTTGTTTTTCCTTCTATGTTTATGTTTATCTCTAAATCCATTTTCTATCAAACTAATTGGGAGGGAACCGGACCAAACTAACACAGTCTGTTTCCTCCGCCATTCTTGTTGTATGGTGTCCTCCAACCGTTCTTGAGCGGTGAATCAAGGAAAGTTTTTGGAGCCGATCAGAGGCCCGAAAACATCGAAAACGACCTTGGAACATCAGGACGCCCTATGAATGGAAATTTTGTAGCAAACGGATCATCAGAACAATGGAAGGACGCCTCAGGAGGCGTGCTGGCCAGAGGCGTTGTTTCTGGAAAATTCCAGAATACATGGCGCGTCCTTTAAAAGCACACACCATGTAGTACAAACGTTTAACAGTAGAAGTAACAAACATCAGAAGAAGTGACACACGGTGTGTGACACCGGTCACACGGCGTATATTGTCCACACAGTTTGACATAGGAGACTTCAAAGACATGGCATGTAATCTGGGAGATACACGGGCACGAGCAGAACTACACGACCAAGAGGCACGACGTGTACTTCCTTTACCATGGCAGAAGCGGCTTCGGTATGACTCGACATGTATTCTGGGAATAAATGGACATACGGTGGAGTACAAGAGCATGTAATCCACCACACATCCAGGCTTGGACAGTGTACATAGAGCCGACCCTAGAAGTCTGGACACGACATGTAACTATACCACACGCCGTGTATTTACTTTTTACACAAGCATCCCATCGACATGGGCTATGGTACATGGACAGTACCCGTGGAATGAAGACACGGCGTGTAACTATACCACACACCGTGCAGTTTCTTTTTACATGACCAGACCTGCGACATGGGCCGTATCACACGGGCAGTACCCGGTGATAGATGAAACGACATGTATCGCTTATCTACACGCCGTGTACTTTTTGGAAAATGGATGGGTTGTCTTGTTCTCTGTGACTTGATCACGTTTTTCTTGGTTTCCCCATTGGATGTGGGATAGAACATTGGGATACATCATCCCTATTCTTCGTGACATTTGATGTATCCATCCCTTTGACTCGAGGAGTGGACCCTCCTGAAATCGAGTATGCTGTGTGCGGGAACCCTAGAACTGGCTGTGACTGCAACGACTTCCGTACTGAAATCCTCCGTGGGTTCGATGATGACGACTGTATAGGAATCCTCCATGGGTTCGGCAGCGAAGAAGACCGTACATGAATCCTCCATGGGTTTGACGAGGATGAATACTGTTCTTGTATCCTATGTGTGTCTAGTAGTACATGACTACTGTTCTTGTATCCTATGTGGGTCCGAAAGTATTTAACTCTGTACTTGTATCCTATGTGGGTTCGGCAGAGTAGCTGGTCTTGTATCCTTTGTGGGTCCGACAGCTTAGCTGGTCTAGTATCCTACATGGGTCCCAGCTAGATGAATCTGTATCTACATATGATCATCTCTTTTTCTTTAAAAATGATGTATACCTATGTGAGATGAGTCTTGAATTTCATTCATTGTCTTCGATATGATTGACTTACTATCTTGTGTGGATTGGGTTGTGCTTTCCTGTGTGGATTGGGTTGATCTTTCCTGTGTGGACTGGGTTGAAACTGGGCTCGTGTGTTAGAGCCGAGCTGGAATTGATAACTTAGGTATATGTATGGGCATATACCTAAGTAGAGTTGGTTGATACTCCATGTTTGCATCTTTCCTTTTTGGTTTATCCTTTGTGGATTCTAGGAGACCTTCGGGGGTCTCGGGGTCCCTACTGAGTATCGTATACTCACCCCTGCACGGGCTATGCCCGCACTACATCGTGTTGGTTACAGACGACGGACTACGCTGATCGTGGTTGAGGCTTGTGGAGAAGGACGGTACCCGAAGGTGGTCTATCAGGCGAGATGTACACGGAGCGGACGGACATACCCAAGTAGCCGACGAGACTATCTGTTCCCACTCTTCAGGTGGGAATTCTGGAGGACGACTTGGTGGTTGCTGCTTTACTTTTTAGCTGCAGTACTTTCTTTTCAGTTGTACTGTACTTTCAGTTGGGTTTTTATTTTGTCCCATTTACTTTCCAGCACTTACTTTTGTACTCACTTTACTTAGTGTTTACTCAGCTTGTGTACTCTCTGGTGTTTGTTTACTTTATAAAGGCATTGCATTCCCTTTTTATCGGGATTCACGCTTTTGGTGCTAGTCACCAGCCCCTAGCCTATGGAAGGCGGGCTTGGGGTAGTCACGACATGGGCCCCAGGACGGGTCGTGACAATTATCATATAGTCATTGAGCACTAGTCACAAGAACACCCCTAGGAACTAGCTTGTTGTGGGCCCTAAGTACATTGTATCTCGAGGTAAAAGTATCAAAAAAAAATCCGTCTTTCGAATGAGCCACTAGGAGGGGAAAACCCAATTTCCTAGTGGTCCCCAAAATCATGGAAATTTATTTAGTGTTTTCATCTTCAAACTTTCTAAGTGAAACAGGGACGATACCACTCCAGATCACTAGCCTACTAGTTCTCATCCGCCTACCGAGATACCTGGGTTTCCCTCTTTGGTCTCAAAAAAGTTCCACATGCTATAGAATACCACTTTCACATGAAAACACCATTTTAGTAACATAAACATAGAAAATAGTACCCAACATGCCTTTTCACCCTTTGTGTAACTCAATAAACCACTCAAAATTTGTATAAAAAGACTTTAAGTAGTAAAACATGGTTTTGCACACAAAATTCATTTAAAAACCCTATTTCAAGGCCAAATGTACACCAGTATCATACCCATCCATATTTTTCAACCCAAAAAACTTTTTATAAAACAAATTCATAGATCAAAAAATAATCCCAAATGATACAACATTTAATACACATGAAAAACACCCATTTTTTAGTCAAAATGAAACTTTAAATTTATTGCTCAATCACCGCTACCAAAATTGACATTATCACCACAAAAAATGTATAAAAACATGCTAAATAGGTTATAAAAACAAGATAAATTCATAAAAGAATGTATACACATAGAATCACCTACCTTATATTTCAAACATACTAAATATTTTTGTAAAACTTCAGCCGCACCACCGCCGCACGGCAAGGAAGTGAAAATGAACCATAAACCACAATATTGAACCAATAAACTCAAAATAAAAGAGTATGTACGAATCCCTAGATGACGGAGAAGTGTAATTTAAATAAATAGGGAATAAAACCTAAGGATAATGAAGGAAACAAGAGAGGGAATCACTTACTTGAAGAATCTTGATGTTCAGCCACAAAAAACCCTTCAAAAAAGGGTTCTAGGGAGGATTGATTGAGATTGGAAGAGTTCCATGTCTATAAGGAATGAATCGGGGTATAAATGGGTGCACTAGGGTTAATACTAGAAGTAAAAACTTTAGAAAACAAAACATTTTTTATGACTTGGACACCTGTACACGGTTTGGATGCATGGTTTAGTAAATAGTGCGACGAAACCGTGCACCCTATTCTGTCCACTCCAAAATTTTCCATTTTCTTAATAATTCATAGGTAAATATGGGTAATCTATGAGGGAATGATATTTAAATAATATAAGATTAACAATGACCCAAAATTTCAAACCTTTCACACCCGGTGCCCGAGAAAATGACCAAGAACCTGACCCGGACCAGAACGAAGTAAATATTTAAAACCTGAGTGTGACAGATTTCATCTAACATATGTTTTAAAATTTTTGAAAGAAAAATCTACCATATAATGTTTCATGATTCTCAAATATTTAAGAATATATATAAACATCATTGATAAAAACATCAATCATTTTAACCATTATTTTTTATCTTATTCAGTGATGTGGAATATTTTTTTTATAATTCACGATTCTTACTTAAAACAAAATAAAATAATTCACCTATTAAATCCATACATCAAGGTACACCTTTATACCATTGATATCCAAATTATCTTCTAGAACAAGGTTTATATATTAGGAAAATAAATAATTAAGTCCTTGATGGTATTTCTATTTCTAAATGAGACGGATGAGTTGGTAATTTGAAATCAAATAAAATAAATACCCTAATATATATAAAGTTTTAATAAATTGTAGGGTTTTGGTTATATAAATATAGTTTCTTATCATTGATTCGGTTGTTCAAAAATATTTCAAAAATCATTTGAGCAATTTTTTTACATAATAATAATGATTAAATCAATTGGAAGGGATTAGAAGGTTTTATGAGAAAATTTTCCTTCCATATTGATAAATGATCTTTAATATATAGAGAATAACAAAATTAAAACATGAAATGAATTAACATATGCCAAAATGAAAATGGTACTTATAAGGAAAATACCCATAGAAATTACATAGTACATTAACATTCAAATCCTAAAAAATAACTCTAATATGTAAAAAATTAAAGAATATTTAACTTCAAAGGTTATCTCAAAAATTCGTGCTTATATCCACAAAAGGTAACAACATTCTTTTAAAATAATACTTAAAGTTAAACCTACATATTTAATCATAATAAAAATTCTCACAAAATAACATTAATCACCTTAAGATTTCACCACCTAAAATAACAAAAGGGGTTTCTAAGACTTTAAACTTAGGATCAAACATCAAATCATAAACTCATGATGGTATCCAAAACTCTTAAGATAACCTCTCAAGAGAACATCCTAATCTCCAAAGTTTTCTAAACCATGCTATGATACTACTTGAGATTAAACATTACATATTCTAGTGTCTTTAGACTATAATTCACTTTCTTTAATTCCCAATGATATTTTAGGTTAATATTTTTATAGAATCATGTCATTATAATTACATAAAAATACCATATATTTAAAATTAGGAAATTCTATTATTTTTCCATTTTCCCACAATATAAAACTTTTAATGTAAAACATGATTTATTTCCATGATAAATGTTCATGGTTTTGATCTTGACCTAATCCTTGTCCCTAATCATCCTCATAAAAATATGAAGAACATTTTAAAATGTGGTATGAACAAAAAAATCACATTAAGGGACACAAAAATAAGAAATACATAAGTCTAGTGAAAAAATTAAAACCTATAAAATACTTACCTTTACCACATTATTATTTCCAAAAATATATCATTTCTATATGAAAAACACACAAACTTTTTTTCTCTATGATAAAATTTAAAACCCATATAAGAAAATTGAAAACCCATTTTAGTCAAATATAGCATTATATTCATAAACTTTTTTAAACCCATGTTACATATAATTTTAGCGCAGTTAAATCCATTGGATAAACCACACTGATTAAATCCCTATATCTTTTATTTGATAACAAGGAATATAAACCAGTGTATTAAAGAGATAAAATGGGGCTCCCCCTTCATATAAGATATACTAGGATTACTCATTTTTCATGATATATAGTGGGGTTTGAGCCATATTATAATCTATATTGTCCCCACATGTTTCATATATATAATTCTCAAGTACTATATCATGAAACATAAACATTTTATTTATGCATTTTTTCATAATAAAGCTATTAAAAAATTCTTTTATACCCATATGAATATCACTTTGAGATATAAAAATACAATTTTCTTTTAAAAACCCTTTTCAATACCAAATTAACCATAAAAAAGAGAACGGGTTTTTCATTTAACAAAAAATAAAATATTATAAAAGAATCCAGACTTCAAACAAATATATAACGATGTGAAATTTCAATGTTTTGATATGCATTTAAATAGAACATTCCTTTATTATTTTGCAATGAAATTTAAAAAAATTTACAAAAAGGATTCCCTTTGAAAAGAATTGATAAAAAGTAAATGGATGTACAAAGTTTCAATTAATTTTTTTATGACTATAAAAAAATTAATAATAAGTTATTTTAAAATGTATTGGTATGGAAGAAAAAGTATTGGTACAGAAACTTTAAAAGAGGATTTCTAAAATAAAGTCCCTTACCTCAAGTCCGAATCATCATACAAGTTATATATATTTTTTTGATGGTAATATGACCACCTGACCTAAAGAGCATGACTCCTTTATTAATAAAAAAACATCAGGTCAAAAGGATTCTAAAATAAGTATCATTACATTTTTCATTCCCAAGAAGGGAAATAAAATCTAAAGAAATATGATCAAACCAAATGAGATCCTTCCCATCTGCACCTTTTTTAAAAATGGTATATTCCAAATAATTTCCATCCCTATAGACATGAGTAAAGATTTAATTAATGGAATATTGAAACTAAAAATAATTGATCCATCGATTAGTAAACCTCCATGGGACATGATCATTCATATTCTGATGGAATGAACAACGGTGGTGGAATCAAATTACAACCAATTTTTTTTAAAATGACTATGTTTGAATTGTTCTATCATAATGATAACACCAGGAATCTATACATAAAGTGAAGAATAAATTCCACATTATCCATATACATCCCCATGATTTTTCCTTAGAATATCCTCATAGCCCGGTGGGTCGAGATTTCCCCTTGATGACTCATTTGGGTTGATCTTAATACAACCAACAAAAGTAAGTTTCTAGAAAACTTCCATTTAACCCAAGGGAGGATAAAAGTTACCAATAATTACAATTTTCCTGAGAATAGAGAGATAATGAATTGAACTATGAAAATATGATTTTCTGGGAACATTAACATTTTTTATAATAGTTAAGATACTATCTGAAGTATCATGGGGAGAAAAGAAAACCCCATCATGTATCTATCTATTCTAAAACTTTTAAAGAATGTAAACAAATTCTGCTCCAACAACATGAAAAATCAACAAAAAATATAGGGGAAGTGTGTGAACCATCCATCCTACAATAAAGTCAGAAATAGATTAGGTACAAGGAAGTCAAACTTTGAAAAGATCATAAATAATTTTCCACATTATTGATGTGGTAACACAAATTAAAAGAAAGAAGGCCTATGTCCTCCTTGTGTTGATAGAATATGGCATATGCTGAGCATAAGGAAATACCACACACTTGTAGATAATTATCATTATTCAATCGTTGATGAGCCCATATCTAAACCAGATTGAACTGAGATGGAGAAAGAACGTTCTGGGTAAACTTCTCAAGCCACTGTATTCTCATAGCAGAACAAAAAACATGGTATTAGAATGATTTTTAAGTGAGAATTCCACTTGTAATAGGCTCCCAAATCCAAAAGTATCAAAGTGTAGAGAAATAGTAAGCCTTGTAAACCTCTTTGATGTGTCCTAGAATAGCCTCCATGTCATGGACTTGATCTTTGATTGAAATATCCGAGTCCATATTTAAATCATCATGAGTGGGATAATCAAGGAATTGGACACCATTTGAATTAATTGTCAAAAAAATTAGAGAATATTCAATGGATACTGACCATATTTATTAAGATGTTATTAAATTAAAAGTGGACTTGAAGGAATTAAAAAATGATATTTCAAAGTGGTTAAAATTCCCAGATTTGAGATTAATTAGAAATATAGCATAATGAAATTCTCGAGCTTCTTAATTTCCACTTATAAGATTCCATAACAAATAAGATTGTGAGGAATGATTAAATAATCTCGGATTCTTGATTCATAGACCCCCCTCCTCAAAGGTCTTGTAACAAGTATTCAAAGGAATAGTGGTAGACTCCTCTCTAAGATTCTACCACTAAAAATGAAATTTTTGACAGTCACATTGATACAATTGATAAGAGACTCATGAAATTCATACACCATAAACTAATAGATAAACTTAGAAATGAAAACAGATTTTTCCAAAGAAAAACATCATGCACGGAGATAGATTTTATTTTCTAAGAGGATAATTGCCTTCAGATCTAATTGATAATCCTAGAAAAGTGACAGACTTTTGGATGACCCTAAAACATAAGAACACCAATATAAATGAAATGGAAAATTCCCTCTCTAATACCCAAGTCACTGATAATATAATTTTATCAGACAAAATAAATGTTTCTTCCAAATTAAACAAAATATTTGTTCCAACTAACCTTTTAACCAGAAACCTCCTTATAGTGAAATAGAGATTTATTAATATTTTTGACGTTTCTCTTATCTCCTTGTGTGAATAGAATAATATGATTAGTATAAAAAATGTGAGTAAGAGGAAAAATTAATCTACTAGAACATATGGTCTTCAGTTACCCATTTCCATCTATGAAGGATAACAATCTATTGAAATAATCTTTAACAATAAATAAAATAATAGCTAAGAGGGGGTCAACCAGCCTTACCCCTCTAGAACAAGTAAAGTAACCTCAAGAGATACATTTCCAAGGACAAAGATATGAGTAGAACCCAAAATAATCTTGATCAAATTAATAAAATCATTATCAATGCTAAACATGGTAAGGATATTACAAATAAAAACCCAATCTATCATATCCAATGTCTTTTTAAAATAAAGTTTGAGAGAATTATTACCTACTCTAATAGAATTTTTAATAATATGGATACACTCTGAGGTAGTGATAATCCATTACTGAATTGACCACCCTTTAATGAAACCAAATTGGTTGAAAGAGCCGACAAACGTCATCTAAAATGATCTCCTAACAAGTCCGAAAGAAAAACTTTCTAATACCATATGGACCAGGAGAACTATCAGGATTGATACTAAGAAAAATATACTGATATATGGTTAAAAGGGAATATAAGTGAGTCTTTAGATGTCCTATTGATTAACTTTCCTTGTAATAATACCATCCATGGGATCAGAAATAGTGGATGTTCTATTAAAAAGATCCATGTATTAGGAAGTTATATGCTCTGAGAGGTCCTATCTATTATCCATGACTTGATTCCAATTTTTGAGTAAGGATAAGTTTATGGAGGTTTTTATAACTAATTTAAGGAAATTAAAAAAAAATGAATTCCTATCCCCATAATTAAGACAATTTGTTCTGAAAGTGGGTTTTTTTGCATGGAATCCTTCAAGTTAAGGATATTATTGAGTTTAAGAGTCAACTCATATTCCTTAAAATTTCTATTAAAAAATAATTTTCTTGTGTAATTATCTTAAATGTGCTAAAGGGAGGCCTTAATATCCTTGATTTTCTTCTCAATATGACTAAATCTATCCTTTCTCCACATCTTGTGATGCCCTTTGAGCAACTTTAATTTTATAATTAAAGAAAAATCATTATTCGTGTAATCCACTGAGCCCCAAGCATCTCAAACAAGATTCCCAAATTATGGATATGTCACCAAAGATTTATTAAATCTAAAGGGAATAGAATATTTTGAGACTTTTCCCAAAATATCAACTATGTTTGGGTGGTAATCATAATTGATGCTTGATAAGGTCATGCAAGAGATAGATTCCCAAGTAATTAAGGAAGACTCTTTAATTAAGGATCTATCTAAGAGGTCATTATTATATCATCTCCAGAATAATAATAATGAAATAATTATCAATTTTAAGAATAATTTATATATTTGAAACAAATAATATAATATGGTTATGAAAAATTAAATATGTTACAATCATGAAGACTGTAGTCCATACGTACGCATGAGTAACATTCCCATTTTTCAATGATTATTATGAAAATAAGGTAAGTATCACCTTATCATTAAATTTTGAAAATTACAAAATGAATACCGTATTTTTTATTCAAACATACTTATCTATATAATACATGTTACGAGGTGATGATTAGACGAATCACTTCACTTCGTGGAGGTGGTAGTCGACACTTACACATGAAAAACATTATCATTTTTCAGTGGATATAAAGGTAAGAATATAAATGATATTTTATATTTTAAGAATGATAAATATATATTGAATACCACACACACACACACACACACACACATATATATATATATATTAATTCCATAATTATAATGATTCACGAGAGATGGTGATGGAAAACGAATTACATCGGTTCATGAGGTGGTAGTTTTCTGTACACATGAATGAGGGTTTTGTTTCCCATTTAATGAAAGAGGAGATGTATATAGGTTGTGACATTAACATAAATCACCTAAGTAAAAATAAGATAATGGTTATAGTATTTCATCATTTTTTAACAAGATTTTAATGTGGTATAAAAATAAATAATACAAAAAACACTCAGTTAAGTACTATAACTCTTTTTCAGACAACCTACTTTTATTTACACCTAAACACCTCTAATTTTGGTATTATGACCTAAAATGGCATATATTATGTGTAAAGAGAAGTAATTAAGGGATTTTTGTTGGTACTGGATGAACAAAAAGGATTTTTAAGGGCGGTAAAATTAGGGGAAGATGTTCCCTTTTATAAGGTGGGGAACTCTGGGAATTTCTTAAAGTATTAAATTATCAAAAAATAATTTTGATGTAAATATCAATCCAAATTGACATGATTCAAATAAAATATGATGATTAGTTTAAATCCTATCATAAAATAAAATTTTTACATGTTTGGATCATATTTTAGCATAATATTTTTGTTTTAACATTTTGTAAAGTCATTTGACAATTAAGATGATATTAATGTTTTTTATTCTAAAGTGGTTAATTTATATACAATAAAAATAATAAAATTCAATAAATGGACCATGGTTAATATTTTAAACCTTATCCCAATAACTTTTCTGAAGATAATATTTTTTATTAATCTTAAATATTTTAATTTATTATTATTTATTATAAAAATACATTAATTTCAATTTTAAAATAATTAAAATAATTTTACTTTTAAAACTACAAGAAAACAATGTAATTTGAATAAAAATCATTAGAAAAACTGTAATATTACATTTGTATCAAAAAAATTCACTTGAAATACAAACTCAATCAAATTATATTATTTTTAACATTTTCAATATCATTTGTTTTATTTTTCTATTAATTGAATAATTACTTCATCTGTGTTTCATAAGCTTGTAAGGAATTATTTGAAAACTAAAAATAAAAAATAAAATAACCTGAAAAATAAAAATTAGTTTTATTTAAAATTTATGTTTATAACTAAATATATCATCTTTTTATGCCTTTATTAAAAATATTATACATATTAAAATCAATAGTGTGACGTTTTTGGCTTTATATTCACCTAAATATTACAATGGTCCAAATTAGGTACTAATGGAAAAAAGTTAATATATTCAAAATTTTATTGCTTTAGGATGGTTTATACTCATCCAAAAAACTGAGGCATGTTTTTGGGTTATTTTTTAATCCTTATCATTTTATTTTTAATTATAATTTAATGATTTACCCATTACCATGTTAACAAAAATTACTATAGTTACTATTTATAATACATAAAAATAAAATGGAACTATTTAAAAATTTAGACCTATAGGTTCCAAATATGAGATTCAATTTTAAACATTCAAAATGTATAAGTGTAAAATTTTAATTCAATGTTAAATAGAAAAATGTAATGGAAAACAATTTTTTAGAAAAATCCTCTCAAGTATAAAATGTTTTTATACAAAATTAAAGAAAAAAATTCATTTAAAAAATAATAATTTGATTATTATAAATTAAAAGGAAGTAATTAAATTTTTAAAAGAATATTAAAATTGATTTTATTTTTTAAATACTTTAAAATAAAATATAGTTTTCAATAAAAAAGCAGTTTTTCACTACTAATGAAAAAGAAAACTTTTGAAAAAATTATTAAAATTCCACCCTATGATAATTTTTATATTTTGATTTCAAAAATTAAGTTCTTTTTATTTAATAATCTCTACATTTTTTTCTAGAAATTAATTAGAATATTTTCTTACAAAATCATTAATTTTTTTTTGAATAAAACACATTTTTGAGCCATAAAATGACTTTTCTAAAAATTAAGTGCTTATTTATAAATAATTAATCATTAAATTTTCATTAATAATAAAATTTAAATATATTTTATAATAGGTTTAATAATATTCACACATACCTGTTAAAAGGATAGGTTATAATGAGAATATTTAAATAATAATATTTTGCCGTCTATTTACACTCTATGTTGTGTATTTTGTATGCTATGAGATATAGTGTCATTTTTTTAAATTTTAGGGTGTTTTATAGTTTGTTCTAAAGTTATCACTTAATTTATAATATTAGTTATAAAGTTCCTAATTTATATTTCTATAATATTAATCATACCATAAATAACATATATATTCCCTAAACAGATTTATACATCCATCATGGGAATGTGATGATGAAGGAATGAAACATGTCATTGATGAAGGTAGTTGTCGACACAATCATATGGTAAACATTTTCATTTTTTTGATTGAATTATAAGGGAATATATAATGGTTATGTCATAAATATAATAAAATTTTAGAATGTTTTTTTTATTGATGTCATTATATACATATGCTTAGAATGAATTTGGAGGAGGGTGAATGAGAAGGGGAAAGAAAGGAAGTTAAAGGGTAAGTAATACTTACATTGATAATTTTGATAATATATTGAAGTATCCTTTGAAAATAAAGGACTTGATGAACTTTTTTTTGAATATAGAGGATACTAAATGTGTATATGGGCTCTATGAGAAGTAAATTTGGAAGAGTTTTGTCAAAATTTTAAAAATAATGGTGTGTCTTCATGTGGGTCAAAGTGATCTCATTTTATAAATGAAAAATTGGAAAAAATATTTTGAAATTAATGTTAGTTAAGGGGTAATAATGAAATTTAATTAGTTATATGGGTTAGGTATTGAAATGATAGTGATACATTTAGGTATGAGTTTACAACCTGGAAAATTTATTCTACAAGGTCTAAGTGTCAAGTTGATTTATTAAAATTAGAGACACATTAGGGTACACATTTTAATATTTATTAATCTTGATTAAAATTTAACCATGATAATTATGATATTAATAAAAATATAATATGTCTATTATTAAAAAATTTATACATGATGAATCTGATTTTGGGATCTATTTATTATAATAAAGTTTTAAATATAAGAAAATTAACTTTTAAATTAAAATGGTTAATGTGTTTAAAAATAACTATTCTACTGTGTTAACTAATATTTATCTTGGAAACTTAAATTTATGATGAATAATTAAATCAATCGCATTACGAAATTTAAAAATTTTCATTATAAATTTTCAAATAATTTTATATGATTCAATTGCTAAAAGTGAAAATATTTATTTTAATATAAGTATACATAACATAAAAAAACTATTTTAAGATACATGTATCTTCTAGGAATAAAAAAGTTTATTACATTCCTAGTAAGAACTATTGTATGGATGTTAACTTTTTTTATCTATTATAAATAATTAACATTTAAAAAATTATTTGATCACAATATAATAAACTTCATAGCGCGTGAAAAGTCAATTTTCAAGAAAATATATTTTTATATATAAACTGATTTTATTTTTTATGTTTCTATATTAATTGAATTTTATCAATTCATTTGTATTAAAAAACATTTTTTTATTTCTACATATATTTCATTATTTAGTTACATATATATTTTTCTTCCAATTCAATAACTATATTGTTACAGTTACATAATGTTCCATATTTAATTTTGGTTTGGTGTTGCATCTTAAACAAGCTGTAGAACACATTAGGTTTTGAAGAAAAATATATAATTTAAAATCTCATAGTGTTAAATTATACACCATAGATAAATTTCAACCTTCCAATTTTAATTATCAGTCACTAAAAAAATTAGTTAGGGGTATCTGAAATATAGGTTTGACTTAGTATATTTTTTCAAATTTGGTTTATACCATAATATCTAAGGTATGACTACGAAACATGTATTTTTCATTTATATTGTTAACAAATTTCTATATTTTAACTCCATTAATTATTTCTATATGACCTTATTTTCCACATATGAAGAATCTTCCAGCTACTTTAAGACATTTCCCTAAGTACTTCTTCCCACATTTTTGACATGTTGGAAATTGAATCTTCCTTTCTACATTATCTTCATCAGTCGAACTATTAGTAGACTCAATACTTATCTTCTTTTGATTTTTTAGAAAATAAACTATGTTTACTTTGTTAATTATGATTATCAATAGTTGTTTTTAAATAATTTAAAGGTTTCTTACTTCAGTTATTATCACATTAGTTTGCTCATGTTGTAAGAGTGAGTTCCCTAAACCTACATTAACATTACTTTTGATAACAAGATCCTATATACAAAGTGTTATACATGATGAATACTAACCAAAATATTTTTGGAAATTATATATCCACTTTTCACATGGTAATGTCCCTAGATTATTTATCATATCAACAGATCATAGTAGTTCTTAGATATAATGAGAATCTTGAGATGCTATGAAAATAATCTTAAAGATATATTCTATGGTCTAGATACTTAATAATGACAAGAAATATATGATGTATAACTATCAGGTGTTAGTAGATCATAATAATTGAGTCTTATTGTCCTAATGTTCTTATAGGGAGATCTAAGGATAGGAGATCTCAAGGAATGACCCACCAACAAAAACATCACTTGTTTTAGGTGTCATTATTTTTTCCTATTTATGAGAACATTTATTGGTCTTTAGACATGATATAATTATCAATGTGTAATGTTTGATCACATAATTTGATTCAAGATTAAAATAATAATATTGATGTTTTAGTGAGGTGGCTTGTATTGGGTGAGTCATCTATGTTAAAACATTGATTCAATGCTCAAGAAATTTTTTGTTGCTTTTGAAAGGATGACATGTCTTGGGCCCAGTTGACAAGGATGTTTGTACCTTTATTGAATTAATGGAAGTGGGGATTAATAATAATTCTATCTAGAAATATTATGGATAAATAATTTAGGAAACGATTAAGGAATTAATTGTATATCCTTCTTTATTAGATATTAGGATATAAAGAGATTATATTACATGGTGCGTAATTATAGGATGTTGTCATTTATATAAATAACCCTTATATTATTAGGGGCATTGATGGTTGCTGAACTGTACTCATGGTTTGTGAGTATCACTTATTTCAATCGAGATAAGAACCTAGTAGATCACACACAAAGCATATTCAAAATATTGACCAATTATACAAAATTGTAGATTAGAATATAGTGCCCCCATGAAAGTGGTCACGTAGTGCCCAAGTTTATTCAATTTCAAAGGGCAAACGAGCTCGTACCCCATTGGTAAGGGCTCCTTCTTGGCATCAAATAGACCCGGGTTCGAAACCAGATGGAGGAGAATTTTATAGTTTTTATAGCTATTATTTAGTATCACTATATCAGTTACTACAGCAGTACTGTAGCAGGTACTATTCAGTACGATAGCATTTAAAACTATTCACCCGATTTGGGCCTCCAGGCCACCAGTTTGGGCCAATGGATATTAGGGCCTTCAGGTCGTCAAAGGCCTTCGTACCCCAGGGCCTTCAGGCCAAAGTTACCCTATAATAGTCGAGTTTACATAGAGTAGTCCCCAGAAGAGGATCAGAGAAAAGATTAGCAGTCACCAGAGCACAACTAACCAGATGGGAAGAATGAGAGGGTATGGACACCACCATCAGGAATTGGCACCGTGAAGCTTTGCATGGGACAATTGTAGCTGATAAAAAATTTATGGTTGGGAGATAGGTGATCAACGATGAATAATATGGAGAGGATAAGTTCCAGTGGGTTGGTCCTATTGGTCAAGCATTTTACATAGTATGCCTCTGGGCCTTTAGGTTATTTTATTGGCCTTCGGGTTGTTTTGGGACTCATGCCTTGGGCCTACGGGTCATGTAAGTGATCCCATTTAACCCTTAAAAGGGGGATTAGCCATAATAAAATAAAAATAAGGCCATAAAGGCATTCGGGTATTCAATTACAAAGGAAATGAATAAATTAAATATTATTTGAGTTTAAAATAATAACCATTTAGTTTATTTATTTATTATATTCATAAGTTATTTAGTGAATATAAAGATTTTTTTTCAAATTTATATTAAAGATTTAATATTCAAGGTTATTTTAGTCTTCATGAGGATATGAGTAAAGTTAATGAATCATAAAGTAAAACCCTAAGATTTCATAGTAAGTTATTTTCCTTAAAGTAATACAATAGCTTGCGCTACACGCAATACCGAGTTCGAGCGCACTACAATTACCAAACTAGCCGTTCAAAAAACAGTTATGAATAGTAGTAACAATATTTTTAATTTTATATACTCCCTATAATTTTAACAACCATATTATGTTTTTATTACACATAATATAAGAACAAATTCAATTTTTCAGATAAAAGAAGTATTTTTCAAAAAATGAAATTTTACCACCTTTTAATAGAGAACTCTTTTAAATACAATATTTGACACTTTTATATATTCAATTTAAAAATATAATCTTCTTCCTTAGAATAGGGACATAAAAATTTAGTTTGGAAAAATTTTCACTGCTTTTCTGATAACTTTCAAATTTTGATGAATAGTGAAAATTACTAAATTTTGATTGAAAACAACTTTTTTAATCAAAATAATTTGGTGTGTTAAATTATACATTTGAATGGTTTTGAAGTATAATTAGATTATATTATTATCATTTAATCCAATCTTGTTCATTGGAAGTAATTTTACATTTAAATTGGACATAAACAAATATCAATCTTTTGATAGTTTTTACTCCTCAAAACCCTGCTTTCTGGTTTTGACAATGAGAATATATTTTTTAAATTAATTAATAAAAATTATATTTTTTTTAATTTGGAAAAATAGACATCATTTTTTAATTTGGAATATCAACATTACATTTGGGTGAATTTTTGGTATTTTTCTGAATACTTTCAATTTTTGATGAACAGTGAAAAACACTATGTTATTATTTAAAACCTACTTTTTTATTTAAATAATTATTTATTTAATTTAAATTTACTTTTGTTAAAATAGATATATAATAATAATATAATTTCATTTTAATTAATTAGATTCATTTTATTATAAAATTAGATGTATAAAATTTTATTGAACTTTTTAAACGTCTTTTACCCACCTTCTATGCACATTTGCTAATTTGCCTAAAACGTAATTTTACCGATTCTTTAAATTGAATTTAAAAAATTAGAGAGACAACGTTGACATCAATATGTGGTTCAATGGGACAAAAATAATTTTTGGTGAATCATAACTTTTCAATTTTATTTACGACGGTTAAAAGTAAATAGGGCAATTAAAGGTAAAAATGATATTATAATTACCCAAAAACATGTACTAATTTTATTCAATAATTTTATTTAAACCAAAATAAACCTTATGAATAAAATATGATCCTTTTTATTCACTTTTATTAGATTAATAAATTTATTATTATTTTATTTAAAGAAGAGTTAAAAGTTTTAAATTCAAAGTTTAATAACAAAACCATTTTTAATATAGGGTAATACATAAGATAAATTCAACTATAAATATTGATTAGAATTATAAAAACACTTAATAAATAATGGTATCTTATTTTTAATTTTTATACATTAAATAATTAAATTTATTTATGACACAATGATGATGCAGTAATTACCTAATTAATGATCGATTAAAATAATTGATATTATAAATATCCAAATAAATATAAATTTTTACTTTTGATGAAGTAAACTAGTTTTATATGTTAATATGAAATGTTAGGATTGATTTAATTTTTTTGGTTCGAATTAATCATGTTTTTTTGACTTTCACAAAAACCAAATAATAAATAGTGTCAAAAGTGATATAAATGATTTATTAAAACAAATACTATATTATTAAATGTTATGATATTCCTAAAAATGTAAGGTTAGTAAAAAGGACTATTATTATTATAGATATGTCATCAATGAAACACTTTGGGTTCTCTTGACTTTTTATAGTAATTTTATTAACCATTTATTATAATAATACAAGAATACAAGGTAAAAGTTAAACTATTTAACTAAGAGTTAAATCTAAACAATAAGGTTAATATGGTGACCTAAACCAGTCTAAAAACTATTGGTTGAGAGGTTACCGACCAAACACCACCTTAGAATCTAAATAAATCCTTTTGAGGCAATTAGAAAGCAAAAATAATGGTATAATAAAATAATATTTCAAGCTTTTCCTAAAGTAACCCTCACCTCTCTTATAAAAGGGTACTCCCCCTTCTCTCAAAATAACACATACAAATACATTTTTCTCAGCCAAAACCTACTCAAATATCCTCCCAACTACCCTAAATTCATATTATAGGCCTTACTTTGATAAGAAATCCAACCTAAGGCCCCATTTTGATCAAATCAAAAGGAAGCAGCCGAAGAAGAAGTAATTATTTCATCACTAGTTTCAAAGTTCTTTTATTCTTCCACTTCTTCTTTCTTTGTTATTCAAATACCAGAATAATAAATCCAATACCTTCTACATAATGTGATGTTATTATAAATATGGTATAACCATATTCATTATTCTATCCATCCTATGAATGACAAAGTCACCATACGTGCGTACGTACGGATTACTGTCTCCACATCGTGGTGTAGTTTGTTATCCAACACTTCATTATTTGGATGAGTATAATAATGAGTGTAATTGATTTAAGTAATAAAAATAACTTGTTAATTATTTATTATATATTATATACCATCCAATTACATAAGATTTCACAATCAGTAGAATGATATTTTCGCTCATGCCTTCTTATAGATTACCGTGTCCACGAACACGATGAGATTCATTCCCCATCGTAACCATTAAAGAATAATTTTCATTTTATGAATAAAAATAATGTTTAAGAACTTAATATCATTCTGGTTATGAATCAAATACATCCTATCCATAACAAACACGACTTATGTAACAAAACATATAAAGGAAAACAAATCAGTTAACACCCAAAACAATGATACTTCTGAAATATCATTAACAATGAAATATTAGAAGATCATATATGATATCATATTTATGTATGTGGTTATTGTATAATTTAATAAAAAATATTCCACCATTATACAGCAGGTTAACCTAACCTCTACTAAGGAAAATTATAGGGTAAGGGGTTTTCATCTCACTTTTTATTCCTGTGAGATTCATGATATATTTTCCACTATTTCCTTTTGTGTGGTGTATGTAATACCCATAATTGTATTATTTGTGTAATATAATTTAATTTATGGGTATTTAACACTTCATTGTACAATCTTTATTTCATGGGTTGCATGTTTCATAAGTTACCAAATCGGTTAGGGAATTTCTAATTTCAATTTCAACTCATTGGGTTTTACACAAACTTTATTGATTATTTTACTCCAAGATTATCTATGAAGTCACAATTTATTTATATATATAGTAATTTAAACTCCCATTTTTGTGTATATACTTTTTATACACATAATAACTCCATTGATAAATTCTCAAGTCATCGATATGAACCTAATAAGAGTAATCTTAACTCAATTTCCATTCATTGAGTTAAACATCCAAGTCATTGGTGTTGTTTTTACAAGAATATGTGTGAATGTAATCTAATTGATTTACATTGAATATCCAATAATATTGAGTGTATTTATATTTTTCACACAAAATTATGTCATTTATTTATCCTTAACCTAAGGATATAGTCTTTATAATGGATTTCATCCCAATTTACATTCTATTTAGACTTCTTTGTTGTGATGCGCCAATTCACATTTACAGGGTGCATATACTGTAATTTGACATAGTATATCATGAATCCATTTATTCTCATGATATTATAAGGTTTTTATTACCTCAATTATTTGTATTTAAGCATCTATCATTTGGTTATGAACCCTAACTAAAATATCATTTTAAATGTTTTAAAGAATTATTCTTCTAAATCTTTATCATTAATGTCCATGTTCTAAAAATGGTTTTAAGGATTTATTTAGATGGACATGAATGTTTTAAAATTAAAATTACTTTTAAAAGTTTAAAAGTTTTATGGAAAAAATTTATTTTAAAATCAATTTTTAACAGCTTCTTAATAAATATTGAGACTATTAAATGTTTTCAAGAAAAAAAAGCATAATTCTCTCAAATAGTTTTAATAATTATTTTCATCTATATCAATATCCTTCATTATTCTTGATTGATTTTGATTTATTATTATAAAATCTTCCATATTATGTTGAATGAGTTATGTTTGACTACATAGGTGCTATTTTTATACGATTCTTGGTTTGTGGTTAAAATATTGACATTTCGTATGCTAGTTTTAATAAGAATGTTTATGTTATATTTAAACCTTTTCATATGAGGAATGAATTGAAATTAGTAAGTGACTGGTGGAGCATAATATAGCTCCTCGATGCATCGTTTGGTATCATGAGACAAACTTGTGTCTTAGCACAAGGCCTTGATGAAATTTTTATTTGAAGTCCTGGAACGAGGCCTTGAATATGTGGTTATGATATCCAGAATTATGCATTACATCATTATGAAATTATCTATTGATATTACATGTGATTATTCAAATTGTAGAGTACCTATGTGAATATGTAGATGAAATTATTTTATTTATCTTTTCCATACTATGCTAAAGTTTATGTTTAAAAGGCTTTTGTTTTAGTCTTATACATTACCTTAAATGTTTATGCTTATTTATGATAGTCTATGCTATATTTTTATCCTTACTGAGAATCTAGGTTAACCCATTTCTATGTTCTACGTTTTTCAGGGATGTGAAGAAGTATATTACGAATAAACTACAGGAATAGGCTAAGTGATATGAGTGTGTTCAAAGGGAACACAATGATGCTGTTTTTCTATTTCATGATGTAATGAAAAACTTATGTATGTATCTAGTACTTCCAAGGATAGTAAACTAATAGATATTTCACGAATTGATCTATTTTGATCATTCAAATGTTATGTAATAATGCACCAAATCTGGGTAACTCGGGTTAGGGCATTACAGTTGATATCAGAGGAAGTTGAGAACAAACCTTGGAATCTAGATTTAGAAAAACTCTGATTATAAAACACTACCCTAAGATATACATTGATGATTAGTATAGAAGAACACCCAAAAATTTTGGTAACGTAAATATTATTTGGGTTTTCCAAGAAATATATCCTCATCTGGATATGAGAAGGTATAGGAGGCTCTAGCATAGATGTACCTAGGGTTAAAATCTGAAAACATCGCTTTGATCTAGACTCGAGAAGGAACTAGTGCACAACTCCAACGTATTTTTTCTTGTCCAAAACCTAATAAAATATCCCCTCAACTACCCTAAATTCAACCTAGAGTTCTTAATTTGATCAGAAATCAAACCGAAGGATCCCTTTTGATCAAATCAAAAGGAAGCACCTGAAGAAGTGATAATTATTTCATCAGCTGTTTCAAAGTTCTTTTATTTTTCCACTTACTATTTCTTTGTTATTTCCATACTATAATAATAACTCTAGTCCCTTTTTAATACTATGATGTTATTATAAATATTTTATATACATATTCATTATTCTATCCATCCTATGAACGACAAAGTCACTATACGTGCATACATATAGCTTATCATCTTCACGTCGTGGTGTAGTTTTTTATCCAACACTTCATTATTTGGATGGTTATAACAATGACTATAATTATTTTAAATAATAAAAATTAAATGTTAATAATTCTGTATATATGATATACCATCTAATTACATATGATTTTACCATCAATAGAATGATATTTTCGGTCATACGTACATATGGATTAACCTCTCCATGATCGTGATAAGATTCATTCCCCATCATAACCATTCAAGAATAATTTTTATTTTATGAATAAAAATAAAGTTTATGAACTTAATAACATTCTTTATATGAATAAAATTAATCCTATCCATAACAAGCATGACTTTTTAACAAAACATATAAAAGAAAATAGAGCAGTTAACACCCAAAATAATGATAATACTGAAATATCATTAACAATAAAATATTAGAAGATCATATATGATATAATATTTATGTATGTGGTTTTTTATAATTTAATAACAATTATTTTATCATTATACAGCTGGTTAACCTACCCTCTACTAAGGAAAATTACAAGGTAAGGGGTTTTCATCTCACTTTTTATTCCTGTGAGATTCATGAAATATTTACCACTATTTACTTTTGTGTGGTGTATGTACTACCCATGATTGCATTATTTATGTAATATAATTTAATTTTTGGGTATTTGAAACTTCATTTTATGATCCTTCTTTCATTGGGTGTAAGTTTCGTATGTTACCAAATCAGTAAGGGAATTTCTAATTTCAATTTCCACTCATTGAGTTGTACACAAACTTCATTGACTATTTTACTCCAAGATTATGTGTGAAATCACTATTTATTTTTTTATGTAGTAATTTACACTCCCCTTTGTGTGGGTATACTTTTTATACAAAGAAAAACTCCATTTATAAATTCTAAAGTCTTTGATATGAACTTGATAAGATTAATCTTAACTCAAATTCCATTCATTGAGTTAAACATCCAAGTCATTGGTGATGTTTTTACAAGAATATGTTTGAATGTTATCTGATTGATTTACATTGAATATCTAATAATACTGAGTGTATTTATATTCTTTACACATAATTATGTCATTGATTTATCCTTAACCTAAGGATATGGTCTTTATATGGTATTTTATTTCAATTTACATTCCATTGAGACTTCCTTGTTGTTATGCACCAATTCACATTTATATGGTGTGTACACTGTAATTTGACATAGTATACCATGAATCCATTTATTCTCAAGATATTTTAAGGTTTTTATGACTTAAATTATTTGTATTCAAGACTCTCCCATTCGATTATGAACTCTAACAAAAATATCATTTTAAATGTTTTAAAGATTTATTCTTCTAAATCTTTCTCATTAATGTACATGTTTTAAAAATAGCTTCAAGGATTTATTTATATGGACCTGAATGTTTTAAAATTAAAATTACTTTTAAAATTTTCAAAGTTGTATGGGACACTTTGATTCAAAAATATACTTTTAACAACTTCTTGATAAATAGTGATACTTTTAAATGTTTTCAATAAAAAGAGCATATTTCTCTCAAATAGTTTTACAGATTATTTTTATATATATTAATATCCTTTATTATTCTTGATTGAAGTTGACTTATTATAATAAAATCTTTCATATTGTGTTGAATGAGTTATGTTTGACTATAGATGTGTTATTTTTAAACCATTCATGGTTTGTGGTTAAAATATTGACATTTCATTTGCTGGTTTTAATACTAATGTTTAAGTTATGTTTGAACCTTTTCATATGATGAATGCATTAAACTTAGTAAGTGATGGGTGGATCCCGCTATAGATCCTCAGTGAATCGGTAGGTCTCATGAGACTAACTAGTGTATTGGAACAAGGCCTTGAATTTTTTTTATTTGTAGTCTTGCCACAAGGCCTTGAATATGTGGTTATGATTTCCAAAATTATGCATTCCATCATTATGAAATTATCTATTAATGTTACATGTGATTATTAGACTAGTAGAATATCAATGTCAATATATAAATGGAATTATTTGATTTATCTTTGCCGTATTATACGGAAGTTTATGTTTAAAAGGGTTGTGTTTTAGTCTTATACATTGACTTAAATGTTTATGCTTATTTATGATAGTATCTTCTATATTGTTATCCTTACTGAGCATCTGAGATCACCCATTTCTATATTTTATTTTTCCCAGGATGTGAAGAAGTATATTACAACTAAACTTCAGGAACATTATAAGGGATATGAGTGTGTTCAAAGGGGACACAATGTTGTTGTTTTTCTACTTTGAGCTAGACTTGAACGGGAGCTGGTTCATGATAACGGGCCTTGCATCACTCTATGTTATGACACTCTCAGGGGATATGCTTAGGATAATTCATATTTTCTTTACAAACTAATTTGATGTATTTTAATATAAGATGATAATTAATAACCTTAGTTAATACTAAGGTGTTTTATATTGAAAATAATGTTTCATGATATTATCTGAATGATTCTATGACTATTGTTACTCACACTATGTTTTCTGGTTTTTTTCAATAACTGGATTCCAAATAAGTCATAGTAATAATGAACATGATGTAAAATGTGGGCACGATTGTGGAGATGAGAAACTAAATAGAATGTTGATAAGCGTAAAATATATTTTTCTCATACCAAATTAGGTTTCCAAAAATATGATCAACAATATATACATTAACCAAATCCCAAAACCAATAAAGAAGAGAAAGGCGGAGAGTGATAAGAGCTCCAGTAGTGGAGACCGTAGATAATAAAATGCTCAATTTCCATCATGCTGGAAATGTGGAAGGATACACCAAAGAATGTTCCTCAATGGAACAAAGAAATGGTTTATGTGTGGGAAAGAAGGACATAAAGTAAATAACTGGGTTTATATGATCCTTGAATTTGAAGTAATTACATTTTATTAATTTTTAGGATGAAAATGTGAGGTATGAGATAATATTTGTGGTTAAATTATGTTATGGTCATTTTGAGGAATTTATCTCATTTTGGGATTTTTATAAAATATAGTTTTGGAAAATGGAAAACACGTAGACCGTGTGACAACCCATCGCGTCAGACAAATCTATGAGAATCGAACCAAAAACTAAAGTGAAACTGAGATTTATCCCCTACCACTAGACTACGTGATGTCCCTGGTTAGTGTAACTAATTATTTTTAGTTAAATGATTTTATTTATCAATAATAATTTGGTTTTTTGATATTATGTTTTATCAAATGAATATCCTTAGTATAGGAAAATGATTTGGTGATTAAGTGATAAATGTTATTTTGCAAGACGTTTTCTCTCTTGGGAACACTATATGCCTAAGGAAAAGAGAATACTATGGGATTTCATTTGAGGAGTAATGGTGGATTATTTTTATTTTGGAAGAATCTATGTTTTTTACAGAGATTGAGGTTATTAATGGAAATTATTAACCTATAATGAATATTATGTGATTTGGTTAATTACACTTATGTATGTGACTTTAAGAGTAGTTGATGTTATTGAAAGATAAATGATAATATTTACTATGAATGACTATGAGATTAAATTCTTCTGAGTTCCGGTTTTCAATCTAAGTTTGGATTATATTGAAGGATTTTAAGGACAATTGTTTATTTAATAGTCTTCATTGAACTTTGGGTATTGTTTGTTTAATTTTATAAATTAATAAATGTATTTATTTCTATAAAGGATTATTCATTTTAGGGATCATCTGATATTATCCTAACAATTTGGTTTTTGTTAATCTCAAAATATAAGGGAAATATATAATTCATCCTTTGTGGATTATGTGATTCTATAGATGTTTATTCTAGCGCTATAGTTGTGACCAAGTGATCTTGAATACTCATCTTTTGGAGAAAAGATGAGATAGTGGTAGAAATTTATTAAAGGATGAAACTCTATTTAAAAATTAATTATATATCTTTATGTTCATATTCAATCTCATAAATAAATTCCTTAAATTTATGAAATATAACTTAAAACAAAAAATGTTGTTTGTTTAGTTTTCCAACTGGGAAACTAATGACCATTTAACCCATCATAAGTTTGTGGTTTTCTTGTTCTTATCTTTCTCCTGATCATGTTTTCTTTCACACTCCATCATAACATGACACATATTTTATCTTCCATATCTATACTTTCCTACATGGAATCCTAGTATGGGTTATCTTGGGTGACCTTTGTACTTCTCTTTCTTTCTTTTAAAGTGACAGTTTTATTGAATTTTTTTTTTCTGATGTGGGACATTCAATGAATTTCTAATGCGCAATTTTAAAATTTATCGGATTAAATTTCCAAATGGGGGGAAGAATGTAACACCCTATGATTTCATAGTAAGTTATTTTCTTTAAAGTAATTCAATAGCTTGTGCTACACGCAACCCCAAGTTCGAGCGCACCATGACTTACCAAACTAGCCATTCGAAAAACTATTATAAATATAATTAACTGAATTTTGAAATTTATATACTCCGTATAGTTTTAACATCCATATTAGGTGTTTCTTAGACATAATATTAGAACAAATTCAATTTTTCAGATAAAAGAAGTATTTTTCAAAATATGCAATTTATCGCCTTTTATTGGAAAACCCATTTTAAATCCAATATTTGACACTTATATATATTAAATTTTAAAAAATAAACTTCTTCTTTAGAATCAAGACATAAAAATTTAGTTTGGATAAATTTTCGGTGTTTTCTGATAACTTTCATATTTTGATGAATATTGAAAAATACAAATTTTTAATTGAAAACAAATTTTTTAATAAAAATGATTTGGAGTGTTAAATTATAAATTTGAATGTTTTTGAAGTATAATTAGATTATATTTTTATCATTTAATCCAATTTTGTTCATTGGAAGTAATTTTACATTTAAATTGGATATAAACAAATATCAATATTTTGATAGTTTTTACTCCTTAAAAACCCGCTTTATGGTTTTGATATGGGGAATATTTTTTTAAATTAATTAATACAACTTATATGTTTTTAATTTTGTAAAATAGAAATAATTTTTGAATTTCGAATATCAAAATTAGCTTTGGGTGATTTTTTGTTATTTTTCTAAAAACTTTCAATTTTTGATGAATAGCAAAAACACTGCGTTATTGTTTAAAACCTACTTTTTTATTTAAATAATTATTTATTTTATTTAAATTTACTTTAAGTAAAAATAGATACATAATAACAATATAATTTCAATTTAATTCATTAGATTCATTTTATAATAAAATTAAATGTATAAACGTTTATTGAACTTTTTAACATCTTTTACCCACCTTCTAGGCATATTTGAAATTTTTTCTAAAACGTAATTTTACCGGTAATATTAATTGAATTTAAAAATTCCAAGAGATAGGGTTGATATCATTAAGTAAAATTTGGTTCAATAGGATTAAAATATTTTTTGGTGAATAGAAACTTTTGAAGTTTATTTACCACGATTAAAAGTAAATAGGGTAATTAAAGGTAAAAATTATATTATAATTACCCTAACACATGTACTAATTCTATTGGATAAGAGTATTTCTCCCTAAGGAATCCTTATGAATAAAATATTATCATTTTTAATATAGTGTTAAACATAAGATAAATTTTACTATAAATATTCATTAGAAAGATAAAAGTATTTCCTACATAATTATATTTTATTTATATTTTTTGAACATTAAATAATTAAATTTATTTATGACAGAATGATGATGCAGTAATTACCTTATTAATGAAAGATTAAAATAATTGATATTATAAATATCCAAATAATTGTAATTTTAGACTTTTGATGCATTAAAATAATTTTATAGGTCACTATGACATTTTAGTATTGATTTAATTTATATTTTTAGAATTAATCAATTTTTTTGACTTTCACAAAAACAAAATACTAAATAGTATCAAAATTGACATAAATGAGTTTTTAAAACAAATACTATATTATTAAATGTTATGATATTCTTAAAAATATAATCTACATGAAAAGGACTAATATAATGATATATATGTCATTAATTCACAACTTGGGGTTCACTTGGCTTTTTATTGTATGTTTATTAACCATTGATTATAATAATACAAGAATACTTGGTAAAAGTTAAACTATTTAACTAAGAGTTAATTCTAAAAAATAAGGTTAATATGGTGACCTAAACCAATATAAAACCTATTTTTGAGACGTTTTAGACCCATAACCACCTTATCCTCGAAGAAAATCCATTTGGATCCATTAGATACAAAAATATATTGTATAATAAAATAATATTTCAAGATTTTCCTAAAGGGACCCTCACCTCTCTTATAAAAGGGTACTTCCCCTTTTATAAAAATCACACCTCCAAAGCCATTTGGATCAGCCAAAAACTACTCAAATATCCTACAAACAACTATCAGTTCAACCTACAGGCCTTAATCTGATCAGAAAGCAATCCTAAAGATCCATTTTGATAAAATCAAAAGGAAGAACCTAAAGAAGAGGTAATTAGTTCATCACCACTTTCAAAGTTCTTTTATTCTTCCACTTCCTATTTATTTGTTATTTCCATACTAGAATAATAAATCCAGTACCTTATACATACTGGGATGTTATTATAAACATGGTGAAACCATATTCATTATTCTATCCATCCTATGAATGACAAAGTCACTGTACGTGCGTACGTATGGCTTGCCGTCTCCACGTCATGATGTAGTTTTTTATACAACACTTCATTATTTGGATGGGTATAATAATGAGTATAATTGATTTAAATAATAAAAATAACATGTTAATTATTGTTTATATATGATATACCATCCAATTACATATTATTTCACCATCAATAGTATGATATTGTCGCTCGTGCGTACGTATGAATTACCGTCTCCCCGAACGCAATGACATTCATTCCCCATCGTAACCATTCAAGGATAATTTTCATTTTGTGAATAAAAAAGGTTTAAGAACTTAATATCATTATATATATGAGTCAAATACATCCTATCCATAACAAACATTACTTACGTAACAAAACATATAAAGGAAAACAAATCAGTTAACACCCAAAACAATGATACTACTGAAATATCATTAACAATGAAATTTTAAAAGATCATATATGATATCATATTTATATATTTGGTTCTGGTATAATTTTATAATAATTATTTACCTACACTCTACTAAGGAAAATTACAAGGTAAGGTGTCTTCATCTCACTTTTTATTCCCGTGAGATTCATGCTATATTTGCCACGATTTTTGTGTGTGGTGTATTTACTTCCCATGATTTTATTCTTTGTCTAATATAATTTAATTTAATGGTATTTAAAACATCATTGAATGATCCATCTTTCATAGGGTGTATGTTTCGTATGTTACTAAATTAGTAAGAGAATTTTTAATTTTAATTTCCACTCATTGGGTTTTACACAAACTTCATTGATTATTTTACTCCAAGATTATGTGTGAAGTCAATATTTATTTATTTATGTAGTAATTTCCATTACAATTTTTTAGATATACCTTTTATAAACATAATCACTCAATTGATAAATTGTCAATTCATCAATACGAACTTGATAAGAGTAATCTTAACTCAATTTCTATTCATTGAGTTAAACATCCAAGTCATTGGTGGTGTTTTCACCAGAATATGTGTGAATGTACTCTGATTGATTTACACTGAATATCAAATCATATTGAGTGTATTTATATTTTTCACACATAATTATTTCATTGATGTATCCTTAACCTAAGGATACAATCTTTATTTGGGATTTCATCTCAATTAACATTCCATTGAGACTTATTTTTTTAATGATCCAATTCACATTTATATGGTGTATATAGTGTACTTTGACATAGTATATCATGAATCTCTTTATTTTCAGGATATTATAAGGCTTTTATTACCTCAATTATTTGTATTCAAGCGTCCATCATTTGGTTAGGAACTCTAACTAAAATATCATTTTAAATGTCTTAAAGATTTATTCTTCTAAATATATCTCATTAATTTCCATGTTTTAAAAATGGTTTTAATGATTTATTTATATGGACATGAATGTTTTAAAATAAAATTTATTTTTAAAAGTTTCAAAGTGGTATAGGACACTTTGATTCAAAAATATATTTTTAACATATTCTTGATAAATAGTAAGACTTTTAAATGTTTTAAAGAAAAAGGTCATATTTCTCTCAAATAGTTTTACTGATTATTTTCATCTATATGAATATACTTAATCATTACTTATTGATGTTGATTTATTATAATAAATTCTTTTATATTTTGTTTAATGAGTTATTTTTGACTATGGATGTGCTATTTTTATACCATTCATGGTTTCTAGTTAAAATATTAACTTTTCAAATACTAGTTTTAATACTAATGTTTATGTTATGTTTAAACCTTTCGATATGTGGAATGAATTGGAATTAGTAAGTGACAGGTGGATCCAACTATAGCCCCTCGATGCATCAGTAGGTCTCATGAGGCATACTAGTGTCTTGGCATAAAGCATTGACAGAATATTTATTTTTAGTCTTGGAATGAGGCCTTGAATATGTCATTATGATGTCTGGAAGTATGCATTCCATCATTATGAAATTATCTATTGATATTACATGTGATTATTCGACCTGTTGAATATCCATTTGAATATGTAAATGGTATTATTTGATTTATCTTTTCCATATTATGATGAAGTTTATGTTTAAAAGTCTTGTGTTTTAGTCTTATACATTGACTTAAATGTTTATACTTATTTATGATAGTCTCTTCTATATTTTTATCCTCACTGAGCATCTAATATCACCCCTTTTTATGTTTTATTTTTCCTAGGATGTGAAGAAGTATATTACTACTAACCTGCAGGGATAGGCTAAGGGATGTGAGTGTGTTCAAAGGGGATAAAACGTTGTTGTTTTTCCATTTCATGATGTAATGTAAAACTTATGTATGTATATAGTACTTCAAAGGCTAATAAACTAATCGGTATTTCAGGACTTGATCTCTTGTGGTCATGACAATGTTATGTAATAATGCACTGACTCTAGGAAACTAGGGTTGGGGTGTTACACATAATTTTTTATGTAACATAGTATTATCGTTATAAGTGATAAATTACTAATTATCTATTATACACATTTCTGAGATTTTAAGTATTATTTGGGCCATTAAATGTTTTTAAGTGTAATTTTAATAATTATAAACCAAAATATAAATTCCAAAATTAGACCAAATTATTGGTAATATTCATTCCATCAAATTAGAGACACTCTCCCCCTTCACTCTAAAGTTATATAGAGAAAAATGGAGGATCAAAACACCATGATCCAATATCTCTTCTTAGATTGATGATACTATGATCACTTGATCATTGTAACATCAAAGAGATATATGTTACTTCAGGCTATCACCCAAAGAATAAATATTGATGATGTCTAAATTTACAGAACTTGTGTGGATGATCTAGAGGGTTTTAGGTATGGTTCTTTCGAGCAATGATCACAGATGGTGATAAAAACTTATTTATGATAAAAATTTATTGAGGAACAATGTCTATTTACTTTTAATTTTTATTCTTAATGATTTATAAAATTTCACATGATTTGTGGAAGAAATCAGGGCTAGGGTATACCAATTTTTTTTCAACTCAAATATGGACATGAAAATTTCAATATACAAATTTTCATGCTTCCTAAAGCCTCGAGTTCCTTCAATTTGTATTATATGGAACCTGAATTTAATTAATTGGAATTTAAAATTAAATTTCAATTTATTAAATAATAAGGAATTATCATGATCCCACTACCACAATTGACACATTGATTAAAGATTGAGGTACTGAGTTATATTCATCTGAAGATTGAAATTATAATTGTTTAGTATTGAAACCAATTGAATATATATATATATATATATATATCATCTTTATAGGATTATATCACTTATGAATGGTGATTTTAGGTAGTAAGCGATGGCCAAGAACCTACCCATGTGTTATTATTTTGACCAAGATTTAGTATCCGACATGTCTGAGTTAATGAGGAATTAATTAAAAATATATTGCAAAACACAAACAAACACTCACATATATTATCATATATATATATATATATTATGTTCTAAAGGGAGGGTGATAAAAGACTTCCATGAGACTCATTAAGAAATCAGGCCTAATGATATAACCTTTTTGTTAATTTATAAAATGGGAAGTGGGATGTGGCTTAACTACTCTTGTGTGGAAAAAATATCCCCCTTTTAAGGGGAGAAAGTTTCACATAATTTTCATTATACTTTAAAAAATATTTTTTAATTTATATAGAAGTTCATGGGGGGATTCTTCCCCCTGACCGCATGCAAGGTGTGTGGGTGTCAACCTACCAGTAATCTGATACCCCTACTAAGTTAGCCTGAACCTGGGAAGGTTGAGATAGATTTTTACAGACTTGTCTGGTCCTTCCAGAAATTTAACCATAATAAGAAACCCCTATGAGATTTAATTTTTTTTGGATCTTGAATAAATATAGAAAAATTATTAAAATATTTAATAAATATTTCCTACTTAATTAAACAATTTTTCTTAGTGTATGATAAGTGTTTTATAAATTAAAATTAAATTAAATTTAGTTTAATTCATGAAAAATACCCTCAATATAAATTATTCCTAAATTAAATTTATTTACACGAGTTTAATACATACTAACTGACCATGATCCATAGACTAAACATTGATTATATTATTTTATTTATTTAATTATTCTAATATATTTACTTGTAATAATTATTTAATAAATAGTGATATATGAATCGCCTCTTTTTTTTATAGTTTTTATAATGACTATGGAGACATGATAAATTTTACTTAACTATATCTTTCACACCTTAGGTCCTCTCAATTATGTGTGAGTATTATTTTAAAATTATAATGTTGAAAGGTGACATATTTCATAGAGAGACTTAGTGAGAGAACAAAAAAACCTTGATGTATTGGACGGGTGAGCACTACAACTCGAGTTGCATATGGAACAACTAAAGGAGTTACCCCTAGTATCTTGGTTGATCTATTATTATCTTAATAGATAAACCATTAGTATCGAATCATGAGTTCAGTCATATATAACAAGAAAGTCTAAATAGAAAATTATTACATTCACCGTGAATAATAAAAATTCTTAAAGAAATATTAATTCATAATCATTGACATCATTTAATTTTGACAAAAAATGATTGTATGAGGTATTCATCATCCCTAGTTGAGGGTGATTCCTATTATTATGGAGTTATTATAAGAGTTATGAGTGGTCTTAACTAATGTTAGAATAAAAGTAGTAGTCATAACTAGCTTGTTGCAACTTTAGTGGAAAGTAATGAGTAATGAAACTTTATCCTTTACAAGACACGAGTCTCCACTCAATATAAAGAAATTAGGAGTTAATGATATTTTATAGATGAAAAACTAGATTGATAATCTCTAAGTATTAGTGCATCCATATTTTGGATAATGAGGAGAGGTTTTAAGGATACCTTCCACTAGAATACTCAAGTGACCGAGTATTCTGAATCTAGTAGTTTAGGGCTAATAGAATTCAAGAAAATTGTGGGAGGAATTTAGGATAATAAAATCTATAATTTATAATAATATATAATCAAGATAAAATTACTAACCTAATTATGTTCTATTTTTTTATAAAAGTGTCTAGTAATACCACAAAATCACTACGATCAATTTTGGATGAAGAATATGTCCTAACTGGAACAAATTTTAATGACTTGTACAAGTACATTTTTAATGTACTATAATGTGAAAAGTAATTTTAAACTATAGAGTCACCATTACCTTTTTATGCACCACATGAAGTGATTGTGAAAAAGAAGCTTATAATAGACACATGGATGATGCATTTTATGGTTACATCATTATTGTTTCATCAATGTCCATATTATTTTGAAAACAACATCATAACATTAATGGTTTCACATGTTGTCTCAAATCTAATAATGATATTAGGAGAAAGTTAAGAAATAAATGTATGAGATAATGATTACAGTACACACATGTAAATTTAAAGATATGTCACGATAGTTCAATAAATCCCATTATGTTATCATTATTATCAAATTACTCCAAGTTTTTTTTAGTATTATAAAATTCCAATATGGAGAAATATATTCATTTCCTTTTGGGTAAGGTTTTTAAATCATATAATAACTTAAATAAAGATTAATCTTTATTTATTATGACTGTATAGTTGAAAGAAAATGGAAAAAGTCCAATAAAAAGTGTTATTCCAAAGGTACCTTTAGAAAAACCTTCAAATAAAATAAAAAATATTAGATCCTATAATTCATGAAGGCATATCCTTATTTAAATTTTTGTTTTAATCTCTTTTTTGGTTAATGAAATGTTTTATGGGTGTATGAGGAAGATCGGGGGTGTTTCGGCGGTTCAGGGCATGAAAGGAAATGGGAAATGGTCATTCTATTCATATTTCATGGTTGGCACAAGGTTAGTGTAAACCATGTTCCCAAACTGTGCTAACTAGGAGGAGGAAGTTCATGGTTAGGTGAACCGCGCAAGGTGGGAGAGAAAAACTGTGCAACCTTGGACAGTGGAATTCCTCATAGTTGGCACACAGTTGTCAAGCTTTGTGGGGATTCCCAGGTACCCGTGTGACCTCACCCATATTGGAAAGTGTATGGTTCATGGTTTTTTCATGGTTTGGAAAACCATGAACAAAAACCATGCACTCCATTATAAAGTAAAAAATTTACAGTTTCCCCCATGGAATTTTAAGTATCCCACCCGATTTTCACCCCATTTCTTATCCTTTCAAACCTAGTGATGAGCCGTTCCGACCCAAGATTCCCAAGGGTGGATCTCCTTTAATTCTTCACAATTTTATGCATATAGTGATATTTGGTAAAATGGGTGTCTAATTGATGAATTGAACCCCTCATGATCCTCAGGGGATGCATGGAGTATTGTTAGCCCGATTTAGAGCCACCCAAGTGGTGAACCAACATTACCGAACCTTAACATTGGTAATGTTAACCATGGTATTGACATGTGATAAAATGGATCCATGATGAAAATGTTGATATGTTAATTTTTGTTAAAAGAGGAATATTGATAGATGTGTTTATAATTGGATAATGGCATAAGGGGTCGTTTGTATAAATGCTAATGGGTTATATGATGTATAAAATGTAAAATGTTAATTGTTTGATGGACTAAGTCTTATGAATAATAAATGGTCTTTTTGGGTTAATAAATTTAAATGAAAATGGGTCAAGGATTTTGATTTTAGGGAAGTGATAAATGTTATAATGGATGGATATTGTTAAATATGATAAATGGGTTAATTGGATTAAAGTGAATGTGAAAAATAGATTATGAATTTTACACCGAATGTATATGGTGGGTTATTGAATTTGAAATGAATAATGAGTTAAATGGGTCAACATATGGGAATTGATAAGTGTTCTAAATGGGAGTATATATTGGAATTTTTTAGTATGATTATTTTGTTAGGAATAAGAAAGGTAAATGACCGAAATGGGCTATGTAATGTCATTGAAAAATGTGTTAATGGGTTATGGAATAATATTAATTCCATTGTTGATTTTTATGGACTCTGATTATTATGTGTATAATTTTAAGTATGGGTTTTGGTATGGTATGTGTGTGGTGGATAAATAAATAATCAAGTGCACATAGCTTGGTAGTCTGGGGTTTTGACTCGAGGTTCTATGCCCATGGTTAAATTTAGACTAAGGTTGTAAACTCCACTCCAAAATTTATGGGTTAGGGATGGGGATAGAGGATGTATTCCCCTAATAGTTTCATTCAATGATACCACTTGGAGTAAGGATCCCAGGTGAGTGTGATTTATTTGTTATGTTACATTTATCTGAAGTGAGATAGGGGCATGCCTTATTCTATTATACATAGCGATTGATTTCCTTAGACCCTTGTGTAGATGATACAAATTCCTAACCCATGGAATATGTGATGAAAATGGACTAATCAATGAATATGGAATAAATTATTGAAATTTTAATAATGATAGAAAGGGGTTAAAGTAAGGATTGTTAACTAATGGAACTAGAGTTTCACTTTGTTTACTTGTCACTTTTTTATTTCCAGCATGCACTATCTATTTAGACTGGATATTTTGTAGACACCATTAGTGGTGGCCTACAAAGTTTTACTCACATCCTGATTAGGTGTCGTCGGGTTCCCGATTAGATTTCATGGTTTGAGGCCTGGACATGGGAAAGGGCCTATTCTTGGGAGTTAAGTAGGGATTGGGGAGTGTAGGGAGGAAGTTACAGACTTTGATACAGAACCATCTTGGGGTTTCTGATATTTATATTTATTTTTTTATTACTGCACTTTTGGTATATTTAGCATGAGATGGTATATTTAATATTTAGTTGTGGACTTATACCCTATTTTGGGAATGGTTTGTTACATATGTTCATTTAATATTACATATTAATTATGATATTTCATTTTTATCTGATGTGGGTTACTCTGGTAAAAAGGGTATTGTCTCCCCACATGGATTATGAGACCCTCTCTGCTAGTCATCAACCTCTGGCATACAGGGAGGAGCACTTGAGGTCATGTGGGGAATCCTATCAGGGCACCCGTTTAGTTACTTCCAGGTTGAGGAGGTTAACAAGTTGTATCAGGGGAGTAATTTTTTCTATATTACTATTTTGGAATGGTAGATAATATATTAGGAAGGGTCGGGATTTGGTAATGAGCTCATTCATGGGAGTAGCTAACCCATTCACGAGGTAAAACTCAAGTGTTTAGGGTGGGAATTCTTGTTCTTGATATGTGTTGTTATAGGTGAATGATATTTCACCATTGGTTGATGCACTTGTTGTGTGATATGACTATTTTATGATACTTTTATCACGGTCGGAACAACATGAGGTTGTGCATTCATGCATCCTTATATGCACCTAGGGATGTGGGTGACTTTCATTATGACATGCACACACGGGATTGGTATGTGAGACATGAAGGGTAGGACGCACTTTAGTTACTTTAAAATTTTATGAAAAGTGTATCTAATAAGGATTATGGAAATGGGTAAGTGGAATGATTGTAAATGAATGGTTAAAGAATAGCATGTTTAAGGAAATGTTATAAATATGTTAATATTTTTGGTTTTGATAAATTTTAAAGATGGATAAGTGACTAGGAGAGAAAAGTTTTACATTGTGATGGTAATTGTTTTAAAGATTTTTGCTTAATGAAGGGTGTGAATGAGTTAAAATATTGGTTGTAATAAGTTGTGAAATGGGATATGTGTGTAAAAGAGAATTTTTTTCATTGTGAAAGTGAAAATTGTTTAAAAGGAGGGTTTCTTATAAAAGACCCATATCCATGTTAGTTGTTTTATCCAATTTTGACCATGAACCATGGTAGTAATGGTTAATGGTAGTATTAGATATGCCATCACGTCTGTTGTAATAGTGTATCTGGAGTGGGTTGAGTATGGAAGGTAGTGTCTTTTCTATTGTGTTCTACACCGATTAGACTCTCCTTAAGATGCTTGTTGATGAAAATGTTTAGGAATATGAATCTATATAAGTAGGGATTTTTGAAATTTTGGGTAAATTAGAAATTCTAAAGTGTGAAGATTTTGAAATCCAAAATTTTTAAGTTCATTATAAAAGAATGTGTAATGATAATTTTTTTGATAAATAATGGTATTGATTAATATTTTTGTTGTTTATCTATCCCCTTGTATGGGTGGTTTGGATAGTAAGAGTAACCTAGGATGAGACCTTTATTATACGTCAAAAGACCTTGACGGGCCTCGATGTGTGTATAAAGGGGCGTTCTTTGTTATTCTAGCGGTTGGGCTTTTACCTTAACGTTTTGAGATGTTTCTTGATAATGTGAAAGTGGTAATCCTTGGGGGTTGTAATTTCATGGGTTTTATATTGGAATTAATAATGAGTGACTTGTTTTTGGAATCATTATTGATGGGTGATTTATTACAGGTGTGGTGACCTAGGTGGGTTTTGACCTTTCAGGTTTTGTTCTGGACCCTAGAGTGGGTGTTTTGGATTGTGGTGCTGACATATGTTTGCATGTATGTTTGGTGTGAAACCTAGAGTGAAGGTTTACTAGGCTTCATTGGATACAATGTTCTAGAATAGGGGAAGGAGATCCATCCATGATTGGTGACTTGTTGGATGTCTGATTTATGTGGCTTAGAGAGAGGGTATAGTGACTTGTTGCCCCTAACCATAGTTGGGAATTTGGTATCATTTGATCCACGGGAGTGGCCGATGAGAGTGGTCAACCCTTTTTTAGAATCTCTTAGGTGCATGAGGAATAGGGGGTGTTTTGGATTTGGATAGGTGTGGGACTAGCCTGGTGGGCTAAGTGGTAAGGTCGATGGTTTTGGAAATTCAACTCGAGTTGTGGCTATGAGTTGACCCTATTTGGAAATGGAGATGTTTTAGATGTGGAATCGATGCATGGTGAGTGCCATTAAGTTTAGAGAAATTGTATGGTTGTCTCTTGGTTTTTTTCAGAAAGGAACCTGAGTGCTTGTGGTTGGTGTAAGGTTAGTTTTGAAAGATTGAATCATTTAGATGTCTGATCCATCTGTTTTTATGAAGATTAATGGGGGTATTGATGTTGACTTTGAACGAAAAAACATGGGTGACCGAAGAATGGGTGGAAGCTCTTTTCATGAAGTGACACCTGAGGAAAGGGTTGTCATGCGATTAAGCTTATTTGTGTAAATAGTCTTGTAATTGGTTAAAATTTTGTGTTTACCTTGAGGCCGATTGAGTTGATGGGACAAGAGGTTTGTTCTGGTGAGTAAATGGTTGTTGGGGTACACTCTGGTGACAACTTGATTATGAGAAATAGAGTTAGTTTAAGCATGTTTTTGTAGAAAAGTACAAGACCAAGTGGGATCTGACAAGGTATTATCATGGTCACATGCTAGTAGAGAACAATTCTGATTAGGATGGGTGAATCAGTGACTTGGGATAAGCACTTATCATCCTCCATGAAATCAAAGAGGAAATCATAGCTATGCGAAAACTGTTGGTTTTTATTGGTTTGGTGGACCATTGTGTTCTGATTGTTATGTTTTAGGGGAATGTTGGGGAAACTTGGTCTGTTTAGTGATAGTAGTTCCAAAGGAAACATGTGTTCATGAATTCTTGGCAGAGGGTCATGGAATGGTGGTTAACACTGGTTAGCAGTCATGCCCGAGTGGAGGTGGTTAAGTGATGATGAGTTGTGCATGGTAAGGTAATCCCAAAACTTTTAGTAGTAGAAGGTGTTCCATAGTGGAAGGTGACATAGGTGATAAATGATTCACATGGTGCTTGTCGATGAATTCTTATCAAACTATTAACTAGTGACAATCATGACCAACATCTTGACATCATCCTGGGTATGCTGAGAAAGATATGGATTTATGCCAAGTTACTTTAATGTGTTTTGGTTGGATGTGGGACATCTTGGAGTTTGTGCACAGGAGAATTATATGTGGAGCTAGATCGTAGATTATACACCATGGAGATTTTACAGGTGAGGTTTTAGGGATAGTTTAGGTGACTATGAATAATGTAAGTGTTGTTCTTGGATGGTGGGTATGTGTATTAGGTGGTGTTTGTTTTGTTGTTCTGGGAAAATATATGTTACTACATCCAAGATTTGGTGTTAAACTTATGATCTCAGAATTAATAGTGGTGGTTGAAATTCCTTGAGTAAAGTTAAGGTAACGACACTCCTAAGGTGGGGAGTGATAATTCTATCTTGGATGCATGGAGTTGATGTAATAGAAATGGGTTTCCAATGAGAACCTGTGAGGTGAACATTGGGTATCTTAGAGAGGCTAGGTGAGCCTTTATTTTGGTGGTTGATTGAGCCAAACATTAGCTTTGGAAAAGGTGGGGCCAATTGAAATTTGATATTCCTATATGAATGTCGTCAAAGGGAGTGGTGAGACCAGACAATAGTTTATAGAAAGAGAGGGTGGGTTCTAAAAATCCCTCAAGAATTGAGAATGGACTTAGGTAAGTGTATTTGGGTGAAATTGGTATGTCTTAAAGTGTGTAGGCACCTTGTCCATGTGATGTAATTTAATGCCAATAATGAAGCAAGTGATTTCAAGGATGAGTTAACCAGGGATATCTCATCTCAGCTAGGATCAAGGGATGAATGTGGTGGTTTATGGACCGAATTCATTGAGTGTATTAGAGAAAAAAGTGAATTCAAAATTTTTGGAATGGTTTTTAGTAATAACCTAGCCATCCTTAATAAGTGTATGAAAAATAGGAGTGATTGTGTTGGGAGTGTTGATGGGTGTGGTGGAGTACGATGATGGTTTGGTGGATAGTGGATGCCGTGATGGTGGATTTCCACCGAAAGATTGGGAGTGACCCTAGTAGGTGCATTGAATAGTAGTGATATACCTAAAGTTATTAAGTGCCTTGGGAAGGTGAAAGAAAGGGGTATCATTCCAAATGTAATAGATGTTTGTTCCGCGAAAATCCAGTAGGGGGTGGTTTGACATGATATGGTAAAAGGAATAGACATGGTGAGTTTTAAACCACCTCTGGTTTGATGTTCATAATGCCAAGTGATTTTCGAAGATAAAGTTTCACCTAATAAAGGTTAAATTTTTATTAGTATGCAAATTTATGGTGTATGGGTGTCCTTGCAGGTGTTTTAGATGATAAGGATGGATTCTAGTAATGGGTGAAATCCGTATGGTTGTTCGGGACGTGTGATTTGGGAAATACATCAGGTGTATTGAGAAGGTTGAGATGAGTTTCTAGTTAGGAATTTACAGCCAATAAAAGGTTATGAGGATAATATAGAGTGTATGGTGGGGATAAAAACAATGGGAAGTGGTCATTTGATGATATGACTGGTGTTTCGAGTTTAAGTGACTCAAGTAAGAACCATTTTGGTGAGTTTACATTGATAACAAGCATTGAATTGGGTTTGACCGGTTGAGTGAATTGAGTGCATTGGTTGTGTTTTTTATATTTGGGCATGGAATGGGACTATTGGAGTTTGAGTTGTGTATGGGAAATGTTTTTTAGAAATATCATGTGTTTCTTTGTGTGGTGTCGAGTTTGGGACACTGTTATGGTTTTTAAAACAAGGTTTCATGGCGCCAAGTGGTTTTGGCCAGGAGTTGTGTAGAGAATCAGTTTGATGGGTTGTTGATTGACTCTTCAATGACGGTAGGAAGGATATTGTGACTTTAACTTGTGTGAAATTTATGCAATGTTGACTAGGTCTCCCTATGAATTTATAGTAGCTGATTTTTTGTTTGAATTTTTTTCATCCTTAAGGAGTATCTGATTCATTTTATGGGTTAAAATGAGAAGGTTTTACGAAGTAAGGTTGTAACTTTTAGTTGATTATTATGGAAACATGGTAATTTTTAGGATGAAAATTAGGAAAGGGAGTCAGATATGCGGGCCCTGTGGCCCAATCTCCTTTCTCTAGAGACTCAGTGATGTTTGGGAATGTGGCTCGAGGAAGAGACATTATATGGTGGGGAGGTTGTAAGATCATGAACTTCATGAATGTATGTACTTATTTAAAGTTTGGTTTTAATGTATTTTTTTTGGTTTATGATTTTTTAATGGGTATATATGAAATCATGGAGGTGTTCTGGGGGTTCATTACATGAAGTAAAAGGGGAAATGTCCATTATGTGCATGTGGCATGGTTGGTACATGGTTAGTGTAAACCATGTGGCCAAATCGTGATAACCAGGAGGAGGAGGTACATGGTTAGGTGAACTGTGCATGGGGGTAGAGCCAAACTATGCATTGTTGGACAATGACATTCTTCATGGTTGGCACACAGGTGTCAAGCTATGTGGATATTCCAAGTAAATCGGGCAACCTTACCCCTATTGGATGGTTTTCGGTGCATGTTTTTTGCACGGTTTGTCAAATGGTGCAGACAAACCATATGCCTCATTAAAATGTTCAAATTTATAGTTTCCCCCCCTCAGGATTTTAAGTATCCCACCCAATTTTCACTACATTTTTTCTCCTATCTACCCTCATTAAAAAACACTTTGACCAAAGCTTCCCAAGGGTGGAACACTTTCGATTATTGGCTATTTGGAGCACCGTTGGTTGTGGATCAAAGCTCCTGGTAATTCTAACACTCTTCTTGCTTACTTTTTACATATTAGGGTTTTTAGTTCCTCTCATCTTCTTCTAAATACCTAAAACCCTTTTTCAATGGTGTAACATAGGTTTGGGATTCAAAGGGTTTTTAATCCAAATCTAAGGCAATGATTAATAGTGTTTTCATCATTGAATTTGACGTTGGTGGTCTATGAGTTAGATCCCATATTTTTTATATGGATTTTTTCATGTGTGCTTGTTTTCTTGGTACCATCTTATTGGGAGGTTGATGCATTTAGTTAGATTTTTTAAAATGGGCATCTAAATGATGAATTTAACCCCTCATGATCCTCATGGGATGTATGGAGGATGATTACACCGATTAAGGGCAACCCATTGGGTGCATCAACATTCCCAAACCTTGACATTGGTAATATTAAAAATGGAATTGACATGTAATAAAATGGTTCCTAGATTAAAATGTTGATATGTTAATTTGAGTTGAAATAGGAATATTGATAGATGTGTCTAGACTTGAATAATGTCACAAGGGGTCATTTGGATAAATACTAATGGGTTATATGAGCTAGGAAATGTAAATGGGTAATTAGTTGATTGTATAAGGATAATGAATGATAAATGTTCTAGTTAGGTTAAGACATGTAAATGGGAATGGGTGAATGGGTCAAGTCCCCTAAATTGATTGAAGTTCTAAATGGTCTAATTAATGGAGATTGTAAAATATGCTAAATGGGCTAATTGGATTAATGTGAATGTTCCAATTGTCTTATGCATTATACACAGAATGCATAAGGCGGGTTATTGAATATGAAATGACGAATGGGTTAAATGGGTTAACAAGTGGGAATTGATGAGTGTGCTAAATGGGATAATGTATGGGAATTATTTAATATTTTTAGTGGGTTATGAATAAGAAAAGTAAATGACCTAAATGGGCTATGTAATGTATATGGAAAATGTGTTACTGGGTTATGGCATAATATTAATTCTATTTTTGATTTTTATAGATTGTGATTGCTATGTGTATTGTTTTGAGTATGGGTTTTGATATGGTTTGTGTGTGGTGAACGGAAAAATGATCATGTTCACATGGCTTAGTAGTGTGGGGTATTCACTTGAGGTTCTACACCCATGGGTTGAGTTAGAACAAGGATCTAAAATCCACCCCAAAATTCATGGGTTTGGGAAGGGGACAAAGGATATATTCCCCTAATAGTTTCATTCAATGAGAACACCTAGATTGAGGATCCATGGTGAGTGTGATGTATTTTTATTATAATTTTATCCCTGATGAGATAGGGTATTGACTTGTTTCTTTATTCATAGTGATTGATTTCCTTAAAGCCTTATGTAGATGATGTAAATGTCTAACCCATGAAACACCTGATGAAAATGTATTATGTAATGAAGATGGAAGAAATGATAGAAGTGGTAATAAAGTTAAAAAGTGGTTAAAGTAAAGATTGTTAACTAATGGAACCCCATTTTCCTTTGTTTACTTGTGATTTATTTATCACTTTCATGAACTATCTATATTGAATGAATATTTTTTAGACACCATTGGTGGTGGGCTACTGAGTTGTACTCACACCCTGATCATCCACTGTTGGATTGTTGAGAAGATTTCATTGTTGATGGTTGGTACAAGGGAAAGGGCCCAGTGCATGGGAGTTGAGTAGGGATTGGGATGTGTAGAGAGGAGGTTCTGAGCTTTGAGTCAAGTCCCTCTTGGGGTTTCTTCTATTTTCCTTTATTTTGGGTTTCCTACACTTTTGAGATATTTAGTATGACACGACATATTTACTATTTAGTTATGGACATATACCTATTTAGGGAACGGTTTGTTATGAATGTTCATTGGCTATTACATATTCCTTCCTCTATTTCAATGTCATCTTCTATGGATTTATCTGGTAAAGAGGGTATAGTCTTTTCATGTGGCTAATTATACCCTTACTGCTATTCAGAAACATCCATCATACAGGGAGTCACACTTGAGTTTATGTGGTGACTTAGCTTGGGGCATCGGTTTAGTGGCTTCTTGGTTGGGGATGTTACAAAGTGGTATAAGAGGAGTCATTTTCTCTATATTACTATATGTGAATGTTATATGGGAGATTATGAAGTGTCTAACTTTGGAAATTAGCTTGTTCATGGGAGTAACTAACAAATGGATGAGGGAAAAACGAAGTGACCAGGGTGGGAATTATTATTCTTGATATCTTTTTTATAGTTGAATGACATTTCACCGTTGGGTTATACACTTGTGTGATGTGATCATTTTCTGATGTTTTTCTTATAGCTCAATGACATGAATTTATGCATTCATACATCATTATAGACACCTATGGATATTGGTGGCATGCATAATGATAGGAAAAAATGGCGTGAGTGTGTGTAAAATGAAGGGTATGATACATTTTACTTTAAAATTTGTAGAAAAGGGTGTCAAATAAAGATAATGAAAATCGGAAAGTGCAAAGAATGTAAATGAATTGTTAGTGAGTAGTGTGCTTAAGGAAATTATATAACTGAGTTGATTTTTTTGGTTGTGATAAATTGTAACGATGGATCAATGAATAGAAGAGAAAATATTTATGTTGTGATGGTAAAATATTTAAAGATTTTTGCTTAATGAAGGGTGTGAATTAGTTAAAATATTGGTTGTAACAAGTTGTGAAATAGGATAGGTGTCTAAAATAGAATGCTTTGCATTGTGAAAGTGGAAATAGTTTAAAAAGGAGGCGTGTAATTAAATACTTGTATCCATGTTGGTTGGATTATCCAATGTTGAGCATGAACCATGGTAGGAATGGTTGAGTGCAGTATTAGAGATGTGATCATGTTTGATAGGATATTGTATGTGGAGTCAGTTGAGTATGAAAGGTAATGTATTTTCCACTGTGGTCTATATCGATTAAACTCTCCATGAGATGTTTTTTGATGTGAACATTTAGAAACATGAATCTAGATAAGTAGGTATTTTTTAAATGTTGGGTAAATAAGACATTCTGAAGTGTGAACCTTTGGGTTTCCAAAATTATGAAGTTCATTATAGGATAATGTGTATTAATATAACTTTCAGTGAATAATGGTATTGAGTATTATTTGGGTTGTTTATCTGGACCTTTGTATGGGTGGTTTTGGAAATGAGAGTACCCTATTAGGAGACCTTTATTATACATTAGAATACCTTGATGAGTCTCACTGTGTGGATAATGGGGTATTCCTTGTGATGCTTTTGGTAGGGCTATGACCAGGAGGTTTTGAAATGTAGCTTGATAATGTGAAAGTGGTAATCCTTGTTGGTTTTAATGGCTTGGGTTTTATGTTGGACTTAAAAATGAGTGTCTTGGTTGTGGATTCATTAGTGATGGCTGTTTTATTACAGGTGTAGTGACCTAGGTGTGTTCAGACCTTGTGAATTGTGTTCTGGACCCTAGAATGGGTGTTTTGGCTTGTAGTGAGAACATATGTGTGAGAGTATTCTTGGTGTGAAACCTAGAGTGAAGGTTTACCTGGGTTCATTGGATGCAGTGTTCTAGAATAGGGGCAGGAGAGCCACCCGTTAGAGGAGACCTTTTGGAATTCTTATGTATGTGGCTTAGAGAGAGGGGCTAGTGACTTTTTTCCCTTACAACTAGTTAGGAAGTTGGTATTGTTTGATCCTCGTGAGTGGCCCATGAGAGTGGTCAAACGTTTTTTTTAATCTATTGGGTGTGTGAGGCACAAGGGGGTGTTTTGGATTTAGAGTGGTGTGGGATTGACCAAGAGGTATTAGTGGGAATTTCTATGGTTTAGGAAACATGACTCGAGTTGTGTCCATGAGTTGAAAGTTTTAGGAAATCAAGGGCTACCTTGAGAGAGGTTTGTCTAGTGTTGTAGGTGCCTTGGATTATGTAGCATGGAGATGTTTAAGAGATGGAATAGATGCATGGTGAGTACCATCGAGTTTTGGGAAATGGTTTGGTTGTTTCCACGTTTCTTTTAGAGAGGAACATGAGTTCTTGTGGTTGGTGTAAGGTTAGTTTTGATGGATTTTATCGTCTGTGTATATCACGTATCTGTTTGGATGATGATTAACGGGGGTCATGATATTGAATTTTAGTGGATGAAGAAAGGGTGACCAAATCATGAATGGAAGATCTTGTAATGATGTGTCACCCAAAGGTAGGGTGGTCACGCTATTGGGAATATTTTTTTTTAAATGGTCCAGTGTTTGGGTAAAATTTCAGGTATGGATTGTGGTCGATGGAGCTGATGGACCAAGAGGCTTGGTCAAGTGAGTAAGTGGGTGTTTGGCTAGGCTCTAGTGATGGTTAGATTGTGAGAACAAGAGTTGTTTTAATTGTGTTTGTAGGAAAGTATGAGACCATGGGGGATCTGACAAGGTCTAGATGTGGGAACATGCTAGTAGAGAAATATTTCAATCGGGATGGGAGAATTTGTGACTCGGGATAAGAATTTTTCATCCTCTTTGAAATCAAAGTTGAAAGAAAGGATGTGTGGGAGACATTTGGTTTTGATCGGTGAGGTGTACCATTGTGTTCTGATAGTTAACTATCAAGGGATTTCTGGAAGAACTTGGTTAGTCTGGTGGTAATAGTTCCAAAGGAAACATGTGTTCATGACTACTTGGAAGAGGGTCATGGAATAGTTGTTAACCATGGTTGGAAATCACACTCTAAGTTGTGGTGGTTAGGTGATGATAAGTTATGTGTGGGAAGAGGATCTCAATACTTTTTTTTCAGGATAAGGTGTTCCATAGTTGAATGTGACATCAGTGATAGATGATTCGTATGATGCTTATCGAGGAATACTTAGTGTACTATTTACTGGTAATGATCCTGGCCAAAAAATTGACATCGTCTTGGGTACGCTGAGAAAGATCTGGATTTATTCCAAGTGGTATAAATATGTTTTGATTAGATGTGGTACATCATGGAGTTTTAAATAAATGGGTGTTGTATGTGGAGTCTGATGGTGGAATGTACACCATGGAAAGTTTACGGGTGAGGTACATTGGATGCTCTGAGTTCTAATTAATATTTAAGTTACATTCTTAGAAGTTGCGTATGGGTATCAGATGGTGCTTGTTTTATTGTTCAAAAAAAATATAGACATCCACATCCAAGATTTTGTGTTCAACTTATTATATATGCATGAACTATGGTGGTTGGAAGTCCCTTAGGAAAGTGATGGTAAGGACACTCCTATGGTTGGGAGTAATAATTCAGCCTTGGATACATGGAGTATTATGTGGAGTTGATGTAATGGAAATGGGTTACCAATTAGAACCTGCGAGGTGCATGTTATGTCTCTTAGAGAGGCCAAGTGAGCCTTGATTGTGGTTTTTGATTGATCCAAGCATTGGATTTGGGCACACAATGGTTCCAAATGAAAATCAAGACGCCAGCATGAAAGTCATCAAAGGGTGTGGTGAGACATGTCAATGATTTGTGGAAATAGTGGTTGGGTTCTAAAACTCCATCAAGAATTGGGCATAGACTCGGGTAATTATCTTTGGGTGACATTGGGATGTCTTTAAGTCTTGATGCACCTAGGACATGCGATGTAATTTCATGAAAATAGTGAAGCTAAGCATTTCGAGGATGATTCAGTCAGGGATAACTCAACTCATCTAGGAGAAAGGGAAAAATGTGGTTAGTTATAGACCGCCTTTGGTGGGTGTATAAGAGAAAAAAATTTCATTCCAAATTTTGGAATGATTTTGAGTTAGAACTTATCTATCCTTATTCAGTGTTTGAATGGTAGGAGTGCTTATTTTAGAAGTGTTGATGGGTGTAGTGGTGTATGATGGTGGATTAGAGGATAGTGTATGCTGTGATGGTAGAGTTCCACTGAAATAAAGAGAGTGACCCTAGTATATGAGTTGGATGATAATGATAGACATAAATTCACTAAGTTCCTTGGGAAAGTGAAATAATGCGGTAGCATGCCAATTGTATAAGTTGGATGCTCTCGAAGAAGTAATTCATGGGTGGTTCGACACGATATGGTAAAAAGGAATGGATGTGGGGAGTTGTAACCCACATCCAGTTTTATTTTCATAGTGCCAAGTTCATTTCGGAGATAAATTTGTATTTGAGATAGGTTAAGGTGTTCTTAGTTCACAAATGTATAGAGTAGTGGTGTCTTTATGTGTGGTTTTGACGAAAAGGTTGGACGGATATAATGGGTGAAGTCCCTATGGATTTTTGGGGTTGGTGAGTTGGGAAATGTACCAGGTGTGTCGAGAAATACGAGATGATGTTCTGGTTGGGAAGTTCCAACCACGTAAAGGTGGTGGGGATGTGCTAGATTATATGGTGGGGATCACCACAATGGAGAGGTGATTAGTTGATGATGTGAAATGTGTTTTTTATTTATGGGATTCGAGTAAGCACCATTTTGGTGATTTGAAATTGATAATGAGAATCAAATCTGGTTTGAACGATTGAGTTCCTTGAGTGCTTTGTTTGTGTTTGTATTCTGATGTATGGAATGAGATTGTGGGGGACTGAGTTGTAGATCATTGTAGGTTGGGAAATGTGGTTGATAAATATCATGTGTTTCTTTCTGTGGTGTCTTTTTTGGGTCACCATTTGAGTTTCGAAAATAGGGTATCATGGTACTAAGTGGTTTTTTGTGATGAGTTGTGAAGAGGATCAGGCCGATGGTGTACCGATTGACTCTTCCACGATGGTTGGAAGCTGAGTGTGACTTTAACTTGTACGTGATTTTGGTAGTGTTTCCTAGTATTCCCTATTAATTTCTAGTAGTTTATGTATAGTTTGAGATTGATTCATCCTTGAGGAGCATGTGGTTTACTTAATGGATCAAGGTGAGAAGGTTTTTTGAATTAAGGTTGTACCTTTGGGTCAAGTGTTATGGTAACATGGTAATGTTCGGGGGGAAATCAGGAAATGGAGTCAGATATATGGTCCTGGTGGCCCGATATCATTTGTTTATAGATTCAGTGATGTTCAGAAATGTGGATCGAGGATGAGCCGTTATAAAGTGGAGAGGTTGTAAGATCCTAGACTTTGTAAAGTTATGTACTTGTTTAAATATTGGTTTTAATCTCTTATGTCTTGTTAATGAAATGTTTATTGGGTGTATGAAATGATCGAGGGCATTTTGTGGGTTTGGGGCATGAAATAAATGGGAAAATGGCCATTATATGCATGTTTCATGATGGATGCATGATTAGTAAAAAAAATGCACCCTAACTATGCTAACCTAGAGGAGGAAGTGCACCGTTAGGTAAAACATACAATAGGGGAGAGCCAAACCAAGCATCCTTAGAAAATGGTGTTTTGTACAGTTGGAGCACGGTTGTCAAACCATTTAGAGCTTCCCAAGTATTTGTGCAACCTCACCCCTCTTCAATAGTGGCTGGGGCATGGTTTTCACATGGTTTGGAAAACCATATAGACAAATTGCATGCCACATTAAAAAGTAAAAATTTATAGTTTCCTCCCTCATGATTGTAAATATCTCACAGGATTTTTACCCCATTTATTCTCCTCTCAACCCTAGTGATAAACCATTTCGACCCTATATTCCCAAGGGTATATATACTATGAATTGCAGAGGTTTAGAGTGCTTCCAGTGGCAGATCAAATCTCCGGGTAATTATAATGCCCCCTTGCTTATTTTTTTGGATTAAGGTTTTTCATTCCTCTCATCTTCCTCCGAATCTCTAAAACCATATTTTTTTATGGAGCCTAGGTAGGGGATTTAATTTTTTTTGAATTTGGTTATAAGTCTACGATTAAGAGGGTGTTCATTATTGGATTCAACGTAGGTGGTCTAAAGGTCATATCCCATAGTTTCAATTTGGATTTGGGCATGTGTGTTTGTGTTACTGGCTTTATAATGTTGTGAGTTTGATGAATTTAGTGAGATTTGGTAAAATGGGTGTCTAAATTAAGAATTGAACCACTCATGATCACTGTGAGATGAGTGGAGGATGATTAGACCAATTTAGGGCCACCCTTGGGGTGCACTGACATTCATGAACCTTGACATTGGTAATATAAAAAATGGAATTTACATGTGATAAAATAGATCCATGATGAACATGTTGATATGTTAATTTTATTTGAAAGAGGAATATTGTTATATGTGTCTATACTTGGATAATGGAATAAGGGGTCGTATGGATATATGCTAATGGGTTATATAAGCTATGAAGTTTAAAAGGGTAATTAGTTGACAATCTTAGGCTTGTGAATGATAAATAGGCCAGTTGGGTTAATACATGTAAATGTGAATGGGTGAATGGGTCAAGGCTTTTGATTTAATGAAAGTGCTAAATGGTCAAACAGATGGAGATTGTTAAATATGCTAAATTGGTTAATTGGATATATGTGAATGTCTAAAATGACTTATGAATTGTACATGGAATGCATAAGGTGGGTTATTGCATGTAAAATGAGGAATGTGTTTATTAGGTTAACACATGGGAATTGATGAGTATGATAAATGGGATAATATATGGGAATTATTTAATATTCTTAGTGAGTTAGGCATAAGAAATGGAAATGACCTAAATGGGTTATGTAATGTAAATGGAAAATGTGTTAAGGGGTTATGGCATAATATTAATTCCATTGTTGATTTTTATGGATTGTGATTGTTATGTGTATTGCTTTTAATATTGGTTGTGATATGGTATGTTTGTGGTGAATGGATAATTAATCATATACACATGGCTTGGTAGTGTGTGGTATTGAATTGAGGTTATACTCTCATAGGCTGAGTTTGACTGAGTCTCTAAATTCCACCCCAAAATACATGAGTTTGGGAAGAGGATGGAGGATCTATTCCCATAACAGTTTCATTAGATGATACCACCAGGACCATCCCTACAAAGGTGAGTGTGATGTATTTATTTTGATGTGTTTATATCTAGTGAGATAAGGGATTAAATTAGTGACTTATTCATAGTGATTGATTTCCTTAGACCTGTGTGTAGATTCTGTAAATGCCTAACCCATGCAACACGTGATGAAAACAGATTAAGTAATGATATTGGAATAAATGATAGAAATGGTAATAATGATATAAAGTGGTTAAGGTAAAAAAAAATAACTAATGAAATCCAATTTATCCTTTGTTTACTTTTCATTTGTTTATTACTTGCATAAACTATATGTTTAGACATGATATTTTGCAGACAACATTTGTGGTGGCCTACTGAGTTGTACTCACACCGTGCTCGGGTTCCACTGGGTTCCTTAGAATATTTCTAGTGTGCAAGCTGGGACAGGGATAAGGGCCCTATGCTTGGGAGTTGAGTAGGGTTTGGGATGTGTAGGGAGGAGGTTATAGACTTTGATTCAGGACCATATTTGGGTTTCTATTGTTTATCTTTATTTTGTATTTCCTGCACTTTTGGAATTGTTAGTATGACACGACATATTTACTCTTCAGTTGTGGACTTTTACCATGTTTGGGGAATAGTTTTTATGCATGTTAATTGGATATTGAATATTGTTTCTATTATTTCATTGTTATATGTTGTGTATTACTCTGGTAAAGAGTGTATATTTTCCCCATATGTCTTATTAGACCATCGCTGCTAGTTGGAAACCAAAATATTATGAGGAGGCACACTTTAGGTCATGTGGTGACTCGACTTGGGTGTCACGACCCATCCTCGGGGCCCGTGCCGTGACTACCCCAAGCCCGCCTTCCATAGGCCAGGGGCTGGCGACTAGCACCAAAGGCGTAAATCCTGATAACTGGGAAGGAATTGACTTAATAAAAGTAAACAAAACACCACAGAGTACAAGAAGAAGCAAAACACTAAGTACAAAAGAAAGTGCTGAAAAGTAAATGGGCCAGAATACAAACCCAACTAAAAGTGCAGCTACAACTGAACGAAAGTACAACATAAAAAGACAAATAGCTGGAAGAAGGAAGCAGCTCTTGGGTTGTCCTCCTCGGATCCTACCTGAAGGGTAGGTACAGATAGCGCAGCTCCTGGATAGTCTGCCACGGATCCTACCTGAAGGGTAGGTACAGATAGCCTCCTCAACGCTCTCGCCCGTCAACCTCCTCCGTGTGTCGTCTCTTCGTGAAGTCCTCCCCCAAATACTGACTCGTCGTGTAGTCCACCTCCGGGTACTGACTCATCGTGAAGTCCACCTCCGGGTACCATCCAGTCCTCGAACACTCGGCCACTGTCAGCACTTCCCATCGTCTGCAACCAACACAACGAGGTGCGGGAATAGCTCGCGCAGGGGTGAGTATAACGATACTCAGTAGGGACCCCAAGACCCTCAAGGTATCACTAAAACCAACAAGGATAACCACAAAGAAGATCTCAACAGATAACCTCTACTTAGGTATATGCCCATACATATACCTAAGTTATCAAGTAACCCATCTCAATCATGAGGAAACACAAGGATCATGAAATCAACGGATAACCACTACCCAGGTATATGCCCATATATATACCTGAGTTATCAAGTGACCCATCTCAATCATGAGTTAAACAAAAAGGTCAAAGTCTCAGCTCAAACCAAGATTTTCATTATCGAAACTGTAACTACTGAAGAGCTACGTCTCTGAAGTGTACAATGGTCCTGTCACGACTCTGAGGTACTGCTCACTAACCTAAGACTGCTGAGGTACTCCTCCTGTTGAGTACCGCTGGTCTGCGGCCAACTACTGGGTGCTCCGTCCGCTGAGGGTTTGTCACCAAATACCGGGCGCTCCCCCTAATAGCCTACAGAGGTACTCCTCCGGTCGAGTACCGCGGGTCTGCGGCCAACTATCAGGCGCTCCGTCCGCCGTGGGTCTGTCGCCAAATACCGGGCGCTCCGTCCACTGGGCTGGTCAACTCACTCCAAGTCGAGTCGGTCAAGCAGTCGCCAGGTCTCAGCCGGCTACACGGTCTCCGTACTCCGTACGCTCGTCTCCGGGAGGGTCCGCTCCACGAGCTATAGGTCTATACTCCAAGTATCACAAATTCCCATGAATAAGTATCTCAAAGGACCGCCTCGTCATAGGGGTCTCAACGCAACAGTCAGCGCGTCAATCGGACGCCCGGTCTATGAGTTACTAGCCTTTTCGTCCCCGGGGCCCGATTGGTTTCGTGAGCGAACCAACCCAGCCGTATCTCAACTGTACCCCAAAATCTCATAGGGTATACTCATAGGTACCGTTTCTCAACGTGATCACCAACGCCGCTGACGGTTCGTCAAACGGACGTCTGGTCTGAATGATATCAGCTTTTCCGTTCCAGGGGCCTGGTTGAATTTTGGGTACAATCCAACCCGGACACTATCCAATAGCAACCAAAACTTAGGCGAAGTATGCCAAAAGTTCCATCTCATCAAGAGGAAAGCAACGAGACAGACGACGCGTCAATCAGACGCCCAGTTTGTGAGTTATTGGCTTTTTCGTTCCAGGGGCCCGATTGGTTTTGTGAGCGAACCAACCCGACCACACTCTGACGACATCCAATCCTCGAGCGGAGTAAGCCAAAAGATCTTTCTCACTAAGAGGAATCCAAAAAAGTCGACAGCATGTCAATCGGACGTCCGGAGCTCAAGTTACGAGCGTTTCCGCTCCGAGGGTCCGGTTGGTTTCGTATCCGAACCAACCCGCCCGAACCCAAAGTATTCCAAAACCTTGAGTTCGATATACCGAAACGCCCGTCCCGTCCCAAGGATTGCTACACAACTGATGGTGCGTCGATCGGAGGTCCGTAGCCCATGATATGGGTGTTTGAACCAACTCAGTCCGAAAAATAGGGGGTCTGGGCCCGGCCCGGCCCGACCCAGTACCCCCTGGGTCGACCGAACCGGGTCGAACCGGCCCGGGCGGCGACCCGACCCGTCGACCCGGCCTGGCCCGGAAGCCCGGCCCAGCTGGCGGTGCGGCGGCACGGCGGCGCGGCCAGCGCTCTGCGCGTGCGCGCCCAAGGGAGGGGCTTCACCCCTCCTTTAATTCAAACGGCGACTCCCATTAAGGGGCCGCACCATGTGCAACCCGGGGGGTGTAACCCCGCGGATTTTCCCCTGTAACGGCCGGCCAGCACAGGGCCGACCGGTTTCTCGCCGCGGGACCCCGCGGTCCCGCGCCTTCCGGCGCCGGTGGCCGAAGTTCCGGCCTCCTTCTTCGAATTCTCCGGTGGGTGGTTTTTTCGGCTGCTACTTCCAGGATGGCTGCAAATTCGTCCGGCACAGCGTGATGACACCGCGTCCTTCCGGTGCGACCCGACTCCGACCCTAGCCTCGTTCGTACCCTCGACGCGGCACGACAGCGTCGCGTTTCTTCGTCGTGGCCCGCATCATTCACGTCTCCTTTCGCTCAAGCACGGAGCAACGATGCATTGTCGTCTTCGCTAATCAAAACCGAAGAATAGAAAAGGGGGGAGGGGTATCGGTCGTGTTTGTGCGGACCGATCCCTTCCCGTTATATCGATAGCAGTTGGCCGAAACGTAAAACATTTAACCTTCACAATTTTTTTAATTTAAATAAAAATTGGAACATGGCTGTCAGATTTATCTTTCATATTCGAAGGAAAGAATCACCAAATTAAAATAGTCGAACCCCTACCTCGGTTTCAAGAACGGTGCACGTCAACGAGCCACGGAAGATGAGCGTCGTGGAGGTCGGGCGTCGTGGAAAAAGAACGCCGATGTCGCGAAGCGAGGATTCGAAGATGTTGACGGAGATTTCGTCGCGGAAAACCATCGTGGAAGAAGAACGTCATGGAAGAAGTTCTCCGCGTTCTTCGGCAGAGATGTTCTTCGCTAAGGACAGTGTTCTTCATCGGAGTCCGAGGTTTTCTTCACATTCTTCGTCGAAGAAGAAGGTGTTATTCCCAAAATCTCTCAACAACAAAACTCTAACAACAATATAAAATAATCCTCCCACTCATTTTATTAACCCAACATAGGTTTTTGAATTTCAAGAGTTTGAAAATTCAAAACCCACATTTAACTCACTTAAGTTATAACATAAGTTGTTATAAAATTAATGAGGACATAAGTTAGCAAAACTTAAATGGGGGGGTTTAGAGGGGTTAGGAAAGTGAGGGGTTGGGCTCGTGTTGGTCACACCCTACTTTATCCTCTCAAGGTTGGTTATCACAAGTGGGTCCCACCCCCAACATCCTTACTTAGGATAAAACTACCAAGTGGGAAAAATAAAAATTGTTAATTTTTATTTTCAACTACCACAAAAATTAATAACTCCCCTCGTGTAAACGCATCTCTGAAACAGGAGTTCCTAAGAAATTACCAGCGCTGCGGTTCCATCGGTGCCCTCAGAATTTGATTCTGGGCACCAGTTCAAATGTTAGAAATTCTCGCTCGTTCATTCACTGAACGTACCTGAGCTAAACTTCGGATAGAAATTTCGGGCACACCGGGCCTCGGAATCAGGCGCCGTCAAAAACTGCATTCTTTTAAAATCCCAAAGAAAATTTAGAAAAAATTTCCCTTGAATTTTACGGGTCTTTAAATCACTCCCACCTCAGGGATTTACGTCCCCGTAAAGCTTCATCACAAAATAGGGATACAAAAGCAGTACTGAGCACGCATCTGAGCCTCCCGATCTCATGTGCTCACCTGGAGGTTCCCGTACTGCCAGAGAAAGTGCATCCGAGGAATCGATCGTCCTCGTAGGATCCTCTCCTGTCGATCCTTGATCCCCACTAGAACCTCCGTGGAAGTAACCCCATCGCCATTGTCATGCTCCTCATGTTCGATGATATGCGAAGGGTCGAGCATGTATCTCCTCAGTTGATATACCTGGAAAACGTCGTGCACCTAGTGAAACTGAGGTGGATGGGTCAAGCGGTAAACCACCTCGCCTACCGAGCTGAGGACCTAGAAAGGTCCGTTGAACCTTGGAGATAACTTGCCTCCCTGGCCACATCTCCGTAAACCTCGTCGAGGTGAGACCCGTATAAGGACGTGATCGTCATCCTCAAACTCTAGAGGCCTCTAAGTCCTGTCAGCATAAGGCTTCTGTCAGCCCTGTGTTGTCCTCATCCGCTCTTGGATGACCTGCACCTTCTCTAGTCCCACAAGAGCTGCTATGATTTCTTCTTTGCCGATAAGAGAAATCCGGTCTCATCCCTTGGATGAACCACATTCATTGCCTAATACAGTCAATCCTGACATGAATGATGCATTCATGCCATGGATGACATCGTAAGGCCTCGACATAACTACCAAGAGATCCAATTGTCACTCTCACCTCCAAGGGTCGAGTCACACTGTCGGCATCAGTGTGAGGTCACAAGGTCTCCTCCAGTAGAAATCTCTAAAGTGAGGTTCAAGTCAACAGTGTTAACTGGGACCACTCAGTATCAACCAAACAAAAAGGAAAAGAAAGAAAACTTTACAAATATAAGTGTCTTTTCATTATTGCATCTCATAGTACAAAGAGACAAATGTAACAACAACAAAACTAGAAGCAACATGATCAAAAGCCTCCTGGTCGGAAGCTAGTCCCGCTCCTGTCCATCTGCTTCCGGAGCTCCATGACCATAGGCCTCAGCTGCCTGAACCTGAGCTCTCCCATGTCCTCCTGTCCCCTGCGGTCGGGGTGGGCCTCCTGGTGGTGGGGGTGGCAACACCCCAAAGCGTCGTCCACCTCCAGCTGCACGACCAGCTCCTCTTCCATGGCTGCCTGCTCCTTGCAGTCTGCCCTGATCAAACCTCTGCCTCTGGCTGGGAGGTTCTTCATTTAACTGCTGGTCATCTGCATGGCGGGTCAGACAGTCACATGCCATGTGACCAATTCCGCCGCAGGAGTAACACTGTCCACTCTCGGCACGTCTTGATCTGACTCCACCCCGGTTCCCCCGCTCAACTGAACCTGAGTCGTGCAGTCGGCCACCGGTAGGTCTAGTCCTCTTGGACTTCTGCGTCATCTGTCTACTTCCTGCTGCGGAAGACTCTGTCGCAAGCCAGCTAGTGGTGGGTCCTGCTGCTGGATACTGCTCAGCAAGGAAACTCTCCACTAAGAGGTCTCTCTCCAACACCCATGTCTACGTCGGAATGCTGTGGGAAACAACAGAAGCTCTAATCTTTCGCCTGAGCCCCTGCTCGAAGGTTCGGGCCCTGAAGAACGAGTCCCATACCACATCTGTGGAGTAGCGCGAGAGTTCTGTGTACCTCGCTGAATACTGTGCCACTATCATGCTGCCCTACCGCAGTTGAAGTAGCTCCTGTATACGCACCGCTCGAAGGGTGGCTGGTAAAAACTCTGCCAGGAACAGGATCTCGATGTCTTCCCAAAGAAGTGTCGCCTCATCATGCATCTAGAGCATCAGGATCCACCATCTGCCAGCTGCTGCCTGAAGAAGGATGGAAGAAAGAATCACCATGAAGTCTATCGGCGTCCCCACTAGCCTGAAAACTCTCACCACAGCCTCCAGCCAATCCTCAGCCACCTGCGGGTCCGTCCCTCCCTGGAACCTGGGTGGTCTCTGGCGCTGGAACTCGTGCAGTGCACTCAAGCGACATGCACCCTCTGCTGCTGGGGATGGTGGCATCGGTGGCCCAATGGGTAGTAGTACCGCTGGTGCCTCCGCTGGTGCCTCAACTGTGATAGGGCCATGTACTGAGGTCACGTCGCTCGGCGGGTTATCAGTACATACCACTCTCGGGGCTCTAGCTGGTCGTCCACAGGGAGGAATCCTGAAAGGAACAAACATGAAACGGTCAAAAGACTTATACCTGGTGAGAAGACCTCGTTTGAGCTGATATTTAAATAAAACTTCTGGAAACACACACGCAATAAGTGTTTTCGTGCACAAAGTTGGAAATCAGTTGTCAGGGTCCTGGTGTATGGATATGTCAGCCGCCCGCACCAACACTGGATTCCCTGAACTAAAGACCACACTCAGTACCCTTAACACTATTGCTTCACAGAAGGAAAACATCATAGTTATAAGTTTTGCGGTAGAACCGACTCCTTTGATACCAATTTGTCACGACCCATCCTCGGGGCCCGTGCCGTGACTACCCCAAGCCCGCCTTCCATAGGCCCGGGGCTGGCGACTAGCACCAAAGGCGTAAATCCCGATAACATGGAAGACATTGACTTTATAAAAGTAACAAAAACACCATAGAGTTCAAGCGGAAGCAAAACACTAAGTACAAAAGAAAGTGCTGAAAAGTAAATGGGCCAGAATACAAACCCAACTGAAAGTGAAGCTACAACTGAACGAAAGTACAACAGAAAAAGGCAAACAGCTGGAAGAAGGAAGCAGCTCCTGGGTCGTCCTCCTCGGATCCTACCTGAAGGGTAGGTACAGATAGCGCAGCTCCTGGATCGTCCGCCACAGATCCTACCTGAAGGGTAGGTACAGATAGCCTCCTCAACGCTCTCGCCCGTCAACCTCCTCCATGTGTCGTCTCCCCATGAAGTCCTCCTCTAGATACTGACTCGTCGTGTAGTCCACCTCCGGGTACTGACTCGTCGTGTAGTCCACCTCCGGGTACCATCCAGTCCTCGAACACTCGGCCTCTGTCAGCACTGCCCGTCGTCTGCAACCAACACAACAAGGTGCGGGCATATCCCGTGCAGGGGTGAGTATAACGATACTTAGTAGGGACCCCGAGACCCTCAGGGTCTCACTAAAACCAACAAGGATAACCACAAAGAAAATCTCAACAGATAACCTCTACTTAGGTATATGCCCATACATATACCTAAGTTATCAAGTAACCCATCTCAATCATGAGGAAACACAAGGATCATGAAATCAACGGATAACCACTACCCATGTATATGCCCATACATATACCTAAGTTATCAAGTGACCCATCTCAATCATGAGGTAAACACAAAGGTCAAAGTCTTAGCTCAAACCAGTATTTTTAGTATCAAAACCACAACTGCTGAAGAGCTACGTCTCTGAAGTGTACAGTGGTCCTGTCACGACTCCGAGGTACTGCTCACTAACCTAAGACTGCTGAGGTACTCCTCCTGTTGAGTACCGCGGGTCTGCGGCCAACTACCAGGCACTCCGTCCGCTGAGGGTCTGTCACCAAATACCGGGTGCTCCCCCTAATAGCCTACAGAGGTACTCCTCCTGTCGAGTACCACGGGTCTGCGGCCAACTACCGGGCGCTCTGTCCACCATGGGTCTGTCGCCAAATACCGGGCGCTCCGTCCACTGGGCTAGTCGACTCACTCCAAGTCGACTCAGTCAAGCAGTCGTCAGGTCTCAGCCGGCTAAACGGTCTCCGTACTCCATACGCTCGTCTCCGGGAGGGTCCTCTCCACAAGCTATAGGTCGATACTCCAAGTATCACAAAGTCCCATGAAGAAGTATCTCAAAGGACCGCCTCGTCATAGGGGTCTCAACGCAACAGTCAGCGTGTCAATCGGACGCCCGGTCTGTGAGTTACTATCCTTTTCGTCCCCGGGGCCCAGTTGGTTTCGTGAGCGAACCAACCCGGCCGTATCTCAATTGTACCCCGAACTCTCATTGGGTATACTCATAGGGACCGTTTCTCAACGTGATCACCAACGTCGCTGATGGTTCCTCAAACGAACGGCTGGTCTGAATGATATCGGTTTTTCCGTTCCAGGGGCCCGGTTGGATTTCGGGTACAATCCAACCCGGCCACTATCCAACAGCAACCAAAACTCGGGCAAAGTATGCCAAAAGTTCCGTCTCATCAAGAGGAAAGCAATGAGACAGACGGCGCGTCAATCAGACGCCCGATCTGTGAGTTATTGGCTTTTTCGTTCCAGGGGCCCGGTTGGTTTCGTGAGCGAACCAACCCGACCGGACTCCGACGGCATCCAAACCATGAGCGGAGTAATCCAAAAGATCCGACTCACTAAGAGGAATCCAACAAAGTCGACGGTACGTCAATCGGACGCCCGGAGCTCAAGTTACGAGCGTTTCCACTCCGAGGGCCCGGTTGGTTTTGTATCCGAACCAACCCAGCCGAACCCAAATATTCCGAAACCTTGAGTGCGATATACCGAAATGACCGTCTCGTCCCAAGGATTGCTACGTAACTGACGGTGCGTCGATCAGAGGTCCGTAGCCCAAGATATGGGCATTTGAACCAACTCAGTCCGAAAAATAGGGGGTCTGGGCCCGGCCCGACCCAGTACCCCCTGGGTCGGCCGAACCGGGTCGACCCAGCCTGGACGGCGACCCGACCCGACGACCCAGCCTGGCTCGGAAGCCCGGCCCAGCCGGCAATGCGGCGGCGCGGCCAGCGCGGCGGCGCGACGACGCGGCCAGCGCGCTGCTCGAGCGCGCTCAAGGGAGGGGCTTCGCCCCTCATTTAATTCAAACGGCGGCCCCCATTAAGGGGCCGTGCCATGTGCAACCCGGGGGGTGTAACCCCCCAGTTTTCCCCTGTAACGGCCGGCCAGCGCAGGGCCGGCCGGTTTCTCACCGCGGGACCCCACGGTCCCGCGCCTTCCGGCGCCGGTGGACGGAGTTCCTGCCGCCTTCCTCGAATTCTCCGGTGGATGGTTTTTTCAGCCACTACTTCCAGGATGGCTAAAAATTCGTCCGGCGCGGCGTGACGACACCGCGTCCTTCCTGCGCAGCCCGACTCCGACCCTGGCCTCATTCGTACCCTCGACGCGGCGCGACGACGTCGCGTTTCTTCGTCGTGGCCCGCATCGTTCACGTCTCCTTTAGCTCAAGCGTGGTGCAACGATGCATTACCGTCTTCGCTAATCAAAACTGAAGAATAGCAAAGGGGGGAGGGGTATCGGCCCGGTTTTTGCAGACCGATCCCTTCCTGTTATATTGATAGCAGTTGGCCGAAACGTAAAACGTTTAACCTTCACAATTTTTTTAATTTAAATAAAAATTGGAATATGGCCGTCAGATTTATCTTTCATATTCGAAGGAAAGAATCACCAACTTAAAATAGTCGAACCCCTACCTCAGTTTCAAGAACGGTGCACGTCAACGAGCCGTGGAAGACGAGTGTCACAGAGGTCGGGCGTCGCGGCAAAAGAACGTCGACGTCACGAAGCGAGGATTTGAAGACGTTGACCGAGATTTCGTCATGGAAAACCATCGTGGAAGAAGAACTTCGTGGAAGAAGTTCTCCGCGTTCTTCGGCTGAGATGTTCTTCGCTAAGGACTATGTTCTTCGTCGGAGTCCGAGGTGTTCTTCACGTTCTTCGTCGAAGAAAAAGGTGTTCTTCCCAAAATCTCTCAACGAAAAAACTATAACAACAAAATAAAATAATCCTCCCACTTATTTTATTAACCCAACATAGGTTTTTGAATTTCAAGAGTTTGAAAATTCAAAACCCACATTTAACTCACTTAAGTTATAACATAAGATGTTATAAAATTAATGAGGACATAAGTTAGCAAAAAGTAAATGGGGGGGGGGGGTTAGAGGGGTTAGGAAAGTGGGGTGTTGGGATCATGTGGGTCCCACCCTACTTTATCCTCTCAAGGTTGGTTATCACAAGTGGGTCCCACCCCCAACATCCTTACATAGGATAAAACTACCAAGTGGGAAAAATAAAAATTGTTAATTTTTATTTTCAACTACCACAAAAATTAATAACTCCCCTCATCAAAATGCATCTCTGAAACAGGAGTTCCTAATCAATTAACGGTGCTGCGGTTCCATCGGTGCCCTTGGAATTCGATTCCGGGCACCGGTTCAAAAGTTAGAAATTCCCGCTTGTTCGTTCACTGAACGTACCCAAGCTAAACTTTAGATAGAAATTCTGGGCACACCGGGCCTCGGAATCAGGCGCCGTCAAAAACTGCGTTCTTGTAAAATCCCAAAGAAAATTTAGAAAAAATTTCCCTTGAATTTTACAGGCCTTTACATTGGGGCACCAATATTGTGAATTTTGGGTCGATAAATTTACAAAGTTATATCAAAGGAGTTATTTTCTATGTCTTACTATTTTTGAATGGTATATAGGATATTAAAAAGTTTCAATCTTTGGTAATGATCTCATGCTTGGGAGTAGATAACCCAAGTATGAGTGAAACCCCAAGTGTTGAGGGTGGGAATTGTTGTTCTTCATATCTATTGTTATAGTTGAATGATATTTCACCCTTGGATGATGCACTTGTTGTGTGACGTGACTATTTTATAATAATTTTATTGTGTCTAGAATGGAACGAGGTTGTTTATTCCTGCATCATTATAGGCACCTAAGGATATGGATGTCATGTATCATGGAAGGCACACAGAGGATGGGTGTGTGGGACATGAAGGGTGGGATGCATTTAATTAAATTAAAATTTGAAGAAAAGGGTGGATAATAAAAATGATGAAAATGCTTATGTGGAAAGAATGAAAATAAATGGTCAAATAGTAGCATGTTTAAGTAAATGTTATAAAGGGGTTATAATTTTTGGTTGTGATAAATTTTAAAGATAGATCAGTGAATAGAAGAGAAATTATTTACATTTTGATTTAAAATGGTTAAATAGTTATGCTTAATGAAGGGTGTCAATGAGTTAAAATATCGGTTTTAACAAGTTGTGAAATGGGATAGGTGTCTAAAAGAGAAGTTTTTTACATTGTGAAATATGAAATGGTTTAAAAAGAGGGTGTCTAATGAAATACTTGCATCGAAATTGGTTGGATTATCTGATGTTGACCATGAACCATGGTAGGAATGGTTGAGGGTAGTATTGGAGATGTGTTCAGATCTGTTGTGATTGTTTATGTGGAGTGGGTTGAGTATGGAATTTAGTGTATTTTTCACTGTGGTATACACCTATTGGACTGTCCTTGAGATTTTTGTTTATGAAAATGTTTAAAAAAATGAATTTGGATAAGTAGGGATTTTTAAAATGTTGAGTAAATAGTAAAATCTAAAGTGTGGACATTTGGGTTTCAAAAATTGTGAAGTTCATTATAAGAGAATGCATAATGATATTACTTCTGTTGATGAAAATTATTGAGTATTCTTTGTGTTATTTACCTAGCCCTTTGTATGTATTTTTTTGGGCATTGAGAGTACCCTTGGTTGAGACTTTTATTATACATCATAAGACCACGATGAGTCTTATTGTGTGGATAAAGGGGTGTTTTTTCTTATGATTACGGTAGTGTTGTGGCCTTGAGGTTTTGAGAAGTAGCTTGATAATTTAAAAGTTTCAATCGTTGTGGTTTGTAATTTCATGGGTTGTAGTTTAGACATAAGAAAGAGTGTCTTGGTTGTGGTTTCATTAGTTATGGGCGTTTTATTGCAGGTGTGGTGACCTATGTGGGTTCAGATCTTTCAATTTGTGTTCTAGACACTAGAGTGGGTGTTTTAGCTCATGGTTACAATGTATGTGTGCAAGTGTGCTTGGTGTGAAACCTAGAGTGAAGTTTTACTAAGGTGTATTGGATGCAATGTTCTGTAGAAATGGAAGGAGATCTTCCCGTGAGTGGATAATTGTTGGTAGTTTGATGTATATAGCTTAGAGAGAGGTGTTGTTGACTTATTTCCCTTAACCATAGTAGGAAAGTTGGTATCATTTGATCCTTGAGAGTGGCCCGTGAGAGGGGTCAACCATTTTGTTAGAGCTCTTGTGTGTGTGAGGCACAAATGGATGTTTTGGATTTGTATTGGTATCGGACTGGCCTAGAGGGATAATTGGGAAGGTCGATTATTTTGGAAACACTACTTGAGTTATGAATATGAGTTGATAGTATTGAGAAATTGAGTGTGACCCCAAGAGAGGTTTGACCAGTACATTAGAATATATGGCCTAGTGATTTTTTAGAGGTGGAATCACTGCATGGTGAGTACTATCACATTTTTAGAAATAGTATGGTAGTTTTCTGGTTTCTTTCACAAAGGCACATGAGTGCTTGTGGTTGGTGTAAGGTTAGTTTTGAAGGATTGTATCATTTGCATGTCTGAACCATCTGTTTGGACAATGATTAATGGGGGTCTTGATGTTGAATTTTAGTAGATAAAACAAGGGTGACCAAATAATGGATGAAATCTCTTTCCATGAAGTGATTCATGATGTGATGGTGGTCATGTGATTAGGCTTATTTTTGTAAATGGTCTGGTGGTAGGGTGAAATGTAAGGTATGCCTTAAGGATGATGAAGATGATGGACTAAGAGTCTTGGTCAAGTGAGTAATCGAGTGTTGGGATCAGCTCTAGTGATGGTTGTCTTGTTTGAACTAGAGTTTGTTTAATTGTGTGGTCATGGGAAAGTACAAGGCCGTGGGGGATTTGACAAGGTCAAGATATGGGAACATATTACTTGAGCACGATTCTGATCGAGATGGGTGAATATGTTACTTGGGATAAGATTCTATCGTCCTCTATGAAATCAAAGCAGAAATCTTGGCTATGTAGAAATCGTTGGTTTTGATTGGTGATGTGGACTATTGTGTTCCTATTTCTAAATTTCAAGGGCATGTAAGAAGAACTCGATTGGTGTGGTGTAAGTAGTGCCAATGGAAATTTGTGTTCATGGCTGTTGGGAATAGGTTTATGCAATTGTGGTTTACCATAGTTGGAAATCATGCTTGAGTGGTGGTGATTAAATGATGATGAGTTGTGTGTGGGAAGAGGATACCAAGACTTTCAATAGGATATGGCGTCATATAGTGGAAGGTCACATTAGTGATAGATGATTCACATGGTGAATTTTTTTGAATCCTTAGCATAATATTAACTGGTGAAGATCATGAACACCATCTTTACCTCGTCTTGGGTATGCTGATAAATATTTGGATTTATGCCAAGAGACTGGAATATGTTTTGGTTGGATGTCAAAAATTATGTATTTTGTGCTAAAAGAGCGGTATATCTGGATCTAGATGTTGGAATGTACACCATGGATAGTTTACGGGTGAGGTCCTCAATCAGGATTTCTTGGGTGCTGATGAATGCTGTAAGTTCCATTCTAAAAAGTTGGGTATGGATATTGGGTTGTTTTTTTGTTTTGTTTTTCTTGGAAAATCTAGACAAACGCATCCATGATTTGGAGTTTAACTTATGATCATTGTGTGAACTGTGGTGGTTTGAATTCCTTGAGTAATGTGATGGTAATGGAACTCCTAAGGTGGGGAGTGATAAGTCAGTCTTTGATATGTGGAGTAGAACATGGAGTTGACATAACGGTAATGGGTTGATAATGAGAACCTATGAGGTGCATGTTGGATCTCTTAGAGGGGCCATGTGAGCATTTATTATGGTGGTTGAATGCAAAAGTGTTGTATTTGCACATAGGGTGGTTCCAAATGAAATTCGAGATGCTGTCATGAAAGTCGTCAAAGGGAATGGTGAGGCATGACAATGATTTGTGGAAAGAGAGGTCGGGTTCTAAAACTCCATCAAGAATTAGGAGTGGACCAGGGTAGGTGTCTTTGGGTGACATTGGGACATCTTGAAGTGTGGAGGCAGCTTGTCCATGTGATATAATGTCATGCCAATATTGAAGCTAAACATTTTGATGATGAGTCAGCCGAGGACATATCAACTCAACTAGTAGAAAGGGACAAACATGGTGAGTTATGGACCACCTTTGGTGGGTGTATTGGAGAAAAAAGTGCATTCCAAATTTTGGGATGGTTTTTAGTAAGAGATGATTCAAACTTATTTAGTGTATGTAAAGTAGGAGTGCTTGTGTTGGGTGTGTTGATGGGTTTGGTGGAGCATGATGGTGGTTTGTAGGATAGTGGATGCTATGATAGTGGAGTTCCACCAGAATATATGGAGTGACCACGATTGGTGCATTGGATGATAGTAATAGACCTAAAGTCAGTAAGTGACTTGGTAATGTGAAAGAAAGGGGTGTTATGATGACTGTATAAGATGTTTTGTCTGGGAAAAGCTAGTCAGGGGTGTTCCGACATGATATCGTGAAAAGCCATGGATGTGGTGAGTTGTGACCCACCTCTGGTTTGATTTTCGTAGTGCTAAGTGATTTTTGGAGATGTAATTGTATTTTAGAGCGGTTAATTTTTTCTTAGTCTGCTAATGTATGGATTAGGGGTGGCCTTATGGGATTTTTTCGATGAAAAGGATGGATTCTAGTAATGGGTGAAGTCTATATCGATTTATAGGTCCAATATGTTGGGAAACACACCCAGTGTGTAGAGAAAGATGAGATGAGGTTTTTTTGGGAAGTTCCAACCATTGGAAGGTGGTGGGGATAAAATTTAATGTATGATGGGGATAAAAAAATGAGGAGGTGGTTAGTTGAGGATGTGTTCAATGTTTCAGGTTTGATGTACTTGATTAAGCACCATTTTTATGATTTGAAATTGATAATGATCATTGACTTAGGTTTGAATGGTTGAGTTCCTTGAGTTTTTTCATTGTGTTTGGATGTTCGAGTATTGAATGGGACTATTGGGGCTCGAGTTGTGGATCGATGTAGGTTAGGAAATGTGGTTGATAAAGATAGTGTGTTTCTTTGGGTGGTGTCGAGTTTGGGTCACCATTAGAGTTTCAAAAAAAGGGTAACATGGCACCAAGTGTTTTGGTCTATGATCTATGAATAGGATTAGGCCGATGGGGTGCCGATTGACTCTTCCTTGATGGTTGGATTTTAATTGGGAATTTTTCTTGGGTGAAATTTAACAATGTTTCTTAGGACTCCCTATGGATTTATAGTAGTTGATGTCTGGTTTGAGGTTGATGTGTCCTTAAGGAGCATCTGGTTTGTTCTATGGATCACAATGAGAAGGTCTTGTTAAGTAAGGTTGTACGTTAGGGTTGAGTGTTATCGAAATATGGTAATGTTCAGGGGGAAAATTGGGAAGGGGATTCAGATATGCATGACTAGTGGTTGGATCTTTTTTCTTTAGATACCCAGTGATATTCAGGAATATGGATTGAGGATAGGCCATTATAATGTGGGGAAGTGTAAGATCCCCTACATTTTGAAGGTATGTAAATATTTAAATTTTGGTTTTAATATCTTGTTTTTGTAAAATTGAAATATTTACTGGGTTTATTAGGAATATTGGGTGTGTTTTGGGGGTTAGGGGTAAGAATAAAATGGGGAACCTGCTATTCTATGCATGTTGGATGGTTGGAACATGATTAGTGTTAACAGTGCCCCCAAACCATGCTAAATAGGAGGAGGAGGCACACAGTTAGGTGAACCATGCAAGGGGGAGTGCCAAACTGTGCGACCTTGGATAGTGCAATTCTGCACAGTTTGTGCATAGTTGTGAAACCGTGCAGAGCTTCCAAGGTAATTGTGTGACCCCACCCCTCTTATTGAGTGGATAACATAGGGTTTGTGCACGGTTTGGAAATCTATGTAGAAAAATCATGCACCCAATTAAAAAGTCAAAATTTACAGTTTTTCCCTCTCAAGATTTTATGTATCCCACATGATATTCACCCAATTTATTCTCCTCTAAACCCTAGTAACGAACCATTTCTACCCAAGCTTCCCAAGGGTGGATCTCCTTAGATTCTTGGTCGTTTGGAGTGATTTTGGTTGTAGATCAAAGCTCTGGGTAATTCTAATGTTCTGTTTGATTCCTTTTTCTAGATTAGGGTTTATAGTTCCTCCCATATTATTCAGAATCTCTAAAACCATCTTTTTTATAGTGGAACATAGGTTAAGGATTCAAAGGATGTCTGAATCCATATATAAGGCTATTATTAAGAGTGAATTCATCATCTAATTTGTGGTAGGAAGCCTACAATTTATATCCTCTAGTTTTGATGTGGATTTGTGCATGTGTTTTTGTGTTCTTGGTTCCATATTACTACAAGTTAGATTAATTTTTTTGTGATTTGGTAAAATGGGTGTGAAAATGATGAATTTAACCCATCATAATCCCCATGGGATTTATGAAGGATGATTAGACCGATTTTGGGCCACCCATGGGGTATGCCGACATTCCTGAACATTGAAATTGGTAATGTTAAACATGGAAATGAAATGTGATAAAATGAATCCATGATGAAGATTGTGATATGTTAATTTAGGTAAAGAGGAATATTTATAGATGTTTCTAGACTTGGATAATGTCTTAAGGGTTTGTTTTTCTAAATGATAAGGGGTTATATGTGATATGGAATGTAAAAGTTTAATTAGATGATGGTCTAAGGCTTATGAATGATAAATGGGCTAGTTGGGTTAAGACATGTAAATGATAATTGGTTAATGGGTCAAGGCTTTTGATTTGAGGGAATTAATAAATGTAATAAATGATAGATATTGTTAAATATGATAAATGGGTTGATTAGATTTATTTGAATGTTCCAAATGGATTATTAATTGTACATGGAAAGCATAATGAGGGTTATTGCATCTAAAATGAACAATGGGTTAAATGGGTCAACATATGGGAATTAATGAGTATGAAAAATGGAATTAAGTTTGTGGATTATTTAATATTCTTGGTGATTTAGTAATAAAAAAGTGAAATGAATTAATGTGATATGTAATCTAAATATAAAACATGTTAATGGGTTATGGAATAATATTAAATACATTATTGACTATTATGGATTGTGATTGTTATGTGAACTATTTTGAGTATGGTTTTTGATATGGTATGTGTGTGGTGAATGGATAAATAAGTATGTGCATATGGATTTTTAGTATAGGGTATTGAATTCATGTTCTATTCCTTTAGGTTGAGTTAGACTGAGGCTCTAAACTCCACCCCAAAATGCACAGGTTTGGGAAGGAGATGAATGATCTATTCCCCTAATGGTTGTATTCGATGAGACTACTTAGACTAAGGGTACATGGTGAGTGTGATATATTTTTTATGACGTGTTTTTCCCATGTGAGATAGTGGCTTGACTTATTCCCTTATACATAGAGATTGATTTCCTTAGACCCTTGTGTAGATGATGTAAATGGCTACCCCATGGAACACATGGTAAAAATTTATTATATAATGAAGATGGAATAAATGATGGACATGGTAATAAAGATAAAAAGTAGTTAAACTAAATATTTTTAACTAATGGAAGATGATTTGTACTTTGTTTAATTTTCATTTATTTGTTACTTGCATCCACTATCTGTTTAGACTGAATATTTTCTAGAAACCGTTGGTGGTGACCTAGTATGTCGTACTCACACCCTGCTCGAGTGCCGTTGGGTACCCGAGCATATTTCATGGTTGCATGTTAGGATAGGGGAAATGGATCTATTCTTGGGATTTGAGTAGGGCTTGGGATGTATAGGGAGGAGGTTCTATACTTAGATTCAAGACCATCATGGGATTTCTCATGTTTTACTTTATTTTGGGTTTCCTACACTTTTGGTATAGTTATTATAACATGGAATATTTACTATTTGGTTGTGGACTTGTACCTAGATTGGGGAATGGGTTGTTTTTCATGTTCATTGGATATTTAATATTGTTTCCTCTATTTCATTATTATCTATTGTGTATTACTCGAGTAAAGAGGGTATAGTATACCCACATGTCTTATTAAACCTTCACTACTAATCGAAAACCTATTGCATATGGGGAGGCATACTTGAGGTCATGTGGCTACTCGGATTGGGGCACCGGTTTAGAAGATTCCATGTTAGGGATGTTAAATGAAAAACATTCCACATGAGGCTATTTATTGTGCATGTATCAACATATGTTTTTAGAAGATGAAATGCAATGAATTGAAGTCAAAGAAAAAAAGGATTTTAATTAGTTTATATTAATCATTGTATGTGATGTTTATAATTAAATTTTTGGGTATTAAATAGTAAATGTGTGTCACACACTTTTATCCAAATATAATAACCTAGTATGCACAGAAAAATTAAAATATTTAAGGTTATTTATCAAAAAATATTAGAATGGGTGATTATTATGTTAGCGGTGAGAAGTACACAACTTCTAATTTCCAAATTTAATGATTATAGTTGATCATTTATTAAGTATTACTGAAAAAATTATCCCACATGTCCATTGGTCATGAGGATAAATTTTTCCATTTTGGGAATGAATGTTGTTTGTGGTGTCTCATACTAAACACATATTTCAATACTGCTTGAATCATTAGAAATATCTGATGAATATAAAATGTACATACTAAATACCCAGTTGTGTTCAGATTATTTTTCTAGTAAAACCAAAATTAGTTATTAAGGATATACCTAGTATAGTCTTTAGATTCTTTAGAGATAAAAATCCATAGGTATTATCAACAAAATTAATTATCATGTTTTGATAGAGAAATATTTTTAAATAGAAATATTCCAAAAATATTTTATAATTAGCTCACCTTGAATGCGTAAAGTATTCAAAGTGAAAAATAGTGGTAAATTCATATACTTCATAATATTCCTTTAGGAGTATTTAAGTAATATAAAAGTGAAGTAACAAAAATGTATGGATAGAAGTTATGAGTTAATTCTGGCTACTGATCTGAAGAATATATTAACAAGGAATTAAATAATTATGTAAATATAGGTTGGATTTATTCATAAACTCAAATTTCATTATTCACATGAAATCCATGATGTTAATTATAGAAGGATTGGTAATTAATCTTACATATGTACATTGGCCATTAAAATTTTGAGTGAATTATTTGCTAAAATTACATTTCCTTATACACATAAGAGCTATGATGTAAGTAAAATGATGATCAAATATTATTTTTTATATGTGATGAAAAATTTTCCATTATCTTTTCAAGAAATTCTTCACAAATAACGGTATTATCCAATAACCATATGCCAACTATAATGAAAAACTAATATCATTTGAGTTTTAGTATGAATTAAATTAATTCTATCATAAATAATGGGTTCTTGATGAAATGTGTCTATTAAATCTAAGTTAATAAAAAAACTTCATCAATAAATACACAAAATTCATCTAACATAAGTGTCCAATTTTTGTTTTGAATATTACAGAAATCCCTATGGTTGGAAATTAATTGTCAAAAGATTGACTAAATTTCTATAAAAGGGAGCACATAACTATTTTAATTAGTGGTAGATAAATTTAATTGGATACTTAAAGGAAACATAGTCATAAATTGATGGAATAGAAACAGGTTCCATAAGATATTTGGAATGAAAATTCTCCATAAATACATATTATGCATAGATATTTAAACAATAGCGGTGGTTTGATATTCACCATGACAAGTGATATATTATTCAATGAGAATAATGGATCCTATAAGGAAGTGGTAAATAGAAATAATATATGATTGATGTGTTTATATGAATTTATAAAATGGATACCATGTACCAAACTTAGTTTTGTATTTTGATAGTTTTTCCAATTAATGTAAAGATGTTGGTGATTGTTCTAGGGAAACTATACATAGGTGGTAAAACATTGGTACCAATAAAGATGGATTGGTTATACTATATCATTATTATTAAAACCATTAGAATTATATATATCAGAGAAACATTATATGATCTTTATATTAGGAATTGGATGTCAAGACCACTTTTCTTTGAAGGAGTATATACGATACAACTTGCAAAGGTTGGTGAAACAATATAATGCCACTATTAAATGAATGTTTTAGTGATCCATTTATGGATTAATAAAAACCTCATAATTATAGAATAATCATATTTAATGAATCAATTACATGTGTCTAAAAGTGGTTAGTGGGTAAACCACATTCTTTCTTCTGAAACATGCTAAAAACATTTGAAAAGCGAAAATTAGTCTTATATTTAGTTAATATTTGGTTGAAAGTATCTCTCAATAAACTAACTTAAAGCTATAAACCAAGTTACATGGAACAAGATCTATTTAGATAGATCTAATGTGTTACCTATACCAATTCAATATATATATACTGATGAGGTAATAAAAATTAAATTTAGAACTATTCAATATAGTATTGTTACCAATGTCCCATGGAATAAATATCTCGAAGAAGACATTTATGAGACACAGGAGAAGACTAAAATAGTGAGTAGAACTAAAAAAACATCATAAATGGATCCATAAAATATATCTTTCTATTTTATAAATGAGATGTCCAAAAAGTACTTCGAAAAGTACAAGGGATATCTACCTAGTAAATTTAGAGAATAGAACATTAATTTTGAGGTGACAAAACAAGTCTTTTTCAAGATCTATATTATCTATTATCATAGTTTGTATTATGAAATAGGAAATAGAAGATCATTAATTCTAGTGGTATCTATATTGAAAAATAATGAGTATGTTACAACTTATTATTTAGACAAAGAATTATAAAATATTCAATGATTTGTTTCAGTTCTTTGAACCCTATCAAAGGAACTAATGACAGTGTCAATATTATAACGTAGAAAAACATATTATACTCCAAGTTATAATATATTGGGAATATTATCTCAAGGATGTGGAGTCAAATATAATAGAATATCCATTTAATAAAATATATATGGTCTATTGACTAAATCCATTACACAATAGAAAAATGATCTTATCCTGTGAGAACTAACAAGTTGATTATTATAAAGTTGGATCTGGTGAACACTACCACAAAACTGGGTTTTCGCAGAACCACCCTTTAACATCACTAAAAAAATCACTTCTCAAATGGCCCCTTTATCAGCCCTAAAAAAATCCCGGATAAAGGCACCCTTTTATCAGCGCTTTTGTTTAGTGTTGTTAAAGGGGCCCCCTTTATCAGTGCTTTTTTAGTAGCGCTGATAAAGGGGGGGGGGGGCTTTATCATCAATTTTTCATAGCGCTGATAAAGTGTATATTTTAAAAAAATTATGTTTAATAAAAAATAATATATTGATATATAAGTATATTTATATTGATATAAATATATTATATATATATTTTTAATATGTTTTAGATAAGTATAAATAAACATTTTCACTTGATATGTAAGATATATAGTGACAATGGCTTATAAAATATCCGAAAAAATTATTAATTAATAATTTACTAATTTTCGTTGACTAATAATAATTTAAGAACAATTTAAAGACACAAAAAATCAAAAAAATAAAATAAAATAAAATATCTAAAATAAGTAGAAAACATAGCTCAAAATTCAAACGACCATAAATTTTGATTCGGGTGTCCGTTTGAGCTCTACAACATATCAAATCAAATATTGTGATGAGATCTACGTGATGTGACCCAAGGGAACCTTATGTCACATTTTTCGAGAAAAAAAAGGCCCATAAGTTTTCCAAAACCGAGTTTTTTGTTCGGATACCCACATTTTTTAACATTCAATGGAATTTCAGCCTCGTTTCTAAGGTCTTTTGGACCTTTTTCACTGGGGACTAAACTTATTTTGAGGAGTTACATTTATATTGATATTTTGGATTTTAAATTTTATTGTTTTTCTCAATGTAATGTTACTTATAATCAATTATATAATAATATATACATTTTTTATATATTCACCCATAAAAAGTTAATTTTATAAATAAATAATTTATCATATTTATATATTAAGTATATTTCTCAATATATAAGGATTATCTAAATAAAAAACTAATATTCATTTTATTTAAAATAAAAAAATATTTATATTTATATATCTTTTTGATGTGTGTGTGTGTATATATATATATATTTGTGTGTCTCTATTGACAAACACATATAATTATCTATATATTCTAAACATATGTATATACATCTTAATATATAATATTTGAAAATATATATAAATATTTATAATTATACTTACAAATACACATATAATATATATATGTGTGTGTTTTATATAAGTATTTATTTATTTTCAAACACACACAAAAAATCGTATTTTTTAAATGTTTTTAAAATTGATCTTATTAATATATATTAATATAAAAAAAATATAAAAATATAAAAATAACTATATATATATATATTAATATATAGATATATATGTATATATATATTAATATATATATATATATCGATATAACTAAATATATATATTAATATAACATATTGTATATATATTAATATAAAAATATATATATGTTAATATATATATATATTAATATATGAGTAAATATAAATATAAATATATATATATATATAAATAGATATATTAATAAATTAAGAGAAAAGTAATATGGTGGAGTGGTAAAGGCTTAGGCGCGCATGCAATAAGTCCCGAGTTCGAATCCTAGGGGAAGCATGTCGCACACATTGGTGGGGAATAAGGCTTAGTGCTGTTAAAGAGGGTGGGGGCACTGATAAAGGCTAGGAGGGTGGCCGGTGTGAGCATGCTATGGTGGGAGGTGGGGCACTTTTAAAGGGTGATTCAAGTGCTGTTGAAGCCCCTCCCAGAATTGCATAAATGTATTTTTTATTTTGTTTAATGTTTTTTTAACTTTTATCAGTGCTAAAAAAAGTGATGATAAAATGGACCCCCCTTTATCTTCACCTCAATTAAAAGTTCTTTTCTAGAAATTTTAATGCCCTTTTTTAGCGCTGATAAAGACCATATTTGCAGTAGTGGAAAGTTGGAATGTTGTAAGAGTGTGTTCCCTTTTACCTAATTGAAAATTAATTTTTATTACAAATCATGTATATAGAGAGTTATGCATGATTAATATTTACCATAATAATGTCAACACTTATCCACTATTTATATGGTAATTTCCTTATATTTTTTATAATATCAACAAGTTATAGTAGTTACTGACTATAATGAGAATCTTGAAATATTATAAAAATAATCTTAAACATATTTCTTATGGTGTAGATACATCATACTGACTAGAAATAGATGATGTATGACTATCAAGCATTGGGGTCTCATAATCATTGAGACTTCTACTCATGAAGTTCACAATTAGTGATCTCTATTTTTGGAGATCATGAGGATTGACCCACCAATTGGAATATCGTATGTTTAAGGTGTCATTGGTTGTTGCAATTTATTAGCACATTTATTGGTATTTAGACTTGAGATTATTATCGATGCGTACCATTTGATCATGTACTTTGATTCATTAAAAATACCATAACAATTATGTCATGTTGGGATAGCTTGCTTTGAGTGCGTTATTGATGGTATGACATTGATTAAGTGTTCAAGGAAGCATTTTTCACTTATGAATAGAAAACAATGTCTTGGGACCACTTGTCATGGATGATATTACCTTTATTGAATCAATAGACATGCTGATTAAAGGCAAATATATCTATTAAGGCCATGGATAAATAAATTAAGAAGGACACTAATATGAATTTTTCATCTTTCTTTAAGAGATATCATGCGATAAAGAGATTATATTACATGATGTGTGCTTACAGGTGTGTGTAATTTCTATGAATCAACCTTATCTCCTTGGAGGCCCTGATTAGTTACTAGACTCTACTCCTGGTCATTAAGTATCACTTATTTCACTCAAGATATAGGCCTTGATGGTCACACAAAAATCATATTCATAATCTTGACCAATTTGATTGAATTAGAGATTAGGACATGGTGGTACCCATAGTGATGGTCAAGTAAGGTCCATGTTATAAGATGATAATGGAAATTAGAAATTCAACATAATTAGAGTTTATAATAATAACCATTTTATTTATTTACTTAATATATTCAAAATTTATTCAATGAATATAAATAGAAATATTTTTTAAATGGATATTAAATATTTAATTTGTAAGGTCTATTTAATATTTATTGGGAGAAGAGCCAATTTAATGAATCAAAATTTATAGCTTATCAAAATTTTATTATTATAAGTGATAAATTACATTTGATTATTATAACACATTTACTGGGCTATAAGTGTAATTTTGGGTGTGAAATGATGGGTTAACTTATTGTAGGGCTTAAGTAAAATTTTAATAAGTTTAAACATAAATTTAAATTAAAAAATAATCCAAAATCAGAGGTACTATTCATTTTCTAAAATTTTATAGACTCTCACCCTTCTCTGTTAAATTTTAGAGGGGCAAATGGAGGATCATAACACCCAAATATACGATATATTATTGGATCTATGATACGGTGATGCTAAAATTATTGTGACATCAAAGAGATATAGATTATTCCCTGTTATCACCCGAGGAATGACGATTAAAATTTTTCATGTTTCTGGAATGTGTATTGAAAATCGAGAGTGATCCAGGATTGGTTCCTACAAGCGATGATCATTGAGGATGGAAAATGATATAACACAACCCTTAATCAAAACCAATTCCAAATATTCCAACATATCAAGAGAATGACCATGAATCTTATCCCACTTTTTAAACACCCAAGGAAGTCGAGGAGTTATGATATCTAAGTAAAAAAAATCAACCGTGATGTGGAACCATGCCTAACTTGGCCACATGGTTGATGACCACATGAAAATCATTTATTTGTTCCTAGAGAATGTCCAAAATCACGTGTTTGGTCATCACATGGGGTTTCAATCCCTACGAACCAACCACACATTTTGACTTCGTTCTTCTTTAGTATCTCAAAATATCACATATAACCACTCACACATGCTGGTGGGGATCAAAACACCACTTCCATAGACATCAAGTCAAAATCCTAAAAAATTGAATTAAAAATTCAAAACCACTTCCCCTGAAAAATCGAGGCTCATAGTACCAATGAATTAGCTAGACTTTCCCTCAACCTAACTCTTGAGTCCCAATACCATAATCTAACTCGATATTACCCTGACATCCCAAATAATTAAGGGTATCCCAAAGGCATGGGATCTAATGGAAAATAAAAAAACTTATATCTAATACCATTTTACAACAAACCAATATTTTATTTCCCTTCCAAAGACACATGAACTAGTCTACCTTTAGAAAAAAGCGTGTTCATGATCCTCACAGACAAGAAAAATAGCACATAAGAATCATAAGAACAAACTTGGAATTGGTTTTTCCCAATAATCAAATAAAATGTGATATAAGGAATATAATAAAAATTTGGCATGACCCATCCAAACATTGAACATCCATCCTGAAACAAAAATAAATAGAAATAAATAAACAAAAAATTAAAAGCATACACACATGATAAACCATTTTATACCCCAACTATCCTCCCCTATAAATAAAACCACAACACTAATAGTTCACTTTTATCCAAATTTTCAAAATATAACTACCCCCATCCATAGAAAGTGGTAAAAACCTTAGTTGTAAATGTGATAAAAGAAAAATAAATAAAACTAAACCCTAGAAATATCTGTCTTCTTTTGACTGAATGAGTCAATTCTTAACAACCAAGAAACTTAATGCCCTCTGGTGAGAATAAATAATACTCTTAACCGATAACTTAAAATAATAATATAGGCATGAGCACATAACCACCCAATAATCCACCAATTCCCAAAAAATTTATTGAAAACCCTTATAAAATTAGTTTATAAATTCTATTTTGATCATACAATATCCAAGTAGGTTTTCACATGCTTCATAAAGATAAAACAAAGGTATAATTTCCAAAAATCTATCCTTTTTATAAAACAAAATAGGGATAATTAAAAATTTTAAAACAATCTTTTAAAATGAGAAAAAAAACTTGAACACTTTTTCTCTTTTCTCTAATCCATACCATGAAAATCCCTTTTTCATAAACCATTATAAGGAAAACACCATTTTTTAAAGCTCTTAAAGAAATACCCATATCAGTTTACTTTTCAAATCTTACTTTAAAATAATTTCAAAAACAACTATTTTTAAAGTAATCCAAATGAACACATAATAATGTCATACAAGCCATAATAAATGAAAATACTAATACAAGGCAAGTCATTCAATTTAAAATGTCAATAATAAATTATTAAACATCTCAAAAAATGAATAACATAAAAATTAAGAAAATCACATTCCAAATATATAATAAATAAGGCATATTATACTATACATATAATGAGAAAACACCGCAAGGACAAATAGGATAATCCTAGGAAATAAAATGTAGACCTAACGTCAAGAAAGTAATACTGTCACACAAATACATCATTTGAATTGATCCTAATAAGCATAATATGTGACAACCCACCATCAAGCACTTGAATCTCAAATAGGAGTGATTAACCAGTGCATATTCTCAACTAACTGTATCTGTGTCCTACTAATTCCCACCTAGTAACCTTGGTCTCCCTATGAAATAATAAATGGAGGTAGTCAATGAATAAACCAGTACATCACATGAAAAAACAAATACCCATGGGATAACATTTCAATCACATACTTCTCACATCCCATCCCATAGAAAGAGCACCAATCCATAATAATATCACAAATCACATAAAAAATATCCATTTCATGGATTATATATACATCATCTAAAAACAAGGGGGTCAATAAGGGCACAATCAATATTCAACACATCATAAGGTTCCAACTGAGCCTTTATCTTCTCATATATAACATAAGAATTTTGTAAATCCCTTTCTAAAACAATTTATAATCCAAACATGAGTCCAAGAGAAAACACAATCAATTGAAAAGATGACCCAAAAACTAAAATAAATATCTACTTCATTTCACAAAAGGGGAAACCCATTTTTTTTTAAAACAAACCCTTTAAAATTTAATTTCACCCTTTTGAAAATGAAACTAGATTAAAATATATTTTAAAATATCCAAATCTCTTTAACAAATCCAAATTTTAATTTAATCTAACACTTCAAAAGAAAACAATATGTTGTAATAGTGGGTGACCTAGACACAACTTTAACAGTACTTTTGATTACCATATCATATATATAGTGATATATTCATTTTTTTTGCTTACCATAAAAGAGTTTAAATTTCTACCTCCACTATTAAATGATAATTTCCATAGATTAATTATCATATTAAAAGTTTATAGTAGATCCTTAAGTATAATGAGAACCTCGAGATACTGTGATATTAATATTGAACATATTTCCTTTGGTCTAAATACATCATATTAACTGGACATAGTATTTGTTTTAATATCATGTAATGGGGGATCAAAATCATTCGAGACTTCATCTCATGAAGTTCTAACTTGGTTTTCTCAAGTAGTTGAGATCATGAGGACAAACCCACCAATACGATCACCACATGCTTTGGGTACCATTTTTTGTTCCTATCCAAGGACATGTGCATTGGTATTATGAGTTTAGATCATCATAAATTTGTTCCATTTGATTTTATACTTTGATGAAATGAAAAAACCATGATAATGAAATCATGGAGAGTTGCCTTATGTTGGGTGTATTATTGGTGGTATGACAATGGTTTAAGGGTGAATATATGATTTTTTGCTTTTGGGTTAAGGATGTTATATCTCGATCCATGGTGATCAGGGTTGTAGTACCTTTATAAGACCATGGCCCTAGAAATTGAGGTTAAATCCATCCTATTAGATCAACAAATAATAAATCAAGTGATTATTATGACATGGGTGTGCATCCTGCTTTATGATATATCTAAAGACAAAGAGATTATATTACACAGTGTATGTTCATAGGTCGGTTGTCATTGCTATGGCTATTCCTTGTCTTTTTAGGGGCCATGATGAGTTGTAAGATTCTACTCTTGGTTTGTGAATAGTATTCATTGCTATAGAGATAAGGGCCTAGAGGGACACACATAATAACGTATTCAAGAATATTCCCTATTATAGTGAATAGATATATAGGAAATAGTGTCTCCCACCACCGGTGTCCGATATTTTTCCGAGGATGTATAATCACAAAAGGAATAAATAAATTTATATTATTCATGTTATAAATAAATGGAATTGAATTTATTTATTAAATATATTTACAAATATTTAAGTAAATACATGAAAAATAATATATGAATGAATATTAGTTTAAAATAATCATGATTCATTTAATATTTGTGGGAGAAATGAGTAAAGTTAATGGATTGAGTTCTATCATGTAATATATTTATTATATTACAAGAAAGTGATAAAAATATAAATGATATTTATGACTATGTAAAGTAGTCATAGTATATGGTTTATATAATGTGTTAAATATTTGGGGCTTAGGGATCCTATTCTGGTTAATTAGATAACACACTATAAAAAGAAGTAGAGGCTATCACCAATAGAATATTCATAGATAGCTCTTAAGAGCTTCTCTCTCCTCTCCCTCCTTCTAGAGAGAGAGAGTCTCTGCATCAAAGGTATGTTGATGTGATGATCATCGAGGTAACAAAGGCATCGTTAAATATATGATCCAGTACAAAAAATTTTATGACTGGTGCTCCCATTGATTTTTGAAACTCATTTGGATGATCTTGGGGAATTTGACTTTGGATTCCTCAAGAATCAATCTCCAATGACAAGCATATATGATGTTTGTCTTTAGATTGAACCGGTTATTTATTGTACAATATATTATGTTAAATATCCTCTATGTGTGATCCTCGAGCTTACATCGGGGCAGCGGACCCCTAAAGATGAAGTTGTTATGATGATCGCTAATGAATTTTTTTAAATATCGAGCCCATAGACTTCATATGTGAATCATTTTAATTTTACAATGTCTATTCCATGTTTTTTAAATGTTGTAAAACTTATTAAAACCCAAATGGTAATGCCAAAAATTTATAATTTTGAAAATAAAATGCCCAAAATGATTGAAACAATCTTAAAGATCCTTTTGTGTGTTTTTTTCAAATTATTAACATATATAAAATACCCAATCCAAATGATAAAAACTAATCTAAATCTATTTAAAGAATAGAACATCATATAATAAGATTTTAAATTTATAAAATGGAATTTTAAAGTACCAATGAAATTTATAATATACAATACAAGGGGTTCCATAGATACACCTACCTGAAAACATATAACTTTTGAAGGTGACCACTAGATACTATCCTTTTTTTACACCAATGTGTGCCCCTTCACATATATATAAGCACACCTAGCCGCAATGTGCATATTCATATTACCAAAAGTGAATATAGACAAGGAATCATTATATATATTCCCATATCTCTATATATTGGTGTGTCACATTCAAAGAGCTACAAGACACCCTAAATAAAAATGGAAACTAAAAATCAAAAAATCCATAATTGAAATTGGTCCAAAAGAAAAGGAAATAATAAATCCTACCTCAGATTGTGGTGGGAGATCCAAAATATCTGAATCACATCACCTTTAACATAAAATACCAAAAAAATGTATGAAGAGGACCCAGAAGACTCATCACATGACCTGAGAAGGGAATTAATTAAAAAAATGCGTTAAACCTTGGAATATTGTTTGACTGAGCTAGGTGGGGTGATAGGTGGAAAGAAAAACACCCGAAATATGAAGAGAAATTTAGTGGAGACATTACAGTGATAGTTCTATAAAAAATACACAATAAATATGAGTGAAAACATGTGGAAAAGGGAGCTTGAGAGTGGGGGTGGCAGTCAACCTTGGAGGGAGGGAGGGTTGGACATCACACAACACAAGTGGAGATGAGGAGAAGGAAAAAAAATAAGAGGAAGCAAATATAAAAAGAAAAGAAAATATTTTAAAACCTAGAACTTATCCCAGTTATGGTATCCCAACTAGAAAAACATGGAGAACCCATATAGTCACCCCTAGGGAATCACACAGTTGTTCTAACCATGCTCAAGAAACGTGAATTGGATCTATCCCATTAACACACCCCCACACATGGTCGACACACAATTACTTCTAACCGTTCAAAATCCCTACGCTACACCAAAACTCATATTGTTTTTAAAATTAAACCCTAAATGATCAAAAACTCAAAATGGATCAAAATTAATTAATTTATTAATACCACTATGACATGGTGGCTGTCAAAAAATCTCCACCATACCATTTTATTCCCCTGGAAAGTCTCAATTATAAAGTATAGGTTAAAAGAGAAAAAATTTCAAGACAAATCTCTAAGAAAGTATAATCATCAAAGAATCCTTGATAAAAAAATTGATCAATGGAAGGATATAAAGAAATAGAGACCATACATTCGCCTCCCCACCATGTATAATAATGGAAAACCACTTACCAAAAAATATTTAAACATCACCGATCAACCACATTCCCATAGTCTCCAAATGGAATAAAAAAACATTATCACCCAAGCCCAACCAACCAACACCACAAGGAGAGAACTACTGCTAGGAACATAGATAGGGATCATAGAATGGATTATTGAAACTTGTGGTGTCTAAAATCCAAGATTTTCAAGAACAAGAGACTCACATCATTAAGAAATGATAGGGATTTAACCTAAAGGTCACAACCAACATATGAAGGTTTCCATATCCAACACCTCAGAATACAATCTCATGGTAATCCTGATGGAAAATAAATCCCATTGGAATTCACTACCAAATTATAAACAAAACTACCCCAAAGTGTGGAAGCATATACTCAAGGTTATTCCTATATCCAAAGAAACAAACATCGCCTATAATAAGAAAACACATGATGACATCTATAAAAATCAAGCAATGAGGTATGAATAATTCAAAATAGTAAAAACACCCATAATGGGAATGAAATGAAGAACCCAAGAAAACTGTGGCCTAGGATTCCTCATGCCAAAGATCCTCTTAAACCAACAGGAACAATTTCAATGTATTTTTTTCTTCAGAAGATACATAATGTAATGCCAAAAAGAACAAACATCCCAATTGGACATCATATGAAAGATTCTATGTAAAACTGATCTATACTGATCCATTTATTAAAAACCCATGATTCTAAACTGTGGGAACCATTAATCTCTGAAGTGGATAATAAGGAAACACTACATCTGATTGATGGAGATCAAAACACTCTAAAAAGGAAAAAACACATGCCACTTCACTCAGAGTCTATAGACTATTAATGAGGAAGAAGAACCATTAAGAAGAACACTCTATAATTACACTAGACCTTCCTTGGATACCTACATGAAAAAATATGATACATATACCCTTACATAGTCATTCCCCAAAAATCACACCTATATGTTCTAAAACACACAAGGGAAAAAACACATGCATTTACAAAGTAAGGAAGGCTTTACCAAGGACCCATTTTAAAAACCATGGTACCATTATAGTTGTCCTTCTATTTTTCAAAATCAAATGCAATAGTTTTAAAAGTTTAAACCCCCAAGTCCTAATCTAACATGTTATATTTTTAAATGTTTTCAAAACTGATTTCAAAACAAACACCACTTGGTTTAAAAATAAAAACACCATTTTAGGTTTGAAAATAAACCACTCCCTTTCCAATTGATATAGTTCTCAAATTACTTAACTTTTTTATAACCCACCCATCGGGGTAAAAATCAATTTTGAAAATAGTAGTTTCCCTTAGGTGGAAAATAATTATTTAAAAAACCAATAACTTTATTATAATACCACTGACATATAAAACATTTTCCAATTTTCCAAATAAAACTAACTATTTTAAATCATTTCATGAAGTCAACCCTATTTTTACAACCATGCCATATGGCCTTATTTTAAAACAAAAAACATTTTTTCATGAAAGAAAATTAAAAAAAAAAACAAATGAATTTCCATTCACATGCACAATAGAACAAAAAATAGAATAACACAAACCTTAATAAAAAAACCAAATATATCAACAGATCGAAAACTGACCATGACTCTTATCCCATTTCCCAAACACCTAAGGAAATCCATGTGTCAAGCAGTATATGTATCAAATGTATCTAGGATATAGAAATTTTCCTGACTTGGACACATGTAATTCTTTAAATCGTTCCTAGAGCATGTTTAGAATCAATTGTTTGATTATAACATGGGTTTCAAGACCTATAAACTAACATCACCTATTGAATTCACTATTTTCCAATTTCCAAAAACATCACATATGATCACCAATACAATTCATCATTCTAGTGAGGATCAGGACATCACTTCCATTGGTATAAAAAAAAACCCAGTAAAATCTAAACTCAAAATTTAAACCTGCTTCCCATGAGATCTTGAGGATCAAGGAAGGAGAGAGATATCTAGACTATCCCTCTACTTACCTATTAAGTTACAATAGTAAACTTTAATATGATATTACCCAGAAAAACCAAATAATAGAGGGTTATCCAGAGGATTAAGCTCTAAAGCAAAATAATAACCTAAGATTTGATTCCATTTTGTATTGAACTAGTCTACTATGTCCCTCTAAAGGATTCATGAACCGGTCAACTCTGTTCCTCTAACAGATGCATGAAATGGTCCTCCACCGATTTGAATGAAATTCCCAATCCCCACAAGTTCAGGACTAGTTCCTGGGAATCACAAGAATGCACTTGGGAATATTTTTCACAATAATATAAGTAAATGATACAACATGAATAAAATAAAAATCCCTTATGAACTGTCCTTATGTCAGATGCGCACACCAAAAAAATAAATAGAAATAAATAAATAAACAATCAAAAATAAACACACTCGCTAAACCTTACACTAACCCTATCTCCCTCCCTTTCAAAGAAAACCATATCCTCCATGGTACCCTTATATCCCACTTTATAGAATATAGCCACCCTCCATCCACAGAAAGTGGTAAAAGCTTATGTGGTTAGTTTGATAAAACGAATGTTAATAAAACTAAACCATCGAAAAACTAGTATCTTGGTGACTAGATGAGTCACTAGTGAATAACTATGAACTGCAATACCCCTTGGTGCGAATGAAGGATAGGTGGAACTTACAAAAAAAAGCTAATATAGGCATGAGAATATAAACACTCAGTAAGCTAGAACTACCTGCCAAATCTATGGAAATTCCTTATCAATGTAGTATATAAAATTATAGTTTGAACATATAATATTAAAATAAATTTTTCACTTGATTTATAAAACAAAAACACAATTAAACTTTCCAAACAACTATCCTTTTTATAAAAAATAGCGATAATTAAATATTTTAAAATGAGGAAAACAAACCAGAACCATTTTCCCATTTTTTCAAAACCGTTCCATGAAAATATCATTTTTATAAACCATTCAACAGGAAATAACAATTATTTAAATCTATTAAATAAATAACCACATTTTTTTCCTTTTCAAATACAGCTTTTAAAAAATTTCAAAAATAATTCTTTAAAAAAAAATCCAAACACACATTAATGATGCCATAAAAGTCACAATAAATGAAAATGACTACACAAGGAAAGTCATACAATGTCAATGTTCAATCATAAATGATCCAAGATATCCACATGTGAATAACATAATAGTTAAGAAACTAAAATGATAAATATATATTAAATAAGGAATAACATACCATACATATCTTGGGGAAACACCATAGGGACGATCAAGATAACACAAGGCACAAAAATGTAGACCAAACTACTGGTAAGTAATATGACCGCACACAACAATCATCTAAATCGTTCTCAAATACCCTCATTAGTGAAAACCCACTATTTAGTGTTTGAATCTCAAGTAAGGGTGAATCTATACCTAATATCAACTTGCCGCATCAACGTCCCACTACTTCCCACCTAATAACATTAGTCTCTTGATGGAATAATAAATGGAGGTAGGCCATGAAAAAACCATTTCATCACATAAAAATAAACCCCCCTGGGAAAACATCACAATCATATCCCTCCCACATGACAACACTTAAAAAGATAACATTTACATAATCACATCATGAATTACATAAAAAAATCCATCACATAGATAAGATAAACATCATCAACAAACAAGGGGGAAGCACAAGGGGATAGTTAACTCTCAACACATCGTAAGGATCCAAACGAGCCTTTATAGTATCATATATAACATATAAATTTTCAAAAACCCATTCTCAAAAAAATTAAAATCCACACATGAGTTCAAGAGAAAACATAATCAAATATAAATGAAACCAAACTACTCGATGGAATATCTAATTCATTTCTTAAAAATGGGGAACCCATTTTTTTTATAAAACAACCCCTTTAAAAATTAATTTCACCATTTTAAAAAGGAAACTGACTTCAAAAATATTGTAAAATATTAAAATCCATCTATTTTAAAAAGGTATTTCAATGTAAGTAAAAAATTTATAATACACAATATAAGGGTGTTCAATAGAGACACCTAACTCAAAACAAGTCCCTTTTGATTCGGGCCACTCGAAACCACCCTTATATACTTACCCACACATGTAGATTCACATATATATAAGAACACCTAACCCCAATGGGTTTATTTTCATCACCATATGTCAATATATATAGTGGGTCCCTTTTATATATTCCAATATTTTCTTTATATTGGTGATTCACCTTCAAAGAGCTGCAATATTCCCTAAATAAAAAATTAGAAACTAAAAATAAAAAAATACCTAATTAAAATTAGACTAAAAGAAAAGCGCAGAAGAAACCCTTCGTCAAATGGTGGTGAGAAAACTGAAATGATTTGAATTGCTTTTACAACAATGGATTATTCTGAAACATTCAAGAATAAGACTAAAGAGACCCATCACACACCCTAAAAATGAAAGAAATTAAGAAAATCAGGCCATTACTTTACCGAGGTTTCGGTCAATCAAGGCAGGGAAACGAGAAGAGAGAAAAAAACCCAAAATGAGAGGATAAGGTAAAAGGAGACCTTACTTTAGGTGATAGACCAAAAATCCCCCAGAACTATAGGATAAAACATGAGGATATGGGCGCTTGAGAGAGGGGTTGGCATGTAACCATGGAGGAAGGGATGGTTGGGCATCACATGACATAATGGGAGAGGGGGAGAGGGAAAAATAAATAAGATGAATAAAATAAGATATATATATATATATATAACTTAGACATAGCATATGGTTTAGGTGTTCAGTAAACCAAAACTCATGCTAACTATGTTGTCTGTACTGGAAAATCTTGGGTTTCCCACATGGTTACCCTTAGGAATTTGTATGATTGAGATAAACATGATCAAGACGTGAAATTTTCCCTGACCCATTGATTTACCCCCACACAAGATCATTGCATAGTTACTGATAAACATGTGGAAACAACACACTACTCAAAAAACCCTTAAAATTTTGAAAAATTCAACCCAAGTTTCTCAAAAACTAAAAATAGATAAAAATTAATTAAATTAGTTAATTAATTTATACCATCATGACACAAAGGGTGTCACACTTTATAACTCAATGAAAGGAGTTTATTTAACTAAAACCTTTACAACTTTAGTATCTTTTGAAATGAAGACCCTTTAAAGAGAGAACATGATATGGATCTTCAATCACCATTAATTAAATAAATATGGTATAATAAATTCATTATAAAATTATTTCTCCATATTAAATATATCATGGTTCATAATAATAAATATGTCTTGTGAAATTAAATTTGAGACAAAGAACCCATTATCTTAATTCCTGAATTCCAATAAAGTTCTTGAATATCATATATAAAAAAAATAAATATCTTAATAACCTATTGAATAACTATTCTCATAATTATAAACATTAATTTCCTTCATTTTTGGTTACTCTATAAACTTATATGAGTTTTTCATTACATATTTGCAGTATCAGTTGTGAGTAATCTTGATCATTTTGAACTAGTTTCATAATAGAGGTATTTTTATCCATTATTATCCTACTTTTAATCATTCCCAATTAAAAAAAGGTACTAAATTTTATGTTTTATAATTATATTTAATTTTTTAATTTCATCTCAAATGTATTTTAGTTATTATTTGTGATGAAAAATTCGTTGACGAGATTGTTTTGGTTATTTTTATTGAATAAGTGGTGTAGTCTTAATTAATGCGTTAAATGTTTATATTTACATTCTAGAAACAAAAATAATATTTATTTACTTATTAATATTAAATATTAAGTTTCAAAATATATACTTTATATAAATTTAAACCATTTTTTATATAGGTAGTTAAACCTACTCAACAAGAATTTGCTATAATCTGTGTGTGAGAATAGAGATAGAACGAATTATTATTTTTATAATAAAATCATCACAAATGTATAATCAAATTATTTAGATTTTTTTAAGGTTATTAATTATAATTTTTAATAATTATAAGAATATGGTAAATAAATATTAATTTTTCACTTATAAATAAATCATTTTTCCTATTGGTATACTTATTTTAGTTGGGTTGTTTTATAATGATTTATTATTGTTAATATTACTTATAGAATTCATAATTTATATTTCCCAAATATTAATCATTAAATAAGTAACAAATATATTAACTAAAACTATTTATATAACCATATTTTTATGGTGGGGATGAAATAAATAAAACATTTCATTCATGGAGGTTGTAGTCTACACCCATGTAAGAGTTACATTTTTATTTCTTTCGATTGAGTGTGAGGGGAATAGATAATGGGAATATAATAAATATATTAACATTTTAGTATATTAATCATACTTATATCAATATATTCATATGGTTAGAATTAGTTTGGAGGAGGGTGAGTGAGAAGGACAAAAGAAAGGTAGTTAAAGAGTATACAATACTAATGTTGAGAATGTTGATCTTTTGTTAAAGTATCATTTGGAAATGAAAGACTTCAGGAACTTATTTGAGGGTAGAGGATTTTTAAAGTTCATATGGAATTTATAAGAACATATCTGGGTAGTGATTCATGGGAATTTCGAACTATATGTGTCTCTTGAAGAGAGTGGATGAGTGATCCTTTTATAAGTGAATAGGTGGGACACATATTTAGAAAAGAATGTTAGGTAAGGGGTAATAATGGAGTTTCATGAATGTTAGGTGATTTAGGTGAGAAAATGTTGGTGAGACATGTAGGTATGACTTTTCATCCTAAAAAAGTTATTCAATTAGGTCTAAGGGTTAGATTCATTTAGTAAAATTCATGCTATAATAGATTACCCAATTTAACAATTATAAATCATTATTAGAATTTTAGAATGATAATTATTTTATTTCTAAAAATATAAGATGTATCTTATTATTTTTTTATTTTTTTAATCCTAATTTTTATTCAATTTAATCTACTTCAATTTCTTTATATAATGAAATTATATTTTAAATTAAAAAATATAATGTGCTGTAAAACTCTTTTATAAAAAATGTCATTTTAAATAATAAGTAATATTAGTCTTATTTAGCATTGATTACCAATTAAACTAGAGTTAATTTATTTTATATATGTTTAAAAATCACATTAGTGTATTTATTATTATAATATATCATTTTTTTAAAGTTATTATATTTTTAAAAGTACCATTTCTTGAAAAATAACCACTTTTCTGCGGTAACTAATATATTTCATTGTAACTTAATTTTGTTCCAAAAAATTCAATGGAAAAAATTGACTAATTTTTAAATCCCGAAGATATATATTCAAATCAATTTGTGTTATTCAATATATGAAATTGATAAAAATTAATTTTAATATAAGCATATATAAAAAATAAAATCAATTTAAGAAACATTTATCTTCTAAGCTTAAAATAAATTTTTTACTTTCCTAGTAATAACTATGGAATGGATGAAAAATTGTTTTACTGTATGTATTATCAATACCTTCTATTTAAAATATCATTTAATTATAAAATAATAAACTTCATAGCATATATAATGTAAATTTTTAAAAAACTTATCTTTATGCATAGAGTGATTATATTTTTTATTTAGCCATACTAATTTATTTTTTCAATGAATTAGTTTTAAAATAGATGTTTGTTATTATTTATAAATATATATTTAATAATAAGGTTACCTTTATATTGTCACCCTAAATCAACAACTACATTTTAATGGTTAATCAATGTTTTATGATTCATTTTGTTCCGGTGTTGTATGTGACTAAAGCTATCATACACACTAGGTTTTAACCATAAATATATAATTTTCAATCTAAAGGTTTTATATAGATGTGAAATATACTTGATGAAATATCATGATAAATAGATTATATTTCCTAGTGATAACTTATATGTGGTTTTTGTCTTTGTGACACATCCTTTTTTTATTTGGGTTCGTTGACACGTTTCTAGATAGTAATTTTGTACATTAGACATGACCACCTAATCTCAAAGGGGATGAGTCATAAAGGGTTATAAAAATAATATTTCTGTTGATATTGGTTGAATATTATTTATATTTAAATATTATAATAATGAATTTTCTCTATACTGAGAAATAATATTTCCTTGGGAATTATTAATTGATTTTAAATATTAAATAAATATTAATATGCAAGTTAATTTTTTAATTGTGTAAAGATATCATATAATTATTTATATGTTGTTATTCAAAAGGTAATAAATAATTATTTATTAAATAATAATTTATTTAGATAGGTGAATACTAAATAATCATTTCTTCACTAGACTATTAGTAAAATATTTATTTATTTATTGAATGAATAATATTTATTTATTCAAGAATTCAATAAATAACGAGGAGAAAGAACAGACTAAGTTTTTGGTCTGTTAATAAATAGTTATTTAGTATATGTTAAAAATAATATTTATCATTATGTGGGATTATTCATGACACGTCATAAAATAATAATATTATTATTTTACATGACATGGGGATCATTATGTGTTAAATATATTATTAAGGTAATTGTTCAATTAATTGAATATTAAAACCCTCCCTTAAGTCTATAAATAAAATTCTATTTCATTTGTAAATAGGTTAATTATTGTAAAAAACATAACTATCAACCTCTTCCTCCTCCCACTTTCGTCTCAAGACCAGGAAAAAAGGGAGTTTCTTTCAATCCTTTAGGATTGTGAAGTGATCGAATAAAACAACAATAGATGATCAATCAGTCACGCTAGAACCTAAAATTTCATCAGTATTATTCCACGATTGATGAAGAATATGCGGATCAAATTTAGACGGTATATTCTTGGGGTCATAATGGTGTAATTCAAACACACTGATCAGGTTATAATGATCAAAACTATCAATAGATAAATTTCCCAAGACTGAGGAAACATTTCTTATTATGTTTTAAATTAATTCTAAATTCAAGTGAGAAGATCCTATGTTTATTCTAGTTATTTTTTAAATACTATTTGTAAAAATTTCATTGGTAATTACTTTCATATCATATAGATTACTGATTATCCATTTAATTTTTAAAAATATGTGTTGTCTAAAGGGCCAATAGGCGCATCCACTCCATCAAAAACCATAATTCCTCAGCTTTAAAAGTGATCACTAATTTGTGTTAACTCCTCTCTTGGAGAAAACCTTAGTTTATCACTAACACTGCATTTAGACTACGAATTAATAATCATTTTCTAGGCCCCGTGATAGGAATTAATTCAACAAGATTCAATCACAAACAAGATATGGCTTAGTAATGTTGTGAGTAATTATAATGACATAATTTATTTATGAATTTATCAAAATATCAATACTTTTGAAGTACTTATGTTTGAGTTGATAAAATGAATAATATTTTATAATTACAAAATCCTAATGTGGATCAATGAGAAACTAAAAAATATCTCCCTTTTTTATAATTACAAAACCAATCATTAATTACAAAAAAACCTTCTCCATTTTGAAATTAATTAAAAATATAATGGTTAAGGTTAAAATTTCCTCCTTATATTTAAATATTGAAGAATGTGTTAACAATTAGAAAAGAAATTTTTTTTCTAAATTTAACATTAGGATTATATTTATACTCTCCGTAAGTTAAATAATTATTACTTGGAAAGAAACCAACTCTTATAAATAAATAAAAAATTTCCCTATAAAAAATATTTCTCTCCATTAGAAAGAAAAATATCAATTATAGAAAAATCCCCTTAGACAAAAACTTTAATATTTCTTCTAAAATTTATCAGTATTATTTATTTCTTATAATAGTAGTTTAAATTATTCTCCAACATAAAAAATAATGATAAATTTAATGTAACTTCCCAATATTTAAAAACTGTAAATATAATTTTTTAAAAAAGTAAAAACATTTTTATCTAAATTACCTTTAAAAAATTCCATAAATTAAAATCATATTTTCAAACCATACTCAAATAAAATTTAAAATTGAAAATGGAAATGTAGATATCAGTTATACATATTTCAGAATCGAGGGATATGTTTAATAGATTTTTATACTCCACCTAAATTTAGTAGTGATAAGATAAGAATAAAAAATCATACATAAAATAAATTTAAAAATATTTTTAATCATCATGATCCATTACCAATTGTTTGGTATTAATAAAAAAGATAAAAATGCTCAATAATCCATCTAATTATCCACAATATTCATAATAAAACCAAAACTAACTGAATATATCATAACAAATAGTTTTTTGCAATATGTGATTTAATTATTAATACTAGTTAGAAAACAAACTAAGACTTAAACCATGAATTATTTTTTTAATTTCATTCTTTGCATGTTAGAAATATAGGTCACTCAATGTGTATAGTTTTTCAAATTTTCTCCTATAAATGATATCTTTATTTTTTAAAGGGGCGAAAAAATAGATCTAAATGAGTTTCTACCCATTTAAAAATTTAAACACTAAGTATATAATAGATTATTATTTAATGAAAAATAAATTCTGAATAAAAAATAAGTATAAATCTCACTAAATTTATTCTTTTCTTCCCAATTTTATAACAATAAATATCATACAAAAATAAAAATGAAAATCTATCAAAAATAGAACCGCTAGAAGGAGCTGGGAAACATGTTATGGGGTTTAATAAATAAAATACTAGTGTTAAAATAAATAAACAGTGAAAGATCATGAAAAAATCCATAATATAATATAGTTTTTTCATGATTTCAATCCAAAACTAAGAATATTTGAATTCTATAAATGTTTAAATAAAGTAATAGTAGAATAAAAAAAGATTATTTCCTCTATAATCACATTTATTAAGACAAAAATATTGAGGAATGTTTTGGAACCCATACAAATTTGGGTTCAATGTGGTTGTAAAATAAATTATTTAGAGCCCAAACTAATTTGAAACGCTTATTTTAAGGTAATATATAAGATTATCATTTAGATATAAAACATATATTATTTTCAAGAGATTGTGGAAATATCACAGAATAATCATTTTCATAATTACCCTTCATTTGTAATCAAAAACTTGTTACAGTTGATGTACTTCCATTAAAAATATTAACAAAAAATTTCTTTAATATATTTGGTGAATGATTATCCTATAAAACACCCATTTTATTTTTTTAATTTTATTAAAACTTATAATTTTTCATAGATTTCTCTATGAAGAACAAAAGTAGAAAGATCTGATTTTAAATTAAAATTTTAATTTTTTTGACTTTCCTTCTAATCAATAATAACATTGACCTTCCTTTCATAAACCTTATTTAACTTACACATGAAAGAAATATTCCTTTTATTTTATATTATTAATTTTACAAATTCATCATTTTATTTATTTAATGTATATAGAATTTAAATTATCAAGAGCAGAAACCAAATAAGATTTATTTTATGTAATATTTCTTCATTATAGTTTAAAGAAGATTGTGTTAGATTTTTATTTTCCTAAATAAGTATTTTATGTTTAAATTTTATATTTTTACATATATTATAAATATTATAAATTTTATGATTAATAATTTAAACTTATTTATAAAGTTCATATTATGTTGGTTTTTCATAATCAAATTTAGAAGAAAAATAACTCGAATAATTTACCTCATTTATTGATGCCACAACCCAACGATTAATGACTTAATTTTCAGAACTAGATTCATTATTAGTTTTTGAGTCAAATGTGTATAATAAATAAAAATACATCATATTTGATTCCTTATATTACTTCTTATTTTTATCTTTATTTGATCCTATATATTTATTCTTGATGTTCCCCTAAAATCATTACACATAGAATGTAATTTTTGGGGAATCATTATACATTTCATTTCATTTCATAAAGATTTTATCTTATTGTCTATAGAAATCCTTTCTAAATATTTGAGGGTGTCCTCTATTTTTTTTATTTCCTCAATTTTTACATGAGAAACATCATCAATTTCACTAGTTTATAGATTACAGTCAAAAGTGTGAGTAAAAATATTTTATTCAAAAGAAATTAGTTTATATTTAACAACATTTCATTAAGAATTATTTTTAAGTTGTAAATCATTTTATAACTAGGATCCAATTATGTAATCACTATAACAAAACAGGCATTCAATATTTCTAGAATTAGACTTTATCATTTCTAAAAAATTACTGACTACCAGAGTGATTTTTGAAATCCATAGGCTTTTAACAGTGATTTTAGAAGCCAAGATAAAAGACCCCATTTATCAAAGATTTTATTTAGCAGTCATAATGGGACCATCTATTAGTGCTACTAAATGTGCTAATAAATAGATATTTTATTAGTGCTTATAAACACACTGAAAATAAATTCTTCTAAAATAGATGATATAGCGTTCCTTTATCAGTGCTTATATAATCACTAACAAAGGATGTCTTTATCGGTGCATTTGGTATCACTGATTAAGGGGATATTGTTGTGTACTTTAACATCCCACTACATCACTAGAAACATGGTGTACTGTAGTGTATTGTAATAACATACTGCAGCACCAAAAACAACACAAAAAATTATCAAAATTAGGTACAAATATAGAATTTAAATGAAATAAAATTTACAACACAAATACAAGAAAACAATACATTATAGTGAAAAATAACACACCTATATAAAATAAAAAACCACCTCACCTCCAGAAAAATAATTCACTTGTATACGGAAACAATTCTTGTTCTTGTAATAAAACAAAGAAATAAACTAAAATTAAAATTTTAATTTTATACTAAAATGTGATTCATTCTAGGAACACTATGCATCTGATTGATTTACAGTTGATTCTTTTAGTTCACACCATTTCTTGTTCATCTTCAAGCATCAAATCTATGAAAATTAACTAAGTAAGTATAATATAAAAATGATAAGGAAATTAATTAAGTAATTGAATATAGAATGGTGAGAAAAAAATATAGGCTCATTTGATCATTTTTGGTGATGTCCTAAATTATCAAAATAATCAAAATGTGTTTTCTTTGTTTTGAGTATGTCACTTGTGTTTTTTACAAAAATGACATTTTATACTGGAAACACACCCTTTGAGTTATGCTCATCACATAATGTGTTATTTTCATGTGAGAATAATTTATACATGTCACAAATGAATTAGTAATCATTTTCTTCAACTATCAAGAAAATATGAGTGTGTTTGATCAATTTTCAGTGAGTGCCACTTTTTGAATTAAAATGTTAATTTTAAACTGACAAAGGAAACTTTGAGTTATACAGGGAACATCCTGTATAATATTTAGTCATGACTGATTCCTAAACTTCAAAAATGACTTATGAATTATTGTCCTAAAGAATCAAAACAATCTGAAATAATTTTCTCTGTTTTGATTTTGTGAGTTGTCTATTTTACTAAAATTAATGTCATTTTTATATGAAAAGATGCACTTGGAGTCATACTGATCACACTGTATGTTATATTGAGGTTTTTAAGATTCATATATATACCAAATGACTTATTTATTGTTTTTATAAAGTATAAAAATACTTTGAATTAATTTTCAAGATTTTGAGTACGTCACTTTTGTTTTTACTAAAATGTAATTCAAAACTGGAAATATGCACTTAGAGTCATACCGGTCATATCATGTGTCAGTTTGATGTGAGAATGATTCCAACACATCACAAATGAATTTTGAATTATTTTCAAAAAATTTTAAGACAATCCAAACACATTTTCTGGTTTTTTAGTGAGTGACACTTTTTGAACTAAAATGTTAACTTTAAATCGATAACAAAAACTTTGAGTCATACCGATCACATATTGTAACATATTGAGGTGAATTTGATTCCAAAACATAAAAAATGACTTATGAATGGTTTTATTAATTTATAAACCAAAAAAAATGCATTTTATTTGTTTTTGATAATGATAGTTGTTTTTTACTAAAATTATTATGAATTTTAAATTAATAGACACACTTGGAGTCATACAAGTCACACTATGAATCTGATTGAGGCGAGGTTGATTAAAATATGTCCTAGATGACTAATATATCATTTTGATAAAGTTTTAAAAGAATAATAATTTTTTCTTAGTTTTGAGTACATTACTTGTGTTTTTTTTACTAAAATGTCATTTTAAACTGGAAACATGTACTTTGAGTGATATCCCTCTCATCATGTGTTTGTTTGAAGTGAGAATAATTATTACTTATAAAATATGACTTATGAACTATTTTCTTAAATTATTAAGTCAATCTATGCATGTTTTCTCAGTTTTCAGTGAGTGAAACGTTTTTAAATGAATTTTAATTTGTAAACTGATAAAATAAACTTTGAGTTTTACGAGGAACATTGTGTATTAGATTGAGGCAAGGATTAATCCTAAACAAAAAAACAAATTATGAATAATTTTATTAATTTAAAAAATTATAACAATTCAGTTTCTCAGTTTTGAGTATGTCAGTTTTATTTTTTACTAAAATTAATATAAATTTTAAATAAAAAGATGTGCATGGTGTGATACTGGTTAAACCATGTGTCAAATTGAGGTAAAAATGATTCCTAAAAATAAAAAATTACATATGTATAATTTTAATAATGTATAAAAACAATATGAATGTGGTTTCTTGGTTTTGAGTACATCACTTGTGTTTTTAATTAATTATCTTTTTAAATTAGAAACACACACTTTGATTCATACTGATCACATCACGTATCAGTTTGAAAAGATACTAATTCCTATAAGTAAAAAATTACTTATAATTTTTTTTATAAATTATCAATATAATATGAGTGTGTTTTCATGGATTTCCATGAGTGATACTTTTTGAACTAAAATGTCAATTTTAAACTGATAAAGGACACTTTGAGTCATATCGAGAACATCATGTATTAGATTAGGGCGAGTCTATTTCTTACACATCATAAATTACTTATGGAACATTTTAATAAAGTATAAAAATAATTCAGGATGGAAAGGATTTGGGTCTTCCCTGATGGTGATTCAAGAGCCTCTAGTGTCGTGCAAGGTTAGCGATGGGTTTCCCCCATTTTCTTGGCTCCATCCTTCTCGATGGAGGAGAACTACCTGCAAGCGATCCTCGTGTGGCTTCTAATGCCGATATCATTCCACGGTTTTCCATTAGGGATTCTGTGGCCGTTGAGAGGGATTTATCCTATAGATATTCATGAGAGTTGACGATATCAGCGGCGAGAAAAGCTGTTGATGATCGTCGAACCTCCGTGCGTGCTGAGCTGAAAGGTCAGCACTGGAATGCGGTGGTGAATGCTATGAATGATAGATCTCATAGATCTGTTGGAGTTGACGCGAATATGGTGGGACTGGAAGAAGCATATGTTCGTCGGATCCCGGTGGTGAACGATGCACTCAATCGGTGACAGACTTCGGTTGTAGAGATGAATGGTGCTGCAATGGTGATGGCTGATTTACCGGAGTATGGTCGATCTGTGGGGAAGGCGACCACAGTTTTCCATTTGGATGAGTTAGATATGCCTCAACCTACAGTGGGGAGGGTGGGAAATGTCCCTTTGGATCACCCTCCATCTGGTAATTTGACAGATGCGGGGAACTCTAGTAGTGTCCTTAAAGGAATTGAAAGGATTGGGGTTTCTAATAGGCGGCATTTCAATTCTATGCATGATGGTGCTACTGAGCGAATTATGAGAAAGGGTGACACTGGCCGTGTTGTTTCTAGCAGGGAGGTTATTCTTAGCAGATTTAAGCTTTGTGAGCATTCAATAATTGCGAGACTTGTTCTTCGTATTAGAGGAAATGTTTGGAAGATAAATGATTTGATTTGAAAGTTAAATTCTATATGGGGTTTTTGTGACTGGATATGTATACCGATGGGATGAGGATTTTTTCACATTATTTTTACATCGGAGGATCTGAAGCGAAGATCTTGGGGGATCAGATCAATTGCTCTAAAGCCAGGTATGATTTTCTTTCAGGAATGGGATTTCAGTTTCAATCCTTTCTCCTTAAAAAACACTCAGGCTCAAGTCTGGGTCAAAATTATTGGTCTTCACTTGATCCTATGGCATCCTAAGATCCTTTTTGACATTTCTTCTGCTGTGGGTATTCCAATTAAAATGGATAGGACCACTGAGGCTGCAAAATTTGGTCATTATGCTGGGGTTCTGGTGGATGTTGATCTATGTTCTTGCGTGATTCATAATATAGTTTTGTCTGCATTGGATGATGATATCTCCCTAAAGGTGGAATATGAGAGATTACCTGACTTTTGTAGTAACTGTCAAGTTATTGGCCATGATAAAGAGAAGTGTTGTAAAAATCTTGTATGTGCTTTTTGTTCAACAAAAGGTCATTTTGAGAATTCCTATAGAAGGAAGATGAGGAGGAAAACAACGCAGCATAAGTCTGTTGGAAAAAGAAAATCCCCTACTGATAGAGGCAATGAGTACATGAGTACTAAAGTAGTGGATGATGCCTCCCAAGAGCTTGCAGAATAGCCTCAAGTGGAGAAGGATAAAAAACAAGGTTTGCTGGTGAATACAGAGGAATGTTGGCCAAAGTCTGGATCTAGGACAAGGGTGGCCCTGAATTTGGCGCCTGAACTTGGTGTGAATTCCCGAACTGGGGGTGACATGGAATCAGGAGTGATTTTGGGGAAGACACAGGAAAGTATTGGTCTTCTGATCGAGGAGCAACAATCTCCGAGTGATGGTGCAAATCTTTCATAAAATCAAGAGGAAATTGTTAAACTAAAGGATACACAGGGCATCCAAGGAAGGTGGGATGATGTAGAGGATCACTCTCCAAAAAAACCAACCTATAGCCAGGTTTTCTCCAAAGGAAAAAACATTGTTGTGGATGATGTAGATTTTCAACCTGTTCCTCCTAAGAAAGCAGGACATAGGAAATATTACTCATATCTGAAGCCAACTATGATTACTAGGTCCCATGGTCCTATAGACTATGATTTGGATTGGTATGGTGATTATGAATGTGACTTTGACATTTGAGTTTCCTCTAGTTATGATTGTCATGAGGGCATGACTACATGTATGACCCCGTCCATCTCTCTTTGTATTTTCTTTTCCTTAATATAAAGGGTTGTACCCTAACCTTTCTAGTATAATAATAATACAAATTTATTTTGTCACATTTGAGTATATTAGTTTTCTTTTTTACTAAAATTAATGTCAATTTTAAATAAAAATATGCACTTGAATTCATACCAATCACACAATGCATGGAATTGACGTACAACTAATTTATTCTGTTCAAAAATTACATATAGATAGTTTTACAATAGTATCTTGAGTAAGTCACTTGTGTTTTTTACTAAAATTTAATTTTAAACTAGAAAAATTCTCTTTGAGTTATTCCCCTCACATCATGTCACAATTTGATGTGAGACTAATTCATACACATAAAAAAATATTTTTGAATAATTTTCATAAATATTTAATATAATAAGAGAATGTTTTCTTGGTTTCTAGTGAGTGATAATTTTTAAACTAAAAATGTTAATTTTAAAATTATAGAAAACACTTTGAGTCATTATGAACACATCATATGTTAGATTATGGTGAGTATGATTACTACAAAGAAACAACGACTTATAGATCATTTTTAAAAAGTATAGAAATAATATGAATATGTTTTCTTTGTTTTTATTTTGTCAGTTTTCTTTTCTTTATACTAAAATTAATGTCAATTTTTAATAAAATGACGCACTTGGACTCATACCGGTCACACCATGCATTAGATTGTGGTGAGGCTGATTCCTACACATAAAAAATGACTTATTTATAATTTTCATAAAGTATCAAAATAATTAATATGCAGTTTATTATTTTTAAGTATGAAAGTTCTATTTTTTTACTTGAAATGTCATTTTATAATAGAAACACAAACATTTTCTCATACCAGTCACATGGTGTGTCAGTTTGAAATGAGAATGATTTCTACACAAAAAAATTATTTATGAATCATTTCAGTAAATTATCAAGGCAATTTTAGCACTTTTACTCAGTTTTAAGTGATTGACACATTTTAACTAAAATGTCAATTTTAAACCGATAGTGGACACTTTGAGACATACCGGGCACATTTCACATCATATTGAGGTGTGGTTAATTCTAATACATCCAAAATGACTTATGTATTATTTTAATTAAGTATAAAAATATACGAAATGAGTTTTATTGAGTCTGAGTATATAATGTTTGTTTTGAACTAAAATGTAAATTAAAAATTAAAAATATACAGTTCAAGTCGTATGGGTCACTTTGTGCATCGGATTGAGGAAAAAATGATTGATTATTTGATAGGTTTTCCTTTAAACTATCTTTAAAAATGTAGAAAATAAAGTAATTTACCATTTTGATAGAGGAAGAAAGCCCATGATTCTTGAAACACCTCATCTAAAAGCAACATGTTCTCTCATTTCCTGTTACCTACAGATGATTTATGGAAGAAAAAGAATTCTCAAATGATATGTGAAAGGAAAAAATAATAATTATGTCATGAATCATCCCCTGAGGGCCCGCTCCAAGAATACCCCAAGACCACCATCGATATGCCCAAGGATGGTGACTATCGGTGAGTATGCATATCTCAAAAAAGGGATGCCTTTTCCTTTTTAATTGTAGACACATACACGTCTTCAAGGAAACAAATAGAAAAATAGAAACCACCAACCAAGATGCATGCATACACTAAAAACCAACCACATAGTAAAAATAAGTAATGTACTCGAAGGTAAAGTTGGACAGAATACAAGACCAACAAAATATATACAACTGCAAAGTCCGACCTGCAACCAAGGGTACTGAAGCTGTAGTGGGAAAATTACAGAAACACATAGATCTATATGATATCACAAGGAACCATCCATTCATGGTCTTGGACCTTCTCTTACTTGGACTCCGTGAAAACATTGGGTGTCTGCACCAAACATGACATGTGCGGGCATAGCCCATGCAGTGGGGAGTAAAACAGTACTCAATAGGGCATCCTGAAACCACCAAGGAAAAACCAAATGTAGAATGAATATTCATATCTACATACGTATATTCCCATACATATACTACATATATCTAGATCTACTCAAATACCAATCTCAAGGTATAAAGGACAAGTCACAACCAAACTTCCACCATAGAATTCTTCTCCAGTCATGCTCATTCTAGGAGAACTCACTCCTCGATTATTGATGTCATCGCTAGTCAAGATTATGTTATACAGATATGGGATTATCTCTAAGAATATAGCGAACCCCATCTGTATTACCTCTCAATGTAGGGGATTCTTAGATATTAAGATGAACCCTACCGATGTGGCTCGTAACGTATAGGATTCTGAAGAATACTGCTAACCCTAATAATACAGTCCACTAGATAGAGGATTAACACCCTTCACTCAGAGTTCATGTCAATACCCTATAAACTCCATCAGAGGTGATAGAGTATCAATCCAGACAGATGGAGGATTCTATAACTCTATTCGGGACTCTATCTCTCGAGGGGATTGATATGTAATGTTGTACCAAACCCTCGAGGAAAGAACTAAGGGGAAAAGCTATGAACCTACACTGAACCTCACTAAGGTCTCAAAAAACCACTTCAAATGGACCATCTAGTCATTAGATTCCCAACTCCATAGAAGGTTCATCAAAAAGAATTACATTTTGAAAGTTACATGCTTTTTTTGTAAATGGGGCCAGTTGGGGCCGGGCTCGGTTCGACCCAGCCCGTAGTGCCGCGGTTCCAGCCCGCTAGGCCTGTTGGACTGAGCCTGCTAGGTTGCGGGCTAAGCCTGTTGGGCTTCTTGATCTACCTAGCTTGGCCAACCATGAGCGGGTTTATACATTGTGCTGGATATGGGAAGACCGTGTCCCCTACCCCCACCAAACAGTCCACCGCGTGGCCACCTGTCACCGCGGGAAAACTCCTTCGGTCTATGTGGCACGACCAGTCCACACGACCCCCCAGATCCCATGGCCAGCACCGTAGGGTCCCTCCCCTGATGCGGCTTGTGGAGTTTTGTCCTCCCGCACCACAACCACCTACCGTGACTTTATACCACAGTCTGTGTCCACTACTACTGCAAGCTCCTTTACCACCAGTCCTCTTCTACAGTGGTGGCCTAGTTGCCCACAACCTTCCCTGCCACTGAGTACCGATTTAGCAAATAACTAGTGCCTCCCTCACCTGCTTCCTCCTTCTGTGGAATAATTTGTCACCACGGTCCCTCATGGATCGCGTGTTGTTGCCGCCACCAGCCATCGAGCTGGCATCCTCAATCGTTGTGCCATGAAGAATGAGAAGAACACAAGAATGCCCAAAGTGGATAGATATGGACCTTGTTCATGTCATCCCGAACTATCCACATTATAATAAAAAATGATAAGGATTCACAATTCTAAGCATGGTACAATCTAAACATAGATAATCCCAAATTTGAAACCTGCAATATAAATCCCAACATTTCATTATGCCCGATCTGTGAATCAATCCATTTTATGATTGATTCAAATTTTTTATAGGGAAAAGAAATAAGAACATGGAATGAAACCAAATAAAAAAATTCCTTACCTGGGATTGGATTGTTCGTTTATGGATGAAGAAGCCATCATTGTTGATGATCCGCTGAAGAATGCTTTTGAACCTAAATCCTTGAATCAAGATGGCGTCGATCCATCATTGTTTTCCAAAACCTCCTTCCAAAGTTTCTTCACTCAAGAGCTCTCATGGAATTTCTAGGGCTATGAATTCTAATCATGGACCCTTACCTGTAGGTTTTAAAAAAAGGAAACAAAAATTTTTGGTGTCATTAAAATATTTTTACTAAAATAATTAATGACTGTCATGTCTAAAATATAGCTTTTTTCTTATGGACCATGCCTGATGATGATAGAACCTTCCAAAGATAAAGTCATTGTTCTAGACGCAACGGTGCCCTCAAATCCTCAATTTGGGCACCCATTTAGAAGTTATCAAGATTCAAAGTTAATCGCTGAGCATTTTTAATTAAAAGCGAAAATTTATTCAAAAATTTATTCAGGGAACACCATGTCTCGAAATCTCATGTCGTCTTAGTACACGTTCACAATATTTTCCCCATTAATTTATTAGAAATAAATCATAGGGAAATCAAAATCATTGCGGTCTCTCCTCCTTAGTGATTTATGTCCCTAAAATCCAAAAAAGGGCTACTCAATAAAAGAACGGGGTGTTGAGCATGCATATGAGCCTCCCTCTCCTAGTTGATATCCTGAAGGTTCTTGTCATTCCAACAGAACCACACTAGAGGAATCGATCTCTAATTAGGGGTCCGCATCTACCGATCCTTGATCTCTACCAAGAACTCTACAAACGTCATCCCATAGTCAATTTATAACTCACCCTAGTAGATAACATGCGATGGGTAATGCATGTTCCTCCTCAACTACAACTCGTGAAAGACATAATTCACCCGGTGAAACCATGGGTGTAGAGCTAGGTGGTATGCCACCTCATCAACTCTTCTTAGAATAAATAAGGTTCAGATAAACCTCAGAGACAACTTCCCACCCCTGCCAAATCTACACAAACCGTATCGAGGTGAGACCTAGAGGAAAACATGGTTTACCTCCTAAAAATCTAAGGGCCTTTGTCTTCTATCTATATACGAATTCATAAAGGTTATCTTTAAGAGGTCTCGAATGATGTCATACCAGTGGTGGAGTGGTAACTGTTGTTGTATGTAAACTCCACCAGAAGTAAGTGGTCCTCTCAAATGTGACCAGATTCCAAGATGCAGGAAGAAATCATGTTCTCTAGAACTTGGATGGTCCACTCTATATGTCCATGCATATGAGGATGAAAAACTATGCTCAACTACAACTGAGTCCCAAAATCCTCCTTCAAACCTTTCCACAATCAGGTAGTGAACTAAGAATCAAGGTCTGAAATGATTGTCGAAGCCACCCCGTGAGGTCAAAATATCTTCTGAATGTAGAGTCCTCCCATGATATCTATGGAACACTACTCTTGGATGGATAGGAAGTGGTCTGACATGGTGAGTCGGTCAATGATCAACCAGATGTTATCGTTTCTCCTAGACATGCGTGAAAAAACCTTCATAAAGTCCATCGATATCCCATCCAACTTCCACTCCAACACCTCGAGTGGTTGGGTCAATCTTGCTGGATCCTGGTGATATGCCTTCACTTGCTAATAAGTTAGGAAAGAAGAAACCAACTTGACCAATAACTTCTACATCGCTGGCCACCAAAATTAGAATCGGAGGTCCTGGTAAATCTTCTCCACACGAGGATGTGCCACCAATGGGGATGTGTGGAAATACCTTAGAACCTCCTATAAAAATTATATTGGCACAAAGGTGCACCCTATAATGAGAGAAAAGTGATCCCCACCTATCGAATATCTATCAGGGGCCTGCCCAGTGGACAACTAAGCATGTCGGGACTCATAGTTGATACCCCCATGATGAGTCTCTCTAACTCACCACAAGAGTGGAGGGGCGAAAACCATCAACTAGAGGTAGGATTCTCCACAATCATCCATAGAGGATATCTATAGCATGGAAAACTACTCTAAAGACTCATTCAAAAAATGAATCCTGGACCTTTGGCTGAGCACATATTCCACCACGTTTCCCTTTCTAGGTGTATAGGTGATACTGAAGTCATAGTCATAGAAGAAATCTATCCATCACCTATGTATAATGTTTAGGTCCCTCTAAGAAAAGATTTATTTGAGGATCTTTTGGTCTAAATTGATGGTAAACCGGTCCAAAATCAATTAATCCCACCATATATTTAATGCAAATACTACTATTTCCAGCTCAAGATCACGAGTCGCATAGTTCTGCTCATGCTGCCTCAAGTAGCTCGGGCCATAGGAAATCTCCACTTTCCCCTGAATCAGAAAAAATTTGATTCTAGTCCCTGATATTCCATAAAACACTACATACCCAACACCCTCATCTGGTAGTCTCATGATGGGAGTGCTCATCAACCTTCATCCTGGCTCTTAGAAACATTACTGGAAATTTTCTGTCCACGTGAAGGGCCATCCCTTCCATGTCAAAGTTTTCAAGGGTGTTGCTACCTTGGAAAAGTTAGGAACAAACCTCTAATAGTACCAAACCAAACCCAGGAAAATCCTCATCTCAGTCACACTCCTAGGTGGCTCCCAAGAAAGCACCAGCTTAATCTTTTGCAGATCAACTACAACTCCAACCATTGAAATGATGTGTCCTAGAAAGTGAAACTCGCATTTACATAACTGACCCTTAGTCAGTTTCCCATAAATATTGTTCTACCAGAGTAAGTCTAGGACAATCCTCAGATGCATTGTGTGATCCTCGTTGAACATCCAGTACACCAGTATGTCATCAATGAAGACCACAACGAACTGGTCAAGGTACGGCTGGAAGATCCTATTCATTAGTCCCGTGAACACTACTAGAGAACTTGTTAGACTAAACGACATAAAAAAGTTCTTGTATTTTCCATTCCAACATCTGAAGGTTGTTTTCATTACATCTTCATCCCATACATGAAGCTTATGATAGCAAGATCTCAGGTCCCTCTTCGAGAACCACCTCAGTCCCTTCAACTGGTCAAAGAGATTGTCAATTATCGGCAGTGGATACTTCTTCTTCATAATCACCAGATTCAAGCACCTAAATTCCACACATATCCCAAAACTCCCTTATTCCTTCTTGGAAAATAAGACTAGGGCCTCCTGGGGTGAGACATTGGGCATCACAAATCTCTTCCTCTAAAAATCCTCCCGTTATACCCTAAACTCACGAAGCCCCATGGGAGCCAACCGATATGCGGGTTTGGATATCTGTGATGTCCCGGGGCATAGATTAATTTAGAAGTCAACCTCCCAGAGAGGGGGTAATCTTGGAATATCCTCAGGGAATATATATACAAAATTGTCCCTCACTGTAGAAAACTGGGGACTACTCTCCTCTAACACATCGAGGGTGAGGCTAGCCAAATGTTGAGTAATTGGATGAACCCTCCTATGAGAAAGTCCATCCTACATTTCATGTGTTTCATTTTCACTGGTAAAGGAAAAAATTGTCCCATATCTACAGACACACCACAATATGTGCCTAAAATAGTGAATCTGATCATGGATTGTGGATAACCAGTCCATACCCAGAATGGCGACGTAAGGACTCGATGCCGCTACTAGGAGATCCAGCTGAATATCTCTCCTCCAAGATTAATCTCACACTACCAACACCAACGTCTGATTAGTCGAATCCCCTCCTATAGGACTCTCTAAACTTAAGGATAAATCCAATGGCTCCCCAAAAATCTTCTACCTCTGAACAAAGTCTATATTAAGAAATGAGCGATTGGAAACATTGTTGGTGAGAATTTTATCTATGGTGGAGAAGACAAAGATCACACCTATAATCATCTTTGGAGTGTAGAGATTGTAAGCCTCCATCACATACAGCTAGCCTCGGCCCTATCTACCAGCTCCTTGGTCCCATGGCAAATGCTTGGGGGGTGGTACTACCTTGAACCTCCACCCAGTACCGGTTACTCTCTCCTTTCCCCTGCCATGTACACCACCCTACAGACCACCCTACTTGAACCTCTACCTCCTCCTTGGTGGTCACTCGACTATCAGCTGATCATCCACACAGAGTGTCGGGTAATCCTGAGCTATGTGTCCCCAACCGTTGTATGTGAAAAAAAGTCTTTCCTTCGTTTTTCTCGCTCTTCCCTGGGAGCCTCACACTACTAATACCATATCTTGGGGATGTATCATGAAGGACCTAGCCCACTTAGGTCCCATCATCTGCTACCTGCTACCCACAGGTGAGGACACCTCCACCTGATGTCTACTGGTAGCTCCCACTACTGGTGCTTGATCCACCAAGAATCTCTCTATATGTAGAGATATCTCTAGCATGCAAACCATAGTAAGGGTTATAAGAGACACTATGTATTCCTTGATCACTCGGTTTAGCCCCTTTTAAAAATACCAATCCCCGAAGAATGGGTCCTGTACCATATCTGTGGAGTAGGGAGAAATCTCAGTAAACCTCGTTGTGTATGCCGATATTGTCTCGTCACCCTACTGTAGGTATAAGCGGTCGTAGATGCATACTGATAACAAGGTCTCTGGAAAGAACCCCTTCTTAAATATGTGATCAAAGTAAGACCAAGAGATAATTGTCTCTTCATGCATCTGGATCACTAATATCCTCTATCGTCTCACTAAGCCCTGCAGAAGGGTCACGACAAAGACTGTCATCTGATCAGGTGGTGTCCTCACAAGGAAGAATGCACAAGTAACTGCCTCCATCCAATCCTTATCTAAATGGGGGTTATTCTCACCTCTGAACATGGAAGGCCTCAACATCTGGAACTATTGCAACACACTGATCCTACGTGCATCCTCTACCGGTAGCACTAGAAAAAACAACTGGTCAACGGGTGGTACTACTGCAGGAAAATCACCCAGGGTGCCATGTCTGGTATATTCCCCTATATTGATGCCTCATTTTTAAGTGGATCATCCTTGTGATCACACATCGTGATCCTGGATGGCTGTTTGTGTGGAGGCAACCTGAAAGAGATCAAGTAGAACCACGATCAATTGAGTATATCTGGAGAGTTGACTCAAGAAGGATGTAGAAAACACAACCCATTCCTATATGATTCACATTCCTTTCATTTACCTACAACCTGTGTTTTCATGTACTTAGTCTAAAAGTAGGTATTTAGAGTCCTGGTGTATGGATGTGTTGACCTCTACACCAATAATGGATTCCCTGGTCTGAAATTTTACCTCAAAACACTTCACACATTATTTCCCCAAACCAATCTCACCGACTCACGGTACCAATGTGGAACTATCCCCCTATGATATCACTCTATCATGAAACATCCTCTTAGGTCCCATGCTATTACTACCCCATGCTAACCTCTGATAGGACAGGGGCTAGAGACTAGCACTGAGTAGGAATATCTCACAAAAGGGATGCCTTTTCTTAAGTACCTATACAAAAGAACATGTCTCTAAGCCCACAAAGAAAAAAAAAATAGAAAACACCAAGCACCAAGCATGAATACACTAAAGACCAACCAAAGAGTACAAAAATAAAGTAACATACTAGAAGGTAAACTGGGCCAGAATACATACCAACAAAAGAAAAACAACTACAATGTCCAACCTATAACCAAGGGTACTAAAGTTGTTATAGGAAGCTGCTGGAAACACCTTGGTCCTTCTGATCTCATAAGGCACCGTGCAGTCCTATTCCTGGTCCTTATCCACCTAGGACTCCTTCGAAATGTTGGTCATCTGCACCAGACATGACATGTGAGGGAAAAGCCCCTACATGGGTGATTAAAATAGTAGTCAGTAGGACACTAAAAAAACACAAATGGAAAACCAAAAAAGAATGGACAGTCAACTCTATACAAGTATACACCCTTACATATACCAAGGATATCTTGATATACATAAATACCAATCTCAATGTAGGAAGGTTAAGTCAGAACCAAACTTCTATCACATGATTCCGCTCGAGGAATGGACGTTCTGGGAGAAATCGCTCCTTAAGTCTTGATATCATCGCTCATCAAGATTATGTTATACAGAGAGGGGATTCTCTCAAAGAATACCATGAACCCAATATGTATTACCCCACAATTTAGGGTATTCTTAGAGATTACCATAAACCCCCCTCGATGTGAATAATAATTTAGGGGATTCTGAAGAATACCATGAACCCTAATCATACAACACACTAGATGGAGGATTAACACCCTTCATTTAGTGGTCATCTAAATACCCAACGAACTCCATCAGGGGTGATAGAGGATCACTATAGTCTCAAAGAGGATTCCATAACACTATCTGAGACTCTGTCTCTCGAGGGAATTATTATGCAATGTCGTAACAAACCATCAAAGAAAAGACTAAGGGGGAAAGCTTCACACCTACCCTTCCCCTCTCTGAGGTCCCACAAAGACAACTCAAAAGAACCACCTTATCGCAAGGGTCCCAACATTAGAAACGGATTGTCAAACTGACTAAAAGTTTGAATGCTCCAAGTTTTTTTTTGTAAAATGGGGTTGGTTGGGTTAAGCCCGGTCCGACTCGACCTGACTTGGCAAGGGGACCGCCGACCCGACCAGTTGGACCAAGCCCACTGGGCCGCATGTCCAGCACACTAGGCTGCTCAGGGTAGCCCGATACTTCTATCCCGGCCCACCGTGAGTGGGGAGACCCTCTTCCATCATTAATGGCCATTCCATGTCCCCTTCTATGGCTATGATGTGAGCCGCATAGACACTTGGCACAACGGGTCAACATTAAAGGTCCGCGTGACCTGTCGGATCCCGCGACCTGCTACCGTGACATGCTACCATTGCCCAAGGCCACTACAACCATGGGTGCCTCCTCCACTGACCGTCGAGCTGATGAACGTCACCCTTCACCATTGCCCACAACCTTCCATACTGCCAGATTTCGAGCTGGCGGCCACCTGGCGTCGCTCTTAACTGCAACCTCTGGCCAGGGGCTGATCTCATATACAGTCCCACCTTGACTGCGAGTTGCTGTTGCCGCTGCTCATAGATCCAGTAGCCTAGATCGCTGTGCTACGAAGAATGGGAAGAACAAAAGAACACCCATAGTGGATAGATCAGGTCCTTATTCATTTTGGCCCGATATATCCACCTTAGAATTGAAAACATGAAGGATTCAAAATTCTAGGTATGGTTTTATCTAAACATGGAAAATCTCTGATTCAAAACCTACAATATGAATCCCAACCTCACACTATGCCTGATCCGTGAATCAATCCATTTGTTGTTTGATTCATGTTCATCGTTGGGAAATAAAAGAAGAATGAAGAATGAAACCAAATAAAAAAAACAACCTACATTGGATTGGATCATTTATTTATGGATCAAGAATTCATCATCATTGACGAGCCGTTGAATAATTCTCTCGATCCTTGATCCTTGATTTGAGATGGCAGTGATCCGTCGTCGTTCACCAACACATCCTCCAGAAGTTTCTTCTCCCAAGAGATCTTAGGGAATTTATAGGGTTGTGAATTCAAACCCTGGACCCCTGCCTCAAGATTTAAAAAAAGGAAAAAAAATATGTTGCATCATTAAAATATTTTTATTAAAATATATAATGATGTTTACGTCTATAATTGAAATTTTTGTTTGGGCCACGATTGACGATGATAGGCCCTGCCTAAGGTAATGTCGATGTTCCTGGCACAAGGATTCCCTCAGATCCTTGATCTAGGCACTCTTTTAGATGTTTTTAAGGTTCACAATTAGCTATTGAGCATTTTAATTAAAAACTAAACATTATTCAAAACTTTATTCTAGGAACACCAGGTCTTGGAATACCGTACTATCTTAGTACACAGTCATAGTATTTTCCCTATTAATTTTATATATTAAATATAAGAAAAATCCAAGTCATTACAAATTAGATAAAAACGATAAGGAAATTAAATTAAAAATAGTATCTAAATTGGTGAAAAAACTAACTAAAGAAGTTATAGGATTTTACCTTTTCATGATGGTTGTATAAACTGTCGACAAATTTCGATGTTATTATCTTAGTTCTAGCCTCAAAGTCCAGTCTCTCATGAGAAAGTGTATCTTTGAACAAACCGCACCAACTCAAGAAAAAGAATCATCCTTTATAATAAAATAATTTTTATGTTAGTAATACTATAAAAAAATAAATTAAACAAAAATATGAAACAATACATTAATAAAATTTCAATTTTAAACTGAAACCACAAATTTTGAGTTCTAAAAGGTACATCGTGTATTATATTGAGGTGTGATTGATTAAACTGTTTCTTTTTATCCTACATAAAATTAAATACCATGGGTTATCAAACAATATTACTGTTTGATAACCCAAAATATTCAATGCATTGGAGAATAAAAAGAAAATTGCATCATCCTGAGAGAATCATTCAAGGTGAGTGCATGATCATAGTGAAGGAGTGAATAATCCTTATTAACTAAGTCATTTATTCTAAGAAAATAGTAACCATTTGTGTAAACCTATTATCAATAAATGATTGAACTGAAATAAGAATTTACATAAGAGTGTTTGTAAAACATAATAAAATCTATCCTTCATTTTCACAATCATAGAGAGTACAGACTCCATGATAAACCAATTACCTTCTTTGATGGACAAAATTCAATGTGAACCATTATTTATCTTTCGAATACACTAAACTCTATTATAATTTTTTTCCCATTTTTGATAGTATAAACATCAGTATAGCCCTTTATATCTTCAAAATGACACTAAAGTTTACAAAATTCATTAACTGTTTTTGGATTGTGCTTTATATTAGTATATCATTTTCAATATTCGTGGAAATGATAAAATATAACATAACATCATCATTATTTGTTCATAAAATGGGAATATCCCTATTATCATGTATTTTTTATTGATAATGAAGTTGAGTTTTTATTAAGGAACTTATGAACATAGATCATTTTAGAAAATGAATGTGAACATGCATAAGGAATGTTACTTGCATGGATTTAAGAAGCATTTGTGATATAATATCATGCATTTAATTGATGATATAATATCCCAAATAATGCCACCACCCACCAAAATGAAACTATTATGTTGTTCTTTTACGAAAATTAATGGTTTAGTCATTGAAATTTTGTATTTATTTTTTTATAGGTTTGGGATCAAGATACTATCTTATTTTTCACAGGGGTATTTGTCTGAATTTTCAGTTATTCATGATTTAATTTAAAGAAGGGTTTTCATATTTGGGGATTTCTTTATAAAGTAGTTTCTTTTTATTTGATGCCTTGTTTCCTTTGACACCAGCTCTCCCCGATGACCATGATCTCTCAATATTGGTTGTCCTCCAATAGTTATCTCACACACTTGCTGACTTTTATGGACGATTTCACACATATTTATTCAAAACTTTGAGCAAGATTATATACCTCTTCAATGATTGTATTGGTGCTATATGACTATCGAGTGACTATTGGCTCCACTACTAAGACCCTTTCTTTGTAGTGTAGAAAATCCACAGGGAAGAAATTGCATTTGTTTTTATTGTGGTTTAGTTTTTTCTTTATAAGGGTATGATTTTACACTTTAGTAATATTTCATAGTTTTTGGAATGTACTAATAGAAATTGTTTCATATGATCATCATTTTGAAAAAATAAGTGGTGTTTTTTTTATTTCTGAAAAAAATTCCTCCATTTAAATTCCTGTAAAAAATCACTTAAAAAGTGATGGAAAACATTTTTCTCAATAAGATACCTGAAATAATTGCACAATGGATGTTTTCTTATGTGGAAAGTTATTTTTTCACTTTTCAATTTTTTTTTCAAACACAACCATAATATTATCCTCATTCTACTCCATTTCCCAACAATTTTATTGTTTGTAGAAAAACACTTTATCTTCTGATCTACCTCTTCCTCCTCATTCACCTTAGTCTCTACCTCCACCTCCACCTCCACCTTTTCCACCTTCTTTTCCTATTCATACACCCCATTAATTTCTTAAAAAATTATTTTTTGGAGTCTATTTATTCTAAGAAAATTTATTTCCCACATTAAAATTCTCCTTGAAAAAATAGATCAAAAATAATATATATGAATTATGATACTATTTTTCAACACCGAAAATATATTACTATGGTCATGGGAAATACTAGATCATAAACATAGAAGTTAATCACCTATTTTTTTTGAAAACATTATAATACAATGTATACTTCACACTCATCTTTAAACAAATTTACTTATTTTTGAGTGTGAAGGTTTTGAATAATATTTTTGTACTGAAAAAATATAAGGGAAAAATGATTAAAAAATATTTTTAATGAAATTTTAATTGAATTGAGAAAATTACCTATTTTAGGATTCTAGTATTTTGATGGTTAATAATATCTATCATAAATTTACAAACAAAATGTCCACAATTGTTTCAATTATGTTGCTTCAAACACTAAAAAAACATTGACCAAGGTAAGTAAATTGATTTTACTTTTTTTATAGATATATATTTCTATATATAGATTAATCTCTTTCCATTTGTAGTAATCCATTGTTTTTTTATGTTCTGACACAGAATCCATGTCACTGTTTTTTCTATATTTAGATGCCTTTCTATTATAAAGAAATTCTTATTAAAATACTGACTTAAACACATAATTCAATATTGACCAATTAAATATTGATTAAAGTGTATTAAAAATTCACAATACAGATCATGTGTGGTTGTTTTGTCGGATATCTCTGCATTGGATCGAATAATAAATATTTGGGGTATCCAGATTGACTGCGATCATCATCCAGTAGTGCCTAAAAATAAAAAAATAAAAACCAATAAGTAATAAAAAAATAAAATTATATTTTATGTGATTTGATTGTGAAGTTTTACTTTTTCATTGTATGCATAAAAACGAGTCTATATTCAATTATTTTTTTCTCAAATGCATCAAGTATCTCATCGATTTTATTTTCAATTTTCTCCCTACCAAAAGTTTGTTTTTCCATTGAAATTATATAAAGATTAATGAATCCAAATCATTCTTCACATGATTTTCTATTTATGTTGTATTAATTTAAATTATTGTAGAAAATATGAATAGTTATTAACTTTAATAAACATGTTTTCTCGCTATTTGGAAATATGTTTTCTAAAAATGTACCATATGTATTTATTCACAACCAAGGATCCCAAGGCCTAAGAATACCATTTATAATATCGAGACAAGGTACATATATCATGGAAGTTCCATATATTTCTTTTTCATATGGAATGTAATAAATATTTTCATCTTCAAATGTGGTCTTTTCATGAAGTTGTAATTATAATATATGTTACTATGGAACTAGCGGGGAGAAGGTACTCAAAGAAGGTCCTTCTAATTTCTTGGTCGATTCACTAGATTGTATTAATCTAACCTTTATTTTCCCCATTTCTTTATCTATATGTAGTATCATAACTCACTTTAGACCTAACTATTATATCATTATAATGCATACCTAACTTCAGGTCTAAAATTTGTTAAATACATACCTCATGTATCTTTATAAGATTATACACCCATGATATGAAAGTTACAATAGCATCATTAACCATTTTAATATTTAGATCATCAAGTGGAAAATGCTACTTAGTATTCATCTCAGAGATACCTCAATTTCCACTACCATGTGATCTTTTAGGAGTTATTTCTCATCTAGCCTGTCTCACCAGATATTAAACACTATACCCCTCACAACAATTAAGTGCATGTGTGTTGAAAAATAAAAATCACATACAATTGTACCTTGTAGAATTTTAGTAATATAAATTTACTGATAGTCGTTTAATTCACAATTGGTTTAAAAATTACGGAAAAAAGTTATTTCCTTGGGTAAGGTATGCAATTTATGGGAATGTCTAGCCACAAAGTTAATTGGGTCATTTCCTTCTTCATATTTGAATCTTTTTTTCACCACTGGTTCGCTTTGATCCTTTCTCATATATTGTTTTTTCAAATTGGACTAGGAAATAATACCTTGAAAAGAATCTATTTGTGCATTTAATCCATTCACTATCTTATATGTATATTAAAGTGGTTTTATCTTCTCGAAATACGTTTGAGGAGACACTCCAAAACCAACTCCTCGAACCTGGATATATCGTATCAGCCACTTCAAAACTACTGAATATAGTTTTTATTCTGGTACGGTCACTGCTAATCCTTGTGTCTAAACCGTATAAAAACATTTTAAATTAAATAGATATTTTTATTTAATACTATTATAAATCATAAATAATTACTATTATTTAATACTTACCCATGTTTCACATACTGCTTTTGTGTTTAGATCAACAAGTATTCCCTCTATATTTACCTGAGCATCATTCCCTAACACATGACATGGGATGGAAGTGGATTTTTATTTTGATTCATCAATCAAGATATAAAGAAAGGAACATATGTAATTTCATACAACATAAAACTTTTATTGTTGACTTAAAACAAATAGAAATTTATTCTCTAGGGAAGCGTACCCCATCCTTGCTTTTCGATATGGGTACATTGGTTTTTATGCACATTCTCTATTTTATGAAATATTTTAGTATTTCATAAATTAACAATTTTTTTATCATATTAGATGAAAAAATAATGTAAAATAATATATTATTGACCGAAATGTACCTGAAAAAATTCTCATCATGATGAGTGATAAAAATATTACATGTTTTCTACTTTATAATGTTTTTATAACTAACTGGTGGGTGGAGATTTACTTTCCCCTCAACATCGCTAATATAAAACTTAGTAAGGAGAGTCTATAAGCCTCTATGGGTTTTTTGGTATCCATTAAGGCAGTTTTCTTATGAAAATAGTCAAAAATAAATGATCTCTGCAATGAATAATGAAAAGTAAATCAAAATTTCTTTATATAATTTTCATTAAAATAGAGAAAGTATATTGTAACGTTACCGTTATATCATTCTAGAGGGTTTCCTTTGTTATAGGCTAGACATGGTGACAAAAATCAATAGAAATTAGAACATTCATCCTCATTATGACCCCAACATAACTAATGAACATTAACATGTTAAGGTCAATAGGTTGTCCGCATAGATTCCAACCAAACCCAAATTTTATACCCCCACTTCTTACCTTTATATTTTTTTCAATACTATGATGACATGTAGTTATTATTATTTTATCAACACGATATTGATATCCTAATAATTCTACAGTTTTAGTAACTACAGTGTGTTGTTCCTTGGGATTGGTAACATCATCATATGCAGAAGTCATTATCTGCATGAGTATTCAAACATTAAATTTTTATTGAATGAAAACAATGTAAACATGGGAAACAGTTTCAAGAAGGGTTGTATGCATCCTCTATAGATAACACGATAAAATCTTTAACTCCATATTTACACTCATTTTTTCAATTGATTAGCATGCATAATTTTTTAATGAAATGGGTAGTTATTATTGCATTTTGTTACTCATGTATCATCTTTTATCTCTTTTGGATATGCGCCTAAGTTTCTTAAACTACTCTGAAAAGTGGTCTTTCTATATTAGGGTATCAGTGATAATTTGGATGACTACTGCTCAGAGTAGTCCATTAAACATATACGAGATGGGGGATGGGTCTGAACCAACAAAATTCGGTAATAACTATTTGGGAGATGAAAATGAATGGGATTAAATTTGTCTCCTTAGAACTTTTTATATTTCCACATCTAAATTTAAAATTTAAAATATCATCTCAAAATTCTAAAAAGTCACTAAAACTACCATGAGAACATTAACTCATCCCCATTAATATGCACCCACTATAATCTATGTTAATATTTTTTTCCCTCGCATGTATCTCAATTATAAGAGTTCTATGTCCACTGATGTTCATGTGTAGAGTTTGAGTATAAAAATAAACATGTAAATACTAATAGGGCCACTAAACCATATAAAAATGAATATATTTTATTATATGTTCAAAGAATCAAAACTCAACAAACACATGTAAGTCAATTAGTTGTGTACTAACTGTGACATCATGATAATACAATGTACATACTTCATTGCTAAAGAGCATGTACCCAAGTGGTACAGGCTCATAGTTGGCATCGAAAAGACCCAGGACAAAATATGGGCACGGACAAAATTCTAGGGTACAGTATTAATATTCTAGTAGGGTACTGTAGCAGCGTTGGAACTGTAGTGGCGGATGCACGGTAGCAGTGGATGTACTACAGTATTGTGGTACTGTAGCAATACAGTTCATTGAGTGGTCCTTTGGGCAAAAAAATGAGCTTTCAAGCCTTGTATTTAGGCCACTTGGCCTTGGGACTTTGGGCTATGTATTGGGTATCCCTCTACCCAAAATAAAGAGGTATTTTATTTAAATAAAAAATTGAGGCTTCATCCCCCTCCTTTGAAAAAAATGTACATAATTCATTACATATCGGTGAAATATACTAATCGTACCATCTGTTTATACCATGTCTATTTGTTGAAATTCAAATAATTTCACTAATACGAGTTTTACATTTGAATCATGGATGGGTGAAAAACTATTTATCTCCCTCTGGACATAACCACATCACAAGTACCATGATATTAAACCTTAGATCCCTAGCATCCAAGGATACCCCTATGGCATAACCACCAAATGTACTTATTTCATTAAAATCACGAAATAGGTATAACATATCCATTTTTCATAGGATGTGAATTTGAAATATGGGGATGTATTAATATAATTGGTTCACTTGGGAAAGAACCACACAATGTGTGCAACAATACATTAGTTAAATCTAACTTCTAAAAAACCATAAAAGAGAAAAAATAAAAAAGTAAATGTCACATCACCCTCACCCCATCCCTCAATTAATCAGTAGCTTGTTTATAGTAACTCACATTCTAACATTTCATACAAAACACTCACATAGTACCCATCATATTCTAATATAAAATACTCAAAGTTTATCTATTTTAGTCATTGATCATTATTCCCAATGATCACTTGTCAGATAATCTCACAGTATGTAGGCCATAATTCGTCAATCACACACCTCAAATATCAAGATAAAGAAATCCATATGTTCAACTAATCCATCCTACCCTTATGGGATAATTCCATTAGCTTTGATTATCTCATAATCTAATGTATACACTAGTAGACATTAACTTCCATGGTGACATCATAAGTCTTTAGTCTATGTCTCACTTTCTTCATGAATCATGGCTAATAAAGAAACTATTTACAACCATACATTACACAACACATTCTCAAAGGTCCCTCTCACGCAATCATACAAGATTATCCTATGTTCAACCCCTTAATTTTATATTTTATTATTCCATTGGATTTTACCAACTAACCAACTCACGGATCATAAGGTATAGAAACCACTAAAGACTATAACAATCCCAGAGTTAGGAATGGCTATTTTATTCCAAATATCTGTTTCCTGTTATACATCATGATCATAAAACCATAACATAACTCACTATGGTATCCTTTACCTGATTAGCTATTCCCACATATCACATTTTTTTCTAAAACATATATAGAACTTTGCTTCATAATTTTGGTAGCACCCACCTCTTTTATGAAGTTAACCACATGAGCATTACTTTTTTCATTCCATCCAAGCCTACTACATAGATCTTAAATTCCATGAGCCCAAATTTCATCAATAAAATAGTAAAATATTAAATTATAAAAATATTTATAATTAATTTACCTTTAATGAAATTAAGAAAACCCACTAGGTAATGCCAGAACATTGAAACCACAATCAACATCATCGTATTTAACAAAGACTTGCTATCAATAATATTATGTGAAAAATTACCACAAATAACAAAATAAATTATTCTAAATTTTAAAAAATTGAAAATTCCCCAAGAAGAACTCACCAGGCCATTTACTAATTCCACAAATAGAATAATTGAATTCAGATATAGATGCCTTCTTAGTATTATGACTACATTGAATAGTAGGCCTCTCACGAGGGGAGGGTTTTTTTTCTATATTCCTTATCATTGTATGGAGAAATAAATCAATTATACATCCTTCCAGAGATGGGGAATTTACCATGTTTATAATTACCATAGGAGTTGATTCGTAACATTATATGTTCTTATATGAAGGTGTTTATGCCTAAACAAAAACGTATAAACATATATGTGAGAATTATAGATGGTCAGCAACTCAAAATCTTGAAGTTCCATACTTTATCATAAAGATAAAAGACCCACAACCATTCAATGAAATCAACACAACTTTGATGGCCCCAAAAATCCCAGGCTCACTCATCAAAAAGACCACAAAATAAGTCAAAACAACTTTTTGGGAAACCCAAACAAGCAATCACTAAATGAGGAGGAGGAAATAAAATACCTTGGATTCAAGCTTTAATTCTTCCTAGAGAAAGTTTTGATATCTTTAGTGAAAGATTGGATTCATTCGAGACATGGATTCCTTCGAGTCTTGATTCATTTTAGTCATGTATTCGAGCCTTGGATATGTTCGATACTTGATTCAAGGCTACATTCAAACCTAGTTCCAAGGAGGAGGAGCACCATCATTAAGTCAATTCAATGGAAATCTTTAAATATCACGTCTGAAACAGTAATGGTTTGGGCTCTTTAAATAGAATGGGTGACTTTTATTAGTGCTTATAAAGATACCTTTTATCAGCGCTAAATTAATAAGCACTCATAAAACTTATCTTTATCAGCGATAAAGAAGTGCTGATAAAAGGCATTCAGAGCATAAACTTTGTCACCGATAAGGGATTTTTAATTTTAATTATAAATAAAAAATTAGTAAATATATTTTTATAATTATATATATTTATTACACATTTATAATTTTTCAAATATATAATAATTTAGTTATAATTATATAAATATTATTTTAGAACAATTATATTTTCATATTTATAATTATAAATATATAATTTTATAAATTTAGTAAATAAACATTTATAATTATATAAATAGTTATAAATATATTCATATTTTTATATATATTTATATCAATATATATATAATATATAAATATTATAAATGTATTTAAATAATTATATATATTTATATAATTATATATATAATAAATAAATATAAATATAAATATAAAAATGGTAAATATATTCATTATTTAAATATATATAGTATAGTTTTATAATTATATAAATAATTATAGAAAAAATAACGTTTTTATATTTATATAATTATATATATATATTTATATAATCATATATATATATAGGTAATAAATATAAATAAATATAAATATAGTAAATATATTCACTATTTAAATAAATTTATTATAATTTTATAATTATTTAAATATATATAACTAATTATTTATAATTAAATAAAATCTTTTTTAAAGAATAATATTTATATTTATATATAATTATAAAAACATAAAATAATAAATATAGTAAACACACAATTATAAATGTATTTATTTATAAATATTTATTTGAAATTATATTTTTAACATTATTAATGAATAAGTAATCTTAAAGTCATGCATGTTAAAAAATGAGTGAAATTGAATAATTAAAAGTGATTACAGGTTAAAAATATTGAAAAAATAGATAAGTTTTATTAATTAAATATAAATTATCAAAAAAATATGGATATACATTGAAATAAATATGAATTCATATTAAAAATATTAAAACATAGAAAATAAATAAATATAAATAAATAATAGAAAATGATTAAATTCCAAAAAAAAAATAAAAAATAAAAAATATTAAAAATGAATTAATACCAAACTGTAATAATATTAAAAATAAAGAAATAAAACTCATTAAAAACATAATATGTTAAATGTATCTTGTTCTAATGAAATTATAAAATTAATAATAAAATTTGAATAAATTACATAAATATTAGGTGTATGTGTTTATATATATATAAGATTTCATTAATTACATAAATATGTGTGTGTGTGCATCGTATATAAAAATGCTTTTCATTTCTATTGGTGAAATCAATGTAACACACGTTAGATATATGTTTAATTGAAAAATAAAATGATATTTAATTATGTCCATTGCTTGATATAGTTAGAAAACATTTTTAATTAATATTAATTGTTAATTATAAACCATTTCCACAAAATATATGACTTATTTAATATGTTAGAATAAATATTTTTTATTATATTAATTCATATTTTAGGAAATATTATACACATATATATATATATATGATTATATTTTTAAAATAATGTATTAATGAATAATTAAGTACAAAAACCATTTAAACGAATAAGATTTCTTTTAACTATTGCATTTTTTTCATTTTCTAAATTTATATTTATAATATATTTTTTATTACTATTTTAGTTATATATATATATATATTAAAATTATTTATTTTTATTAATAATTATTTCATTAATAATTTTTTAATTTATTCACTTTTATTTTTTTTGTTTAATTATTACATTTTTTATTCAATTATTACAATTTATTCATTTTATATAAATATATATTTATTAATATTTATTAATATTTATAATATATATTGATGTGTATCAAATTTACTCACTTTTATCAATAATTACTTAATTAATAAAATATTTAATTTTTTCTTAAAGTACTCATTTTTAATTTTTATTTTTTTAATTATTTAATTTTATTTATTTTATGTATCTATATATTTAATATATAATATTTATTAATATATATAATTTATATATATGTATATCCAATTTATTCATTTTTATCAATTATTATTTAATTAATAAAATTCATAATATTTATTTTAATTTACTCATTTTAAATTCTTCTTTGTTTTTTTTTCATTTTATTTGGGACCTTTGTGAGTACTAAAAGACACTAATAGAGTATATCTTTTATCAATGCTAAAAATAAATTGCTGATAAAGGGTACCTTTAATCAATGCTAAAAATAAAGCGCTCATAAAGGGTACCTTTTATCAAAGCTATAGAAATGCACTGATAAGGGATACCCTTTGTGAGTGCTAAAAAAAGTAATGATAAAGGGTATTTTTTATCAGTGCTAATAAAATGGCACCTTTATCTTCCCTTTTTAGTAGCACTAATAAAATCCAATGCTGTTAAATGTCTTTTTTGTAGTAGTGCATTAAGGTTACATTTCTCCAAAAATTTACTTTCATTATTTATAACCCTCTTAGCATTCAATTTGTTAGGTAAAGATCTTAAAACTCCTTAAAAAAATAATAATCTGGAGTTTTTCTAAATAACTCATACAATTTACTATATTTGTAAATATATGAAACATTTGATTAATAACTTATTCCTATTCCATTTTAAAATTTAGATATTAATCCCTTATCATGCTGACCTTAGTTTCTATTTTCTTATTTGAACCAAATGAGTGACTTTCAATATTTTCTAAATATCATGTTCTTTTTTTCATAAAGGTACATGTCCAAAAACATTTCTACCAATAAAAAAATATAAAATATTCATTAACTAATAGTTATAAACATATTTAATGGAATCATTACTAGTAAATGTATTAAGATCTATTTCAGGTACTTTATAAGGCTTTCTTTTGATATTCAGACTATCAATAATTATATGATTAAGATAATATTCTCTACATGATTTTAAATATCTCTAATCTGTTCCATTAAGGAAAGGTGGTATTTGTGGAATCCATCCTTCATTTGAACTTGTTCCTCACATCTCAAAAGATCATTTCCCCTTGATGGTTAAATATAGAATTTATCATCACAAATAAATATATATATATATACCAAAGCTATGGGTCATGATCCAATACCAATTGTTTTGTCCTAATAAGAATATGGTTTATTTTTCTAATGGTGGGTGAATTGATTTCTTTAATAATTTTTAAAGAATTATCAATGTTAATATAATTATTTAGTAAAAATAAAATGAAATAAACAAACAAATTAATTATATTAGTTGATATCAAATTGACCCCACTTATACTCCACACTTCTCTCAATCATAGAGAGAAATGAGATTTAATAAAATAGAATCTATAATTTTTATAGGGAGTCACAACACTTTAAAAATACCTTTTTTATCTATGAATGGTTAACCTTAGAGTTACCTTTTTTGACCCTCGGTTGTACAACCTAACTAGACTCCTTCTAAAGTGGTGGAAGAAACTAGCATTTATTTTTTTTGGGATCAAGGCACAAACGAATCCATTTTTATTTTACTGTTAAGGAAGAACCCATACATACTTTTTATTATGATGGAATGATCTAAAATTCCTATACTTTAAATGGTTGTATAACCCAACCATGATTAACCAATATAAAAATAAAAATATAAAATATAGTACTAAAAAACCATAAATGACAATGAATCTTAGGGAGAGATTGATGAAGCTTTAAGATCTCAATATGCAAGAGAATCATTAAAAATGAAGCTTTCTAATGATATAATAGTGGAATTTTGAGTCATTTTCTTCTCAACTAAAATGTTACTATTTTTCACCTAAAAAATATCACACAACGAATTGAACAAACTACTCTCTCTTATATCCTTTGATAATTGGATTTTGTTTTTTAAAACATAATTTATAGAGTTCCTCTAATTTTTAATTAAAGAAAATTTTAAACATTATGTTCATTTAAAATGAAGTTTCTTTAAAATCAAATAACTTTGAATCTAAAAATCACGTTTCCTTAAAATAAAATAATTTTGAATTCGTGGGGTTTTTCAATGAGAATTCACATTTAATATCCTTAGAAATGTTTTGTGATTTTAAATGAAAGAATACCAAGATTCAACACACATAAAAAATAGTTTAAAATAATTTCTGTAAATAAATAGTCTAAAATAAATTTTCATTTTAAGTATAAAGGTAAATTCATACTTTTTGAAGGTCACACGTTATTTTGATTCACTATGTATGGGTAAGATAATTAGACAATGTAAAGGTATGTTGTAATATCATTAAGTAAAGGTAGGTAAAATTTTTAAGTATTTTGTAAAGGTAATATACAATCTAGGTAGAGGTAATAAAAATAAAATAGGGATAGTTAAGGACAATTCAATCTAGATGCATAAAAGTAAGATATATGGGCCACATAAAGGTAATCATTATTTTCTATATTCTATGTATATGTAAAATGTGGATCTTTGTAAAGGTAAGATGACTTTTACATATTCTATAAAGGTGAAATATACTTCCAATATTCCATAAAAAGTTAATATGAAACATTTATTTAATTGATAGAGGTAAACTACAAAATCTATATGCCAGGAAAGGGAAAAAATACTCAAAAAAATTTAGTATAATTTTTTTACATAATTTTTCAAAAATAATAATAAGGAATAAAATGATTTAAAACATAAATAGTAAATAAATTAAAAATAACTATCAATTATTAATTAAAGAAGAATAAAAAATTTCAACATCATGATTTTATTCTAGAAAATAGTATAATCATCAATTACAAAATGATAAGATTTAATAATGTTTTGAGAAATTTTAATTATTAAATTTAATCATGAATATATCAAAAAATTATTTTTTTGAAATACTCAAGTAAGAGGTGTTAGGTCATAATAATACAAATATATACAGGAGGGCGGGGGGTGTAAAATTGTGCATTTTAAAAAATCTCGAGTGATCCTATATTTTCCCTTCTCTTTGTGATTGATGTAGACATGAAGTGTTTTATACTATAAGTAATTAATTAGTAGATAAATAGATAACAAGAGCACAAAATGTTTTATAGTGGGTCAGAGTAGAAATATCCCCTGGTCTACCCCCACCAATTCTCTCTCTACGAGCTTGGAAATTTTCACAAGAAATGTCCTCTTATCATAAGACCTTCAAATACACAACTGAGTACAAGTAGTTGACACATTTACAAATAAGGCTAAATTGAGCCTTCTGGTTCTTCTACAGGGAACCAAAAATCCAAATCTTAGAAAGAGAAGCTGACACTCCACTACGAGTGATTCCAATCATTCAAAACTCTAATAAATCAAAAGATTTTGATTTGTTTAGGGAACATGTTGAAATTAAAAGTTGTAGTAGAAACTGAGAGAATACATATCTTCTTCATTAGAGATGAAAGTCTTTAAGAAAGAAAATATTTAAAGTGATCCTTGTTGAAAAATATTTTTAACAATAGTTGCAACATAATAAACAGTAGTTTGAAAACAATATGAGGTTTAAAAATATATATTTCTAAAGTGTATCCTCTTTCATAAAATAACAAATACGATCGTTGTTTATAGAAATTCAGAATTAAAAATATATTAACAATAATATAGTTGTGTGTATTTCAATGGAAATTACTATTGAATATATAGAGAATATTTATTGCTTTGTTATTTTAGATCCAAGAAACTCTCTTGTCCAACTGCCGATATTCAAATTGAATTGATCAAAAGAGTCAAAACTTCCCTAAGAAATAGGAATGATTTATTCTGTTGAATATGAGTCTTTTAATCAATCAAAATTATCATTTGAATTGGTCAAGAAGTATCTTTTAAACAATCTTTAATTCCATCAAGACTGTTGTTGAGATATGAGACATGATTGCAGATTTAGATCTCCAATATGAATAGACCAACATAGGGTTTAACTCCATAGTGTAGGATTCCTATTCATAGGGTAGTGTTCCTTTTTGTAGCTTAGGGTTCCTTTGTGTAGTGTATGGTTCCTTTTCATAGTGTAGGGTTCCTTTGCGATGTAAGGATGAGAATCAATACATGAATCCTTCCATGCATATGAAATGAAAAGTGATTCTTGACTTCACATTTGAATTTAAACTTCACATGCCTTTTCAAATGTAGGGTTGAAAATCCATATGTTCATTTACCAAACCTAGGGTTTCTAATCAATAAAGAAATGTTGTGTGTCTAGTCCATACGTGTACTATTCAACGTAGCACATTGATTATGATCCATACGTTTCATTTAACAAACGTAGGGTATGAATAATGTTTATATAACACGTCCCATAGCTTTGTATTCTATCAAAAAGAGATACAAGTAAACATGATAGAAATTTATAAAAAATAATTAAAGAAACTTCATTAGAAAACTAATAAGGGTATTTATGAGCCTCAAAATAAACTTATATTTCACAGTATTGTTGAGATAATATATTCCCTACAATCTCCCCCTTTTTGAAGATCACAAAACCCATAAAGTAACTCATAGAAAATATAGGATTTGTAAACATTTATAAATAACATATTAATATTTATTAATTATATTTCGATTTCATATTATTATTTAGATTAAATGAAAAGATAATTGTAAAATGAAAATGTGAAAATATCAGTGTTCACCCAATTTTCTACCCATTTTTTGTGATATCATAAAGCTTTCTGACAGTAAAAAGGTACAAAAAACTATTAATATTTCATTAAACTATAAGTGTATAATTTTGGAAATTGATTAAAGATAATTTTTTTTAATTAGTAGTAAAATATTAGAGATAAATAATACAAAAAATTAAAACTAAATAACATTCATAGAAAAAAATAAAGTAAATTCAATTCCAGATAAAATATTTTATAAAATTGTGAGTGCATTCCACAATATAAAAAATAATTTTTTTATAGGGATGGACTTGGGTTAGATTGATTGGCTTGTTCTAAATCTCCAGTTGGAGAGGATGCAATATGATGAGGAATCAACTAAACAACACCATGAATGTCATGTAGCTTTACTAACATACTATGGAAGTGATTATTGAAAAATCCTATCCACTGATGGATTATATTCCTAGAATCTTGATCAATGCTTGTGATATAAACCAAATTTACTTTAACAATATCATTAACTGATTCTTCTGACTGAACAAAAGTAACCAGCATATCTCTCACTTGATTAAAAACTTGCCCTAACCAAGAATCTTTAGATGCTATTTGAATTATCAAATGTCTTTGATTCTGTAAGAGAACATGGAAAGGATCACTATCACACTGAAGAGTGTTTGTTCTATCATTAAAATCAGCTAACACAGAATTTATAGCTTGAAATATTATTATCAAATTTGGATGAGTCTATTGAGAGGAAGATGATGCTTGACTTTTTATAGGAGACTGAAATTCTCATCCTAACAACTACTTTAGCTCATCAAAATATGATTTCTTAACAGATTATTACTTCAAATATATGACCTCACTAGAAACGGTTCTAATAAAATATTCAGTGTCACCCACTAAAACAAGAGTTTCTTGAACTTCTTTTAAATTAGACTGAAGAGTTTCAAACTCAGCTCTGGGCACTATTGAACTCTTATGAACTTCTGCTATCATTTTCTCAGCATTTAACTCTTTTCTTAAAGACAAGTTCTACTCTTCCAAAATATTATACATTGGAACTAAATGATTAGTATAAAAGTAATAAGACTCTATAGGAATACCTCTTGGAGTTTGTAGTACGCCCATAATTTCCAACCTTGGGTCTCTCTCAGAACTAGTCATTCCTTGAACTTCTATTCTTTATTATAAATTAGATACTTGTACATACACTGAATTAACAACTACCAATGAAATATTAGTAGGGGTTGTTGCACTTAAAACAATGAGAACTTACTGCTCTTCATCTTCTCTTTGATCCTCTTGATCAATATTTTGATCCCCTTCTAATTCAATTATGATTCCATTTACATCTGCATCTAAATTCACAACCTCAGTAATTTTTTATAAAATCATTCTTCAATAAATAAGACCAGACTCTTCTATTGATTCAGCTTATTATTCTTTTCTGAGAGTATTACATCCAACAGATGGTAACATTCTTTCTTCCCCTGGAGTAGTTTCTATAATCCTATCTTATTCCATCATACCAACATGAAATAGATTCTTACAAGAGTTACTCCATAAATTTCCTACCTTCCTCATTATTATAACATTTAAAACATAATGATAAAAACTTATTCTATCTTCTTTATAATAATAATAATTCATAAACCTCATTATATACCTACTAAAATTCAGATTGATATGGTTTATAAAAAAATAAGATACATATTAGGATATAAAACTTTTTCTAACACTATTTTCATTGGCACAATTGCTGATTGAATGAACTTTTTCAAGAACTTTGATCAGGATTTAGGTCTTTAGTCACCATCTTCTTGAAAAATGAACTTAAATACCAGAGAGACATTATATATTATGATCAAAATATTTCATGTAATAAATTTATTAAATTAAAATGATATTCCCAATAATGTGGGCATACCATAATCTTAGAGATTCAGGTTTAAGAAATATAAAATTCTCCATGATATGTCTTAGACATAAGGGAATTTTCAACAACCCCAAAACTGAATTAATCATTCTAATAAAATTATTTTGCATTAAAATTAAAAATAAATAGTGTATTAATATATCAAAAAAAATACTCCAATCCCAAAAATCTAGTTTAATTATTTAATAAAAGATTTGTTTCATTCATCTAGTTAAAATAGATTTCCTTTTCATGAATATTTTTTTGATAAATCACATGCTCGTGAACCACATCGATCTGATTGATATCATTAATTTTTCATGAAAATTCCATTTTGGAAGGATTATGTTTTGAAGGTTCAAAGGTTATGGATTCAGCAAACTAGAATGAGATACACTCTAAAATCTAAAGTGTTGAATGAGTAAGAAGGTGATATTGAGAAGTATGATGGTTTAGTTTTGTTTTCACGTGCCGATGACGAGGAGTAACCATTAAAAATTTTTATTTTGAAATGAAAAGATATAAAATAAAAGATAATGTAAAAAATTTAACTTAAACAAAAAAACTCATAAATTATAAATAATACAACTGAAAAAGAAATTTAAAAAATAAATTAACAAACATTTTTTAAAAATTAATTATTTTTTTTAGAAAAAGTTGAGATGCAGAGGCCTCATTTAACCTGTTTTAGAGTGGGTACTCATGCTGTGGTAATGGAGGCTCCCACCTTTTCCACGGGAGTGGCGACCCCTCCTACCATATGTTGCATACATCCATTCTCCACCTTTATCATCCAAAGGTGTGTCTGCCACATTAGAAGTAGTCGCAGCAGGGGTTGACTCAGCATCACTAAAATTGAAAGAAAGAAAATTAAATGAATTTGAAACATTAACATTACTTATTACCTTCTCAGAAGTCACTGTGATATCCTTCATGGGATTCATACCATCCTTATGTAAAGAGTTTCCATTCCTCTCCAACTCCTGCATATCAGTGATATGCGCACCCTCTTCTTTGCTTCTGGTAACCAAATTACCTTCATTAGTCAACACATCAATGCGAACACCTGAGACCTGTAGTGGAGAGGGTTCCAGAACAGCCTCATTATTTCCTTGAGATCTATTTCTATCTCTATTTATAGCTTGACCTTTGGTCTTAAACTTCTCCGAAGTTTCAGCAACAATCAGTAACTTACCTTTCCTCGATTTAAGGGCATGCAACTCATGCCTAACCCTATCATCCGAAGCCTCTTGTGCTGAGTGTTACCTTTCGGCTTGACTATCTTCCGAGTCGTATCCATTTATTTAAACATCCATTCCTCTGACCAGAGCATCCTTAAAATAGATGCTTCCCTAATTTTGATTACTTCCATCATCGTTATAAGCCTAGCCTGTTCCATCCACTTGTGGAGTGGAATCAACCATTGGTAAAGGATCCTCAACATCAATCCTTCAACCCATGTCAGCAGGTTATACAACCTTCATCTGTCCAGTATGGAAATTAACAACTAAAGGATCATCAGTAGCCTTCTGAATAATGTCATGCTTCTGCCTTCGTCAACAATGCACCACATCATGTCCCTTAATTTGGCAGTTAGAGAAAAGCACATCTCTCCTACATTGGAAATCTGAATGTCCAATAATTTGAAAAATTTTACAAAATGGTGGAATTTTTTCATATTCAATTCCTAAGAAAATTTCATCATTTAATGTAGAAAAAACTACTCTATCAATCAACGTAGCACATAGATCAATTTCAACCAGTACCCACACATAATGACCAAAACTAACCTTTTTAGTTGCATAATCAATTCTAATCGGAAAGCCTATTGCAGAAGCGATGTCAAACAGGATCTTAGGGTGCAATAATACCTAGTTCAGACCATGGATTTTTACCCAAACTTGAGCATATGTATCTTTAAAGTCATTAAAGGAGAGTCTCAATTTCCAATCATGAATCCGTAAGGTTCCAAGCTTGAGTTTAACAGAGCCAACACTCCACACACGACCTTTGTGTTCTGCAGAGGGAAGGATTATATGGATGTTACCCCGACTAATTGAAATGCATTTGAAATCAGAAAAACCCCAAATCGTGCAAGATGTGAGACAAGATCCGATAATTTACAGGGTTTCGTACCTTGAAAAAGTGTAATCAGATCTCTAAAGGAGTGCTTGCAGAGATAAATCCGAGCGGCACTCTCGTCCTTAGAAGATGAAACGTGGGTTGTAGTCCCTTTTCAGAAGATTTGTGATGGGGTTTGGTTCACTAATGGGTGAAAAGAGCTCTCTAAGAATCCAGAGAACCTCCTCCGCTTAGGTTCACCCTCCATCCCCATCATTGTGGTACTCAGAGCCGACCGAGGGATGATCTGTTCTTCGACAAAGGAGTGGAGATGAAGGGATCATAGGTTTAGGGAAACGTGAAAGCCGAGTGGCGATGAGAGTCACCTCTCCAGTTCCTCCAGGATCTCTCTTTAAAAATTAATTAATCATAACCACCTAAATTAAATCCAAACATACAGGGTGAAGTGGTTTATTAACAATATATTTCAGTTGATATTCAGTATTTAAAAATTCTAAATATATGTCTTTTTTAAGAACATGATGTCTTAGAAAATTATGCCTTATATCAATAATCTAAGTCCTAGAGTGAATTATATGATTTTTTAAAATATTTATTGCACTATTATTATCACATAAAATAGACATATTATTAATTTTTTTTTCAAATTCAAGTAGAGTGTGTTTCATCTACAACACATTTGCATAGTATCTTCTAACATATATATATTCTTCCCCCACTATTGAAAGGGAAACTAAATATTATTTCTAACTATTCCATGATACAAAAGATGGTCAAAAAAGTGAATGGTTCATGAGGTAATTTTTCTATCTAATGTAAATCCTCTAAATTAAACATATGTATATGAAATTAAATTAAAATTAGTGGTGTTCTGAAAATGAATATATTAAAAACAAATTCCTTTTAATTGCTTAAAAATTATTTTAGTAGTAGTAAGATATGATTCATTTGGATTTGACTGAAATATAGCACATAGACAAATAAAAAGAATGATGGGTGGTCTACTAGTATTGAGATATAATAAAGTACCAATCATACCTCTATATTAAAAGTTTTCAACTATTTTTATAGATTCATACAAATTAGGTTTTATATTAGTACACATAGGATTTGTATAAGTCTTATTATTTTCAAGTCCAAAATTTTTCAGTAAATAAAAAATATATTAACATTGATTTAAAACATTTTCATTATATTTTGATAAATTCTAAATTATAAAAATAAATTCAATTCTCTCATCAAACTCAATTATAAATTTTTTTTATTAGATTTAAAAAATCATTTCAAATTTTTTTATTTTTTGGGAAAAAATAACATCATCAACATAATTTTTTACTAATATAATATTAGACCAAACAGTTTAAAAAAATAGTAGGATCCACTAATCCCTTGAAAAATTCATTTTCCAATAAAAAGGATCTTAACCTTTCATACCGATATCTGGGTTCTTGTTTAAGGACATAGAGATATTTAGAAAGTTTAAAAATATAATTTTTTTGTATAGAGTTTCAAAATCTGGGGGTTGTTCCGAAAAAAAAATCCCTCCATTAAATATCCATTTAAAAAGGGAGATTTAACATCCATCAGATATAATTTAAAATTTATATGAGATGCATAATGTAAAAGGAGTCTAATGGCTTATAATCTTGCTACAGGTGAAAAGGTTTCATCATAATATATTCCTTATTCCCTGATCAGCCTATTTATTTCTAAAGATCCATTTAGTTCCTATTCCTAGATAATCAGATGGTCTGTCTACTAATTCAAAAACTTTATTTCTTATCAATTGGTTTAGTTCTTTTTGCATGGATAATAACAAACTGTCATCTCCTAAAGCTTCTTTAAAAGACTTCGGTTCTAACTAATATAAAAAGGCATATAATTCAACTCGTTTTCCTATATTTCTTCTTGTTCCAATTCTAGTGTCAAGGTCTCCTATAACATTTTCTAAAGGACAGAGACTGTCTGGGTAAGACACTTTCAGTTTTTTCAATTTCATATTCTTCTATAATGGATTGAATTTCATTCACTTTATTTTCAAAAATAGTTTCAGGTGATTCAAGCCTCATTTTTTCTAAAGAGCCAGTTATCTCATATGTTTGATTTTAATTGTTATTAAAATGGTCAGTTTCATCAAAATTCACATAAAATAATTATTCAAAAATCATTGAATTTTGTATTAAACACTCTACAGGGTTTAGAAGTAGTGTAATATCATAGAAATATTCCTTCATCAACTTTTGGTTGAAATTTACCGATGTTTTCCTTAGTATTCAAGATATATTCCTTGAGTCCAAAGAATTTAAATTAAATTACTTTTTATTTTATATTATTTAAGATTCCATAAGGAATGCTTTTAATAATTGGTATTATTAAAACATTATTCATGATATATCTATCTATGCTTATATCTTCTACCCAAAAATAGGTAGGAAGACTATATTCATTTAGCAAAGTCCATACCATTTCTTGAATTGGTTTTTTTCTCTTTTCAAAATCCCATTTTTTAGGTGTTCCTAGTACATATAAGATGTATTTAATACCTAAATTTGAGAAAAAAGAATTAAATTCAGGATTCTAAAATTCTACACCATGATCACTTCTCAATGAAATTATTTTAAAAGTTTTTCAAATTGAGAAATTTTATAAAAACATAAAAAAATGAATACCTCACTTTTGACTTTTAGAAAATTTACCCATGTAAATTGAGAAGAATCATCAACTACAAAATATACATATAATTTACAAGGAAAACATACTACTCTAGATGGTACAAACATGTCCATATAGATAAGTTCTAAAGGTTTTGATGTACCAATTCTGTCAATTTTTTTGAAAGATGATTTGTTTTGTTTTCTAATTTGACATGTATAAAAAAATAAGTCATGTTCAAACTTAAGGATAGGAAAATCAAAAACTAATTATTTCTTATATAATTTATTTAAAGAATTTGTATTTTAATTTCCAAGTCTCTTATGTGAGATTCATAATTCATATTTCTTACCAGTTAAACAATTCACCTTTTGTTTACAAAAGGAATTGAGATCCAAAGTATAAACATTTTCAATTCCCGGTACATTGAATTTAAGTATTTTAACTTTAAAAACTGAAAAATAATTATTAGAAAAATCAACATAAAACCCATCATCACAAAGTCTATAAATACTTATTCAGATATTCTTTAACTGTTGTATAATAAAATACTTTATTGATTAAGATGTCTTTTGATCCCCAATAGCTATGAAGCCAATAATAATTCCTTTTTCATTGTCATAAATTGTTACTAGACCTCTATAAATTTATGTTAGTGTATGTAAATTTGTATATTATTCACTCAAATGTCTGGAGTAGCCACTATACATATACCATTCAACATATTTGTTTCTATGGTTTTTGATTTGAGAAAAATCTAAAAATTTGTTTATTTTGGAACCCCTATTTTCTTGGGTATAGTCATTTTAGTAAGAAAATATTTGAGAATCCATATATATGTTAATTTTACATAATTTATATTACTTGATTCAGACAAATTTTTGGAAATAAAATCATTTTTAATACCACTGATTTGGGGATCTCTCAAATAAAAAATGTTAGTATAATAACCTTTTATTACATAATAATAGAAGGTATCATTTTTTTGAATTGGTAACAACATAATTTTTGTATATTTTTTTTCTCCCTTTCATCCCATTCCAAAATTTTATCCTTTAAAAAAATTCTTTCCAATAATATCATTTAGAGTTTTCTCTCCTTTAGTCAAAATACCAGAAAGACTTTTATAAAATTCCACTTCATCCTTCAATTATTTAATCATATTTTTCATAATTAATATAGATTGATGTAGATGAACTGATATGTTAAATTATATCTTTATGTTGATTAATAATTGTATCCATTTCACTTAAAACAAATATCATGACCCATCCTAGTGTGGCCCGTTCCGTGACTCCCCATGACCTCCTCCAGTAGGCTAGGGGCTGGTGAGTAGCATCAAGTATGCATATCACTATCATGAGAGACATTGACTATGTAACTATACACATGCACACATATCCAACCCAGAAAAAATGAAATGTAAAAACCATTAAGAAATAAATACATGAATACTACTATATCCCAACCAGAGTAAGACAACAAAGTGAAGTGTAGTAAAGTAAACTAGGACAGAATACAAGGCCACAAAAAGAGTTTATAAACCAAAAAGTCCAAACTGTAAGAAAAAGGTACTGGGATTGCCATCTATAGCCACAGGAACACCTTGGATTCCTGATCTCACAAAGCTCTATTTAGTCCCGGTATGTCTAGGACTCCATTTAGAGGTCACTTCTCTACACAATACATGATATGTGCAGGAAAATCCCGTACATGGGTGAGTATAACAATACTCAGTAAGACACCCCAAAACCATAAAGAAATAAAAAAAGGAAATATATAGTCATCTCTATAGAAGTATATGTGTACATAACATATAAAAATATCCTGGTATACACAAAATAAGACACTCAGTCTAGAGGTAATCCATAACTACCACATAACAACACTAGGGATTCAACTCAAAGATTCCACAAAGCACTCATCCGGGATAAAACAATTCTGAGTTTGATAGCACAAATTCCATTCATCTGAGAAGTAATATTCTTTGGTAACTCTCATGATAGAGATATGATGATAGATCTGAAGAGAGAGATACAATACCACAGATGAGGATCACAGCCAGAGCCATTGGGTGATACCGAAAACTCCATCGGGATTAACCTGCTAAGTAGTGGATCAATGCCCAGTGAAGTTGGTAACGTCAATACCATGGAATCTTCCTAGTGCATGAAGAATGAATAGAAGATCCCACATAGGGACTCCTATAGGATTCCAATGACTCTATCTAGGAAGTCCGACTGAAGGGATCATACTCCTATGAGTAGGACACGACACCCACCAACCTTCATAGAATTGATAATGGTAATGAACCCTAAATTAACTTGTCTAATGTATGGTGGAAAAGAGATTTAATCAGTGTATAAAGGCATACAAAGTTTGTTGCAGGGTCACAATCTGTTTTCCCTGACCCAGGGTACTGCCCATGTATAATATCCCTTGTCATTACAAGTGTGTCATGTAGATGATGGGTACAGAGCATGTAGAAGAAGTAAAATGCCCTATCCTTCCACCCAGGGTCCACCTACGTACTCTTGTCATGTGCCTGTACATGGTGTCAAACCATGTGTATCTTCCCATGTTCGAGTAAATGGGGTAGTCTATGTACTTGGTCCAGGTCAAGTCGTGTGGTGGGGCACACTTCATATAGATACCTGTGTACTCCACATTTTGTCCATGTATCTCCCATGATACATGATGAGTCTCTAGGAAGGGCCTACACGCCATGTGACAAGGTCACATGCTAAGTGGAATTTAGATAACTTCCGAAACCCTTACCACCTTTCAGTGGGGGCCACATGTTGTGTTACACTGAGCTACAAACCATGTTCATTGGGATTTTCTGGAATCCTCCGTTCTTCCACTGTACGCCTTGGTTGATCTCCCAGATCCCATTTCGGTGTTTCTTTCATTTTGAAACTCCAAATCGAGAGTTTAATCATCATCCTAACACAAAATATAGGTGTTTTAGGCCTTTCATCATCCTGAAAATTCATTTTTGTTCATCTGCTTCCATCGCTTTCTCACGCCCAATAGACCACCCCGATGTCAGATCTTCAATCTCGGATCATTGTGCCAAGAAACGAAGGTGAAACGATTAATAATTCATAACAACTAAATAAAAAATAACAAATAGAAAATGGGGGTGGAGAATACATACAAAGAAAAAAACAGAGGAACAAACCTCAGATGTTGTTTATTCTATCCTTGATTTGTTCCCATAAGAATGATCAACAAATCAAATCCAAAATCAACCCCATAAATCTAGAAATTAAACCCATCCGACAAGAACGATTGAACTTATGATCAACCTATATGTGGGTTATTAAATATTCTTCAATGAATCCAAGAATGGGGAATGAGAAATTAAAACCACACACCCAACCTGGGAATTGGATCATTCTCAATTGAAGAAAGATTACCATTGGTGATCCATCAAGAATGATGTGAAGTCTTGGTCTCATTGTTGTCCGCTGAGAGAATTCTCCAAGTATTATATCTGAAGCCTCCAAGGTACTTTCAAGGTTATTAGTCTAAACCTAGGTCCCTGCCTAGATATTTATTTAAAAGAAATAGCGTCTCTACATCGCTGCGTTGATGTAACATCAAAATAAAAGAAATCCACAATTTATTTTTATCATTAAAAGGTCTGAAACTAATTTTCATAGATGACATGCACCAGTAAATGTTAGGACTCTCCTAGGGAAATAATGCTCCCCTAAACACCACGGTTCCATTAGATTTCTGATCTGGGAACTCGTTTAGAAGTTATTCCACTTTTTTAGGAAAATTGTGTGCTTGTGCTAATCAAAATTTTAATATTGTTCGAACATTTATTTTAGGAACACTGGGATTCTGAATTTCATGCCAGCTCAACGAATGGTCTCAAATTAATTCAGTATAATATTTAAAAATTATACACATAAAATCCAAGAAATTAAATTCTCCCCATGTTAGGGCTTTACATCCCTGAAAATTCAAAACAAAAGCTACTAAAATAGATGAGGGTAGTACGCACACATCTGATCCTCCCTTTCCCATGTTCTCTCCTAGAGATTCCCGTACTTCCCCCATAAATTAACTAAAGTAATATATCACCAATGAAGGATTTTATAATTCAAATCCTCAATCTCTACTGGGTATTAAGCAAAGGTGTCTCCATCATCGATGTCTAGGTCACCCTAGTCGATGATGTGTGATGGTTCATGCATGCACCTCCTTAGTTATGACATGTGGAAGACATCGTGTACCCAGTATAACTACAAGGGGGTAGAGCTAAGTAGTATTCCACCTCGCAAACACTATACAATATCTGGAAAGGGCTGATAAACCTTAGACATAGCTTTCCACCCCAGCCAAATATCTATAATCCCCATCGAGGTAAAACCTATAGGAAAACACGAACTCATTCCTCAAACTCCAAAGGCCTCCACTACTCTTCATTATATAACTTCTGATGGCTCTGTTTAGTCTTCATACAATATTTGATGATCTTTACCTTCTCTATAGTAGCTGACACCAACTCCGGGCCCATGAGTGCTGACTCTCTTAGTTCAATCCAGCATAGTGGGGACCTGCAGGGTTGCCCGTACAAATCCTCAAATGGTTCAATACCAACAGTGGAATGGTAGATGTTTTTGTACATGAACTGCACCAATTTTAGGTGATCCTCCCAACTATGGCCAAAGTCCAACCTGAAAGCTCATAGCATGTCCTCGAGAGCCTGAATGGTTCTCTCTATTTGTCCACTTGTCTGTGGGTGAAATGCTGTGCTCAAAGGTTACTAGGTCCCAAATGCCTCTTGAAATCCCTTCCACAATGAGGATTTAAAATGTGAATCATGATATGAATCAATATTTGATGGAAATCCGTGGATTAAAAATATATCCAAAATGTAGAGGAGTCCCAGGATCTCTACTAAAATATGCTCTCAGATAGCTAAGAAGCGGGATGACTTGGTCAGTATGTCAACATTCACCCAGATGACATTATCTCCCCTAGATGTACATAGTTACCCCATCATTAAGTCCATTGATATCCCATCCCACTTCTATTCTAGCACCTCAAGGGGTTGATCTATACCCGATGGAACTTGGTGCTTTTTCTTCCCTTGCTAACAAGTAAGGCATCAAGAAATGAACTATTCCATTGATTTATTCATTCTCAGCCACAAAAATTGACGTTGAAGGTCTTTGTACATTTTTGACACACCTGGATGTACCACCAAAGGTGATGTATGAAACTTCATCAGAGCCTCCCTTAACAAATCTACTAGCACACCTGTACGTCCTCTTAAATGGACGACTTGATTCCAACCTTTTGATTAACCACCATGTGCATGCCCTATTGATATCTGAGAAAATAGGGTCTTGTAGTAGGTATCCACAAGATATGTCTTCCGGAATTTCTATAAGAGTCAATGGGTAACAACCTTTGACTGGAGGTAAGATGATCCATCTCCATCCAAAAATTATAAATATAATGAGGCCAACTCCTATGATGACTCATTCTACCACTCCAAACTAGATCTCTTACTGAAAGAATCTGCCACCATGTTCCCCTTCTTAGGAGTATATAAAATCTCAAATTTCTAGTTATAGAGGTACTCTAGCCATCACCTCCATCTCAAGTTTAGATCATTTTAAGTGAATATATAATTGAGACTCTTTTGATCGGATTAGATGAGAAACCACTCACCCATCAGGTAGTGTCACCACATCCTCAACACAAAGACTACCACTACTAACTCAAGATTGTGGGTCATGTAGTTCAACTCATGTGGTCTCAAATGCAGTGAACTATAGGAAATCACCACATTCCTATGAATTTATAAAAAACCAAGACGATTCCATGATGCATTGTAGAACACTACGTAGTTGACACCCTCCCACAACAATCTCAATATCATATCACTTTTCAAATTCTGCCTCAACTTCTAAAAATAATATTGACACCTCTCTCTCCACTTGAAAGGCAACCCCTTTTGAGTTAAAGATGTCATCAATGTTGATATTCTAGAGAAATCAAGTAGGAATCTCTGATAATAGTCTTCTATACCGAGGAAGCTCCACACCCCATCAAGTTCTTTGGTGGATCATATTCTAACACTTCCTCGACATTGGTCGGGTCCATATCCACTCCATCCACTGAGTTAACATGTCCCAAAAAGTGGACTACCTCAATCCAGAACTGCACTTTGATAGTTTCCATATAGTTGGTTCTCTCAGAGTACATCTAGAACCATCTTTAAGTGTCTCTCATGCTCATACTCAGATGCATAGTACACAAGAATATCATCGACAAAGACTACCATGAATCGGTCTAAATAAGGATATAAAATTCTGTTCATGAATCGCATGCCCACTTCAAGAGAATTCGTCACTAAAAAAAGCATGACCAAGTACTCATAGTGACTGTTACAACATCTGAATGATGTCTTCAGTATATACTCATCCCGTCCTCATAGATGGTGATAGCCTAATTGAAGGCCAACCTTTGAGAACCATCATTCCCTCTCAATAGATCAAATAGGTCATCCATTCTCAGTAGTGGATACTTATTCTTAATGGTCACCTAGTTTAGGAACCGATAGTCCAAACACACCCTCAATCTTCCCTATGCCTTTTTGGAGAACAAAACCGGGGCCACACAAGGTGATAAACTAGGTCTTTGGAAGCCCTTCTTATTAAATTCCTCCAACTAGACCCTCAACTCATGATACACCACAAGAGATATCCGATATGCTGGTGCAGATATTGGTGCCATCCCGGAGTGTAAATCAATGTAGATGTCTATCTCCCGGTAGGGAGGTAATCTTGGAACATCTTCAGAATATACTTCCTCATACTCTTCCACCACCATTGGAAACCAGAAGATCATAACATCTTATTTACTAAGGTTTAGGCTTTCCAACTAATGATTAATCGAATTTACCCTCCTATTCGTGGGTCCATCATGTTCTTCTGGGGTTTCCTTTTCACCAGAAAAGGAAAAATTCATTCTATATCTGTGGAAACACCGCTCTATTAGCCTAAAACAGAAAATCTGGGCATTTATTGTGGATAACCAGTCCACCCCAAGAATGAAATTTTAAGGCATCCATGCTGCCACCCAGAGGTTCTAACTAGAACTCTCACCTACAAGGTTTAGGTTACACTATCAGAAAAAACGTGTGATTATTGAGTCTTCTCATGTAGGTGTCTTCAAGCATAAGGGATGAGTCAACAGTTCAACCATAATCTCTAGGTCTCAAACAAGATATGTGGAGAGAAAGGAATTACTAAAATCAATGTCTATAAATATTGTTGCTAAGGTATAAAAGACACATACCATACCTCAAATCATTCTCGTAGCCCCTGGGTTATATGACTTGACCGTATGTAGGTATCCATTCCCCTTTCCTCTAGCTTCATATGCCTGATATGGACCCTCTGGGGTTGGTGGTGTTAAAATGTCGAATCATTGACCACCTCCTGCTACTCTCCTAGATCCTATACCACATTCATATCCCTATGGATCTACATACTCCTATCATTTTCTCTACCTTGGTGGTGCATCCATTTTCTCCCTATCAATAGCATGGCATATCAAACATTCTCGATAGAGATGTCCTCTTCCATCATATGAATAGAAACACCCATCCCATGGCCGACAAGACCCACCATGTGAGCCCTGAAATGCATATCTTCTATCTTGGGACCTCCCCCTGAAATATCTCCCAAGTCCAAGTCTTTGGGTATAATGTAGACTCCCTTATATCGAGGTATCTACTCTTGATTGTCCACTTCTAACTATCGCTGGTTGTGTTTGCTCGGTCCAGAAGATTTCAACCACCAAATCTCACTCAATAACCCTGCCATAAATCAGAATTCATAGTGGGATAACACTATAGGATATCTATCTACATAGACCTCACTTGAAGTTTTGATCCTTGTATTATTGATATCTAATCATATCCATGGAGTACCTAGAAAGGTTTTTGTATCTCGATGAATAAACAATCACTATATTGATACCCTGATAAAGCTGAAGAATATTTTGTATACACACATATATCAGCGTAACTAGTGGGAACTCCTCTCTGAAGAGGCACTCTAACTATGTCCATGAAAGAGTCTCGTCGTTGTGAGTATGGATAGAAAAATCCCACCATGGTCTTACTAAGAAATGCAGAGGGATTACTGCCTGGACCACAATATGATCTGATGGAGTCCTAACTAGATTGAAAACTCATGTCACAGCCTCAAGCCAGTCCCCAACCGCATGAAATTTAGATTTTCTTGAAACCATAGGGGACTCTATCTTTGAAACTCAGGAAGCATGATCATCTTTCACTTTTCATGTTCTGGTACTACAAGTACCACTTGCTTCTCCACAGGTGGCCATATAACTGGTGAACCACTTGGAAGTGACATATTGGAAATTGGTCCCTATATCAAAGCCTCGTCACTGAGGGGGTTATCGTCATGATCGAGTTGTTGAATCCTAGATTGTATGCATCTCAGGGGAATCATGTTAGAAAATGAGATGTACCAAGTTCAATGAGTATAGAGAGAGCTCACTCAAGAAGGACACAGAAACCACATCCATTCCTATATGATTCATGTACCATTATTTACACTTTAACTAGTGTTCTCATTTACCATGTCAAAAATTAGCTTATTACAGTTTTGATGTATGGATATGTTGGATGCCTACACTAACACTCGAGTCCTAGGCCTGAAATCTGATATCGAAACACTTAGACACTGTTTCCTTATACCAATATCACATACTCGTATTCTTATATTAGAACCGACCAGCTCTGTTACCACTATGTCATGACCCTTCCTAGTGGGGCCCATGCTGTGACTCCCTAATCCCGCCTCCAATTGGACATGGGTTGGTAACTATCACCAAGTTGGAATATCACTAACATGGGCGACATTGCCTATGTACCTTAATTCACACACAAATCTCGAATCCAAAAAAATGCTAAAATGTAAAAACAACTAAGAACCAAAAGCACACATACCACTATATCCCAACTAGAGTACGATAGGAAAGTAAAGTGAAATAAAGTAAACTGGGCCAGAATAAAAGCCCAAAAAAAGTGTTTGTAAACCAGAAAGTCCAACCTATAAGCAAAAGGTACTGGGACTCCCATTTGTAGCTATAGGAACACCTCAGTTTCATAATATCACAATGTTCTATTAGGTCCGCGTTCACCTAAGACTCCATCAAAAGGTCAATCATCTACACAAGTCACTACATGTGTGGGAAAATACCATGTCAAGGTTAAAATAACAATACTCAGTTAGAAAACCTAAACCTATAAAGAAATACACAAAGGAAAGATATAGTTATCTCTACACAAGTATATTTCTACAACACATATAAGAATATCCAGATATAAACAAACCAAGACATGAAGTCTAAAGGTGAGTCACAGCTACCTCATACCAACTCTAGGGATTCAGCTCAAAGAATCCATGAAGCACTCATCTATTAGAACGCACTCCTGAGTATGATTGCACTGGCGACGTTCATCCGAGAAGTACTATTCATCAAGAACCATCGTGGGAGAGATACATTGATAGATCTAAATAGAGAGATATGATACAAATATGGGGATCAAAACTAGGGTCATGGGGTGATACCAACAACTCCATATGAATTAGCCCTATTAGTAGAGGATTGGTTCCTGATTTATTTGGCCACATCAATACCAAGGACTCTACCTTGGGTGTGAAGAATTAATAGAGGATCCCGTAGCATGACTCTTATGGGAATCCAAAAACTTTATCTAGGAAGTTTGGTTGAAGGGATCATACTCTTCTGAGTAGGAAACGATACCCACCAACATTCTGGTAAGCGATAAAGGGAATGAACCCTGACAAAAAATTTCCAAGGTACGGTGGAAATTAGATTCAATCAATGTAGAATTGTATACAAAATGTGTAGTAGGGTCATACACCTTGTTCCTTGACCACGAGTACTGACCGTGTACAATAATCCATGTAATTACATATGTGTCGTGTATAATATGGGCAAACAATCTGTAGCAGAAGTCACAGGAAGTGTTATTCCATCCAGGGTCCACGATATACTTTGGTCATGTGCCAGTACATGGTGTCAACCTGTGTGTATCTACCCATGTTCCAGTACATGGGGAAGTCTGTGTACTTGGTCCATGCCAAGTTTTGTGGTGGGGTAAACACCATATAGGAAACTAATGTACTCCACCCATTTCTATTTTTCTTGTGAGATACATGTCGAGTCATTTGGAAGGGAATACACGCCCTATGATAGGGTCACATGCTATGTAGAATTTAGATAACCCCTAAAACCCAAGCTGCTGCTCAGTGGGGGCCACACACTATGTAACCCTGGGTTACATGCCGAGTTCTTTGGGATTTTCTATAATACTCTATTCTTTCTCCACATGCCTCTTTAATCTCCCAGATCCCCTTTCGGTGATCCGTTCATCATTAAACTTCAGATCAAGAGTCGAATCATCATCCTAACACTGAATCAAGGTGTTTTGGGACTTTAATTGGCTCAAAAATATGATTTCGTTCATCCACATGTAACTTGCATGAAGTACGATTATTTATGAATCACTTTAATTAATCCACCACCTTCATCGTCGCACCTCTAGTAGGTTTCCCTGATGTTAGCTCTTAAATCATAGATTGTTGTGCCAGGAATCGAAGGTGCAATGATTAATTGTTTATAACCCATCGAATAACAAAGAATGAATAGAAAATTAGGGAGATTAATATTTACAGACAAAAAACTCATGGAATGAAGCTTAGATTTTGTTTATTCCGGACTCAATCCATTATTGTAAGAATGATTAACAAATCAAAGCCAAAATCAACCCCATAAATTCAAGAAAATAAACCCATCCCAAAACAATGATCAAACCATAGATCAAACTATTCATTGGTTGTTCTGCGTTTATTATTGAATACATGAATGGGGAAAGATAAATCAAAACAACATGACTTAACTTGTATTAGGATCATTCACTGTTGAAGACTGATTTTCGTTGGCGATCCATCAAAAACGTTCTCTAATTCCAGTCTAGTCGTCATCCACTGAGATAATTCTATATGGATTATCTCCATAGCCTTTAGAGAACTTTCAGGGTTACAATTATAACCTTGGTCCCCTTCATAACTATTTATTTGGAAGAAATAATGTTGCCGTATTACTGAATCAATGTAATGTAAAAATTAAATAAATCTATAATATATTTTATTCACTAAAACATCAAAAAACTAATTTTCATTGCCTACCTATGCCGACCGATGTTAGGCCTCGCCTCGGGTGAAGCCTATACTCTAAACTCAATGATGTCCTTGGATTTCTGATCTAGAAATCCATTTGGAAAATTTTACATTTTTTTTGGAAAACTATGTGTGCATGCTAATTAATATTTTAATATTATTCAAACATTTATTACAGGCACACCGGGTCTCAGAATCGTACACCATCTCAGTGTTTGGTCTCGAATTAATTCCATATAATATTTTACAATTATGCACTAAAAAACATGGACATTACAACAAAATTATGATTTTTTTTATGATTTATGTTTCTTTATTAAAGAATCATATTTTTTGTCTAATATATAACATTAACTATATAATTTACTATTTGAGCAGCTATTAGAGTTATAAGCAAAAGAATTATAGGATTTTTCATTTTTTTCTTCCTTATCCACAAATCACATATTTGATATTTGATTTTGTGGATTTTTACTGAATCATATTTCAAAGGGTGGTTGGAGTGTTTTAATACACTGCATGTAGATATCATGGATCTTTTTCCTTTATTCTTATAATTTAAATTATTCTAATATTTATTTTCAGTCTTCACTCTTTAATATTTCAATTCGGGGACATCAATTCTGATGTGACCTATCTTTTTTCATTCATAACATCTTACTTATCTTGGTTCCTTTTCAACCTTCTTAATTGATTTTATGAAGCCTCTCTTCTTCTTGTAGAAAGTTCTAAATTTTTTGGATAGTTAATCCAGTTCCATTTCAGAGTCTAAGGAATCTGAATTTGTTTCTTTTGAATTATTTTTTTGATTTTATTTCATGCTTCTGATATTTCACATTAAGGGAGGTGTTTTCCCTTTTTATTATAATCTTGGGATATTCAACTTTATCTTGCATTTCTACAACGTACATCATCAATGTTCCAATTAATTTCTTTATAGTAAAGTTCTTGATAGGTGTTGATTTATGAATAGATATAGATATGCCATTCCATTTTGTGGTAGTACTCAAAGTACATCTGTTACTTGATCTGATTATGAAATTGGATCTCCCATGGAAGTAATATTGTTGGATATTTCTATCAACCATCTATTCCTTTGTGTGATGGTTTCCCCATCAAACATTTAAAGGTGTCAAAATTTAGTTTTGTAGTAACATACCCCATTTTTCTGATATTTTATTTTTATTATTAATAAAAATAGATTGTATGCCACATTTCATAAGCAGTTGGGCATTGTAAAACTCGATTGAATTTATCAAGTTCAAGTAAAAAAACATAATGAAATTCATTTATTTTGAGTTGATATCATATTAAGCTTCTGTTGTGGCACCCCATATGTTCAATTTCACAAGAATCAAATTTGGAATGATGATATTTGAATAAACCTTGAATAAAAAATTCTTTAGATTAATAATCATTTGTGATTTCTAGCATCCACAGTTGTCACCATAAAATTATAGAGCTTAAATCACAGACATTACTTTTTTAGGATCATCCATTTCTATCTACATTTTATAGAACTTATTTTTAAATATTTCTATAGTTTTTTAAAAAAGCATACCTTTGATACCAATTGTTAGGTCAGAATAATAAAAAGATACATTAGAGGTGGGGTGAAATGTCTCTTTCCAAAAATCTTGACTGATTATAAAATTTTTATTTTATTTGAGATTGATGAACATATAAAGTTTTTTACTATAAGTAAATAAGTTGTGGATAAACAGATAATAAGAACACAACTATTTTTATAGTGGTTCGAGTCACAAAGGTCCCCTAGTCCATGACACCAACACTTTCTCTACAAGCTTGCATATTTTCCCAAGAAAGGACCTCTTATCAGAAGACCTTAAAATATAAAAATGAGTATAGGTAGTTGAAAAATTTATAATCAAGGATAAATATAGAATTCTATTTCTTTTAATGGGAACAAAAAAAACTAGTTCATACTGAGAAGCTGGCACTCCACCACGATTGAGTCCAAGTAATCGAAACTCCAATAAATCAAAAGAGTTTGATTTGTTGAGGACATAGGTTGAACTTCACAGTTACAAAATCAATTGATAGAATATAGATATTTTTATTTAAATATGAAATTCTTCAATAAAGAAAATCTTTGAGGTGATCCGGGTTTCAAAAGACCTTCTACAATAGTAGTAACAATACAAGCAGTAGTTTCAAGGTAATAGGAGGTTGAAAAATGTATACCTCTAAAGTTTATCCTCTTTCAAAAAATAAAAAATAAGATTATTTTTCATTAATTTTTTATTCAAAATATATTCACAAAATATGGGCATGTTTATTTTAAAAGAAATTATGATAGAATATATAGAGCATATAGCTTACTTCATTATTCTAGATCCAAGAAAGTTATTTGAAAGATCGTGAATGTTCAAACTAAATTGATCATAAGAGTTGTAACATTAGTTAGAAATGGGAATGATTTATTCTGTTGAATATGATTATTTTAATCAATAAAAACTATGCTTTGAATCAGTTAAAAGATTTATTTCAAATGATCTTTAATTCCATGAATACTATTGCAGAAATATTAGATAAAATCATAGATTTAGATCTCTGATATGAATAAACCAACATTGGGTTGAACTCTATAATGTAGGGTTCCTTTGCATAGAGTTGGGTCCCATTGCATAGCGTAGGGTTCCTTTGCATAGCCTATTTTACCTTTTGATGGTGTAGGATTCTTTTGCAATGTAAGGATGATAATCGATACATTCAACCTTCCATGCATGTGCAATAAACAGCGATTCAAGAATTTGCAGTTGAATTAAAAGTTCACATGTTTATTCAAATTTATGATTTAAAATCCATACGTTCATTTCCCATAAATAGGGTTTCTTATCTATACACAAATTTAGGGTTTCTGATTTGTAGGTTTATTTTTTATCATAACATAGGGATTATGACCCATATGTTTCATTTACCAACTATAGGGTATGAACAATGTTTACATTACATATCTTGTAGCTTTGTATTCCAAAAAAGGGATATAAGTAAACATGATAGAAATAATTGAAAAATAATATAAAAAACATTATAAAAAAATAAGGTTATTTTTGTGCATCAAAATCAATATACATTTTAGAGTATTATTGAGAAAATATATGCCCAACAAGAGGGAATAAATAAATTAAATATTTATAATTATCAAAACATAAATTGGATCAAAGGAGAAATTGGATAGTTTTAAATTTATTATGAATAAAAATCATCTATGTACCATTTTACATATGTTATATAAATCATATGGCATATATTTCCGAATATTTCATAGTATATATAGGTTCTAAATTTTATGGGGATGTTAGACAACACATTAATGAAATATTAATAATGGGTTTATTATCAAATTAATGATCTATAGAAGAAAAATCATTCTATGATATAAAATTTATTAATATAGTGGTAATAAAAATTAAAAGAATTCTGTTGTTTATAGGGAATAAACTACAAAACAATCTCACTTACTCTAAAACCAATTGTTAATAACTTTTAGTCTGCCTGATCCCATATGATATTCAAGATTCTGTTGGGAAAAATATTTAGTCAATGAGTCAACCACATTATACTATGTGGCTACATGGATTACTATGAATTCACATATTTAAGAAAAATAAACGAATAGATGATAATTTTGAACTATAGGCTTGATTTGTTGATGTGACCTAGGCTCCTTGAATTAAACCAATACTAAAGTATTATTGCAATACATAGTGTTATAATCTTTATTATAAGGTATAATACCAAGATTATAGTAAAAGTATCATATCTATACCTATTATTAAAAAAGCATTAGATGATGTAATATTATCATACTTTTCCTTATAATTATGACCACATGATTCTTATTACTATTCTATCATTCAAAACCTCTATTAAGATGATACATGTATCTTCATTGTGAAGTAAAATCATTCTGATCTATTTAAAAACTAAATTATGTTTATCCTCTAAAAATTAGATCCTTATTTATGTAAAAAATAGGAGCATATTCTCTATAAACCATAAGTACTTTAGGATAGTCTTTATAACCAACCAATGTTTCTCTCATAATTCTTCTTGATATATACCTACTACGATTAAGGAATAAGAAATATCTAGTCTGTTATAAAAAATGATATATATCATATATTAAATTGTTGATGGACAAAAGATTTATCTTGTAACGACCCGACATTTTGAATAAATCTTGTTTCCTAATTTTGTGTGTTATTTTATTTTATACTCAAAAAAACTGTTTCATTTGATAACATGAGTATAATTAAAATGAGACCGTTGGGTTTTGACCGTTATATGACCGTTGGTCAATATGACCACTGTAAACAAAACGTTTTGATTATTGTCTCTAAATACAAGTGATCTTGGTTAATTAATATAGAAAGAAGATTCGATGGCCTCATCCAGTAGTCTCGGGCCAATCGAAGCCCATCTAATATAACTTGGGAAGGAGGTAGCACCATTGGGATTTACTCTGGACCAAACCCAAGCCGAACTTCATCGTGTTAAGCTAGAACGAAATCTCCTTCGCGAGAAGTTCAAACTGATAGAAATTACTACTCGTGGAATGTTGGCCAAGACGCCCTCAGATTCTTTCACCTTAGCACACCTTACACTTAGATCCTATGTTGGGGTTATAAGGGGCTATGTAAGGAGACTGTAACTGCTTTGTGTAATCCTTCGAGATAAATAAAATTGTATTTTCTTATTATGGTGAGTTTTGTAAATTTTAAAATGTTTGGATAAATGTAGGATGTATATAATTGATGAATTTTAGAAAAAAGATATTTTAAAATTTTTATGTAAATCTTAAATAATTAAAAATGTGTTATGATTTTCAAAAAAATGGTCTTCTTCAATTATGTTCAGTAAGAAATTTAGAGTCTAATAAGATCAACATAATTTTTGATGAATAGTAAATTATGAATAGTGATTTTATGCTTAGGATTAGTAATGTGACCAAATGGATTAGTAATCTCACTTAAATAATGTATTAATATGATCTAGGCACCTTGATTAAGTAATGTGATTCAATAAAATAGGTAAATAATTATTTCAGAAATTATTAGTCAAGTATTAGTTTTTTCGGTTTAATAGAGTTTTTTCATTAAAAATTTAATTTAAAATATTTAGAAAATTATTTTTATAAAATGGATTTCATTTTTGAACTCAGAGCATCAATTTTTTGTTAAGGTAATTTTTGGGGATTTTTTCTGGAAAAAATAAATTTTCAGTGAATAGTGTTTTTGTTTATAAATTAAATTAAAAATATTTAGAAATTTATTTTTATAAAATGGATTTTTTTTTGAATTCAGAGAATTGATATTATGTTAAGATAAATTTTTGGGAGTCTTCTGAAAAAGTTGAATTTTCAGTGAATAGTAAAAATATAGTTTTAGGGTTTCAGTATGTTTAATGACATCATGACTGCATCATGATGATGTGATGAGTTATTTTAATGCATGGAAGACTAAAGGGGATGAATTATTTTATGAGGTGTCCCAAGTGGCCAATACCATGGGAAAATACCATGGGAAAGCCCATGGTTTTGCCAATACCACCAATGAGGTGTCCCTTGGCCATTAATGCCTTGTCCCCTCACTTTCTCTATAAATACCCACCCTTTCCTCCTTTAGTTTTCAATCCCAACTCTCCCCAACGAAGCTCTGGTCTCATTACCTCCCAATAAGTCCTCCCAGGGTGACCCCAATCCCTCAAGGTCCCAACCTTTGAGTTTTAAGAGTTACGTTTTAAGGTAAGGGATCCTACCTCTCTCTTTCTTTTCAAGTACTCTCATTTATGTCATCTCTTTTAAGCCTAAAGTTTTTATGTTGGGGGTGTTATTTTATATTCATATTACTTTCAATTTTTTGTTCATATTATGAGAGATCCCCTCTTTCTCTCATCTTTTCATTTTATGAAAGTTTTATGTGGCGCCGTTAGGCTGATGAATTTTTAAGGGATTCTTTCACCCTTCTCGTTTTCAAAATCTATTTTTATGTCAAGTCTTTCAAGTTCCTTTTTATTTTGTTGGGGTATGATATCTATATCTATCATACTGATATTTTATGTTCATATGATGAGAGACCCTATTTTATCTCGTCAATTCATTTTTTTTTAAAGTTTTAAGTGACACCGTTAGGCTGCCGAATTTTATAAGAGAAATCTTGTTTTTGTCTTCCTTCAATGTTTTTCATTTCATATGGAATGTCTTTAAAATTTCATTACCATGTTATTATATCAATTATATTCTGTCCCTCTATATTTTTATGGATCATTTATGAGTGGGTGACCCATGTCCCCTCTTTTTTCAATGTTTTATAAAACCCTACACCATAGCCGTTATGCTGTAAAATTTTCGTCTCAAAATGTCTCTCTCTTTTTCTCAAATTCATATATTTTATTAAGGGAATACTCAAAGATCTTTCTTATACAAGGGTATTAACATATATATAAAAATTATCTATTTTAATTCTGGGACTTACATACATAAAACCCTCTTTCCTTTTTCCGTGGGTTTAAAGTGACATAAAGATCACGTCTTTAAAGCAGTTTTTAAAATGTGACGACTGTGAAATGAAACCCATTTATTTTATGTTATATGGGTTTTTTTATGAAATGATTGATTATGATATATGTGGCTCACATGATAACAAAGTAAAATTTGAGGGTGCGCCCTGATAGTGCTCCAATGTATTGGGTAATGATGTAACCACTAGAGATTACAATTTTAACGATACCTTGGGGTTTACCTTGGTAATTTCAAATTACACCTTGGGGTTTACCTTGGTGATATGTTCATGATAGTCTAAGTTAAATTTTGAAGCCACATATTCAAGTTATGAAACATGTTATTTTTATTATGATATGACTCATGATCTCTTTCTCATGCCTTAAGTTTCATGAATTTTTGATGTATCTCAAGTTCACATGTAAAATGTTTCCTTTGTTTCCCTTACTGGGCCTTCTGATCACCCTTTCCTTTTATGTATGATCCCAGGTTATGAGATGCTGTAATGAACTTAGGATGAACAATGGAGAATACTTTCAAGTGTTTAAGAAGAATGTTTTATATTGTCATGTATTAAGTTCCTCGTTTCCAAGACACTAAACCTTAAAGATCCTCAGTTTTGTATAATGTAATGAAAGTTTATGTGATAAAAAGGTGGGATTCTATACATCTCATTCATTCTCTATCTTCTTATGTTAAATGGAAAATTTTATTAGAGTGACATATACCATGTGACATAGTAAAAGAATACTCAATTATATTGTTATATATTTAATCTCTTAAACACCTTATCAATGCATGTATCATGACTTAGTTAAAAACCCAATTTAGATTTATTTTGATAAATCTTGATTCCTATAATATAGGTTTCTTCACATATGTGTTTGATGGAGAAACATTTATTCAACTATTTCTTAATTGACTGTATGTATGGTATCTATTTTCCCATCAACAATATATCATCAAAATACCCTACTATGAAAATAACAACACTCACACTAAACCACTTATAGAAATTTTTTCACATTGATTATTAATAAAACCAAATTAATCAAAAAGTATTTTTTATGATGTTGATTCCTACCTCAACCCATAAATGGATCTTTACGACTTGCATACCATAGTAGCAAACTTTAGTGTCATAAACACTTATGGTCATGTGATGTAGAAATATTCCATAATGATTCCATTAAAGAAAGTGATCTTGAAATGAACATTCCAAACCTCATAATCCTAGAATAATTTAACAGAAATTGTAATTATAATGTATTTTATCATAGTGACTTGTGAACAAGTTTTATAATTGTACATGAATTAACATTTCTTATACCATTATTTAACTAGTATTGATTTATGGGTATAGACTGTTGGTCCCATATATTTTGGATATGAAACTTCATGTAGGGGGGATTTATAGTTTTAAAAAACAAGAAATTTTATTCCCACTTAATTTATAAGTAGACCAAATGATATAATATTCCGATTAATGTAGAATATATCAAAGTAAACAATTTTTGAAGAGATAAATAATAAGTCCATTGGAAAATAAACACTATATGATAAAATAGTAATCTTAATAAAAATAAAAAAAAGTGAATTTAATAAAGGTTCCCAGAGTAATAGATTACAATATTAATACCCCTATAAGATATTATTTACCAAAAATATTTTTAGTAAAGGATCCTTTCACTTTTAAACCAAAGAGGTAGTTGGTTTGTATCCTAAATGAGGGTATCCCACTTAAGAACATATATGTTCTTCATATTTAAAATTATAAAAATTTATTATTTTCTTATCCATGAACACTATATATTTTTATCTCTATAATTCCTTGATCATAAAGATTAGAAAAATGCATGCCCAAGCATAAGGATATTTTTAAACTACAAACTTATTAGAAGGGATATGTATTCCTATCTATTAAATACGCTATTAAATAATATCAGATAAATGATATTTCTTCATAGAAGATATTTGATCTTAGTGATCAAATAAAGACAAAATAAAAAAAATAAAAAAATAATAGAGTTATGAATATATATTCCTAGGTGATAACTCTTAGCACACACAAAAAATGAGTACAAATGAGAGCACATAGAAACAATGATGTGTTTGTATGAATTAATTAGAAATCAATATTATGAAACATTTAAAATGATCATGATCCTTTAAGTATCATGTTACATTTATAGACATACGTGTAACAAAATAAAATTGTAATATGTTTAGTTCTTTGGGTTTAGTTGTAATAACATCCGATGATATACTCCATCATATGATGAATCTAGCTTGACTTCTATCATCTAATGTATTTAACACCATCACAAAAAATATATATCCATTTAATATACATTAGTACAAATTAGTGTGATAGAATTAAATAGTTATGGTAAGTTCATAAATCATTAACATAATATATTATAAACCTCCACAATATAAACCTTAAACAAAACATTCAAGTTAGACAAAAACATATACTAAGTGTATGTTTATTTTCAAAAAAGGATCCAAAAGTTATTTTTTGGAAAAAAAATATACCCATTTTTATAATCATAAGACACATTATAAAATATTTAACTTTTACTATATGTTAAAATAAATATCCTTATATCCTTTGATATACAATTTTGGAGATTAATTTTATTCTCATTTAACATTTCAATCAAAAAATGGTTATAAGATAGAAAAATCTTTAAAAAAGAAAAAAAATATATTTCAAAAACATAACCCACCTTTTAATTTATTAAAAACCATGTGTATGGAGAAAAATAATTTTAATGTAATAGAAAAATAATATTTTAATATCCGATGAAACCAGATAAATTAATTAATAATTCTTGAAAGCTTTTCAATACCCCCCTCAAAATATCAACTGATTTATCTTGATTATATATTTATTCTAGGATTCCTACATCATTTAAAAAGGTTAGATAATAATTCAATATATTCAAATTATAATTTTTTTGAATAAAAAATGATATAAAATCTAGAATTACTTATAAGAATTGATGATGACTACTTATAACTTTTTTAATCTCTTCGTCTAAAGTTCTATCTTCTACTTATATTTTTTTTCTTAATTTTATCAGCTTCACAATAACTTTAACCCATTCATATGTTTTTTCCTAGAGATCAACTTAAAGGGACTTAAATTCATCCAACATTTTGACTATTGATTGAATATCAAAGTGTTGAGGTATAACCAATTTAACCAATCATTCAATATTATGAAAATGTAACTCATAATGTTGTATAAGATTAACCAATTCAGACTTAAGATCTATAAGTGAATCTGTCACCATATTTTTCTAAATTTATTCTTTGTCATTGGTTATTTTAGACTGAAATATAATAAGTATATTATTAAAATTAAGAATAAATGATACTACACTTGAAACTCCAACCAGTTTCTGTGAAATGATGTTAATTTCCTTTTATATCTTATTAGATATATAATTTGAAGAGGTTTCATATGATATTTCTAAATAAAATTCAACCAAATCTTTATATTTTGGGTCATTTTTCAAATTTACCTCAATATCTTCTGAAATAAGACTCAAAGGATTAATATTTGAATAGAATTATTCTTTGTCCACACTATCTTCTTTCCATACGTTAATTTTTGTTGAATTCAATTAAAAATTTATAAAAGTCAACTCCTACTTTTTATATTCATCATGCAAAGATATATCTCCCATTGATAGTATATTTGACTCAATTTATTCGTAAGTAAAAATGTTTTTCCGAGTTACCCCTTCAAAAATTTTGACTCGAGAATAATCTATCAAACCTTTTCCAAAAATTGATTATGAGAGAGTTTTAGATGATTATTGAGTCTCAAAATTTGTGAATTTATCTCTCATTTTTTCCAGATCATGTTTCTAGTAGACTTTTTGTAACACCCTAATATTTTATAAAATATTTTTTGCAAATAAATTTAATTTCTTTTATATCTAGCATTATACGCAACACCGATTTTAAATGAACCTGGACATACAATTAAAACACTACATTTTAATGTAAAAAATAATTCTCTAGCCATTGGATGGGTGGATATCAATATAATTAACTAAATTATGAAAAAATTATTGTTTACACATATATATAATAAATTCACACTTTTTTCAATTTTTTAGAAAATAAAAAAATAAATTAAAAGTAAAATATATATTTTTTTTAATTTTTTATGTGCGTAATGTGTTTTTACCACAATAAATTAAATTATTTACTATTAATAAATTATTATAATATCATTTATATTCTATATATTCAATTAAAAAATTTATCATTCATGTAATATCTTTTCTAATAATTTGATAATAATATATTATATTTTATGCTTAATGTTTATAACTGAATAGCAGGTTTCTTCCTATTTTAAAAAATTAATTAATTTTTATATTTTAGAATATTTTTAGTAATTGAACATCTTTTTGAAATAAAAAATAAAAAATTATTTTATAGTGAATTTTTAATAATTTTTAGTAAAGATTAATTTTTTGATAAATGTTGAAAAATATTGATTTTTTCTTAAAAATAGTCTTTACATTTAAAAAATTTACAAAGTTATATATTTTTTTAAAATGGTTTTAATATTAATATTAGTTCTACTATATTATAATTTATCCAAATTATATAATTTTAATTAATTTTATATCAAAATTTGATATAAAAAATTTTAATACTTAAGGAAACTATTTCTTTGAAGAGACTCTTTTCTTTGTGTTTAAGGGTTTAATTTTACACTAAATTATACCAATTTGGTGAATTTAGTTTTTTAAAATTTAATAAATATTTTGATTCATCATAATTACTATTATTTAATAAGTACAACTTAATTTTTTTTTTCAGAATTAATAGTAAAAGTATTAAAATTATATTACCATGGTTAAGGTTTAACAAGTTTAAAGTGGGATTAAATTAAAGGGATACATGTTAAAATTACCTAAAAAATTATATAATTTATATTTTATGGAAATAATTAGATATTAAATCATATAAGGTTTAGTAATGTTCCATTTTGGATCCCAATTTCCCTAAACATTTGATAACATAATTTGAAAATGTTGAAAAATCACAAGTGTGCCACTTACCTAAATTATAAAAGGGCACCACCTCTCCCCTCAAATTCACTCTTCAAGAGACTTTTTGATCAGAAAATAACTACCTAAATACCTACCTTATATCCCTAAATATAATTTAAGGTCCATGGTTTTATTAGAATAACATCATATGGGAGATTATTGTACAAACATGAAGTGGTTTCCAAAAGAAGAGGTGTAATCCTTAACCATGCATTTCTGTTTTACTTATTCTTATACCTCTATAAAATATTATTAAATGGTTATGAATTTTTTTAAAAATTATTTAAAAATTCTTATATTTTATTTATTTAATTTAATTACCTCTTTCCATCTCTTATTCCTTAAAATGGAAAACAAACCCGTCGATGGCGGGTATGCCAAACAACCACCTCCCGAACTGATGTAATTCATTTTCACACACTTCCACTCACAGATGAATATAATAATGGATTTAATATATATATATATATATAAATTATTATAATTTTTTAATTATAACTTCACATCTACCTTCTTACGTTAAAATGTTCTGGAAAATGATAACGTCACTCGTGCATATGCGTAGACTACCACCTACATGAAGTGATGTGATTACTTTTTTATTTATAATTTTAATGGATGGTAATAATGATATATTTATGGAATTAATATGATAAATTTTACATAATAATGTTTCTGGAAATATTAATTAATAATTACCTTTCTTTTGTTTCATTCATCAAAATGTGAAATCAGTGCTAATGCGTACATATGCTATACTGTCTCCATGAACTATGTATTTCATTTTTTTATACCCATAATTTATGGGTATATATATATATAATAAAATTAACATGTTTTATATTTGTATAAATATTAATGTTTTGGAGATTAAGGATCCATGATCAAATCACCGAGACCAGAACCACTGAATCGAAATTCTTATGAAAAACAAAACATCCAACACCGAAACAATGAATAATTTAATGAGGAATTATTAATGAATGGATGTTTAAATAGTATAAGTTGATCATTTATCATATTATATATTTTTCAGGACTTTTTAATATAATTATTATAAATTAAAATTTATTATAAAGTATTTTATATTACTTTCTAAGAAATTGGAACTCTAGGTAATAGATTTTCATATCACTTATATTTCTATGGGATAGTATATTTCACCACTGGTTTTTTTATATTTTATATATATCAAATAACAATTTATTTTATAATTATTAATATACAAAAAACATTGATTTAAAAATCCATCAATGTTTTTTCTTTTATGGGGTTTATTATTCCAAATTTACCAAAATAGTAAGGGTTTTATGTTACAATATCATTGTTTATCAAGATTGTTTTTGATAAATTTATGATTATGAAATTTTATGATATATGTCCCAATAAACTCATGAATACTTTTAAACATTATTTATTTCTAGATATTAAATGTTTTATATTCATTTTACTATCTTTATTTACTTAATAGACTAAAAGAATATTTTTTTAAGGGAAACCTAATTTATTTCTCACTTCAATTGAAAAACATTTTTCTTCTATATAAATGTTTTCGAAAACAATTTTAAATAATGTTATTAATATTTCTATATGATTTATTAAATTATTTTTTACCCTTGTTATATTTTTTTTGAAATGTTTTATTCAGAATTTTCTTGTTGTTTTTTGAATGAGGTACTTACAACTTTTTGCTGAAAATTTTAAAGGAATAATTGTATTAATGTAAATTAAAGGAGAAAAGATTTCTTCCATCCTGAATAAAAACTTCTTCAAAAATTCTTTCAAAATTTTATAAAATTATTTTCAAAGAAAATTATTTATTTAATATTTGGGGAATTTTTATAATTTAAATTAGTGATCTATAATTTAAAAGGTTATTTTCCTCAAAAAATGTTTCAAGTGATATTTTAAAAGAGTTTTCTATATAAGATGACATCTTTTGATGTTTCTTAACATTTAATGGGAATATGATCCAATGATAAAGTCCTTATTCTTTATACAGATGGTTTTGGATTAAAATGAAAATATGTTTGTGAAGTATTATCTTTTCTTCATGGATTATGTTATGATGAATTGATGTAATGTTTATGAAAAATGTTTCTATTCCATAGGTTATGCCATGATAAAATGTTTATGAATCACATTTAATTTTTATATATTATTATATGATTAATATTTTATGATCTTATGGAACACATCTATATGATTTCCATTATGTGATGGGTGGGACCAAAAATATATTTCCCTCCAATGCATTGGGTAAATATGGATACCTCATGAGATATATAATAATGGAATGAGAAGTGAAACGAGTTTAGTAAGTGACCCTATCCACTATGATAGTCTTGGTTTTGAACCTTATCTATTACGATTTTTTGGGAAGTTAATCCATTCCACTATGATTGAATTTAAAATGATCCTTAAATACAAAGGAGATGTTTTTCTATCCTGATGTGTATTCCAAATATCTTAGTCTTAAGACAATGTTATGCTCTCAAGGATCATGTTATTTGATTCATTTATAATTATTGTCTAATGAAACTCCAATATTTATTTCATGACAATATATTATCATCAATGATATATAGGGTATGGTTAAAAAAATATTATTCTCATGTTCTCATACCCTTAGAATGATGTTATGTTTAAGTGATCATTTTTATCTCCCTTTTTATCTATACAGAGCATATGAGATCACTATTTCTTTTGTTTCCCTTCCCTGGATATTAAGAAAGTTATTAAGTATGATATGTCTAAGAAGGGTTCTTGTTAATAAGAACTTAGTGTTAGATTATGTAGTTCACTCACGAACTAGTTTTTTACGTACATATCTTTCAAAAGATACCAAACTTCTATGATTCTGGCATAGATCATTATGTAATGAAATGAATAATAATATATTAATATGTAATATATTTTTATAAAATGTATGGGTTGCTATATCAGCTTTATGATTCAAGGTTTAGATAACCTTTAGAATCTAAAATGATAAAACATTAGTGAAATATCTTAGGATTATCCAAAGTATAGAAGAATATCGCAATTTATAAAAAATAATGTAGTGTTGTTTTCCTAGAAAAATATCATTGTTTGGATAATAGAGGTGAGCATGGGTTTGGAATAGATGCATAAAAGGGTAATAACCTTGAAAGTAGTTGGTTGAGTATATTTTTATATCATTCTTGTGCATAGTGAGTGTACTCTTACCTCACACCTGGATTTACACTCATCTAGTATATTCTTAGATTAATTTAAATTTTGTTATAAACCATTATAAAGGACATTAATAAATGATGACTGTGAATAACATAGTTTAAAACTAAGGATTCATATATTGAAAAGAATGTGTCATTATTTAGACCTCATATAATCGATTTTTTATAATTATATGGGTTTCCACTTTGAACATTATTTACCAGATTTTGATTTTTTGTTTAGTATGAGATTGAGAATAAAATGATGAAGTTGTGGTGGAAATAGCTTTGTTCAAATATCGAGGTACCCTATTTTATATTAGTTATTTGAATTCTGATATGTCCAGAAAAGTATCAAGGAATGTGTATTCACATACTAAATGATTATATATTGAATTAACTGTGAAAACCCCTAATGGTACAATGATCACATCTCAAATCTACGATTATTCTCTAGTTGTAGTTTGTGGGATTGTTCTTTGTTAAAATCTTGCTATTATCCCTCTATTTGAATATGATGTTATCTTGGGAATAAAATATATTTCTCTACATAAATCTCACATTAATTAATGAGGAATAGAATTCATGTTTTATATTCAATACCATCCTATGATCTTCTATCAACGAGATGATATATATGATCTTATAATGATAATTTCATCCGTTTTATAGGTTTTGATTTCTTTTCAAATGTTATGTTTATCTTAGTTGGCTAGGGATAAACTCAACATAAAAAATATGACCACTCTGTTTAATTTTGTTTGTGTTTTTCTTTAAGAGTTTCCTAATATTCCACCAAATCATAAGTTAGTGTTTTCAATATAACCCACACCTGATTCTATGCTAATTTCAAAGATGTAATATAAAATGACCTCGATTGATTTACTATTATTGAAATAGAAAATTCATGATATTATTTTCAAGTGATTTATTCATCCTAGTGTGTCACCTTGTGGTGAACCTTTTCTTATTTGTTTCTTTGTTTTTTTCTCGCTATTAATAAAAATAAAATGACGATGATTATGATGAATCAAAGAGTGTGGAAGATCCTGTAGATCACTTTAGGATGGTACTGAAGACCATAAGAAATGATAATTTATATATAAAATTTACCAAACATGAATTCTTTCTACAAAGGGTTTCATTTCAAGGTCAAATATTCTCAACAGAGGGTATATATAGGGATCCATCAAATAAATTAGTTATTAAAAATTGGACCAAACCAACCACTATGATTGTGATCTATAGTTTTATTGGTTTTCTTTGACATTATCTAGGGTTTGTGCAGGATTTGTCTTGAGTGTCTAATCCACTCTCCAAGTTAACTCCGAAGGGAAAAAAGTTACATTGGAAAAATGAATGTGAATAAAATTTCAAGGAACTGAAGTGAAGGTTAGTTAGTGTATCTTTTATTAAACTTACCTATTGTATAGAATTGTTTGTGAAATTTAGTGATTCATAAAATAAGGGGCTAAGATGTTTACTCATACAAAATTATATGGTGATAGTTTATGCCTCTCTAAAATTCAATAATCATGAAAAAATTATCTAATTGATGATTTGGAGTTAGATATGGTAATTTTTTCATTAATGATATAGGGGGATTATCTTTGTGGTGAAAGGTGTAATATATATACAAATTATAAAATATTAATGTATTAATTCACTTAAAAATAGATGAATATTGGCTAGAGAAGATGGTTGTAGCTGGTTAAAAGATTACGAACACTCAATACATTACCACCCTTGGAAAGAGAACATGGTGGACAATGGTCTAAATTGAAAGGATCATGATATTTCATCTATGATAAGGATCACAAAAGATCAAATATTTCTGGATTTTCAAAGTATGGATCTTGGAATTCTGAAGGGAGGAAAGATTTTTTTTTTCAAATGAGAGTTCAACCATCTATTTATCTCAAAATGAAAGTGTTATATAAGGAATATGTAGAACTACAAAAGAAGGTATGAATTATTCTATATTTTAATCTTAATTGTGATGGAATGATATGGTTCAAGATCTATATATGTTCTCTTCCATACCATATTTTAAGAATGAGGTATTGGATGAGGCTCATTGTTCATCATACTCAAATTATCCTATAATTTTTAATATGTATAGAGATATGAAAAAGTATTTGTAGTGGGAAAATATAAAAAGGGATATTAAAGAATATATATCTTGGGGCTTGGTAAGAATGTAAGATAAATACAATGGACAGAAGTCTAAAGGTATGTTACAACTATTACCCATACCATAATGGAAATGGGAAAACATCACCATGTATTTTTTATGAAATCCCCAAAAAATATTAAGGCTATAATTATTTTTTAGGATTTATTTGACCAACCAATGAAGCCATCACCCTTCATTTCAATTATAAATTACTTCTATCTTAATCACCATTCAAAAATATACATTACGGAAGTGGTAAGGTTTCATGGATCCCCACATTCTATTGTATCTGATATGCGCCCAAGGTTTACCTTGAAGTTTTTGAAATGTATTTAGTATTCTCTAGATAAAGATTTAAGTTTCAACACTTCTTATCAGGTTTATAAAGGTCATTAGTCTGAGAAAAACATTCAAACCCTATAAGATATGTCAAAATTTTTTATATTGATTTCAAATGTGGTTGGGATCAACACCTCCCCCTAGTCGAGTTTTCTTGCAATAATTAATTTTAACCTAGCATTAAAATGAATCCTTATGAATCCCTTATTGAACACCTATTATGGGGTATGTAAAAAGATAATTTATATGTTTTCCTAGTACAACACATTGGATTACCATTGTCGTATCACTTAAGGATATATACAATTTCTTTACTTAATCAAATTCATCAATGAGTTACTTATTTTTATTGATTCCAATATATTATAAAAAATATGAAAGTTTAAAAATGGATAAAATAATTCAAATCAATATTAACATGAAATGAAAAATAAAATTAAGAAATTAATTAGCCTTTTATGTTTTGGATTTTGTTTCCTTTCATTATTCATGTTGATTTATTAAATTTACTTTGATATCCCATTTATTAAATAACACTCTTGGATTATTATAATTTTATTTATTGATTGAGAAATGATGAATATCTAAGTAAACTAGATTCCACCAACATCTTCAATTATGGTTGATGGAACACCTCAATGGATAATGTGAAACATTCTAGGACCCAGCTTCATCATTTGTTGTTTCATTATTTGAATGACTTATCTCCATCGTGAGAAGAGATCGTGTTCAAAAGAAGGAAGGGAAAAGCTTAAAATAATTGAATAAAAGTGAGTTTGAGTTCTGTGTCATGGTAGAAAATCCCCGCACGGATACAATTTACCTCTGTTCCAAAAAATGTAAATAAAATATATGAGTAGATGGACATAATTTTGGTACACTGAATACTCCCCTAAAGCCAAGCCTCAAGTTAGTCACTCACCATCGAGTGCAAGAGGTCACGATGGAAGATATGATAAGAATAAAATGAGAGAAGTCCATAAATAAGTTTTATAGAATTAAATAGTGGAAGAATGATAAATTAGGGTACACTTTAGGTAAAATAAATAGAACGAGTTACATAATATAAACTAAATTATAAAAGGAAAGATAAAAAGTACTTAAAAAGATAATCCAACAACCATTTGATACCGACAATCTAATGATTTTTAGTGGCACAACATACTTGTATTTTTATAGGGAGGAACCCCCTTTATCTCCCTCATTAGTATCTTTTCAAACCTTGGTCTGGTGTTGAGTATATCTTTTAAAAGTTATTTTTCTTTGAATCTACTAAATTCCTAATTTTTTCAAAATTTCTATACGAAGATATAATTCCACAGTGATGGTAAAATAATATACCTTTTGTCTCTTTCATGGTGCAATCACAAATAATCCACTACCTCAAAATTATCCTTGGTGATTCATAAGAAAATGGGTCTTACATAGGGTACTTCCTCCAGACATTATATTGCATCAATAGTAGATCAAATTTATCACTAGCTGAATGGTGGATCAGATCTACCACTGGACCCATGGTAGATCATGTCCACCATTGGTAGAAACCAGTGTCAAACATTTTATCACTCATTACAATATCTTCTTCCTCCATTATCCATCCTCAATAATGGAATTGTCGATAGTCTTGGACTCCTCCCTATAATATTATTATAGGTTCATTCTCCAAATCAATAGGTGCGTCATGGCAGATCATATGTACCATTTTACCAATAGTTGATACATCTACAATTGGTTTCCAAATATGGCTATGTCTCTTATGTGATGGTGGAATTTCCTGTATGGGCCACAATTCTTTTCTCCGGTGTTGGTGTATACTCAGATTCCTTTTCAAGCAATCCATTCTTCATGTATAACTTGAACATATGTATCATGGGTTTTAGGCATCAAAAAAATTTCCTTATAACGTTCATTTCTAATTTGTGGTACTACCATTAGTGGATCAAGGAATGCATGTGTGCATGGGTTGCATGGCTTCATTGTGGGACACCCATTCTTCACGGTGAAGCCACAACTCAATGGTGGTGGTTATAGAAAGTGACTACAATGGTTAAGTTGTCTTCAAAATCTAATGTTATATCAATGTAAGATCATTTATACCATTGTATAAATGTTAAATCACATCTATGAATGATGAAAAGGTAGATTGAATCTACTGTTGTACCAACAATGATCACATATTTAATTTCACTATGGGTAGACCACATCCACTGTTGCATTAACAGTCTTTTTCCTTCATAGTGGTAGACGATCACACACTATAGTGTATATATAATCTTTGGGTGGGTAAATTTATAGTGAATAGGTTAGGCATGAAATCATGAACATGTAGCCTCCTTAGTGGTGACACCTTGGTGGGTGTAGTAGTGGGAATGACCAACTTCATCGAGCCCTCTGGCATTCTTTGTGGTCGGAGGGAGATCTGTTTCAAGTATGGTGTCGATCTTCCTTCAAAAGGGAGTCATTGAGTTCATTGAAGACCTATAAGGAAATCAATTCTGGTTCTATGCATAGTAAGTAGTGGACGGCCTAAGTTTGAGCTTTGTGTGGTGGAGGGAATAGAGTTCTTGGTGAGTAGAAGTGATGGGGGATGATTTTGAGCAACCGAGGAGGTGAGGAACGATGACGTGGGGGTGTTTGAGTGGGGAGCATAAAAATCAGGTGTGTAAACATCATATTTATAATATTGAATAGTTCCCATAACCTTTATCCCCACATTGAAATTGTGGAGGTGATCTATGAGAAATTAAAATGAAATTCATAAGAACAGTTTCTTAGAATCATGCACTGAGATAGGCACTGAGATTCACTGACACACGTTGAACATGGATGGACCGCAATGCGTCGCCTGAGAGGGTTTGTCCAAAATATTCATGGAATCATCCTCATGGGATCTGTACACACACTTCCTCCTTTGGAAGGCTTTCTCGGTAACTTGTATAGGTGGAAGACCTCTTCGTGAGGGTAGATAAGTGGATGTGGGCCACTGGCTGAGGGTTTACCATGGAAGACCATTTTGTTTTAGCTAAAAATAATTCAAAAAGTAATAATAATTTCATATAATATCAAAATTAAAGTTCAAAATTAAAAATCATAACAAATTCATTAATTTCAAATCATTTAACTTCATTTTTCACAATTTTACACATTTTAGTAAAATAACGTCTCTTATGATATATTTCATTTAAAAAATTTAAAAATAAATAAGATAACACTTCAAATTATGCAGGTTATATGAGTATGTCAAATACCCCCACATTTAAACTATATTTTACCTCAAGAATTAAATCCCAACATGGAAATATGGAGGTCATTAAAGTTACCATTATTGAAATTTCAAATAAATAAAATTAAAATTATTATGAATGTTAAATAAAATGTCTAAAGATTACTATGAAATTTCAATTTAATTTCTCAATTTTTAAAGAAAAAAATCATTCAAATATTTTAAATTTTTCTAGTTGAAAATGATAGAACTTATCCTCGCATTCATCAAAGCTTATCAATTCATTATTATTAAACATTAAAAATCATGATTTTCCTCAATTTTGAATGTTTTAATTCATCACTCATGATATAATTAAAGTAGAGTTGTGATCATATCATGAGAATATTCTCGTTATCCATAGTCTTTCAAAGGAACAACTTTTTCCACTTTGTAAATAAAAAAGACAAATGAAATCAAGAGGAAATTGCAATTAAGGTTTTAATGACTATGATTATTAGGGTTGGTAGGAATTGATGTTTAACAAATTTGGCCTCAAGGAGGATATTTATCTGTAATAAAAAATTAATGATATAAAAATTAAAATCTCAATGAAATCCACCCATTATAATTAACATATCTTACTTCTCAAGAAAAAAGTAGAGTTAGGAATAACGAATAAATAATGAATGATGTGCACCTTATGAAAAGTTTTCTACTTGTATATATTTTTTTTCAAAATTAAATTATCATTTTTTAAATTTTTTGAAAGTCATATTTGAAACAAACCTCACATACACAACCTAAACACATACGATAAAAAGCATAGGTCTGGTGATGGCGATTTTATATTCATTCAAGGAATAAATCATTCAATTTTTTTTATTTTTAGAAGGGAAAACAATTAAATTTAATGAATTAATCAAAAACCTTCCTGAACACCCATAATTAAGAACCCCACATGTTTTTATTAAATTTCATTTCTCCCCTTTTACCAGGAATTTCCCACCCTCACATTTCAACTCTAAAATATCATGAAAATACTAAAAGGAGGGGAAGAATGTATTAAAATGGATTGAAATATGGATCATCCTTAAGAAGGTCATTCATGGTCTCTATGGGATCAACAATAAATGATAAAAAGGTAGTATGAAGTATATGTTCTCCTCAAAAGAAACCAAAATAATTTTAAATGTGTTTTTTGTTCATTCACAACTTTGATAAGTTCAAATAAAATTTCTAGAACATGGTATAACCCATGATAAATCTAGAAATATGAACAAGATAAAATATAGAGAATTTGGTATATAAATAATATCAATAATGAAAATATGATTTCACAAAATAGCTCATGGTATGACTAATAATAAAAAATTAATTCACATAAATTTTATAAATTCAAAGCTTATAAACTGAAAGTGATTTTTTTTACAAGAATTAACTAATTCTGTAAAATCATGAGTACTCATTTTAATATACATGATTCACCATAATGACTAAATTTTCTATTTTTCTAAGAAAATCACATCAATTAATGAAAATATTCAAGTATGGGCATGAAATTTCTCGTTTTAAAGCTCAAAATAGGTTTTGAGACAACACTATTGGGAGTTTAAAAAATAAACATTAAAAGTGTACTCCAATTTCTCATGAATCCTTATTAATATTATTCCATTATTTGGGGGAATCCTTTTTCCATCACGATCCTAAAAATTTAAACCAATCAACTAAGAACATGGATATTTTCATTTATGCTCAAAATAAATAGAGAAAATTAGCTTCATGTTGGACTAATCTAATGAATTAAATTTAAATATATTGAGTGAAAATAAAGATATATATTTGTATGATCCCTCAACTAGTCTTTAGATCATTACTCCCTCCATATAATATTACCAACTAACATCCATATCCATTTGGTGGATGGAGCTTCTTAGACTTGAACCACCACATGTAGATTTCCCCAGCTTTTACTTCTTGTTTACTGAGGAGGAATGATCCCTGTCCAGAGTATACCAGGTCCATCCCAATAAAAATTACTTATAAATTTTGTATCAGGGGTATGATATAGTAAATATAATCACCCTTCTTGTTTGATACTTGTGAAACCTCCCTTTTCTTGTCCAGTTCAAGATCAATATGGGCTATAGAGATTGGATTATCAAAGGGAAGGTATGTAGGTAATTTCACTTGAAAAAAATTTATATTAAAATTAAACTTATACCTTTGAATGTGAGTATCCCATTTATTTTTTTTAATTAGATTCAACCAATTATTCTTAATCATGAGCTTCCTCAAAATCATTTTTATCACAATCAGGGAGCTCCTTGTGTTCCTTAATACGCAAAGGTACTATTTCATCCTCTTCTTCTAAGGAGAAAAAATATTTTCCAAATCTAAAAATTCTTAACCATGGGAATTAATACTTATTTAAAATTTAATTATATAAAGTGAAATATATTTCAAATAAATATCAAATTTAGTTATTTTTTTGGTCTTGAATCACCTTCTTAGTGGTAAGTTCCTCTTGAAGTTGGATTTTAGTGGATGAAGGTAGATAGTCATGATCCTCTATATTTTATTGAAATTCCACCACTTGGTGTCTAAAATAAGGATTTTATTTTATGAAAATAGAGTATGGTTTGTGTTTTTCATCACTCCACAGTGGGTTGATCAAGCAGTTTTCAAAGAACATGGTCTTATGATTAAGGCTTAGATTAGTTTTGAAGGCGACACTGTTTCCAACTGTTTTCCAAATTTTCAGGCCTCAAAATTTGGAGTTGTTTTTTGAGAAGTGAGGATTTCAGAAAAGTAATGGTGGACCATTAAACTTTTTTCAGGATTAGTATTTGGATAAAAAAATATGGTACGTGGAATGGTGAACCGCGAACCATGAAGTAGGAATAGTAAGCAAACCGCATCGGAGGAATAGTTCGCGAAGTGAAGGAGGTTTTCAAGAAGAACAAAATTTTATGGAAATAAAATGATTCTTGGTATGGAATTTCATTTGAAAAAACAAAGTATAGTTTTAATCAAATGAAATGGGTGTCATTTTTTGAAACAAGACAGTGATTTGTGCTGCTGTCTAGGGAGAATGGCGGTGTGCGAACTGCTTAGGGAATATGGTTCATAGGAGATGCACAATATATAGTAAAGGAGGTTTCATGTAAATGGTTAGGAAAATCTCATTTTAATGTACTACATTGATCTATTTTACTATATAAGGAGAACTAATCTATTTATTAAGGGGAAGCTCCCAGATTAAAAAATTAGAGAGGAATTTTGGGAAATCTAAAAGTATTTTGCAGGGAAAAAACCCTACAATGAATATAATTAAAAATGTAAAGAATTCAGCAAAGTACAAAGAAGTTCACGAAAGAAATTATGTGAAAGAAGAAGGAAAGTACATGGAGGGTAATTCATAGAGGAGCCTAGTTTGTAGAGAATAGGCGGTACACATATGTGGTTTTCGAAGGCAATACACAGTCACATTTTGTAGAGGAAGTATGTAGAGGAAGCCTCGTAGATGTAGAGCAAGGCAGTATGCGGAGGAAGCCTTGAAGTACATGGAGCAAGGTAGTATTTAGTGGAAGTAAAATAGAATGTGGTATAGTAGAAGTAGTTCAAAGAGGAAGAAATTGTAGTATGTAGTGAAGTACGATTCACAGAGGAAGGATGTCAGTATGTGGAGAGACAATTTGCGAACAAATAGTGAACAAAAAAGTTAAATACATCTACATCTGAAACATTACTTCAACAAAGAATATATCTACATTTGAGAATGCATGATTTAATGAAAACCCATTGAAGCAAGCTTCAAGTCGACAAACTAAGTTCATATTTTTTCCAACATAGTGAGAAAGGTGGAGTCAATGGATGTGATCCGAGGGATAGAGTGTGCTATCCCTAAAAGAATGTAAAGGTAGTGTTCCTCGCATAGAAAGACTGTGCTAAACTTTTTTTACTCCAGAAATAGTGAATTTTAGTGGACATTGGTATGAATGAAAACCTATCGACATATGGTCCTTGATGTATTCCTTAGAGGTGAACCAAGTAATGTTGTTGTGTTCTCTTTTTGAATTTAATTTTTTTCTGCACTCTCTAATTAGAAAAGTTTAGCGGGTTCCTACCAATATGGGAATAAGATATGTCATTTTAAAATAAAAAATTGACACCCTGATTCACCACTCTCCTCTAAGGGGGTTCTGAGGCCCTTCACTTGGGTGGATTTCTCAATATCCATGGGTAAAGACAAATAGAGTAGTTCTGGGTTTTCTATATTTTAAATAAGGCAGATCATATTTTACCTCATAACTGTTCCATAAGTTTTCTAGATTTTTTTGGTCTCCCACACAAAGATCAGTTGGAAGGTATTCCTTATAATGAATCCACTCTAGCTCATTATGGTCAGCTTTGATTTCATTCTTGGGCTATTGAAGGTCTTTGATGTGGGTCTCAACTTCCTAGATGTATTTAGTAAATTTTGGAATCCCCATTAGCACTTCTTCCTTGTCCTTTAGTATTTTATAATAGACTTTTAATTCGTTAATATTATCTTACAACTCTTGAAATTAAAGTCCTATTTCATGCCTATTGATTTTACGTTGGCCCAGACTAGTGAGTTCATTAAGCGTTTGTAGAGGGGCCTTATTAGCATTGTATAACACTTGATTCTGGTTTTGTTCCCCTATGTAATTCATTCATGAATAATGAAATAATATTTTTTTATTCAACATGTAAAATATATTTTTATGTTTTTTTAAATAAATGAAATATATTTACTGTGTAAAAAATAAAAAATTAGTAAACTAATGGTTAAATCTTCAGAAATTCAGCCAGTTTTGATGCATGTGTATCATGGGGCATGGAAACAAATTCTATGTTTTCATACTGAAAAAGTGGATAACTAGGGTTGTATCACTTTAGGATCTTTAAAAATTGTTCACTTATTCTAATTCACTTATGAGTTACATGTTTTGGCTATTTTCATTATTTTATGAAAACATTGTAATTTTTTTAACGGAAAAAAGAACTCAATTCTAGATTAACCTGAAATGAAAAAAAAGAAGGTATTTGACATTTTAGGGTTTAGATTTGGTTTCCTTACATTATTAATTTTGATTGATTAAATATAGTTTGATAACCCATTTTTGGAATCTCAGTCTTCGATTAATATTATTTTATTTATTGATTGTGAAACTTTGAATGTCTCAGAAAAATAGATTCCTCCTTCATTAAAAATCTAGGTAGATGGAACACCTTAATTGAGAGTGGGATTTCTTTTAGGACCCCGCTCCATCATATTCTGTTCCATCATTTAAATTAATAAAATTACATCATGTGAAGATATTCTGTTCATCCTTGGGTTTATTGTGACATAGGTTTTGAATTGTAATACTTTTGACTATTTTTAAGAATATTTTTGAAGTCAAGCTTAGATTCAGCACAAGATTCTGGGGCTTAGAAAGACTTATTGTAGTGATATTGAAAATATTAAATATATTTTATCACCCTCATGAAGTTTCTTTTAAAATTTGGAGTAAATCCCCAGATAAGACTTGAATTGGAAATATGAGACCATAGTTGAGTTCAAAATGTGGTGTTTACACTTGGTGCGACATAAAATTTTTCCGTGCCTGTTGCTCGGCCCAAGGTGTGTTTTGGTGGGGTGTTAAGTGGAGGTTATTGATTTAATAAAAATTATATCAATACTCCAACCTCTCAAACGATAGGAGGCTCCGCCAATCTTCGATGATGATGAGGATTACTCCTAGATTGCGGTCCAACAACTTCCAAGTGTGGATCCTCACCAAATGCTTCGTAGTTTCACCTTGAGGTAGGTGGATTTTAGGTATAAGTTCTGATGTACTTTTTGATTCCTTTTTATGGTTGGAGGGACCTATTACGACTGTTGTCACTACTACTAAATATACTTTTCCCAGTGCTAGAATAAGCCTTTATCAACGTAAGAAAATCACCGACTACTTATGTGTGGTTGAAAGGTCAAGTATTTTATCAGCACTAAAAAAGTGCAAATAAAGGGTATATTTATCAATGGAAATAAATGTGATGATAAATCATAGTTTTATCAGTGCTTCTAAAAGCACTGATAAATTATACTTTTAACAACACTTTTAAAAGGTCTAATAAAAGACACTATTTCTCAGTGCTTTTAGAAGCGATGAAAAAGATAACTTTATCAGCGCTTTAAGAAGTGATGAAAAATTCTACCTTTATCATTGCATTTAGTAGAATAAATAAAGGTCAAAACTGCAGTGTGATGTTATAACACACTACAACATCATAAATAGGTGCAATGTACTGCATCAAAATACTACATCACAATAAAAAAACAACATAAAGTACCAAAATACTGAATATAAATGAATTAAAATTTCTAACATATATACAATAACAAAAAACTATTTGAGTATATTCAAGTTGTTTTTTACTATAATTAATGTAAATTTTGAATAAAAGGGAACACTTTGAGTCGTACTAGTCATATCTTGAGTCAAATTGAGGTGTGACTGATTCCTACACGCCACAAATGACTTATGGATCGTTTTCCAAAAGTACCAAAACAATGTGAATGCGTTGGATTGGTTTTGAGTATGCCAGTTTTGAATAAAATGATTCACTTGGAGTCATACTGGTTACACCATACATCAAATTGAGGTGCGAATGATTCATACACATTATGAATAAAATATGAACTATTGACCTAAAGTTCCTAAAAAATAATTATCTGAAACCTGTGGTCATTTTTTTGAAAAGTTATTTATGTTTCTTGTGACAAGGGGATAAACACACAAAATATCTTAAACAGAACATGTGATCGACACACAAGGCACAAAGAGTGATTTCCATAAATACAGAAATCTCTAAACACGAACGATAAAAATAGGGAACTAAGTCTTGAAAGTCTAACCATTTAATGCTTCATATTTAGAAAAAAAACTATTTGAAATATGAAAGGATGATTTAATTATAATTTTATAATAAAATATGAACTTATAATAGCTATAAAAAACAATGAAAGTTCAAATGTCTTCACCCCAACATGGGTTACCACAACTAAGCCAATGTGTTGTATGCTTATTTCACAACAACTCATCGAAAAATGGTACCTCCACTAACTTATCGAAATTTAGATTCTTGGAGAATAGGACACACTCCTTTATCCCAGGATAAAGACCCCTAATAAGAAGAGAAGCTTCAAAAAATCCCACGATACCACCTCCAGAGAATAGAAGGACAGCTCTTTGAAGTGTTCAATATAAGCCTTCACAGTCCACCGAACTTACTAGACACTCATGAGCTCTTTCCATTTTTTCATCTTCACATCCTCTGCTACAAACCATCGGACCAAGACAGTCTTAAAAACTTACCATATCATCCCAACATATATCATTGGTGAGACAAACAACTCCCATTATTCCTAATTTGGACCCAAAAACAGACTCATAACATTATGAAATCTAATAGTTTTTGGAGTTACCAACACTATGAAGACATGATAAGCTTTCTAAATACACTTTACATCCTCCAACAAACCTCAATTTACATGGAATATGGGAAATAACTGAGGAAAACTAGAAATAGGGAGAGCCCCCTAGAAATTTCAGAGACCTTTCTAGGTGGTATATTCTGAATAAAAAACATAAAATCAGGTTCAGTATCAATTCCTAACATACCCACACATATTCAAAAGCTCATAATGAATACAGAGGGTCACACTTACCACTTTATCACCGAACCCAATAATTTTTCAAATTTTGAATCAAAAAAATTTTCTTTTAAACCGCATTTTTTTCCAATCTGATACCATTTGAAAGAAATCATTTTAATTTTCAAAATATTTTCCATTTTAAGAGCTTAATCACATCAACTGAGACAAAAAAGACACAATTCATGTTGAACCACCAGAATGAGGAACTAGTAGTCATTCTTAACCTGGTGACATGGTAATGATCCATAGTTTACTTAGTATATGTGTTTACTTTGATTAAAATGATCAACATTCTCCAACTCTAATCAAATCTCAAAAGTACCACCATATAAATAATACAAGGCCCCAGTGTTCTTGGTTGTGTTAACAGTGGACCTACTTCAACTAGTCTTTTAACATGTACTTAATTCCATTCCATCAGGTACTCAGGGACTATCGCACAAGGGTACCTCTATCTCTTCACCACTCTCTCCTATCAAATCCTCTAACCCCTCTTTTAACTCTCCTTCAACACAAAATACACCCAAAATGATACTAAGATACTAAAATTGAATGGGATTACATGGTTAGATTGAATGTGGGAATTTAAAACCTCCACATCCTCAAACATTTCATACTCAATAATATTCAACCAGATTCTTAGTGGAGTGGGTTAAACCATTGGGTTTTCATATGTGTAAGGCTATCAGTTAAGAGATTTTATATACTTTTCCAAGAATTTTAAATGGTTTTATATATTTCGAGGTTAATTTACTCTTCTTTCTAATCCATCAGGGATCCAATGTCAAGGAAACAAATATAAACACATCATCATTAACATTAAATTACAATGGGTCACCTATAATGGTTACAGTTGGAAATTGGTTGACTTTGAGTAGTTTCAAATTTTTTTTGAATTAATATCACTTGGTCTATTATTTCTCGGAAAAAACTAGGTCTATTCATAGGAGATTATTTTATATTAATCCAACATAATATATAGTGAAAATGTATTTAATATAATTCTTCATATGGGTCTATCAGGATAAGTGATTGATAACTGTTTTTATAAAAGAATTCCACAACAAAAAGTTAATCCTCATAGGAGCCACTGAAGTCAAGAATTAAAGATCAAATAATTTCCTCCAATATCATGTTAGTCTAATTAGAATGGTTATTAGTCTGTGTAATAATTGTTGTATAAAATTTCATCTATAACCTTATTGAAAATTAATGTCATTTCTATAACCTAGATAAAAACATCATATCCCTATCAAATTCAGCACTAGATGGGACACCTGGAAGCATTATTATTTCTATGAAAGAAAATTAATCAAGTTACTCAATTGAGGAAGTCTCTTCAATATGTAATAAGTTTTTCATCTCAGTTAGGTGATCCACTATAACCCACACTACATCTATTTTATTTAGATGATCTTGAAAAACTGGTCAAATAATCCATCATGATTTTATCACATTTTCTAATAGAAAAATAAGGTATTGAGTTTACTTATTGTTTTTTTATTTTTCCTTCCCTGGATTATAGGTAAAAAAATTAGTGAGGAATACAATGATTCATTTAATCATTAAAGTACACAAATATATGTGACTAATATCATGGTACATCATTATGATACTTACATGAACCTTGAGAAGTCTCACCTATAATAGCGATGAGATGAGGTATAGGTTTCATCATAGTTAAGTATAATGAAAAAGCACAAAATGTGAAACCCAAAAGATTAAACAAATGATTAAGGAAAAGTATAAAATAACATACCTAGGATTTTAGCCTTGATTCATCGGAGGGAATGTAGGGGAGTCCCACCGGCAGTAGAGGAGTTCTGCGAGTGCTTGATAGTCGCAACTGAATGAGTACTGGTTAGAGTTATTTTAAATAGACCAAGAACACTTTTAAAATTACTTGAAGAAAGGTGTCAATAAATATACCTTTTATTAACATTAAATTGATATGTTCTGAAAGAAGGGATATTTACCAGCATTAAAAAATGGGCTGATAAAAAATATCTTTATCAGCGTTAATGTTTTAGCACTGATAAAGATTTTTTTAACAACATTGACATAGATTGGTCTTTATCAGGGCTAAAATTTTAGCGCTGATAAAGGTTTTATTTAAATAAAATTATAATAAATTTATAATTCTTAAATATATATAATTTATTATTTATAATTATATAAATATTTATTTAAGAAATAGTAATTATTTATTTATAATAATTATAAATATATAAACTTATAAATATAGTAAATATACAATTTCAAATATATTTATTTATAAATATTTATTTTATAATTTATTTTTAACATTATTAGAGGATATATAATCTTAAATAAATGAATTTTAAAAATGATTGAAATTGAATAATTCAAAATGAGTACAATTTAAAAATATTGAAAAAATTGATAAGTTTTATTAATTAAATATAAATTATCAAAAATACACACACACACACACATATATATATTGAAGTAAAGATGAATACACATTGAAAATCCTAAAAAATAGTAAATAAAAAATTATAAATAAACAATAGAAAACGATCAAATTCAAAATTAAAATAAAAAATAAAAATTTTAAAAATTTATGCCCTAAATAGTATTAAAAATAATTAAATAAAATTGACCGTTAAAGGCAAAACATATGAAATGCGTTATGTTATAATTAAATTCTAACATATACTAAAATTAGAATAAATTACACTAATATTAGGTGTATGTTTTTCTATATATTGAATAAATATATTTGTGTGTGGGTTTGTATATAAAAAAACATTATATATATATATATATATATACATTGTAAATCAATGTAACACACAACTTTTGATATGTGTTAAACTGAAAAATCAAACAACATTAAAAATAAATAAGACATTAATATTTTTTAACTATCATTTTATTTATTTTAAATATATTTATATTTAATATATATTATTTGTTACTATCTATAATTAAAATATATATATATATATATATATACATATTTTACTTATTTATTTTTATTAATAATTGTTTCATTAATAAATTTTTAAATAATTTTGAAATCTATTTTTTTAATTTTTTTGTTTAATTATATATTCATATATATATATACGATTAATATATAGTATTTATCAATATTTATAATATATATATATATATATATACATTAAATTTATTCATTTTTATCAATAATTATTTAATTAATGAAATGTTTAATATTTTACTTACTTTACTCATTTTAAATTTTTATTTGTTTAATTATTTCATTTGATTCATTTTAAATTTCTATATATTTAATATTTAATATTTATTAACTTTAAAAATTTATATATATGTATACTAAATTTATTTATTTTTAACAATAATTATTTAATTAATGAATTTTTTATTTTTGTATTGTTTAATTATTTCAATTTATTGGGGACCTTTATCTGTGCTAATAAAGCACTGATAAATGTTACTATTTATCAGCACTTTATTTTTTGCACCGATAAAGGGTACATTTTATCAACGTAAAAAATAAAGCGCTAATAAAGGCTAACCTTTATCAGTGCTAAAATAAAGAATTGATATACGTGACTGTTCACCAGCACTAAACAAAAAGTTCTGATAAAGTGTTACCTTTATCAGTGCTTATTTTTGTACTGATAAAGATGGACTTTCTCAGGGAATTTTTCTAGCATTTATAAATGATGGCGTTGTTAAACGCATATTTTTTTGTTGTGTAGGGACCCATGGTGTTTGATGTGTAGGTTCCAAGAGAAACCATTGTGGATTTAAGTGCATCGTAGGAAATTCTTATTTGGAATTCCTGATCACAAGACCTGCAGTGCAGGGCCACGATGTGTGCTTTTCCCTTTTAGGGAATATTTCTCTTAGGGACTACACACCGTGTACCAGGGTAACATGCTGTGTTGTGATACCAGGTCATGTGGCCTTGGGGAGTGGCCAGGGTAGCCATGTCAAGGGACATAGACGTGTGGAAGAACACAATGAAAGTACACGGGAATGGGGTGCCCAACACAGGTATGTGCAAGTCACGTGGCCAATAGGTGGTCAGTTGGGACACATCGTGTACCATAGGGGTACACTATGTGTGTTTGACATGGCTGGACGAGCTATGTTGGGAAAGACATGGCCGAGTTCTCAATTGAGGAAAGACACGCCACGTACACCGTGTACATGCTGTGTATACTCACATGGATAGCCAAGATATACAATATAGGACACAAATCAGTGTCTGGGTGTGGTCACACATCGTGTCGACCCCAATACACACAATGTTCTTTTCTTAAAGATGTCCACTTAGTGTAAATACTTCTTATAAACTTAGATGAAGGCTCGTGAGTAGCCAATATTGAGTAGTTTTCCATATAAAATGCGATGGTGACTAGAATTTAGGCCTTTTAGATGTGATGAATGGTGATTCTCTCGGTTTCTTCTATTAGTGGCATTTGGACCAACAACGGTTGAGTGAGTCTCTTGGTCAATCCCTGTGATGGTACAATGTGGAATTATATAGTCAGTACTGGATTGTGATCCCATTAATAGGATGAGCTTGGATAGATTTGTTTCATCCCTCTGAGGAGGCTGGGGTGAGATCCTCTATCATATCATTTTTCATAGTTCTGGGTCATGGTATCTTCATGACCTATAGTATACGGGTAAATTTCCCCTATCTAGTAAGAGGTCCCTATAGGTCTTGTAGAATCGTCCATTATATGATCCGCTGTATAGTGAGATGTATCTGTAGGTTTTTTTGGAATTATCAGGTATATGATATTATTCTCAATAGATAATTTAATTAAGTTTTATGATTTTATCTTTAGTATGATCCCCTAATTTGTGAGTTATACGAGCGGAGGTTTGTGGAATTGTCATGACTAATACTACATGGGCGATGGTACCCTATCTGAGTGACATGATATTCATGATGTCAGATTGGGTTTGTGGTGTCCCCATTAGTTCTAGATATGATTACCTATCTGAGTTATATCGTTTAGTTACCAGATTGTGTTTATGGTGTCCCCCAATGATCCTGAGAGTGATCCCCTATCTAATTAGATATGGTATTCAGTGTTCCAGACTGGGTTTATAGTGTCCCTCAGGGGACTTGGAAGTGATACCCTTTCTATGTGATGAAAATATTCATGATTCATGTATGTTTAGAGGTTTCCCCCATCAAGAATGGGTGAGATTACATATCTAAGTTTTGAAATACAATGGGTTCCAGGGTGACTATCTTCATAGCGAGTGATGTTCCTGATTTGTGTATATATTTGCAAACATTTTATTAAGTATCAAAACATGTTTTCACTGAATATATGTTATTTTTGATATAAAATTATTTGATTCGGTGATCATGATGATTTTATGGTATTCTACAACTTAATACACAAATCAGGGAAATATCAGAACTAAAATTCATATAAGCATGGAGTGTACTTCCTACACAAGTCGTGCACCGCTGCCTTGACATACAGATCGAGTAGAATGAGTACAAACCCATGTTTCTATCCAAGATTTACTCTCTGTTTACTTTATTTTACATGCCGTGTCCTACATTATAGAAGAGTTTGGGGGATGAAGTTTATTCTACACACACCATGTAGGGCATCACTACACGCCGTGTACTTCTACCAATAGACTGCTGACACCTCTTAACTCATGGTTGGCATGGTAGGCCACCTATAGGCAGCAGACAGAGATCTAATTCAAGTTGAATTGAATACATTACTTGTAAATTAAGGTACATGCCACATAGTGTTAAAAACAATAAATAAGAGGGTAGGCATTCCAAATTCTAATACTAGAAGGAAATAAGAAATAGAGACTCCAAACAGAAGAAGAAGAGGAGAGAAGAGAAGAGAGGAGGGGCTACCACTACCTTCTTGATGATATTAAATCTGAAGCTATTGCTATGTTTAATTAAATTATCACAAGTCTGTTAGTCATTAGATACTCTATGTGTACCTAAATTCCCTATGTTTTGGGTTTGTGGACGATTATGGGTTATTGTTTGTCAGTTGTTATATTGTAATAATGTTATTTATATTTCTCTCATAACTCCTCAAAAACTCTTTCTAAATAGAATTAGAAACCCAATATCAAACCAAGAACGGGATTTCTAGGTACCTTTTTAAGAATTGTGATTAATAAAATCCATGATCATTGGGTGGATTTATCGTCTCAAAAGGCATTACAACTAAAAAAATTAATAGTAACCAAATCCCAGACCAAGGAATTGGTTTCTACTGATTCAAATGAAATTTTCCAAATCAAGGGGGTTCCGTAATATCCAAGACCCAGATAATTTAGTTATTATGAACATCACAATATCATATTAAAATTAATTTATTAATTACCTTAAAAATACACATCCCCGACGCATTCTTCCCATTTTTCGCTAGAATCAAATTTTTGTGTTTTTCTTTGTATATTAAGTAATTTATCAAGAAATTAATAATTTTATTACTCTTTCATTGAAACATTAAAACATATCTTCTAAATTTTAGTAAACTATACCTAATTAATTACAAACAAAATAAATAGAACATGTTACTCTCTCTCTCCCTGTGGATCAACCCCTACATGAATTATACTAGTATTAAGTTTTTGTATTTCAATTTGGACTGTCAAAAGTAACACCTTGGATGAAACAATACCAAATGATGGAACCATTATTGAAGAAGCTAATGTTAATATATTTTTGTAAAAATAAGTTTGTAATAATTAAAGTGAAAATAAAAATAAAAAAATTATAAATAAAAATTATTTTCTTAATGTCATTTATGTTTTTTATTTTTTTCTTCCTATTTGATGCTAGGTTTGTTGTTTCATGTTTTGAAGTATCACAAGTGAATGAGTGTCCAAATAACTCATTTCAAGGGCATCGAGTCATTATAGGTCCTTCCTCTTGATGTAGTGATCGAACGGATGATGCTGAGGCGACATTGAGCACTTATGGGAAACCACAACCAAAACACCCCCATGGAAATCCTAGAAGAAGGAGACCTAGTTTCTGTACAATACATTGAATAATAGTTCATGATTGAGGATAACTAGAACCAACAACTTGGTATTGAGGATGAGCAGATCCAACTTCCACCAGCAAACATCAGGGATTTCATGCCACATAACCAGCAAAGACAACCATTGGACAGTATTTCATCTGTGTGATTCAGAATCTTTTTACGAATCTAGGGAGAACTTTAAATAAATGTTGAGAAAGTTTCCTCATCATGAATTCCATTTTGGATGAAAGTTAAAACTTTATATGGTGGTCTTAATACCAATACCAAATATGTGGTGAACGTAGCTACTAGAGGAACCAATATGAGGAAATCCCCAGAGGAACATTCAACTTGCTCAAAGATATGTCTGCAAATAGATTCCAATGTCACACTAAATGAGGTACTCAAAATAGGGGACTCGTAACATTGATTCCACTACAATTATTTCTCCTCAAATCGATGTTGCATCTAAGAAAATTGATGCGTTGAATCTGAAAAATTTATCTCAATATCAAGCGGTAAACCACCCAGCACACAGTGAATGTTGTGACAATCACACCTTGGGTGAATGCCTAGGGACAAGTGTTGGTCCTTCAAAAAATGATGAGGTAAATATTTATTATAAAAGAGGTCCAAACATATACCCTTAATACCAAAACCCGACATGGGAAGATAATGCGAATACGGGTTGGGGAGAGCACCAACAGAATTCTCAACCCCACCCCAAAGGCTAACCAGTTATCATCAACAACAATACTAGAATCCATATCCCAGAAAGTAGTAGCAGAGATCCTTCAAACAAAAAGGGTATAAAATCCCTTATCCGATGCAAAAACCAAGGCATCCACAACCTAAACCAGTTGTATAACAACGTCAGCAATAACACCCATCAAAGCTAGAAAAAATGATGTCAAAATTCATAACAACTGCTGAGACAAGATTTTAGAATCAAGAGGCATCTATTGGAAGCCTTGAGAATCATATTGGGAAACATTCCAATCAACTATCTTCATGGAAACCTAGTACACTTCTAGGTAACACTGAGAATAACCCATGGGAGGAGTCTAATGCTTTCCTTTTATGAAGTGGGAAGGGGCTACCTCAGAAAAAATTGCAAATCTAAATGAAAATCCTTCCCCACCTACACTCTCTTTGGATAATGAAGCTGAGATCTAGGAGTCCCCTTCAACAAAAGTCATATTAATCAATAAGGGGACCATACATGTTAAGGGAAAATTATTGGTAAAACCTTATGGCCCCTTACTATTTCCCACACGTATAAATCAAAGGATGTTGGATCAACAATTTGCCAAATTTATGGAGGTATTATGGAAAATTCACATTAATATTCCTTTCATAGAGGCCTTAACTCAAATAACAACATATACAAAGTTAATGAAGGAAATACTCTCAAACAAGAAGACGATGAAGGATTTGGGAACCATTCCTCTCACTAAAGAATGCTTAGTGGTGGTACAACACTCTCTTCCTCCAAAATCCAAGATCCAAGAAGTTTTACAATCCCTTTCCCCATAGGTTCTTGTGAGTTTGGGAATGCCCTTTGTGACTTAGAGGTTAGTATCAATCCTATGCCCAATAAATTATTTAAGAAGCTGGGGCAGAATGATTTAGAACCTACTCGAGTGGAACTACAGCTAACAGATCATTCCATTAAATATCCTAAAGGTCTACTAGAGGATGTTCTAGTGAAAGTGGGATGGAGAATTATTCCTACTTATTTTATCATACATGACATGGAGTAAGATCAATAGGAACCACTTATTCTCAGAATACCCTTCTTGGCTACTGGGAAAGTTTTGATCTATGTTCACCAATGTGAATTGATCATCATAGTATGAGATAAAATGCTATCCTATAACATCCTCAAAGCTATTAAACAAGTATCACTTATAGAAAATGAGTATTGATATGCATTGAATATTGTAGAAAATCACTTTGTCCACATAGAAAATGACATGTGATGTTGTTATATCAATGAAGAACCAATAATAGAGGATATCTAGCCTGCTTTTGAACCAGAGGAGCTTTAATTCATCATAGGATAGAGTGGTCATTATTTGCAGTGTCCACATATTCAGGATATTCTATAGTGGGACAATGTAGAACCAATTGTACCTTTGGTTCTTAGTGCCCCACAACTTGAACTAAAACCTCTCCCACATTGTCTAAAATATGGGTACTTGTGCGATAAACAAATTTTGATACTTATCCTCAATGATTATCTCTCTCAAGAGTAGGAAGATGAACTTATAAAGTTTTTAAATAGAAGAAAATAGGATATTTTGTGGAAATCACTGATCTGAAAAGGATCATTTTTACTATTTCCACCCATAAGATGCCACTTGAGGAGGGAGACAAGCCCTCTTAGTAACCCCAATGATGGCTAAATCCTCCAATGAAGGAGGTCCTGAAGAAATAAGTGATCAAGCTATTAGATACGAGAATCATCTACCGTATCTTTGACATGCCATGGGTAAGTCATTTGCATGTGGTACCCAAAGGGGGGTGGGGTGTCACCGTGATCACTAATGATAAAATTGAACTTATACCAACAAGTGTAGTCACGATATAAAGAGTATGTGTGGATTACATAAAAATTAATGATTACACATGAAAATATCACTTCCCACTCCATTTCACGGATCAGATTCTAGAGTGATTATCTGGGAACAAATTCCATTGCTTTGTGAATGGTTATTCTGGATATATCCAAATTTCAATTGCTCTTGAAGACTAAGAGAAAATAACCTTCACATGACCAAATGGAACCTTTTCCTATCAATGTTTTTATTTTTTCATTTACATGTCTCCAACCAACTTTTATCAATGAAAGTTGGCAATATTCCATGATATGGTTGAGATGATTCTAGAAGTCTTTATGGTTGATTTTTCAGTCTATGGAAAATCATTCAACACTTGCTTAAAAAATCTATAATTGGTCCTAGAATGGTTTGAACACACCAACATAGTTTAAACTAAGATAACTTCTACTTTATGGTAAAAAAATGGAATCGTCTTAGGCCACCATATTTCTAAAAATGGAATTTATGTTGACCATTCCAAAATTGAAGTCATATCACAACTACCGATCCCAACTTCTATCTGGGGAATCTAATGATTTCTTGGGAAAACTAGTTTTTACAGAAGTTTTGTTCATGATTGTTCAAAAACAATTCAACCTATAACATAAATTCTTTCAAAAGGTGATATCTTTGAATTGGATGAAACATGCACCATGACCTTCTTTCTTCTGAAGAAAAAATTGGTAGAAGATTCTATCAAAATTTCACCAAATTAGAAGGACAAAGTTGAGATTATGTGTGATGAAAGTGACTATGACATGGTAGAAGTTCTTGGGAAGTGGATTAATTAAATATTTATATAAATATACTATTATATATGATCCCTAAATGAATCACAAATTAACTACACTACCATGGATTAGGAAATAATTACAATGGTTTATGCATTCGATAGGTTTCACTCTTATTTAGTGCTATCCAAATTTATTGTCTACACTAATCATGAAAAAATAAAATATTTTCTAAACAAGAAGGATGAAAAACCAAGACTTTCCATTACGTGATTATCCTCCATGAATTTGACTTGGATATCTGTGATATGAAGGCAAATGGGAATGTTGTTGCTGATCATCTATCTAGATTGGAATTGCCACATTTGGAAAGAGAAGATGATAGAGAAATCAAGGAGGAATTCCTAGACGATAATATTTTCTCAGTTGGAGTTACACCACATCCATGGTCTACCAACATAGACAATTACTTGGATATATGAGTCATTCACAATGATCATTCATTATAATAAAATAAACGAACTCTGTCCGAAGTTAATAGATATTTCTGGGAAGTCGCGCTGCGCTTCTGCTCATGTGGAGACATGGTGATCCGCCTCTGCATCCCAGAAGTAGATATTCATAGAATTCTATAATTGTTTTATTCTTCCCCAGCTGGGGGACATCACGGGCCATACCTAATGACAGAACAAATTCTCCAATCTAGATTTTTCTGGCCTACCATGCACACAAATTCCCGGTATATTGTGACATACTGTAATAGGTTCCAACGGATATGTAACATGGGACGCCGAACTAAAATTCCTAAACACCAAATCCTTGAGGTCGATGTCTTTGACGTACGAGGTATTGATTTCATGGACCCCTTCCTCTCATCATTTGGAAAATCTTACATACGAGTTTGTGTGGATTATGTATCAAAATGGGTGGAATCCAAAACCATGACACACAACACAACAAAATTCATCGTGGCCTTCATGATGAAAAATATTTTTACAAGGTTCATAGTTCCATGAGCTTTGATAAGTGATAGAGGGACGCATTTAAACAATGCATTGATGTAGAATTTAATTATGAAGTAAGGTGTGAGGTATTACACATGGACACGTCATCACCCCCAATCCAGTGGACATGTGGAAGTCTCAAATAGAGAATTAAAGAAGATCTTGGAGAAGAAAATGAGATCCTCAAGGAATGACAAGTCCAAGAAACTTGATGATTCCTTGGTGGAATACATGACAATGTTCAAAACACCTCTGGGTATGTTTCCATTCCGGTTGATTTACAGTAATCTATTTCATTTACCAATTGAACTTTAGCATAATGCCTCTTGGGATATGAAGTCCTTGAACTACAATCAAAAAGATGCAGAAGAGAAGTTCAAGTTTCAACTTACAGAACTCGATGAGATTTGGTAGGAAGTATATGATAATTCTAGGATATATAAAGAGAAGACAAAGGTGGAAGATGACCACATGATATCTCAGAATTAATTCCAGTCCGGTGATGAGGTACTATTATTTATCTCACGTTTGAGATTGTTTCCAGGTAAATTAAAGTCCTGCTGTTCGGGACCATTCTATGTGATCACGGTTTTCCACTGTGGTGTCGTGGAAATTGCTGGAGTCGATAGTGAAACATTTAAGTTGAATGGGCAGCATCTTAATCCCTATTTTTACCTATAGGACATGGTGGGAACAATATCCACCATACGATACAGGCAGCAAGGCACTCAAGTAAGGTCGAGCCAAAGAACTAAAACAAAGGTGCTTTCTGGGAGGCAACCTAGAGACTACACTATGTGTATCATCTTTTCACACAATGTTCAAATTACATTTTAATATATATTATAATATAACTAGTAGTATATGTATATATTAATTAAATTAATAAACATGGATGATGCCTATACTGATGGTAAGGTCACTAGAATGTATCAGAACGATACCCAGTTCGAATCACTCCATACCTTACTTCGGTATAGGGTTCATCCTTTTTAACCCATGTTTAATTTAGTAGCGTGTGAAGTATTTTTTTTAAAAAAAATAAGTTTTTCTAAATAAAAGAAAACCCATGATAGGGATCTACCTGCTGGCCAGGGTCGTAAACTGGATTCAAAAGTCCCAGGTTCGAATCCTGACAACTAATCCAGTTCCATCAATTTTCATATTAATAAAACCACTCAACGTGCATTTAGATATCCCTCATGTGAGAAATGTTTTTATTAATTATTTAAATGGTTTTCAAAATAAGATAATACATGTGGGTGAAGTTTACAGATTTCCAGAGTCTCGGTCCTAGATCCAATGGCCTGGGTTCGAACTCGACTTATATCTATGATTCAACACTTTTATTCAAATTAAAACCACATGTTGTGTGTTTTATTCATCTTGTGTAGAACTAAACTTAAAATTTAGTTATTTAAAGTAACTAAAATTGTGCAGCACTAAGACCTTCACTTCAGTGGTTGAGGGATTGTGTCCGGAATGACCGACCGCTAGTTTGAATCATGCCCTCAACACCAGACTGAAGGTTGTAGTTATCTTCTTAGAATTATATAGCACTTGATCTATATTTCCCCAATACACAATTTTTATAGGTTTATTTTAGTTATTAAATATATTATTTCATTATTGTAAATTGTTACATAATTTTATATATACATTATATTATTAAAAAAACCACACACGACATGTTGAACCTGTTACACACCATGCGGTTCAGCTATAAAGTATGGGAACTGACTCAATCATAGCCTATCTCATGCAGCCCCCCTCCCCCATTTTCTACTCCTGCATGCCATCCACCTCTGCCCACAATAATCCAATAATTTTGTGTATTTTTTGTCTTTATTTCTGCCTCATTTTGATCCTCACTCTAGGTACACCGTTATTCATTGTCGTTTTCACTTTTTCATATGCGTTTAGTGTTATTTTGAATTAGGCGATTGTCAAGGTCTCCCATGTAGAACACGAGGTGCATGAAGAACACACACCATGTACATCTTGTACACGGCCATCCAGACACATTTTCATCTTTTCAAATACACATTGTGTGTTTGTTTGGTACATGTTGTGTACCGTACCTTCCCTTTACCCTTAAGGACCAGCCCATGTCCTATGGCACACAAACCCTTCACATATCACCACACATGGTGTGTATGTTCTATACATTCCGTATCCTCCATTCCTTCAGATGAATCCGTGTCGAAGTTATACATAGGAAAGCAATGTTTATCCACACGATGGGTAAAACTTTCACACGATGTGTCTCTTGTAATATCCTCTGTCAAGGTCAATATGTGTATGACCACTTACATGGGAACCATTACATTTTGTAACACATAGTGTGTAAACCTTTTTACATGTTGTGTACTTGTTTTTACCCAACCACATGCCATCTCAGAATGTCTATCTTGAGTACACATGATCAAACACAGTTCATTCTACACATCGTGCACTATGGGTCTACACGTCCTGTTCTAATTTGTTTTCTGTTTAATCATATTTTCTTTTATTTTATTTTCTTTCAGCTATGGTAGGTTATGACCCCACAACTAATTTGTGGTCCGATTCTGCTACCGAGGGTGGGCGACCCCCTCACTATCAGATTCATCTCCGACATTCTGAGCAGCCCGATTTCAAATTCTCGATTTTCTAACCCCCATCGTTGGCCGAACTACCTCCTCTTATATCGGTGCCTCCATTAGTGGCATCTTCCGGTCTGTTATCTTTCATGACACCCCTCCCTACCCCCTATTTCACTACAATAACTACTACCACACCATCCATGGTGGATGAGAGATCAAGTGCTATTGTTCCCTATTCTAGGTCTATCTCTTCAGAACCACCCTCCATGGCATCAGAGTCCCAGACTACGCTAGTACCTCCATCCTTTACTATCCCATCCTGAGAAAAAGCTCAGGTATCTTCTACTACACCTACTGCTCGCACAGCTGGCCCTTATAATCTGGTTTAACTGCTCCTCCTCCAGTGACTACTCTTGGCCCTACCACTCTAGCAGATACCACCCCACCTCAACCCAATATGAGTGTTTTCGGACCTCAGCCACATCCTTACCTGATTTTTGTTGTGGGAATCCTTGTCGTAGAACAGATGTAGTATTTTTCCTAGCAGATGATATAACTAAGCAGCCACTTTCTCGACGTCATCATTCCCCAACATCTGAAAATTTGGGAGAATATTGAAGAGATCCTTTTCCATACACATCTCCTCAAGACACTCTAGGTCAGAAATCCTACTCAAATAGATTTATTTTTTGAGTTCATGGAGACCTTTGAGTTTTATGGACCCGCCTACCAACATACACCCACTGATATATCTACCTTGATTCAATTTCTACTAGGTGACCACCTAAATTCTCTAACTATGGCTGAGTTTGGTCAAGGTTGTGGATTCTACTCCCATATTTCCACCCCACCTCCTGTCTCCAACCTTACCCACCCTGAGCACTCTGACCTCATTGCTATGTGGAGGAAGCCTGCTGGGCCCGACCACAGGTACACCCCCACATCCTAGAAGATCATGATCATCATTTTCCCTCCCCTTCATTTCCTCCATCATTGTTTCAACACCATTATTTTTCCCTACCATGACGATATGGGTGTCGTGTTCGGGTGATACATGGAGATTCTCACACGTGTCGTGTGAGGCGATTACCCGAACCTCTCCTTTATTGCCACCACCTATTTCCATTCCATGATTCATGGACATCAGGAGAACCTTAACAATGGCTTATATTCCATCTTCTTGGCACACCACCTAGGTGTTTTCAAGTCCTCTCTCTATCACGAATCCTTAATCTTTCCTCAGCGTCTCAAATTCCACATGCTCATACCCATGCGGATGGTCAGGCATAGGGGTGATGGCTATGTGCTCATACAGGATGCCCCAACTCCAGCTAGGGTGAGAGATGACCAAACTGTTTTCGATGGTGTTGTTGAGAAGGTACCACCCCATTCACCAATAGATTCCCCTTCCCCAACCATCCCACATATTCCTCCCTTCCATCTTCTTCCACCATTCTTTCCTCTACTTCACCCTCCAAATCCCCTCCTCCACCCACACCCTCGGCTGATCTCCCCATCAATCTCTCCCTGACCATGATGGACCACCATATGGAAATCCTTAAGCACTAGAAAAATTTCATAATCTAGTCCCATTTGTGGCTTGAGTAGACGTTAGGCCTCCTCCTCCAGCACATGGTCCTTTCACTACCAGCTCTACCTGCTCCTTCATCATCTCCTCTTCCTTTTACAAGCCCTCCCCCACCGATGGCCCTGACCACAGATTCAATTCTCTTATACATCACTAGCCTAGATTCTCTTACTACTACTGCCCACCAAGATGTGTCGGTCGAGACTTCTGTGTAGGGTTCCGATGTTGTGTCTCCATATCATGTTCCAACTTCCCCTACAGTCCCACCCAAAGTACCTTCTATTCCTACCACTCAACGTGCTGAGCCAGGACCTCCAATTTTTGCTACTACTGCTTCTCATTTGGAGGATCCCCCTCTTGTAGATGATGCATCTTCTGAGGCCACACCACAACTAGTTTTTGGCACATTTTCTTCTTTTTATATATCTATTTTAGGCTAGTCCTCTACTATGATGATGTCTGTCTCTACATATTTTTTTCCTTTTCCTCTTCCATCATAGGTACCATGGAGCATTGCTTGACACTTTTATTATGAATACTTCCCATCTTTGTCTACTTCCCATGAGAGGAGTATTATTTCGGGGTTTCTATTTAATTTATTCCTTTGTCTTTAATTCTTTCAATGTTTACCCTCATTCTAATCACCCATGTGTTCACACATCCTCTCCTCTACCTTGTTATTTTATTTGGGAGACTATGTACCCATTTAAGTGAAGGGGAGAGTCTCTGACTACACTAGTATTTTACCTTGAACTAATCTAAGAGACATCCCTACGAGTTGATATATTTTAAACTGTGTATTTTTTTTGATTAATTGTAATTATAAATCCTAAATCTATAAAAGGAAATTTTTAAAGTTACATGATTATTTTAAATTTCAAAGTATATTTAAAAGATTGATGATATAGTTTTATTCTGGATTTAAATTCTGGGAAATTTAAATTTATTAGACTAATAATTTATATTCATTTCATAACATGACTGAACTTTTTTTTCCCTCATTCCCGAGAGGTATTATAGGACTTTTGAAATATTATATCTTATACCCACTTTCTTGAGAGTTTTTTGGGATATGCATAGATAATAGAACTTATTAGTGTTTCTCTTCAAAACATAAAGATTTTGAATCACATTAAAATGATTGAGGCAATTGATTTTTTTCATCCCCTTTGACCTCAAGACCTACCCTACATATGAACTTCATAAAACCCATAGAAACCATAAAAAACCTTAATAGGAAGCCACATTATAATCTTTTTTTATCTTTCCTACCCTAATTATTTTATGATTTTTTCATAATTATTCATTTGAGATTTAGAGTGGGATTTTTGGCCATTCCGAGTATATTTTAGTGTGAAACCGTGCATTTAAGTGTGGGGAAGAGTTCCACTTGTTCATTTTGGAAAACAGGTTCCAAAACCACTATTCATTTTATTCATGGTGGTCCCTACTATTCTAAAAAACATTGAGAAAAAAATTAAAAATAGGGACTAGTTTTATACATGACATATAATTTATGGTTCATAGACCCATGTTGGTAAGGGAATATCATGATGATGATACACTTTGAGAGATCTTGATTGGTGATTCATTTTCATTGAGATTTATTTTGAATATTATGAAATATTGTTTAAGAATTCAGCCTCCTTTTTCAAGAGTATGAGATTATTTTTCATCATTACCTACCAACCCTTAGCCTTAGAAACATTTGAACCTTATTGAAATCCCTCATGATTTTTTTGAGTTTAATTCTGAAGTGGATATTGAGAAGACTTAGAAGCCTATGGATAGAGTTTATATACTTAATATTGAGCATAACTCTCATTAAAATCTTGAGTGATGAGTGTGGTACTTTTGGTGAGGTAAATTATCAAGTGGAATGCTTATTTATGAAAAGTTTGACAATGTGGATGAAAGAGGATTCAAATAGTTAATTGACTTAAATAAGAGGCATGATTAGAATATCATTGGAATTAAAATATCTTTTGTGCCTTTTAAAATCCTATACTATGTCTATGGTATTTAAAATTATAATTAGTTGAATGATTCCCTTTCAGAGTATGGATTTTGTTGATTTTATTATGACATTTTTCTTGAGGATAAAAAATGGATATGTGTGAGGGAGTTTTGATGTGCCCCATTTGTGGATATATTTTCATACATTCTATTAAGAAACAAAACATTTTTTTACCGAATATATGTTGTTTTTGAGATAAAATTCTTTGATTCAGTGATCATGATGATTTTAGGGTATTCTCCATCCTAAGACAGAAATCAAGGAAAGATAAAAAAAATTCATATATAAATAATGTGTACTTCCCACAAACACTGTGTACCATTGCCTTGACACACAGATTGACAAGACAAATTACACTCCCATGTTTCTGGACAAGAGTAACATGCCAAGAACTTTTCTTTACAGATCATGTCCTAACTTCTATAAGCTGTTGGTGGATGAAGTTTATTATACACACCATGTGGGGTGGTGCTACCCGCCGTGTAATTTTACCAACTGACCATCGACACCTCTTATGTTATGGTTAGCATGATAGGACACCTACCAGTAGTGGAAGAGGAGAAAAATCAATTTGACATGACTACACACCGTGTACATTATGTTACATGCTGTGTAGTCTAAAAAACTATAAATATGGGGGAAGGATTTTCAAATTTGAAGACATAAAGCAGAGGAGAAAAAGAGACACCAAACAGAAGAAGAAGAGGAGGTAAGAGAAGAGAGGAGAATCTGCCACTACTTTCTCCACGATCTTCAATCTGAAGATATTGGGATGTTTAATTTAGGTATAACAAGTATCTTAGTCATTAGATACTCCATGGGTTGCTAAATTATCAATGTGTTGTGGTTGTAAATGATTATGGGTTTTTGTTTATCAATTTTCATATTGTAATTGTGTAATTTATATTTATTTCATAATCCCTCATAAACTATTTCTAAATATCACTAAAACCCTGTATCAGACCAAGAATGGAATTTATAGGGATCTCCTAAGGAATTACGACTAAGAACATCCATGATCATTCAGTGGAATTATCATCTCAAAAGGTTTTACAGTTAAAAAAACTAATAAGATCCTAATCCCAGACCAAGGAATTGGTTTCTACTAATTATAACAAAATTGACAAGACTAAGGGGATTACATTATATCCAAATCCCAGATATGTGAGTTATTATGAACAAAACAATCTCAAAAAATATATTTATTAATTTCATTAAAAATACACAGCCTCGACAGATTCTTCCCATTTATCGTCAGAATCAAATTTTTATGTCTTTCTTTATCTATAAAGTAATTTATCAAGAAATTGAAAGTTTAATTACTCTGTCATTGGAACATAAAAATATCAACTCTGAATTTAAGTAAGATTCACATAATTAATTACAAAATAAATAAATAGAATTCAATTACTCTCTCTCCTAGTGGATCAAGACCATACTTTCACTATACTAGTATTAAATTTGGGTTTTTCCATTTGGATTGTCGAAAGTAACACTTCAGCTCAAATGATACCAGTGAGATCCAATGACCATGTTCTATTAGATACATGATACTTGGGATAGTAGGTATTTTCCATCATTTTATGATACCCGATGGAGTGTCACCTCTCGGATGTGCCATCATGGATGAAAGTGTTCTTATTCATGGAGTGATATCTCATGGATGTGCTATAAGGGATTTAAGTGTTGTTCCCAGTGGAGTGGTATCTCTCAAATGTTCCATCTAGGATGTTAGTGTTATTCCCAATGGAGTGAATCTATTGGATGAGTTTCATATTGTATGGAAAGGATTAGGGACTGAGTTCTCCTAGATGAGTGTCACTTTGAGCCTTGACTAGAATCCTATAGTTTGCTATGAGGTCAAAAAATCGTAAGACTCAGATTCTGAGATCAGTATATTTGGGTGATTATGATTTTACTAGTGGTTTTTTCACGTAGACTATTTTAAAAACCATGTGGATTGGTATGAATAGTCATGTATAGGTAATTAGTGGTTGAGGTGTAGTTTCTCTCTCACTTGGGTTCCTTCTGGTTGGGTTGAGTGGACTATTTACTTTTAGTTTCTCCTAGTTATTGCTGCGTATTTTGGGGAAACTACTGGGTATTATTATAATCACACCTAAATGGTATTCTCTCACACTTTTTGTGTGTTATTTCATATGATATACCTTTTAAAGGAGTCTCTGGAGGTCCCAAAATAGACAGAGCTTAGTGAGCTTGACCGACTGTGGTGTTTGCTGGTTATTGGATGAGAATATTTATTGCAATTTAGGCATATATGTATGAATATATTTTTTGTTTTTGTTTTATTATCTATGCAATGTTTTGTTGATATTTAGGTATTTTTGTGCATATAGGTACCACAGGATAAGCCCACATTTGTGTCTGATATACTTACTTATCCCTAGATGCTATCCTTGTCCTATTAAAAGTGGGCTTGGGGAGTTGTGGCTTCGACCCTTGTGGACCGGGTCATGATAAAGTGGCATTAGAGTAGGTTACACTTTGGGAAAATAGTGTATAGTTTTTCTTGCTACGAGCTTGGTTTGAATTTTATTTCAATAGTGTTAAGGTTTTTTGAGTTCCGATTTTAGACCATGGAATCCAGTGTTGGTCTGAAAGGTGGCGTATCCATTCGATATGACTCTGATAACCTTCTTATTGACTCAATACATTAGGGAATTGGTCATAAGAAAATTTTGGTACATGCATCATATAAGACTCAGTTTCGGGTTCCATTTATTTTTTGAGTCATCCCCCACGATATACTCTTGACCCTGGAACATCTTGATTTTATTTCAGGATGCCACTGTGATGACTAGAAGATAAGGTTCTATAGTGGGATTGTGGTGGATATATACATGGTGATGAGGCTTCACTACAGGGAACTGATTCTGATGCTGTATATCTATGTAGTCCACTGTTTGAGCCAATACCTATTTAGAAACAAGTTCTAGAGGCATCTATCTCTAAGGTATCATGGCAATTTAGATCCCCAGGCAGCTGACGACTCGCTTGAGGAGCTCAAACACAATTTCCTCCTTATGATGACATCTCCCAATCATATTGTGGTCCTAGAAGAGAGTATTCTATAGGGATCAAACAATAAATGGTAGAGTCTATTGAAGCAGATACATGATGAGGTTACACTTTATTATGTTTAGTTTGAGAGACTCTACAAAGAAGAGTCATATCCATCCACCTTTAGATAAGTGAATATCAAGGATATTATACAGCTTTGATAGGATATAATTTATATGGAGGAGTACTTAGTGATGTTTAGAGACCTGTCATGATACTACCTGGATATGGTTTGATATTATTTTTTGTGAGAATAATCCTTCGAGAAGGGAATACACTGGGAGATCTGAGTATTAGAGGTATCGCATTGAATTCCCACCTATGATGGAGTGATCTGGCGGGCCTTAGTGGTGGGGAGTTTTTTGGATGGGTAGAATCTAACTATTGGTACTGGGAATAGAGAATATGTGACCTTAGAATCTAGTAGCTGACAACAATATTATGGATTCAATAATATGAGATGCCTTAGGAGATGATCATAGGATTGAGGCTCTAAGGATTAGGTTTTATATATTCCTTTTGTTCAACTATTGGAGAGGTGGTGTTGTGCATGTGTTGGTTGGGTACATCTTTTTTGAGATTGTCTAACCCGTCGTGCTGTTGAGAGGGATATGGTCGATGGACCACCCTGAAAGTGGAAACGTTAATAGTATGGAGTTCTGCATGATTGTGGGTGTGGAAGAGGATATGAAATACTAGTAGGAGGTACAATATGGTACGAGATGTTACACTACCACCCTAAGGCGGTCTGCGACACGCTCAAGGAGATAAATGACGGGGGAAAACATAGTTGTTGGCTGTAGAGGCCTATGACTCGGAAGATGTGAGAGTGATTAGAGGTATGCTCTGTATCCTTCCTACTTTTCAAGTAGTATTTTTAGATATTGTTGTGAGGTAATCTACTCTCTCCACTTCTTTCTCAAGGCTTTTCCGTTATGATAAAAGGCATCATTAAAACCCTATGATGGTTTTTCTTGTCATAGATTTAGACTCATGACAAAGAGGGATGGTTCCACCATAAAGGTGTATTTTTTGACAAGATTAAAACATTGAGGGAGATTTATTTCTGTCCAAAGAGGATGGTTTCAAGGTATGATGGAATGGTTCCTTTAACTTGTGTGTTTATGGTTGGGTTGTATGTTGTCATGTCAAGGTTGTGCGTCATAAACTTATATACAGTGTTGTGTATTACATCTATGGATGGATATACACTATTGATTTACATCAGCATATGCAGAAGGTTAGTGAGGTGGAGTACCACTAGAACTAATGACTACACATGGACCATGGTATTTGGTTTTTCCCACCTATATTAGTTGAGTAGACATGTGCCTGCAATATGGAATGATGTAGATCTAGTTGATTTGGAATTTAGGTGTATAATCCTTTTTGGTTCCCCTGAGTGCATGTTTTTAGGTATAAAGAAAACCATTGGAGAGCTCACAAGCATGGGAGTCCTAGTGGACAACTTAATTTTTATCCTCTTTCACTGGCATTCAATTTTCAAGGATGAAAAATACTTATTGTAGGAATGATTTAGTGACGTGGGGTTTTTACTATAAGTATTTGGAATATTTGAAATAATATTTATAAGGATATGCATGAAGTCAATGTTGGATTCAGAGGCCTATAGATCCTCGATGCAGTGATATTAAAAATATTAAATATATTTTATCACCCGTACAGAATTTTCTTCTTAACATGGAATTACTACCAAGAGGATTATTATATTGGAAATCCAAGACATTGGTTGAGTTCAGAACATGGTGTTGACCTTAGGTGAGACATAAAATTTATCGGTACTGGGTGCTCTGTTGGGGGAGTGTATTGGCAGTGTGTTAAATGGAGGTTATTGATTTAATAAATTTTAAACTATTAACCCAATATACCCTTGAGTGTGCATGTTATATTTGAGTAAACCCCATTGGAGTGATGGATGAACCTAGGAAAAACCAAGGAGAGGAGGTTCCACTGATCTTTGATTTTGATGGCGATCATTCTTGAATCATGGTGTAGTTGTTTTAGAGCTTGGATTCACACTTGATTTTTCGAAGTTTCACTAAGAAGTATGATGATTTTAATTTTAATCCCTAATACCCCTTTTAATGTGTTTTTAAGGTTTAAGAGACCTATTACGATTGTTAGGGACCCCTTGAGGGTTAATCTATGAGCTTTAGGGGAAACTTGGGTGATTCGGGAGGCTTGAAGCTAATTCCTATTTAGAATTCCCAATCACATGGTGTATAGTTCATGGTCACACAGTTCTTGTTCTTCCTTTTTAGAGAAGATGAATTTTGGGGACTACACATCGTGTACCAGGGTTACACACCGTGTAGTGAGCCTAGTTCATGTGGCCACAGGACATGAACAGGGTAACTGTGTCAAGGGACATGCCCATGTGAATTTACATGACTAGATTTCCTGGGAATGGGGTGATATATTCAAGCATTGTTAGAGTCTAGTTAGATAAGACCCACCATATTCCAGATGGGTACATGCTGTGTGTGAGACATGGTTGGATGATCCGTATACGGAATGATAGGGTCAGGGGAATGGGTGAGGCGAGACACATCGTGTACACCCAGTAAACGACTTGTATGCTGACATGGATAGCCAAGATGTGATATAGAGGGAATGAATGGGTGTTCAGGTAGGGTCACACACTGTGTGGATCCTTGAACATGCCTTGTACTTTTCAAGGAGAATTTTACCTAGCATATAGTTTTCTTCTATACTCGGATGGAGGACTTCGAGTAGCCTAACCTGAGTAGTTTTCTGCATAGAATGAATTGGTGACCATAGTTTGGGTCTTTGAGATATGATGCGAGGGGATATTGTGGGTCAACTCTGTTAGTGATTTTTGTCCTAGATGTGGTAGAGTGAGTCTGTTGTTCTAACCCTATTAGGGTTTAATGTGACATTACATCCTCATTGTAGTATTTTGATCACCTTGATATGATTAAATTGGATAGAGTTTTTCTCCCCAATAGGGAGGCTTGGGTGGGATCCTCTATTGTATCATTTTTCAAATATTGGGTTCATGGTACCATCATAACCAAAACTAAATGGGTGGTGACCCCTTATTTAGTAGGATATACCAATAAGGTTTGTGGAATTATTGATTATATGATCCCCTATGTAGTGGGAAGTGTTCATAGGGTTTGTGGAATCATTGGGTATAAGACCCCCAATCCAGTAGGAAGTTTAATTAGGGTTTCTAGTATCATTGTGAGTATGATCCCCAATATGAAAAGTTATACTAGATGGGGTTTGTGGAATTTTTGTTCCAAAAAATACAGGGTTGGAGATCCCCTTTATATGTTATATGATCTCTGAAATTTTAGATTGGGTATGTAGTGTTCCCCAACGGTCCTCAGTGAGATCCCCTCTCTGAGTTAGATCTTTGTGTTATCAAATTGAGTTAATGGTGTCCCCCAGTGGTCCACTGAGTGATCCCCTATCTCATGATATGTGGTCTTCAGTGTTCAATACTAGGTTTGTGGTTTCCCCTAGAGGTTTTTTGGGTGACCCATAATCTGAGTGATGAGACATTTTGTGGTTCTTGTATGGTTTAAGGAATCCCCCCATCAAATATGGGTGAGACCACCAATATTAGTATCAAGATACACTGAGTATTAGTGTTACTATCTTTACAGAAATATCTAGTGAGAATTTTCTCCTGAATATATTCCACATGGGATAGCAGGGATGTGCAATCAGTTTGTGATACCCAATGAAATGAAAACTTTAAGATGTACCATCCGGGATGACAGGGTTGTTCCCTTTGGAGTGGCATATCCAAGATGTAATATCATGGAGGATAGAGTTGTTCTTGAAAGAGTGGAATCTATTATATGTTCCATTGGGTACGTTAGTGTTCTTCATAATAGAGTGTTTCTGTTGGATGAGTACTATCTCGAATGGAAGGTTTCACAAAGTGAGTTCTCTAGGATGAGTGTTACCTTTGAGCCTTGAGTGGAATCCTTTAGCTAGTTATGTGGTAATAACTTCATGAGACATGGAGTATTATATGGGTAAAAATTTTTAATTCTGAGAGTACTTGAAGTGTTCTCACATAAATTTTTTGAAATACAATGTGGATTGAGCAAACTAGTTTTTTATAGTGAAGAAGTCATCAAGATGGAGTTTCTCTCTTGGTTGGATTCCTGCTGGCAGGGTAGAGTGGATTATACCCTGTTAGTTTCTCCCTAATATTTTTGATTATTTTAGGGGGCATACTATATATTGGTATACTCACCCCTACATGGGTGTTTCCCACAAATATTGTGTCATGTGCATATGACATGACTTTCAACGAAGTCCCAGTAGGACCCCGAGTAGGGGGAGCATACTGAGATAGATTGACTGAGGTGTTTTCTAGTGCTTACCCAAGTATACTTCCAACATTTTTTTATATCGATCCCCTAAAACTATGTAGATTGGAGGATTTTAAAATATTTAGTTGGGGTTTTTACTTCTAATGTACTATAGGTTATGGATAGATTTATGCATGCACTTTTTTTCAATTTTATTATTGTTGCACTATTCCATGGTGATATAAGTGTGTGCATGTGTATAGGTACCATAGGGTAAGTCCTCCCATGTGTGTGATATTCGTACTCGTTGATAGATTCCATCCTATGGACTATGAGAGATAGGATTTGGTAGTCACGTCTCAGGTCTCAGTGGATGGGATCGTGATAGGGGTAGTCACTCATTGTTGAGTGCAAGAGGACATAATGGAAGATATGTGAAGAAGAGTATGATTTAAGGAATGAAAGAAGTCTGAGATAATGAATCAGTGGAATAAAGATAAGTGATTTAACACATTAACTAAAAGAAATAGAATGATTTAAATAATAGGAAAATAATTATATAAGGAAAATAAAATGTAGCTAAAACAGAGCATCGAGTAGTAGTCTACTCCCGATCATCCTATGATTTTTCAATGGTGCATCATCCTTGTTTTTATAGAGGGTGGAATCCTCTTTATCTCTATCATTGTAATATTTTAAAATATTTTTCAAGTTTTAAATATATATTTTAATGATATTCATCATTGAGTTTGATAAATTCCCTGGTATTTCTAAATTTTAGTGCTAAGACACAATACTACAGTGATTGTAGCAGCATCTACTAGTGGGCCTTCACATGATTTATTTTTCCAATATTCCATGGTGAATTCAAAAAGAATCCATTTCTTATGAATTCTCCATGGTTGTTCATAAGACAGTGGGTCTTTCATGGATTAATTTCTTCAAATATACCTTTGCTTCAATGGTATATAACATATATCATTTATTCAATATTATATCACATATATCACTTGAACAATAGTAGATCACATATATCGTTGGAAATTATCAACATAAAACATTTTATCATTAAACCCAAAATCTTATTTTTCCTTTATATAGCCTCCACAGTGGAACTAACAACATCCTGGATCTCCTCCTTGGAAGATCATATTAGATCCATTCTCCAAAATCAATCAGTTTCTCATGGAAGATGAAATATACCGTTTCACCAATTATAGATTGCATCTTCCACTGGTAGATGAAAACGAAAACATCTTATGTACGATATTGTAATATCCTGTATATACCACAATTTTTTTACATTGGTGGTAGTATGTTCTTATATTCTCCACAAGCAATCCAGAATTCTTGCATAACATGAACATTAGATGCATGGGTGTGAAACAACCCAACATTTTCTCATCTCCTTCATTTCCCATGTGTGGTAGTACCATCCGTGGATCAAGAAATGCATGTGTTCATGGATCACTTGGCTTAATTCTAGAACACCCACACCTCCTAGTGTAGCCACATATAAGTGGTGGTGGTGGTGGAGAGAGGTTGTAGTAGGTATGGTATATTAAAATCCACAATTGTATCTGTGGTAGATCATATCTGTCATTGTAGGAATGGTAGATCATATCAACCGTTCCACCCATGGAAAACCACATCCGAAGCAACTTACTCTCTCTTTCACAGTGGACGAAGATCATGAATGATAGTATAAAATTGAGTTTTGGGTGTGTTCCTTTATGGTGAATAGGTCTTTCAGGGCATAATGGACAAATAAACTCCTCAGTGGCAACACCTTGATAAGTGTAGTAGTGGAAGTGGCTGACTTCACCGAGCTCTTCGACCGTCACATTTGACGAAGGGAGTTCCATTTCTTGTATGGTGCCCGCCATCATTAAAAAAAGAACCATTGAGATCATTGCAGGACTTTAAGGGAATCTATGGTGGTTTTCATACTTGAAAGTGAAAGATAGATTGAGTTCAAGCTTCAGACGATGGATAAAATCAATTTCCCAGTGTGTAGCTACAACAACCACCCGATGCTGAGTGATAGATGTGGCGAGGAATGATGAAATGGGGGGGGGGTCTAAGAAGGGTGTGAAAAAATAAGGTGGGACACCATAATATATTTTCTATGAACCATACCTTAGTTAAAGGAGTCTTTCATTAGAGATTATATAGTGATTGAATGTTACATATAAGAAATGTAATGCAATGTTTGGCTTACAAGCAGCACCTGGGTGGGATACGAGATATGCTTCAACCACTATTAGTGGGCCACGACTTCTACTTGAGTGACCTATGGGGATATATACCAATCCATACATGTAGTCCTCCCCATGGGATCTTTCTATACCCTTCAAACTTGGGAATAATCTATTAATGGATTTATTAGTTAGTCAACCTCTTTATAATGCTGGCTTTGTGGATGTGGGGTACAATTTGAGGGAAATCCATTGGATGGCCAATTGTTTTACCTATATATCATTCAATACAAAATAATAATTTAAAATAATATCACAATTAATGTCTATAACTCCCAATAATAAAAAATTTATAAATTTCAATTTATTTAAATTCATTTTTTTTAATTTCCATAATTTTAGTAAAACACTTATTCTTATAGGATAATTATTTATAAACCTTTTAAAATCATTAACAAAAAAAATTAAAATTATGCATGAAATATGAGTCTGTCATTCCTATATAGAAATAAGTGTATAATACCAACATATTAGGATAATTTTAGAGAAATAAATCTACTGGTACCTAATCTAATTGAGGAAATGAAAAAGATAGTTATAACCATTCAAAATTATATCATGGCAGCTCTGAGTTGATAAAAAATTTATGTTGAAAATCGTTAGTGTGTTCTGGAATTTGAATTTAGTGAGAATAGTTTTCTGTTAATTTATCTATTGAATAAGGTTATGAGATTCATTTATAAAGATAATATAATACCTTGGTTTATTTTCCCCTTATAGATTATTGATCATGTTGGGATGGTATATTATAGTTGGGTGCTTCCAATGAACCTCTCTCAAGTTAATGATGTGTTCCATTTATCTCTCCAGAAGAATTACATATCTTATCCTTCACATATAATGAACTTAGAGTTCATACCACTGGAGAAATATCTCTCTTACGAGGAACAACTAATGAAAATTATATATCATGGAAAGAAAGTGCTATGAAATAAGGCCAGTCACCTGGTCAATTTTTTTAGAGAAACCAACAACTTTATAAAGGAGTATGGGAACCTAAGGATATGATGAAGAAAATGTACCAAAAATTGTTTGAATTAGATTAAAAAACTTTTGAGGGTGAAATTATTTTTTATGGGGTAGAATGTAATACCCTGAGATTTTTATAAAATATATTTCTTTCAAATAAATTTAATTTCTTTGATATCATTCATTACAACCAACCTCGAGATTAAACAAAATGTGATATACTATTAAAATATTATTATTTAATGAAATAGTTTTCACCAAGCTATTGAATTGGTTGGTATAAATAGAACTAACGGATTTTTATAAAACATATGGTTTACACATGTGTAAAATAAATTCAAAATATACTAATTTATGATAAATTAAAATAAAATTAATTTGAATCCAAAATAAATATTTTTTTTGTAAAAAAATTTCTATGTACTTAATGTGTTTTTATATTAATAAATTAAATTATTCAATATTGTTAAATTATTTAAATAAAAATCACAGATTAACTATTCAATGAATTGGTTTATCATTCATCTAATTGTTTTTCCAATAATGATATATTAATAAGTCTCGTTTCATTTTAAAAAATGCATCTTTCTACAAAGCAGTTTTGTTTCATTTTTTACACTATTTTTAAAATTATTTTTTCCTAATTTTATAAAATTTATTTGAAAAAATATACAGAAATTTTGAAATAAAAACTTAACAATTATCAAATATCGAATTTTTGAAAATTTTCTTGAAAGATTATTTTTATAATGAATAATGAAAAATAATGTTTTTTATTAAATATTATCTTTTTTTAAAGCAGTTAAAATATCCTATTTTGTTTTAAAATAGTTTTAAAAGTAACATTAGTTAAATTATATTAGTATTAATTAAATTTATATCATTTTAATTAATTTTATGTGTATGTTTTATATAATAAATTTTATACTTAATGAAACTTTTTCCTTGAAAATCTGCATTTCTGCGTGTTTGTGGGTTTTAATTATATGAAATTCCTCCACTTTTATGAATTTAATTTTATAAAATTGATTTATTATTTTTAATAATAATAATTAATGTTATATAACAATTTTAGATTATTTTTTTGGTCATAATGAATAATTAAAAGAGTAATAATCCATTGCCAAAATTAATGTTAAAATAAGATTACCAATGGATTTTACTAAAGAGATAAGAGTTAACATGACCTAAATACATGTGTACCTTATATTAGATGGAAATAGTTTGAAATTATATCATATAATATTTCTAAATGTTCTATCTTGGATGATTTTTCCATGATAGTGACATGACATTATTTAAAAACTTTGAAAAATTAATAATGTGCTACTCACCTCTATTATAAAAGGGAATCCCATATCCTCTCCTATTCACACTTCAAGAGATTTTTTTCAGCTAATAACTACACAAATAAATTTTTTGAATCCCTAACCATGAGATATATTCAATTTTTTTATTATAAAAAAAATCCTCAGAATCATTTTAGTATAAACATAATGAGGTTTTCTGGTGAAGAAGTATTGTTATTAACCATGTATCTATGTTTTATTTATTCTTATACATCCTTAAAATATTCTTAAAATATGATAAAATAATAACAAAAATATATCAAATATTTAAATATGTTATTTTTATAATTTTAAAACCTATTTCTTTCTCCCATTCTATTAAATTGGATACAAAATCATTGATCAGGTGTATGACGGACTACCCACTCGTGAATAGACATAATTGTTTTTCATCACCTCCTTTAAAAAATGGATATAATGACAGATTTAGTGTATATATATGAAATTTATGATATTAATATAACTATGAAGTTATAATATCACCACTACCTTATTAATATCCAATCTTTTTGAAATTTATTACTTCACTCATGTATACGTGTGGACTACCATCTCCACAAAGTGATGTGATTCATTTTCTAGTTTATATTTAAATAAAAGGTAATAAAGATCTAATTAATGAATATTATATATATATATATGATATAATAATTATTTTTTAAAGGTTAATTAATAATTACCTTTCTTTCTATCCATCCTTCAAAAATTGAAAACAACATCCCAGCTTACGTTCGGCTTACCGTCTCTATGAATGGTGTAATTTAGTTTTCACGTATATAATTTATGGATTAATATATATATATAATGAATATGTATGAAATTTATTTCATGATTAAAATTTTTTAGATTATGAAACAATTATAAAAGTATAAGGACCAGAACTACTGAAGAAAAAATCTAATGAGAAACCAAAAAATTGACAGCTAGAAAATGATGATTTTAATCAGCAATTATTAATGAATGGATGTTGAAATATTATATATGGTAGATTTATGATATTATAATTATATAAATGATTATTTTATATACTTATAAAAATTTTAAATTTAATATTGTTCGTTTTAGAGTAGTTTTGATGTAAGTGGAACTCGAGTTAAGTTGTTTTCATCTCACCTTTATTTCTACGAGGCACATGCTACATTAACAACATATTTATTTCTTATGTTGTATAAAATTTACATGAATGTATTTTATGATAATTTTTATGAAAAGTATGATTTAAAAGTCACCAATTTAGAAGGGGTTTTTTTGTTATAGTCTCATTGTTTATTGGGATTGTTTATTTCTGTGTTTTTGACGATAAAATATTTTGATATTTATCTCAATAAACTCGTGAATTATATTATATACTGGTGATTTCTAGAGATTACATGTTTTCGTTAATTTTACTTTAATTAAGTATGAAGAATTCTAAAATAATATTATTTTTAACTAAAATTAGCTTTATTTCTCTCTTGGCTGAAAATCCGTTTTCTTCCATACCCATGTTTTCGAAAAATATTTTCAAGAATGTATTTAATATTACTATATGATTTTTAAAGTCATTTTATCCATTTTTTACTTTTTATTAAATGGTTTAAAAAAAATCTGCTTATCATTTTCTAAATGAGGTACATTTGACTTCTTAACAAAAATGTGTATAGAATCTTTGTGTTAATATACACAACATAAACAAAAGATTCTTCCACTATGACCACTTAAGTCACTAAATATTCGATTACAAGTTTAGAAAGGTTATTTTCAATGAAAATTATTTTAAAAATGTTTTAGAAAATTTAATATTTTAAATATGTGATTTTAAAGTTGAAAATTCATTTTTATTATGAAAAGTTCTATGTTATATATTAATAGAACTTTCCTCCTAATATGACACCCTTTATTTTTTACTAACCCCTTATTGGGATATGATATAATGATATTATCCTTAATGTTTCTCTAGATATTTTATTATTATAAAGAGTATTTGTTTATAAAACCTTTTCATTTTTTTCCATGTATTATGTTATGAAGAATGTATATAATGGTTATAAAAATAATTTATTTTTAACAGGTTATTGAATGATTAAATATGAATGAAACGCATTTCATATTCACATGTTATAATTTTATGAATGTTTTATGATCTTTTGGCACATATCTGTCTGATTTTCATTATGTGATGGGTGGGTGAAAATTTATATATCCCCCCAATTCATTGAAAAAAAGGATATCTCATGAGATAAACTAGACTATAATGGGAATTGAATCATATTCAGTAAGGTATTTTGTCCACTATGAATGTCTTGGGAGTGAACCTTGACTACTATGATGGTTTTTAGAGTGAACCCATTCCACTATGTTAGTTTCGGAAATAATCCCTGACTACTAAATACATTAATTTATTTTTTTGTGTGTATAACAAAAATCTAGGTTTCATTTTGAAGTTTTCCTCACATAGATATTGTTCTTTGATTCCTTTATGATTCATGTCTTATTAACTACCTAGATTTATTCCATGACATTAGATTATGATTTTTGATATGCATTGCATGGCTTTTAAAATTTTTCTCATGTTCACATACTCTTATGCACATTTTATGTTTATGTGATCATTGGTATCTCCCTTATCTACCTTTACTGAGAAACAAATATCACGATTTCTTAAATTTATTTTCCCCAAGTTATGAATAATTGTATTAAGTATGATATTCCAAATAAGGGCGATAGATATGAAGAACTTAGTGCAAGATGATTTATTTTACTTATGAACTAGTTTTTTATTTGTCAATGATTGAAAATATAGGTGAACTATTTGATTATATCATGTTTAGTTATGTAATTTAATGAAAATTAATATATTAAGATGTAATATCTTTGGAGGAAAAGTATGGATTTTTATACATTATTTATTTGAAAAAGTCATAACCTATATCAGATTCTACATATTACAGATAAGGGTGGTGATGATTAGATACTTCTTATGATTTATTGATAACTCCTTTTTCTTAATATCAAAATTATTATTCACTTCCTATTTTATTAGAGATATTAATTTATATTTTGATATTCCACAAAATTATCTCCAAATAACCTTTATTCTAGGTTCTAATGATTTTCATCTACTTTAAAATCCCAAAAATCAACAAAATTATCAAAATGTATTTTTTTCTATTTGATGATTTATAAAGGATTTAATTTTTATTTATGTAGTTGATCATATGTTGTAAGTTCCATTTTATCCAATATATTTCTCTTCTTCTCTTTCCCAAAAAACTTCTTCATCTTCATTGAGTATGAAATTTTTTCTTATACTACACGTTTGATTTATTTCTTCTCTTTACTCATGTATACCATTTTCAACATGGATAAGGCCTCATGATTGAAAATAAATACCTTAATTATTTATTTAGTTCCAAATTAAAAGAAACTATATATATGAATTATCTCTTTTATCATCTAATTCAAAAATATATTGTTTTGTTAAATATTTAATTTAATTATAAATGAACCAAAAACTTTTTTGTAATGTTAGATATATTTTATGGGGTTTAGCTTCCCCAGTACAAAATATTAGTCCACTACATATAGTTCTTTAACCTTTATAGTATCCATATCACCTTTTTTGGTAATAAGAAGTGTTGAAGCCATTTAAAAAATATCATTCCTTCCCGATATAGGTGGTTTATTTTTGATAATTCCAATATTCATAAAATATGGTTTCATCATGCCTATCCATATTAGAATATCCAAAAATTTTAGTAATTTTCTGACTAATAAGAAAAACTCATATTTAATTAGTTTTTTGATGAACTATACTACATTCCTTATAGTCCATATAAACTCATAATATTTAATTGTGATCTTAAATTTTTTCACCATTAGAATCATAGAAACAAGAGGTAGTGTAAAACTGATGAATACGATGATGATAGAATGATTCCTTCTCCATGAAAGGAAGAGAAACTGAATCCCAACTGTGGTATTTAATGGAATTATATATAAGGTATTTTTGATGTTTAAATAAATTTGATTCTATTAACCATTCATGAGTAAATTATCATGTAGAAATATCTCCACAAATAACCATGTTTTTTTATAAATAATGTTCATAAGAAATTAGAAGTGAAAAAACTAAAAGGGACATATATTTGATATGGAACTAAAAATTTTGAACCAAGGTGATCGACATTCCATTATATAAGTGTACTATTTAACCATAAGCAGTAACTCATTCAAAGTTCAAAATTGAAACCATCCCCAATAATCTAAAATCAAATTAAAATTTTAAATTACTAATTTATTAAGAATAACATATGATGAATTCCAATATTCATGGACTCAATTGTTTAAGTATAAAATTTACATAACTATGCAATGTAAAATTAACAAAAAGTATTTCCAAATTTCATAAGATATGAATGAAAATGATTTAAAATTTTAGTAGTAACATTCGGTAGTAGTGATCGAATCCTATTTTGTAGAAGTTAGTAATGGAGTCAGTTTAAAACCATATACCTATCTTGTATTTAATTTAAAGAAAATATTATCTGTATGAAATTTTCCCAAAAAAAGAAACCCAATTGAAAATATAGTTAAGTTTTAAACAAAAAAATTACAATAAACAAAAATAAAAAAACTATATACAAATAAATCTAGGATTTTATAGAACTAAAAATTACCAGGTATAAGATATATTAATACAAACTCTAGTATATGGTGACTTTATCACTTGTAAATTATGTTTGAGGCATACAAACTTACTTTGGTCCCGGATTGTTTTTGAATATAACCTATAGTAAAAAATCATTATAATTCTCAGATTTTTAAGGGTTGTGTGTTTATTTAAAATGGAGGCCCGATTCTTTTCAAAATATTGAACCTTTTTAAACAAACATTTATTATTATAAAGTCATGACCTTTTATATTTTATGAAAAAATGATCACTATTTAATAAAAATTTAATTGGATTGATAGTGTTTGATTCTAGTAGATTTACTTCCCAATCCATAAATTTTTTTCATTGGTTTCACATGTCTTTTTATCTTTTAAAAATATTTTCTCTCCATTATAATTTTTTAGAAGATTATTTTGACATTCCAATTCATACAAAAGTTTTATTACATCATTATTATCTTCCAAAAAAACACAAAATTAACCTTGTTATTGGATGTTAACTTAGAAACTTTACCTTTCTAATTTTATATCCTTAACACGAGTTTAGTATTTTCATTATAAAATTTTCATAATTTATATGTATACTTAATAAGTTTAGCTTTCTTTTTTACAACGTTTCCTTAGATAATATGCTGAATTTGTAATGTTAATGATTTCTAATTTAAATTTAAAATTTTTATTCTCTCATATCTTATGTAATTTAAGTATATTCTTATGTATCATCATCAAATTGGTTTTCACTATCTCATGAATACATAAACTCTGATTGAAATGATAATTAAGAAAAATTATCAGTAGTTATCTTTCCCATAAGATATTTCTTATTTCATCAATAATCTTTAAGAAAATTCACATAAGTTGTAGTTTTTCTTATAATGAAATATCCATATATGGACCCCCACTTACACTCCACATATCATTTTTTACTCTAAAATGTTTTATATCTTTCTAATTTGAGTTTATCTATTAATAATTTTAAATTCATTTAATTATAGTAAAATCTATTGAAATGTCTCATGGTTTCTTACACTTATAAAAAATAGTGTATGGTGATTCATTCTTTTAATGTCTTTATTTTTTACTTCTGGTTATTTCTTTAGAAATTAATACCAAATGTTTTTCTGGCCAACTGATTATATTCTCATTTAGTAAGTTCAGGATATCTATTCTTTGAATAGCCTTTTGAATTTATTATCATTTAAGTACTTGAATTATAATTTTGAACACCAGAATTTAATGCTTATAAAGTTAAGGTAATCATAACTCTATTTTTATTTTTCTCATTATCAAAAACAATATTTAAGTGATTCATATATTTGATTAACTAACCAATTATGTCATCAAGACTATGCTTTATAATATTCTTTGTGTCATATATATCCATATTCTCAAATTCCCATTTATTTGGTAGGATATCAATAATTTTATCAACTATCTAATTGTATGATATTTATTTATCTCCTTGTGATTGTGGAGTATTTACCAAAGTAATAAATTATTGATGCATCTAGCCTGTGGTTTTACCTGGAGTAAAGTTAAACTATTTATAATAATATCTTAACATACCACATTTAGTTTCAAGATATTTTGAAGTTATGAAAGGTGAAAACTCTAAAGTTTCCCAAATCCCATTTATGGTTCAACAAGAATATAATTAACTATAGATGTTTCTTTGAATAACAGAAAAAAGAATATTCCTCACACAAAATTTGAGATGGAAACTACGTGTTTATATTTAGTAAATCTAAAAATATATTTATCAATAATTTTATAATATTTTATAATAACAATGTAATTCACAACACCAGTATTGATTATAAATATCTCTATGTGATCTCTACAATACTCATAATATCTACCCTAAAAAATTAGTGGTCTTTCAGGAATTAGTTTTTCAATGACTTCAAAGTTTATTCCCACCATATCTAACATAAAAATATCATTTTTATTATACATTTTTTTGTAATAAAAGTATAATAATCTTCGATAAAACAGTTGAAAAAATTAGATGGACTCAAAAGTAATGTTATGTTCAAATATCAAGATTCCCACTCTAATAAAATGTGTTTGTCCTAAATTAGGTGAATGAGGTACTATAAGAGGGGTGTGAATGTGGAACTATAAATTTAATCTAAATGAAGTGATAATTTGACCATAAAATATAATATTTTGAATAATACAGAAAATATCTGAGTAAAAAAAGTTTAAATATAGTGGAATTAAGTCTACTAGATAATAAACACTATTAAATAAAACAACATTCACTAAATAAATTAGAAGGATAATGAACTTAAAAAAATTTCACAGAGTATCATAATGCAATATGAATACACATAATGTATATTATTTATAAAAAATAATTCTATATAAGAACCCTATGATTTTAAAACAAAGAGACATGTGGTTCATTAGTTGAACCATGGCTTCCCCCACATCACTTGGAATTTCTTCAATTGTAATCTAATTATAAGTTATAAACAAACTATTCATGGAGACTTTTTATTATAATATTTTTAATCATGTGATCATAAATATTAGATGAAGGTAAGTGAAAGAACTTCGAGCTTCGTCAATTATAACCTTGTGGGAAGTGATATACTTACCTATCCTTTGATTCCGTCAATCAACCAGGTAAGACAAAAAAACTTTTACAATAGAACCTATTCAATTTAAATAATCAAATAAATAATGAATACAGCAAGAAAAGATAGGTGATTTACAGAGTATTCAACATGGATAGTAGCTGTTAGCACAAAAAAATTACAAGAGAGGGTACTCAGAATAAATTAGATACCATCATAACTTCATTTTCAACCAACTTTGAAAAAATGTAAATTCATCCATATCTTTGAATTATTGTGTTAAATTTTAGTTTTTCAAGTAACAAACTCCTTCAGTTAGATTCCAACATCTTTGATTTTAGTTTTAATAACTTTAAAAACTATACTCCTTCATTAAATGGGTCTATCTCCGATTCTATCATTAGTGTTTTAGACACCATCATAACATACCGATGTATGTTTAATATAATTTAGTAAATCATAGTGATATGGATCGAAAATAGTTTTGATACGTTCATCAGTCATTAACATAAATAAATAATAATTCTTTATAATATAAAACTTAAAGAAAAAACTTCAAGTTAGACTAAAAATAAAACTATGTGTATTTTGATTTTCTAAAAAAGGATTTAAATGTTATCTTTGACCCAAAAATAACCTTTTCATTGATTTAAAATATTTAATTTAATTTTTTTTACACCCTACAAGATTTACATCAACTGAAAGATCTATTTAAATCCAAATATGGTTTTAGTTCATGAAATATGTTTTATAATTGCTGGCTTCTTCCCACTTTTCAACTTTTGAGTTATTATATAATCATTATAGTTAAACGATTAATTATTTTTAACTAATAACGTTTCACCTTCTTTAGTTACTAGAAACAAATATCACTCTCGTTCTTTAACCACTTTTATACTCCTACATAACATTTATATATGTGGTCTGCGTATTTTGGTATCTATTCTCACGAAATCACTTATTTTTCTTGATATTTGACTTCATCATTATCTGTCTTACTACCATTATCTATTTTAGTGATGGTCCCCTTTCTAACAATATTGTTTATTACTCTATGATTAACTATTTATCTAAGGGATCATATAGATAATATCCTAATTTTTCTTTGGGATATCCTATAATGATATAGTATGTTACTTAAGATAAATATTTATTGTTATAGTTAGACTAAAAAAATTCTTCACATCCCTATAGAGTTATATATGAGAAAAATGATTTTGTATATTGGATTTTACTTTCTTATTTTTTAATATTTTTTTTGATGTGCATATTTTTTACTGTAATTCATATCCCCAAAAGGATACATAAAATTTATCATGACACATAATCAATATAACTATGTCCAAAAATCTATGGTTCCTCCTTTCATTAACACTTGGAAACTCTGGTGTATAAGTAGGAGAGTGTTTAGACAGTATCCCAAACTCTTTTAAATATTCAATAAACTTTTTTTGATATATTCCTTGCTTTAATTTGAGTGTAGTTTATTTATATTCATACCAAGATAATTTTATACTTCATTTTAATATTAATTACATTTCTCAAAGTAATTTGACTTACACCTCATCAGTTAGATATATTCATAATTAGTGAAATAAAGGATAAAAGTAACAAAGTAAGGGTATCTATTTCTAGATTCTATAGGAAACTTTTCACATACATATGTATAAACTAATTCTAAAAGCACTATAGATCTCTCACCTTTTCCACTAAAAAGACCCCTGGTCATTTTTATTGAAAAAAATATTGGAATATATCTTAGGATTTTATTTCAAAAGAATATAAATACCTTTCTTGATATAACCTTTCCAAATGATTCTCATTTGCATGAAAAGTCTATGCTTCCATAACTGGGTGTGACATGAGTCATGTGAATTTGATTCATTATTTAATGACAAGACATGTTTTCAAAGTATAGTATGTAAATACCATTATTCGGATGTGTTATACTGCAACATATGTAATATTTATAAAAATATATAATTTTATTCCTAAACTTGAAAATAAAACTATCCATGTTTAAACTATACATAGAAATTTTGTTCTTGGTTACTATGAGCACATAATAAGAGTTATTAAAAATTAAATCCATTTCAATCAGAAATGTGAGATTTTAGTCTCTCATCAAGTGCATAACTACTATTACTGAATTGGTTGCTCTAAGATCCACTTAACCTTTAACAATATCCCATTATATACAATGTATAATATTTTGATAAAAATAAAAGAACCAAAATCTATATCTTCTAACCAATTTGTATAAATCAAATTATTAAACTTGATAACGAATTAACTTGAAGTTTTCACTTTCTTCTTCCCCAATGAACAATTATACATTTAATTACCCTTCTTGTTACATGAAACAAATATAACATATTTCTCTTTATCCCCCTATCATGTACTAACCCATTTGGGAAACCTATCTGGGTTTAAATTGAATATGAGAGTGACCCTTGAGGCCCACCTCTAGTAGGCACCAGGTTGGCAACTACAAAATAGGTTATAATACATAAACATGGGAGGTATTATCCTCATATGTCCCAACAATGATTAAAATATACTAATAAAAAACATAATATAAAATTATTACGATCCCAAATAATCTCATGATGTGTCCATAAATTCAAAAAAATACAAATCCCAATGATGAAATACTAATGATGGTCTGGGCCATGACTTTGTAGCAATACCCATGCTACAATATAGTACATCCCATCTTGGTCACCAAATTCACCTAGGGAACCTAAAATTAATTATATACATACGGTATAGAATAACATGTATGATTAGTAGGATTATACTTAGGACCTCTTATGAAAATATGGAAAGAGAATAGTAATTCCTTAGTGATCAAAAAACACCTAATAATCTTATATCTAGTTAACTATAACCTAGGTTTAACAAGTTTGACTCATAAAATATAACATCTAAGGGTAATAACATATTATCAAGAGTATATCAAAATAGAAACCGCACAAACACTTCTACAATTATTTTCTACTCTCGTGACTGAACTCCAGATGGATTGTGGTCATACCATCCAAAATTGATGTGTTTTGGGTTTCAATATTACCCAACTCAACCTATAAAATACCCAACATTTTATGTTGACATAATTCTATCATGAAAAAAACCAAAACCATTCAAAAATCTTTATCCACAACATCATTTTTATTCCATATCCACTTACACATCTCATGTATCAAATATGGTAGAGTATTATGAACATGAAGTTCATCAACCTCATACCATCCTACTAACATACATTAATCCCACCATATCTAATCACATCATACATGGGGCCATTCGATAGTACCAGAGCCTATAAGGATAAAGAGGAATAGGGGAAACCGACTTACTATCCTCCCCAAATTTCATATTGAAAAAAACACTTAGAATCCAAAATATTTGTTCATTGGTATGGATATTTGAATCAGGTGGGTTTGTATTTAAATATTAAGAAAATAAATCATATGAAAATGTATATACACACCACATAGAAGTGCGACCTCGGGGATCGAAACCAATACCACCCCATTACAACACATAACCACTGTTATATCACCACCACCAAAAATTTCAACTATTGAAACCCATAATTCAAACCATTCCCAAATGACTACAAGAAATGAACAAAATAACATTCCTAAATTACCCTTTAAACCCATCATTTAAGCATTATAGATTTACCAATTACGAACCACTTTAAGTTCATTATTCCATTGATTTTATATATCCAAAGGCAACCCATTATTTTTTTCCATAATCATGTTACATTCCAACCCCTAATTATTCATTTCATGAATTAATAATTTCATGTACAACATAAGATTATTCATTCCATACCATTCATTATAATTACTTTTTAAAATTTCATACCACATTTCATATAAATTAGGCTTCTACAACAATATCCCTTTAATGCATGAAAAGTCAACCCATAAATCATCACATACCCAGGCCACAAGGAAATACCAATACCAAACCACAAAACATCATCAACCATCACAACTAATAAATCAAAATGAAAAACCACTAGCCTACTTCCCAACAAATAATAATTCCTCAAAAAAATTATATACACCCTACCTTAACCTCTTCAACTTTCACACCTTCCTAATAGCCGTTGTAAAATAAAAAATAATAATCACAATAAATTCCAATAAGAAACATATTCACAATTTTATTAATTTATTTACTTGATATTCAGTTAATATTAGTAACATGAGAAAAAAAATAAATTTCTTCTTCAGACATATTATTCATTACCATATTTAAATGAATGTTGCATTTATGAAATTTGACTTCTGTATCTCATTTTGAAAAAGAAAAGTTTTCATCACAGAAAGAATTTTAATTCTCAACAAAATAAAAAAATAAATCATAATCCTCAATAAATAATGTGAACCAAGTAAATAACTTGTGATTTAATCTTATTTTTTCGATTTAATTTATCCTTGTTCATTATCTTCAATTTGGTTGAATATTTCCATCCACTTAATGAAAAATCAATCATGATAATCCCACAATTTACATAAATAAGTGAGAGTTCACAAATCCCCTACCTTAATATGAATCTTTCAAGGAATCACCATAAAAGAATAGATGAATCTAGGATAAACCACAAGAAATATCAATTTTAGGCACCTTAGAACCTAACCATAACAAACCACCATTAAACCACACAATAAAATCAAACCAAAAATAAATAAAATAATCACAAAAACCTTTTTATAGATAAAATAATAAAAAATATAGAAAAATAATATTGGAGAATCCTTAATCTAATAGAGTTCGATCCTAGTGAAATGTTAACTTTAACACATTAAGTGATACATATGGAGAGACAAGAGGGGTGCTAGGGTTGACTAGGGTTTAATTTAAGAGAGTAAACAATAAACCAAGGATAGATAAACGCTCTATTTATAAGGGATTTTTTGATGGAATCCACCACAACATGGTACCCCTACAACACTAATGGTTCTTTTGATGAAATTGGAGATATGAGTTTCATACCATTTGATTTATCATATACCTCAAAAACATTCTTGTGTTTTAAGACCAGATTAAAAAATTTTATAGTCACTAAACCACGATCTATGTCATGTATAATGACATTTAATCTCCACAAAATTCTACCATGATGTTCACCAGTATGGAAGGAAAAATACCTCTCCATTTCACTCCAATGCACCTATGACTATTTTGTGGGGAGATCAAGATTTGCGTTTCCATACTCATATATATCTATGACCCTTTGATTTTATGCCACTATGAAAATCGCTTTAGATGTTCCATACATCCCCATTTCCCATAGGGAAAATTTTCCAAGATTATAGTAACATGATTCCCCTCAATATGGTGTAGAGATATTCCAAATTACTCATAGGGAAATACTTCAGGAAAAATTCCTTCCACTATGGGTGTTTTAGACCATGTGGTTTTCAAAGAACTAAAATTGATGGACCCCATAACCAATGCATAAAAACATCCAACTACCTCAACATTAGCTAAAAAATAATTGTTGCACCATTCCCATTGGACCATAGTGGCCTCCACGATAGTCATATCCACAATGTGATGATATCAATATATGGAGAAGGATCATTGCTCAGCTTTAAAACACCTCTAAAATCCCTCTCAAAATATATAACACCCAGAATTCATGAATTGATGGATTTAGAAGGTCTAAATTTTTATATTATATACCTATTAATTGATTCTCATCCTCTAGAATAAAAACTATACCCACAAGGAAACTAAATCTACCTCACAAACACACATCCCTTGGATGTACCTATTAAATGGGATGAAACCATCATCCAAATGGAATATTAAACAATTAGAAATCTTACTTAATTAGTAAAAAGGAATAATTATCTTTTATAAAACATCTAAACAATCATATAAACAACATATAATAACATATATTAAAAAAAATAAGGATATTAAGTGAACATATGTGAATCACATTCCCATATAGTTCTCTCTATAATACATTGGAGATAACGAGTTTGAACTAAAGAAATATACTAGGAACACAAAATCTTTTTTTGATGATGCTAAATTACTACCATCAACTTTGAGAATGTCATATAATTGTTTATATCTATGTCTCCCCAATTAAATGTGTTGATATCATTTTGAAAATATCTCTGAAATTGTGACACATGGAAGACATCATTGAACGTAGTCAATTGTGGTGGAAGATCCAACCAATACACCCCCTCACCAACATGTTACAACCAATTAAAAGGACCCATAAATCAAGTATAAATCATACTCCCCTAAAAAATAATCCATTACCAAAGACGAGGGGAAACCTTTATGAATAGTTGGTATCTCAACCTAAACTCTAAATGTATCCTTCACTAACATGCATATGAATTATGGAGGCCATGTGCTACTGTCATTTTATATAGATCATTAAAACCTTCCCTTTCATTGTCTACAATACATCTAGACCAAGAACCAAGGACTCCTCATCCCCTATCCAACATAAATGATAATGAAAAATATTCTCAAATAACACCTCAAAAGGATCCATTCTAATGAAATAGTGAAATATTTTGAAATTATATAACATGAAAAAGGGATAGTTCCTCACCCAAGATACAAAAAAATCCAAATATATACCTTCAAAAATTATCCTCAAATATCCGAATGTTATGATCCATTAACTAATACATCTATGAAAGGAATGGAGTTGTAAGGAAGAATTAGTTTCCAAATAATGTCCAACATTCGACACCCTAATCAACAGGAAGTGGGATGACTTTATAATACGATCCATGATCAACCAAATTGAATTGAATATAGTCTTTTTTCATGGTATAATTTTTACAAAATCAATTAATTTTTCCTCACACTTTAACTTGAAGATATCAAATAGATACAAAAAACTACCTTGAATATGATACCCTTACTTCACCTATTGATAGACTATGAACCGTAATAATAACTATAACACCGAACTCTTCATCACGGGAGACTTAAACTAACTCCTCAAGGAATGATAAAACTGTTCCACAATAGTATTCCCTACAACCACTAAGCTATGAAACTCATGATGAACCTCCTATTAATCCATTGATGGAATAAACACCCTTCCCTAAAACATCATATAATTTCAATAATCCACTAACTATCCCTCTAGGGAATCACATTGAATGAAATGGTCTCATATAATCTATATCTCAATGTTTCCCCACTAAGACTCCTGTACCTAATATATAATTAAATTTTTTACTATAATCTAATATAGAAAACACATACCCCGAGACTCCTCTATATCATGATAAATCATCGTAATCTCTTTAATCATCTATTAAGAATCCCAAGACTCCCAAACATTTCTCCAATGAATTCCAATATGAAAAATCTTAACTATATTACCCATCCCTGGGGTACTATAGATCTCAATTTTATAATCCTAAAAAAACTGTATCTACCTCTATTTTTTAGATTAAAATCCCATTGATGTATAACACACCTAAGGAATTTGTGATCCCTAAATACAAAAAAGCTATCATGGATGATGCAATATCACTACAACTTCATAGAAAAATTACCACCAATAACCTAATGTAATGGGTAAAATAGTTCCACTTATGGGGATATACTAACTAGACTAATATAATATTAACACTTCCTACCACATCATGTGTCATCCTAAACTAAGATGATATGTGTCAAAAAATATATAAAACATGAATATTTATTATAAAATATGAAGGATAGAACCACGAATAAAGAAATAATTTATGTAGTTATATGTTTCAAGAAACTAATTTGTCTTTTAGAATGATTAATCCTTCCTGGAAAGGTCTATCAAGAATTTTATTACCCTTGAAATTTCATGTAAAAACCTTTATAATAGACAACTAGATTGAAGACACTATAGACCTCTTCAATATTCTTCCGTGGTTCTTATGAAACAACTAACTCAATATTTTATGAATCTACTACTAATACCTGCAAATAAACCACATTTCCATGTAATTGAGCCTCCTACATCTAAAATTTTCACTTTTAAATATTTATATAATGATTAGTGTGTTGAATGATTATATGAAAATCCTAAGTTACACATAATGATCTTCCGCTGACCATAATTACAATAGGATTTCATCATTGTAAAAACCAGAAAATAATATATGATCTTCTGAAACATAGAGTTTATGGTCCCATGAATAGGATATAAGAATTTGTATCATCGAAAAACATTACTACAAAATCAATGTTCTGATATCTAGATCAAAAAGTGGTCTTTAGGATGTATCCCTCCTTCACTCTCATCTAGTGATATCCATTCCAAAAAGAAATATTTGGAAATTAGTTGTATCCCATCATATTACACCTTTGATTATCTCTATCCCATTTTAGCACTGTCTCATCGTCAATATGAATATATCAAAATTTACATCCTCTACCACACTATGGATGACCACATTTATGGTCTCTCTCAACCCTGATTCCCTATGGGTGAGGGAAATTATAGGGATATCCTGTATATAATCCATCTACTCTATACAAAGTAAATTATTTCTTCATATACTATTGGTATGACCTTAGTGAAAATTGATGCTTCTAGGGTTGATAAAGGATCTAACGTCTCATACTTGGATGGGCCCCAATAATGGTTAGAAACTAAGAATTTATATAACCATGGAATTTTTATTCTAAAAATACTCGGAAAAAATCTTGGAAGGGAAATTGGAACTACTAATCCTAGAGAAAGGGGTGGAAGAAAACTACTGAGGTCGACTCCCATTATATTGAAACCTCAACAAGACTGACAACCATTATCCACCACCAATTAATTGATGCATTAAGGAACATGAATGAATCACATCTTGATATTAATATGGTTGATCTTCTTTCCTCCTAGTCACCTCATAATTATTCTCCTACACTAATTTTTTGACCACAAAGAAAATAGAAGGGAAGAATGCCTCCTAAAATCATACAACTCTATACTCTACATTTGTAATTTTTTGGGTAAGGTGAAGAAGGTCTATAAACCTAATCCCAATATCCCATATTCTCAGGCTGCCCTACTAAATAGAGATAATACTTTGTACTAAATTATATCTTTAAATCATCCCAAGAGACATATTCTACCATGTAATACCCTCTATATAGGTTCTACAACTACCATTCTACTCCCTGAATATATTTTATGGAAAAAGGATCTTGATACTAAAATATGTCTTGAATTAGGGAAAAAGAAATATCATGATTCTATAGACAATGCTCTATCTCAAGATCAGATGTCCTCTCATCATACATAGCTATCCCCTGACACTGGAATTCACATAGTGTCTTCATCATAAGATCCTCTTCCTAGGCCATCTTAACCCTCATACAGTCAACCAAGTCATCTTACTAAACCCCACAAACCTAAAACATGTATAGATGATGACCAGTTTACATCTCTACAAAAAAGAACCAAAATACTAATCCAGGTAGCATAAAATTTATTCAATAAAATTCATTCAACTAAATTAAATTATTTCTCCCAAAATCACACTATTTCAAACACAGGAACAAATAATCAAAATGCATTTACTTATCGTATGTCTCTACCCTATAATTTTTACCATTTCACTTGTCCTTTTGTTAAACTTAGGGTCGTTACATTGGATTATGGAAGGCTCTAAAATAATGTTTCCGGTCATAATTAAAGTTCAACTAATATTATTTCCATACCAACCAGTTTAATCCTCATAAGTGCATATGTTGAATCTATATCATATTTCTCAACCAAAATTTATGATACGACCCCATCTTGATCCTCTACAATCCTATAGTGAAATGAGATTAACCCCTGAGGCCTGCCTCCAACATGCCTTGGGTTAGAGACTAGCACTGAGTGTATAAGACATACACATGAAAGAAATTAACCATATATATCCCTAAAATACATAAACAAACACTAATATAAACTATAATATAAACAACCGAAGATCTAAATTAAATACTACAATTCAAAAATAGAGTTAAACAAATTAAAATACACAAGATAAAATACCTATAATGTCTTAAGTAGTGACTCCACAATAAAACCCAAGATCCTAAGTAGTACTTCTTAGATCAGTCACCATAATTTCCAAGAAAACAAAAAAAAATTATATGAAGGGTTCATAATTCTTGTTTACTCAATAGGATCGTACTCAAGACCTCTCCTGAATATATAAATTGAAAATAATAATGTGTTATTGAACAAAAAACAAAATTTAAAATCATATATCAATTATATTACCATGAGGTTTTTTTCAAGGCTCACTCACAAAATTTTACATCTATGGGTAATAACAGAATACCACAAGTATATAAAAACATGAACCCCACAACCACTTCGCCTAATTTTTGACTCTAATGCCAAAATTTCATACATTCTATTCTCAATCCCTCCAATACTGTTGTGGGTTGGGTCATAACCCTTCCTACACCAACATATGCATAGTCTAACTTCTTATATTGGTATCAGTCCATCCACACAAAAAAAACCGTCCCACAAGCCTTAACCAAATCATCCTCATATTTCAATATCCACTATCACTTCTCATGTATTCAATACACAATGTATTGTGAACATATAGAACATAATCCCTAATCCCTCTTCCTACCATGAAAAAACCCACCATATCACATCACCTTATCTATTAAACAAATACACCATTACAAAATTGGTAGGGATATCAGAGTAGGAGAGGTAAGAATCCATCCTTTTTCACCAAAACATATGTTGGGGAAAACACCAGGAACAAAAAAGTTTTGGTCTTAATTAGGGAGATTAGAATTGGGTTTTGTTGAATATAGAAATCATAAGAAAATATATCACCAAAACAAACACACCACACACAAGCCCAACATAGAGGGTATACACCAATACAACCCCATCATAACCCATAACTATAACTATACCACCAAAACCACACACTTTCACTGCTGTCACTAAATTTTCAAACTATCTGCAAAAAAACAATTGAATAAACAAAAAAAAACATCCCCAAATTCCGATTTCAATCTATAATACAAAAAATTTAGATTTAAATATTACTAATAGATTTATTTTAATTATTTTGTTAAGTTTCATTATAAAAATACAATCTACCTTTTTTTCCTATATGCATGATACATTATAACCCTTGATTATTCATTTCATGAATTAATAATTTCATATAAAGAACAATATTATTCTCTCTATCCAATGCATTATTTAAATATTTTGTAATTAATACTACATTCCATTATTACTTGGTATCTAAAATATCACCTCATTAATGAATATCTAGCCAAACCATCAATTTCAATACCTCCCAACCACAATCTAATACCATGGCCCAACTATCACACATTAACAATAATTAAAACTGATCCATCATAATGAAAAACTAAAAACTCACTTCCCAATGCATAACAATTCCCAAATCCAACAAGTCAAGTACCATAATACAATAATTTTTTTTGAAAAATGCAACAAATGACCCATCTTCATTAGAAAATAACATGAACCAAATACTGAAAATTTTATTTAATCCCCTTCCAATTTAATTTAATTTATTATGGTTTATTATATAACATTATGTTGATTATTACCATCTACCCATTTTATATTTGGAATTAATCTTCCCCAATTTACTCAAATAAAGGAGACTTCTCAAATCCCCTACCTAGATATGAATCTTTTAAGGGATCGATGAAAAATTGAATAGGAGTGAAGGATCCACCAAAACTGATATAGAAGGGAAACACCCCAGAAATAAACCATAATATCCCACCATCAAACCACACCCTAACATAAACTAAAAAATGAAAAAGGTCACTAAAAAAACCTAAAAAGGGATAAAAGAATAAGTGATAAAGAAGAAGTGGAATGGAAGTACCTGAATATCAGAGGTTTTGATCATGTCAAACTAAGAGGTTTAAACCCTCACGAGATTTATATGGTGAGTAAGAAAAGGGACTAGGATTATTTATGGTGTGAATTAATAAATAAAAAATCAACCCAACAAAATATGGACCTTTTTTTTAAGGAATTTAAAATGGCCTCCACTATGGTGCGATGAAACCTACTGTGCATATTTTCCACCAAATAAAATGTTAATGTAATATCACTATTAACCACATGCATGTATTAAAAAAACATTAAAAACTTATACTAACACCATGATCAGATCTAAAATATGTAGAACACCAATTTAGTTCCCTAGAAGTGCACTAGGAACATCCCTATGGTACAGGGCAAACTTGTTTTTAATTTCACTTCAGTAAGCCCAAGGATATGGAATGGATAGATCTAGTTCACTATTTTCATATTCATGAACATGTATTGACTTCCAATTGACTATTTATTTTAATACCATAACCAAAGAAGCCTAGATTTGGTTGTAAATTTACTATATTTGGACTAGAAACAATAGATCACATCCCAAATGACCAAGTATTTTTATAATCTTTGAAAACCATTTATGTAGTTGAGTTTCATATTACATTTGAAAAATTAAAATAAATGAAATTATTTTATTTGAGTATACTATAGTCCTATTTAACATATACATAATCATAATACATAAAAATATTCTTGATATCTTGGGGAAAGGAAACATTAGAAGGTATGAGATGAGATACTTAGTAAGCGTAATAATAAAATGAAATAAAAATAAGAAATAAATAATGATGAAATAATTACATATAAATAATCTCACGAGCAAGAAAAATATCCTTGGATATCATAAATAACCAAACAGTCATGTGTAAATAAAAAATAATTTCATGATGATGGAATGAATAATTAAATACATTTGAAACTTACAGTCGATACCTTTACCCGGACATCTAAGTATATCATCTAGGTCTTGTTCTTGGACATCTACATAAATAGGAGAGGCCAAGGCCAAAACCCAATCTATTTTGACTCTTGAGACGTACCGATTAGTTTAGGGGATAGAGGGAGTCACACCCATCACTTAATAAGCCTAATAGATTAACCATATTAAAGGGGTGAAACATAATCAATGTACACATTTGTATTGAAAAACTAGTTTATGACATGGTAATATTTTCCCACAATCATAAACCATCCAGAGTATTACGGTGAATTAAATTAAATTAGTATATCTACATATGAAATGATCATAAATCATAAATATAAATCATAAGTATGGTATCATTACAACATATCCCCAATGGATAAATGGTAAAATAATACTTGTTGTTATTGATGAATAAAAATACAACAAATTTTTGTTAAAAATATACAGGAGGATTATACGCTTTTCACATTGAAAATGACTTTTAAAACATATCAATTTCAATAATATTGAGAAAAAAATATTTTAAAAAATAATGAAAATATGTAGTGGAATCATTAAAATAATTAATGTTCACAAAGATGAAAATTTCTATTCATTCTTTGTAAGTAAAAAAAAAATATTTTCAATTTTTTGGTAAAACAACAAAAGTACCTCATTCAAAAAATGATATGAATATTAATTTAAAAAAAATTGTAAAATTTATTAAATAGGTATAAGTTATTTAAAAAATAATTTGTTTAGTTTTGGAAACATTCATGAAAATATTTTTAGAAAACATGTATATGGAATACAAATGGTTTTCAACTGAAAAGAGAAATAAAGTAATATTTTTTAAAAATAGTTTCTCAATTATTTTATGTAACATTGTGAGTAAAATGTTAAAAGTAGTTTAAAATTTAATTAATGAAAATAGGTTTACAATTTTTTTATTAAATAATTATCAAATAATTCCCCAAATGGATACTAAAACATAGACAATCCCAAACAGTGATGAGATTATGAGATAAACACTTACATCTTGTTTTACATCCTTAATATGAATAAAAAACTCATATAAAATAAATAGATAATTATTATAAATCTATTAGATAAATATAATCACATATTTTATACCATATATGATTTATTTATAATGATTTATCACCAATTTATTTACAATTATTTATTAAAAATCGCTGTCCTAGGTAATAACTTCTTCGTTTTTCGTTTATGTTTTAGTTTGATAGTTTTGGTAACTTTATTTTAATAATGGTTTAAAAATATAAAGGAAATTAAATACTATTAAAATATCATATATATTCATTATATATGTATTTATAGTAATCTATAAAACATAAAGATAGAAAAATTAATTACATCATTCATGGAGACGGTAGTCGGTACATACACATGCACATTTTTTCACTTTTGGATAGAAGGAATAAAATAATGGAAAATAATAATTCAAATTTATATTATTATAATCACAAAAAAAATATTCATTAAATACATACTTATTTCTATCCATGTAAACCATAAATGAGAAACAGATCATATCACTTCGTGGGGGTGGTAGTTTACATGTACGTATCAGTGATGTTATAGTTTTCCAAGAGGTTGGAAGGTAAGAGGGAATATGTTATATTACAATTATAGATTAATTTTTATATTTTTCATTTAATCTATGTTACTCAGTTCTATATTTATTACCATCCAAGTTATATAGAGATGAAAAATGAATTATACCACTTCATGGAGACGGTAATCCATATGTGTGGATGACTGATGCTTTCTACTTTATATAGTATATAAAAGAGAAAAAATATGGTTGTACCATATTAATAATAGAATATAATTATATTATGGAACTATATTTATTATTTTAGGATGATTACAACACTTTTAGAGGGAGTATAAGAATAAATAAGAATGAAGGACTTGGTCAAGAAATTACCTCTTTTTTAGTGGAAGACCTTTAGATTTATTCTAAAGGGACCATTGACTTGTCTTATGGGGAGAATAATAAAATTTGAATGTGTATAATGAATTTGAAAATGTATTTTGGCTTGTTTTTTTTTGATAAATTAGGCACAATTTAGTTTAGCTAAGTGAGTGAGGAGGTTCCATTTTTTAATGAGGTAATGTGAACTTTTAATGTTTCTTAAAATATTAAATTATAATAAAATAATTATAAATAAAAATGTTTCCAAATGGACATGGATTCAAAAATAAGGTATGGTATGGTATAAATATCACTGAAAATAAAATTTCTTTAGGTTTTTTGGTCTTCTAAACCTTATCTTTTGGTTTGACTCCTTAGTTATCCTATATTAACATTAACTATAGTAATGTCTTTTTCAAACTTAAAATTCAATAATTTTACATATAAGGTGAAAATGTATCATAAATGGAATAGGTATAATGTATTAGACCATATATTATCCACCTTTTTTATATTTTGACATTTTAGCAATTTTTAAATAATTTAATAACATATGATTTTGATAAATTATCAAAAACATAAATTTTGACACTATTCATTTATTTTCAATTGAAATACATGAATAAAATTATTTATTTCAAATACAATTATTTTAAATATGAATAATTTTTAATATGAATGTAATTTTTTTTGGAACAATATATATCACTGAAATTATATCACTTTTAATATTTTTAATATCATTTTTTATTTTTCTATTAATCAAATAAATACTGTATTATCATTTCACAAGAATTTAAAGTAATTATATAATGAATAAAAACTATAAACAAATTATTATCCTAAATATAATTTCATTATACAAAAATTAAATATTTATATTCATTCATTACTTCCTTTTGTTCATATTTGTATAATAAATAGATATTTAAAACCAAGAGTGTGACATTTTGTTACATTCTTTGATTTAAATATTACATTGTCAATTTTCATGGACATGTTTCCATTACACGTATAAATTTTTAGAATAATTTTATGGGTTTATAATTGTCTTCATCCCATAATAATTATGAAAAAAAATTATTACTTATCACTTAGTTTTAGGCTAGATTAACCCGATATACCCTTTATCGAGGTGATAAATTCATCCATAATTAATATTCTTATAGACAAAAAAAATAGAATTATTAAAAACAATTGGAACTCATAATTAAAAATATGGTTTTTATTAAGTTTAATAAATATATGTAGATTAATTTATTTAAAATCAAAATGAAAAAACACAATGGAAGTAGTTTTTTAGGAAAATGAATTTTTGAGTATAAAAGTGTTTTTATCCCAAATTAAATCATAAAATTGGTTCAAATAAACTTAATTTAATTACTAATAACATAATAGATATAATATTACCTTAAAAAATTAAAATAGATTGTAACTTTGTTAACTCATGAAATAAGAATTCAATTTCATTAAAAAGTAGTTTTTTCACTATTCATTGAAAAATCAAGCTTTTTAGAAAAATATAAAAATCTAAAATTAAGAAAATTATGATATTATTATTTCAGAAATAATTTTATTTTTATAAAATAAAATTTATGGAATTTATAAAAATAATTTATAATATTTAAAACCAAAAATCAATAAAAAAACATTTTTGAAGAAAATATAATTCTATAGAAAAAATAACATTTCTAAAAATTGGTTATGTATTCAAAAAGAATTTATCAATTAATTTTAATTGAGTGTTTATTTCTTAAATATTTTGTAATTAAATTAATAGTTTTAAAACCCTACAATCCTCCAGCTAGGTTATTCCAGTTATATTTATATAATAACATTTAATTGTTATTTTAAGCTTGATCTTGCGTGTGGTATACACTATCAAACCAAATATTATTCTCTTGAAATTTTTTGGTGTTAGATTCTTCCAATTAAATAGACTCTATACTCATATTTTTTACATGTTTTTAGTTTTACATTTTAAAGCTGCATTGTGGAAAACACACATCATGAAACGGGTTAACCAAACTTCCTACTGAAAAGAGGGAAAGAAAAATAAAAAGGTTAAAAGGAATAACACATAACAAGGTTTAAAAATAATATAAAATCATTTAGAAGTGATAATATTTAATTTTATGAGAAAGATCACTCTGAAGGAATAATAATGAGTGACATATAACATGGAAATGAGGAATTTAACCATCACAATTCCATAAATTTGTGATGGGTTAAAGGACTATTTATTTCTGTGCAAGAAATGTTAGTAGATAATGTTTTTAATTCAAATTTAATTTCTGAATTTCAATGTATTATTTTACTATCTTATTAAATCACTCTAGAAAATAGAATTGCTTGATTTATTTGTATATCATTTGAATAATCCCATAATTTAGCTATACTTCGATCAATTTCCTCTTTATCACTTACAACTTGAAATAGATATTCCAGTTGAATTTTATTATGATGGATGAAATAAAATGACATTTTAACGAATAAAAACATCCCTAAGTCATTCCTCTAGCCTCTGAAAATTTACCAGAGATTAAATTGGTTTCATAGGTTATTAAATATGATAAATCATACTTTAAGATCATAAAATAATATAAAAATGTCAAATAAATGTATTCAATAAGTAGATAACCATGAGGATCCTCAAAAATATTTCTAAACAAATTCAAAAATCCAAAAATTAATGAATAAGGTCATTAAATTTACAAAACAAATTATCATTAATATCCAATAAAGTGAAACTTAATGTCACTTGTAAATGAATTTATCACATGGTAATAAATTAAATCACCATAAAACCTTAATGATGATATCCATGCTTATAAGAATTATCTACCTCCTAATTACCGAAATAAAATATCATTTTGTTTAATATTAAAACAAAAATACAGTAAAATTCATCATTAATAACTAGAATATCATTGATAAACATAATAATTCAACATAAATATTGAATCTAAATACACAATCACATTAATCATTTCAATTAAACAGTAGTAATAGGAAAATACTGACCTTGATCCCTTAGGTTCTTATTAGTTATATTCCGTTGATGCATGGAGAATTAGATTGCATAGTGCCCCATCTCATTACTGTTAAAACAAAGAACATTTGTGGTTTCTTTATTATATTTTAATTCATGTTCTTGATATATTTTCTCACCACACGTAATGAAAAATTCTATTCCTAGATATCATGTTCTAGGTTTTTTCCTTCCATAATTATCACATGTTTGGAAATCATTCTTTCTACTTCCACTAATCCATATTTTTCTCATATGTTTTCTTCTTCTCTTACATTCACTCAGAACTATAATACTTGGATACTTATTTCTCATTCATGATATCATAATATATTATATCATTATATGGTGATAATTTTTAGAGAATAGTTCCCCTTGATGTATTGGATTTAACCCATCAAAGAAATGGTAAATATTGATATTTGGATAACATACATAGTTTAAATATTTCCATTATAATATTGTAAAGTTAGATTCATATATATAAACATTTTAATCTTTATTTTGCATAAGAATCGATAATTTAATCTCAATATCTTCTCATTTTTTAGGAGGAAAATATTTTTCCTTGAAAAGTTCCTAATAATCATTCTATTCCATGCTTTCTATTTTATTATCAGACTTAGTGTTTTGAATCATAGACCACCATTGATTAGAATCCACTGAGAGATGATAAAAATAAATGAAAAACTTATCCCTTTTTTTAAATCCTAAAAATAGATGTATATTATATAAGTAGCCTTTCCATTTATCAACTACAAATGGGTTTGTAGTTTTGCTAACCGATGGAGTTTTATAACACTTTAAGTAGTCTAAAATTATTACAATGTGTTGTGGAGTTGTAGGATATTCCATACAGTTAATATTTTTATTCATGACCTCAGTCAACTAGCCCAACATAGTTATAATTTTTTCAGATATAATTTTTGAACTTTATCTAGCTACAGTTTCATTAGATTTTTGAGGAGGGAAATCCATAAATGGATTACATGAATTAGTACAGTTTCCGTTCATTCTGTTATGATCCATTTATAAACAAAAGAATATAATATATTATCTAATGAAATTATGGACCATTATTTAGTTTTAAAATAAATAGTAAAATTAATATCATAAATTTGAAATTTATTTATAAATTATTTGAAAATCATAATATTGGTTTCCTTAGAAATATTCTGAAAGTATGTCACATGGTTATGTTATCTAAACTATGTTTTCTTAAATCCCGTTCCCAAGGTTTATACAAAACATGATTTGAAACAAAATTTAAATACCCAAACCTTAGTTTCCCAAAGTCAGTGGTTACTTTATTATATTGTCACTAGATAAAGTTGATCATATATCAAAGTGATGAATAGTTCATTAGTCTTTGAAAACCAGATACATACTTGAGTTTCACATTAAAATTGAAAATATAAAATACAACATATTATTTTCCTTGAGAACTCCATAATACACTTTATCATATCCGTGCATATCAATCATAAATTTTTTCTAGGAATCATGGGGAAAGGAAACACAATAAAGGGGTGAGATCAGATGCTCATTAAGGGTATACACATGGAAGAATCTAAATAAGACATAATTAATATGAAAAGAATAAATAATGATCAAATAATGCTATATAAATAATCTAAATAGCTATAAAAATTTACATGGATGTCACAAAAAATAAAATAATTAGATGGAAATAAATAACTCTATTAATAATGATGGAATACAAAATTCAGAACTACAAAACATACCTTTGAGGCCTATGTTAAGGCTTTTGAAAATATTTCCAAGGCCTTGTTCCATGACATCTATATAAATAGGTAAAGACTAATCCAAAACCCCATCTTGTTTTTGTAGTGAAAACTAATGGTGAATCATGTAACACTCGAAGATTCCATGGTATTTTTTCTTTTAAATAAATTCGGTAGGGCCCGTTGCACACATCACCGAGTTCAGGCACACCATAATATGTCAAACTAGTCTTTTAAAAAGTAGTTATGAATAATATTAACCATATTATGAAATTTAAACATTTTTTTTCAAAAATAGGACTCATTTTTGATTTTTTTAATATCAAAATTAGCTTAGGGTGATTTTTTCTAATTTTTTTTTAAAAGTTTCAATTTTTGATGAATAGTGAAAAACTACGATATAATTGTGGAAAAACTCACTTTTCATTTAAGTAATTATTTAAATTTAAATTTATTTTAATGAAAAAATAGACAAATAATACATATATTAACCCAATATGGGTCATTTTAAAAATATTATATTAAAATTAGATATAGAAACTTTCTAAACATTTAAATATCTCTTTTACCCGCCTTCTCGCCACATAAATGTTAAAATGAAATTTTACAGCTTATTTGAATAAAATATTGGAAAAAAGAAATACATGGTTGTAATTTGTATAAATTTTTTGGTCTAATAAAAAAAATTCACGGGTAGTAACATTTGTAAATATTTATTCATCAACCATGGTTAAGGGTAAATCAGGTAAATAAAGATAAAATTAATATTTTAATATTAAAAATTTAGCCAACACTTATCATAATTTATTTGGATATGTTTTTTAGGCCAAAATCACCCCTATGTCTATTTTTAGACCAAATAGATCAACTTTTATGACTTTAATATATTTATAATTTTATATTTAATGAAATACAATTTTATGATACTTTTGTTTTTGACAAGTAGAATATTTTTAATATGTGGTTATATAAGAGATATGGTCCACAATAAATATTAACTAGAAAGATAATAATCTTATCAATATCCTTATAATTTATTTATAATTTTTATACATTAAATACTAAAATTTAAATGTGACACAATGAGGGTGCACTAATAGATTTATTAAAGAAATAACCAAATAAATGATGTTAATAATATTAAAATAAATAGCATTTGAAATATTTCAGGACATAAAAAAAATTTTAGGATGAATATGATATTTTCAAGATGAGTTAATGTAATTTTTTTCAATGGAATCAAGTTTTTATCAATTTTTAAAATGTTTATAAATAAATAGTGTCAAAATTGACATAAATGAGATTTTCAAATAAATAATATTTTATTCAAATATATAAAATTTATTGAAATATATATTTCATCCAAAAAAATAGGACAATGTTAAATATATCATAAATTTTCCAATTTTTATTCGTTCGACGTTTTATAGTAACAATATTAATCCTATAGTGTAAAAAGAAAAGTAGTCATAGTAAGAGTTAAACTGTTTAAATTATGGTTAAAACGAATAAATAACGGTTAAAAATATAATAACAAGAGTCCCAAAAATATTATACTAGTAAAATTAGAACCTTATCACATATTTTTAGAAATTTAATCACTTAATGGAAACTTTCCCTTGAAAATGAAATATGTAGTATTAAAATCAAAGAATTTGATAAAATTTCTCACTCTTAGTTCTTATAAGTATAATACATTTAATAGGGGATAATTAAGAGGGAAATTAGATAATAAATAGTATATAGAACTATAATGTAATTTTATACATCATAATAATTTTTTAATTATTTTTGGATATTAAATAATTCTCATAAATAATGACACGATAGTGAAGAAGTAATTATTTTATTAGTATAAATATGATTTATGAAACATTAAAAATATTAAAGGATATATAATTTTGATTAATTAATGTGATCTAGGAATTTTCATTGTGGATATGACATTATAAGAGTGTATTCAATGGTTTGGTTTCAAGTTATCTTTATTTTTGGATTTTATTTAAAGTCAATGTAATGAATAGTGTCAAAATTCACACTATTGATATTTTATAAAAATAAAATTTCATTAAATTATTTAAAAATCATAAAAATATTTAAAAACTAAAAATTAATAACTATAAGCTCAAAAATGTAATAATTTTAATATTTATAGAGAATTGAAACCATATAAGTAAATATTTATAAATATTTAATATTTATAATATTATTCCCATAGTTAAAATTAAATAGATTAATTAAGGATAAATCAAAACAATAAGGTTAAAAATAAAATCAAAACATGATTAAATTTTATTGTTTTATATGATTTAGACCCATCGTCATCTTATCCATTAAATATCCCACTTTGGATCTATTTAAAATCAAAAGTCAATTTATAATAAATTAATAGTTTTGGAGTTTCCTAAAGTACCCCTTGCATATCTTATTAAAGGGAACTTCTTATTCACTTTTATCCACACCTCTAATGCCATTTAGTTCAGGAAAAAACCCACCTACTTATTTATATAAATTCCCTCAATTCAACCTAGAGGCCATAAGTTTGGAAGAATTCTAACATAAGAAGCCCTTTTGTGCAAATCCAAATGAGATACTTGAGGAAGAGGTAATTATTTTACCGATTCAGTTCAATTTATTTTCTTATTCTACTTCCTCTTCTTATGTTATTTCTATACTAAAGTAATTACTCCAGTATCATCTATGTAATGAGTTGTTATTATGATTATGAGACAAATAGTTTGGGTTTTTACCCGTTTATGTATGGTTTTGAAATGAAGACTTGACAGTGTGGTTATGATGTCTGACATTATGCATTCCCTTATTATGAGATTAGTTATTTATATTACATGTTACTATTCGACTAGTGGATTGTCCATTTTATTGTTTAAATGGAATTATTTTATTTATTCTTACAATCTTATTTTGAATTTTAGTTTTAAAATTCATGAGTTTCAGTTTTATATCTTGACTTAAAAGTTTATGATTATTTATGATATCTTATTCTATATTGTTTACCCATAATGGAAATATGATCTCACTCATTTCTTATGTTTTATTTTCCCAAGATGCCAAGATGTGTTTTATGATTGATATTTAGAGTTAATCGAGGATAAAAATGGTGTTACTACAGGATTCTATTTGTTTCATTTTATGTTTTAAATTTTAATGTAAGGTTAATATATGTAATCTATTTTTTTAGACTACTAAATTGATCAGTCATTCAGGATTTGATTACTTGTAATCATGCCAATGTATTAAAATAATGCACTAGCTCTAGGATTCTGGGGTTGGGGACTTACATATGAAAGTGATATAGTGGGACCAATATATCACATACCAATTCTAATTCATTCATCATATGAAAGGTGTGAATCATAATTAATATAAATAATCTTATTGAAAAAATAACATAAAAAAATGTAAATTGTTTCCCATAATCATAAAGCATATAGAGTAGATGGAAAATGGTATCATAGTAGTACATAACCATAAATAATTATTACAAACCATAAATAAAAACAATATGGATGTTTTAATTATAACATATCCCCTCAGGATAATAAATAAAATAAGGGTTTTCTGTTTTTGATGAATATAAATACCATAAAATATCATTAAAAACATTCTTCAAAAAAATATCATTTTTAATTTTAAAATAATTGTTTTAAAAATTATATTTATAGAATATTAGGGAAAAAAGTTCCTTTAAAACATCATTATAAATTATAGAGTAATATCAAAATCAATTAATGGTTATGATGGTAGAAAAATCTGGTCATTATAAATAAACTAAAACAAAAATTTATTTCACATTTTCACAAAAAAATAATAGATGTACCGCTTTTGGAAAACAAAAAGAAGTTTCATTTTAAAAAAATTTTGAAAAAAATTATAACATGGGTAAAAGTTTCTTTCAGAAATAATTTTTAGAATTTTGGAAACATTCATTAAAATATTATTATAGAACATGGAGGTGGAAGAAAAATGATTTTCTACTGAATATCGAAATAAAGGTAGATTATCTTAGAAAAAGTTTCTCAATCATTTTGTTTATCAAGGAGAGGAAAATAGTAGTGTTAATTGAAAATTTAATGAATAAAAAGATTAGAATAAAATATATTCAGTTAAAAAAAGAAATATGAAATAATTCCCCTAAGGGAGAGTTAAACATAAACAATCTCAAATAATGATTAGATTGTGAAATGAACCATTTTATCAGGTTAAACATATTTTTTATGTGTCTGAAACCAATATATAATAAATATAAAATTATTATAAAAATATAATATTACAATAATCACATAAATAATACCATTAAAGATTTAATTATAATCTATTATCACCATTTTATTAATAATTATTTGTTAAAATAACCATTCCATGTAATAAAACATTCGATTCTCATGTATGTTTTAGTTTGAGAGTTTCATTTGGTTTAGTTTTATCATGGTATCATAATTTAAATAATGTTAAGTTTTATATACATATTATAAAGTATTTATTTATAGTAATATATATAATATAGAGACCGAAAATTGAATAACAATATTAATAGAGACTGTAGGCCATATATATGCATGAACACTATTTTCACATTTCTATGGATGGAACGAAATAAATTTAAATGATAATTAGGCTTTATAGAATTATTATTATAACATATATATCATATATATTCATTAAATATATCCTTATTACTATTCAAAGATATCGCAAATAAAAAACAGATCACATAGTTTTTTGGAGGTGGTGGTCCACACATATGCACGAGCAATATTAATATTTTCAAATGGATTGGAAGGTAAGAGGGTTTTTGTGATATTATAATTATAGAAGAATATTAAAGTCATAAATATTATATATACCCATTAGTTCCATCTTTTTAACAATCCAAGTGAAATGGTGATGAAAGATGAATTATACCGCTTCGTGGAGATGATAAGATGTACGTACGCATGAGTGATGTTTTCCCTTTTCATAGCACAAAAAAGATATTCATTGAACAAAATAATAATATCACCTCAGTATATTTATTATACTAGATATATTATATGAGATTTGGTAAAACACTTTATGATGAAGAGGACTAAGAAATAATATTGAAGGACTTGATAAAGACAATTACCTCTTCTTTAGTCGAAGTCTTTTATATCTCTTTTTAGGAAACAAGGGTCAGTATTTTGTGGAGAAAAATAATCAATAATGTGAGTAAGTTTGTAGAGAGTGGATATTTTTCTATGGTTTTGTCAACCTAAAAGGATAAATGTTCTGTAAATAATTGAGGGAGGAGGTTCCCTTTTATAATTGGGGCGAGGGTTAATTTTGGAATTTATTAAAATATTAAATTATAATAAAGTCCTTATATATCCAAATGTATCCAAATGGATAGGTATAAAAAATAGCGTATCATATGTTTTAAATATCCTCAAAAAAATTAAATTATTTTTTTGTGTTTAAACCTTATATTTTCATTTTCCCCATTAGTTAACCTATTTTAACAATAACCATAATGCTACTTTTTTTCACTATTAAAAGTATATAATTATAAACAATGTGTAAAATAAATCATAAATAGAAAATAAAAAACATTTTTTACCATATATTATCATACTTTTACCTTTTTATAACTTTAATGATTCTTAAATAATTTAATAGTATAATATGTTGATAAATTATCATTAATTTCATTTTTGATACTATTCATTTAATTTTAATTCAAATACATGATGAAAAGGTTAGATTTAGAATATAATTCATTTAAAGATTAAATTTTTTTCATATTCATCTATGAAATTCATGTAACACTATAAATCACCCAAATTATATAACTTTTCATATTTTTAGTATCATTTATTTTATTGTTCAATTAATTGAATAAATTTTAAATTAGCATTGAATAAGAGTTTAATATAATTATATAATCAATAAAAAATTTCAATAAATTATAATTAATAATATAATTAAATTATTCAAAAAGAAAATCATTTATATTCATTTATAACACTATTTTTTTCCCTATGTGGAAAAATAATATATAATTTAAACCAAGAGAGTGAGATTTTGTAACTTTCATTAATTTTAACATTTTATTGGTTATTTTCATGGATAAGTATCCATTAAATGTTTAATAATTTATAGTATGGTGATATGGTTATAATTAGATTTATCTAATAATAATTCTGATGAAAATTTATGACCTTATAACGTTGTTGAAATGTAGATTAACCAGATTTACTCGTTACTGAGGTGATACATTTTATTATCTTTACTATTTGTATGAAAAAAAATAAAAGGGAAAATATAATAAATTTTAAAATCCTTATTATAAACATGTAATTTATTTTATTAAATTAAATACTTATAATTTGAGAAATAAAATTTAAATCAAAACAGAAACATGCATCGAAATGCTGTATTTTCAGAAAAATGCATTTTTGTATAAAAATGTACTTATACCAAATTAAATAATAAAATTTATTACAATTTACATAATTGAATAACTAACAATACAATAGATATTATTTTATATTGAATCATTTTTATAATAATATACAACTCTCTAAATTTCGAACACAAAAATACAATTTTCTATATAAAAAACAATTTTCACTATTAATTGAAAAATCAGGCCTTTCAGAAAAAAAACATAACATAAATTTGTTATAATTTTTTAAAAAATGACATTTTTTTATATTATATATTTTATAAAATTTCCTTAAATTAATCATAATTTTTTTTCCACTAAAATCAATAAAAAAAATTTTTGAAGAGATTATATTTTTCAAGCATAAAATTAATTTACTCAAAATTGAGTAATTATTTCACATGAATTAATCAATGAATTTGTTTTGAATAGTATATATATATATATTTATATATATATTTCAGAATTTGGATATTATAATTCATATCTTTCTATTAAATGAGTAAGTTATAATGATCATATTTAAATAATAATACATCACCATTCATTTAAGCTCTTTGTTGTGTGATGTATACACTATCAAACATAATTTTCTTATTTTAATGTATTTGTGTGTTTTAGTATTCCACCACACCCATTTCACTAGGTGTTTCACATGTTTCTATTTACCACATGGAGAACACCCATGGACTCCAACATCACCACACCCTTCACCATAGAATGGATATCATCCACATTTCCGCATAGGGAAATGATTTATAAAAAATGTAAAGACCCTTATTTTTCATGTAATATTTTTTAATTATATGGAATTATTACGAGTTTGTAAAAAATTTTGGGGCGTGATTCCAAGGCCCGGTGTGCCCGAAATGAATTTCTAAAATTTTTTAAGGTACGTTCAGTAAGCGCACGAGTGTCATTTTCCAACTTTTGAATCGGTGCATAGATTGAGAATATGAGGGCACCGTTGAATCCATAGCACCATGATTCTCTTGAGGGAAGCTTCATTTTGGCCCTAGTAGGAGTAGAGAAAAAGTTAGATTTTGGGAATTTTTAAAAGTTTATATAAAATAACTTAGTTATTTTATTTTCTTTTTTTTCCCTTCAATAGACAAGAAAAATTGTGGGACCAGTGAATTTTCAAGGCATTAAATGGAATGACCCTTAAATCTGATGCCACCACGTCATTCAGAATGAGAAAGTTTCCTAATTAATGAACCCTCATAAATCCTATAAGTGTTAGACACCCTCCCCTATCCTATTTATATGGAGAATTGTGACAGGAATCAACACTGCTTCATAAAGAAATGCATTGATGAAAATGTGTTGAGATGCCAAACCCTTGGAGGACATAGCCAGTCCCCGTGGGAGGTGACGGGTGACACCGAGCCACGAACCGAAGGATGATGTACGAGCGGCGTTGTTGGAAGCTTGTTACGGGAATGAAGAATGCCACCACTTCCTAGATCGAGGGAATCCTCCATCATTATTAAGGTAGGGATTTGATTTTTGTTTAATCCAAATGATTATTGAATCCTTTAATCATCCCTCATGATTACGAGATAATGATGAGGGTGCGGGCCAAACGAACCCTGCATGGAACCTCCGCTTACTTGTTATTATTGCGTTCTCCATTTAATACCAATGGTGCAGTGGCAACGACTGGCTATGATGGAGGTGGTGCGCCATCACGTGCCATAAGAGGATGCCTCAACACTATGCTACGGTGGTTAGCAGAGTGGCCGGAACCGGTCTATCGCGAAGGAGGTGTGGCATGTCATCGCGCGTCGCTGGTGAGCAAGGGGTCAGAGCTCATCAGCCGCGATGGTCGGAGGAGGCGGATGAAACATTGACTGGCCATGTAAGAGAAGGGTTTCGCAACGAGGGCATCGCCAGTGAGCAAGGGGCCACTGCCGAAGCCGCGACGGAGGAGGAACCCATAACTCCAGTAGGATCTGCGATGACTGGACAACGCCCACATGGCGCTTCCACTTCATGAACCAAATGGCCGTTCAACCATTCGGGAAGACTGGGGGTCTCACCACTATGGTCTTCAAGGGAAGCCCTCACTTCAACAGGGCTGCACCCCCTGTGGGCCACGCTCTACCACAAGCTAGGTCGTTCCACCAGTGGGTAGGGAAGCTCGAGCCCAGCAGGCCGCACCCTTATGGGTCGGGCCGCGCAAGCCCAGCAGTCGGCCCCCCTTGAAGGCCGAGCCATTCCCCCATGCGAGCCAGACCAGACCGCAGCCCATCAGGCTAATCCTGCCAGGGCCCAACCCATCGGTTTCGGGTCAACCCGAACCGGGTCGGGAGGCCGAGACCGGGTCGGACCAGACCCAGACCCAACCAGGCCCAGTTTTTCTTGAAGGGCTATAACTTGAGAAACAGGTGTCCGTTTGGCGAACCGTCTGCGGTTATATGACCCTTAGAGCGAGGAAATCAATTTGGTATACTCCACGTGAGTTTTGAAGTTAGTTGGAGTATGTTTGGGTTGGATCAAACCCAAATCTAACTGGGTACTCCGTACTAAAACACTTATAACTCACAGACCGGGCGTCCGATTGACGCACCGTCTGTCATGTTAGAACTCTTAAGACAAGATGGTACTTTGGGTTACTGCTTTTTGAAGCTTAGTGGTGGTATATGTATGGAATATATCTCAAGGGGAATATTCTATAAAACTCGATAGCACCAGGTGTGAGGAATCCTGTGGCAGGCTATAATGTGATGAAAGAACATCGATCCTATGTGGGTCAACATCTATCGATCCTGTGTGGGTCAAATTCTATAAAATCTTGTGTGGTTCAGTGCTCATAGATTTTATGTGGGTCAGTGCATACCGATCATGTGTGGGTTAGATGATGTGTGTGTTAGTGGGGGTTAGTACCTATCGATCCTGTGTGGGTTAGCTGCAGTTCTTCTTAATGGAATAAGATGATCTAGCCTTACTATTAATCATCTGTACTTATATACTTAAGTTATACCTTGGGTGTTGAGACTTTACATGTGTGGTAAATCAATCTTTGTGGTGTTACCTGTGTGGTACTTCTACTTTCGTGGTGTTATCTGTGTGGTACTTCTACCTTCGTGGTGTTGTCTTCATAGTGTTACCTGTGGGGACTTCTATTTTCATGGTGTTACCTATGTGGTACTTCAATCTTCATGGTGTAACCTATGTGGTACTTCTATCTTCGTGGGGTTACCTGTGTGGTACTTCTACCTTCGTGGTGTTACCTTTGTGGTATTCTTCCTTCATGTGTGATATGAGTATATCTTAATAACTTAGGTATATGTATGGGCATATACGTAAGTAGTGTTCATGTCTATTTCTTCGTGCTTTGATATTGATGTCTTGTTCTGGGGTATTTTCATTGTGGAACTCTAAGAGATCTTCAGGGGTCTCGGGGTCCCTACTAAGTATCGTTATACTCACCCCACACGGGCTACGCCCATACCTTGTTATGCCTTGTGCAGATGACATTCAACATTGATCGAGGCAGATGGAGCTAGTACTAGACGATACTTGGAGGTGGACTATTTGGTGTGACGTGACGCATTGACTACTGATCTTGAGTTGTACCAACCCTTCAGGTAAGATCCTCGATGGATGATCCAGGATCTATTTTTCACTTTCTATTTTTGTTTTCACTTTGTAGTTGTACTTGTACTTTTTATTTGAGCTTGTATTCCGGCCCCTTTACTTTCAGCACACATTTACGATAGCAGTTTACTTCATGGTTTATTCTTGTTCAATTTATGGATTGTGTGTTTGTATAGATTAAAAGGAAATGCCTTACCATTTTAGGGATATTCCATTTCGGTGTTAGTCGCCATCCCAAGCCTTTAAAAGATGGTCTTGTGGTAGTCGCATCACGGGCCCTGAGGGGCAGGTCATGACAAAGTGGTATCAGAGGAGGGCATTGGGTATGTAGTCTAGTATGACACATCAGGGACTGGAATTGGGTGTGTCCTGGTGAAGGAGAGAATAGTGATTTCCTATGGCTTTTGATAGATCAGGAAACATGAGTAGAACTACGCTACCCATGACCTAGAGTTAGTAGTAGTGGTCTTCACCTAGAAGATGTGGCAACATTACATGATGGGCGAATGTTTTATAGTCTTCTCATATCAAAAGAGTCTGAAGTATATATTTTCTCAGAAGGACATGAACCCGAGACAATGACGATGACTAGAGTTCCTCCAGGAACATAACTTTGAGATAGTATATACTCTTGGGAAGGGGAATGTAGTGGCAGACACACTAAGCATGATGTCTGATTTACAACTCTTGAGTGAGGCGACAGAGTAGCTAGCCGTGTTGAAAATATCCTTTTTGGATTGAGATGGAGCAGCGTACCTAGAGTATTTGATTGTCACTCCCCCACATCTTTAGTTAGTTTGGGAGGCACAACTAGGGGACATTTAATGCGAGGCTTGACATGCTCAGATATCCTCATGACATGCACCTGATGTATTTTTCGAATGTAAAGAGCACATCATTTTATTTAGAAGACGCACCATGGTACCGGTGGTGCTAAGAGAGGAGGTGTTGAAGGATTTCCATAAGTCCCCTCTGGTGGTACATCCTAGTGTGGCGAATATGTACCAAGACCTCAAGCATCAGCACTGTTGGCTAGGGATGAAGAAAAAAGTGGCTTAGTTCTTTTCTCGATGCCTCACTTGTCAACAAGTGAAGGCCGAGCATCAGGTTTGAATAGTCTTAACATCACCACTAGAGGTTTTGGAGTGGAAGTGGGATGGAATCTCCATGGACATAGTGGCAGGGATTCCACGTACATCCAGGGGACCTAATTCTATATGGGTGATCACTAACCGACTCACCAAGTCAGCCCACATTCTACCAATATGAGACCAGGGATCAGTAGTGGATTTGGGATGCCTCTACGTAAAAGAGATTGTGGGACTTAATGTCGTTCCATCGACGATCGTATCTAACTGTGATACAAATTTTACTTCCTAATTGTGAAAGGGATTGTAGGAGGAATTCGAGACTCAGTTACGTTTGAGCACCGCCTTTCATCCTCTAACAGATGGTCAGAAGGAGCAGACCATTCAGATGCTAGAGGACATGCTTCATGCATGCATCCAGGATTTTGTCCGTAGTTGGGAGGATCACTTTCCCTTGTTGGAGTACGCATATGAAAATATTTATCACTCCCACCATTGGTATGTCATCATTTAAGGCCCTGTAAGTTCGACCTTGTAGATCACCTCTATGCTGGACAAACCTATGGGAGTCAGAACATATGGGTCTAGAGTTGGTACAAGATACCACTGAGAAGGTGAAGATCATCCAGGAGTGGGTGAAGACTACACATAGCTGATATAAGTCTCATGCTGATAGGAGGCAGAGACCTTTGTAGTTTAAGGAGAGAGGCCATGCCTTCCTATGGGTCTAATATCGATGAGGGTTTTAGTTATTTGGTCAACATATCAAGTTATCACCAAGGTTTATCAGACCATTTCTGATACTTCATAAGATAAACAAGGTGGTATATCGTTGGAACTTTCACCACAGATGGAGTGGTTCTAAGATGTTTTACACATATCTCAGATGAGGACAAACGTGCATGATGCATCTCACATCGTCGACCATGACGAGCTAGACTTTGATGATGGGAAGACGTTTATAGAGGTTACAGTAGAGATTGAAGATCAACTGGAGTGAGTCCTTCTTGGGTGGTAGATACCTCTAGTACGTGTTTGTTGGAAACACATGAACCTCTAAGAGAGAACATGGGAGTAGGATGCTCAGATTCATGCTCAGTACCCCCATTTGTTTTCTTAGTCTATGTTGTGGATTTTGGGGATGAAAATCCCTAAGGTGGAAAGAATGTAAAGACCCATATTTTCTGTGTATTTTTTAATTATATTGAATTTTTATGAGTCTGTGAAAATTAACGGTGCGTGATTCTGAGGCCCAATGTTCCCAGAATGAATTTATGAACTTTTTTTAAGGTACGTTTAGTTAAAACGCGAACAAAAATTTTCTAACATTTGAAATAGTGCTCGGATTAAATATCTGAGGGCACCGTTGAATCCGTAGTGCGAAGATTCGCTTAATGAAGGATTCACTTCGGCAGCAGTAGGATTGGAGAAAAAGTTAGATTTTGAGACTTTTTGAAAGAATAAATAAAATAACTTTGTTATTTTATTTTGTTTCTTTCTCCTCCAATGGATTAGTAGAAGCTTGGGACCTGTGATGTGTCAAGCCATTAAATGGATTGACCTTTCAATCTTAAGTAACATCATCATTGTGAATGAGGAAGGTTCCTAGTTAATGAACCCTCATAAATCCCACGAGCGTTAGAAACCCTACCGATCTCCAATTTATAAGGAGCTTGTGGAGAGGTATCAACACTATTTCACAAAGAAATGAAGTGCTAACAATGTGCTGAGAAACCAAACCCTTGGAGTTTGGATCCGGTTCTAGTGGAAGGTCATGGGTGACACTGAACCACGAACCGAAGGATGACGTACAAGTGGCATTGTTGGAAGTTTGTTGTGGGAAAGGCGAACACTGACGCATCCTCGATCGTGGGCGTCCTCCATCGTTCATGAGGTATTGATTTGATTTTTGTTTAATCCAAGTAATTATAGAATCCTTCAATCCTCCCACATGATTACGAGCTAACGCCGAGGGAACATGCCTAATGAACTCAATCAAACCCTCCGCTAAGTTGCTACCCTTGCATCCTCTGTGGAATAACGCCGGTGTGGCAGCACCGACCAACTACGATGTAGGCGGCATGCAGTATCTCACCATAAGAGGAGGTGGCAACTCTAAGACATGATGGTTAGTGGAAAAGACAGTTGAGGAAGAGGTGCGGTGCACCGTCGCGTGACACCGGTGAGCAAGTAGTCGCGACTCATCAGCTGCAGCAGTCAGAGGAGGTGGCCAGCACATCGGCCAACTATGGAAGATAAGGGTGGTGTGACCAGTGCACCTCTAGCTAGCTAGGGGCCACAGACGAAGCCACGATGTAGGAGGAACCCACACCTCCAGTGGGTTCCACAGTGACTAGGTGGTGCCCACGTGGCGCCACCACTTCACGAACCGAACGACCGCTTGGATTTTTGGTAAGACCGAGGGTCTCACCCCCTCTGTTGTCTAGGATGGGCCCCGTTTCGAATGGGCTGTACCACCTGCGGGCCAGACTCCACTATGAACCGTGTCTTTCCACCTACGAGCCACGCTCCACCGCAGGCCGGGCCGCACTGGCCCGGCCGACCGACCCCTTGCGAGCAAGACCAAATGAAGCCGGACGCAATTGGGGTGCCTGAACTGGGTTTGGCCAGGCCAGACCAGGTTGGGATGGGTCGGTCCAACCGTGTCAGACTGGACCCGGACCAAACCATGCCCAGTTTCTCTTAAAGGGATATAACTTGAGAACTGGGCGTCTGTTTGAAGAACCGTCTATGACGCTAGGACCCGTGGAGCGAGAAATTCTATTTGGTATACTCCACATGAGTTTTGGAGATAGTTAGAGTATGGCTAGGTTGGATCAAACCCAAATCCAACATGGCCCTCAGAACTAAAACAGTCATAACTCACAGACCGAGCGTCCAATTGAAGTACCGTTTGTCACGTTGGAACCCTTACAAAAAGGTAGTCATTTGTGTTACTCTTTTGTGGAGATTAGTGGTGGGAGAGCTATCACCGATATCTCGAGGGGAAGATTCTACAGAACTGAAGTGAATAGGGTGCGAGTAATCCTTTTTAAGGCTATAACGTGAAGAAAGAACATTGATCCTATGTGAGTCAGCTTCTATCAATCCTGTGTAGGTCAGCTTCTATCAGATCCTGTGTGGGTGAGTGCTCAATGATCTAGTGTGGGTCAGTGCATACCGATCCTGTGTGGGTTAGCGGGGGTTAGTAACTATTGATCATGTGTGGGTCACCAACAGTTCTTCTTTACAGAATATGATGATTGAGACTTATGACTAATCATCAGTACTTATGTTCTTAAGTTATACCTGGTGTGAGTTGAGACTTTACCTGTGTTGTACAAAAATATTTGTGGTGTTACCTATGTGGTACTTCTATCTTCGTGGTGTTACCTGTGTGGTACTTCTACCTTCGTAGTGTTGTCTTTGTGGTGTTACTTGTGTGGTACTTCTATATTCGTGTGGTTACCTGTGTGGTACTTCTACCCTTGTGGTGTTGTCTTTGTGGTGTTAACTATGTGGTACTTCTATCTTTGTGGTGTTACATGTGCAGTACTTCTACCTTCGTGGTCTTACCTTTGTGTAATTGTTACCTCATGTGTGAGATGAGTATATATTGATAACTTAGGTATATGTATGGGCATATACCTAAGTAGGGTTGATGTCTATTGCTTTGTGCTTTGAGATTGATGTCTTGATTTATGGTATTTCCTTTTTTGAACTCTGGGTGACCTATGAGGGTCTCAGGGTCCCTACTGAGTGTCTTTATACTCACACCTGCATGGGATATGCCTGCACATTGTTGTGTCTTGTGCAGATGGTAGACAACATTGATTGAGGCTAAGGGAGCCGGGACTGGACGATACTCGGAGGTGGACTATTTGGATTGGCGTGATGTTGGGACTACTGATTGTGAGTTATACTTACCCTTTAGGTAGGATCCTCGATGGACGATCTAAGGGCTATTTTCTACTTTTCAGTTGTGTTTTTACTATTCAAGTGTACTTGTACTTTTCAATTGGGCTTGTTTTCTGGCTCCTTTACTTTCAGCACACATTTACTATAGTAGCTTACATCTTGGTTGCTTTTTTTGATTTCTTAGACTGTGTGTCTATACTGGTTTTAAAGAAATGCCTTCCCATTTTAGGGATACACGTTTCTGGTGCTACTCGCTAGTCCCTAGCCTATGGAAGACTGGCTTGGGGTAGTCCTGACATGGGCCCTGAGGGATGGGTTGTGACACAAAATGTACTCCACCAAATGAATTTTAATAACCTTGGTTCTCTAGAAACCAAAATGGTTAGAATCGTTGGGTAATTCCACCAATTATAAATCTCCCTTAGCTTTAGGTATAATATACTTAACTCACCACTGTTTTATGGATAAAAAAAATCTCCACCACAGTCCAATCCGTGACATAGTTAACTCTATATATGGTCAAAACATACCACTCTCCAATAGAACACCTTCATAATCTATCTTAACACCTTTAACTCTCAAAACACAAAAAAGAATAGGCTGGGACATTATTTGTTCACATAAAAATTATAAAAATAATATCATTTTATTCAATATCATATGTAACCCGTAACACCAAGCTTAAAATAGAATATTAAACCCTAAGAATTTACAATATATTTCTTTTATAATAAATTTAATTTCAACGATAATTTGCAATGCACACATCACAATGTTTGAATAAAACTCAATAATATATTAAAATATTATTATTTAAACATGAACATTATAACCTATAATTTATGTTATATAATATTAATAGTGCTAAATAATTTATTAAAATTAAGGATATATATTAATTATAAATAATGTAAGAATCATTAAAAAAATATATCTTTTCTGAAAAACTGCATTTTATCTAAAAGAGGATTTAGTCATAGTTTATGCACATAATTGAGAAATAAATTATTACCAATTATATAACTTTTATTTGAAAAAAAAATAATTTTTTATATCAGCATATAAAAATTATCTTAGGGTGAATTTTTGGGTATTTTCTAAAATATTTCATTATACAATGAATAGTGAAAAATACTGAATTATAATTAAAAACCGTGTTTTCATTTAAATATTTTATAATGTTTAATTATATTTATATGAAGTTATAAAGTAAAATTTGTTCAATTTTGTTTAAATTAATCCAATTTAGTTCATTATAATAACTTTAAAATTGATTTTTGATATAATAACTTTGTAAAATTTTGAACATTTTCCCTCTAAAAACCAGTTATATTGTCACATCCACGAGATTAATTTCAAATTAAAAATTTCTACTTCTATGAATAGAATTATATATGGTTTAATTATATAATATATAACTTTTTTTACTTTCCATTTATATGGGAGATGAATACGTCACTCATGTGTACGAAGGACTACCACCTTGTGAAGCGATGTAATTTTTCTGCCACTAACTCTTTACAAGGATGGTTATATGAATAAATTTAATTATTATATGTGATATAAATGAAATTATTATCACATTCATGACCTATTTATCATTTTATAAGTATAATAGTTTATTTTTTTCTTACCTTTTTACTCACCTAAAGATGATAACATTGTTTTTGTACGCATAGATTTCCGCCTTCATAAAGAGATGTGACTCTCTCTTCATCACGAAAACACATGTATGATATATATAATTATATAAAGTGGTATTTATGGTGTTTATGATTATTTTTGAATAAAAAATATTTCTTACCTTATTTCAATGAAGATTAATGAAAAATGGAAACATTACTTTTGCGTACGTACGACCTACCATCTCTATGATTGTATCATATTCCATTTTTCATAACAGTATTTCATAATTTATGTAAAAATATGATAATTATTTCATGGTTATTATTCTAGATATTATATTCATAAGAAATAGATCATTCATGATGAAACACATATGAGTAAAAAGGAAATTAAAACCCTAAACATTGGAAATAGTAAAAGAAAATTAATTAACATGTTATAAGATGTTATAAAAGGATAATATATAGAAAATATTAATATTAATATGGTATAAGTAAATAACATGTTTAAAACCACTATACATTAGGTTAAATCCTGTCAAACCAAAAAGAAGCATGAGGTAACAGATTTTATATCAATTTCATTTCATTAAGGAATATTATAATATTATGAACTTAATTTCTTTTATGTGGTGAAAATAACTCCTCTTTGACATGTAATATCATCATTAATTTATTCTCTATGGTACTTTGAGTTTCATTTTTCTGTATTTAATTGTTTTCATTGAAGAAACATTCAAGTCAGGAATGAGATTTTATGATAAGAACTTGACAGTATATGTCTTTTATATTTTTAAAATGATTCCATAGATAAGTGATTTCATGTCAGATTCGTCATTTTGTTTCTGAAGAAAAGTAATTTTCACCCAAAAGGTTGATTTAAAGGGGTTGAATTGTGTGCAATAACTGATTTTGGGTATAATGTATTTGAATGGTCTCCATTGGATTTTGTTTCATGGAGCTAGAAATGACCAATGAATCTTATATCTGAGATTCATGGACTTACATTCCAAATGTATGCATTGGACAAAGGCACTTAAGATCTCATATTGGCTGAGGGTATGGAAGGTTGGTATCATCAAAACATTGGGGGGGGGGGTAACTATTTATTATTCTGGGACTCTCATATAGTTTTTAGATACGTTTATGAATCCTTCATACATTTCCAAGTATTCATACCTAGATTATCCCTTCGGAAATCATGTGCTACAATTTTGTGTGGGTGTGGAATCATTTGTATGTATATGAGGTTCTCCCTAAATGGAGGGATTTTTATCTTTCCTAGGGTTACCATAAATGTTTCCTTTTTTTATGTATGGATCATAGATTATTTTTCTATTTGTTATGATAACGCTGGTTTCTAGACTTGTGGTGTAGCACTATGGAGATTACCATCATCTAGTGGGGTGGAGAGCTGTTTTGATATCGAGATCAAATCTATAAGATGTGATTCTTATGCATCCTCATGAGAGGAATCAAAACAAAAATATTTTATTTCCACTTAATAGGTCACATTATCTTTTAAGGTCACATTATAAGGACAAAACCACACAGTTTAATGTCATGCTCTCAGGATTCCCCAACAATAGATGCTCAGTCAAGGGTGGTGGGAGACTTATGATGAGGTAACCCAAAGGACCTAGATGATATGTTGTCTTCTATGAGGATACAACCTTACCATAAATATGTCCCAAGGAGCATTATTTTGGATTTGGTTGTTGGGGTTTTGAGCTTATGGTGGTTTCCATTTTATCCTAATTAGTTTGGAATCAAATCCCACATAGTTCGGTAAGTTGGTGGTTACACCTTATATGAGGACAATTGGGTTAGGTATTATGCATGAAAGCTTCCCATTCAAGGGGTAATGATTATGGATTACACTTGAATGGATGATCATCAGTAGCTGCTTCATTGGGAATACATACCTCTATAGGTTGAGATATGGTTTCAAGGATTATACCATGGAGGAGGTCCATATAGTGTATATGGTTGGGAAATACAAATAGAAGAAACCAATTTCAACTGAATTTGGGGATTAAAAAACGGGAGAAGTCTCGTGTATATGGTTATGATTTGGGATTATACCGAAAAGAAGCCCCATTTTATGTTTGGAAACATGCATATGTCATTATCCCTACTAAACTCTAATCCCATGTGAGTCATGCTCGGTGTGAGAAATAAGTGGAATTAGTAAATATGATTGTCATATAATGCCACTATATCTACTATTGTATGAGGTGGTTAATCAAAAAGGGAGAGGGAGAGGATGTTGAATTTTCCATCTCTTCTTTTATTTTCATATTTAGGATTATCACGTCTAGTGATCTATCTAACTACATCCTGAGGTAGGGAGAAGAAGAAAAATTGTAACCTCTCACACGAAATTATATTGACTAACTCTAGAAGATATTCCATCCCTATTGGAACCCTGAGGATAATCTCAACTCATGTTATTTTTCTTTTGGTTGGGGATAACAAATTAGGGGATTTCCGTCTGATAGTTTGGAATTTATATCATGAATATTGCATGAGGCATCATATGATTGATTTATATGGAATCTCTTTGTTTTTAATATGAGGAATCATATGTTTTTTATATAGTTTATACTATAGTTTAATGAATAGTATCTAGGACTATGGCAAAAAAATTTACTGTCATGTTGCAGGGACTAGGGTAGCACAGTTTAATCTCATGTTGTGGGGATGAGTTCTGCACAGTTTAATGACATGTGGTCAAACCGATTAGGAGGAAGATTCCTAGTAATGGATAGTGTTTGAAATAGAAAAGGGAGGAAATTTGTATATTAACCAGGCATATGAGTTATGTGATGGTATTTTAGGAAGGTAGTGATAAATGTTTCAACTTTTGGTATTATATGGGGTATACATTATGACCATATAAGGCCCACCCAAAAATGTCATTTACCCACCCTGAAAAGTTTGAGATGTGAAGCTCCATTTTTTATGAGGGTCAGTGATGATAGTAAAATGGGTTATCCATGAAGGGGACCACAAATGGACATCTGCAAAGGATAATATTCAAAGGAGCATCTATAAATGGTATGTATGTGAAGCATTTTCTATAAAGCGTTGTTTATGAAGGGAGGAATTTGTGTAGGATTTTGTAGCATCCCAAGTATTTATAGAATAATAATTTTTCATATCTATTAATTTTTTATGAAAAAGATATTAATTTGATATTAAAGGGGATGTTTTTTATTATAGCGTACTCGACATGCAACAACATATTTCTCCCAAATCGTACGTTGCACACAACTTTGAGTTATACCGAAATATAACATAATAATACAATTATTATTTTAAATGTTAGTTAAGGATAGTCATTTTATTGGAGGGAATGAAACGAACTAAAAAAAATATTATTATACATAATTTTAAGTTTATTTACATTTATCAAATAAATTTTAGTGGCTTAAAATGAGAATGAATCCAATTTTAAGTATAAAATACTCTAATATTTTTAAAATCTCCTTTTACCACCTTTTAATGGTGAATCATTTTTAAATCTTGTTTTTGTTACTTTTATATATTCTATTTGAAAAAATCGAACTACTTATTTTAAATAGGAATATCAAAATTTAATTTGGATTAAATTTTTCTATTTTTCTGATAAAATCCATATTTTAATGAGTAGTGAAAAATACTGCATTTTAATTGAAATATCTCTTTTCGTCTCATTTATTTTTGTAGTTATATTATCCTTTTAATTAGTTTTCAAGTGTAATTGGATTGATTTTTTATCATTCAATCCAATTTCGTTCATTTGGAGTAATTTTAAATTGAAATTGAACATAAACACATGTTAATCTTTTGACAGTTTATACTTCTTCAAAACACTCTTTTGGTTTTGGAAATAGGGAATTAATTTTTAATTAATGTTTTTCAAGTCCGTGCTTTGAATTTAAAAAATGGATTCCATATTGGGAATCATTAGGTACACTTTTTTTAAATAGGAACATTTTATTTTTTGACATTATGAATAGTAACTTCAGTAATTATTTTTATTTACCATGGTTAAAGGGTAAATCTGGTAAATATGGGTAAAAAATATTATTATAATAATATATTACTAACAAAAAACGTTTTATAATAATATTGGATGAGATATGTTTGACCATGATCATCCTTGTGTCGAATTTAAGACCCCATGGAGCCACTTGGGTGTGAAATTGTCATGTTATAATAATTAATTTAAAGAAAAGAGAAATATAACAGAAACATGTATCTTTTCACCAATACAATTTTAAGGTAGGTTTATATAATTGATATCTTTGAGAATAAATACTTATTAGAAATTTAAAAATATTTCCTACATCATGGTAATTTATTTATAATTTTTAGACATTAAATTAACAAATTTATTTATGATAGAATGAGGATGTAGTGATTACCTTATTATGAAAGATTCAAATAAATTATATTATAAATATTAAAATAAATTTAATTTCGAATTTTGATACCGTAAATTTTTTTTGGATTACATTGACTAGTGAGGGATGATATAATGACTTTTTTTTAAAGTAATAAAGTTATTATGACTTTATCATAAATGTATTAATAAATAGTGTCAAAATAGACAAAAATGAGTTTTTAAAACAAATACTATTTTATTAAAAGATATAATAGTCCTAAAAATCACATATTTGGTAAACTAACTTATATAATGTTACAAATGTCATTAATGATCCACTTGTGGGTCGATTAGAATTTTATAGTAACTATAGTAACCATATATTATGAAAATATAGGAAGACATGGTAAGAGTTAATGTTTTTAACTAAGGGTTAATGCTAAAAGATATGGTTAATTTTGTGACCAAAACTTGTCTAAAACCATTTGGTTGAAAGTATTTAGACCCATATTTATCTTATAATCTAAATATATATATTTTAAACTTTTTTAATTCGAAAATCAATTTACAATAAATTAATATTTCAAGACTTCCCTAAAGTTCCCTTAATCCCTCTTATAAAATGGCACCACCTCCACCAACTTTCTCACATCTATAAAGCACCATGGACCATCCATATTTTACTCAAATAAGATCCCCATATCCCTAAATTCCTCATATAATCATTACCTTGGACAGAAGACGATTCAGTAAAGCCTTGTGGCTCAAATCAAAAGAAGTTACCTGATTTAGAGGTAACATCTTTTCTCAAGTTCATTTCACTTAGTTTCATTCTCCACTCCATATGATTTTCTTATTATATGATTATCTAACAAGAATAATATCTTAAATATTCTTCTATTTTTTTAGAATTATTTTAAATACACTTACATACACCTCCATATAATGGATATGAACATTTTGTTTCTCTGTAGGGTGAACTACTACCTCACGAAACGATGATTGTTAAATTTTCTCCTACCACCTATCATGCTGAACATTATGATAGCCCTGTATTTATATATGATATAAATTATATTTATATCATCTATATTATTATGAAATTTTTATTTACAACATACCTTCATGCTTCCCACAATATGTGAATACGATAATTTCATTTAAGGAAGTACATACTACCTCCCCTTCAAAGTGACATTACTTGTTCACGACAAACATTGAAGATATAAAGGGTATAATTAATAATATTATATATCATATATAATATATATATTATTATTTAATTATAACATACCTATGTATCTTTTATTTTTCATTCCTTTAATTTGACAAAGAAATGAAAGTAGCATTCATGCATACATACGACCAACATTCTCCGTGAATGGTGAATTTAATTGTTATATCCAAGTGTTATGGACTATTATAAATACATATATAATGGATATATAAAATATTTAAATCATGAATATCATTTTAAAGAAGATACAATTTTGAATACATGGACAATTTAAATAAAATCAAGTTTATTTATGACTCAAGTACTGAATAGCAACAAAACGACCGATATTAACATAAATAATTATGTAATTGTTTTGACATGGAAGTAAGTGACAATAAAATTGAAAAAGGTTCTCAGTAATGTATAAATTAACCTAAGGTTATTATCCAGGAACATAACGATTGTACATGATGAGTCAAACTTAAGGTAGGGGGCTTTGTATTAATATCCTTTTATTAAGGCATATTCTGATGTTATACACTATCTTGTTTTATACACTGTATAATAAACCCCTTTGAATTTTAATTTCATTCAAAGGGAATCATTTTTCTGCAAATCGTTTCACTAAAAAAACTAATTTTTTTAACATACATGGTGGAAATGAAATTTCCACCACTTTGACTGTTATTTGGTATTTGGCTTACTCTAGAAGCCGTAATATTTTAAAAAAAATCAATACCATATTCTTGATTAATTATTTTGGTATTGAAAATGGTTTTAGTAATATATTGGTTATGTCAATATCTTGAAATGATCTCATGTGATTGCAATTTGGAAAATTTATTTTTGTATTATGTTTATCTTATGTGTTAATCTAACTTAATGGTACTTGTACATTTAATGGCTAGTTACATGGTAAACCAAATATTGGTGGTTACATGATAAACCAAAGAAGGATGGTTCGATGATAAACCAAATATGGTTGGTTATGTTATAATCTCCAAAAGCATTGGGTATGGAAGTTTGCTGTATGGATATTCCATTTAGTGATATGTGTAAAAGTCGACCGTATGTTCATTCCATTTAAGTATGTTTATGTAATAAGTTTTCTTATATGTGTTATATATTGCTTTCTTTGAGATTTATGGTAATATTTGGGTTAAAAAGGTATTAGTAATTATCTTATATTCAGTGATGTATATTCACTACTTCTTAAAGTTAAAAAGTAATACTTTATGATAACATATCAATATTTTTCATGTTTCTTTTTAAAAATTTGTTGTTTTATGAAAAAATGGATACTGGGTATTAGTGTATACTTATAATATTCAAGTTGTTATATATTAGTTATGACATAAGTATCTAAAGATCAAAACCTGAAACGATCCTTGATGTGAATTAATGTAAAATTATTGCCCTATCAAAAAATTATGTAATGTTTAAAACTGGGGCATTATAGTTGGTATCAGAGGTTGGTTTAGATAAATTTAGGAGTTAGAATATGTTTAATAGAATATCCGGATTTTTTTTACTTTCTGGTCAAGTTTAAATGATATAAAATTTAAATATTACGACATTTCTTTGTCAAAGATATGTTTGTTCAAATAGGTTTTCTACAGAGGAAACAGGGCAGCTATGCTGGGAGAGAATACAAAGGGAAATAACCTTCCAAATTAACATTTGGAGATGGTTAGAATCAGAACTGAATAGTTTATTGTAGTGATGGATTATTTGAATCAGGAAATAAATGGTGGTGGTATCCATGAACGAGATCAATAAGACCAAACAAAGAGGAATATCTCAATTATAGAGCATTTTTTGAGGGAAAGTCCCCCATCATCCAGAGGATCATATAAACCTATATAAAATAAAGGGAGAATTAATGCACTAGAAAATATTTTTTATATAATGGGGTGTTTATACAATCAAAATTCCAGTCTTTCTGTTTATCATTTTGAATGTGAAGCTGATCAGTGGTGGTCAGTGATTAAAAATAGAAAAAGAAGTGAAGAGATTGACTCATTGCAATGGTATGGGTTGAAGAACATATTCCTTAATAAATATTTTCTGAAGGCTGTTTTACTTAGGTTGGATAGGAAATTATGCGGATTTATAGAAAGGGAGTTTGATTCTATGGATGAATATGAAGAAAATTTCACTCGTTTGTCATGGTACATCTCAATTTTTTTTCAGGGATATTAATAGTAATATAAATTGGTTTTACTCAGGATTGAATCCAAAATATCAAAGCTTGTTAGATTATGAAGAGTTTAAAAAGCAATGAGAAACTTTTTTGATATGTTTATAAGGTATAAATAGAGTTTTCTTATGAGAATGTGTTTTAGGAGAGCAAACAAAAGAAGCGATTCAGTTGGTAGGCAATGGGGAAAAAGTCATCAAAGAAGTCTAGAGGTAAGAAAACTAAATTCCTAACTTGTGAGATGGGTGGTAAAAAGAATTCTATATAATTCCTCTCAAATTATGGGAAGTTCTTATGATGTGGTGAGACTAGTTATATTTCTTGTAACTGTAAGGAATATGATTGGGAAGGCAAGGAAAAAACAACAGTAAGATTTTTTTATTTGAAATGAGTTAGGAAATTATAACAATGTGTGTCCAAAGTTGATTACCTAGGGTGGAAACTAGCAAGATTGATTGCATAAGGGAATAGAAAATTATTTTCTACTACTATAGTTGACGTGGGACCGTCAAATTAAGTGGGGAAAGGTATGTTACAAGTTTATTAAAAATATTCCAACACTCAATTTGACTCTGGATCATCAAATTCCATTATTTACAAGAGCTTTGCAAGTAAATTAGAATCAGACCCTCATGTAAGTGATATAGAACATTTGGTAAAAACTATGGGTGGAAGTATTAAATCAACTAAGATTTGTAGGAATCTTCCTATTATCATTAGTGGGATAGTCTTTCCTGCAAATCTTGTTGAACTTTCCATAGTGGAATTTGATATCATTTTTGGTATGGAATGGATTTAAGTTTATCATGATAAAATAGATTGAAATGAAAATAAATTTCAATTCAATGATTTCATACCTTTTATAAAAGACCAATAAGTTTAAAGATTGATTAAATATAGAAGTGAAAGTTATCTAGATCCTATTATTGAAAATAATTAAATAGTTTTGATTAATGACATTTTAGTAGGGAATGAATTCCCAGATGTTTTTTATAATGAATTTACTAGAATTGTTCCAATGGATATGTTTAATTTACTATTGATTTTGTTCCTAATTAAAATCCTATTTCTAAACCCCCTTATCGAATGGATCAAGTAGAACTGATGGAATTAAAAAAACAGATGCAAGAATTACTTGATAAAGGTTTCATTTGACCTAGCAATTCACGATGGGGTGCTCCAGTTTTATTTGTGAAAAGGAAAGATAGTTTTATAAGATTATGTATTGATTACAGATCCTTGAATAACATAAATATTATGAAAAAGTATTCATTTCTTCATATCGATGATTGGTTTGATCTTATCTAGAGAGCTCTATATTTTTCAAATATTGATTTGAGGTACGGGTACCATCATATGAAGGTAAGGGAGGTTGACATTCCAAAGACAACGTTTCAAATGAGATGTGTGCATTATGAGTTTTTAGTTATACCCTTGGTGTTATCTAATGCACCTACTATATTTATTATTCTCATAAAGGGAGTCTTTCACAAGATTTTGGATTAGTTTTTAGTTGTGTTTATAGATGATAATTTGGTATATTCTAAAATCTAGGAGGAATATAATGTCCACTTAAGGACTATTTTGAAAACCATAACAGAAAAGAAATTATATATAAAGTTTAGTAAGAGTGAATTTTGGTTGCAAAAAAAATCCTTCATTTATCATATTGTTTCTAAATATGAAATAACTGTTGAGAATTCTAAAACTAAAGTTATTGAAGAGTGTCCAAGAACTACCAATATCACATAGATTAGTAATTTTCTAGGATTACTGGGTTATTACCAAAGGTTTGTTATAAAACATTATTAGTTATCTAGACCACTAACTAAGGTAACACGTAAGGGATTTTAGTTCACCTGGAAAAGATAATGTGATGATTGTTTTCAAGAACTGAAATGAAGATTGGTAAATGCTCCAGTTTCGGCCATGCCTTCCATGAATGGTGAATTGGTTATCTATAGTGCTGAATCATTGAGGGGACTTGGTTGTGTCCTAATGAAAAATGATTAGGTAATTTCTTATGGTTCATGTCAGCTGAAACCTCATGGGTAAATTTACCCTACACATGATTTGGAATTAGATTCTATTTTTTTCATTAAAAATTTAGAGGCATCATTTTTATGCTGTAAATTGTGATATATATTCTGATCACAAATGTTTGACGAATAAATTCACGCATAAAGAATTAAACATGAGACAAAGGATATGGTTGGAATTTATGAAGGATTATGATTGCCCAATTCATTACCATCTAGTAAAGTCAAATAATGTGGTTGACTTATTGAGTTGAAAGAGTAAGTTTACAATAACCATGATATGTTTTTAACGAGATCCTTTGGTTTTTGTTTGATGAATTTTGGTTTGAAAGTTTTTCGGGTAGGGAATTCCACTATTTTGTTTCATGTGGTAGTGAAATAATCTCTATCATCCATAATTAAGAGAGCACAAAAAGAAGTCAGTGGGTTGTAGAAAAATATAGAATTGGTTTGTAAGGGTAAGTTACCCGAATTTAACTTTGATAAATAATGTGTTTTTAGGTTCAAAAAAAGATTATGTGTGCCTTGTGATTCACATTTGAAGAATGATTTTTTATGGGAAGATCACAGTTCTAAATTTTCAATTCATCCAGGTAGTACTAAGTTGTACAAAAAACATCAAGAGTATTTTTGGTGGGATGGAATGAAAAGAGATATTACCGACTTTACTATAAAGTGTTTGACTTTTAAATGGGTTAATAAAGAATGAAAGTTACCAAAAGGGATGCTACATCCTTTTCCAGTACCAGAGTTGAAATATGAAAATATATTTATGGACTTTATAGTGGGATTACAAAATAGTTATCAAGGTAACAATTAAATCTGAGTTATTTTTGATCTATTTACTAAATATTATCATTTTCATCATATTCGAGATACTCTATATCTTTATGAACTTTATTTATTATATATTAATGAGATATCCAGGTTAAATGGAGTTACTATTTCTATTGTATCTAATCATGATCCTAGTTTCACTTTTAAATTTTTGATTGACCTTAATAAGTCATTGGAAATTGAATTAAATTTCAGTACAACTTTTCATCATCAATTAGATGTGAAGTCAGGATGAACAATTCGACCATAGAGGATATGATACATGCTTGCATAATGGATTATTAGTGAATTTGGGATCAACATATTTCTTTGGTTAAGTTTTATTATAATAATATTTTTCATTCCATTATACAAATGACACCATTTGAAGCATTGTATGGATAGTGGTGTCGAACCCTAGCTTTTTGGGATGAAGTAGGTGAAAAAAAGTTGATGGGACCATAATTTGTAGAATAGATGGCATAAAAAGTTTAGTTTATTTAGAAACAAATTAGGATAGTTGAGATAATACAAGAAAGTTATGCAGATAACCAGAGGAAGGATATTTTTTTGTGGTAGTTGATCACGTCTTTCTTGATGTTTTTCAATAGAAAAAGTGTGATGCATTTTGGTAAGATGGGAAAGATGAGTCTGAGGTTTATTGGACCCTATAAAATCTAATATATAGTTGGATCAGTTTTCTATAGGGTGGATATACCTCCATGTTTATCCCAGAAAAACATTTTTTCATGTTTCAATGTTGATAAATTATATGCCAGATCCATCTCATGTTTTGAGTCTAGAGGTAGTTTAGTTGGAAGAGAATCTTTCTAATGAGGAATAACCAAGACAATTTTTTGAATACCTAGAGAAAGTGTTGTGAAATAAGGAGAGTCGTCAAGTGAATGATTTTTGAAAAAACCATACGGTTGAAGAGGCAATGTGGGAATCTGAAAATAATATGAATGATAAATACCTCCACTTATTTGATAAGTAAATAAAATTACGGGGACACAATTTCTAAAAGGGGGAATAATGTAGCATCACTGGTATTTATAAAATAATACCATTTCATATCTACTAATATTTAGAAATAATATATTAATTTTGCATCAAAGGGGGTAATTTTCCCAATAGTGTAGTCAACCTCCAACAATAGGTTTCTGAGAAATCCTACATTGTACAAAACATTGAGTAATACTGAAAAAATAATATAATAATAATAATAATACTATAAATGTTTTTTAATTCCTAGCCATTTTATTGGTAGGAATGAACAGAAGTAAAAACAATATGATTACACATGTTTTTAAATATTTTTATATTTATATAATAAATATTTTATGCTTAAAATGATAATGAATCCAATTTTAAGAAAAAAATATTCTAATATTTTTAAAAGATTGTTTTACCACCTTTTGATGGGGAAGCATTTTTAAATCTAGTTTTTGTAACTTTTATATGTTATATTTGACAAAATAAAATTATTATTTTAAATAGGAGCATCTAAATTTACTTTGGATTAAATTTTGGTATTTTTCTGATAAAATTCATATTTTAATGAACAGTGAAGAATACTGCATTTTAATTCAAAAGTACCTTTTTGTCCCCTTTTGTTTATATAGTTTGATTGTAATTTTAATTTGTTTTAATGTGTAATTGGATTAATTTTTTATTATTTAATCCAATGTTGTTCATTTTATGTATATTTTCATTGAAATTATACATAAACACCTGTCAATCTTTTGATAGTTTTTAATTCTTAAAGACATACATTTTGGTTTTGACAATGGGAATTAATTTTCAATTAATTGCTACCAATTATGTGTTTTGAATTTGGAAAAAGTGATTCTATATTTTAAATCCAGAGGTAAAAATTGTTTTAATAGGCACCTTTTATTTTTTGGACATTATTAATATTAACTTTAGTAATTATTTTTATTTACCATGGTTAAAGTGTAAAATAGGTAAATAAGAATAAAAAATAATATTATAATAATATAAAACTACCTAAAAAAATCATTATCATTTTTTATGAGATAATTGTGACCATGATCATCCATGGGTAAAATTTAGGACCTAATGAAGCCACTTGGGTGTGGAAATGACATGTTATAATAATTAATTTAATGTAAAGAGAAATACAACAAAAAAATATATCTTGTTACTAATTTTTTTTAATGTGTGGATATATAATTTATCTCTTTTAATATAAATATTAATTTGAAATATAAAAATATTTACTACATCATGTTATTTTAATTATAATTTATATACATTTAATAAATAAATTTATTTATGACACAATGATGATGCAGTGATTACCTTGTTAATGAAAGATTCAAATAAATGATATAATAAACATTAAAACAAACATAATTTGAATATTTTGTTGCCATTCATTAATTTTTTGGATTATATTGACATGTGAGGGATTAGTTAATGCATTTTTTGAAGGAATCAAGTTGTTATGACTTTAAGAAAACTCAATTACTAAAGAGTGTCAAAATTGAAAAAATGTGTTTTTAAACAAATACTATTTTATTTAATGATATAATAGTCCTAAAAATTTATGATTCAGAATAATCACTAATATAATGTCACAAATGTTATTAATTATCCACCAGTGTTTATATTGTCATTTTATATTAACTATAGTAACCATATATAATGAAAATAAAGAAGACATGGTAAGAGTTAATGTTTTTAACTAAGGGTTAAAGGTAAAAGGTAAGGTTAATTTTATGACCAAAACATGTATAAAACATATTTCTTGAGAGAATTTCAACCCATAATCTTCTTATAATATAAATATATCACTTTTTAAAAAATTTAATTCTAAAATAAATTTATAATAAATTAATATTTTATAATTTCCAAAATTTCCCCTCCTCCCTCTTATAAAAGGCCACCACCTCTGCCCAATTTATCACACCTCTCAAACCCCATGGCTCATCAAAATTATTCTAAAAAAATCTCCCATCATCGATAAATTCATCCTATAAGCCTTAACTTGAGAATAAGGTAATTCAAGAATGCCTTTTGTCTCAAATCAAAATAACTTACTGATTTATAGGTGACATCTTCTTTCAAGTTCCATTCCTTTATTTTACTTATCCACTCCCTAAGATATTATTATTTTTTGATTAAATAACCAAAACAGAATAATCAATATACTATGATATTTTGAAGAGTAGTATTTGAACTACAATTATACACACCTCCATCTAATGTATAAAAACACACTCTTTCTATGTACGACGAACTACTACCTCACGAAATGATGATTGTTCAATTTTATCCTACCACATTTTATGGTGGACATTATGATGAAAATGTGTTTATATATGATATAAATTATATTTAAATTGTCTCTATGATTCTTTAGGTTTTATTTATAACATACCTTTATGCTTTCCATAATGTTTAAATTTGAAAATTTCATTTGAGGTAGTGCGGACAACCGCCCCCTCAAAGTGATATGGCTAATTTATGAAATACATGGAACATTTAAAAGATAGAGTTACGGAACTTATTAACATATATACCATATATATTATTCTGAAATTTAAACATACCTGTGTATCTTTTAGTTTTCAATCATTTAATATGACAAATAAATGAAAGTAGCGTTCATGCATACGTGCAACCTACCCTCTCCATGAACGGTGAATTTAATTTCATATATCCAAATATTATGGAATACTATAAATACATTTATACTGGATATATATGATATTTAAATCATGAATATCATTCTGGAGATGATGAAATTTTTTCTACATGGACAATTTACATCAAAACATGTTTATTTTCGACTCAAGTATCGAATATCGAAAAAACTATTGATATTAACTTAAATAGTTATGTAATTATTATGAAATGGTAATAAGTGATAATAAAATTGAAAAAATGTTCTCAATAAAATATAAAATAACCTATGTTTATTATTCAGTAACATAATGAATGTACATGAAGAGTCAGACTCTAGGTCAGGGACTTTGTCTCAATCTCCTTTCATTGAGGTATATTATGATGTTATAAACCACCTTCTTTTATACTGTGTATAATAAAACCCCTTTAATTTAAATTTCATTCAAAGGGGATATTGTTTCTATGAATAATTTTACTAAATGAAAAACGAGAATGTTTTTTAACGTACGAGGTGACAATGACCTTTCCACCACCATGACTATTATTTGGTATTTGGATTCCTCTACAAGTCATAATGTTTAATAAAGAAAATTAAATAACATATTCCTTTTTAGGGTATTGAAAATGGTTTTGATAAAGGATTGATTATGTCAATATGCTGAATTTATCTATTGTGATTTCAATGTGGAATTGTTATTTTTCTTTTATTGTTGTTTTACATGTTAGGATTATATAATGGTACATTGACATCTAACAGGTGGTTATGTGATAAACCAAATACATTTGGTTATGTGATAAACCAAAGATGGGTGGTTCCATAATAAACCAAAGACGGGTGGTTACATTATAACCTCTAATGCATTGGGTATGGAAGTCGGCTATATGGATATTCTATTTAGTGATATGTGTGGAAGTCAACTGTATTTTTATTCCATTTAACTATGTTTATGTCCCAAGTTACCTTATATGTGTTATATGTTGATTTCTGTGGGATTTATGGTAATCTTCTCGTTAGAATAATGGTATGCAATGAGCTTATATTCAGTGAAGTATTTTTCCTACTTTTTAAAGGTAAAAAGAATTACTTTATCATAAATTCACTATAGTTTTCATGTTTTCATAAGACAAATAGTTTCTCCTCTTTGTGTACTCCTTACTGAAGTTTTTATGCTCATCCCAACTTTAGAAATTTTTTTCACAGGGCTTAAAGAAGAATAGAGTCAAGGATGGGATCAAGGAAAGTCACGCTTTTTTAAAAAGATTGTGAAACATGTTTCTTTTTAAAGAGTTTTCGTTTTATTAAAAAAAGATAGTGAGAAAAAGTTTTAATTGTAATATTCAAGTTGTTATATATGAGTTATGAACTAATTATCCAAATATCTAAACTTGAAAGATCCTCGATGTGAATTAATGTCAAATTGTTGACTTATCTCAATATCACGTAATGTTTGAGGTTGGGGCCTTATAGATTTTCAGTGAATGGTTGGAATCAACGGGTCTATCTACAAAGTAATTATCCTCAAAGGATTTTCCTTGAAAGGGTTTCCAAAAATGGTCCATCCCTGAAGAAATATTTTCATTTATGGTGTCAGAAAATGATGCCTCATATATCAAATGACACTACCTCTGCTAAATATCTTATGTGGAGGTTCTTCCGCATGGAATGTTCTATAGAGTTTCTTTTATATATTGTTTGTATGGTGATGTCCATGAAGGGCCACTGACATATAGTTCATGGTACGGTGTCTATGAAGTTCTTCATGTGCAGGAGTGATTTGTCCAACACATTCTCCCAATTTTTATCTATCACTCCCTTGGCTCCCCCAATTGTATTTTTATATAGGAGTATTGAAACTGAATACTAAATTGGTTGCTCACTATGGGCCGTGAGGCCTCCATTTTTCAAGATCCGATAAATATTTTCTAGGCCCACGAACTATTTTGTTCACGTAGCATGGAAAATACAACCCTTTCCCCCAATGATTTATTATTCATAGGGTTTATCATTAACGGGGAGGGAAATCACCATCTGAAACTCAAAACGAGAGTATTTTGTTCATAGGTTCAAATGGTTCATGGGACTCCACACAGAGTGGTAAAATTCCTTTAAGTGTGGTGGTCCACACAACATTTTTATCTATCAGTACCAATCCTTCCTCCACAATGTCCCATCCTTTGATTGTTTTATGAAAAATTTCATTTGGCATTATTAATTTTCCCTTTTCTAAATTCATGGAAGTTCTTCCTCCTTGAATGATGAGCTTTCAGGACTCAACATTCATCTTAGAGAAATTGATTTTAAATTTATGAAGTGGTATGGAACTCAACAAATAAATTTCTTTTTATTTTCTTATATTACTTCTTTATTCTATTTAATATTATTAGATTACGTGTGTACTGAATTTTGACCATATTATATTTTACTTCCAATTGTTTTATATGGATTTAAATTTTATAAACATTAATGTTTTATTGATTAATTATCTATCCATTTTTCATATTATTTTAATGGTATATTTCACAATCACATTCTAATCGAGATTGTTTATACATGTATTTCCATTAAAGGAAATTATTTTATAATTGAATATAAACCCATTTAATTTTATTGTCACGACCCGACCCAACGGTGCTCGAGACGCAACTCCCCAAGCCCTCCTCCAATAGGCCAGAAGATGGCATCCAGCGCCGAGTAGGCTATCACACACATGGGAGGCATTAGCCTAAGGTACCTGTACACATGCACCCACATAGACCTCCATGCAACAGTGCAAAGATATATAAAACTGAAAAATAAATGGATACATACAACTATCCCACAACTAGAGTACAACAGAAGTAGAAAAAGGGAAAAACAGGGCCCACCAGAAGAAAACTACAAAAGTGTCCAACCTGCTTAGAAGGAGGGAAAACACTTCCAAAACACCTACCAGTAATCTCCTCAGCACAACTCCAGTAAACACCTTGGTCAAACCCACTCACTAAGCTACGCCTGTTTCGGGTCCCCCTGGGACTCCGTCGAAAGACATGTGGTCTGCACAAGACACAAATATGTGCAGGCAAAACCCGTGTAGAGGTGAGTATAAAAATACTCAGTAGGCACCCCAAAAACACAAAATAAAAGAGAGCAACTGAAGGGCAAAAATCCGCCCATCCCAACCAGAGGGAACCGAGACGACAGAGAAACTCCATCTCGTGACCATCGTCGGCTAAACACGACTAGTCATCTCAAACCAGGTGTATTCCCATACATACACCTTGAAAAATCCATATATACTCAGCTCACACACTAAGCCAACATGAGATATAGACCTCATCACCAGCAATGGTTCACAACCAAGAGAGCACACTGCATGATCACTGTCATCCCAGATGACACACATCCGAGAGTTACACTCTATCAGGTCCCAAATAAACATCTCAGACGTGCACCTAAGAGATCACGCTCATCAGATAGCATCATTGAGGAAATATCACTGAAACAACAAGAACAAAAAACTCCTCGTATATGGGATCGCTCCTAGGGTTCGCTAGGAGATTCCAGAACCCACACCCGTATAAGAAGATCTCACAGATAGGGGATCACTCCCAGTGTCCGCTAGGGGATACCACAACCTGATTTGGCATTCATAGATCTCACAGATAGGGGATCACTCCCAGGATCCGCTAAGGATACCACAACCCGATCTGGTGCTCGATAGAAACATATCACTCAGACAGAGGATCGTCACCCATGTAAAAGTGGTCACGACAGTACCAAAACCCTATCTGGTATAACTCGCGATGTAGGGGATCGAACTGACGAGGTCGCAACCTGTATTAAACCACGTGTTGAGTAGCGGGTCGTATAACAAACGATACCGCAACTCTACTAAAAACCTCTTGCTGAGCAGGGGATCATATACCTTATGATTCCACAACCCTACTGAGAATGACCCACCACAAATGGGATCATATTCCCGATGATTCCACAAACCCTACGGGGTTAACCTGCAAGATAGTGGATCGCTGCCCATGGATAAGCTATCACAACAATACCAAGAACCCGATCTAGCGTAATGATGCTAGGGGATCCCGCCCCAGGCCCAACGGAGAGATGCCACAACTCTAACAGATTAAACATCCCATCGAGAGGATCACAAACCAATACGAAGGGTGTGATGCCACACAAACACTCATAGGAACGAACCAAGAGAGTACCCTCAACCACTATTGGTCCAAACGTCGCTAACCCGAGCGACCCACCACAACGCCACACCATGCACCTCCAAGGCCGATACCGAGGCCACCATCACGATCCACATGAAAAAACACACAGGAAAGGATGTTTACTCTCATGAAACGAACATCCGATGAAAAAGAAACTATTCACCATAGCTAGTCCATGCGGGGCCCATACAACGATCCCAAAACTCATCAAGCGGATTCTTCCACGACGATCCCCTCAGAAAAACCCACGGGATCCACTACTCGATCGTCTGAAACACACACCCGGTGAAAAAGATACTATTCACCGAAGCCAGCACAGGTGGGGCCCATGCCTTGATCTCGAAACTCGTCAAACAGATCACACCATTTCAATCCTGTCAAAAAAACAGACAGGTTCAATTATTTATCAGCCACAATTAGACTCCGGGTGAGAAAGTTGTGTTTCTCCGAAAACGCCCAAACCCGACCTCGTGGGGCCCGTACCCCAAACTCGGTCCCAACACCCGGAAACCCTCGAAAAACCTCTGGAAAAGTAATTCTTATCATCACTGTCTCAACACCACTGACGGCACGTCAATCGGATGCTCCGGGTAGAAGATACAACGGCCCGAATTCGAATAATAATAAAATATCATTATTTTATTCTACGTTTCAAGCTACCGGGCCACGACCCTGAACCTTAAATTCCCAAAACCACACTGAAAGGTTCACCTTGTCTCCAGGTTCGTGTCTCCATAGATGGCATGAAAATCCAACCTCGGATTACAAGAAACGGAGGTTTTAAAACCCTCGTGTGTTAAAAGGGGGTCGGCCTGCGCCGACCGGCTCGGCTGCCCCCGCCGCCGGCCCACCGTGGCTTGCGGCCCTCCCCTGCACTTCAGGCTACCACTGCCACCTTTCCACACCATCCCACTATGACCAGCCGCCCCTCACCGTCGCCAGCATCGCCACTCCGGTGCCGCACTGGCGAGTCTTCCATGGACCGTCGGGACCACCCCTGTTGTCCGTTTTTCTATCCGGAGGCGTCTGTGCGACCCCCGGGACCTGATATTCACTTCTATGATGAAATATTAGATAAAAAGACATCATAAACAGGATAGGGGGATTAAAACTCAAACCTCCTACCTCACGGGCGAAACACCAACGTTCTGACTTAGATCCGCACTCCATTGCTTCCGTTGCACGAGCTCGATGACACCTTGATCACGCGATTCGGTCGCCGATTCGCCTTCGGAAAGGTAGGAGGAAGAGTTACACCTCTGTGAATCACATGTCCAAAGGGGGGGGGGAGAAGATGATTTTTTTAATAAACTTTCTCCCATATCCGGCTCCTGACTCGCCTCCGGTCGATGCCCAATGCAGACAAAAGTAAGGTTGCCCCTCGGGTAAACGCGCCGTTTTGAATGCAACGACGAACTCAAATTTTCGATATAAGACTCCATTCAGATGTTATTCGAGATGATGCTCGTAAATAAACTTTTCTATTTATTTACGAAAACGCCCCTGGTGGCTTTTCTCACAGTAGGCCCGCACCCATAAATTTTACTCCCCGCCTAGGGTAAACGACATGTTCCAGAAGCAACCATGCCCTCATATTCCCATTCTGAGCTATCATTTAAGAGATATCACATCCCCTCTATGTTCATAGTATAAAATACTTAATATTTTTATAAAATTAATTCCGGGCACACCGGGCCTCGGAATCGCACGCCGTCTTCGCGCCTAAATCTATAATTACTCATAGAAATATTCCAAAGTCTGACTAGGGGAAAACCCGAGTCACTACATTTATTCTCTATTTATTAATTAAATTTACAATAAATTTTTTCATTTTTAAACTCTTTGGTACTTAATTTTCTTTAGGGAAAAAAATCCATTTCTCTCTTATATCGGAAATCAGTTTTCTTATAAAAACATATTTCATGAAAATGTTTTGTAAAATGTTTTTAACCCCATAAAGTTTTTTTTATTAAAAATATTTTTACCATTTTTACCTTTCAAAAGGAATTTATAAATAAATCTTTTTATCATTTTCCAACAATGAAGTTTTCTAACCATTTTACTATGTAAAATTAATGTCCTTTTATTTTATATTACATGAATGTGATTACCCATCTCTATGAACATCATTTATTTGAAGCTTACTTTTTAAGTTTACAAGTTTTTTTTTCTAATTTTTTTACTAACATTCTTGTAATTTATAGTTTTTAAACGTTATTTTGAAGGAAAATAATATTTTTAAAATTATATGTTTTAAAAAGTTATTTTAAAAATGAAAATGATATTTTATTCAATAATGTTTTAAATATTTTTATAGTATTTATATTCATCAATGGAAAATTTTTTTTTACATATAATCCATTGGTTATATATTTTATTGATAACATCATAATTATTCATTTGGATGGGTTATCATTATTTTGAAAAAGGATTTTATTGAAATTCACTTCCTTGAATCATTTTTGTAGACATTAACATCCCATTGAAATATTCACTTCCTTATTTACATTGAATATTAAGTTTCCCAAACTCATCCATATTTTTTATCATGCATATATTTCTTTCTTAAATAGTATATAAATTCTACATATAGGGTTTTGCTGTAACAGCCCAAGAATTTATGAAAAATATTCTTTTTAATTTCATTAATGTCTTGTGTTGTACGCAACACAAAAAGGATCTTGCACAACACGCATCCTTAACATGCCTTGCATTACACGCAATCGCAACCTTCCTCGATAGCGTGTGTAGTACGTAATACTGAGTTTCACGAAACAACGATATGCTATTAAAATATTATTAAAACTAGCCATTATGAATAGTAATAACCACTTTTTAAATTTTAGAAAATTTAGCTCTCAAAATGGACTTTATTTTTGGATTCAGAGTATCGAATTTAGCCTAAGGTGAAATTTTGGTACTTTTCAGATAACTTTCATATTCTGATGAATAGTGAAAATTACTAAATTATAATTAAAAACAACTTTTTTAATCGAAATAATTAATAGTGATAAATCATTAATTTGAGTGGTTTTAAAGTATATTTAGAATATATTTTTACAATTTAATACAATGTTGGTCATTGGATGTAATTTCACATTTAAACCAGACATAATCAAGTGTCAATCTTTTGATAGATATTGTTTCTTAAAAACACGCTATTTGTTTTAACAGCGGGATTTAATTATAAAATTAATTAATTCAACTTCTATGTTATGAATTTGGTAAAATAGTCTTCATTTTTGAATTCGGAATATGAAATATAGCTTAGGATGAAATTTTGGTATTTTTCTGAAAACTTTCAATTTTTGATGAATAGTGAAACCACTAAGTGGTAGGTTAAAAACTGAATTTTTCATAAAACATAATTTTACCGCTTCTGTGAATGGAATTTCAAAAATCCGAGAGACACGGTTGATGTCAGTAAGTAAAATGTGGTTCAATGAGATGAAAATAATTTTTGGTGAATAGTAACTTTTTACTTTTATTTACCACGGTTAAAAGTAAATAAGGTAATTAAGGGTAAGAATGATATTAATATTACCCTAACACATGTCCTAATTCTATTGGACAAGTGTATCTCGACCAAAAACAACCTTAGGTGTAAAATATTATCATTTATCCCCACTTGGATTAGATTAGGACATTTATTACTATTTAATTCAAAGAAGAGTTAAAAGAGTTAAAATCAAAGTTTATTTACTAAAACATTTTTAATATAGGGTTATACATAAGATAAATTCTATTGTAAATATTCATTATAAATATAAAACGATTTCCTACATAATGATATTTTATTTATAATTTTTAGACTTTAAATAAATTAATTTATTTATGACACAACGATGATGCAGTAATTACCCTTTTTAAGGAAATATTAACATAATTGATGTTATAAATGCTCAAATGAATGTAATTTGAGACTTTTTATGAATTACACTAATTTTCTAGGTTACTATGATATATTAGTGTTGATTTAATCAACTTGGTTCGAACATATAATTCTTTTATGACTTTCACAAAAATCATATATCAAATAGTGTCAAAATTGACACAAAATAGTTTTTAAATCAAATATTATATTATTAATTGTTATTTTATTCCTAAAAATCTAAGGTTCTGCCAAATGACTTAGATAAGGATATATATATTAATAATAAACAATTTGGGGTTCGTTTGGCATGTTATAGTAAGTTTATTAACCATATAGTGAAAGAAAACAAAAAGACACGGTAAAAGTTAAATTATTTAACTTAGAGTTAAATCTAATTGATAAGGTTAAAATAATACCCTAAACTTTTCTAAATCTTATTGGTTGATAGGATTTAGACCCCTCCCCACTTTAGCATCGAAATAAGACCCTTTGGAACCATTATAAACCGATTTTGACATTAATATAAAATAATATTTTGAGGTATTCCTAAGGTGCCCCTCTCCTCCCTTATAAAAGGACACCTCCTCCCCCTCCTCCTCACACCAATTTGAGCACTCAAGCTCGGACAAACCCTACCAAAATATCTTCTCCACTTCCCTAGAAACATTCTAGAGGTTCTGGTCTTCCTCAAAGACCAATTTTAGTGCCCTAAGAGGAGGTCTCAAAGAGGCGCTTCAAAGAAGAGGTAATTACCGTTACCAATTCTTTCATCTTTATTTCTTCTTCCACTTCTTCTTCTTAGGTTGTTTCATTATGAAGTAATAACATCAGTATCACTCATATACTGATATCTTATTATAAGTATGAAACAACCCTATTTCACCATCTATCCATCCTACGGAAAAAGAAATCACTGCGCGTGCGTACGTACGGAATACCGTCTCCACGCCGTGGTGTAATCTATTTTCCACCATCACTTTACAAGGATGGGTATAATGGTGTAATGAGTAACTATTTATGATTATTATAAAGTAATATTGATACTGAAATAATATATATATATATATATATACTTCAATACAATTCCACGATCATAGGAACGATATCATCACTCGTGCGTACGTACGGAATACCGTCTCCACGATGTGATGCGACTCGTTCTACATGATCATCATTACATAGTAATTATATAAATGAATTGAATGAATAAATATGATATATGTTACACTAATACCATTCTGGATATAAGGTATCTATAATCTTAAAATAAGAATAAGAATGTATTCGGCAAAACACGCATAAGAACAAAAGGCAATAAAGACCCGAGTAACAAGTAACAATGAAATATTACTAACAAGAAGCTAATAATATGACCATATATGATATCATATCAATATGTATGATTCTGGAATAAGTCAATAACATTATTTAAACCATTATACAGGAGCTTCGGACACGTACAAAGCAAATCGGACCTAAGGTAAGGGAAATATCGCAATCTCATTTTTATCCGAGATTGTTTGTACTTTGAAATTTACTGGGGTATATTTTATCATCCACATCCATGTTTCCTCAATATGTAATGTTATTTACATCCACCTACAATTGTTTAAATCCAATTTTACCCTTCGGTGAGTTTTTAGTAAAAGATATGAAAGGAATCTTTTGTCGTTTTTCATACGAGGAACTTTTTGACTTTTCCGAAAAAAGTACGAGAAGAATGTTTTTTTTAAATTATACGGCATGAATGGATTTTTAAAACATTATTTCCAAGAAGCTTCCTTTACAAGTTTTCAATTTTATTTTTAATCAACTTCTTTTAGTTTATAATTGTATGACATGTTAAGAAAAGAAAAGTGTTTTTGAAGAAGAAAGGATATTTTCCTCAAGAATGGAGTTCAAGTGTTTTATCAAAATTATTTTCCATCTAAGATAATAAAGGGTTCTGTTTTTTATCCCTATTATTACAATGATTTGATTATGTTGTGGTGGAAATATTTTTATGAATTCCTTTATCTTATATGAATTATTTTATGATGTCATGTTGTTTAAGAATTCCATTTTTATTACATGGGTTATGCAATGATGTATGATTTATTATTTTGTGGCACACATAAGAAAGGATTCATTATAAGATGGGTGGGACCTATATCTCCCTCCAATGCATTGGGTAAAGATTTTATATCTCATGAGATAGACAGGGCTGGAACGGTAGGTTATACCAGTTCAGTGAAACAGGACTAAAATGAGGGTTACTCGATTCAGAAAGGGACTTTGTCCACTAAGATAGTCTTGGCAATGAGTCTTGACTAACAAGAAATGATTCTCTATGATTATGTGTTAATGCCAAAAAGTTTCATGTTTTAAGTTATGATTATTGTGATTACATTTCACTACCATGATTTATCCCATGTTATAAAATTATGCTCTCTTTTGCAGGTTATGATTTCCAAAATTTTATGTTCTTATGAATACGATGTGATTGATATTTCTTTTGTTTACCCTTACTGAGCATTTGAGCTCACCCTTTTATGTCTTCTTTTCCCCAGGATATAAAGAAAGGTTTTAGGTAAAAAAAAAAAGGGAAGATCTTTATGGGAGATGTTGAAGATCTTTCACCACGATTAGAAGATTTTATTCTAAGTTTCCAAAGACACTAAACTATTACGATCCTTGTGTGTGTGTTTTTGTTATGTACTAAGTATTCCGCAAAAGTAATGTAATGTCAATGTACGTCAGGATTCGGGTCTCTACAGTTGGTATCAGAGGAAAGGTTTAGTCAACCTTTGGAAACTAGGATGCGAGAACTTTAGTGAGATCCCTAGAGATATTTCTAAGGTATGTCTAGGGATGTCCCTAAGGTTAAGTATACATATAGGTTATAGTACTAGAATTACGCTAACGATCATAGAATTAAACCTAAGATGTTAGATATTGAAGGTACTCCCCCTTTATTATGTTGTTTTCCCTAGCATGATTTTTGCCTCTCACACTATTCTTTTTGGGTTTTAGATGATGGCTGGAACCCGAAGGAACCGTGTTGATCAATGCAATGGACAATGCAATGATTGTCCTCCTGAACAAACAAATGTTATGGGAGATGGAGTGAAAAATCTTATTGCTATACTTACACAAGCTATGAATCATTCTGGACTTCCAAATGAGCATAGAAGGGAACAATATTCTATTGAGTCCTTCATGAGGAAACGTCCACCTTCTTTCAGTGGGTCTTCTGATCCACTTGTTGCTGAACAATGGATCAGTACCACTGAAAAGATATTTTCAGTTCTTCAATGTTCTGAACATGAAAAAGTCATCTTAGCAGTGTATTGTTTGGAAGGTGATGTTGATCAATGGTGGAATCTTATTAAGAATACGAGGCAAAGGGATGAAATTGAGTCCATGGAATGGGACGAGTTCAAGAACTTATTTTTCAGTAAGTACTTCCCCCGTATTCTTCGAACAAAGATGGAGAAAGAGTTTCTTGAACTGAAGCAAAGGGATGATGAATCTGTTGGTAACTATGAAGCAAATTTTACAAGACTTGCAAGGTACGCTTCTGGTATTATCATCCAACCTGAAAGTAAAGTTGATCGATTTTTCAGTGGCTTAAAACCAAGTCTTCGAAGGGCATTAGCTATAAGAGACTTCAGTAGCTATGAAGAAATTGTGTGTTGTGCTATCAAGGTAGAAATGGAAGTTGGTGTTACATATCCATCTCATGGTTTTGACAAGAAACGAAAGATGGAGTTCAAGGAGAAATCTCAGAATAATGGTGCAAAGAAGATGAATGTTTCCTTATGCACAAAGTGTGGAAAGAAGCATGGTGGAGATTGTCTTAAAGGGACTAGAAAATGTTTTAAGTGTGGAAAAGAAGGTCATCGAGTAGCTGAGTGTCGAAGTAATGGAAAAAGGTTTTCTAATGATGTGAATAAAGCAAACACTGCATAGAACGCACCACCAACACTTCAATGCTTCAAGTGCAAGGAAATGGGGCATTATGCTAATAAATGCCCTAATCCATGGGTTAGTGATGATCAACATGAGCAACCACTGAAGGCAAAGGACAAAGGGAAGTCACATGCGATCACTATTGGCGATGTTGAATATGACAACGATGTGGTGGAATGATTAAGTGTTTATGTAATGGGATTCCAAAATAATATTGTATCATGGAGTATTGGAATATTTATGTATTGGCCTAATGTGGTATTCAAAGTAATTGAGATATTTTTGGAAATAAGATGATATGCGCATAATGAAGGGAAAACGAGAAAACAAAATGTTTAACAGTATTCATGAGCTCATGATTGATATAAGGACTAAGTGATATCATGGTTTGAGTATATAAAATTTTGAGGATTTTGGTATGTGGAAAGTGTTAACTTTAAACTGCATTCATGTTTTCACTAAGGTATTCAAGAGAATACATGATTAAGGACTTTGAATGTTTGGAATGTGACCAACAAAACATATCTTATGATATATGGGGATCAACGATGGTATTAAATCTCTGGTAATCATTTTCACTATGTTATGAGAGTGGACTGCAGTATTATGGATAAGCCTAAAGATTGAAATGGATTATGTTGGACATAAGTGAGTATTGTTTAAGGATATAAGTTTTTTTTCGATATTATTGATGGGATGTTATAGTAATGTAGTTTTAGAAAAAGGACAACCTGCAGGACGGGCGATAGCTCATCGCTTCGGACAAGGCTGTGGGAATCGAACCCACAACCGAAGTGCGACTGGCCTTTATCGCCTACCACTGGCCTACAGGAAGTCCCTGTTTAGTAGAAACTAGTTTTATTATATTAAGCAGTATGATATGTGAAGTATAAGTTCATTTTAGGAACCATATATGATTTATCTCACTATAGATGGACTTATGTATTTTTTTTTGATAAATTTTCTAACCTTTTGTTTGAGACAGATGGAATGACCCATCATTCTATCACATGATCTGCTAACACATCATGAATGACAAAATCAACTTCATTTCTTTAAGAGATGAAGTGGAAATTGTCCAAAGAACGACAAACGGTGAGACTATACCAAAATCACAAAAGTATTTCTTCTAATTCCAATTTCATCAACTTTAGGGAAATGATCTTGAAAACCAAAAATGTTGTCCTAGTGATCTTATACCTGATGAATCGGATGGTACCTTAGATCGTCACAAATTTATGGATTTGTGATTTTTGGCTTTTCCATAGCCATGTTCTCTACCACTCTCCATCAGAACATGATGGTTAGATTTTTCTTCCATATCCATATTTTCACCTATGTGGAAACCCAGTGATTAGTTTATTTGGGTAACAGTTACGTTTCATACTTTCGTTTTTAAAGATTGGTTTTGGTATTCCTTTTTACGATGTGGGTTTCTATTAAAGAAACTTTCGAATAGTAAACAATTTATAACCCCGACGAATTTCGAGGGCGAAATTCATTTTAAGGGGGGTAGAATGTAACAGCCCAAGAATTTATGAAAAATATTCTTTTTAATTTCATTAATGTCTTGTGTTGTATGCAACACAAAAAGGATCTTGCACAACACGCATCCTTGACATGCCTTGCATTACACGCAATCACAACCTTCCTCGATAGCGTGTGTAGTACGTAATACTGAGTTTCACGAAACAACGATATGCTATTAAAATATTATTAAAACTAGCCATTATGAATAGTAATAACCACTTTTTAAATTTTAGAAAATTTAGCTCTCAAAATGGACTTTATTTTTGGATTCGGAGTATCGAATTTAGCCTAAGGTGAAATTTTGGTACTTTTCAGATAACTTTCATATTCTGATGAATAGTGAAAATTACTAAATTATAATTAAAAACAACTTTTTTAATCGAAATAATTAATAGTGATAAATCATTAATTTGAGTGGTTTTAAAGTATATTTAGAATATATTTTTACAATTTAATACAATGTTGGTCATTGGATGTAATTTCACATTTAAACCAGACATAATCAAGTGTTAATCTTTTGATAGATATTGTTTCTTAAAAACACGCTATTTGTTTTAACAACGGGATTTAATTATAAAATTAATTAATTCAACTTCTATGTTATGAATTTGGTAAAATAGTCTTCATTTTTGAATTCGGAATATGAAATATAGCTTAGGATGAAATTTTGGTATTTTTCTGAAAACTTTCAATTTTTGATGAATAGTGAAACCACTAAGTGGTAGGTTAAAAACTGAATTTTTCATAAAACATAATTTTACCACTTCTGTGAATGGAATTTCAAAAATCCGAGAGACACGGTTGATGTCAGTAAGTAAAATCTGGTTCAATGAGATGAAAATAATTTTTGGTGAATAGTAACTTTTTGCTTTTATTTACCTCGGTTAAAAGTAAATAAGGTAATTAAGGGTAAGAATGATATTAATATTACCCTAACACATGTCCTAATTCTATTGGACAAGTTTATCTCGACCAAAAACAACCTTAGGTGTAAAATATTATCATTTAGGCCCACTTGGATTAGATTAGGACATTTATTACTATTTAATTCAAAGAAGAGTTAAAAGAGTTAAAATCAAAGTTTATTTACTAAAACATTTTTAATATAGGGTTATACATAAGATAAATTCGATTGTAAATATTCATTAGAAAGCTAAAAAGATTTTCTACATAATTATATTTTATTTATAATTTTTAGACTTTAAATAAATAAATTTATTTATGACACAACGATGATGCAGTAATTACCCTTTTTAAGAAAATATTAACATAATTGATGTTATAAATGATCAAATGAATGTAATTTGAGACTTTTTATGAATTACACTAATTTTCTAGGTTACTATGATATATTAGTGTTGATTTAATCAACTTGGTTCGAACATATAATTCTGTTATGACTTTCACAAAAATCATATATCAAATAGTGTCAAAATTGACACAAAATAGTTTTTAAATCAAATATTATATTATTAATTGTTATTTTATTCCTAAAAATCTACGGTTCGGCCAAATGACTTAGATAAGGATATATATATTAATAATAAACAATTTGGGGTTCGTTTGGCATGTTATAGTATGTTTATTAACCATATAGTGAAAGAAAACAAAAAGACACGGTAAAAGTTAAATTATTTAACTTAGAGTTAAATCTAATTGATAAGGTTAAAATAATACCCTAAACTTGTCTAAATCTTATTGGTTGATAGGATTTAGACCCATCCCCACTTTAGCTTCTAAATAAGACCCTTTGGAACCATTATAAACCGATTTTGACATTAATATAAAATAATATTTTGAGGTATTCCTAAGGTGCCCCTCTCCTCCCTTATAAAAGGACACCTCCTCCCCCTCCTCCTCACACCAATTTGAGCACTCAAGCTCGGCCAAACCCTGCCAAAATATCTTCTCCACTTCCCTAGAAACATCCTAGAGGTTCTGGTCTTCCTCAAAGACCAATTTTAGTGCCCTAAGAGGAGGTCTCAAAGAGGCGCTTCAAAGAAGAGGTAATTACCGTTACCAATTCTTTCATCTTTATTTCTTCTTCCACTTCTTCTTCTTAGGTTGTTTCATTATGAAGTAATAACATCAGTATCACTCATATACTGATATGTTATTATAAGTATGAAACAACCCTATTTCACCATCTATCCATCCTACGGAAAAATAAATCACCGCGCGTGCGTACGTACGGAATACCGTCTCCACGCCGTGGTGTAATCTATTTTCCACCATCACTTTACAAGGATGGGTATAATGGTGTAATGAGTAACTATTTATGATTATTATAAAGTAATATTGATACTGAAATAATATATATATATACTTCAATACAATTCCACTATCATAGGAACAATATCATCACTCGTGCGTACGTACGGAATACCGTCTCCACGATGTGATGCGACTCGTTCTACATGATCATCATTACATAGTAATTATATAAATGAATTGAATGAATAAATATGATATATGTTACACTAATACCATTCTGGATATAAGGTATCTATAATCTTAAATGAAGAATAAGAATGTATTCGGCAAAACACGCATAAGAACAAAAGGCAATAAAGACCCGAGTAACAAGTAACAATGAAATATTACTAACAAGAAGCTAAGAATATGACCATATATGATATCATATCAATATGAATGATTCTGGAATAAGTCAATAACATTATTTAAACCATTATACAGGAGCTTCGGACACGTACAAAGCAAATCGGACCTAAGGTAAGGGAAATATCACAATCTCATTTTTATCCGAGATTGTTTGTACTTTGAAATTTACTGGGGTATATTTTATCATCCACATCCATGTTTCCTCAATATGTAATGTTATTTACATCCACCTACAATTGTTTAAATCCAATTTTACCCTTCGGTGAGTTTTTAGTAAAAGATATGAAAGGAATCTTTTGTCGTTTTTCATACGAGGAACTTTTTGACTTTTCCGAAAAAAGTACGAGAAGAATGTTTTTTTTAACTTATACGGCATGAATGGATTTTTAAAACATTATTTCCAAGAAGCTTCCTTTAAAAGTTTTCAAGTTTATTTTTAATCAACTTCTTTTAGTTTATAATTGTATGACATGTTAAGAAAAGAAAAGTGTTTTTGAAGAAGAAAGGATATTTTCCTCAAGAATGGAGTTCAAGTGTTTTATCAAAATTATTTTCCATCTAAGATAATAAAGGGTTCTGTTTTTTATCCCTATTATTACAATGATTTGATTATGTTGTGGTGGAAATATTTTTATGAATTCCTTTATCTTATATTAATTATTTTATGATGTCATGTTGTTTAAGAATTCCATTTTTATTACATGGGTTATGCAATGATGTATGATTTATTATTCTGTGGCACACATAAGAAAGGATTCATTATAAGATGGGTGGGACCTATGTCTCCCTCCAATGCATTAGGTAAAGATTTTATATCTCATGAGATAGACAGGGCTGGAACGGTAGGTTATACCGGTTCAGTGAAACAGGACTGAAACGAGGGTTACTCGATTCAGAAAGGGACTTTGTCCACTAAGATAGTCTTGGAAATGAGTCTTGACTAACAAGAAATGATTCTCTATGATTATGTGTTAATGACACAAAGTTTCATGTTTTAAGTTATGATTATTGTGATTACATTTCACTACCATGATTTATCCCATGTTATGAAATTATGCTCTCTTTTGCAGGTTATGATTTCCAAAATGTTATGTTCTTATGAATACGATGTGATTGATATTTCTTTTGTTTACCCTTACTGAGCATTTGAGCTCACCCTTTTATGTCTTCTTTTCCCCAGGATATAAAGAAAGGTTTTAGGTAAAAAAAAAGGGAAGATCTTTATGGGAGATGTTGAAGATCTTTCACCACGATTAGAAGATTTTATTCCAAGTTTCCAAAGACACTAAACTATTACGATCCTTGTGTGTGTGTTTTTGTTATGTACTAAGTATTCCGCAAAAGTAATGTAATGTCAATGTACGTCAGGTTTCGGGTCTCTACATTTGCACTAAATGTTATTTGTTTATATTGGGAAATATAGATAAATTAATATTCTTTACTCAATACAGCTATTTAATGAGATGGAATATTCTTTAGAAAACTGAATTGATTATTGGATATATGAGGAATGATATGGACTTGTTGTGATGAGTGAGTCCTTATATTTTATAGCACCTCGATGAATTGGTAGTCTCATGAGGTGAATAAGTAAGCTAAAATTAAATGATTTTTACCTATAGTTTGAATTATCTCCTAAAAGGTCTTAATGGTAGAGGTTTCATGTGCCTGAGACATGACATGCAATAATTAAGAACTTCCTTCATTGAGAATTAAATTATCAATATACATGATATTTTCAAAATGATATTATATCTATATTCATTTAATTATAATTTTATTGATTTAATGGAATTTGTTTTTAGTTATTTACTTTTCTATATTGATCATAACCTATACAATTATTTAAATGGAATGTGTTTTAATATATTTACATCATTTTCTTGATTATTATTTATTGATTCATGGTAGATTCTACTATACTTATCCCTCATCGAGCATTGGATCTCCCCTTATTTTATTTCATTTCCCAAAAATATAAGACGTTTTCTATGAAGGATATACAAGAATATGCTAGAGGGAATAATTATATTCCCAAGAAATATTTTGTTTCAACTTGTGTAATAAAATGTAACATGGGAATCATGTATCTATCTTGTTTTTCAAGACATATAATTTATTTGGTCCTTCAGAATGCGATTCCTTATATCTTATTATAATATATTAAAGTAGGAAATGGATTTGGGTTACTCAGGATAGGGTCACAACAGTATGGACCATCACACTCCATTTAGATATTTCACTTATTGGAAGGGCGTAGTGAATATTCTTTGGGATTAGTAATTTTTATTGAAATTTATTCCTTGAACTTATTTCTTCTCACCATAAGGATATAAGTTTCTTAATTCTTAATTTATTTATTCACTTGGAAAATTAATTCCAAGATATCCCAGAGCATATTATCTATATGATTCACATTAAAATTAATAATAAATGTTGATAATATTGACTTAAGTTAGAAAAGAAAAAGGTGTATGTAAAATTACTTGGGTAGAATAATTCCTAAAATTTCTAAACACTGAGTAAACATAATTATATTTACTACATAAGGTCCATTTGGAACTCCATCTCATAAATTATACATAAAGAGTTTCATGGTGAATTTTATACCTCTCTTGTATTTATTTCTCCTAGTGAAGATTATAAATATGTGACAACATGAAGTATTAATATTTGTCTTCATGAATTTTATGGTGCTCACTAATTTTTTATGACAATATAAAGAATTAGTATCTAATTAATCAACCATATCTTTTTAGAGGACATTATTTTTCCTCCTCACTTGTATCCTTAGAAGGATTATTGGGATCTAGGGACTCTAGTATATTAAAATTACCATATTTATATAGTATAATTCATAAAAATACCTCACCATTGGATTTAGAATATGTATTAAATTAGATATTCTTTTATAAATAATCCATATTTCCCTTAAAATAACTTAGATAGATTCCTTATCAAATTAATCAAAGGTACTTAAGTTGGATTTTCTTTCATAGTACACTAACTCATAGATCCTTTATCTTTTGAGTGTACTCTCAAATATTGAAATATTATACCTAGATTTATTAAAACTTTTGGACCCAATTTAAAACAAATATTATAGGGGAATATTTTAATGATGATAACTTGTTTAATCCAATCCAAGACTCTCATTAGAACTCCCTAGTAAATTAAAGTATCCTGATGATGGAATGACCAATACTTAATATGATTATATTCCATCTTAAGTGATGGAATATATTTCCTAAAATAGTATTTGTATTGAGGGATTTTATTGGTCTTATGGATAAATATTTATGCTTCACATTCTTATTAAAATTATATTAAAATTTTATAACTAATAAACCATGTCTAGTAAAATAATTTATATATAGGAGTTTTATATTATTTTTTATTCACGCGGTCATTATTTTATTAACATTATGTGATCATGTTTCATTAAAATATTAAATAAACCATGAATAAATAAACAAATAAATAATCATGTATAAAAAAAATAAACAAGTGATATGATCATGAGACTTTGTCTACTAGTATTTTTTATCAAGGGATGATAAACTAACCTTAACCTTAGGAGAAATAATTTATTTAACATAAACTTATATCAAGTTATATCATTTTTATATTCTTATAGGTATATCATTTGTTGGAATCATGTTATATTAGTTCATCGACCATCACATATTATTGGGAACTATATCAATTAAAAATTTATACTATCATTTAGGTGAGGGAACTCAGGTTTTAGCGTTAATTAAATAATACTTGGAAATACTAGAATACTCTTTTTAAACTATTGGTAGATGGATACAAAATAATCATATTTAGATTAACAATAAATTATCACATAATACAATGCTATAAATAATTAATTTAAATAAATCAATTTAACATATGCTTAGGTTTGTCAAAGCTCATGATGAATCACAATATTCCATGACTATATGTATATAATTTATATTTTTTATTTCAATTTGTTCTGATTAAGATAAACATGAAAGAATCAATAAATTAGTTAACTATCTAATAAAATAATTCTTTATTTTAATATTTTGAATTAGAAGTCATTGAGACATAAGAATCCCAATTTTATTATTCTAAATGAACTAATAAGTTTACTTTTTAAAAAAATGATAAAAAATTAAGTACACAATATGTATTATGATGTCCACATGGTGTATATTTTTTTGCCTCGGATTAAACCCATTTATGGAATATAGTACTTACACAAAAAATAAAATAACTCTAAATGTCTTGTGAAACATGATGCACAAATAACTTTTTTTGTATTGTGTACTTACATGTCATGTATAAATTAGTCGAATGTGACAACATATATATTGTGTAATTCCATGGGTCAAGATACATAGTCTTTTCAATGTTTATTACCATATGACATGCCATAAATATACATCATATGTAACATTGATAATGTTCATGAAGTAACCTTCTTGCATGATATCTATCAAACATTGTTTAGTAATATATTTTATGAAGAAAATAAATAAAAATCATTTATTCCCCCAAAACATGCTAAAAATATCCCAGTGTGTACTAAGTGTGGAATGACACCTATCACATGGTGTTTACCACTATCTGCACACCTTGTAATTTTAGACTTACAAATTTTCTCAACTGGTAGTCAGTATGTGGTGTGAAATTAAACCATGTATTCACCACACGAGTCACTACGAATAATGTGACATGTTTAATCACGTGGGTATACATGAGGTGTGCACTGACTACACTTGTGTAGTCTTGGTCGAATCACATACCACACTAGGGGTTAATATATAGTATACAATTAAATAGCACACCAACCCACACAATGCACTATTATTTATGAGGCATGTGTGTTATGGTATTTGATAATGTGTCTGTGACATGAAATTTATTATTATACCCTATGTATCTATTTATATATAGCTAGTGTCCATGGTACCTATGAATGGGATATTCATGGATTTAGGGTGTATTTTAGATCCATTACTACCTATAGAAACCATTATGAATGTGTTATCTCAACCATTTAAATTAGAATTAAAATTATAATATGTTACCTAACAAGCCAACTTAAACACCCCAATATTTTAAAATAACACTATGCTTGATAATATATACGACCTGCAACCCAAATCTTAAACAGTCCACAAAAAAATATTATTTGAATATGAATATTATAAACAATCTATTAAATTAAAGGATATAAATTGGTTTAAATGAATAATTATATATATATATATAATAGTACCACACCAAAAAATATTATATATCAATCCTTATTAAATAAGAACTTAATTTTCAGTAAAGTCATTTTATTGTTTAGAAATATTTTTTCTTCAAAAAATGTTTTTATTTATTTTTTTGAGTTAATAATATAATTAATTTTTAAAACTAAAATGAATTTTTCAAAAAGATATAATTTATTAAATAATCATATCAATATAATAATAGCATGATTTTTTTTTGGATTTCTCTCGAAAGATTAATTTTTTAGTGGAAGGTTGAAAATGCAGATTTTTTTCAAAACAATCATTTCATTAAATGTATTTAAAAAGTAAGGTTTTGTTTTGAATTGGTTTTTGTATTTAATTAATTAAATTTAGTTAAATATAATCCAATTAATGTCTTTTAAATTAGCTTTATTCTTATGTTTGGTATAAAATCATTTTTATACTTAAAAATATATTTTTTGGAAAAATCATTTTCATCACATTTTGTAGGTTTATCTTAAAAGTATTTTATACCAATTACAAGTATTAAATTTTATGAAATGGAATTATTTTTTGTTTTATTTATAAAGTAAAAATTTTCATAGGAATATTTTTTTATATTTTTCTGAATAAGTTAAATATTTTATGAATATAAAAAAATACAAATTTTATGAAATGTGGTATCTTTTAGGATATTTTCAAGGTATAAATATGATATAAAAATTTATGAAACTTATAAGCTGAATCATGTGTAATTAAATAACAAAAATATAATAAAAAAATTATTCAAAACTTATAAATTTGTTTTTATTTCATTATAAATATGAAAATCAATTTCAATTCCAAAGTGGTTCTTAGAGGACACATGAAAAGATAAATTTGGTGTCCTAAAGATAATATTTGAGAAGTGATACACATTTTATAAGAATATATAGTTAATATTATGTATAATTTATGATATGAACTTATATTTCTTAATTTTTGAGCTATATAATAGAAATACTTATCCAAATACTTGTTCAATGCTTGGGCGAGGTGAGGAAAACCAAAATAACGTATTAAATAAGTTATCCTGACATATATGTGAGAAAATATAAATATTTAATGAAATTAGAAATTAATTATATAGAAATAATATTATTATTTTATTAATATAATTTTTAAATATTAATATTATTACAATTTCCTAAAATAGTTACGTCGTGATGGTGCAACATTTAGAGAAAAAGGAAAAAATCCATTAAATGGTATTTTAAGTAAAATTAATGGTATTTTGAAATTAAATTAATGTTATTTTAAGTAAAACAACATTTTAAAATTTTATTAAATAATAATAATAATGCCGATTTAGGATAAAGGGGATTACATAAGGTCTAAAATTTCATATTTTGAACATTTTTTTATCCAAATGTTAACTTATAATTAAATTTAAAACCCTTGAGTATTGAAAAATTTGTTACCATGGTTAATGTTAAAAGTGGTTAATGAAGTTGTTAAACCCAAAGATAATATTGAAAATGGTAAATAAATTTATAATAATTTTATTGATTGAAATTCTTTCAACATTTAACTGTCTGATATTTGAATTTTTGTACTTGATTCCACTTTCACAAAAAAATTATGATATTTAAATACTTTTTGTAATTCCAAGTATTTCCTTTACATTATTAATACCACCTCGATCCACTTATCTTGTCCAACCCCTTCCAAAAAACCTTCTTAATATTCTCATCCAAGTTATTGAGGTTATGGTATCATTCATTTTACTTATTATTTTTTTCATTAATTTTTTTTCATAACTATTAGAATATATTAAAATTAGTATCAACCATATAATTATATGTTATTATGATAATTCCATAAAATTATTCATACACATTTATATCATACGGGGAATAAAATCATTGTTTTTGTCCATATGTGGACTACCATATCCATAAAGAGATGTGTTTTGTTTTTCATCTATTCCTTATTAGGATGGTCATTATGAAAAATTTAATAAACATATATTATATTCGTTATATAATTATTATACATTAAATGTAATATATTATGAATATTATTACCCTTCCACCCATTAACAAATGATAATGTCGCTCATGCATACGTGTGGAATTCCACCTCCACAAAGCGATCTGACTCATTTTTCAAATCCACATTTCATAAATTATTATAAAAATGTATTTCAAGTATAAAAATGGTAATTGTATCATTATTATTATTTTGAAGATGATGTAACAATGAACCTATTTACCATAGTCAATATGCCTAGCCATTACCAGCTTATAAGATGACTATTCTCAAAAACCTCACATGTGAACGTAATCATCTAAATAATTAATTATAACATATATATAAGTGAAATAAAAGAAATAATAAACTTGAAAATGTTTATTAATAAATTAAATAATGTACATAATTTTTTTATTTAGGAAGATAAAGAATGTATGCGATAAGTTTGGCTCAAGGTAAGCGACACTCTACCTTAAGAACTCATTTTAAATATTTTAAAGATTTAATTTCTAAATAATTTTCCTCCACATCCATATTCTAATAATCATATTATGGATATATTTATATTTACATAAATAAATTATAAAGGTAATTATATGTATCTTTTTACTTTCTATGAACATTTTTGAAAAAGAATATTTTTAATTATTTTATATGGGATATTTTATCTTCATTTACAAAAGAGAAAAAGGAATGTTCTATATTAGAAAATATGATTTTGAAATATTTTCCGACCACTATAACTATTATTGGACTTTTTAATCCATTTATATTCTTCCGATATTTATTCAAATAAAAACCCTCATTCTTTTTGTTTTGGGTATTTTAGTTTTTAAAATTTCATTTTAAAGGAAACTCACATAGCAGTATATGAAATTTTTTTTCTTTTGGGTTCAAAAGTAAATTTTTATGAGTCTTAAGATTTAAATTAAATATTTTTTTGTTCAATTAATGTTATGGTCCCTAAAAAACTTGATTATTAAGAGTGATCCACATATATCTTTCTAATTAATTTAATAATGATTATGTTTTTTAGATAATTTTTTCGAATTAACTGAGTAAGTTATTCTATTTATAACAGTTCTTGCAAGGGATATATGAAGATGATGTCTCGAGAAGAATTAGTGACATTTCTGTTCCTTCTTACCAATTTTCAAAGAATTATATTTATTTCTTATGGTATGCCAATTATCTTTTGTTTAGAGAAATCATTACTCTCTTTAAGGGTAAAAATTGTTTTTTTAAAAATTGGTTTTTCATTGAGTGTCATGTTTTTTATGAAACCATCTTGATTATGATTTTATCATTATTATTGTTTTAAATTATTTTATAAAAATGTTTTGGTAGTAAAGATGTTTTCATGTGAAGGTAAACAATTATCTCAGTTCCAAGTTTATTATGTAAAAGGAAAACTATCTTATATGATCCCATTATTACACACAGAATTTCAATTCCATGATTCTTTTCAAATCCTCTTTTGTTTCTTAGCATTATATTGGTTTCTGGGTGTTCTAGGTTTGAATTGTTTTGTGCCTCTTATGTTCTTGACCTATGAGCTTAGTTTTGGGGGTATTGTGTGGTACTTTGAATCATATTTTTTTCAAAGTGATGGTATGTGGTTGTGGTGGTTTTGAGTTGGATTTCTGAAACTTCTAGAGACACCAATTGTTGGGTATGTTGTTGAGGAGGTTTTTTCCCATGAGTTGGATGAGTTTTGGTGTGAAAAGGATGGTTCTTCTCAATCCTTTTCTCCCATATATTTGGCATATCTTTACCCATTGGTTTCTCCCTTTGAACCCCTTCAAATTGGAGGAGAATGGCATGGTTTGGGTGGTTGGAACATGCCACACAGTTTGGCTGCACAATTTGTTAAACCGTGCAACCAAACAGTACATCCCCATCCAGCTCATTAAAAACATTTTTAATTCCCATTTTCACTTCTAGAATATACCCAAATCCTCCCATTTCTTCCCCATTTTTTTCTCTACCTCCATTTAAAGCATCTAATCTCTATCACCCTCCATTTGGGACTCAAATTTAAAGGGTTATTTGATGGGGTTAACATCCAAATCATGAAAGTAAGTCTTTCTCTTTTTGATTTGTTCCCTTTCATTAGGGTTTACTTCACCCTATCATGGATTTATAAAATTTCTAGAAGATATGGTTTATTATTAGGTGTTTTCTTTGAGTCTCATGGTCTAATCTTGAGGTTTTAGGTTTATTTTCACTTCCCGGAGGTTCCGCAGTGGTGTATTTGATGTTTGGGACAAAGAATTGAGGGGTTTGACACTTTCAGTAGGTGGTTCCATGTGTAAGAATCTTTAGATGAGTTATATTTGATTCATTTATATTTTTAACATGTTCTTCTTACATTATGTTCCGTGTGGGAACCATTTTTGGTAGTGTTGATTAAGCGCTTAATTTCAAAGTTGCATATTTGTTTGAAAATGTGTGTTTTTCATGTGTGTCTTTTGTGTTACTATTTGAGGTAATTTTATATCACTTAAGAGTGGTTTAAAAAATGTCACAGGGTCTTATAATTTGATTTTGGATTATTATTGTTGTTATTTTGGCCTTAAAAGAGCTTTTTGAAATGGGTTTTGTGTGAAAAAAATGGTTATACACCTTGGGCTTGTTTTTTTGAAAATTAAAAATGATTTTGTGTGTTTAAAAAAGTGGGAAAAGGATGTACATGTACTATTTTCGTGATTATATTAACTTAAGATTGGGTTTTTAAAGGTAAATAGGTTATTTAATATGTAAAACATTTGTAGAATGTTTTTTAAATTTCTGAAATGTTTTATCAAATTGTAAGAAAGGTGCAGAACACGTTTGTGGGATGTTTTGTGAGAGTTTGATGTGAAAAATGAATTTTTCTTATGATGGAGTTTTATGTGACATGTATGTGAGATTTTTGGCTAATGTGTGACTTGTAAGTGTTATTTTCACAATAAAATTATATTTCATTGATTGTGGAACTGGTTTGAGCACAAGAGGGAAAATCTATGTATCTAGGTGAGTGGATGTGTACTAGTATGCTAGTGTTCCCATTGGGTTTTGCCCTAGTTTCACGTAGCATGTTTGACGATGAAAATACTAAATAAACAATGATGATGATGATGATGATGTTGGGGAACCACTAGGTTGTGGGTATTCTCCCAACTAGTGGATCATGTTCATGAGAACATATATTGTGATTGTTACTTTCACCAAGATATGAGGTACCTGGGACCCACAAAAAGATTGTGCCTAGGGTTTATTTTCCATTTCTGGTGCTCATTAGGTATTTATTCGTACCATAGGAATAAAGTATGTGTGGATGGAAATTTCAGTAGTCTGATAATTTTATTTAAAAGTGTTGATCCTTTAATATATCCCACTTGAAAACTGTTTTTGTTTAAAGACTCATCTATTAAAAATTCTTAATAGAATCTCATGTTTATGAAAACATGTAAGATTTTTGTCTTTGAATGTTTATCACCTTGAATCCTTTAGTTGTGGAATCCTACTGGGGTTTTTCTCATACAGTACATACACCTTTTTGTGTAAGTTCACATGGTTATTTTTTGTTGTAGGTTTGGATACATCTTTTATGCCAATGGTTTGTGTTTTTAGCGGTCCTTCATGATGTAGTGTTTTGGAGATGGATTGAGGGAGGTGCCTCTTTCAATGTGGAGGTTATTAGGATATAATTTTTGTTTTTCCCTTGTAATAGTATTTAAAAATTGTTTTAAATTGTGTAATTCAATTCTGAAATTTATTAAATGATGTTTTGGTTTCAAAAATCCAGATTTGTTTTATTGGATTTGTTTTTTGTTTTATGTTTATAAACTTTGGTGAATAATTCCCAAAATTCATTTTATGATACCCAATCACTTGTTCCTGCCCATGGAGACTAGTAATTCCCTTAGGCCCTTGTCAAGGACCATGTCAGGTACTAGTTTTGATGGTGACCAGATTCAGTTTGTGATAAAATGGTTTCAGAGTTATTTTCACTCTTTTGGTTCATGTTATTTGGGGAAGAGTTATGGTAGTCTGGAGTTATGATTGTCCGGGATTAACATTTTTATTATAAGTAATGTGTCTAGCCAACACACCTCATGACATAATTCGAGTTGTTTGGGGAATTCATGATTTATCTGACTGCTTTGGTTTTCTTGGTTCTATGATGATTATGGGAAATGAATATAGAGTTGGGGTAATGGTCTCAGTGAGCTCGTAGGTCCTGGAAAGCCATGTGGAGCTAGGGATATTTCCCTTAAACATTCTCTATAATGGTGAAGTGGTTGGCGTATGGCCAACAACCATATGTACAAGTCACAAATCGATACTATTTTCCTTTGGCATTGTCTTGTATCCTTTAGTTTGAGAATCTTGGAGGTTTAGTTTTAAAGAAAAAATGTCATGGGTTTAAGAAACATAATGTTTTTGTGAAATGATTTTATAATAAAGAGGGAATGTTTTGAAGTGTGAAATGGTGAAACTGAATTTTTAGAATTGTTTTGAAATGGTAAATAGTGTATTTAAACTCTTTTGAAAGTATAAATTACATCAAAGTGGATTTGGAAAATCTATTTCAAATGAATTTTTTTGAATTATTGAAAATGTGTTTTTAATGGTATAAAGTGTTTTTTAATTTGTGTTTGGATTTTAGAAATGTATTTTTTATTTTGTAACCTATGAGAATTCGAAAATCATTTTTAATCATTGGGATTTTTTTAATAAGAAGTAATGATTTTTTAAAGGAATGAAGGATGATGAGTGGGATTTTTCATAAAAACAAGTGTATTTTGAAATGGGATGTGATGTTTTAATATTGATGTGAATGACTTGAAAGTGAGTTATTATTTGAATAGTTGAGCCTTTCTGAAAAATTTTGTTAGCTGTAAATTGGGATTTTGATTTTGTGGTTAGTGGTCTTGATAAAAAGGAAGTATTGGTTGACTATTTTAGTTTTGAAAATTGGAAAGAATTTTTGTTTTAACCATTGGTATTTATATGAGAGACCACATTCAGGGGGTTATATGGTATGATAGATGGATAATAGAATGGATGGATGAGTTCTGAGATGGATATGAAGAAGGTGCCCGGTGTGGCACGAAAACATGCATGTGTGAGGCCTAAGGGGTACTATTGATGGATACAGTAACCGCTGAAATGTTTATTTTTAAAGAGATTATTTTAAGGGAAAACATGATGTCTCCATGTCAGGTTTGGTATGGTGTGTCCTATGTGTTTTTGGAAATGTTATTGTGGGATGTTTTGAGTCCAATAACCCCTCTTATTTGAATGTTGTTTTGGGTTTGTGTATCTTTGGTAAGATGGGATGAAAGGCTGGTTAGTGGTCTCTTTATAATAAATGTTTTGGGATTCCTTTATGATTGTTCCCTTCATGTGTTTGGATCTATTTTGTGGCACTTTTTGACCAATATACCATCTTGGTTGGGTCTTTTGGTTTTCGCATTGGATAAGTTACGCTGCCACTAAGAGTTAATTCATGAATGAAGTGCATCCTAGATTGTTTCTCCATTAGAAAATCCTCTAGTTAATCATTATAAGGAATATTTTCTATTTATTTTTAGATTGGTACTACACCATTTTTCCTCTATTAGTTTTGCGGATCTTATTATTGTGAGAGAGTGGTTGCGAAAGGTTGAAAGAGACCTTAGTTTCTATATTACCTAATTTGTCGTAGGTGGAAGTAGTCTGGGGTTGTTAGTGTGGATGGTGTATAAGAGGGCCTCTGGGTCTTTCATAGTCTCTTTGAAGCATGTGTTCATGTTAAATGACTAGCGTAGGAAATTCGGTTATGAGATCCAGTTATGGAAAGTTTCTAGAATTGTGTGTTTTTTGGGGACTTTGTATAAGGTCACTTCCCATGTAATGTTTTTATCAGTCACAATGGTCATGTTTGATGATGACTTGTGATGTCATGTACTCATTTGATTGTAAAGGTAATGTTGTACAATCTTTTGTGAGTATTTTGTTTCAGAAGTGTGTCTCCTTTTGGGAGATCCCAACATCCTTTGTTTAGAGGAAGGTGTTTCTATATATCCTTTTCTCCTTCCGTTTCTCATCTGAAAAAAGGGGTGATGTTTTTTCATATTCTAATACCTTGTTTCAGAATAATGTCAGGTTTTTCTACAGTGAGTTTTGGAGTGTTTTATGTCCTCATAAACCCATCAGGGGTGGCAGTGTAGTTCTTTATAGCACAGGAAGATGAAGTTTCATTCAAGGGATTCCAAAGCCTAAATTTGAGGCCAAAGATGCTTCAATCCTTTGAGCTCCAGCTATTGGTCTAGGAGAGAAGCTGGCATATAGGCAGTAGAAATCCCAGGGTTGTTCGAAACTTTGGTCAACATGATACCCTCAGTATAAAAATGGAAATAGTTTAAACTTATGGTGTTGTTTTTTTTTTCAATTGTTCACGTTCAATGGAAAGAGGCGGGAGGACCTCATGTCCATGTAATCACCAAATGTTATAGATTCCCCCTTTGGTTTCCATTGTGTTTTTTGAGGAAGGTTTAAGATTTGGCTAGAATCATTGAGCACACAGTTAGTAGTAACCGTGCACCAACCTAGGAAACTGTGTGATAAGAGACAGTAGCTACCGCATAGTCTCCGCATGGACATGATCCATGGAACATGTAACCATGCGATGTTTCCCCTTTGGAAATAGTGCTTTGCACATTTAGTACACAGTTTCCCAAACCACGCCGACTAACCATGCAGTCGTGAAAACTCCTTAAATTTTGGGGTCCTTTTGTGTCAGACCGTGATTGGTGGATAAGATGGATGGTTCTTATGGGGGGAGACCCACTATGAGTTTTATTTATGTTTGTTTGGAAAGGTCTAATAGAAGTCTACCCCTTGTATCGGGTAGTCTATTCGGGCCTCCCTCTATTAGAGTCCTGATTCTATCTCGGAAAACATTCAAGTTGTCTCTTATGGTGGGTATCCCATTTGTGTTTCCCTATAATAGTATGTTAAGATTTTTCCTTGGTTTCGTCTTGGAGTTTGTAGTATTTTAGGAGCTATCTAACTTCCAACATCTTCCTTGGGTAAATGTTGGGATTAGAGAGCAGCTAACATTTTAGTTAAAGTATGGTAACTATAACCTTTTTTGATGTCATTGTTCGTTTGGGTTAATTGCTTGAGTTTTGTTTAGAAAGTGTTTGAGGAGTTTTATTTTAGGATAAAGTTTTAATGTGCTTGAGTTTTACGGGAAATCAGTATAACATTTTATTTGTGAGAGTTTTCATTCTTTAATTGATCACTAGAGGTGTTTTGGACCTTGGGGCGAAGCTTGGAAAATGATTATATCTTGGTTAATTAGATGGGTTTGGTTTTTTATTTTGGAACTAGTGTGCATTTTCAGGGACAAAAAGATTTTTGGTGGGGAGAATTTTCATATTTAGATTTTCCATTCCATGATTGGTTTCAAATCATCTTTTGGTTATTAGCATTCTCTTGGTTTCTAGGTATTCGGGATTGAATTTTTGGTGTCTCTTGTGTTCTTGATCTATGAACATAGTCTTTGGGGTATTAGGTGGTACTTAGCACCCTTTTTTTTCAAAGGGATGGTATGGGGTTGTGGTGGTTTGGAGTTTGATTTGTGATAGTTCTGGTGACACCACTTGTGGGTTATGTTGTTGAAGTGGTTTGTACCCATGAGTTGGATGAGTTTTGGGGTGAAATGGATGGTTTCTTTTGGAAATGTTTCTCTCCAGTACTTGACCTATCATTACCCCTTGGTTTACCCCTTGGACCCCCCTAAAATTGGAGAATAATGGCATGGTTTTGGGTGGCCCTAACTGGCCGCATGGTTTGGATGGATGGTTTGTTAAACCATGCATCAAAACCATGCATCCCTATACGGATCAATAAAAACATTTTGTAATTCTCATTTTCCCTTATAGAATAAACCTAAATCCACCCATTTCTTCCCCATTTCGTTCCCTACCTTCATGGACAACCACCAAACTTTCCCTCCCTCCCTTGGAACTCAACTATTATGGGATATTTGATAAAGAAACATCAAAGTCTTGTGAGTAAGTCTTTTTATCGTTGATTTTTCCCTTTGCTTAGGGATTATTTCAACCTTTCATGGAGTTATAAAATTTCAAGAAGCTAGGATTCATATTAATGGTTTTTCTTTGAGTATCTTGGTCTAATATTGAGGTTTTAGGTTGCTTCCTCGAGGTGCATCAGTGGTGCAGTTGATGATTTACACTAAGATTTGAGGGTTTTGACACTTTTGGTGGGTAGTTCCATGTGTAATAATCCTAAGATGAGTTAGACTAGATTCATTTATATTATTAACATGTCATTATAACATTATTTTTGGTGCCTGAACCATTTTTGGTAGTGTTGATTAAGTGCTTAATTTCAAAGTTGCATATATGTTTAAAAATGTGTGTTTTTCATGTGTATATTTTGTGGTATTATTTGAGGTAATTTTATAGAACTTGAGAGTGGTTTAATAAACTTTTCTAGGGATTAAAATCCTGTTTTGGATTTGTATTGGTTTTATTTGGGCCTTGAAAGATGGTTTTGAAAAGGGTTTGGTGTGAAAAACATGGTTATACCACTTGGGTTTGTTTTATGGAAATTAAAAATGATTCAGTGAGTTCAACAAAGTGGGAATATGATATGCATGTACTATTTTGGTGATTTTATTCACTTAATATGGGTTTTGAATGATAAATAGTTTATTTAAAATTTCAAACCTTTTTATAATGTTTTATAAATTTATGAAATGTTTTATGAAACTGTAAAAATGTGCGAAAATTTTTTGTGGAATGTTTGTGTGAGTATGATGTAAAAAATGAATTTTGATGGTGAGATGAGTTTTAGGTGACATGTATGTGGTCTGTTTGGTGATTGTGTGAATTGAAAGTTTTATTATCATGTGAAAATTATATTTCATGGATTGTGGAACTTGTTTGAGCACAAGAGGGAAAACCCGAGTATCTAGGTGGGTGGACATGTACTAGTATGTTAGTGATCCCATGAGGTTTAGCCCTAGTTTCACGTAAAATGTTTGATAGTGAAAAAAAAAACTAAACTATGATGATGATTATTATTATGTTGGGGAACCCATAGGTTATGGGTATTCTCCCAACTAGTGGCTCGTGTGCATGAGAATAGATATTGTGATGGTTAATTTTACCGAGATATGAGGTACCTGGGACACACAACAAGCAAGTTCCTTGGGATTATTTCCTGTTGTATATGCTCATTAGATACATTATGATTATCATAGGCATATGGTATGTGTGGATAGAAATTTTATTATCTTTGGCATTCTATTTTAAAAGTGGTGATCTTTTAAAGTAGCCACTTGAAAATAGTTTTTGTTTAAAGTTGCATCTCTTTAAAATTCTTAATAGCATATCATATTTATGAAAACTTACAAGTTTTCATGTTTGAATGTTTATCACATGGAATCCTTTAGTGGTGGCATCCTACTGGGATTTTGATCACACCTTACTTACACTTTTGGGTGTAATTATACACTGTTATTTTTTCCTACAGGTTTGAGTACTACTTTTGTACCAATGGTTCATGTCTTTAGCGGTCCTTTGTGACGCAGTGTTGTAGAGATGGCTTAAGGGAGGTGCCACTTGACTTTTGTAGTTTCTTAGGATGTACTTTTTTGTTCTTTTCCTTCTTAATTGTCTTTAAACATTGTTTTAAATTGTTTAATTCAATTCCATAATTTTCTAAAAGATGTTTTGGTTTGAAAAATCCAGAATTTTTTTATTGGATTTGTTTATTGTTTTATGTTTATAAAATCAGGTAAATCATTCCCAAAATTCAATTTATGATACCCAAACACTTGTTCCATCCCATGGGGATTGGGAATTCCCTTTGGGACTTTTTTTAGACTGTGTCAGGTGTCATTTTTGGGGGAGACAAGATTCCATTCTTGACCCCATGGTATTGAAATGGACTGAAGGGTTTGTTTTCTTCTTTTTATATGTTAATTACTAAGATTTTGATCATCTTTAATTTTGTAATTTTTTTCATCGGTTTTAAGGATGTGTAATATCAATGTTAAATACATAACAGTGAATGAGAAAATCTAGGAAAAATGGGGAAAATTATCACTTAAATATTTGGGTATTATTAGGTAAGAGTTTGTTCTAATTATCTCAAACTAAAAACCTAAAAGATCATTGGGAATGTATGTGATCCAATATTTCCAATGGATATCATATGTTTTGGATGGATAAAATTGGATAACATTTAATATTTATAAAATACATAAATGTAAATATTATGTTTATAACAGTTGATATAAGAGTACTGGTTCAAGGTTGTTATAGTTGGTATTAGAGGAGGGTTTGTAAGGATTTTTGGATTAGGATGTTTTAATGTGTGGTGAAATTATGAGTTATGGATGTAATCTGGGGTTTATAATTTTAAGTATGATTATATGTTCAATGTAATAGTCACTTATTTTTATTTTTTATGTGTTGAGATTTTAAGATAATTACAATTATTTTTTTGAGAAATTTATGGTAATAAAAACCTCGGGGTTTTTTTATTTAGGTGAAAATTTTATTTGAGAAATGAATGTTTTATTTTATATGTACATAATTTTAAAGGTATTAATAACATTTAGAGTTCATATGCTCTTTTAGGTTGAGGTAATTGTGGTCAATTGTTATAAAAGGGTTATTACATATCGGAAACATATGATTTATCATATATATAACCATGTGATTGAATAGGGTTTTTGTGATTGTGTTATTAATGTTATTTTTTGATAATGTTAATATTTTATAAACATTATATGAATAAGGAAAGTGGAAATGATTTCTCACAATATTGGTTGTTATTTTAAGAAGAAATTTTGAATTATATTTTGGAATTATGTATGATTTTATTTTAGATTTATGGAAATTTAGGTTATTTATTGAATATATTTTTTATATTTTAGAGATAAATGTTAAGTTTATCTAAGAAGAATACATGATAAAATATTTCTAATTATTAAGTTTTAAACATTATTCAAATTTTTTTAATTTTTTTTAAGATTAGTTATTTATCGAATGATTTAAGTCAAAACTTTTGTGTTATTTTTGAGGATTTTGAGATTAATGTTGTATTTCATCATTTTAAGGCTTATTCATGTTAGTTATTGTCTTACATTATGATAACCATTTTTATTTATCTTAATATATATAGATATTAGGAATAAATATTTATCCTTTTATGTATATGGAGATCCATTAAAATGTTATTTTAGTGATTTAGGAATGAAAAGTTCATTTTTAATATCCTTTTATCGGAGTAAGAAATGAGATTTTAGTGAAAACTAATTGAAACACACAACCAAAGGATGAAATTGTGTTTATGGATATGATGAAAATGATGTATAAGTTCTTATGTTCTTATTATAAATAGTAAAATAATTCCTCTACATTAGGAAAAGGATATTGAAATATAAATGTTACCATATTATATTCATTTATATTAAATTGATGGTATTTTTTACCCCTTATTGGTTTATGGTTTTGTGGTCATTGATTTTCAAATGGTCAATCAATTTCTCATGATCAATGTTCTCTATCACTATCCATCAGCATTTTTACATTACATTATTCCTCCATGTATATATATTTCACATCCCTCCAATATTATCCTATATAGAAACCTAGTTCTGTGTCATTCTAGATGACCTTCATATTTCCCTTTCCCTCTTTTTAAAACGATCTTTTATTTACCATTTTTATGATGTAGGTATTCAAAAAATTTATTTTCAAAAGTTAAACAATTTTTTACCAAGATCAAGTTAAAATTGTGTGGTTTAAATTTAATAATGGTGTAGAATGTGACACAATAATTTTTATAAACGAATATTATCATTGATAGCATATATCGCATGCAACACTGAGCTTGAATGAACCCTGAAATAGTATTATTTAAATAGGACTATAATAACCAAGTCATTGAAATGAAGAATCATAGTATGAGTAACTAAATTAATATATATATATATATATATATATATTAAATGTCTATTTTTAATATAAATTTATTTATTAATTTATAGAAAATAAGTACTCAGTTTTGAGAAATGTCATTTTATACATCAAAGATTTATTTTCCTAAAAAGTGAGATTTATTACATTTTATTTCTGAATATTATAATTAATTTAAGCTACTTTTAGAAATTCTATTTTACAAAAATTATTTGTTTTTTTAATTAAAAAATTAAAAAGTAACTTAATGTAGAATTCTTGGGCTTTTTTCTGAGAGGCTTTATTTTCAGTGAACAGTGGAGAATATCGATTTTACATAAAAGTGTCATTAATGTTCAAGTATTCACAAAGTATAATTTTATTTTTAATTAGTTTTAAAATTTCATTAATCAAATTTTATTTAAAAAAATCCAATAAATTATATTTAAATTATTATTAATCTTATTTTTTGTATAAAAAAAATTTATACTTAAAAATTTATTAATCTGGAAATATTTTTTTTTCACATTTTATGATTTTATTTTAATAATAATTTATGAAACTTATGGTAAATTAATTTTATTGAAATTAATTAACTTTTGAGTTCATTAATTATAATTTATAATAAGTTGTTGTTTTTATATTTTTTTAAAGACGATAATTTTTTGGTGACTAGTAAAAAATTCTATTTTTATAAAATACAACATAATTTATGATATCACCAAGGCATAAATATGATATTAAAATTTTTATAACCTTTTGAAATAATAATATATGATAATATAATAAAAATATGATACCAAAATAATTCAAAAAGTTCAAATTATCTTTTATTTGATGTAAATTATTAAAACCACCATTAGTGTTGACACTGTGCATATCACTGGAAAAGTAAAATTTCATATACTAAATACAATATTTGATAGGGAATAATTATTTTCTTGAATATATTAATTATTATGATTAATTAATAATTATTTTTATTTATTGTGGTGAATTATAGAGTTATATAACAAGAAACTTATCCAAATTCTTATGCAGTGCTTTTGTAATGTGAGAAAAGTAAAAAAAAATGTTTTTCAGACATATATTTGAGTAAATATACATATTAAATAAAAATAAAAGGTTTTGATGATTTAAAATATATAATAATTATTTTAATATTTTGTGTAATTTTTTTAATTATTATAACTATTTGTCAAGACCCTGAAATCCTGTGGAAATTTTTTTCTTAAATACATGGGATTTTTACGAGTCCGCAGTTTCTGACGTCGCTTGATTCCGAGGCCCAGTGTGCCCAGAATCAATTTTTGAAGTTTGGTTCGTGTACATTCAGTAAATGTACGTATGAGATTTTATATCTTTTGAATCAGTGCTCGTAATTGAAATCAAAGGGCATCGACGAACTCACACCGCCGATATTCACTTTAGGAGACCTTTACCGCACTTGCATTTTATTGAGCTTGGAAGTTAATTTTAGGGGATTCTTAAAAAATTAAATAAAAATTATGTGTGAAATAATTATATTTAATTGGTGGTTAAAACCACCAAGTGGAGGTTAGAGGTGGGGCCCACCACACCCTAACCTCCCTTTGGAGGATATAACTAGGAGGGGCCCACTCTAGTTTGAACCCCCCTTTAACCCCCATGTAACTCTCATTTAATTGAAGAGAGTCTCTTAAACTTCCAACTCTCCCAATTTAATGTTGAAACTCTCCACCTCCATTGTTTTAATTGCTAATCATTTCCTCCACATTTAATGAAATGTGTTGTTACAATTAATGAAGGAAAACTCTTGAGCTGTTGTTCCATAAAAATAATAGAGAACTATCTCTATTATTTTGGCTTAACTTTCTTTGGAGAACTCTGGGAAGAACACCATTCTATTCCAACGAAGAACGCCTCTCATCTCCGAAGAACAATAAGCATAAAGTTCTTCCTTCTTCTCTCGGAGCAAGGAAGGGAAGCACCGCTGCCCATGAAGTAAATCGAGGGCATCGACTCGACTCGTCATCACCGAGCTCTACCTCCTCCAACATTGACGGAACGACGTTTGTTTTCCGCGACGTTCATCTTCCGCGACTCGACAAAATTCAATGACAAAATATGAGGTAGGGTTTTGTTTCGATTTGAGAAATGCTAATTCTTCGTTCCATGTTCGTTACTCTTGACCTACTTGCTACCAAACTAATGCGGAAGGACCAGGCCTAACGAACACGCCCCGATTCATCAGCCGTTTTTTCTGAATGTTTGGTGTGTTCTTCGTGTTCTTCATGGGTGACAAACACCGGATCGTTGTGAGTTTGTGTGGGACTAAATGATCACAAATTGAAGACCCAACATCACGACAACCTGGTGGAGGTTTGACGGCGATAGCGGGTGACGGATCAAACAGGAACGGGATGGACTGTCCCTTGACTGTTCTTCGAGCGGGTGAATCAAATCGTGTTTTCGAAGCTGATCGGAGGCCCGAAAACACCGGAGAAGATTACGGGACATCAGGGTGACCTAGTGTTCGATGTTTCGTGACGAATAGACCGTCAGAACAATGAATGTACTTCACGGGAGGCGCGCTGGCCGGAGGCGTCGTTTCTGGAAAATTCCAGAATAGACAGAGTGTAATTCAGACGAACATTCCGTGTAGTAAAAGAATTATGGGGATTCAGTTTCGGACTATAGACAAGTAACACATAGCGCGTTACCCCAGTCACACGGCATATACTCTCCACACAGAATGATAGAGGATATTTCATGAGACATGGCGTGTATTCTGGGAAATACATGGACACGAGCAACAATACACGGCCAAGAGGCACAGTGTGTATTCTCTTCACAGAAAGGCAGAAGTGGCTTTACGGGACTCGACGTGTATCCCGGGGATACACAGAAACGAGGTGGAGTACATGAGAATCTACTCCACCACATGGCCAGGCATGGCCAGTGGAACGGGCTGCCCCATGTACTAGTTACACGGTTTAGCGAACACGGGTTGAGGCCGTGTACGGGAACATGGCCGACATACAGGGAGCTGACCCAGTTGCATGGACACAGCGTGTAACTATACCACACACCGTGTACTTATTTTCATACATGACTAGCCTTTTGACACGGGCTGTCGGACCTGGGTATTACCCGAGAACTGACGACACGGCGTGTACCATATTCCAACACACCATGTACTGTTTGGTAAAAGGCTTGGTCATCTTGTACTTAGTGTCGGGGACATGTTCTTTTGGTTTATCCCTCTATGACGTGGTAGAACATTGGGATACATCAACTCTGGACTCCGTGTTAGTTAATGTATCATCACTTGGCTCAAGGACCATACCCTCCCAAAATCGAGCGTGCTGTGTGCGGGAACCCTAGGGCTGGCTGTGACGATACTGTACTGGAATCCTCAGTGGGTTCGAAAGAGATTACTACTGTACTGGAATCCTCCATGGGTTTGAAAGCTATGACTACTCTATCGTGATCCTCCTTGGGTCCAACAATTCTGACTTCTGTTCTTGTATCCTGTGTGGGTCTGAGAAAATAGCTGATCCTGTATTCTGTGTGGGTCTAACAGCTTAGCTGGTCCTGTATCCTGTATTGGTCTGACAGCTTAGAAGAATCAATGACTACATCTGATCATCTATATCACTCAATTAAATATGTATACATGCATGATCTGAGTCATGTCTTTTAACCATTATCATCATGGTGATTGACTTTACTTTCTTTGTGGAATGGTTTGTGATTGGTCTTGAGAGTTAGAGTCGGACTGTGATTGATAACTTAGGTATATGCATGGGAATATACCTAAGTAGGGTTGGTTGATACTTTTTGATTGTATCTTCCTGTTGTGGATTATCCTTTGTGGATTATGGGAAACCTTCGAGGGTCCCTAGGTCACTTACTAAGTATTGTTATACTCACCCCTGCATGAAATTCGCCCGCACCTTGTTGTGTTCTGTATAGAAGACAAACAATAGTGATCGAGGCAGAGGGTGACAGATGGGAGGATTCTTGGAGCTAGACTAGACGGGACATACCGCAGTGACAAGTTGTTCGAGTTCTGTACCTACCATTCAGGTAGGATTCCCTGGTGGACAATCCAGGAGCTGTTTTCCCTTTTCACTTGAACTTGTTGTTCATTTGGGTTTGTATACTGGCCCACTTACTTTAAGCACACTTTTATTTTCTATTTTATTACTTGTTGCTTCTAAAAATTTGTGTTCAGTCAGTGTGTGTTTCATGTTTAAAGGTAATTCCTTCCATTTTATCGGGATTACTCCTTTGTTGCTAGTCTCCAGCCCCTGGCCTATGGAAGGCAGGCTTGGGGTAGTCACAACATGGGCCCCAAGGACGGGTCGTGACAAATTGGTATCAGAGGAGTCGGTTCTACCGCATAACTTAGACTCTGATTCTTTTAACGTCAAAAGTGTTAAGTGTTTTGGGTGTGACTATCAGTTTAGGGAAACCAGTGATGGTGCGGTGGCCGACATATCCATACACTAGGACTCTGACTACTGATTTCCGACTCAATGCACGAAAACACTGATTGTATGTGTGTTTCATTTAAAAAAGTTTTTCATCATGATTACTTTGTGTCAGCTCACTAGGTATACTGTTTTAACTGTGGTGCACCTATTTCTTTTCAGGATGGCCCCACGAAAGCATCCATCTTTCGTTCTGAGTTACGTACGAGATGGTAGCCCACCGAGCAATAAGGCCTCGGTGCAGGGCCCCATCACTATGGAGGTACCAGCGGTACCACTACCCGCTGGGCCACCGATACAACTAGCTCTAGCAGTAGAGAGTGTGTGCCGTCTGAGTGCATTGAACGAGTTCCAGTGCCAGAGGCCTCCCATGTTCCGGGGAGAGACAGACCCACAGGTAGCTGAGGATTGGATGGAGGTTGTCATGAGAGTTTTCATATTGGTTGGGATACCAACTGACCTCATGGAGATCCTTGCCACGAGTCTCCTATAAGAAGCAGGAAGAAGATAGTGGAACTTGATGCTCTAGGTGCGTGATGAGGCATCATTAATCTAGACATACTTTGAGAGTCTCTTTCACTCAGAGTTTGTTCCATCCACCCTTCATTCGGTGCAGATTCAAGAGTTACTTCATCTACAGCAGGGCAGCATGACAGTTGCTCAATATTCAATGAGGTTCGCCGACCTCTCATGCTATTCCACAGATATGGTGTGGGACCAATACTTAAAGGCCTGGACCTTTGATCAGGTACTCATGAATGAGATCAGGGCTTCAATGGTCTCCCTCAGCATCCCGACACAAACGGGTGTGCTGGAGCGAGCCCTTCTTGTGGAGAGTTTTCTAGCTGATCAATCACCAGCGGCGAGACCCACCACAGGGAGACACATAGAGGAGTCTTCTAAAGCCGGAAATAGACAGATGTCGTAGAGGTCCAAGTGGACCAGACCATTAGGTGGGAGACCCCAGGATACAAATTTGGTTGTGCGGGGCACAAGAGACAGAGCCTGCTATACGAGGGGTAGGCAGTTCTATGCAAGCGGCGGGCAGGGCCACATGGCTCGTGACTGCCAGAACTGCCATGCATATGGGAAGAACACAATGGAGGGACCTCCCTGGAAGAGGCAGAGGTTTGACCATGGTGGTCCACCGGGAGCAGTCAGACGTGTCAGAGGAGTTGTCCGAGCAGTGGGTGGTGGACGACGTTTCAAGGCTCTACCACCACCACCACCACCAAGAGGTCCACCCCGACCACATAGAGCTGGTGGACAGAGGCGAGCTCATCTTCAGGCAGTCGAGGCCTATGACCACGGTGCACTTGAGAAGATTCGAGGTACTATCTGTGTCCACTCCACCCTTACTGTAGTACTTATATACATATGTGCGAGTCATTCTTTTTTTTTCCACTTCCCTCGTTCGGAGTTCAGAGATTCCGATAGAGCCGTTGGCTCGATCCTTATGGATAGAGACTCCTATGGGAGTAGACTCGATGATTAAACACTGGTGAAGGCAGTGTGAGCTTACTCTAGGAGGTGATAGCTTCGGTTGGGATCTTCTGGTAGCGGTGTTGAGGCCTTACAACGTCATCTTGGGTATGGACTGGTTGTACACAGTTCATGCCTAGATTGACTGTATTAGGTGCAAAGTGTGGTGTATCCACATGGATGGGATCATGTTCACCTTCACCAGTGAGAAGGTAGCCTTAGTATCACATGATAGACTTACATAGAGGAGGGGGTAGCCGATCACGCATCAGTTGGAAAGTATCATCCTTGGAGTGGTTGATGTGCGGAGTCCAAGATTTCCTGTTGTGGTGGATCAGTACGTGGATGTTTTTTTTCTGACGACGTTCCAGGACTACCTCTTTGAAGAGAGGTAGACTTATACATTGACCTGTACCCTGGGACTACCCCAATATCTACTCCAAAATATCGGATGGCTCCCTCCGAACATTGTGAGCTGCGGGTACAGCTGGAGGACTTGTAGGGGAAGGGATTTATCCGACCCAGGGTTTCACCCTGGGCATCTCTAATTTTTTCTCGAAGAAGACAGATAGGAGTTTACGACTATGTGTTGACTACTGTCTCTTGAATCAAGTGACCATGAAGAACAAGTACCTTCTCCCAAGGATTGACTACCTCTTTGATTAGATCAAGGGAGAACGATGGTTCTCTAAGATAGGCCTTAGTTCAGGCTGTCACCAGCTTAGAGTTCAAGATGAGGGTGTTCAGAAGATGACCTTCAGGTGTCGGTATGACCACTAAAATTTCTTGTTTATTCCCTTCGGCGTAACCAATACTCTATAAATGTTCATGAGTCTCATGAACAAGATCTTCCAGCCTTACATCGATCGCTTTGTTATAGTCTTCATCGATGACATACTGATCTACTCGACTACTGAGGAGGAGCATGCCTACCATTTGCTGCTATTACTGGACACACTCCGAGAGCACCAGATTTATGGTAAGCTCTCAAAGTGACAGTTCTGGATTCAAGAGGCAGTACTTTCTTGGGAGCCACCCATGAGTGTGACGGAGGTTCGGAGTTTTCTGGGACTGGCTGGGTACTATCGGAGGTTTTTTCCAGACTTCTCCAGAGTTGCAGCACCGCTTTCAGCATTAACGAAGAAGGGTAAATAATTCATGTGGTCATAGAGATTCCATCATAGCTTTTAGGAGCTGAGGTAGAGGTTGACCAGTGCACCCATCTTGAGGCTACTGGAGGAGGGCGTTGGGTACGTAGTTTACTGCGACATATCAGGGACCAGACCTGGGTGTTTCCTGATGTAGGATCGAGCATTAATCGCGTATGGTTCTCGTCAGCTGAGACAACACGAGCAGAACTATGCTACCCAAGACCTGTAGTTAGTAGTAGTGGCCTTCGCCTTGAAGATGTGGTGACACTATCTTATGAGCGAACATTTTACAATCTACTCTGACCACCATAGTATGAGGTACATCTTCTCACAGAAGGACCTGAATCTGAGACAGTGACAATGGCTTGAGTTCCTCTAGGATTATGACTTCGAGATAGTCTATACTCTTGGGAAGTGGAACATTTTAGCGGATTCTCTCTGCAGGAGATCAAGAATTCAGCTGCTAGGAGAGGTGACGGAGCACCAAGACGTGTTGTAGATATCCTTTGTGGATAGAGATGGATAAAATTTTCTGTAGTCTCTCACAATCACTCCTACACTTCTTCAGCAAGTTAGGTAGGCACAACGTGAGGATGTTGACTGTGAGACGCGACGTGCTCAGATATCCTCAGGGCAAGAACCTGATTGATTTTCTGAAGGTGGAGAGAATTTCATTCTCTTCAGAGGACGAACAATGGTACCAATTTCACTTCAGTAGGAAGTGTTGAGGGTGTTCAACACTTCCCCTCTGGCGGTACATCTCGGAGTAGCGAAGATGTATTAGGATCTCCGAAGATAGCACTAGTGGCCAGGTTTGAAGAAGGCAGTATCTGGGTTTGTCTCACGATGCCTCATTTGTCAGCAAGTGAAGGTGGAGCACTAGGTTCCAGTAGGCTTGGTTCAGCCCTTAGAGGTCCCAGAGTGGAAGTGGGACAGGATATCCATGGATTTCATGATGGGACTTCCACATACATTCAGAGGACATGACTCTATCTGGGTGATTGTCGAACAACTCACCAAGTCAGCCCACTTCCAACCGATCATAGAGAAGGGCTCAGTAGAGAGCTTGAAACACCTATATATACAAAAGATCTTATGACTTCATGGTGTTCCATCGATGATCGTCTCCGATCGAGATGCCCGTTTCACTTCCCAACTATGGAAGGGGTTTCAGGAGGCTTTTGGGACGCAGCTTCACTTGAGCACCGCCTTCCACCCTCAGATAGATGGTCAGACCAAGAGGACCATTCTGACTCTCAAGGACATGCTCCATGCATATTTCCTTGACTTTAGTCGTAGTTGGGAGGATCACTTACCCTTGGTAGAGTTTTCGTATAAAAACAACAACCACTCCACCATCGGGATGGCACCTTACGAGACACTTTACGACCAACCTTACAGATCACCTCTATGCTAGACTGACCCAGAGGAGTCAGTACTTATAGGACCAATGATGGTTCAAGCTACGACGGAGAAGGTTTAGATCATCCAGGAGCTGATGAAGACTGCACAGAGTAGGCATAAGTCCTATGCTGAAATGAGACGGAGACCACTGGAGTTCGAGGATAGTGACCACGTCTTTCTATGGATCTCACCTCGATGAGGTCTACAGAGATTTGGCCGAGGTGTCAAGTTATCTCCGTGTTTCATCGGACCTTTTCAAGTCCTCAGCAGGGTAGGTGAGGTGGCATACCACTTAGCTCTTCTAACTCTGTTTCACCGGGTCCACGACATCTTTCATGCATCTCAGCTGAGGAGATACGTGACCGGCGATTTCCACATCATCGACCATGGGGAGATGGACATCGATGATGGGGAGAAATTCATAGAGGTTCTAGTTGATATTGAGGATCGAAATGAGTGGGTCCTGTGTGGATGGTCAATTCCTCTGGTGCGCGTTCGCTGGCAGCACGAGAACCTCCAAGAGGGCACATGGGAGCAGGAGGCTCAGATACGTGCTCAGTACCCCCATTTGTTTCCCTAGCGTGTGTTGTAGCTTTTGGGTATGTAAATCCATGAGGCGGGGAGAATATATAGATCTGTAAGTCCTATGGAAATTTTTTTCCTAAATACATGGGATTTTTACAACTCCGTAGTTTCTGATGGCACTTGATTCTGAGGCCCGGTGTGCCCGAAATCAATTTCTGAAGTTTTGTTCGGGTACGTTTAGTAAACGTACATGTGAGATTTTATATCTTTTGAACCGTTGCTCGAAATTAAAATCTGAGGGAACCGTTAAACTTGCAGCGCTGGTATTCTCTTAATGGGACCTTTACTGCAATTGCATTTTATCGAGGATGGAAGCTAATTTTTGGGGATTCTTAATAAATTAAATAAAAATTATGTGTGACATAATTTTATTTCATTGGTGGTTAAAACCACCAAGTCGAGGTTATATGTGGGGCCCACCACACCCTAACCTCCCTTGGGAGGATATAACTAGGTGGGGCCCACTCTAGTTTGAACTCCCCTTTAACCCCCATGTAACTCTCATTTAATTGAGGGGAGTCTCATAAACTTCCAACTCTCCCAATTTAATGTTGAAACTCTCCACCTCCCTTATTTTAATTTTGAATCCCTTCCTCTGTATTTAATAAAATGTGTTGTCACAATTAATGATGGACAACTCTTGAGTTGTTGTTCCATAAAAATAATAGAGATCTATCTCTATTATTTTGGCTTAAATTTCATCGGAGAACTCTGGGAAGAACACCATTCTATTACAATGAAGAACACCTCTCATCTCTGAAGAACAAAGAGCATCAAGTTCTTCCTTCTTCACCCAGAGCAAGGAAGGGAAGCACCACTGCCCACAAAGTACACCGAGGTCTTCGACTTGACTCGTCTTCACCGAGCTCTACCTTGTCCGGCGTTGACGGAACGACATCCATTTTCCGCGACTTTCATCTTCCTCGACTAGACAACGTTCAATGAAAAAATATGAGGTCGGGGTGTGTTTCAATTTGAGAAAAGATGATTCTTCCTTACATGTTTGTTACTCCTGACCCTCTTGCTACCAACTAATACGGAAGGACTGGGCCTAATGAACACGACCCAATTCCTCTGCCGTTTTTGGTGAATGTTTAAGGTTTTATTCGTGTTCGTCATGGGTGACAAGCACTGGATAGTTGCGAGTTTGTGTGCAACGCAACTATCCCAAATTGAAGACCCAACATCATGACGACCTAGAGGAGGTGTGACGACGATAGTGGGCGACTGATCAAACCGGAATGGGAAGGACAGTCCCTTGACCGTTCATCGATCGGGTCAATCAAATCGTGTTTTCGGAGCCGATCGGAGGGCCGAAAACAACGGAGACAATTACTGGAAATCGGGGAGACCTAGTGTCCGATGTTTTGTGATGAATGGACCATCAGAACGTTGAATGGACTCCACGGGAGGCGCGCTGGATGGAGGCGTCGTTTCTGGAAAATTCTAGAATACACGACATGTAATTGAAATGAACACGCCCTGTAGTACACGCATTTTGTAGCTTCTGTTTCAAACGATAGAGGAGTAAAACACGGCGTGTGACCCCAGTCACAAAACGTGTACTCTCCACATAGAATAATAGGGGATACTTCATGAGACATGGCATGTATTCTTGGAAATACACGGACATGGGCAGCAATACACGACCAAGAGACACGACGTGTATTCTCTTCACAGAAAGGCAGAAGCTGCATCGTGGGACTCAACATGTATCTCAGGGTCACACAGACATAGGGTGGAGTACACGGGCATGTACTCCACCACATGGTCAGGCATGGATAGTGGATCGGGCTACCCCGTGTACCAGTTACACGGTTTGGCGAACACGGGTTGAGGCCATGTACGGGCACATGGCTAGCATACCCAGAGCTGACCCAGTTGCATGGACACAACGTGTAACCATACCACACGTCGTGTACTTACTTTCCCACATGACATACCTTTCGACACGGGCCGTCGGACCTGGGAAGTACCCGAGAACTGAATACATGGCGCGTACCATATTCCAACACATCGTGTACTATTTGGTAAAAGGCTTGGTCATCTTTACCTCATTGTCTTGGACATGTTTTTTTGGTTTAGCCCCCTATGAAATGGTAGAACTTTGAGATACATTAACTCGGGACTTTGTGATAGTTGATGTATCGTCACTTGGCTCAAGAAGCAGATCCTCCTGAAATCGAGCGTGCTGTGTGCGAGAACCCTAGGGCTAGATGCTACGATACTGTACTGGAATCCTCCGTGGTTTCGATATTGATGGCTACTATACCAGAATCCTCTGTGGGTTCGATAGCTATGACTACTGTACCAGGATCATCCGTGGGTCCAATAGTTCTGACTTCTGTTCCTATATCGTGTGTGGGTTTGACAAAATAGTTGGTCCTGTATCCTGTGGGGGTCTGACAGCTTAGCGGTTCTTGTATCCTATGTGGGTCTGACAGCTTAGATAAATTAGTGACTACATCTGATCATCTCTATCACTCTACGGAAGATGTATACCTACGTGATCTGAGTCTTATCTTTCAACCATTATCATTTTGGTGATTGACTTTTCTTCCTTTGTGGAATGGTTTGTGCTTGGGCTTGAGAGTTGGAGACGAACTGTGATTGATAACATAGGTATATGTATGGGCATATACCTTAGTATGGTTGGTTGAAACTTCATGATTGTATCTTTCTACCATGGTTTATCCTTTGTGGATTTTGGGAGACCTTCGGGGGTCTCGAGGTCCCCTATTGAGTATTTTTATACTCACACCTACATGGGCTCTGCCTGCACCTTGTTGTGTTCTGTCCAGACGACAAACATCAGTGATAGAGGAGGAGGGTGATGGATGGGAGGCTTTTCAGAGCTGTACTAGATGGGATATACCGCATGGATGAGTTTCTCGAGTTCTGTACCTAACCTTCAGGTAGGATTAACCGGTAGACGATCCATGAGATGTTTTCCCTTTTCTCTTGTACTTATTGTTTAGTTGGGTTTGTAAACTGGACCACTAACTTTCAGCACACTTTTCTTTTCTATTTTTGTACTTTTTGCTTCTACAGCTTTGTGTTCAGTCAATGTGCGTTACAGGTTTAAAGGCAATTCCTTCCCTTTTATCGAGATTACGCCTTTGGTGCTAGTCACCATCCCCTGGCCTATGGAAGGCGGGCTTGGGGTAGTCACGACACGGGACCCAAGGACGAGTCGTCACACTATTTAAAACTTTTACCACAAAATATCACAACGTTGAGGAAAACAGAAGAATAAATAGTTAAATGATTTTCATGTCATCAAAACTAATATTTATTTTGGATGAATTACGGCGTAACAATAATGTTATGGTCAATAATAATTTATAATTTATGTTTAAAGAGTTTATATATCAAAATCTCTTCCCTTTAAAATTTTTATCCAATTTTAACCATATAATTAAATTTAAAACCATTTAGTATTGAAAATCTAGTTTCCATATTTAAAGTAAAATTTTTTTAACGGAGGGGTTAAACAAAAAGATAAGTTTTAAAATGACACATTAACCTATCCAAATTCTATTGGTTTATTTATTTAATAATTTAAATATCTTTCAGGTCAAATATTTTCTACCTTTTCCACCTGTACATAAAAGATAATGTATCATATTGAAATATTTTTTGTAATTCCAAGTGTCTCCTTTCCTTCACTATTAAAGGACCCCACCTCTCATCTATTATTGACAACCAAATTAGAAACATAGATAAACAAAAACCCTCCAAAAACCCTTCTAAAAATCCTTATACCATATTTATAGGTTTTTTTATCTTCAATCTATAATCCCCATGGTCCTTAAGAATAAATACATAGGAGGAATCACAAAGATGCATTAATAGTTATAACCAATATCTTTTATTTTAATTCGTATTTTACAAATTTAAATTATATCATAACCATTATGATATGAAAAAATCAATATTTACCATATAATAAGATGATATTATGTTAATGTAACAACCTTATGCATATCCTTCTCCATCATATGTGGACCAAAATCATCATTCGTGCGTATGTGTAGATTACCACATCCATGATGAAATTTGTTTCATATTTCATCACCTAATCACAATGATGATTTTTATGATTTATTAAATAAATATATATGATATTGATTAAATAATATTAATAGTTATTTAAATATAATTTATTACTTAACTTCTTATCCTTTAACACATTAAAAAATGATAATGTCTCTTGTGCATACATGTGGAATAAAACCTCCACAAAGCGATGTGATTTTTTAAAACATTTTCCATTAATGGTTGATTAAAAAAATTTATTTTTTGAATAAAAAGGATACATTTTTTATTAATAATTTTATATAGATTATTGAATTGTTATTCTATTGACCATATACAATTTACGAAATCTATTTTTGACTTATAATCAAAATGTTCTCAAAACATCTAATGTGAACTTAATAGGCTAAGTAATAAATTATTTCATGGAAATAAATGAAGAAAGGAATAATAAAATTGAAAATTTTTATTAGTAAGGTAACTAATTATCATAATTTTTTTATTCTACAAGATAAAAAAATTGTATGACAATTCAGAATCAAGGTAATAGAGACATTACCTTAAAAACTCATTTTAATTATACTAAAGAACTAATTTATAAATATTTTTCCTCAACATCCATAATATTTAATTAATTTCATTGATTTATTTATAATAAAATAAATAAAATTTAAACATATTATTATGTAACTTTTGGATTTCATTAAAATGTTATCGAATGTAAATTTTTTAAATAATTTATATGGGACATTTTGAATTTATTTACAAATATAAAACATTAATGTTCAATTTTAACTATATGATGTCGATAAATTTTATCTCTTTCAAAAATTATATTTTATATTTTTATTCCTTTATAAGATTCCATGTTTTTTTAATGAACATTCCTCTTTCCTATTATTAGGTTTATTTTATTTTTTAAAATTGGGTTTTAAAGGAAAGGGATATATCAATATCCGAAAATGTTTTACTAATTGGTTACAAAGTATATTTTTATGAGTTTGATCATGGAAATGCAATATTTTATGTTTTTCATGAACATAATGGTAATTTTATGTTATTTGTGAGGACATATCATCCCAATACATCTCTCTAATGCATTGGTTATTTATTATGTCATTGAAGAAATGTGTTAGTATTAACTGAGTAGGTTATTCCACTTATAAAGGTTCTTATAACGGTTGTATGAAGATGATTTATTGAACCTACTAAATAAAATTTATTTGCATTATAATTAATATTAATGGAATTATTTTAATTTCACAAGGTAATATAATGTTATTATATCAAAGGGAATGATTACGACCTATAATGGTAAAAGGTAGGTTTTTAAGTAATTTTCTTTCATAGATTATCCTGATTTCTAAGAAACCATTATAATTATGATTTTAATTTTACTCTTATTTTAATGTGTTCAATTATTTATTTTGGAAAAAGATGATTTCTGCTTTATGTAAATTATTATTTGAACCCAAAATTTAATTTGTTAAAGGAAAACTCTCTTATATGATCTAATGGTTATGAAATGGACAAATATATTTATTTTATTCTTTGTATATGTCCCTTACAGTGATTTTTGTTCTCATATCACATTTTCAAACCTATTTTTGTAGGTTTTATAGATTCTTAGGATAAATAATGAAGATATAATATTGAAAAAAAATTGGAATAGTGTGGAAGATTCACACTTAAATAAATGTGTATTTCTTTGTTGGAGTTTGTCCCAATCCCATAAATCTCAAAAGATAATAGATCCTTGGGTATATATGAGATCCAATATTTATGTTTTATATTTTATGTTTTGGATGACTAAAATTAGGTTATATGTATCGCTATAAAATCTAGAAATGTAATGATTATATTTTAGGCCTCTGTTCTGGGAGTGTGGGATCGAGGTAGTTTAATATACACATTTTTTTTCAAATAAATTAAAAATAATTATAAATAATAATGTGGTTTATTTGATACCACTTGAAGGTTATAGAGTGTAGTGGAAGCATTTGGTGGAGAAAAAAATTTGGGTTTTCACTAGTTTCAATCTATTAAGTCTAAAATATGTGATAAATGAAACCCTAGCGTCTCCTAGAGGGAATATTGTGGATTCAAGTTATAATTATGTTATAACTATAATTACCTCAAATATGATAATAATATTAACCAATTTTCATTTCTAATATAGTCATGTTGTAGTTTTAACAATTAATCAAAATGGATATTGCTTTAAGTATATCCATACATGATCCATGAATCTCCATATAGTGTTCTTTAACCTCTTGGTGAAATTGTGGCAGAGATAGGTTCTGTATGTCATTCCTTCTTGATTACAAAAAAGGTCTTTGCTAGTTTTCTATTTGTTCTTAATATAGAGGATCATAGGATAATATCTTTATTCATTGAAATAATTTAACTGATGCTTTTATTATATACAACAAGTCTACCACTCTATAAAATTATATAACTTAAAATTTATACATAGGGTTAAATAATTGATAATTACACAAATGACCATTATCAATTTTTTTAATTCTAATTAATCCCCATATTGAATGATAAAATAATAATATTATTTTCATGACATGTGTTTATTTAAATATCCTTTATTAAATAAATAAATAAATATTAATTTATATGAAATTAAATAAAATATATCCTTTTTATTGGGAAATTTACTCGAACCCGAAACCTTCAATATAAGTTATTTAATCTTAAAAAATAAGATATTTATTCATGTAAATATTAATCATTCCATAAATAAATAAATACTATATTCACTAAAATCATGAATAATCACCCATTTTAATATTCTCAAAACTAAATAAATATTTTTAAAAATGGCTAATAAATAAATATATATTTATTACTTTTTGAATAAATATACACGAGATAAAATTAAACTCAGATATTCTAAACATGAATATTTGATGATTTAATTTTTACATTAGTAATTCTTGAATAATTATTATTCAACAAGATGAGAATAATATTTGTCATTAATGTGGAATTCACTTTAATTTATTAAGATTTCATACACACTTAGTGTGTAACCCTAGAGGTCTCCATCTTAGTGTCCTTAGGTTTTCATACCTAATTTTTAATATTAGAGCCGAAAAATATATCATGGACCCCAAATAATAGGAATTTAACTTTGAAACAATAACAACCATACTGTGAAATGTATTATGAAATATAATCCATTAATATCAATATATCAACATGGAGTATGCATACTGATGTTATCACCCAATATGATTGATTTATTTTTATTTGAATTGCCTAAATGAACTCATATATAAACAATCATTTCAATAGATTTAATCAAAAAATTCAATTTTAATTAAAGAGAAACAATTATCTTCTTTCATTAACTCATAAGGGAAAAATATTTTTTTGACTTATTGAATTATTATTGTATCACTTACGATCAGCTTGATGTATGCTGCATTATTGTGAGAATATATTCTTATAACATTTATCTATAGATCATATTATATTATTCTTGATATACATTAATAATGATATCATGTATAAAAACTTGTAAAAATATTCAAAAATAGAAATACCCAATGACATAAAAACAGGTTTCATTCCAATTAGAGGGTCTATCATCATGATCTACCTCCTTGGAGATAAAAACTGGAAAATTAATGAGATACGTCTCAATAACTTATTAGCCTACAACAATTTCTAATTCAAACTTCATTTGTGTCATATTAGAAAGATATTACCTAGACAGTAAGAGATGTTTTAGAATATTTTCATATAATTTATAGGTTTTAATTAAAGAAAGGAAATAATATAACCCTTCATTATGACCAATATTCTAAATAAATTTTTATATAAATTCTACATAGAGGAATAATAGTGATATGATAAGATATTTATTATTCTATTGGTAATAAAAATTGCCAATCTAATTGGTTATAAGTTTCCAATGTAAGTAGTAATGAGCCTCTAGATCTCTTAAAACTGGAAAATGATGTGCTAAAATTGTTTTATGGGATGAAATTATGAATTTACAAATATAATGGACCTTGTAAGCTCATTACACAAATCATAACCCCAAATATAATTTTAGATTTTCTATTTCCTCATGTTTTTTTAATAAAAAGGGATTTGGTGTGATCTAATCCACCAAATGTCCAATAATATTGTTCCTTTATCATTGAAATATATATTAAACAAAAGACACACAAAATGATTATCTCATATAAATTATCTTTTTAACTATAATGTTGATTAAATCTTATATAATTACACCACATGTAATTATCATAGAACAAACATATACTAATATAGTCAAAAATCATAAACGACCCTAATGTAACACCCAAATTTTTGTAACCTAGATCCATTGGTTATTTTAATACATTAGCACTAAATATATGGCATCACATCCTGAAGATAAAATGGATTAGTTGTTTTGAAATACTAGACATATATATTATTATCACATTACATTTTAAAATCTGAAACAAAACATTAAAATTCTAGTGAGAACATTTTTATATCTTCCAATAAATCCCTAAAATAAATCATAGACGAATTCTTGGAATCCTTAGTAACGAAAAATATAAAAATAGGATGAGCTTAGATTCCTATTAAGGGAAAGTGTAGAATTAAAGATATTATAAAATAAATAAATCATGAATACTATGGAAGAGATAATAAATTAAAAAAATTATATAAATAATATTATAAAATAATAATACATATATGGAAGACATTACAATTTAATTAATCAGATGGATAATAATAACTAGTTTCTAAATGGTAAAATGAATACATTCATACATTATTATCTTATTCTTAAAGGATTATTCCGATATATCATCCATAAATTGATAATACATATTCTAAATACAAAAAATAGTTTGTTACATGAGTCCTACCATTGTATTGATGGGCCATAACAATACTCACCCATCACTAACTTATTCTAATTAATATATAATCTATGATTAGTGCATAAAAATTCAATTCATAATCGATTTAAATTAGTGTCTAACAAACTAGCATATGAAATTTTATTCTTTTACCTAACAAAAAATAAAACAACATGATAGTAAGTCATATATAGAATTAATGTAGATGTCATCATTAGATTAGATCCCTAATAAATTATATGTTTTATTAAATAATGTTAACATGGATAGAAATTAGTTCAAAATATATTTAGAACATTTATTGATGAAAATACCACTTTCATTATAAAAACACTTATTTAAAATAAAAAAATTTACGAAATGTTTGGAAAAACATTTATTTTAAAATAACCACGAATACATTTAATGAAATATTTGTATTAAATAATATTCTTGTTATATAGAAAATCCTTTCACATTGTACGAGTTAAAAAAATTATTATATATAGACCTTCAGTAAAATGTTTCTCATTTAGAAAATTACATGAAGATTTATTTTTAAACATTTATAAAAAATAAAAAATGAGTAAAATATACTTTAATAAATCCTTGAAGGATAATAAAAAATTATTTAATGAAATTTTAAAAAAAATATGGATGTTGAAGAAAAACATTCTCGACTGAATAAAAAACCAAAGTCATTTTTTTGTTAAAATTATCTTTTATAATTTTGAGTATTTAAGGGGATGAAAATTATATGAAAACACGTAATTTATAGGAGTAAATATATGAGAATTAAATATATTGGTATTAAGATATGTATATATTATACAATTCCGATAATGGAAACTTAAATAAAAAATTCAAGAATAAGAATGGAATTGTGAAATAAACTCTTACCCGAGGTCTGACTTGTTTCGTAAGTGATTTCAACATATTTTCTAATAAATTGAAATTTATTAAAATTTTATATTAGGAAAATATGAAAACTTATAATATCATATATAATCCACTAATAATATTTCAAATACTTTTTATTGATTTTTTTTATTAAAATCAATGTTTGTGAATGTTAACTATTTTGTTTTTATGTATGTTTCGATTTAGAAGTTATGGTCCTTGAATACTAATTTTTTCATGATATATAGAATTTTAATCATTATATACATATAATATATATTCATTATATATATATAGAATAATCCCTAAAATATAGAAATGAAGAATGAATCACATCATGTCGTGGAGGAGGTAGTCCCTATGTTCGCACTATCGAAGTTATCATTATTAATCGGAGGAAGGGTAAGATGGTAGATGATATATTTTATATTAAGAATTATAATTATTTAAAATTTTTCATATATATTTATTTGATCAATCATTATAACCATGTATTCATATTTTTTTATGAAAAATAAATTACACCACCACATGGAGATGGTAGGACATATGTACGCATGAGTAATGTTTTCATTTTTAATTGTATAGAAGGGTGGTGAATAATTATTGTGGAATATAGAAAGTATATGAATATAAATCATATTGTTTTTATTTTACGATTATGGTTATATAATATTTTAATGTGGTTGAGGAGGGGAAAAATGGAAACATTCAGTTAAGAGTTATACATATTTTCCAAAAATCCATCTTTAGATTGAACCTTAAGCCTTCTAGGACACTACTTTGATGGGATTCGAGACTTTAAATCTTAGGGATGAAGGGTTTTAAGGGATTTTGGTAGATATTGGTAGATATATCTGGCTTAAAATGTTTTAATAAGAGATTATTAGTGCTTCCATTTTATAAGTGAGGGAAAGGACACACATGAAATTACTTATAATATTTTAATATTATAAAGTCATTTTTAGGTAAAATAGGATCAAAATTGTCATATATATTAGTATTCATAGGTTTATTTCAATAATAAAACCGTCCAATTAGTTTTAATAAGGTTTCCTACATTATCTTTAATCCTTATCACTTTTTTATCCCTTTAAACACATTTTTCCCTTGATCGGGTTGATAAATATTTACCATGGTTACTATAAATCATTAAAAAAACTATTTTAAACCTGTTACTTAATATTAATTGTGATGATTCAAATTATTTAATACATTTGATAATATTCAATTTATATAAGTGGAATAAAATAGTTTTTATATAAATACGGAAAACACAACAAAAACCATTTTTAAAAAAATACTTGTTGTAAGTATAAAAATGAATTTACAAAAATATAAATATAAATAGGATTATGATATACTTAAATGTTTTATTTTAAATAAAAAGAGACATAGTTTTATATAAGTTAAAAAAAATATAGGATCATTGTATGTACTTTATTAAGAGAAAAAAATGAAAAACAATTTATATTTGAATAAAAACATTATTTAAATATCTAAAATGTTAAGATTATATTTATGTGATAAAGAATATACTTTTATATAAATTATATTACTTAAAAAATAAATATTTTTTCTCTAAAAATGTTTCAAAAATATTATTTTTATTCTTATATCATTATAGTGTAACAAAAGTGGCATTTATTTTTGTAAAATTGATATTTTTCTCTTTTCACACAAAAAATAACTCTTTCCAAAAAATCTCAAAAAATTAACACCAAGATAATTTTGACATAATAAATTAAATAATAAAATTAATTTCACCAAATTTAATTTATAATATTCAACAATTTTTGTTTAAATCACATTCTTGAATAAATCTATGTGCACTTTTCTATTGTTTCACTAGAATGTAAAACATATTATAATTGAATCTAGTGTATTACATTCTCCCCCCATTCAAAAATTCTATCCACAAAATTTCAAGAATGTAACATAATGAATATTTGTTTTTAGTTCTTCATCATAAATTCTTCGGGTTCCAGAATGGAATTTTCTATCTTATTTATGTTCAAATTATCTTTTCTAATGGTTTACCACATGAATTGGGTTTGGAATATACTCCCTCAATATAGAGATATGGTTCTCATAAAGAACTTTATATAGGTTTCATCAAATTTCTTAATGGTAACAAAAACTCAAATTCATTCTAGAATTTCAAAACAATCGATGTAACTAGGGCATAATTTCCTTTTATTCAAGGAACTTATAACAAATTTCTATACAGATACATTCAATAAAACAAGATATCACACCTGAAATTATAAATCCTTCCTTTGATTATCAACATAAGTTTTTTTCCTAATTTGAGATGCTTTAATATGATTCTAAACAGTATTCAATTTCACTATTCTCCCCTTATCAGGATCTAGTCCAAGAAGATTTATTTCACTAACTTATCCACAATAAGTTAGTTTATGATAGCTATTTACACACAATAATTCATATGGTTCTATTTTAATTATTTAATGAAAGCTATTGTTATATTCAAATTCCTCCAAAGATAAATTTTGATCCCACATACCTTAATAGTCAATTGAGTAGGACCAAAACATATCTTATAATGTTTAAATATTCCATTCAAATTTATCATTAGTTTGAGGATGAGAGGTGGTGATTAAAAAATTCATGATTTCAAGAGCCTTCTGAAGACTAATCTAGGATTTCAACGTAAAATGAGAATCCTTATCAAATAAAACCAAGAGATGTGCACCGTGAAGCATAAAAAAATCAATAATATAGAGTTGTACAAGGCAATAAAGTGGTATATATTACCTTATAAAGAATAAATGTTAAGACTTGGTAATAAGATGAATAAAAACCCATATAGAATCATTTTTTTAGGGAGTCTTTTTCAATCCGGTGAAACATTACATAGTAATATAATTCCATTTTCACACAGTAATATTTAGTGGTTTCTTGAATCATTTTAGGTGTTGTATTTTAGAACTTACCTATTGAAAAATCAAGAATCGTCATAAATATTATGAAATTTACTATTTTATATTCTCCCAAAAAATGCTCATTCAAATCCATATATATTTAAGTGATACCAAGGATTATAGAGAAACTTGACCTATGAGCTTCATCTAATAATTGTATTTTCTTTTAAAAAATATAAGAAACACATATTCTATTTAAAATTATAAATATACCATATTCATAGATTATGTCTACCAACATTCCATAATTCAACACATTGATTTTCCTTTTTTATGTTGACATAATCATGTTGGTAACTTTTTAATTTCACCAATAAGGTTGGTTTGGAAATAATTTGGAATAAATGTGATGACTACTCTTTATTTATGTAACCCATATACAAATTTAAAAAATCCATGTATATAGGTTCCCTTTCTATCCTCATTTTAATAAAAACTCCACGATCCTTCCTTCACAATGCATCAATAACATTATTTTTCTTCCTAGGGTGGTATTGTGTTGATAAATCATAATACTTGAGTAAATTTTACCATAACCTTGAATTGATGTTGAGAAATATCTGTGAGAAGATGTATTTAAAAATTTTATGATTCATAAATATTTTTCATCTTTCAACATAAAGGTAATAACTCCATGTCATTAATGAAACTATCCTGACTACCAGCTTAAGATCATGGTTTGGATAATTATATTCCTGATTCTTTAACAAACTTTATACATAGGCAATAACTCTATAATTCTATATAAGGACACATCCATGTCCTTTTATTTATGTATCAATTTATATTATAAATATACCCTTCATGATGGTAAATTCAATATTTGTTAAATAACTAATATTCTTATTAACTAATCATAAATTTATTTACATTTGTCTGACTATACAATCATGAACCCTTTATGCGTCAACTTGGTTAACATGATAGCGAATCGAGAAAAAATTTAAACAAATACTAAATTGAAACTTTCAAATACAAGGAAACATCGTATCTCAATTATATTATTTGGTTTGGGTCCTTCATACACCACATTTATATCTAAATGGTCTTCTGATATACTATCCCTAGAGATAATATATCCAAGAAGAGACACTTCATGAAACAAGAATTCCCATTTTCTAATTTTTTAAAATAACCCATTTTCTATAAGAGTATTAAGAAATATTTAGTCATGACTATTATGATCATAAATGATTTTATAGAATACCCAAATATCATAAATATACACCAAAAATAAATTATTTTGATAATAATTTAATAATGTTTGCATAAAATACAAAACAAAAGATGAATAATTAGTCAATCCAAAGGGAATTATTGTGAAATCATAACACCCTTACCTAATATGAAATGTCATGTTTGAAATATAATCCTTTTTTATATGCTGCAATTGATACCCATAACAAAGATCAATCTAGGAAAATTATTAATCTATTTGAATTTTATTGAATTAGTGACCAATATAGGGAAATAGATACTTGTTCTCTATAGTAATGACAATGATTTTCCTATAATCATTGAACAACCTCAATGATACATCATTATTATTAACAAAAATACCACGATCTCCCCCATTTTAAAACACTAGGGTATACAAATTCCTTATCACTAAAATCATATACTCATTTCATCAGAACCACTAATTTCTGTATAGCCATTCTATCGGAAGTTTTAGATATTTTTTTTTAAATCCAGGATAAGATAAATAGAAAATTCAACATCATATTTAGGTGGGTGTCTAGGTATTACTTCAAGAAATAGATCAATGTGTTCCTACACAGTAGGTATATCCTCATTTATATGGATTAATTTCCCATTCATAGGTTGTTTCTACTCTAATTTTCTAACAATTTCATTAAGAAGATCTACTCGAGTATGATTCAGACAAGAATCATATGATGTAGTATCAACTCTATAGAAAAGGGATTCTATATCTTCAAAAAAAATTGCAATCTCTTTCTCATAGTAATAATATTTTATATTATAATTCAAAAAAATATATATAACAAATATTATATCAAAGTCAAAAATTTGTATAATAATCAGGTTTGAACATAGGGTAAGTCTATGTATCATTATGGGGATTGAATCAAATATCCTTATTGTAGTTATATTTACACGCGGTGTCTTTATTGAGAAATATCTAATTTTCTGGGAAAAAAATGAAGAATAAAAGAGTGTGAGGATCCAAAATCAAATAATTAATTTTCAAATTTTTTGGGTATGGTCAATTTACCTACCAATACATCATTAGGAACTTTAACCTCAGATGCAATTATTGTATAAGCTTGGCCTTGCTTTGCGGGATTTTTTTATGGTTAATTATTTTTCTTTTTTCGACATTCATTTGAATAGTTCGCATCTCCCTACAATTGAAGGATTGAAATTTTTAAACATCTTTATTTCCCTTAAAATATTGATCCCGATGGCCATTCTCCCTTTATTTGAAGAAAACTCCCATTACCATAAAGAATGTCCCGTAGTTTTTTTACAATTATTACAACTTCAAAATTCTACCATTCTTTATTCCCCTTTTCTATATTTCCATTTCCAGATTTCTTAGTTTGTCTCTTATTTTAATAATTTCCTGGTAAATAAAAAGACTTATAGAATTATTTCCTTATCATCATTAATTTAATACTATGTGATCATTTATCAAAAATATAACAGAGTATAATGTCTTCCAAATTTGAGGATTTATCCCATCAAATAAATGATCAATGTTACTACTTTATTACACACATAATCAACAATATAAGTTTCAAATATTGTAAATTTGACATTACATTTAAAAATGATTTATCCTTTATTTTTTCTTAGATTAAGGAATTTATCTCTATATAATATCATTTCTCTTTAGAAACTATTTTTTTCAAAAAATATATCCTTGAGAGTCTTTCACACCATACTATTTTCTACCTCCAACTCCTTAGTGATCCTGATTAATGAAAAACATTGATTATATTATCCTTTAATAAGATAAATTTCAAGGATAAATTTCTTTATATTTCTACTTCTTAAAGTGAGAAATATATTCTTCATGGACTTAATCCATTTTTTATCTACTAATGGATCAGTAGTCCCATTGAATGTTCTATGTTTCCAGTTCATGAATTTGTCACGACCCACCCTCGGGGCCCGTGCCGTGACTACCCCAAGCCCGCCTTCCATAGGCCAGGGGCTGGCGACTAGCACCAAGGCGTAAAATCCCAGTAAAAAGGGAAGGCATTGCCTTAATAAAGTAAAAAAGTACCTCAGAGTAACAAGCGGAAGTAAAGAAGTACACAAAGCTAGAACAACTGTGCTGAAGTAAGGGGCCGGAAATACAAGCCCAACTGTAAAGTAAAGTACAACTCGAAAGGGAAAACAGCAACTGAAAGTACAAGCGGCTCCTGGGACGTTCTCCTCGATTCCTACCTGAAGGGTAGGTACAGATGGCTCAGCTCCTGGATCGTCCACCACAGATCCTACCTGAAGGGTAGGTACAGATAGCTCCACAACTCCTCGGGTCCAACTGTCCGCTCCGAGCACGTCCCGCTCAGTGGTCCTCCTCCGGGTACCGACCTACTCTGTAAGCCTCAACCGCAGTCAGCGCTGTCCGTCGTCTGCAACCAACACAACGAAGTGCGGGCATAGCCCGTGCAGGGGTGAGTATAAGATACTCAGTAGGGACCCTGAGACCCCCCGAAGGTCTCCTGAAATCCACAAAGGATAAACCACAAGAAGATACAATCACAAAGTAACATCCAGTATTGATTTGGTATATGCCCATACTTATACCTATGTCACCAATTTCCGTTCGGCTCCAACACCGAGCCCAAGAACAACCCAATCCACAAGAAGAGAAAACAGTAAATCCACACAGGATAACAGTACAAGTTCACACAGTTTATAACAAGTTCATGAAATCAACGGATAACTATTACCCTGGTATATGCCCATACATATACCTAAGTTATCAAGCGGTCCATCTCAATCATGAGGAAACACAAAGATCATTGACTCTGCTCAAACCAGGATTTTCATTATCGAAACCGTAGCTGCTGAAGAGCCCCGTCTCTGAAGTGTGCAGTAGTCCTGCCACGACTCCGAGGTACTGCTCACTAACCTATGACTGCTGAGGTACTCCTCCTGTCGAGTACTGCGGGTCTGCTGCCAACTATTGGGCGCTCCGTCCGCTGAGGGTCTGCTGCCAACTACTGGGCGCTCACCCAAATAGCCTACTGAGGTACTCCTCCTGTTGAGTACCGCGGGTTTGCTGCCAACTACCAGGCGCTCCGTCCGCCGTGGGTCTGCCGCCAAATACCGGGCGCTCCGTCCACTGGGCTAGTCGACTCACTCCGAGTCGAGTCGGTCAAGCAGTCGTCAGGTCTCAGTCGGCTACACGGTCTCCGTACTCCGCACGCACATCTCCACCGTCGCGGGTCTGTCGCTACAACCAAGCGCACACACTCCGTAGAGTATCGCGGGTCCGCCGCTACAACCAAGCGCTCCACCGCCAGGGGTCTGCTGCTGCATCCAAGTGCACCACCACTATCAAGTACCACGGGTCCGCCGCTACACCCAAGCGCTCCACCGCCCATGGTAAACAGAAGATTCAGCTCACACAGGTTCGGTAGCACTGTTCCACGTAGGATCGCTGAGTGCTGTAGTCGTTGTCGTCGAAACCACACAGGATCTCTGTACTGTCGTCGTCGCAGTCACAGTAGCTGTCGTAGCAGTAGTAGTCACAGTAACAGTCGCAGCCAGCACAAGGGTCTCCGCACACAGCAAGCTCGTTCGGAGGATCCGTTCCACGAGCCGAGAGGCTGATACATCAACTGTCACAAAGACCAGAGTTGATGTATCCAAAAGTTCCGTATCGACAACAGGAACTCAACGCAACAGATGGCGCGTCGATCGGACGCCCGGTCTGAGAGTTATTGGCATTTTCGTCCCGAGGGCCCGGTTGGTTTCGTGAGCGAACCAAACCCGGCCATATCTCAACTGTATCCAAAACTCGGGCGGAGTATGTCAAAAGTTCCGTCCTACTTAGAGGATTCCATCAAAGTTGACGGCACGTCAATCGGACGTCCGGAACTCAAGATATGAGCGTTTCCGCTCCGAGGGCCCGGTTGGTTTCGTGAACGAACCAACCCGGCCGTACTCCACCTGCGTCCAAACCTCGGGCGGAGTATACCAAAAGATCCGTCTCACTAAGAGGAACACTACGCGACTGACGGCACGTCAATCAGACGTCCGTAGCTCAAGATATGAGCGTTTCCGCTCCGAAAGCCCGATTGGTTTCGTGAACGAACCAACCTGGACGAACTCAAAGTAATCCGAAACCTTGAGTGCGATATACCGAAACGACCGTCTCGATCCAAGGATCGCGTTTCCGCTAACGGTTCGTCGATCGGAGGTCTAAGGCTCAAGTTATGGGCCAAAAACCAAATCTGGTTCGAAACGGGGGGGTCCGGGTCCGGGCCGACCCGGCCCGACCCCCCCCAGGGCGGCGCGGCGGCGCGGGGTGCCGCGGCGGCTCGGGGTGCCGCGAGGGACCGCGCACGGTCGGCACGCGGGGGCTAAGCCCCGCGGTTTTTGAGGGGCGGCACGGCACAAAGGGCCGCGCCCTTTGTTTTTTTTAAAGAACCCCCCCCCCCCCCACGTGGGGGCTGCTGGTGCGGAACCGAGGGGGCCGGCTGCCCCCCTCCTTCAAAGAACCGCCCCCCCTCTTTAAGAGGGGGGTTTTAATGGGTTGGCCGGGGGATTAATTCCCCCGGTTTTTAAGACATCCGGCCGGCCAGCTGGCTGGCCGGTTTTCTCAAACGAGACCGGAAATTCCGGTCCCCCCCTTCGGCTTCCGATGCCGGCGGCCCGGCCGCCGGTCTTCTCTTCCGCCGCGGCCCGGAACCGGCCGCGGTCTCCTCGTCCCGCCGCGGCCCGGAACCGGCCGCGGTGTTCGTCGTCCGGCGCGGTGCGACGGCCCCGCTCCGGCCGCGGAGCCTTTGTTTTCTCCTCCGATGCGGCGCGGCGGCGTTGCATCCAACGGTCGCACTTCCTTTACTCCGCCGCGGCCAACGGGCCGCGCCTCATTGCTCTGGCGGCTTGGTCAATCCGGCCGTGGGAGACCACCAAGTCCCTCGACGTCCGGAGTGACGCGTCAATCTTGCGCACTCCCATGAACCCCTTGCGTCCAAGCGCGGTGTCACGGCACCGCTCCGCCTCTTCTTCGAACCACGAGTAAAAAAATCCAACAACAAGGTTTGGGAGGAGGATCGACCGTGTTTGTGCGGTCCGATCCCCTCCCATGTTAATGATAACAAGCGGTCCAATAATTTATTTACGAAGGCGTAAATTAAATCATGAAATAAGGTACAACCCCTACCTCAATTAACAACTCGGCGTTCGTCAACGGCCGCGGGAGATGAGTGTCGCGGAAGTCGGACGTCACGGAGGAAGACGTCGTCGGCATCGCGGTTTTGGCGTCGCGGTAGACGGATGTGGGTTCGCCGCGAGAGGCACGTCGCGGAAAGGATGTGTTGCGGCGTCGTGGAGGAAATCCAACGCGTTGCAGTTCGACGTCGTGGAAGAAGTTCTCCGCGTTCTTCGTCGTGGAGGAAGAACTCACAAGAAGCCTCCCTCTTTTCCTCTCCGCACAGCAAAACCCAAAAACCAAAACAAAGGAAACTAAACCATGAATTAAATAGAAGGGTTTGGAATTTCAAAGGTTTGAAATCCAAACCACTTCATTTAATTCTCCTCATTTAAATCTTAAGTTATAACTTAAGTTTATTGAGTTTCCAACCTTAACTCCACATGACTCTTGAATTCCAAGAGTTTGAAAATAAAACTAACTCATGTAATAAATTACACAAGTTGTCAAATTAATAAAGTGGAGTTTAATGAGGAGTTAGGAAATTTGAAAAGGTGGGGGCTCGTGTGGGCCCCACCTCCCTCATAACCACACATGGGAAGTTGGGTGGTTGTGGGCCCCACCAACAACTTCCCATGAGAGAGTCTAATAACCATGAATAAAATAAAATTCACACACAAAATTTTATTTTACTTATCTTTTAATCCCCAAAACTAACTTTCAACCCGCAACAAACGCAACTTCCGAAAAGGTCTCTTTAAGCGAATATCGGCGCTACGAGTTCATCGGTGTCCTCGGATTTCAATTCCGAGCACCGGATCAAAAGTTAGGAAATCCCGCTCGTTCGTTCACTGAACGTACACGAGCTAAACTTCGGAAATTAATTCCGGGCACTCCGGGCCTCGGAATCAGGTGCCGTCAGAAACCGCGCTCATGTAAAATTCCAAAGAAAATTAAGAAAAAAATTTCCCTTGAATTTTACGGGTCTTTACAGAATTGGTCCAAAATTGTTTCACAATGTTTTAGCTAAACATGATGCTTTGTACGAGCAGTGTTATTGGTAATAACCAGAGTAAGCTCCCCCAATATAGTTATAATTTCTTTATCTCGAGCTATAGGTCCATCTCTAGAATCATTTTCTTTCATAAGAATGAAATACCTTTATATATTTCATACAATGATATAGTTTCCATTACTTCCACTAGGTGAAATTTATAAACAATGAAGTTTACCTAATTAACTCATAATTACTATGAATTTTAATGTATTATATATAATTATAAATCTTATATAACACTTAAAAAATAGAAAGCTTGTACATAGATAATCTATGAATAAAAAATATTAATATCATTGGGAACATCTTTAAATTATAAAAATATTTTCAAACATTTCATTATATCTTGTATAGAAGATAATAATTAACTGAATCATATCCCCATGAATGATATGCTAGCTGTGTAGTCTTAGGTCCACTCATAATGAACTAATAATGATTGAGTTAATACCCAATATAACATCATAAGAGTTTTTACCCCTAGGTTCATCCATACCACAAATATATCTAGTTTACATTATGTGTACCCGAATATATTTTATACTAAATACACAAAAATATTTTATTTACCAAAATTTATGATATTATCCTATACTTAGACTTATCATCTATGTATTTTATATAGTTATGAGATATAATATATGTTTTCCAAAAACTATTTTCCATGGTTTATACTAAAATTATTTTGATACCAACTGCGAATCAACTCCAGTAACTCAGATCTGGTTGTTATTTTACTAAATTATCCTAACATACAATATATTACATCCTATAGTATTTAATAGTTCAGTTACCTTGGGAGACTGTATACATACATGAATCTAACATTACATCTAGAAAGAAGAAATAAAACATAAAAATTCTAGAAATATCTTTAGTTTTTATTCTATTAAATCCATGAAATAATTCACAATCCCCTTCTTAGTATGATGTGTAAATTAAAACATAAAAATAAGGAGGTCTCATATGCTCTATAAGGGAAACTGTGAATGAGAAGCTATCATAGAATAAATAATGAATGATTAATATTGAAGTGTTAAATAATTATAAAATATTTCACATGACTAATATAGTAAAATAATAATATATCCATGGATATAATTGTAATATAAATAATCACATTGATAAAAATAAATAATTTTCAAATGATAAAATTTAGAATACCAAATACCATAATCATATCATCAAGGCCTTGTGCCGATAAATATTACACAAATAGATATGGCATGTGAGAAATACTCAGACTAGTTGTCTCTTGAGACCTAAAAATGAATCAAGGTGCCATAATGGGACCCAACCATTAATTTGTAATTCCAATTCATTCATCGAATGAATAAGGTGAAATAAAATTTCAACACATAATCAACATGAACATTCATATTGAAAAACATATACGAAATATTAATATTTTTCCCAATAAAAAATATAACAACATGATCATAATCCATTTAGAGAAATAATGTGAGTTTTATCATTAGAGTATATATCTAGTAAATTATAATATTTATGTAAGTATGTTTACACTGGTGGAAATGATTTTAAAAGATCAGTGGAATATTTTTTTGATTAAAATACCATTTTTATTTTTGAAATCACTTATTTAAAATATAAAAATTTATATAATATTAGAATGAAACTTATCTTTGAAAATAACCGTATAAAATTTCAATGGAATCTTTTATGAAAATAATTGTCATGAAAGTTAGGAAATTTTTTAATTTTTAAGTGATAAAATAAATATTTGGTACACTCCTTTGAAAAAAGAGCCACATTAGGAAAACAAAAAGAAGATTATTTTAAAAAAAAATCTATACAGTCAAATATAGGTAAAAATGAATTTAATAAAGAATTTGATGATAGTAAAACATTTTTCATTTATTTTAAATAATATATAGACAGGGAAGAAAAATATAGTTGATCGAATAAAAAAACAATGTTAATTTTGATTAAAAACATTCTTTTATACTTTTGAGTAGTAAGTGAGAGGAAAGTGAAATGAAAAAAATTGTAATTTCACAAAATAAATAGATGAGAATAAAAATAAATTGGATTTATGTTGTAAATAATATCTAATTCCCCAAAAAAATCTTAATCATAAACAATCCTGTATAAGGATGAGATGGTTAAATAAAACCTTACCCCAGGACAGAATTATTTTTTATGTGATTTTAAACTCATGTATAATAAGTTTATATTTATTATAAATCCTTAAATATACCATATAAAGGAGTATAACATCATATATGATCCACTAATTATATTTTAACATACATTTATTATTAATTCTTGTTAAAATTGATGCATCTGGAATGTTAACTATTTTTTTCTTGTATGTTTCAAAAAATAATTATGGTATTTTCATATTAATCAGAATTAAATCATATATAGTTTTTTAAAAATGATATAAACATCATATAAATATATATAAATATTATATATTTTTATAATAATCCACGAATTTCAATCATGAAAAAGGAATCATGTTGCATTGTGGAGGTGTTAGTCTACACATACACATGAGCGATGTTATCATTTTAAATGGGTGAAGGGGTAAAAAATTAGATTATTTATTATATTTATAGAGTCATAATTGTTTCATAAATGTCATATATTTTTAATTTTTTCATTCCCTATAATAATCCATTTAAATTGGTGGTGAAAATTTAATTACATAGTTATGTGGAGTCAGTAAGTTATATGCACGCACAAGCAATGTTTTTGTTTTCTAATGTTTAGAAAGTAGATGAATAAGGGTTGTTTGAAAAAATATTGAATTTAAATAAATTTAGAAAAATTATTTTATTTTATGATCATGGTTATATATTATTTTATGGTGGTATAATAGGAAGTAAAATGACAACATTCAATTAAGGGTTATACCGCTTCATCGAAAAAATACCATTAGATTACACCTTAAGCCTTTAAGGTTGGTTCTTTGGTGATACGAGAGAATCTAGGTCACATGTACTATGTTTGGTGGGGGTATTTGGATATATATTAGTTTATATAAGTGTATTAGGAGGAGTGAATAAAAGGATACAAGTGGTTCCAGTTTATAAGTATGGGAAACAATCTTCTTAGAATTAGTTAAATAATATTATCATAATATAAAGTAATTTTCTAGGGAAAATGGATTCAAATTGTAATATAATAAAGTATAATAAGACTAATGTGAATTTAAAAGCAAAATATTTATTATAATATTTCGTTTTGTGTTATCTTTAAACCTTATCCCTTTAGTTTTAACTCTTTTAAAACTATTTTACCCTTAACATAGTTGATAAATATTTACCATGGTTACTATTCATTATGGAAAAAAATTTTGTTACAATAATTCACTATTTTTTTTATTTTTTGATTTCAAATATGGAATCCATTTTATAAAATTCAATATTTATAGGTGGAAAAAATTAATTTTTATATATGTGTGAAAAATATTACAAAAACCAATTTTTGAAAAATGATTGTTTTAAGTATTAAAATGATTTTACAGAAAAATAACATATAATTTTTATTCGAATGGAATTACTTATATTTTTTTAAATCAATAGATACTTATTTTTCTTTCAAATAAAATACAAACTAAATGGATCCTTGTGTACACTAGATTTTGTTAAATGAACGAAAATAAATTTTATATGAAAAAATTACTCAGATTTCTAAAATGTAAACATATATTTATACGTAAAACACAATATTTCTATATGAATTATTTAAATTAATAAAAGTATATTTTTCAATAAAAAATCATTGGTATGAATTCATGTTATTTTTATACAATCATATTGTTATAAAAGTGACAATTTTTTTATAAAATCATTATTTTCAATATTCCTAGAATGATAAACTATTTTTGAAAATCTCAAAAATTCCCCCAAAGTTAATTTTGACATGATAAATTATATTATGATTTTTTATAAAATTTATCTTATAAATCGTAGTAATTTATATTTAAATAACATTCTTGAATAAATATATAAGATTTTTGCTATTGTTTCTCTGGATATAAAAGCATACTATAATTAAAGACCACGTGCTTTCATTGATGTAAAAACCTATCACATGGTCATAAAAATACAATATTGGTTTATAAAATACATTCTCTTTTTATTTATTTATAACAAATTACTTTTTATTATTCCAAATTCTCAAATGAATTGAGAAATATGTGAAGGTATCAAACCCCACATGTCGGGAATGATTTTGGAAATTTTAAGTAATTTGGTCTATATATGATGTTTCCTTATGTAACACAAGTAAAATATATGTGAAAATAAATTTGGTTTACATAGTGGGTAAATAAAAATACAATTTGACGAACTTATATCCAATTAGTGATCATTTGTAAATCTATACATGTGATCCTACTCGTACAAATTTTAAATTATCATCACAACTTAATATGATTATCATCAATCAAGGATAATCTAGTAATATATATATGTATATATATAAATTACACGGGATTTTAGTAATTACATATATCATGTTATATGAAATAAACATAAAATTATGATTAATTATTTCTATTAATATATATTAAAAGATACATTAGGTCTCTTATCAAACTACAATTAACTTACTATAGGGAACAAACATAAATATTATTAGAACCACTAGTTTCCCCACACACACATTATTTCACATATATTTTAAAATAAATATTACTAAATGAAAAATTACCTTCTAAATAAATATCCCCATAGGAAAACACATGTTATTTGAATTTTCTTTGTTTTAACTCAATGTCACCCTTACAAACCTCCCAGGAGGTTACCCTTCTAGATACCATTCATGGCCATGCACTCAAAAATGTAAAGTTTTAATTGGGTTAGATCCTAAAAGGAAATGTGTAAATTGTTTCCATTGGTGATAAAAATTATTATTTTTATATCTATCATTTTTAGGGATATTAAATGCTATCCCTATAAACGAAACACCAGTATTATAGAAATAATACCTCAATACTGGGTTACTCCTGTGCACTTCAAACCCGGTATTGGATTTGACACTATTTCAAAGAATTTAGCCTCATATACTAAAATAATATAACCCACAACCACATATAGGATATGCACTATCATTCCAGAAACACCACTAGTTCCCCTATAAAGATGTGTTGTCTCATATATCAGAATTCCTCAATTCAATAATAGTCTATTAGCATACTAAAAACCATACCCACATGATAACACATGTTATTTAAGTATTCTTTGTTCTAACTCATAGAAATATTTGGAAAACTCTTTATTGGTCACCCTTTGAAACAATACTCTTGGCTAAGAAAGATTAATAATGTTTTTTAACTAAGTATGGTTGTAAAATGAAAGGAACACCTTATTGACATAGGTTATACATATTAGTCTTATATATATGTTAATTTATAGTGGTCAAATTACCAAAATCTAAAATCCCTCACCTTAACATGAATTTATATTTATATTTATAGAAAAATATAAAATATAGAAGCCTCATATAAACTAGAATATTTTTATATCTTTTATCATTACAATATTTATTGAACTATAAGATAATTATACCCTTTCCATGCTATTTTTTATGTTGGAAAATATATAATAAATCCTACACCATTATGATGATAGAGTCACCATGTTTTTATCTCTGTTGGGTTGTGGTTGTTGATACCTTGATTCAGTGATCATTGAGAATGATATATGATATAATTTATTAGACTATACTAATTTGACTATGTAGTTTAATTTATATTATAACATATCATATTATGTTTCATGGATTATGTGAATATTGAAAGAATGTTTAATAAGACACAAATTTATTATTGTTTATGTTGTAAGAGTTATAAAATTATTTTGAAAATGATGGATATTTTATAACATATGAATAATTAGACTGAAATAAGTTATTTCTTTCATTAAATTATTTCTATAAGTTGGACTATATGAGAATCATTCATGATTTCCTGATATTATTCTCAATGTTGAAGATATCTCTTATATATTATATCTATTCACCTTCAAGGAGGATATAACAGAACAAATTTGAAGGAGAATGTATTCTATCAAAGAATTAGGTGATTCTAGTAGCTAATGGATTCCTTGGATATATGAACCCATTGGTTACTACTGAGGGAGATGATCAATATCATTGTTGTTGAATATTTGATATGAAAATTGAGGCATGTTTTTTATAGTTTTTTATAAAAGTTTATTTATTCATATTCTGAATGATATTATTTGAGCGTTTTGTTTTTACTTAAATTTCAAATTTTCATTGATATTTACAAAAAAAACATCTTTTGGGATCAATGAAAGTATAGAGAAATAGTCACTATAATAAACGTTGAAAAAAAAATATTTTTTCATTTTCCAAAAATAATGACTATGGTTATAAAACAAAATTTTTGTTGGCAATGGTTTTCACAAAAAAATTCATAGTGGAAAAAATACCATCATTGATTATTGATAATTTTATGATTTTTTTTATAAAAACACCACTATTTTATAATCATAAATGAAATTATAATTTTCTGAAAATTTCTCAGTTGTTTCCTAACTGATAGTTTTTTATTTGCGAAAATTTTATTTCCTTAATGAAAAAAATTAATAACAGAATTTTTGACTAACCATGGTTTAAAAATTGTATATAAAAGAAATATTCATTATTTTAGTTAAATAATACATGGTTAAAGGTGTGAACTTTGAATATTTTTTGTCCCAAATGTCTTTCGTGTAGAGACCATGTCTTGGAGCTTATTTATAGTTTGTAGAATATTTTAAGATAAATTTTTTCTCCAAAACATTCACAACATGAACTCATTGATATCCCTCCAAATATATATAAATTTAGACCACATCAAAGGATTTTTTTATTACTATTATAATATAAAGTTATTATATATCATATTAAATATTGGATTATTCAATTATTTATGAAATCTATTGTGATATATATAATTTTTTGTTAATTATGAATGTTATGTGCTTATATTTAAAATATTTATGCTATTATTTATAATTTTCATACAATGAATATAAGAGTTACATTAAATTTTTTAAATAAAAATAATTATTTTTAATTTTACTAAGATAATGATTTGTTATTTCTTAATGGTTTCAATATTTTGGATTGATAAGGATTTATAAACATTAGGTATAAGTGTTTTATTGAAATTTTTGGTCTTTATTGAGTATTAATATATAGATATTGACATTTTGGGTTATAATTCTAACTATACTAATGGATTTTGGTTATATATAAGAAATGTGTAAGTTGGTTACCAATCACACCATTCTTGAGATTTGGAAGATGTTGGTTACATATAATTATAATCTTTCACATAAAATAGTTTCATATATCTTATACATAGGATAAATTTGGATATGTGTGAATATAATTACCTATTTTTTTTAAATGACACAAATTATATTTTTATAATGTTTTATATATTAATATTTTTAAAACATATTAATCGTGTTGGTAAAATTAGAGTCAAAATCTATATTTTCATAAAAATGCATATATATAAGTATTACATGTGATTTAAAGATTGCATTTGATTACATAGTTACATATGATATGCATATTATGCATATAAAATTTAATGTCTAATAAAACCCAATAAATACTATATAAACAATCCCTTTCAATGAAAAACATTTCAAGACCTAGACCATTATGTATGGGTGACCCTAAGAGTGAGACACCCATGAATATTATTGTTTATGGAATAGAGGATATGAATAAACTGAAAAGTTAGGTAATCATGTCCCATTGTGATATTTGAGGTTCAATTTTCTACTAAAAACTTAAGGTTATGATACAAGAGAAATATAGTTCAGTTTATTAATATAATGTATTTAAACAAAGGGTTATGTACACATATATTTATGAATCATATGTGATATTATTGTCATGAGAACTTTGAGTTGAGGAAATGATGAAACCATACTATATCTTAGTAAAGTATTGATATTGTCCAACAAAATAAATACAATATAAGAGGTCACCATTTTTATGGTGGTATATTTAATAAAAGTACTCATTAAAAAAATATAAAATGTGATACTCATACAAAGACATGTCCAATTGTAAATAATATTATACATAAAGAAAATAATTTAAATACCTATTATAGATTTAACCTATAGTATAATAGATTGGTATCTAAGGTTTTGAAGTGGTATTAAGGAAAATTATTCTAATTATAAAAATGTGAATTTTATGAAAATAATTTTCTTTAATAATGACAATTTGCATTAGATAATAGGTTTGCATCACACATTTGTATTGATATCAAAATACTTAAAATAATATAGTATTAATTAATGGGTAGGTTAATATTTTTGTCATAAATTAGAAATGATTTGTGACATCTGAATTCATCACTTATGATCCAAGCCTACCTTGTAGACCAGTTTTAAATTAGAAAACTGATACTTTGTTCCATCCATAAATAGAAATTTTATTTTTATGTATTTTTTAATAAAATAATGGATCTTTATTCATGAATACGTACAACAAATATTCAATTAATATGAATAAATTGTTTTATGCCATTAAGAATATGGTGAATTATATATACACTATAGACTTGTATAATTTCACCTATAAAATTCAAGAAATAAGGTTAATGTTTATTCAAACACCATATATCTTTGAAATTAAAATATTTGAAATATAAATCAATATTTAATCCAAAATACTACTTAGAGATGGATTTTTGGAATAATTTTATTACAAATAGTTTAATGAATATGAATGGTGTTTATTATAAAAAGCCCAAACAAGCTTTTAGTGGAATATGTAAGAGGTATTTTAGATATTATATCTAAAATATAGTGTAGTATGTGGATCTATGAGTAAAATAAAAAGTGGTAGTTATAGGTACATCATATCATTGGTTTCAATATGGTTATGTTTTCATTATGAGACCCAAGTTTGAAATAATTTAAAAATAAGAAGTGTTTAGACATGAAATACATAGAAAAAAAGAAAAAGTATTAATATTATTCTAATTGATCGAGGAAGTAAATAATTTATGTTATGAATTTAATGATAATTCGAGAGATCATGATTTTTTTGTACCTCACTCCTCCTGGAACACCTGAATGGAATAGTGTGACTGAGAGGAGGAATCATTCTTATTTGGTCATGGTTTAATCAATGGTGATTTGATGATACATTTTTATTTATTTTTAAGAGTATGGATTGAAATGAATATCATTTATATTAAATCACATCCATACAATGTAGATATAAATACATAATATGAGATATTGGTTGGAATGTGAACTAATTTTATTTTATATGGATTTTTTTATGAATCATACACATGAAAAATTACTTATGAAAAACTTGAACCAAAATCAAATATTTTTTTATTATTGTTTATCTAAGGGAAATAATGGAATATTTTACCTATAATACTAATGAACACAAATTATTTATGACATGAATTTGGTATATTTTTTATGGACATTCCAAGCTAGAACTTATTCTATTTCAGTAGTAAAGATACAAGTGACACTCGAAGACTTCCTCTGATATCCACGAGTTAGTGAATATAACTAAAGGTACACAACAAACATAATTGGAGAAATTTACCTCCTATAACCTTGGGAAATTTTTTTTACCACCAATATATGCTATATTTATAAAAAAACTATTACCCACAATCCCATCAATGATATAAAATTCCTTTAAAGTTATATAGAAATTAAATGAATCATCTTTATGTAGAATGTGAAAAAATAACTCTTTGGAGGTCAAATAACACTATATTGAATCACTAAACTGCAATCTTGTATGGTTTATCTGAATTATTGAAATTTTCCTAGAAATTTTAAAAAACAATATATAGAAGTTGTAGTGAACATAAATGTTTATTTGATAGGTTTCTTCCTTGAAACTCTCAATGCAATGTGAATGATATAAAATATAACTGTAATGGATAAGTAATGAAACCAACTCATTTACTATCCTAGATCAAATATATCCCATCTAACCCAAGGACCACTCATCAAATCCATATCCAATTAAAAAAATATAGTGATTCTGAGAATATAAAGGAGGTAACCCGTACATATATCACTACTTATTCATTTAAATTATTGATATTTTTCATGCCTAATTACATATACTTAACCCAATAAGAACTATATAATGATTAATAACACCAAAATGTTGTAAGTAAGATATAATATGAATAACCTATATCCAATGATACTAAAAAAATACACTTAAAATAGATGAAAAATGATGATTTAATTCCCATTAAATCTCAAGAATACTCCATTAAATCGATGAAACCTTATTCCCTTATAAATACTCTATCTATCTTCTAATTAAAATATGAAACATAAACGTTTAAGATTATTTTATAAGATCAAATAATATAAAATTAGGTCAAGAGGAAAAAATTTGACTTTATATTATAAATAATTGATCTCACTAAGATTGAACATGATGAGCAACCAAGGATGTCCCAAATAACTAAAAAAAGAACAAAAATATTTAGGGTTTAAAGAAGGTATATTGAATTTTAATGTTGGATAATAGGTCGCGAATTTATTTCAAAAATTTGACAGACTAAAATCATGGTGCAGAAAGAATTACCCATAACTTTGTTTATCTCTGTCAACACCGATCTGAATACCATAGTGAATAAAAAATGTTATCTCTGATATTTTTACTGGGCATTTACTTCAATAACCTTTCCCACTATCCAAACCAAAATATATTTAAAAATAACAAAAGCTTATCACTTAAATTGTCCCTAAATACATATAAAAAACCATAATTTTGTGTTCACCAAACCACATCATTTTTGACCACTATGATCACCATGTGAATATTTCAATTCATTGTCTAAAATTTGGATTTCATTCTAAACCATGGTAAGAAATACATGGGGAAAAAACTAATGGAATCATGGTTTATAAGGATATAATAGTCTCACTACAAAATTAATAAACCCATCCTAGGACCCCCTTTATACAATAAAATTTCAACCACTATAGAAAGATCCACCATTAGGAGGAAACCAAACCAATAATGATTTAGTGAGTTTAATTACATGGAATTTTTTTTCCTTTAATGCCCCAAAACCCATATTTTCACCTTCCAAACACAATTAAAGTCACCTTTTCCACTTTTAATAACTAAAAACACAAATTAGAGTTACATGAAAAATTTAATCCTCTATATTAGATACGACTCAAACAATTTTCATCCTCAATAATCAATGAAATAACCACGAAAAAAGTAAATTTAAATACATAAAACCTCATGAGATATATCTAAAATATGAATATTTCCATTAAAAAAGCTTATGAACATGAAATATAATAGAAAATGTCAATAATTTCTAAATAAAGCCAAAATTTTACCCTTATATAGAAATGTAAGCTCAAAAAAACACTCGTTACTATTTCCTTACTTGTGAATCTTACTATATGTACCTATTTTAAGGCTACATGCCTCCATAATACATGAACCAAATTAATGATTTATCATAGAAACACATTCTCTTAAGGATCTTGAATCTAAATAAAACACTCTATTATTATTGTATCCCTCTTAATGTCCATCTTACCCCAATAAATGAAATGGTATTCATCTTTAGGATATCCCAAAATCTTTAAAATTTGGTACACATCATTAATATTTTCCATATATGGTAAAAGTTCCACCTGATACACCACATCAGTAACCTCCCCCAACACCTGTAAAGCTCTAAAAAATAAAAGAGAAAACTTACTAACTCTACCAATCTTGTACATCATAAGACAAGAAGAAACCCTCAAGAACACACCATCACCAAAATTTTACTCCAAATGTATTATCCTTTAATAAATATAACAATTTCAATGGTCCGAAAAATCTTTCATTTGGTCATGAATTAATTTAACTTTTTCAATTTTACTATACACCATATTGGGTCATCAGATTTAAAAATTCCCAAACATATTCTAGTGTAATCTAGATGTTCAAGACTACCAATATGACACCTCAGACAGATCCATACCATTGGATTAGAGGAAGATATTGCTATAAAAAAACAAAACCAATGTAAAATTCTTGACCCATGAATCAATAGAATAATGAACATCTGTACACAATATTGAGAGGACCAGTTTGGGATATACCTAACACTGAGGGGGGGGGGGGGGGGTGAATCATTGTTGGGTACTTTTTAAACCAATTCCAACATTTATCCTTGTACCTCTTGACCTATTAGTATCTTGAATCTCTTATTCTATATTCCCTATCACATGCAATAATAGAAAGTAGTAAAAATATGAACACGATATTTTTACAAGGTTCACCAGTCAATAAGAGTAGCTACGTCCTTGCCACGCATGGATATGACTAGTGCATGGATTCTCCACTATGATGTGATATGCTATTATAGTGGAGTGGATAACAAAGAAATCTTCTAGCCAGTGTGTGTCCCCACACTTTAGAGAGGGGTGGGAAATAATCCTTTTCCCTGGACTGGTGATGACGTAGCCCAACTTGTAGCCTCTAGCTATATCTTTATACTGACTACGGAGATAGTCTTCTTCCTTCTTTAAAAGGTTGGCTTGGATAATGTTCTTCTTTAGTGATCTTCACTTGATTACTTGCAATGAAGTAGGAAATAAATTCTTCTTTCTTTCTTTATCTTCTTCTCTAATGCAACACTAACCGCACTAGACTTCTTCTTTATTCTTCTAAGTGCAACAACCAACTGAACTAAACCTTCTTATCTCTTATTGGCTAGAATCACATATACTAATTTGATTATTCAGGATTTGAAGATCAGTTCACTTGGAAACATCTGGATCAGACTACCCTAAATAATTGTCAGCATTTAGTTGGGCATACTATGTTCTTCTTCTTCTTCGCTTCTTTCTCTTTGACACAGTATAAAAAGGAATAGTACTACAATGTCTTAATCTCTTTCTTCAATTCTCAATACCAACACAAGAAGTGTATTGGTATACTACCTACTTCCTTCAAGAAGATATGAATTTAGTAGCCTATCTAGTTCCTCTTCACTTTACAAAGCACAACGAGAGTGTTAAACACTAGTCATGTGAGTGCAGTTCTACTTCTCTTCATGATACCGAATGGTTCACTGTACTTCCTTCTTCGCAATACACTTGCGTGTAAAAATACCTTTTGGCACGAAAAAATATTTTCACGCACTCTTCACTTTCTTACCCAGAAGCCGGTAGGAGCTCCCATATGCTCAACTAAATACGTGCAAAGACCCCAAATATTTCACACAACCTTCTAGATAGCTTGCGTGTAAAATTCAAACATTGCGCATAAAAAACACCATTTGGCGTGAAAAAATATTTCTCACAACTCGTCTTTTTCGCACAGTACTGGTTTTTCACGCACCACTTCAATTTTTCACATATCACTTACTTTTTCACGCAACACTTGCTTTTTCGTGTAGCCCTTTTCTTCGCCCAACACTTGATTTTTCGCGCAGCCCATCTTTTTCATGCAATAATTTCTTCTTCGTGAAACACATTCACTTTTCGTGCACTACTCAATAATTCAATTTTTTCTGCGCATTAGTGCTCGGGATTTGTCTATGTGTTGAGCCTTAACAAATGAGAGGGGTTCACCTCATATTTATAGGCATTTTTGACCATGTGCGTAAATCCCCTCCTTGTGTGTAAAACTGTCTCTCACTTCTTTATATTATGCACACCTTCTTGGATTTTTTGCTCACCTCATGACTTTGATATTTTTCATCATTCTAAACATGAAGCCACACTTGTGCATAAAACATCAAACCACATTTTTCACACAACCAATTTTTACGTGCACAGGTATAATGTTCCACGCACATTGCACGAAGATCTCTGATTTTTCGCGCACCTATTACCTTTTTCATTTTTCGACTTTATAATCAAAATGCACCCATTGCGCAAAAAATTCCACCCCTTGTTTCATATTACGCACAAAACCAATCATTCACGCAACCTCTTTTTTCACTCACTCAAACCAATTTTTTTGCGCAGTCCATGCCTTTTCCATATTTTCCTGTGCCAGACAAGGAACTCCACTTGCACACAAAATTATAAACAACATTCCATATTGTGCACAAAACCACCTTTTACACAGCCTCATTTTTCACGCACTTTTCCCAATTTTACACGCACATCAAGCCTTTCCCAATTTTTGTGCTTCTGATATCAAATTGCCTCTTGTGTGAAAAACTGCATTCCTGTATTTCTCACACCACGATAATATTTCACACACCGCTTTATTTTTCACGCAGCACGCTAATATTTCGCACAACCTTTATTTTTTCCACATCCCACTGATATTTCGCTCATCCCGCTACTATTTCATGCACCACTTTATTTTTTTGCGCAACATTCCTAAATTTTCACATGCTGCTTACCTTTGCCATTTTTTGAAGTTCTGACCTTGAATCACGCATTATGCGTACAAATATAAAATGACACCACATTGAACTGTACTTTTGTGTCGTCTTCAGAGTGTCCATTACTTTTTCATTTCTTTCTTCACTACTTCCCATAATCATTCTTCATATTTCATCACAAACATCATTATCGTGATATATATCTTTTGATAGACTAGATTTGGCATCGTCCGAATTACAATAGAATGTACGAAAATATCCCTATCGTCTAGGAACATCATTACTTCCAATCAAAACTGTATATGACTGGAATCATCCTTTCTCCATATTTTTATCTTAAGGCTTGCATCACAAGTTCTCAGGACTTATGATATTTTTGAAATACATATCAGCAAATCATCATCTGGTTTAAATCACCATTCTTCATTGTTGTATTCAATGTATCACCTTTGATACACGTGATTTGAACTTACAATCGATGCAATAATCATCTAAATTCCTTCATAGAGAGTTTTCCAAGTATATAATTTTCAAGGAATCCACACTTTAGCCGATATCAATTTAATTTGGAGTCCTTTTCATTTTGACCGATATTGACAACTGTTGACAACAAATATAATCTTCATACACAAAGTGGTCCCAAAAAATATTACTTAACTATTAAAATTATTTAATCCATCTTTTAGTATATATTAGGACTAAATGTTATGAAAATTAATAACTAAGAGCCAAAATAAGGCTTCAAACCTTTTAACACTCTCAAGGTAAAATAAAGGTCTCAATGGGAGTTAATCACTATTAGAACATAGTAAAGTCCCACTTCCTACGACTTATAGGGCCTCCAAAAAGAATCCACTACAATTGACCCTCATATAGAAAATATTTGAGAATAATTATGGTAAAATAATCAGAAAAACTACTGAAATATCCTCAAATTTACTCTAAGTAATATCCAATGAAAACAATAGAACCATGGGAACTATAATAACTTATTTTATTCAATAATAGAACATTGATCAACACATAATATCAACCATTAACCTCTTCATCAATTACCACAATTTTTTTTAAATAATTGTTCTTCTTAAAATAATAAGGTTAAATTCTTAAGTTTTATTTTTAAAACATAAATAACATTACATCTAACATCACAAATGTAATAAATATCCTTCCATGAAATAACAGCCGATGTTAGTTTTCATATTACTATTCATCAATAGAATTTACAAGAACTAAAAAATTTCATCACACCTACAAATTATGATCTATAATTCTATAAATCTTTCATGGTTTATTTTATATATAAAATAATATTTACCAAGATGCATCATATTGGGTCAAGAACAATATTTTCTCCTGAGGAACCCATCAACCATTAATTATTATTCCAAATTAATAATTTTTTAGTTTTTATTTTCATGAAAAAATTTAAGGGAGTATTTTTTGAATAAAAATAAAAATAAAACTGAACTTAATAAAAATAATTTATGTTTCAAAAAATAATCACAATATGAATTTCTTCACTATTACCCATTAGTTACTCGAGATTATTCTACACCCAGCGACAACACTCAATATCATTCACGTGATCACCCCTCATTTTCTCTCTCTAGTAAAAAACCAATGCATTACAATCTCATGTGAACTATTCCTTTTATACTTTTTTATTGGTTCATGGATCACCTCAGTTGATTAGATATACCTTTTACTTCTACTTTTATCTAACTAAATAAGTGAAACGAGACCCATTATACGTGGTTAACAAACCAACCCCTCTATGACCACTTAAGTTTATCACATGAAATATGAAAATTGAAGGGGATAAATTGCCTGAAAAGTTAAATAAGTATGAATATAGGTTAATAAGAGCTTTATGAGATCATTACATTCTATTTAATAGAAAATACCCTATATAAATACTCAAAAAAAAGTAATCATGAAAGGGAATATTTATTACAAAAAAACCTAGGACTAAATGTGGGTTCTCCAGCCATTTATTAACCCTGATGGTACACCACCATGAGGAGGTTTTACAAGGAATGAATATAATATAACAAAACTAATTGAAAAAATATGAAAAAATGAAGAAATTAAACTATAGTTACATACAAAGATATGGAATCCTAAAATTTTATTCCCTGACAGATGGGTTCATATTTATCAGTTCTTATTTCTTGATGTTGAATAAATAAATTCAATATATCTTCCTTAATTTATCACTACGATTTGAAAACATAGGTCTTAATTACCATTATTTATCTCTAAACTCTTTAAAGGATTAGATTTCATGTGGAAATGTAGTTATTTTATTTCCTAATTAATTTAAGTAAAAAACATGGGATATCTAATAATTGTCTTAGATTTTCCATTAATTACTTGTGAATAAAATTATTATTATTTTCCTTAGTGAGGTTTTACTTCTCCCATTATAAATCATTAAAGTTTATTCATAAGGTGAAGTGGTTACGAAAACATTGGCTTCCAATATAGCCTACATTGGATAAGGGGTGCACATTTTTAATGAATATTAGAACTACCTTATGATAAGAATATATTTTCTATTTGTTGTTTTTCATTAAAAATATTTATATTTTTATCTTGGAGACATAGTATCATTTTGGTCGCCTTTTGTTACATTTAAATGTTATTGGATTATGCATTGAAAAATAATCTTATTTTTGATTATAAATACATTATCTGGGTGTTTTATATGAAACTTTGTCTTGTGAATATATTATCAACTATCCAAATTTTAAAATTTATTGAATTCGGGGTTATTAGTTATTATTTCATTACCATTAGCTGATAATATTCATTGTCCACCCGAATTATGTTAGAAAGATGATGAATCTCACATAATCGTCTTTGAGGTAGTGTTGGAAGAAATGAAATAAAACCTATTTGGACAAGTACATTATGGATTGTGTAGTCCTAGTAACCTGAAAAACCATCTTTTTTGAAGGTTACATAATGTCACATTGATAAATTCAATATACTGTTGGAGTGACATTGTAATATTAAGTCTGAATGAGAGCCACCATTGGTTTGGAAACACCTTGTTAAGAATTTTCATGATTTGTGTCTAGATCAATGATTCCTTCTTAGTTTAATAAAAAATATTATGTGTGTGAATTTGTATATTATGGGGATAAGATGCAAACAACATTTAATTGATATTATTGATTTTATTATTAAATCTAATTTCCTTGTAGAACATTTCCACTTATAGGCAACTTGTATTTTAATTCCTCTAAAGTCTACCTTATATCATTCCACCTAAAAATATGAAATTCTCTATATAAAGAATTTAAATGGAATTAAATTACACAATATCAAATTTATCAATAAAGTTATGGTTTTTTGAAAATTTCTCAATAATCTCTATATTTGTATGGTATATTGAAAATGTTGAAGGTAACCATGTATTTTCAAAATATAGGGGATATAATTAATAAATTATAAAATAAAACTATGAAAAATATAATTTTAATCACTCCCCATACTTATGTATTTTCACTCTAAGGTTAATTACTTATACACTTGTAAAATCAAAATTTCTCAAATAATTCATTTAAGAACATTTAAATTGGTATATATTTAGACATTTGATTCTTCCTATATGAATCATATGCCCTCAATAATTACTCTAGTCTCTATCATTCTCCATCTATCTCTAATTTTTAGTTTATTATTATATAATTTTTTTGAGAGAAGAATAGTGAAAAAAGTAATATAATGAATTTTGTAAACTCACCTACCCAAAAAATGATGGAATACCTCAATCATATCCCTATATAATACCCCGATAAAAATTCATGAAAAAACCCTTCCCCACAGTTGTGTTCTTTATTAAATCCAATAAAATTTTTAATATTTGGGAAGTAAGGGATTATAATATTATTATGTTTTTAGATGATGGGATATTCATGGATTCTAGTTGGATTATAAGAGGGTTAAAAGAATGTATCAACACAAAGAGGGTATTATTTAAAAAGGGAATTCCCATGTGAGGACTACACCATTTCATAAAGACTAATGATCTCTTATTTTATATAAATTAAATAACCAAAAGTTTTAGATCACATGTCATGACCCAAGAAACTCAAGAAAAGGATAAATTAAATAAGATTCTAGAAAGGTTTAGGGACCTATCGTGTGAGTAATAATAACATTAGTATACATTTGTGCACATTATTTTTAAATTTTATCAATTTTCATTAAATATTTACATTATAAACATGGGATAAAATATATATAATCAATATTATAAACTTTAAAGTGATCATAAAAACATTTTTTCCAAAATTTTCTGAGATAATTTAATTTTTCCAATGTATTCAGTTTTTCACAAGTCATCTTCAAAACAATCTAAAAATTGAAAACAAAAATAAAAAATCATGTCGTACAACATGTTATTATCATTACACCATAGTTAAATTTCTCTACCCATATTTAACATCAATTTTAAATGTAATTATATGAATTGAAAAAGTGTTGGTTTGTAACAAATACAAGAATATGGATAAACAAACCCCTATGTGTATTTCTAGTCAGAAATATAAGTTAAACTCGTATACAAACTGGTTATTTAATAGCCTATAAGAAAATAAATATAAAATTATAATTAATTAATAAAAAATAAAATAAAATAATAATTTGATAATAAATATTTGTTTAATCTCAAACTGGATTTTGAGTTTATGATACCTTCAACCATAAAATTCTAGGTTTTATCCCTAATCCAAAGGGGGGTTTTTGCATCTTTGATAGAAACTAATATATCGAGTTAGTTTTAATACACAAAATTAATTGTTTATTGTTTTGGAGATCCCATTAAACAAAAAAATGGATATCCCATGTATATTATATTTCACGTTCCATGATAGTGACATAATAAGTTATAGGTCCTATTATTATTTGATTGAGGTGATATAATTGTGTGGCCTATCATGGTCCTTAAAATCCCCATATTATATAATATTGGAAAATAGTATAATGGATGACGATAGTTATCTATCTTGAAGATCATTGTGAATATAAAACTATATTCATCAATTATGAATGTTTTTTTGTGTGTTTTTGATATGGTAAAAGAATTGAAAATATAGGGGGTTTGTGGTGTGGTGTAAAAACATGAGGGGAAAGGTAGAAAAAACAACAAAAAAGGTTAAATGGAAAGGCAATGAACTCTTGGTTTGACCAATGGTTTACTTTATTATCAATTAATGTGATTTCAAATTAGGTTTGGTAGACTAATAAATATATTTCCTAGACCACCACACCCTATATAGAAGGATAAATCTAGTGAACTTTTAGATATAAAATATTAACCCCAAATATTTTCTCATCCATAGAATAGAAATGTGAAAAAAGAATGTATGGGGCATGAAAAAAATCCACACAACCAAATTATGTATATTTCATACCACATCCTACCTCATTCAATTATATATGGAGTGAACAGAGATATGTGGGGAGTTGTGATTTGGTAGGGATTGGAATGGAATTGTGGGTATTATGTGAAAGGTGGAAAATATCCACAACAAACCATAACATACTAAATTACTAATAAAAATAAATGAAAAAACATTATAATTTACATAAGGGATTCTAGAAAACAATATACCTCCCTTAGAGATCAAACCCCTAATTTATTTTCCCAATATCTTAGGAATTGAGAGGCATTATGGGGGAAAACAGTAAAGATATAGGAATAAGAAGATAATAAATAAAAAGTGAAAACTATATTAAAAATATAGAAAAGGAAGTAATTTGAACCCTATACCACTATATAGAATTTATAAAGTATAATTAATAAACAGGGGATCCCCATATAAGTGTAATGTGATAATTTTTATGTTGGAAGTGATCAGATGAAACTCCCTTGGGATTCACTTTATGTGGACATTGTTGGTACATCCACTTGGTTTTTTATTTTCCCTCATAAATTTTTAACTCCTATTTAGATTGGATTAGAGAACATTGAATCTCAATAAAGTTATTTATTTATTAATTATAAAAATAGATTCCATATGTGAATATTCACGCGTAATATCCACAAATGCATCATATGAGATAAACCACCTAGATTAAATTTGGAAGATAGTATTATCATGTGACAATATTGGATGGAAATTATCCTTGCATTTAATATTGAAAATGATTTGAGAGGATGAAGGATTCAACACTAGGGTCAGATGTAGTATTAAAATGTAAACAATAGTTGAGTCAAATTATGATGTTGTGGAAGCTTATGAAGAATGTGTTATTGGAAAAAAACATACCGAGAATATATAAACAAAATGATCATTATATATCAAATTTAATTCAATATACATTGGGTCAAAATTTTAAGATAGATTTCAGATGCAGGATAAATTAGATCAAACGATTTAATTAGGGTGAAAACGCTATGTGAGGAAACTCCACAGGGCCATGTTAGGTCATTGATGCTTTCCCATGTAGTTGATGCATCTTCTGTTGTAATTCAGTGTAGACTTACGTACTATGCACATGGTAGTGCTGGTGGTCAAATGGATTTTCAATATCTTTCAAATGATTATGTTGGCATGAGAACAATATTTGGTGGGTCTATATGAAATTATTTTGGCATGATAACACCTTCTTGGGGTTCTTTTGGGGTTAAATTCTTAGTTTGATGGATTTTACACCATCCCATAATCCAACAAAACAAAAAAGAAAATTATTAGTAGACCATTTGATCATTTAATCATAGAATTGAAATTATTTCATTTAAAATATTTTTTTCTCAAATTTTAACTTTAATCTTATTTATTTTCCTATATAACTAAAATATTATTATTATTTTTTATTTAATATAATATATGATTTATTTATAGTGTAAATATATACTATAATAATATAAACACAGGAATCAATCACTTCTCCCAAACATGAATTATTTCTTATCCTCCGGGAAATTATCTCAAATATAATATGCACCATGAATCTGACTCTTACCTTATTAAAGCATTGGATAATTAATGATTAATTATGAAATATTTATGTATATCACATTATTCACATTGTATGAACTTTTAAATTCCCAATTATTAATTTTTTTATCCATCCTCCACATTAAGAAAAATAGATTTTTCACTTTGAAATTTTATTAGGTACATTCATTTTCCTCTTGTTCAATCAAGTTTAACAATCACCTTACATTCTAGATCTATTAATTAAAAAATAACTTATTTATAATTTATTCAATCCATTCATGTTCATTAAATTAATCAAATTATCATAACATATATGGAAATAAATATTTCCATATAGAAGTAACTCACAATTTTTTGGTGATAAATATAGCATAGAAAACATATTTGGACAATTGGCTCTAAGATATTTATTTACAATTATTATAAATTTTTTATATTGTATACACACACACGCATCGTGATTTATAAATTTTGAGCTATTTTCATTTGGATATCAACTTATCATATAAATCTAATTCAAATAAATTTATTTAATTGTTTGTTTAATGGTGAATCATTGAATTTATACATTTTTTGAAATTTTACTCTTTGAAATTCTTATTCATTGATTTAATTTATTTATAATAAATTATATCCCACATAAATCATTTTTCAGTTGAGTCTCATTACCTTAATTTTCAAAAAATAGAATCTGAATTTTATAAAGCAAACTATAAAATTGAGGAACTCAAAAAAAGGATATATTCAAGGAAAAAAAATTAGTCCATATTTATTCAAATTGAAAAAAAGAAAAGAAAACAATCTATTAAATATAAAACAGGTTATAATTCCCCCCACAAAGATTTGACTACCACTTATTTTTTCAGCAAACAATTGAATGACAATAAGAACTAGTGGGATGGATAGATACAAGATTATTAGTTATTTTATTATATATTATGTTAATCTCTCACTCATTGGTTCTATAAAACTTATAAAAGTAGAACAAGAAAAACATGAAAAACTTATCAAAGAATAAAAAGTGAATGAAAAATAGTTGAGACAATATTATATGGTCCTTACCTTTGTTATGTAGTTTTTATAATTAATACAACCAAGAATTTAATTCTAATGCAAAATTGCATGGGTTTTAAGTTATGGGAAACATAAAAAAATATTTCTACTAATTACATGAAGTAAACACCAAGATCTTGGAACCCTAAAAGAAAATAAGAATCTATCATTCCCTGAAATGAGGTAAGTAGTGATATAAATTAAAATGAGGGGGAAAATAATAAATGTGTGGTCTTTATCATCCTTAGTGATGTCCTCCAAAATAAAAAATTCAGGTTAATAATAGGAGGTGATCACATCAACACTTTCCCCTTGGGCTCTTCCTTTTGAATCACCACCACCTTGGTGGTATATTCTTTAAATTCCCACACAAAATTCACCTTAATGGGTGGTTATTTTTTAATCATCTTAACACACTAGTTCTAGGAATTGGGATTATTCTATGAAATAAAATTAAGGTAAGTGAATAGGCATATTTAATAGAAAAATATATAAAAGAAAGTGAATCTAGGGTTAGGACCACTCCCTTTAGTTTTCATCTTGAAGTATTTATTATTATTTAATAAAGACTAGGTGGATGTTAGTATATTGATGTTGAGAATAATTTTTAATTTAGTTTCCACCCATTTAATTCCTTATTTAAATATGGGATAGAATATTAGCTCTATTTGTTTCTTGGATGTTTGTTGGTAGAATTCATAATTTTCTATTGCGGTTCATTAAGCTCCATGACAAAGGATTCTATAAATTATTTCTCGAGATATTACTTAAGATAATTGATGATCTCTCTAAATTCCTCCTCAATGTATCTTGATCTCCAGACTCCCCTCACATGTTTAGATCATAACCCGAAACTTTTACTCAAATGAGGAGGTGATTTAAACATTAATTCAATATTTTTTATTTTTTGAAATTATTAAAATGGAAATAGATTTTTATAAAGTGATAATAAAGTACAATTACTAGATTGAATATTAAGAAATAATGTATAAGTGATGTGAGGACCTCTATTGGTCATCAATTTAGTAAAATTTATAAACCTATCATGCAGCGCACTGGTTGGCCATTGTTTTGTCTCATGGGGATATTTTTGAATTAATCATTTTCCTCTTATCTTATGAATGTTTATGTTATTCGTAGTAAAGTAAGACAATATTAGATGCATTGATAGGTGTTTTTTGGTGTATTGCAAGAATAATAAAGGAAAGAAAGATATAAAACAACATAATGGTTTATGGGAGAGGGAGTGAATCTTGGGTTTGGTCTATGGTTACCTTTATTATCCATTAATCCTATTTTGAATTTTATTTGATTTTTCAATAAATACCATTAATGTAACTATATCCCTTATATAAAATATAGAATTAAATGTAATTCCCTATTACTTCAAAACACAAAAACACACCAAACTCCACCTCCTGAGAATTATAAATTGATGAACACATGATGGAAAATGAACAATACCGAACTCCAATAAACCGCATCATATATTATTAAAGCCCCATCCCACTTAATTATACCTTATTTATAGTGAATCGAACCAAAGGAATAAGTCATGATTTGTTTCAGTATGTAATGGAACCATGATTAATTTATAGAATGTGTAAGATCACCCCAAAAAACCATAACATATTCACTACCCCATAAAAAAATAGAATAAAACCATTAGAAAATTATTATGACGATTTAAGAATACTATGAACTCCCTGGGGGATTACAACCTTAGTATCTAATGGGAGAACCCCTTATAAGTGGGTAGTTTGTTTAGATATGTAAGTTGTATCAGTGATTCTCCATGCATGAGGGATGCATGCAAAATAGATGGGATCAATGGAATTAAATATTGATTTTTTTTGGAGTATTATGATTGTTGAACCAGGGTAAGAGGTTATATTAAAATTTAAGTTATTGTTACCTTAATGGATGATGGTGTGTTGGCTAACTGATGGGTGGACTATTAGAGTGGTGAGTGGGTTTCCCATGAATAGATCTATGTAATGAACATTACATTACGACAGGGTTGTAAACCGTGTTGGATAATGATACTCTACTAGATAATAGAAATGAATGATGTTATATCCCTAGATTATTTGAGGCTATGTCTCTATGTGATGGTATTCCTTGAGGTTGTGTTGGGTGAGCAATGGTATCTTAGCTAGTTGACACCACTTCTTTTAAATGAAGCTGGTGAGGACAATAAATTGTAAAATAAATAATTTGAAGTAAAATTCTAGAAATTAATACAATATATGGTTTTCAGAAATAATTATTGGACCCTCATAAATATCTAATAGAAGCCATGGAGTCACCGACCTCATAATGAAATGGAATAGTGAGATATCCCAATGAAGTCTCCAACCTCGTGAAGTGATACCATTGTAAGGGTGACCAATAGATTTTCTAACATCATGATTTAGTTTAACCATAGATCAATCCTTAAAAATGACCATCCCTCAGGCCATTATGGAATATTTTTTAGGTTTTTAAATGGAGAATTTATGGTGTATAATGAACAAAATCTTGGGGGAACCATACCTCATAGAGATAAAGTGTTAATTTTTACCATGCCATGTGGTCCTTCCATATAATCACTTCAATATCATTAAATCTCTTTTTATCCACCTAGAATCCTTATGTGTCATTTTATATTCTGAATTAGTAAAATAAAATAACCAATAAATACATCTGTTCCATTTTAAAAAAGGAAGACAAAAGGAGTTACTAAGAAGCACCCATAGAGCCACTAGAGAGATATTCTAGGAAAAAATATCCCAAAAAGGGAATAAACATGTGAATTTAAAAGTAAACTATCACCTAGAAAATTAAAATAACCCAATATTGTGATGGATATCCCATTTATAGAGATGATAATATCAATCACGAGAAGAAAACTCATGAGTAAATCTCACAAAAACAACCTCCTGGCGATATCTCATAAAGAATTTCCCTCTGTGGATGCTTGTGAAAATGAGTTTGTGAGGACACCTTATAAAGACCACCCTATAAGTACTTTCGACAAAGTCCACCTAATATGGTCATAAAAAAAGGGCTTGTACGTGGAAGCATCCTTTTTTGAAGGTCTAATAATTTGGTAATCTTATCTCCCTCACCTTATGACCTTTAAAAAAATGGAATTTTATGTTTTGTATAATACCTCCACACATTGTCCAGAAAAATTCAATTGGTTAGATAACAGAAATACTTCACATCAAACCTTTAACTTAAGAAGGATTTTTATGAGACCTCCTAGAGTTTCTAACCCAATATAACGAACCCACCACATCCATCCTAATGGAGACATATTTCTCAATATAATGTCTATATAATTCTTCTATATACCATATATTTTGTAGGTTTGGACCTCCCAATAATTATATTATGTTCCCTATAAGACCCCCACATATGTGCACTAAGGGAATATTCCCTATAAACAATTATTTCTCTTGTCCACACTCCCAATGAAACAATTCAGCACATTAATGTACACAAGCCATCTAGGTATCACTATAATTCATTCATTACACTTTATTCTAGATAAAACCATATTCTGTTCGGTGGGTCATAGTCCTGTAAGACAAAAATTAGTCAATTTAGGGTAAATTGGAAATATGTGGAGAGTTAATTTTCCCCTAAAAACCAAGAAAAGATGAATATATTAAATAAATAACATATTTTTAAAATACTTATGATAACTAAAACATTTTGAATTATTTTAAATAACAAATCAATACAATATAATCCAACGAGAAAAATCAAAAGAATAACTATATATGTTTATAAAAGTTAAAGCATATAAGAATAAGAGACTCATACATTATATAATTTAGAAAATTAAATTATGTATTTATTAGAAAAAATAATTTTAAACAGATAAAGTGATAAAGTATAATGTCAAGAAAATAATCCAGTAAAAGAGTTGGGATAATGTTTTATGATGAACTCCTACATATCATACCCAAATTGAATTAGGTTTTATTAAGATAGCTCATTGGGTTTAATAGTACAAAAGATAAAAAAACTCCATCTGTTTTTAATAGGTTATATAGAGAAATTTTAATGCAATCAACCCAATTTTTTAATAGGTTTAGATAGAAACCTCAAATATAAGTTATCCCTTTCCTTTTATCAATTTTTAAAATAATCCCAAATCCCCCACTTTAAAAGGTTGTGAGGGTTAAAATAAATGAATGGTAGGAAAAAAGAGAGGTTTGTTAGAACCAATACAATTTAGGAATGAAAATGATTCTATAAATTGGATAAGAATAATGACTAGGATTTAATGATAATGAATTAGAAAATCTGTGGAAAGACTTACAAGGTAAGAAAAAGACTATAATGGAGTGAACTACGAAGACCGGGATAAATTAGATTATTGTAGGTATTTTATGTCATTAATTGTTTGATATCGTAATTTTTAAATCCTCCAAAAAGGAACACTAAAATCCTTCATAGGTGATGGAGAATTCTTCGGTCACTTACAGATTTAGTGACCTGAGGGATTATTTTTTGACTATTATTTTAAAGATCCAGGAAAGATTCTTATTCACAACCATTGGCCAGCTAGCCAATACCATTAGCATGCTGATGATAAACTCTTGGCTTCACAGACTCTTCCAAATTCCTCTAGCTAGCAGGGGACTCTTGGGGACTGGGAGGAAACTATTCACATGAAATTTTTTACCGAGGATCTTCATTGATGAGATGATTCTTCTTGATACCATCCACCGATCACCAGGTCCAATAAACATGTTTCAATGCCACTAATTGATTAGAGAACTACAATCTATGATTTCAACAAGTGCATCTGGAGTTCAACAAGTAATCTTTATGAAACATTAAAGACTCTAAAAATATATTACCATGATCCTATTTAATCCAATATCCATTCATTTTACAACAACTAAAATGAAATCATTAGATATTATAGAGAGGGTTTGTGATTATTAAAAAGTATGAAGGTGAAAATTATAAAAAATAAATCCTTTTGGGGATTATATATCATCTGAATAAAAGTATAATATTAAAACAATAAAAAAAATTATAGCCTAATAAGATTTATAATAAAATTTCTCCATAAAGTAAAACAACATCAATTATGAACAATAAAAATTTATCTCACCTATAATACCATATATTCTTATAATTACTTTTAACATATTACTTTTAATTTTATTATCTAGATTTCCCCCACTTTAAGATTATCCAAAATAATTCATAGACATGTTTATAGAAAATTTGATAAATAAAACTTAGAACTATAGAAACCAAGTTTCAATTATATTATATGAATATAATTTTTTAGTAAATATTTAATATAATTAATATTTTATAATTTCATATAAAACAATTCAATTTTTAGGATAAATAGTTATTTTAAATATACTTGGTAAAAATTATTATAGAATGTTTTGTTTAAAATTTTCCCTTTTAAAAAAAATATTTTAGAAAGAATTAAATATTTAGTATTTAACTATTCTTACGTTTATTTAATAATATATTATAATTTTTAGAACTATCAATTAATTAATTATCAATTTGATAAAAATAAATATAAGATCATTTGGAGATAAAAAGAGATATATTTTTTTCTTCAGAAAACTATTTTTTGTTTAAAATAAAATAATGTCTATCCATTTTAATTAATTAAATTAATATTTGAGGTGGAATTATCAAAATGAAATGTATTTATTATATACCTAAAAAATGAATTTAAATCCATCTAATGATGATTACTTGTCATACATATAATATATGATCATCTTATGCTTGAAAAATGCATTTCATGAATTTGATAACTAGGATTCCATATTTTTAATAACAATAGTTAAAATTTCGTATTATGGTCAATTTTTTTGATATAATGAATAGTAAAAATAGTAAAAGATTAATTACCATAGTTATGGTTTAAATGGGGTTTTTATGTTCTAGGAACTCATGTTAAATTTTATTTTCCATAAATATATGTTTTTTAAAAAATTGATTTAATAATTTTTATAATTTGGCCCAAATTATATAATGAGGACCATTTTATTTTTGGGTTTAAAGGAAAAATTACCTATGGTAAAAAATTACTTACCACAGTGAAGAATGAAATGGTAAAAATAAGTATCCTTGTAGGCAGATGCAATAACTTGTCTAAAACATGTTTATTTATAGTGGTTGATGTGTGGAAACATATTATATTCCATACACATCATAATTTATAAATTTTTTACGCAATTGGGTTAAGATTTACTACCTATAATACAATATTTTTGTGTATTGGCTAAAATTCAACTCAACCTAAATTATAAATGGGTACACCTCATGTCCCTTCTTGAAAACTATAAATCAGTTTATCTCAACCAAATGTTTCCATAATTTCTCCCAAAAATCATTATACACAATATGGAGGTTTTCCCCTTTACAAAATATAGATACTATGGTTTTTAATAAGATATCCAAATGTGATTTCCCTTACTGAACGTGATCATATCTACGGAGCTCTTTCTTTTTTAAATTATTCTTTTCATAATAATCAATTATGTATTAAAAAATTTAATATAATAACACCAATATCTCCCATACACTGATATGTTATTTTTTTGGTTGAATAATACTTATCCTTCTCATTTTCCATAATATGGGAGACCAATCCATCAATCGTGTCTATGGTGGGCTACCGCCTCACAAACGGATGTAATTCGTTTTCTATCACTGACTCACATCAATAGTTATAATAATAGAAATAATGAATATATATGAAAAATATGTATTGATGTTAATTCTATAAAATTAATATATAATCCACATCCTTACCCTCTGAAACATTAAGGGAATGACATCTTCGCACATGCATACGTATGACTTACCATCCCAATAAAGTGATGCAATTCATTTTCTATATAGAACCATAAAGAATTGTTTTTAAATGGTATATAATGAATAAATGTGATATTTATAATATTAATATCATTCTGGATATGATGGATCTATATCCGATGTAGAAGAACCGAAACTTCCATAATAAAACATGCATGTGAAAACAAAGCGGTCAACCCTCCAATCAATGGTAGTAATGAGCTATTATTAACGAACGGGTGGTAATATTTCATAATATTATAATATATGATATTATAAATGTGAATATTTTTTGTATAAATTAATATATTATTAAAACAGTTATAAATGATTCTAAATCATGTTCAACTAAAGGGAAGCATGAGGAAAGGAAACTCATCTCAAATTTCTATCCTCTTGAGACATATTTGTTGTTATCAACATATTCAAAATTTTATGGAATATATTTGGTAACATTGATATATTTAACATTATTAGATATTTATTAATGACACCCAAAACAATAGATTTTTATTAAGTCACTTTTATGGAAAACGTGTGAACCCTTCAAGTTTAGGTCAACCATTCACCACTATAGAAAACAATAGAATCATTATAAACCATCATAAAACTATTAGACATAATCCCCTTATGTAAATTCTAGGATAGAGTTGATACGTATGAGTTAGAGTCGTCAATGATAATATATTCAACATGAGATTCCATATTATTCCACACATTCAAGAACTCCTCCACTAATCACTTCTTATTTTTAAATCCTCTGGTCAAGATTAAATGTTGCTTGTCAATCCACTCGGTATGATCCTTATTTTTATCCACCTGAATCAACCTTCCATTCATTGTTTACACATCCTCTTTGGAAGAGTGAAGGATTAATTTAGTCTTCGACATCTCTTCCTTAGAATGAATGAGCAGTTCTCATTAAGTATCCCTGACATCATCCTCTCTAGCCCATTGTGTGACAATCATGAAAACCAAGGAGGTCTTACCAAACACACCAAGTACCCCTCTAATAATTGCTTGAAATGAGATGAAAATTACTCCCCCTCTCCTCATCCAACCACCCTACCTCTATTAAAACCAATGTTCCTCTCCCATGCACCTTAACTACATCTACAATAGTTTAGTTTATCTCAGAAGGGGAAAACTTTAACACCAAGATGGTAAATGATTCCACAATAGTAGGCAAATAAGACTCCATCAATATAGAAATTGTGTTACCGCATAGGGATTTGAAAAACCATGTCTCATTCTTAGTGTTTTTTTCTTTAACAATATATCTAGTTGTAACTATTTTTGTAATGATGGAATAGTACTTTAGAGGCTTTGGTTTGTTTCCCTTATTAATTGGAAAATTACTAGATAAAATGATTGCTCTATTTACTTTCCTTTAACTATACCATAAATTCATATACCCTTGGATATATTTCTCATAGTATGACCTGTTCTGTGGTTCTGATTCTTTGTCACTCACTTCAGAATCTTCAAGAGACCTTGAACCATTATGCTTAATTTTCCATTTTGGAGTAACTACTTTCCAGCCTTTAGGATCGATGCTCTTTTTCTCATCCCTTTTAAAATAATTGAACTTATTTTTATGTTGTATAGAAGGTAGTGGGAAATGCTGACTAGGAGACCTCGGTATTAGATGTTCTAATATCTAAGCAGATAGAACCTGTAACGGAGAATTATTTTTAGGCTCAGAAATTCTATTGACACCCCCAACTATCACTACTTCCACAATGAGGGATAATCCCTTGGAAAGGAATGGAAAAGATCTCCTTGGATCTGAGTTGAAGAATTACGGATACTTAAATCCTAATTCAGTCTCACAAATATATCAGTCACCTTTCTTGCTGAAGACACCAAACCCGAACACTTCAGTGGGTGATTAGTGTTGGAGAAGCCTTTAATAAATGGGGGAGGGGTGACAGGATTAGTGACATTCATATTATCCCTCTAAACCTCTTTATTACCTTAACATCACAAAGATGATAAATTCCCCAAATGATTGAAAGAGATATAGACATCTGACAATAACTCAAACACAACTGAATGCTTATAGTGAAACTCCCCCCAACTAAAATCTATACCAATTCAACTAGTGGTTTTGAGATGTTAACTTTAACACAAAATCGTAGGAAGATCGGGTGGTAGAGAAACCATTTTATAGAGTCAAAACATAAATACCGACCTATCAAATTCCTTAACATACAAATTATTCTATCCTTGAATTTTTAAATTGGTTCAAAATGAATCATTCTACAGCTTTGAAAAAGTTATGCTTTCTACATTCATTTAAAAAAGTCAAAATGAATGTTTTTTAACATAGGTGGTGACAACGAAATTCCCTATAGGCATGACCATTTTTTTAAAATTTTCTCATTTTTTTAACTTTTTAGTGATTTTTCAAATAAAACTCTTTTAAGGTAGATTATTTCATTATTTTACTTCCGTCCCATTTATTACTTCCAAGGGAACATTTTTTTTTCAAAACCTATATTTCTGATGAACTTATGGTCACCTCCCATATCCTTATTATTATTATGGTTATTAAATTTCACTTAAGACAATCACGTTTTTTGATCATTTTTCATTTAAAATTACATTTCTATAAATTATACATATTATTTTTATCAGTGATATTAGTATTTCCACAACCATATACCATTTTTAAATAGGATTTATTACCATGGAGGTTATTTGATTGCCAAGGAAAAATATTTATAAATCCATATTATTTACTAAATAGAGATATTAATTGATAAGCCATATTGTTCCTGAATTAAATTGATAATTTGATAAAAGAGGAATTCTTTGGTCATGAAGGGAAATATAGGCACCAGAATTACACGCCCCCTTGTTGCATTGATACATATCATTTGAAAAATCAATTGGATATATTATGTGGGGTTTTCCCATTGTTTTTAACATTAATGGAATATGTTCATGATGGTATAGATGCCATTCTATCAAATATCATGATGTACAATATTAATCATTTACTTCAATGAAAATTCAATTGTTTTTATCTTTGAAGTTATTACCTTGATGTTATCCAAGGATGGATTTTTTTGTCAAGTTACTGATTAAATTAAATGTGTTTTTTTATTTTTTACCTTTTCATGTCTATTATTCCTTACTCTTGACATATTCTATAATACATAACCTGTAACAAGAATAATGGATCGCGATTATTTTTTTCATTCCCCCCGGATATGAAGAAGAATTCTTTGATTGTGTTTACGGATTCAGAATATTTTCCATTATTATGTTTTATATTTTATCCCCAATGTAAAATGGATATCATGTACGTATCTGGATCTCTTAGACTACAAAAATGAATTATCCTTTTTTATCTATCACATTGTTTCAATAAAATTATAATAATGTAGACACTGGATATGGGTGACTTGATTTTGTTTTGACATAGTTGGCATTAATGCATGATTATTTGAAACCATAGAAACTAGGTTTGAGAAAATATATATTAGAGAACATAATAGTATGATAGACTTTATTGATATATCAATTTGGGGAATAATATCATATTTTTAACATAGAGAATATGTGGTTGTACTTATTAATACATCCATATATGGATACTATAATTGGACATGGTTCTATAATAGTTGTTCCTAGGGGTAATAAATCTGAAAAGTAATATTGGGATTTGACTTGATTTCCCCCTAGTTCATGACAAAAAAACTTACTATATGCATGGTTTGAAACTCCCAAGGGGTATTATTATAAAAATTATAACATTTTTTTAAAATTAATTTGAAGGATTTGAAAATATTTTTATGATTTAATGAGATTCTCAAAGAAACCAAGCTTATGTTTTCACGATTAAAAATGAATAACTTTTTAATTTTTGTTATGTTTTAAACCAGATTCAAAATTATTTGTTATTATTTAATATTCATAATGTAATGAGATAATATAGTATATTCCATTATTTGGAAATTGAATCTAGAAGAAATAATGGTATCAACACATGTGTTTAAAGTATAAATATATATGGTTAGAAAACCAATACAATTGGTATTGTAACTGAAGAGATCATGACTATATTAGGGAATCGAAACCAAGATATGAAATAGAACCTTTATTGAATGGTAAATCCTGTTGTTTCACTAAATTATTCACTTACATTGGATCACTTTATGCAACAAAATCCTCCATCATTATGTGGGACTAATAATCCTTTTGTAGATGAACATTGGATTATGTTCCTTGAAGATATATTTCTATTCATGGGATGAAATTAGAATGATGGGGTTATAATGGAATTATACAACAACAAAGTAATTTTCGATCAATGGTGGTAATTGGTACAGAATTATTGTTAGGAAAAGGAATTAAAACACATAGAATTGATATATTTTAGAGAAAAATTCTTATAAAAATATTTCTCATGTGAGAAATGAACTAAAATGAGAAGAATGTTAACCAACCTGAATAAAAAGGAAGAAGAAAGTGTTGTAGATTAAGTGGTTACCTTAAAATAATAGATAGGTATGATTTGTATTAAATATGAAACACTGAATGCAAGGTTGACTATTTATTTTAATCCATTATTCCAAGTATCGATAGTTATCTGGTTTATTACACAATTTTATCATATGATGAAATAGTTTTATGTGCCATAAAAATATAGAAAAATTATAAAGAACTTATATATTCAAGGGGAATCAAGATAATAACAGGCCTACTAAATTCTATTAAAAATTGAATGTATCAATTAATAATAAATGAATGAATCAATTTTCACAATGCGATCATTGTGGGAAGAAACAACCTAGAAAATGTTTGAAGGGTATGTTAGTTTGTAGTATTTACAGTGATAAGGGTATTATGGGTAAGAATGGAAGGGGAAGAAACTGATAAAAGATTTATGTGGATTAAAATATAGAAAAAAGGGTCATTATTCATTCAAATTACCTATGAATTAATATGACATATAGCTCAATAGTTCAGGGGGAGAATTAAAACTTATTTGACTACTACAGATGAGGTGGAAGCACCCAATGATATGGTGGTAGTTACTTTAATCATTGACTCAAATTTATCCAATGATTATTTTATTTATATACCCTGACACTATTTTAATAAACCATGTTTTTCAAGAAAATTAGATATTTATGTATAACCTTAAGAATTGAGTTTTTAGTTAAAACACCTAGAAGAAATCCCACTATGAAATGGATGTGTTAGGTAGTTACAATTATGAAACATGAGCATGATCTATTTTTTGAATTTGTTATCATATATATGATTGAGTTTGATTTAATCTTGGGTATGAAATATATTTCAAAATATTAGTTAAAACATTATTTCAAAGAGAAGAAAATTAATATTCATGATGAATGTATAGAATAAATTATCTTTAGAGAAACCAAACCATCATTTGGATCATGTATAGATCCACCCCAATATTGTAAAGAACCGGAAATTTCAAGGAAATTTTTTTTATTAAATTTTTTGATATTTTATGAGTACACAGTTTCTGACGGAACCTGATTCTATGGCCCGATGTGCTCGGAATAATTTTATAAAGTATAGCTAGGGTATGTTCCGTAAACATACGAGCGGTATTTTTAATCTTTTGAACCAGTTCTCGGAAATGAAATCTGACGGCGCTGATGAACTTGCAGCAGTGATAATTTCTTAAGGAAACCTTTACCACAGTTGCGTTTTATGCAGGTTGAAAGTTAAAATTTGGGGATTAGATAAAAAGTTAAATAAAATTGTTTAGAACAATTGTATTCACCATGGTGGTTAAATCCTACATGGGGAAGTTAATGGTGGGGCCCACCCCCACATAACTTCCAATGTGTGGATATTTGTAAGGTGGAGCCCACACGAGACCAAAACTTTCATCTCCCTTGAAACCCCCCTTAACTCCCTTGAATTTATTATGACAACCATTCTCTTTGTTAAGTTTGTTAAACTCTCCACCTTCCTCCCAGTTAAATTGCCAACACATTATAATTAATTAAGTGGATTCTCCAATTAGTTAATTATAGTGTTTTATTTTTAAAACAATTGTTGTGAAAATAAAATAATAGGAAGAGATATTATTTTAGTTGGGAAATTGTGGTCTTGGAGAAAACCTGGGAAGGCTTTGAATATTTAGATAAAGAATTTTTTCTTCTCTTTGACGAAGAACGCCTCCAACGAAGAACGACACACTCTTCTCCGCGACGCTGGTTCCACGAAAGAACGATGACCCGCCTTCCATTCTCTTCTCCGTGATGCCATTCTCCATGATGCCATCTACCGCAACGCTCGTCTTCCGTGGCTCGATGATGTGCGACATCATTAATTGAGGTAGGGGTTGTTTTGTTTATTTTCGTATGTGTGGCTTTTACCCTCAAGAATGGGCGTTCGTTTATGATGAATTATTGGTTTGAGCCTCCAACGCGGAGGGCATGGGCTAACAAAGAAGCTCGGACCCTACGCTGGTTGTTGTTTTGTGCATGGGGTGAAGGGCAATGATGAAACGGTGCCACAACGGAAATTTAGATCATTCGTAGTAAAGTTAGGGACCTAGAAGAGCCGTAGGTGCAGACAGAAGCAAAAACGGACCACCGGAATGACTCCGGTGGCCCGCGGAAGATTCCGGAGGCGGCGGCTGGCGGCGGCCGCCCGCATTGAGACCCCTATGATGGGGCGGTACCATGAGATACTTCCACATGAGATTACGTGACACTTGGAAGTATTGGATAGTAGATCGTGGTGTAGATCCTCCTAGAGACGAGCGTACGGATTGCAGAGACCTTGTAGCTGGATGAGACCTGATTATTGCTTGTCCGATTCGATTCAGAGTGACTTGACTAGCCCAGTGGGGAGAACTACTGTGTTGGGGTCGCAGAACCATGGAGAAGGAGTGCTACTGTGTTGGGGAGAAAACTCGCGGTACTCGACATAAGGAGTAACTCTGTAGGCTATGAGGGGGTGTGCTTGGTTGTAGCGGCAGACCCATGGCGGGGAATCGCTACTGTGTTGGGGCGACATACCCACGATACTCGACAGAGGAGGAGTACCTCAGTAGTCTAAGGTTAGTGAGTAGTGCCTCGGAGTCACGATAAGATCATTGTACTCGACAGAGGAGGAGATCTCCAGCATTTGTGGTTTCGATAATGAAAATCCTGGTTTGAGCTGAGTCAATGGCCTTTTTGTTTCCCTCATGATTGAGATGTGTTACTTGATAACTTAGGTATATGTATGGGCATATTCCTAAGTAGAATTTATATTTTGAGATATTTCTTTTTTGTTTAACCTTGTTGGATTTTGTGAGACCTTGAGGGTCTCAGGGTCCCTATTGAGTATCGTTATACTCACCCATGCACGGGCTATGCCCTCACCTCATTGTTTTGGATGTAGACGACGAATTGTGCGGTCCGAGGTAGAGTGTATGAGGACTGGACGGTACCCGGAGGTGGACAGTCAGCATGAAATCACATAGAGTGGACCGATAGACACAGAGTTCTGAGGACGATATATGTACCTAGCCTTCTTGTAGGAACCCGTAGGATGATCCAGGAGCTGCTTCACTATTCAGTTGTTGTCTTTTCAGTTGTACTTTTCTTTTAGTTGTAGTTGTACCTTTCTGTTGGGCTTGTATTTTCATCCCCTTTTTACTTTCAGCACACTTGTTATACTGGTTTACTTAGTGTTTCCTTCCGCTTGTTCTCTGGTTGTGTGAGTTTACGTTTTATAAAGGCAATGCCTTCCCAGTTATAGGGATTTACACCTTTGGTGCTAGTCGCCAGCCCCTAGCCTATGGAAGGCAAGCTTGGGTTAGTTACGACACGGGCCCCAAGGGATGGGTCATGACAAATATCTCTACTAAATGAGATTCTTTGGGAATGGGGGTTAAAAAATCAAGCAATTGAAATGGTAATGTTCAAAGTGAGGATATGCCTATTGTACAGGAATACATTAATGCATTTCCTCAAAAATTTCCTTCACACCCACTAGAGAAAGAATTTGTGTTTTCTATTAATTTATTCCTCAATGTTGGTCTAACAACAGCTATTCCCTATAGAATTTATAGTGGGGAATTAATGGAGTTGATGAAACAATTGTATGATTTGTGTGATGATGGATTTGTACCACCTAGTATTCCACCTTAGGTATCCCTTGGTATTCTTCTTAATAATAATGACGGATCCACGAGTATTTGCATTTTGTATAGGAAAATCAATGCCATAATGACAAATAACAAGTACCATGTGCCTCGCATTGATGAATTATTTAATAAAATTCATGAAACATTGTATTTTTCAGAGATTTACCTTTATTCATGGCATCATCAATCATGAATAATGTATGAAGGAATTCTGAAGTCCAAATTCCAATTAAGTTACAGATTGTATGATATTACATTAATTCCATTTGGATTAACAAATATGCAATCCGTTTTTATGAATATAATGAATATAGTAATTAAGGAATATCATGATAATTTAATTATAGTATTCAATGGAGATATCATGCACTGTAATATGATATATGAGGACTATGGGAATCACTTTCAGATCATTCTTGAGACTTATAAAAGAAAGGAGTCATATGATAAATTTATAAACTGTGAAGTATGGCTTCATAAATATTCTTTTACTTGATATATTTTCTCAAGATTTGAAATCTTAGTTCATTATATTTTTGAAAAGTTATTCAAATAATGGTATATATCAATTCACATAACTGATCTATGTAGTTTTATTGTTTGCCATTCATTATCATTGACTTGTTCAAAATTTAGACAGATTGGATATCCCTTAAATAAATCTTACACATAAAGGGGTTAAGTTCATATAGACAAATTATTGTGAATAACATTTTGATGAATTTAATATGAGATTGTTCAATATTCAAATTTGTACCCTACCATTTGAAAGTGAAGGGTCTGTGATATATAATGAGGAATCAAAGAAGATACTTGGTTGTGTTCTCATGTAGAATGATAAAGTTATTGTATATACATCAAGGTAGAAAAGGACTCATGAATAGAACTATACAACCCATGATCATGAGTTGGAATCAATAATATTTTCTTTGATGATTAGATAAATTATATATATGGAAGAGGATGTGTGATATACATAGAGCATAAGATCCTAAAATGTACATTTTCATAGAAAGAGATCAATTTGAGGAAAAGGTAATAGAGATACTCAAGGATTATGATTACTAAATACACTACCACCTATTGAAGGAAAATAAGGTAGCATATGATTTGAGCTAGAAGGATCATAGTGTCCTGAACCAACTGAGGATTTATAGGGCTCCTATGGTCAAAGATCTTGTAAATATGAACATGGTGATTATTAAGGAAGGGGTAACATAAACCATTTTCCAATTATAAAATGACACTATGTGATATATATATATATATATGTGCTAAAGACGGAATTATCGGATGATTATCATATATAAAATTTATCGATATAACTTTTTAGTACCAAGATTTATAGGGATTTGAGGGTATATTTTCTGTGGGATAACATGAAGTGGAAAATTGATGATTATGTTTCAAGATGATTGTTTTTAAAACATGAGAAGGCTGAGAGACAACATCATAGAGTATTCATGAATCCTATTCATATTACTATGTTGAAATGGGATTACATTATTATGTAAATTGTCAATATATTATCAAATACTCCACGAATTAATGATGCAATATGGTTTATTTATAATCCCCTTACCAAATCTTGACATTTTCTTACTATAAAAGAATAATTACGACTTGAGGGCCTCACATGGACTTATATTAATGATTTCATAACACTTCATGAAGAACCACTATCAATTGTGTATAATATTGACATATGATTTACATTAAAATTATAGAAAATTATTCATAAGGCTCTTGATAATGAGCTTCATTTGAGTACCGCTGTAATGATCCAAACTTTTAAAATTAAATTTCACATTGTGATTTAATTAAATGACATATTATGGTTATAGGGACCACATGAAATTATTTGGTTTTATTATATCCCATCATATTTAAAAGGATGTTTATCATTATAACTATTTAAAAAACAACCATTTAATAGTGATCATGTGATTAATATAAATATAGGGTTATGATAAATCTAATTTACACTAAAAAAAGAATCTGTGGAATCAAACAATAGGATCATACCTTATAAAGAAAATTTATTGGAGCTTCCAATGGAGATAGAATCACTGGTCCTTTTCCTTGACCAAGGAAAATATGATATTTAGCAACAAAATCATGAGTGAAATCGTTTATAGGAGAAGCTCAAACTCATCGAGATCATGTCGAAAACTATGTACGCCAATCCACCCCATGAAAATATCACCATCATGAACCTTACCCTAATATAATTTTCTAGTATTATAATTTTATATCTATTAAGACCCCAATAATATAAATATGTATATAATATATAATAGTAAATATATTTTCGTCTTATTTTAGTTACTTTTTAAATGATTTTGATTTTGATATAATAAAACAGAAATTGTATTCTTGTGTAATATGAAATTCCAGTTAAGATATTTATTTTTTAAAATTTAATTTATATTAAAAATAGATTATATATTAAAAAATTAGTGAAATTAATTAATATTTATTAAACATAAAAGATAATATAATTTTGATGAATTTAAATGAATATTTTTATCAGGTTTTTAAACTTTTATTGTTGAAAAACCAGCATTTCTCAATAAATGTTGATTATTTTATTTAATGTAAAAAATTCAAATATTTTGAAAAAGATTTTGTAAAATAAATATTATTTTTTGAATTGGCATATAAAAATTATGCAATAGTGATTTTTCTTAATTTTCTAAGGCAGGAGTATTTCCATGTAAAAAAACATACAGTATAAATATACAACAATTATTATGACATTATAATAACTAAAAAGTGATATAATAAATTCTACAAAGAGAATAAATGAAATATACATATTTTAAATTTAAAATAGTGTTCCTTTAAGTTATTTGACAAATTTATTAAAGCCTTTATGAATCCTCCATATTCAATATTATATTTTAATATTTTTGGAATCAATTGTTAACAAATATGAATCACTCCCACATCAACAAGGGTAATATTTTATTGATTTTGGATTTTTTTTTATGAAAAATAAAATTACACTCTTATTTGGTAAAAATCATGGGAAAAGGGATATTAAGGTTTATGGTTTTGATTACTTCATTATATAGTGTTCGAAACCTATGTTTGAGAAATAATAATGAACTCCCATATATTTTCCTATAACCCTCCCCCCCAAGAGCCCATTAATCTTTACTCAAAACCTTGGATAATGTTCTTATTATTCTATCAATTATCTATATTTATCATAAGGTGCCCCCAATCCCTCAAAAATATCCTTGCAAGATTTATAAACCAACCTCGCAAGGTGAGGGTTTTCTATCTATTCATTTCCATTCAAGAACCTTCTTTATAATTTACCTTTTCAATGTCAATTGGTTTTATGTTCTTGAAAATATAAATATAGTTATATTGTACATATTTTTTTCCTAATAATGATATATCATTTACACCATCTTATTATAGCATTTACCTATGCTATTACAATGCTAAATTTTGGTAAGTGACCCTCTATGTCTCTTCAATATTAAAGCACCTTATTTATGTAATTCACTTTGTATTTCAGTTCCTATTGATATGATACTATCTTCCACATACATCTACCGCCCTTATTATTTTCATGTGAAAAGTTATCCCTTTCACTATCAATAATCGCTCATATGATTCATTATATACCCCCATTACATAATTGAATTTATGCTATTATTTTTTAATGATATATTTTTATTCAAGAAGCCTCATTTTCTTAAATATATTAATTCCAAAATATTCATGTTGTATTATTTTAATACGTATCAATCATAATTTTGTTTACTACCAAGTGATGAGAGAGACATTTATCACTCATGAACCATCTTTTCAATATTCAAATATTGTAGTAACTCTCCCAAAATGTCACTATGATTATCCAAGACAAAAATTTGTGAGGTGTATACCCCTACACATTTTTACTCAAGTTTATTCCCTTAATTTCACAAATAAATCATTTATTGGGGACTTAAATTTTTATAACCCACAATCCGAAAATATGGTATTGAATGTGGTGAAATATTGTCTTTGTTTTATTATATAAATTTGACACTTATGTATGTACATGATTTTTTATGATGGATGCACCCATATAGGACTCCATTTCACTAGGTTATGTTTTAGTCTCATGATATTACATGTTTTGTGCCTGTAAGGATTTCTTAAAATCATTTTTTTATGATTCCTTACTTTTTAACCTTGAAGTTTTCTTATGATTTCATATATAATTTTTTTTCCATATTCCTATGTTGCCTTTTCTTTATCATGATACATTATTCCTCTTTTTTCATGTTTATGATTATCAACCCTTTTATTCCCTATTGAAATTAATATTGTCTAACATGTAATAATTTTATTTTTGTATTCTTTGATTATTCCATTACTAGTATGTATAGGTGACCCATTTCTTAAGTATTTCCCAATGTTATCTTATACAGTTTAAGAAAAATGTAATATTATGATCATGTTATAGAAGTTTTCAATAACGCATATGTAACTATTATTTTTATGATTTTATTTAATGTACCTAATTATCTAGATAAACTAGACTTCTCAATATTTTGGATTGTATTATGTGTATTTGTATGTAATATATCTTGAAATGATGTATAATAAAGAAAAGAGTTTTCATCACTTGTATAAGAGGAATGTTAATTTATTTTTGGGATTAGGTTCGAAAAAACTAGAGAATTTAATTGGTATAATACAAAAATATAGGAAAATATCCTTATATTTTGGTAAATTAATGCATAGTTTTTTTCATAAAAAATAAAACCTTGTCTATATATTACAATTTGACATGGATCTGAAACAGAAGTACCTAGGGGTAATAATCCCCAAAAGGGAACATTGATTTGTATATGATTATTACCATGGGAATAACAACGGGTCTGGATACACACCTCGTTTGACACTCCCGAGGGATATGATTTGGTAATTTCAAAATATATTCACAAAACATTATTAATGGAACAAAAATTCCCATAATAGTATATGATAGAAAATAGATTGGTGTTAACATAGATTAAAGCCTTGAAATTCAAAAGTTAAGGAAATACACGTAATTTATAAATTATAAATTTAATATTATTTGATTCCAATTTGTTTGCATAATAATTTTAAAGTACTCATATCTAGTTTTCTCCTTATTATAGTCAATGGCTAGAAATTAAAGGAACCACATAAACAACTGATGTGAAGTGAAATGTGATGACATCCCAAATGAGTTTCTAGCCCAATGGGAGAAGGAATAAAAAACTTTTTGACGATACTCCATTAGTTGACACAGGTTATGAATAGAAAAATGTATTTAGAGTTTAAAAAATCCCCCTTAAAAAGTTGAAATAGAGAACTTTAAGTGATCAAGGTCACTGAAATTAAATGGGTCATATGATCCCTTAATCATTGAATAATGGATCAACTCTATTGAAAATATATTCTCTATCCTTCAATGTTCTGATCAAGAGAAAATTATTCTAGATGTTTATCATATTGAGGGAGAATATGATTAGTGGTAGATATTGATCATGAATAAAAATAATTAGGAAAAGATCAAAGTGATGCAGTGGAATGAATTTCAGAATTTTTTTCGATAAATATTTTCCTTGAACTCTATGAGAGAAAGGGTTTTCATTTACCCATAGAAAAATATGATGAATCAATCTTGGTGAATGAGGAAAAATTAATTGTCCTTGCATGATATGTCTATTGTTTTTTCATTAACGTATATTACAATGATTTTAGCTAATTTTTTTGGATAAAACTGAGTATATGAAAAAGACTGGTGATTTGAAAATTTGACAACTATAAAATAGTTGTTCGATGTTATATGAAAGTTCAAATAGAGGTCAATGAATCTCAAGGGTATCATGGGCATAAGAATAAAAAAGTGGAGATAAATTACGGTGTTTTGATAGAGAAGTATAATGGTTATAATAAATTTCAACATCCCACTTGTCAAAAGTGTAGATATAAGAGACCGATAAATTTTTTGAAGGGCTCATGGAGATGATATGGGTGAGAAATGGAAGGGAACATGTCTATCAATTACCAACTGAAGGAACCCACCAATGAAATAGAAGTTAGGAATGATCTAATAAACCATTATCATATTATTTTATGTTTCAACAGTAAGGAACAATGAAACTTTGGGAACCACTACCCTAGGCTAACTGTTTGCTGAGACAATCAATGCTAACAACCTCTATCATATAAAGGGAGAGAATAGTCCATCACAACTCTAGATATGGATATCAAAAATGAATTGTTGATAGGTACACCATTTATTAATTCAAGAGTAGATAAAATATTTTTTTTATTCTAGTTCTACGAAATCCTTCATATCACATAATTTTGTTAGAATAATTCAAACACCACCACAAATCAAAGAAGTAGAGTTTTTTCTGAAAATAGAATATAGCGATATTATTTCATCCCAAGTATATAACTCATACCCTATATTTTTTGGATAAAATTAATAGGAAACCTTATTACACTCCCTTTAGTGTAATTTTATGTAATTATAGATATGGATTGAGTTCTATTATATATATCCAACGTAAATTTTTAGGGGAAGAAAATCAATCTCCATATCATTAATCATCTTCTAATTATGTACAAGTGTAAGTAGGAGGATGGATATCATTTAGTACCAACATACCAATCATTGATATTATTTCCCTAAAAACAACATAATATTTCACAAATGACTCACTATAAGGAAAATATAATCCTTTAATTCATATCCATTTCAAGGGTATATCCTATTATGTTTCATGTATAATTTTGTTGTCATCCTCCAAGATGAGAGGTTGAATTTTCAATTGAGATTATACCTAGGTAATTTCCAATATATAGGACTATATCTATTTTTTATTGTGGAACTTGATGTTCTAAAGAAGAAACTATAGGAGAATATTTATTAAAGGATCATATACCCAAGTGCTTCATCATGGGGTACACCACCCCTATTCCTCATGAAGAAGGATGAGTCGATGCACCATTGTATTGATTATTGTGATCATAATAAGATCACGGTAAAGAACAAATATCCTTTCCCATTGATTGATGATTTATTTTATCTTCTATGTAGAGTAATATATTTCTCAAAAGAAGATCTTCGGTCAGGGTATTATGAATTAAGTGCGAAGAATGGTGACATCCCCAAGATTGATTTCTGTATAAGGTACTGGCACCATGAGTTTTTAGAAATTCCATTCATATAAAATAATTCTTATTCTATATTCATTTCCTTTTTTAATAGAGTATATAGTTATTACCTTGAAAAATTTAGGGTAGTCTTTATTGATGATAATTTAATATACTCTAAAATCAAGAAGGAGCATGATGAGTATCTGGGAACTATACTGAAGACCTTATGGAAGTATAATCATTATGAAAATTATATAAAATGGGAGTTTTGTTTTAGTTAAGTATCATTAATGGAAATTTCAAAAACATAAAAAGGATATCCATACAAACTTAAAAATAAGAATCAATTTATGGATAAACTGGACCCAACACTATGATGGAAATCTATAGTTTCCTTGGATTATCTATGTAATATCATCTATTTGTGAGAAATATCTCACAATTTTCAAAACATCTATCCATGATAACTTGTAATAGAGTAAAGTTTTTTTAGAAAAATGAACATGAAGAGATAATAGAGATGTTGAAAAAGAGGCTTCTCATTGAACATGTACTTACGATACCCACAAGTGGATATTTTTGTGTGTTTTAAAACACTGTTTTGAAGGTGGTTTATGGTTTTGTATTAATTAAGAATATAAATGCAATAGAAAATGCAATAAAGTAATTACATATTAATGAATAGAACTACCCAACACAAGATCTTGAGTTGGATTCAGTAATATTCAACTTGAAAATATAGCATCATTATATATTTATTGACAAGTGTGAAATGTATACATATCATAAGATCTTAAAGTATATATTCATGTAGAAAGAGATGAATATTCAACTGTGAAGATGGTTAGTTTTGTTTAAGGGCCATAACTATTCAATCCACAACCATCATAGGAAAGATTATAAAGTGAAAAATTCTCTTTATATAAAGGATATTATGATTATTTCAATGATGAGAATTGAGATGTGTCTGATATTATTATACATGAAAAAGATGTAGATGAGAATCATAAAGGAAAGAGAATCATAAATCCTTTCAAAAATTATTTCTCATAAATCCCTTATAGGGAAGATAAATGATGATCAATGAGATGATGTAGAAATTTAGAAGAAGGTGACATCAATAAAAATTATGAAATCCTCATAGTTAAAAATTAATGAGGAATGACTTGTAAGATTTGAATCAGGACTATATGTACCATTAAATTCTTGAGTTAATGAAGTGGCTATTGGATGGTGCACATTGATCGACCATATCGATCCATCTAGGGAGCATGAATATGTATCACAATCATTGAGGGAACTATTAGTAGGGCAATATAATGAAGGAGATCATGGAATATATATCAAGGTGTTTTGTATGTAAATAGGTTAAGGATAAAATGGAAAGCATTCCATGGGGACGATGAAACCATTACCCATACCAACCTGGAAATGGTAAAACATAGCTTTAGAAATTTTTACCATTCTTATAAAGACATAAAAATGAATTAATTCTCTATAGGATGTGGTGTATAATCTTACAAATACTTCTCAATTCATAGATTTTTTTAGGAATTATCAATTGATCAACATTAAAGGATACACATTTGTGATATGGTGTGGCTTTATGGAACACTAATATCAATTGAATGTGATCGAGAACCAAGAATTACCTCCAAGTTATTAAAGATTATAAAAAATTCTCAAAATAAAGAATTTAATTTCATAAAATCTTATCACACTGAAATTGATGTTCAATCAGAGAGGACTATCTGGACACTTGAGGACTTTCCAAGAGAATACTCGATGGGTATTAAAATAGGATTAGATCAATATATAAATTTGGTCGATATACCATACAATAATAGTTTCAACTAAAGAATATAAATGTCTCCCTATGAATCTAATTATGGATAGAGGTTAAGAACACATACATTATTGAATGATGTTGGTGAAACGAAGTATTGGGTCCTAAAATGGTTTTGGAAATGGTAGAAAAGGTCAAGACAATTCAAAAGCATAATATGATTGATTAGAGTTGACAGAAGAGCGATATAGAAAATCATCGATGATACTTAGATTTCGAGGTTGGAAGTAAGGTCATCCTCCACATATATCCCTATTGTAATGTTATGAGTGTTGGGAAGAAGGTAAATATAATACCAGGATACATCATTACATTTTAGAATATTGATCACATCAGAGAGGTGGCCTATCGACTATCACTCCCACATAATCTATCTAAAGTACATTATGTGTTCCATGATTTCATTTTGGGGAAGTATATACCATACCTCTTACATGTGTTGAATCTATATGTGAAATATTTGGAGAATCATATTTCAGATGATGATCACTTGGTGAATTTCTTATATTGTAGAGACAATGTTCGGTGAAAAAAGAAAATTCATGGGGTCTAATGATATGGAGAAACAACAAGTTTGAAGAAGAGTCATAGGAACTATGAGAGCTGATGAAACAAAATTACTACCATCCATTTTAGGGCTTGAAATGAAAATTTTAATGGAAAACGTTTTTAACTAGGGAATATTGCAATGACTCTAACCTTTGCAAATAAAATAGTTTTTGTGATTGAATTAAATTCCCTATTATGGTTCTAGAAAACACATGAACTTATATGATTTTATAATATGATATCAGATTTAATATACTAGTATATAGAATAACCATTGATAAAATATCCAATGAACATTTATCATATGATTAATATAACTATAGTGTTGTGTTACATCAAATTTAAAAAGAAAAAAATAATCGATGACCTCATCCAATAGGATCATACTTTATGAATCCCATTTATCATAGCGTATGAGGGAAATATAATCACTAATATTCTCCATGAAAAAAAATCCCATGTTGAGATACAAAAACTAATGGATGAGAGAAATTCTTTATGAGAGAATTTAAATATCATTGAGATCATGACCCAAACTATATACATTGATATACCCATGAAAATCTCTCAGTCACACAACTTACCCTCATGGAATTTTCAGGTTTAATAAAAAGATATGTATTAAGACCATAATAATATGAATAAGTATATTTTATATTTTAATGAATATATTTACTTCTTATTATCATTATTGATAAATGAGTTTGGTTTTGATATGATGAAATAAAATTTATATTTTTGTGTAGTATGAAATTTCAATTAAGATATTTCTTTTTTACGATTTTTAAAAAAATACATTATATATTAATATAATAGTAATATTAAAAAATATTTATTAAATATAAATTATAATATCATTTTTATGAATTAAAATGTATTTTTATAGGGGTTCTAAAACTATTATTTTCTAAAAAAATCCTTTATCAATAAATATTGATTGCAATTTTACAATTGAAAATTACTATATTTAAGATAGTATTTTGATGAAATAAATATTATTTTTGGAATCCTAATTTTGAAAATATTCAATAGGGAATTCTTCATAATTTCCTGAGATAGTAAAATTTTCATGGAAAAATTAAATATGGTATAAATATACGATGAATTTAAAAAATCATAAATACCCCAAAGTTATTTAATAAATTCGATAAAGGGTATCCATGACCAAATATATGTTTCCACTTTAACATAATTTTTTTGACGTTGTTTTTTAAATTTTATAATTTCTTTATGAATCCTCCTAAACCTATATTATATTTTATGGTTATAAAATAAATTATTTAAATACATGAATCACTTCCACATCACGAAGGGGAATATTTTATTGATTCAGTCCCTTGGATTCATAAAATAAATAAAATAACTATTCTTTGGTGGAAACCATGGGAAGAAACTATGGTAAGGTTTTCTGTTTAGATTACTTTATTATAATGAGTCCAAAACCTATGTTTGGAAAATAATAAATAACTCCCCTTTATTTTCCTATATAAACATAGAAATATCCCCATACTCATCATTAAAAAATCTTGGATCACATCATTAATCTTCCCACCATTATCTATAGTCCTCAGAAGGTTCCCCAATCTCTTAAGAATTTCTTCCCATGATTTTGGTATCACCTTTTTTGGGTAAGCTATTTCTCTCTCTTTATTTATGTTCAAGAAACCTCTTTGAAAACAGACTTTTGAATATCAATATGTTATGTTTTCATGATTTTATAAATATTTATATAATGTGGAATTTATAAATTAATAATGATTGATCATTCATATAGTCAAATTGTAGAATTTACCTAAGTTGTTACTGTTCCAAAATTTAATAAAATATCCTCTCGTTCTCCTATTTATTGAAGAACATTATTTATTTAATGAAAATTGACTTGCAATTACAACTAATAAGATATGATATTCCAGATCCATCAAACATACCTTTTGATGTCCATGTTACGAGTTACCCATTTCACTCTCATTTACCCCTCCCATGATTTATTATATACCTCTGTTACATTGTAGAAATTATCCTGTTATTTCTCCATGCTAAAAGTTTAATTTAGATACATCCTTTCCTTATTTCTATAAATTGAAAACTTTTCATGTTTGAATATTTTATTATATATGAATCATACTTTCATTTATTTAATTAATAGTTAAGAGAGAACCCATTCCCTCTTATTGAAACATGTTATGAATCTTTATGTACATCTACCGTGATATCAAAAGGTCCATGTGATTTTTTATAATTAAATTTATGCAGTGTATACCTATACACATTTCCACTCTAGTTTATTCACATACTAGTACCAATACTTCAAATTTTTGGGTAATTCCAAGCATATAACCCAAAAATAATTTATTTTGGAATTAAATGTCAGGAAATATTTTCTTATGTTATATGATCTAAATAGCACACTTATGCATGTACATGATATTATTATGATGGGTGGGCCATGAAAATGATTTAATGAAATGGGTAACATTTTAGAATAATGAGATTCCTTATATGGTGCATGGAATGTTATCCTTAGATAATTATATTATGATTTATTAGGTTTTAAACTTGAATTATGATTATGATATCAAGTTTAATGTTTTTCCACTTTTCCATGGTTCCTTTAAGTTTTTATGCTAAATCATAAGCTTTTGTTCATGTTTAGTATTCTCAAACCTTTTATGCACCATTGAAATGAATATTTTCTAACATATAATAATTTCTTTATGTTATACTTTTTCATTACCTTGCCAGGATTTATATCTCACTCATTTATTATTTAAGTCCCGTGGTTCTCCCATGTGGTTTAAAGAATGATGGAATATTATGAACATGATAAGAATGATTTTATCAATTAAGATGTACCACATATTATTTATGTTTTTATGTAATTTACATAATTAAAAAAATACAAAAGGACTATATATATTTTGAGTTTTATTATGTGTTTTCATATGTCATAAATTTGGAATTTTTGTGTATTAAATAAAATGGTTGTCATTACTGCCAACCATCCCCAAACTGATCAAAAGTGGAAAAGGGATTTGAAAATATAAGAAGAAATGTCGAGTCAGTACTCAATTGACATTGAAGGTATGTGGGATCAGTATTTACCTTTGGTTTATTTTTAATACAATAATAGTTTTATTCAAGTATTTAAATGGTACTGCATGAAACAATTTATAGAAAGAGATGTCCTACACTAACTTATTGTGATGATGTTGGTAAAAGTAAACTTTTAGGACCAGAACTAGTTTATGAGAAAATGACAAAGTTAAAGACAATTTGGACTCATATTAAATTATATCAAATCATGGAAAGGAGGTATTCTAATAACAAGAAAAAATATTTAGGATTTCAAGTGGGAGATCATGTTTTATTTAAAGTATATCCATGGATAAGAACTATAAGGTTTATTAAAAGTGGATTCTTGTGCCCCAAGTACATCAAAAAATCTAAAATTTTGGAAAGGATAAAGATATGGAGTACTAGTTAGATATTATACAAAGCCTTTCAAAATTACAATATGTGTTCCAAGAGAAGGTACTTTTTTTAACCCAGATCTTTATTTAATACTTATTATTTTACCACATTAAATTATATGTTGAAAATAACAATATAATAACATTTGAACCTACAATATTCTAACTTTTTATTATATTTACTGAATAATATTTATCACTCTCCTTCCCCACCAAATGGGAAACAAATCCATCGCTCTTATGTACAGAAGACTACCGCCTCACTAATTGTTGTAACTTGTTTTCCATTACTGATTCACATGAAAATTCATAATGATGGAAATAATGATTATATATGATAATTATGACAGGATATTAATTTTTTAAAATTTATATTTCATCGAATTAATTACCCTTTAACCCATTATGGGAATGATATCATCGCTCGTGAATATATACAACCTACCTTTTCTATGAAGCGATGCGATTAAATTTCCATGTAATACATTCAATAATGGTTAAAATGGAATATAATGAATAAATGGTAAATTTATAACAGTAATATGATTATGGATATTATGGATACACATTCTATTCACAAGAATAAGAAATTCCATGAAAAAAATGCATGAGTAAATGAAACAATTAATAACTAAAATAATAGAAATAATGGAATATTATTATCAAATGGATGTTAAAATGTAATAAGAGGATCATATATGATGTTATATTTATGAATGTTAATCTGATATAAATTAATAAAAAGGAACCATTAAAAAGGAGGTTAACACAGGTTCAACTAAAGGTAATTTTTAGGTAAGGTATTTCATCTCAATTTCTATTCCATTGAGTCTTATTTGTTATTATGAGTCTATTTACTTTTTTAAGAGTATATAATAACCATCTTTTATATTTAACATGAACACCAATTTATTCATTATCATTAATTATTCGATTTAAATGTACTCTTTCAAGAGTTAAATACTTAAATGTTACCAAAGAGGTAAGAATTTATTTTATAATGTTATGTTTTTTTGGGATGTATTTTATTTTCACCGAAGAAATCTTATTATTTACCTATTCTTTGTTCTAATAATTATATTATACTCTATATATTTAATTATTCTCAATATCTTCTTAATTTTTTTTCTATTTTTTACTTAAAAAAATCAAATAAATGTTTAAAACAAAAATAAATTTTATTTTTCTTTAAATTAGATATATTTTTCTTCCATATCGATGTTCTCCAAAATTATTTTAAAAAGTACTTTTTTGTTATAAAACTATTTACTAAGGACTTTTTATGTTATATTTAACCTCTAAAATGGTATGATATTAATCTTTCTACTATTTTCTTAAATGAATTTTTTTTTTATTTTTTTACAAAAATTCAAAAGGAATTTGTTTAACGTATACGACGCTAATGAAATTCCCCACCTCCAAGTTTTTTAATGTAATTTAGATTCCTATTATTTTAATATTTCAATTCCATTGCCTTTATTAAAATAAAGGATATTATTTTATTGAAAAATAAATATTCATGATGAATTGATGGTCACCTGTAATCTCTTTATTAATATTGTTGTTTTTAAATTTATCTTGAGAGAATCACTTTTTTGGGATCATTTTTAATTGGAAATTAAATTTTTCTTACATATCCGTATTCTTTGGACCATGAATATTATTATTTAAAAAATAATATACCATTTTTACATAAAATATTTTACAATGAAAATTATTTGATTTAATAGAATGAATCTCAATAAATCTATATTCATTAATCAATACATATAACTATAGATAATGAATATTGTTCTTGAATTAAATTGATCATTAAATATATGAGAAATGATTTGAAATTTTTTCAATTTTTCTCACCTTAAATTATATATCCCATAAGTGAATTGACACATATCATGAGATAAATCTGTTGGTCAAATTAAATGGCTTTTAACAATATTTTTAATTTATTTTAGCACAATATTTAGAAGGTATAGATATCATAATGTCTGAGACCATTCTGTCCATTATAAATAATTCCATCATTTGATAATTAAGTAATTATTATACATGATATTATTTCATTGACATTATCCATGGATGCATTTTATGCTCAAGTTATTGATTAAATACAATGTGTTTTTAGTTATGTACTTTGCCATATTAATTAAGCGTTATTTTTTTACATTCAACTGTACATAACCTTTACTAGGAAATTGATCTTAGAATAATTGTTTTTCATTAAATAAGGTTTGATGAAAAATTCTTTGAAAGTTTTCAAGGATTCCATATTTTTTTCATTACTATTATTTATAAGTTATCCCCAATGTAAAATATGTATGATCTTTATATTTGGATTTCTAAGACTATGAAAATGAATGGTCCTTTGGGATTTGACCCTTATATTTATTTTGATGTAAAAAGTAGACATCAAATTTGTGTTACTAGAATTGGGGTTGTTTCAAAAACTATGATTATCATCATTAAAGAGCCACTAATGGAAATTCGGGTTATAGACATAGTTTAAAACTGTGTCTATAGGTCCTCAAACCATGGATATAGGTAATAGCCACGGTTTGAGGAACCGTGGATAAGTTTGGAATGGTTATAGGCCTAAACATATAGCCACAATTTGAATTGTGGCTAGAGGCATATAACCACAACTCAAACCATGGTAATATTTCTATAGACACTTTTTAGAACCATGTCTATACCATAGGATGGATACACTCTATTTCCATGTTTTGAAACCATGACTATAGGGTCTGGAAATCCGTAAAAAATAGCCCCCTCCCTTTCCCCTGCACACCCCCACTATCCTTACAGTACCGCACCCCCAAATGGACATCCCCCCCACTTCCTCTGGGGTAGCGCCCTTGGACACCATATTACCCTAAACATCCCCCTCCCCACTAGACAACCCCCCACCCCCACATGGCCCCTACCTCATTAAAAGCCTTCTCCACACCCCCACTCCTGTTGGGGTTTCCCCCAGACTATCCCCACCCTACACAGACCACCCCCAACAACCCCCTCCACCCCCTGGATATCCCCCACCACTCTACCTATAGCTCTCTCTACCCCTAGACAACCCCCTCCCTCCCCCTAACCCCCCACCCTTCCCTAGAAAACCCCCTTCCACTCCCCCCACAGCCCAACTCCCTTTCCCTGGAAAGACCCCCACCACTCCCCATACATACCCTCCCTTTATATGGTTAGCCCCCTCCCCTGCACCTCCCTCTCACCCACTCGACAGCGCCACCCTCCCCTCCTCTATACCCACACCTCTTGAAGCCCCCTCCCTCCCCTAGGCAACCACCACCCCTACCCAACTCATCCCCCTCGCCCACCCTACACATCACCTCCCACCCGATAGAAAACCCCCACCATTCCCTAGACTTCCCCCCCATTTCACCAGCAGCCCCCTCCCTCCCCTAGAACCCCCCACAACTTCTACCCCTACAACACCCTCCCTTTGCCTGGATATCCCTCCACTACTCCCCCTTCATCCCCTCCATTTCCCTATGAAACCCCCACAACTCCCCTTGAAGCCGCACTACCACCCCCTAGACAGCCCCTTCCCCTAGATAGACCCCACCACTCCACCTATAGCCCCCTCCACGTGGAACCCCCCCCCACTCCCCCTACATCCCCCTTCCCACTTCAAATACCCCCCCTAGAGAACACCCACTCGTTCCATAAACCGACCCCACACCTCCACTACCTAGAAATACCCCCTCCTTCCTGGATAGACCCCCACACCCTACACACCCACCAACCTTCCTGGACAAACCCCCCCCAGACAGACCCCCCACTACACAACCCCCCCCCCCCCCCACCCACTCATCTTGGAAAACCCCCACCCCACTACACTGCCCCCAACAACACCCCCCAGACACGCCCCCCAACTATATGCCCTCAACATGCCCTACACACCAACTAATTGAATTACGCAAACCAAAAACATGCTAATATGTCTATTATACAAAAATTTCTTGTCAAATAAACTACCATTAACAAAAACATGATAATATGAGTAGAATTAAAAAAACATCATCAAGCCAATTTGAGTAGAGTGGATCAAAGCCAAATGGTTTTGAAAAAAGATGAAACTGAACCAAAATGAAAATAATGTAACCAAACTGACTCAAACCAATAAAAACTAACTTCAATAGAGCATAATTGAGCAATACAAAAATGAAGCTAATGAAACATACATAATTGAATATAAAAATAATTTAATTGAGCTAAATAGCCTCAAATAGAATAAAATGAACCAGCTAAATTGACACAAACCAAAAAAACAAATCAAATAAAAAATAACTAAGAAAACCTAACCTAACCCAAACTAAACCAAGTAGTCGGGCCTTATGATGAACATTTAGAAGGCCTCATGCCCGTAGGTTGAGAGTATATCCTATTTATGTGGTGATTCACTATCTTCATTATTACATATTTACTATCGACATGCTCGAATTTTGAGGACTCAAGACTACGCTGTCTAGTAATGTGAAGCTTCACTGCTAATGGATTCAATGAGGAGTAGGTTATCTGAGAGGATATCCCATAGTTTTCATATGGAGCAATCATTGACACAAATTAATTTTGATAATCTGTCCAAAACACCATAATACCATGACTTATTTTCATTGAAAACAGAAAATAAATAAAAAGAAAGAATAAAACAATGACACTGAAAAGACTAATTTGGTCATGGGGTATGGAAAACATGTCATGCAGTTGAGGATCAACATTGTAGTATAGATTCATCAAGAAAATACATATATGTTATATAGTATAAATTTTTACAACTCAGAACAATACATCATTGGATTTGAACAAATATAATATATACATATGAGAAACATAAGGATGCATTTCGATGTGTTTTCATCAAGGAAATATACAAGGTAGAGGGGCAACACAAACAACATAATGGAAAACACCCATCCCCACCATCCCTACCCCACTCTACACCTCCTCCTTTCTGGACAACTCCCCACTCTATACCCCCTTAATAAACCCCACCTCCCCCCTAGAAAACCCCCTTCAAACCCAACCTCCCCCCTACACAGTCCCCCCATGCATAGCCCTCCACTAGATTCCATTTAAAACTCAATTCCTACCACGTCCCCAACCCAGCCCCCCCCCCACTCCTTAGTCATATGTAATACATGTACGTCACATCGTGGTTTCTAAAATGGTAAACATTCATTAAGACAAACAAAACATAGTTTATGAAAAATGATTATTTTATAGTTACATTAGAGATATGTAAAACCACTTCTATGTTATGTAGTTTGTGAATTTTATTGTTTTTCTAATACCTATACAAATAAGTCCCTAACTATTGAATGGGGGGGTAATTGGGGAATATTAATAAAATTCAATTAAATTGACCATGTATAGTATTTATCATTGATAAAACATACCCAATAAAAATTCTCTTAAATAGAAACACTTGTCATTTGACTAAAACAAAATATGGTGACAAGAAATTAGAAAAGAAAAATTAATGAGAGAAGCATCCAAATTAAAGTAGTCCAAACACATCACATGAAATTTAATTGAATGAAAAAGTACCATAGGCCTTAGTTGGTAAGATCTGTGATAGGAGTGAATATATATTCGTCAGCTGCTTTCAGAGCCTTCATAGCCTTGGCCCATATACTCCAACCGATTTCATCACCAACTCGGTGCCCTTAGTGGATAAGTACTATGCTCAAGAATGAATTAACCTGATTTTAAATGAATAAATACCTAATAAATGTAGTTATGATATCTGATAATGTAAATAGATAATATGTTATAAAATTAAAAAAATAACAAATCAATTATAATATTAGTATTAATCATTGAATGTAACATCAAATGTAGCTATTTTTATTTCAGAAAAAACTCATGGTACATAAACAATAACGATTTGGAATTGTGTTTGTTATGTCCAAGTTGAATTAGTTTTAAATTTGGTATGTTTTAGTTTGAATAAAAATTATTATATTTGATTCCAATCAATGTATTTTGGTTTGGTTTTTTTGTTTAACCATACATGTTTCACTCCACACCCCCACACCAGGACAACCCCCCAGATTGGAAGATACTACCCTGCAGGCCCCCTCCCCTTTGCACAACCCCCTCTACACCGCCCCCACTACATCCCCCCTTCCTCACTATAATCTCCCCTCCACACCCCTGAATATCACCCACTAGACATACCCCAACCCTACACACCCTTCTTTAGAAAGAACCCCCTTGATGGCCCCCTTCTTGGACATACACCCCACCCTACAGACTCCCCCGGCACATGCTACTAAATATTTTAGAAGTAGAGAAGAGAGCTGCGGAGAACCAAAACAAAACGTATTGTAAACTCTTAATATCAAAGCGTGATAGAAAAATAAATACTGCATGAATAATTTATTCATTTTAGACTAAATAAGTAGAGATAAAAAGCATAACTTTTTCAATAATTGTTATATTCAGGATGACGTTTTGAGAAATATAGCCTATTTCATTTTGCTATAGAAACTTAATTCTCTTGTAGAAACCCACTTTGATTGCTTCATGTGAGGAAAAATATTGAAAATAATTTATACCATCAATACTAAAAAATAAATATAAGAGAATTACACATTTTTCAATGTTTTTTTATATTCAGGGTGATGTTTTGAGAAGTCTAGACTCTTGCATTTTGAAAACACAAATACCATTTGTGGCAATTTAAATCAATGTGGCCAAAGGAGTGATAAATGATGATATAATTCGATTATGTATGTTTAAAATCAAAATCAGGAATGAATCCCATAATAGTGAAACAAAGAAACAAGTCTACTTTGATAAGATATCAAATGTATAAATATGAATGAACTATACCCAAGATGTTTTCCAAAATTCTTTACGATAAATCATTCGATGATAAGAATTGTAAATTTGAAAATGTATCTGTATTATAGTTTATCTATAATCATAATAAGAACCATTGGCACTGTAATTTTAAAAATTTATATGTTTCCTATGACACCCCCAGTCTCATTTACTTCTACTAAGATATCCCTCTAGTAATGTGATGATCCACAATGTATAAATATGTAAATCTAATCTCTCTTCTCTTCTTGAGAATAAATTAGATAAAATATTCTATTCATCTCCTCTATCAATTCATAAGCATGGTAAGACCTAACATCTCTTCTAAAAACAAAACAATCAAAAATTGAAAATTTAAAAATATATACATAATCATTAATAATTCCAAAGGTTGTCTCCCTTCCTTATTTTGAATCGATTTAAGAAGACTCTTAGTGATATTTTTCCCTACCTCAGTCTCTTACTCACCCATTTTAAGAACATGATCAAGTTCTCATTCCATATTTCCTTCAGTAGAACATGTAGTATTATGATAATTTTATTGAGGCTAATCAAATAGTTTTATAGGTTACATAATCTAAATAAAAACATATAATATATCATAAAATATTAAAAAATTTAAAAATAGAATAAAATATCAGGAATCACTCCCTTAAAATAATCATAACATAATAAGTCAAATCTAACTATTCACATTACATCATAATATCCAATTCAAAAATTATGATAATATTTTATCTAAAACCCATCATGTTTTTTATAGTATTTGGATCGTGTTTGTTAACAATTCAAGATGAAAATATTTCAGAAAGGGTAAATCATGATAAATTTATGGATCAATATTTTCTAGATGTGTTTGATATTGGTTTTGTGGTGAATGTGAATGTTTGGAGTTGACAGAAAGTTTTTATGAAAAAAATCACAGTAAAAGAAGATTTCATATCAATAGAGTAAATTTTTCAAATGAAATATTTTTCGAATGAAAGTTTTTCAAAAGAAATCATTTCATGATAAAAAATATTTTAAAAAAAGAAAATCATTCTTACAGAAATATATTTTTTATAGGAAAATATTTTTAGGAAAGGATCAACTTTTTATAGAAACCAGAATAGGATGTAATTTGTGAAAATTATGTGTAATAAGTTTGAGGGATGAAAAAAAAGTGAAATATAGATGGAATTTTTAATGAGTTTAGATAGGAAATTTTATGAAAATAGTGGAAGAAAAGGATCATTTTTATAAAAATTCGGTATAGGTAAAAATGAAATATTTATTCTTATATGAATCATGTTTTATGATGTCCTTTAAATATAAATATCCCCCTAATAACAACACATTAAAAAAATAATTCACTGGAGGAAAATTTGGGGTAATAGATAATTTCATTTTAAAAAAAAGTGGATTTTACATTAAGATAATTACTCATTTGTTATTTTCCAAAAAAATGGAATTAACTTCATAAGAAGTGAGTAAGTGTAACAACCATTAGAATATTTTAGGTATACCATCCAATCATATTGCCTAACTATATTATCCAACTAGTATTATATGGTTGTATCATTTGATGGAATCATTCTTCCAATAAGTCAGAATAACTACCAGTTTTTAAACTTTTTGGAATTTTAGACCTTGGTCACTGCCAATCCACATTCACCATCCAAACCATTGAATATTAGATTCCCAAATTTCTTCTATATTATTGAATAATTTATTTTTTCATAAAATGGTTTTAATAGAAAAACCTTACAATATCCCTATTGAGAATCATTCACCATGCCTCCCCACCAATTCCTCTATAATATTACATGGAATTCCTTCTAGTCTTGAATATTCCATTATAGCTGTTATGGTTCCCCAATATGTCTTCATATTATCCTAACACAATCAAGGAATAAAATCTCCACAACACATATTGAATTATGAACTTTGTTAACATGTCAACTGAACATTGATTCTCTTCTATATTCTATATATCCAGTAGTTTTTACTCGAAAAACATTAGAATGATGTAATAATTTCGTTGAATATTACTTTTACTAGGGTGAAACACTGTATTTTCTGCTAAATGAATCCCTCTTTATCAATCAAGGTAGAGAATTTAATAATCTTTCTTTTTTTGAGAACATCCACCCCCCTGGAAGCTAGATTAGCTCCTTCACAGTATCCATTATTATGGAATAATAAAATTATATTATTGAGAGTGTAACTATTGATTAATGTTATTATACCCATATAATTAGCATTCCTATAAAATTAGACACATAGGTGGTCATTATTCATTAATTTCCTCCATCCCCATTATTTTCAAAGTCTGCAAACCCTTGTTACGACTTTTCTATTATGAAAAAAACTATCATTATTTAAGAACCTTTTAATTATTTGAAAATATAGTTCATATCATCTCAATGTTATCTTTCGTGATTAAAAAAGTTATTATTGACAACTCTCATTTCTTCCATAATGTCAGGATGAGTACAAACCATGGCGTACATATTTTTTATAACTGCTGATTCCATGGAATATATTTAGTTTACTTTACTTCATCTCTCATTTTATATTATTATCCTTTCATATATTGAATTTTCTAACTAGGGTTTCGGTTATAAATTTTATCTTATCCTATGTTGAAGTGATCGACCTACTACTGGAAATAATACAACTACCTCTAGGATAATGTACCAATACATAATTCTCTCACAATTCTCATACCCAAAATCATTTTCACTATACCAAAATCCTTTATCTCGAAGCGCCCAAAAAATTTATCCATCATTTAATTAATTTATTCATTTACTAAACTTATAATCAAAATTACGTCAATATATTGAAGTAGGATGAATAAATCCCTTCATAAAACACCTTCTAATTATAGAAATGTTTATCAATTCTTTGGATGAATGTCCAAATAATCATGTAGTCTTTAAAATTTTGATTAAAAATCCTTGGAAACTACTTTAACCCATAAAGGAATTAGTAGAGCAATCAAATGAGATATTAGTTTTTATTATCCTTGATTCCAACCAAATTTTCTAAGTATATATCCTTATATAAGTCTCTATAAAGGAATATGTTCTTCACATATAACTGCTCCAAATATAAATTCGATTGTGAAATGATCCTCAATACCTTATAAATAGTAATATGTTTTACTAACGGGGAAAAGATCTATGAGGAATCCACACGTTTTGATTTTGGAAACCCCTTTACAATAAGAATTTACTTGTACCTCCATCTATCATACACTTATTACATCAACTAATACACCAATTTTTTAGTGAAATTCTCTCGAGTTGACCACTCTATAATCTCCATTGTTTAAGAAAAATGGTGGGAATCAATCTCATCCCTCAAGGTTAGCTTTAAGAAATTATAGTATTATAAACATCTATCATTTTGGTAACTCAAACTCCCCAATATCCATTAAAATAATGTAGTTCATATCACAACCATACATATACACTTGGAAACTATCTTTGGTGGATCTTAGTAGTTTTCAATGTTTTCATCTCCCTTCCAGTATTACAACTTATAATGTTTTATCTTACAGAGCGTTTTCTCAAGATTTAATAGTCATTGAACTTATTGGTACTTCATTCCTTAGAAACATTATCAAAACATGAAAAACCATCGGAAAACGCTCTGTAAATTTAGTGTTTTGGGTACTATCATGATTCTATGATTCTCTAGAGCATCTTAAATGTCTCTAAATCCATTCATTTGAATTAAAATATTTGATTATACTTTTACATCATACATAACCCCATATAATGTTTGATCCTTTAGTATTATCTCTTTATTTATGAACGTTTCTTGACTTCTTACAACCTTCTAAAGTGGTTTGTCTGATATTTGAGAACAAAGTTCTTTATCTTTATATCCCACAAATTAATATACTTATGACTTATAATCAATATTTTCCCATTCATTGGCATCAACATGGATACAACGGAGTGAAAAAAAATACTTTTATATGGGTGGATTTAACCATCCACTTGGACTAATAGGCTTTTTTAGTTCTTACCCTAAAAGGGAATAAGGACTCCAGTTTATTTTGTATGTTGTGAAATTACCACTTTATCCAAAAACACAATGCTGAATCCCATGAAAATTCTCAAAATCAATTATTTTTCAATGAATTTCTTGTTAATCCTCTCTTATAATCCATTATGTTCCATAGTTCATAGTATAGCCTTTTTAAACAATATATTTTTCAAAAAATAGATCCTTTGAAATTATATAATTATATACTCCCCACCAATATAAAACCCATTTCTCTTAATATTGCAAGAAATATTATTTCACATCATGGATATCTATCTGAAGAAGATTCTAAATACCTCAAAATTGTTCCTGAGAAATAACACCTAAACTATAAGGGTTATATCATCAATGAATTTTTCTTTTGATGAATACTTTAAATATTCTGTTTTTCCACATCACATTATAAATTAAACTGTGTCTTTTCATGTTTAAATGTTCCCTTTATTGGTAAATAATATCCTTGCATTTGAAAAGGATGTGGGATGGATCATGGGATAGAAACTATAGTGTGCTTCCCTAGATACACCCCATATCCTTATTATAATTTATATAGGAAAAAAATGAAACATAAAATTAATTAATTGAACAATTTATATAAAATGGTAATTTTACATCATTATTAGTAATAAACAAACATTACATATAATAGGAATGTTATAAATATTTTCAATCACAACTTCAATGTTTCACAAACCCATACAAGATTACTCATTAGAAAAACCAAGGGATCCATTATGCATTGAGAAATAATGAAGAATGGGTATCACCAACTCAATATTGGACCGAATACCCCCCACGCCTTACCTTCTAATTACTAAAATACTACCCACACTAAAGTTATAGATTTTTAATTTATGGAAGTATAATCATTAGAAAGATCCCTACACCAAAGTGGGAGTTTTTAAATCTTATGAGTAATCAATAATCTAAATCAAGTCAACAACATTACTGAATAATCATAACATACCAACCAGAAAATGAAGGCAGGATTAACCAAGTGGTCTCGAATGGGGTAGTGAGAAATCACCTGACTGGATTGTGGGGGTAGGGCTCGGTTTGGGTAAGAAATCATAAAGGTGGGGTGGCCATGTCATAGGATAAGGGTCTCATGGTTATGGGGTAGTTGCATCATAGAAGGACCCTAGAAGGTGGTGTGGTTACATCAGAGTGGAATCGAGTGATAGTGACCTACATCTTAGGAAGGTATTGTTGAGACATGGGGGAGGGGGTGTCAGAACCATGTTAGAAGGGAGATGGGGAGGTAGTGTCTATGGGGAGGTGGGATGTTAGGACCAAAGCTGTTTCTGTAGGGAGGCATCGGAGTTGAGTTGACAAGGAGGCGGGATGGTAGCGCCAGAGCGTCCTCTGAAGAGAGGTGTTAGAGCCATGTCAGGTCCGAGTAGGCAAGGAGATGTGCTGGCTGTGTTAGATCTAAAAGGGGAGGAGGAATAATGAGTGAAGGAAGTGGGGGAAGAGGAAACACAGGGGAGGAGGAGTATTCCTCAGGGGAGAGGGTTGCAGGTGGGAGGGGAAAGATGAGCGTGATGGTGGGGAGGCCTCCATGAAACACTATTGGCTAGGAAGTGTAGCAGTGACATCGGGGAGGAGTGTACAGAGAGAAGGTCCAAGTCTATTGTTCGAGGAGTTTCTGATGGGGGGAGGAGAGAAAGAGAGGATTGCAGACAGTGGGGAGGAGGATCCCAATAGGTGGTAAAAAAATATAGACCCATATTTTTTTAATTGTGGCTATAAATCATGATATAACCACAGATTTAATAGAACTATGTCTAGAAACATGGTTATTTTCACTGACTAATAAAACCGTGGATATAGGTCTGTAGATATTTCCCTATTTTCTATTAGTGATATTTTAGGTGATATAAAAAAATATTTAATTATTTTTTAGAATTATAAATTATCAAGATAATTTTTATATTATATCAAGATAAAAGAAAAAAATCCCCAAGTTTCAAAAATATACATAAGATAGAAATAAAATATTATAAATTAGTTTTCAAAAAAATATCAAGAGTTAAATAAAAGTTATAAAAACTATTAAAATTATTTCTCTCCTTAGATATTTTTTTTTCAACAAGATTAAATCCCCTTAAAATTTTGTATTATAAATATGAGGATCCATTAGATAAAAATTATTGATAAGGAAATGATTATAAAATCCATTAAATAATTATGGTTTGCTAAATATTATGTTACTAATCCTTAAAAAATCATTAGGAGTGTCAAAATAGGTGTGTAGTAACATAACAGTACATATGTTCAAGTTGAAGACTGCAGTAAAAATATAATAATCCATTTTTGAGGTAATAACCTCTTAGTGAATCTATAACATAAAAAAATACACATATTTGTATTGAGATACGAATGTTCTTTCTTTTGGTATCACACTCACTTGAATTTATCAAAATTTGGAAAATAATTGTTAGTTTGAAAGACAATTATTAAATATTTGATTTTGGAAGACAATTTTAAAACAATAATAAATATTAAAAAATTACCAATCTTATTAAAGAAAATATATGAGTATCATAAGTCAATAATACCCAATCCATCTTTAGTGATGTAAATGTGATCAAGAGCGTGGTTTTTTTAAGATATCGACTAGTTAGAGGTTGGTGGAAACAATTTCAAGAAAAATATATTATTTTTTTAAGGTGATATTGAGAAAAATGATGTCTTAGGTGAATTTGAATAATGTGACAACATTGAATAGAATTTTTGGATTTACCGATAATAGTATAATTTTCATGCTTGACAATGGAATGATCATATCTAAGAATAAATTCTTAGAAACTTTGTTTCATTTTTTTAATTTTGGAACAAGAAAATGGAAAGAGATATGTCTTCTACTTTGGCTATTGAAAGTGAAACTAATTTTTGTTTAATACCACTCCATGAAGTTAAGTATTTTCCTAGTTGGTGGAAACTGTTGGTAGTAATTTTTGTTTCTTGATGGTCTTTTCTAAAATCAACATTGAATATATAATTATGTTCATTTTTTTCAATAAGATAAAATTATCCAAGGATTTTTTTTCCTTTTAAATATATTATTTTTTTATATATAATTTTAAATGATATTTATTTGGATTTGATTAAAATTGAGCACAAATATATACACTAGTCAGGATATCAAACAAGGTCATAATATAGTAACATATCATTCTTAACATACTTCTATAAAGCTTGTTTTGAGGTGGTACATTAATATCATCAATCATTAGCATACATTTTTTACTCACGAGTTTCATAATTTCCTTATCTTGATCCATACTAAGCTTCTTTTGAAGTTCCTTAGTTCATTTACATTGGATTAGAAAAATGTCCATTTGAATTTTGATTTTTTTTTGAAAAAGATGAATTTGAGTACTCCGATTAAAATCATTTCTAACTCTTTATACATTAAGTCTTAAAATTCATTATAAAGTGATTCTTTTTTTGTTCCAAAAACAACATCATACACCTAAATTTTAACAATTTATAAATCATTTTAATTGATTTTATAAAATGAGTGCTATAGGATATTCTAATTTAGAAATCAAATGATAAAATAAAATTTTTTAACCTTCCATAATAAGACATTTTAGATTATTTTAAAGCATAAAGAGCATTGGTTAACTTGAAAAAATGATTTGGAAATTTAAGGTTTTCAAAAATTGGTGGTTTATCCGCATATTTTAAAAAATAAATCCCTTTAAAATGAAACTTTTACATCCTTCAGAAATGGATTAAGATTAAAATTAGCATAGAATAAATAAATATTATAAGGGATTCTTACCATGAAATATATCGAAAGGATTCACTATAATAAATACATTGTTCTTAATTATATTGTTTAACAACAATTGGAACTTGGTTATAGGTGACAATTCAATGTTCCTCGATTTTTATTAAAAAAACGTGGTACTATTAATTGCATCATTATTGATTTATTCCCTAAGTCTCAAAAAAATGTTCCTTCAAAATTTGATCAACTCATCTTGTATGAAAATTATAAAATTATCATCATTAATAACAACATCAAGGGAATTAGTTTCATCATGATAGATATCTTCTTGATATTCAACCTCATTTAAGACTGCAATTCTTGTATGAGTTCTGAATTGTATTTCCCTAATAACATTCTTAAGAGAATGGTATTTGGATTCTACCCTTTATTTATGTAATGGAGTAGACATGGATTCTTAAACATCTTTAATTTATTTAAAAAATAGATATTTAAGTAATGATAAACCATCTTGGTTAGCATCATTTTCAATTTATTGATGACGTATAGGTTGATTCTCATCAAATTTCACATGAATTGACTGTTATAATGCCTTTTTCCTCTTATCGATGACTCGATAGGAATTACATGATTTTGAGTACCCATTAAATATAAATTCATTGGATTTGGGGTCAAACATTTCCAGATTATCCTTGGCATTAATGATAAATCATTTTCAAATGAAAGCCTTTATTAATATGACTATATTAATTTTTGCTTTCCAATGATCATAAAGGGTTTTTAAAATAATGAGTCATATGATAAAACTGTTAATGAAATAATGGGTTTTATTTAACACCGTATCCAAAAATAATTAAGGAATGATAAACTCATTCAAAATAGTAATTAACATTTCATGAAGGGTTATATTTCATCTTTTGATAACCACATTTTTTTGTGTTTTTCTAGGAACACATAAGGAATGATCACAACCTTGAGTAACTCAAAAGTCATCAATTACATTGTTATAAAATTCTATATCATGGTTTCTTATAAAATATATATTGTTTTTTTAATTTCTTAAAAATATTGTTAAAAACATTATAGGCCTAATTCTTATAACCTAAGAAGAAGAGATTAATAAATCTAGTAAAATGATCAATAATTAAATAGGTGTAATATTTACCTAGGATGCTAGAAACTTGTGGTTTTCCAAAAAGGTCAATGTAAACTAGTTATATAGATTCAGATTTGGAAACATCCATTTTATATTTAAAGTAATATTTTTGTGTATTTACAAGCAATAGTGGTTAAAAAACTATGTAATATTTAAGAAACCACATTGGTAAATCTCATACTAGTTTGTTATGGTTGATCAAAATTAGTGTGTGAATATTAAAATCACATAGGTACCAAATCTAAAATCAAGATTCATTTTAATTTTCCCTTGGACACTTAACATTTAGAAAACAAAGAATTTTTATATATTAAACCAAACTTTTCATACATAAACATCACATCTTAAAATATTCATATTTATTACATAACATACCGATCTGTACTAGAATCATATAGTTTTAATTCAATTGGAAACTTAAAAACCAAAACAATTGGTTCATAATAGTTCTAAATAACCTGCACTTAGATATTCAAAACTACTAGCCTTGTTAGAAATTTATTTAATAATTTTTTTTTCATAACCTATGAATGGAGATGTAACGCCCCAACCCCAGTTACCCAGAGTTGGTGCATTATTACGTATCATTGTCATGATCACAAAAGATAAAGCCTCGAAAGTCTGATTAGTTTAGTATCCTTGGAATCTCTAGATACATTCATAAAGTTTACAATACATCATAAAGTGTAAAACTACCACAAAATATTGTCTCCATAGACCACACTGATATCCTTATACAATCTCTACAGGTCATTCATAAAATAATTCTTCACATCCTGGGAAAAATAAAACACAGAAAGGGGTGAGCTCAGATGCTCAGTATGGATAACAATATAGAGGATGCTTTCATAAATATGCATAAACATTTAAGGCAATGTATAACAAAAACAAAAGCATTTTACACTTGAACTTCAGCATACTATGGAAAAGATAAAATGAAATAATTCCATTTAATTATTCACATGGATATTCTACTAGTCTAATAATCACAAGCAATATCAATAACCCCTTTCATAATAAGGGAATGCATAATGCCAGACTATCATAACCACATAGTCAAGGCCCTGTGCCAAGACTACAAATAGTATTTTTTCAAGGCCTTGTGCCAAGACCCTAGTTTATATCATGAGACCTAGCGATGCATCGATGAGCTATAGTGGGATCCACCCATAACTTACTAAGTCCAATGCATTTCTCATATGAAAAGTTTGAAGCATAACCTAAACATCCATATTAAAACTAGCATATGAAATGTCAATACTTTTTCCACAAACCACAAATTGTATAAAAATAGCACATCCACAGTCAAACATAAATCATTCAATACAATATGGAAGATTGTATTGTAACAGATTAACCTCAATTGAGAATAATGAAGGATATTGACATAGATGAAAATAATCATCAAAACTATTTGGGAGAAATATCTCCCTTTTTCTTGAAAACATTAAAAAGTCACACTATTTGTAAAGAATCCATTTTAAAAAAAATTAATCAAAGTGTCTCATACCAATTTGAAACTTTTAAAAAGAGTTTTAATTTTTAAACATTAATTTCTATATAAATAAATCCTTAAAACATTTTTAAAACATGGACATTAATGAGAAAGATTTAGAATAAAAAAATCATTAAAACATTTAAAATGATATTTTAGTTAGAGTTCCTAACCAAAAGAGAGACACATGAATACAAATAATTGAGTTAAATAAAACTTTATAATATCATGAGAATAAAGGGATTAATGATACACTATGTCAAGGTACATTATATACACCATATAAAAGTGAATTGGTGCATAACAACAAAGAAGTCTCAATTGAATATAAACTGAGATGAAATATCTTATAAAGAATGTATCCTTAGGTTAAAGATAAATCAATGAAAAAATTATGTGTGAAAAATATAAATACACTCAATATGATTGTATATATAGTGTAAATCAATCATAGGAAAATCACACATATTCTTGTAAAAACAACACCAATGAATTGGATGTTTAACTCAATAAATGGATATTGAGTTAAAATTACTCTTATCAAGTTCATATCGATGAAATTAGAATTTATAAATTGAGTGATTATGTGTATCAAAAGTGTATCCATAGAAAGGGGAGTGGAAATTATGACATAAGCAAATGAATAGTGATTCCACACTTAATGTTGGAGTAAAATAATCAATGAAATATGAGTAAAGTCGAATGAGTGGAAATTGAAATTTCAAATTCCATTATTGATTTGGTAACTTACGAAAAATACACCCATGAAAGAATGATCATACAATGATGATGTAAATATCCATAAATTAAATTATATTACACAATGAATTCAATTATGGGCAGTACACACACCACATGCAATAAATAAGTGGTGAACAATGGAAATCTCACGGAATTAAAAGTGAGATAAGAAACCCCTTACATTGTAATTTTTCCATGGTATAGGGTAGCTTAACCTTTTTTATAATGGTTAAATAATTTTTATTGAATTATACAATAATCATATACATTAATATGATATTATATATGATCTTTTAACATTTATTTGTTGATAATATCTTAGTATTATCGTCGTTTTGGGTGTTAACAGATTCGATTTCCTTTATATTATTTGTTATGTGAGCCATATTTTTTATGGATGGGATGTATATTATTCATATCCAGAATTATATTATGTCTCTAAAAATTATTTTTAATAATCAAATGAAATTTATTCTTGAATGGATATGATGGGGAATGAATCTCGTCGCGTTCGTGGAGATGGTAATCTGTACGTACGCACGAGCGACAATATCATTATTTTGATATTAAAATATTATATAATTGGATGGTATATCATATATACAGAATCATTATCATGTTATATTTATTATTTAAAATAATTACACATCATTATTATACCCATCCAAATAATAATATATTGAATAACAATTACACCACGACATGGAGATGGTAGGCCGTACATACGCACGTATGGTGACATGTCATTCAAAGGATGAATATAATACTGAATATGGTTGGACCATATTTATAATAACATCACAGTATATATAAGATACTGAAGTTATTATTTTAGAATGTAAATAACAAATAAACAAGAAGTGGAAGAAGAAAGGAACTTGAAAGAGGGTCGTGAAATCATTACCTCTTCTTCGGGTTCTTCTTTTTGATTTGATCAAAAGGGCTCCCTTAGTTAGATTTATGACTAAATTAAGGCCTCTAGGATGAATTCAGGGAATTTTATAGGATATTTGGTCAGGGTTTGGGCGAGCCAAAAGGCTTTGAAGGTGTGAATTAGAGTGAAGGGGGAGTGCCCTTTTATAAGAGGGGTGAGGGGAACCTTAGGAAAAATTTAAAATATTATTTTATAATAAATTCATATTCGTTTTATAATGGCTCCATAGTGACTTATTTCAAGGATAAGGTTGGGATGTTTCCAAATCCTTTCAAACAATATATTTTAGATAGGTTTGGGTCACTATATTAACCTTATCATTTATATTTAACTCTTAGTTGAATAGTTTGACATTTACCATGTCTCTTTGTATTTTTGTATTATATGGTTAAAAAACATACTATAACAATCCAAGAGAACCCCAAGTGGTTCATTATTAATATATATAACCTTTTCTAAGTCCTTTGGCCGAACCTTATAATTTTAGGAATAGATTATCAATAAATAATATAATATTTGTTTTAAATACTCATGTATGTCAGTTTTTACACTATTTAATAATTGATTTTTTTTAAAGTTCTAACAAATTTATTAATTAAAATTAAATTAATTTAAACAATCCTAACATGTAATATTAACCTATAAAGTTATTTTAATTCATAAAAAGTCTCATATTACATTTATTTGGATATTTATAATATCGATTAGTTTAATATTTCATTAATTAGGTAATTACTGTATCATCATTGTGTCATAAATAAATCAAATTATTTTATGTATAAAAATTATAAATAAAATTACATATGTAGGAAATATTTTTATCTTTCTAATTAATATTTATAATCTAATTTATCTTATATATAACCCAATATTAAAAATGTTTTAGTTATTAAACGTTGATTTTAACTCTTTTAACTCTTCTTTGAATTAAATAATAATAAATGTCCTAATCTAATCCAAGTGGACCAAAGAGGTTTATATTTTATTCCTAATGTTGTTTTTGGTCGAATTATACTTATCCAATAGAATTAGGACATGTGTTAGGGTAATAATAATATCATTTTTACCCTTAATTACCCTATTTACTTTTAACCGTGGTAAATAAAAGTAAAAATTTACTCTTCCCCAAAAAAAAATTTATCTTATTGAGCGAAATTTTACTGCTTGACATTAACCATGTCTCTCATATTTTCTAAATTCCACTCACAGAAGCGGTAAAATTAAGATTTATGTGAATTTGCAAATTTCCTAAGAGGTGGGTAAATGACGGTGAAAAGTTCTATAAATTTTTTATATATCTATAATTATTACAAATTGACTCCAATGAATTACATTGAACTTATATAAGTATTATGTGTCTATTTTGACCTAAAATAAATTTGAATAAAATAAATAATTATTTAAATAAAAATTCGGTTTTAAACTATAACCTAGTGTTTTTTCACTATTAATCAAAAATTGAATGTTTTCAAAAAAATACCAAAAATTCATCCTAGGATAATTTAGATATTAAAAATATAAAAATGAAGTCAATTTTAAAAGATAATATTTATATAATTACTAAAAGTGGTTATTACTATTCATAATGGCGAGTTTGATTGGTTGTGGTGTGTATTAGAACTTGAAGTTGTGTACAACACACGCTACTGTATTATTCAAAGAGAAGAGTACTATGGAAGCTTGGGGTGTAAGGGGAGACATATAAAGGGTGATATATTACACTCAATATGTTTAAAAAAATAGAGATATCAATGATCACATAAGCATTATATAAAAAAACTTGTATGCTAATATGAGATAAAAATTTGATAACCATACCATGAATATAATAGATCAAAATCTTGATTCATAGAACAAATAATGCTTATTTATAAGAAAAGTTTCATATTGAAGTCAAAGAACACGAGCTATGAGAGAATAATATATGCATAAGAAAAGGAGTGGTGGCATACATGAATATATAGAAAATCATTTCCTTAGTATTCAAGGATCATTTCCAATACAATCATAGTGGGATGGATTCACTCCACAACCCATTTTAGTAGTCAAGATACAGTCTCAATATTATCGTACTGGACAAAGTACCGTACTGAAATCAATTCACTGCCTATTTTAGTCCATTTTCTCACATGAGATATCAATATTTACCCAATGAAATGAAGGGAGAAATAGTTCCAACCCATAAAATTTTGAAAATAATACAAATGTGTGCGATAATATCATATATAATTAATCATATCAAATCCCATAAAAGGGGTTTCATAAACATTTTAGTATAGTATAATCCATGGAAAGGAAATGGGTCTTGATAAACATTTCATCATTTCATCTTAGAAAACTGTATAAAAAAGGTATGGGATTCAAAAACATACATTCATAATTAACATAAACTATATAGTGAATGAATAAATATGGTATCATTAGATCATATCTTTACTAAACCAAAAATTAATTCATGTGTTTTTGTATTTGGTGAAACAAAATATTATTAAAATATTATTAAATTATTCTTGAGGAAAATTACCTTTCCATTTTGAAACCACTTATTAAAAAATCTTCATATATATAAAGCAATATATTTTCTTTGAAAAGAGCCATGTAAACTAGTAAAGGATTTTTCAAACTAAATATTATTCCTCACAATGTCAAATTCTCATCTTGTCATGTAAGTTAAAAAAAATTATTTTTTTACTTTTTTAAAAAAATAAAAAAATTACCTTAGGTGAAGATAAAAAATATTATTTTAATGATGTTTAAAAAATAAGAAACCATAGGTAAAAATTCAATTAAAAAATATAATAAGAATTTAAAAACCTTCATTTTTATGTTTTGAGAAGAAGAGGATATGAAGGAAAAATATATTTTGACCGAAGAGAGAGGAAAAATTAATTTTCTTTAAAAACATATGTTTAGTTTCATGAGTAAATAAAGTGAAGAGAATGAAAGGAAAAAATTTTTTTTGAAGAAATAACCAAATTGGTTTAAAAGTAATGAGTTTATTAAGTGGTAGATTACAAGATCTCATCATTAGAAACACAATCTTAAATAATCCCAATAAATTATGTTATTGTAACATAAAAACCCTTACATCAAAAAACCTCAAAAATCATTTAGAATAACTTTAAATTTATTATATTTCTATACAAGAGTAATGTTCATATTTATAATGTCATATTTGACCCTTATATGTAATTTTAATTCCATTTTTTCAATACTTAATTATTAAAATATATATTTCTAGGTGTTAACTCTTTCATTTATCATGTGTAGTTCTATTTAATTGTACCAATACGTGTAAATTTTTCTTTGTTCCATCATATCCAAAATATTTATAAAGATATATATTTATAAAATATTTTTATTATATAAATATATATAGTCATCCATAAATGCTAGGTATATAATAATGAATTGCATCGTTACTAGAGATGGTAATATGTAGGTATGCAAGAATGTTTATTTGATTTTTTATTTGATAGAATAAAATTATGTTAAATAATAATTCAACTTCCTAGGATAATTATTATTTCATATATATCAAATATAATCACCAAAATTTTAGGATCCTCACCTTTTTAAAAACCTACAATTAATCATTTTTCAGTAATTTTTATCATGGTTTTGATTGTAATTTGTTTGGGATTTCAATAGGGGGTTTAAGTGTTTTTGTATAATTTTGGATGCTTTGGGGCTATTTACGGCTGGTTCAATATTTGTACAAACCATATAGGGAGACCCCAAAATGATGCATCATAGGGAATTAGGAGAACACAGTTATAGCACACAGTTGGTCTAACTGTATTACCCATCCAAGAAATTGGGCATGTATAATTTAAACCATGTGAAATTTAATTAAAATTTCCAAAAAAAAATATAGTTTATATCCCTAATCACCCCCACTCAACCTAATATGGTTTCCATGGATTTTGCAGGCTTTAGTGAGGATTTCGTTTATCCTCAATATCATTCTTATTCGAATTGAAGATCTGGTGAATGAAATAGACCTCTCTCATGTATGTGATATCATAATTGATTAGGTTACTCTCCCTACCATCTTTCTCCCCCTTTTGAGAGAAATGAACTATTATTTTGTTGATGATATATATCAAGGTTTTAATGGATATTGATTTGTTGGATCATTATCATAGGCATTGATCTGATATCTTCTCCAACATTGATATTTTCTTCATTATACATCAAATTAAGGTCTAAGGGTGGGTGAGTGTTCATTAATGAACCTATGGTTGCTGGTATATATGATAATTCCCATCATCTTAATAATGATATTGTGTTTTTAGTTGAACTGTTACATTACCAGGTTGTGTAGTATGTTTTCAATTTGAAAAGTAAATTATATTCACATGAATTTGAGAGACCCTTATGAGTTTCTATTAGAACTATTTGATATCACAAGACCAGGCATGATAAAAACCCATGGGTTGTGCCAATTTCTTTTAAATGCTAATTATGGAATGTAAAATTGAAATTAATATGTTTACAAGAATAAATTAATTGTGAATGTGTTGTCATGTAAACATATTATAAATATTGTCTCACTTAACCTCGAAAGTCTTATGATTTATGATTTGATTCATATTAACTGGGTTAAATGATTAGTGGTTGAAATTTAGATAAATTTTTTGATTGATAAATGAAATGGTTCTTCATGTTTGTAATGTTTGATAAATGGTCATTAATGTTGAATTTTGATATTTAAAAGTGAATAATGAGACATGGGTGTTGGACTGATATTGTAACGACCCAAAACTTTATCATTGGAATTTACCTTCTTATGTCACAAAACACATTCATCATATAGATAAACCCATAAAAATTATTATCTTGAATGAATAATTAAAAATTAGTTATCAAATAAACCAATAATAATTCTAAACATTACTATATTAAAATAAATAGAAAATATGATAATAGTAATGTGAAAATTTGGATATTTTCGATCCACTAGAATAATCAAACTCATGAAAATGTCATTGAAATAAAACATAATGATAATTATGAATATGAAATTTTTTATACAATATTATGAAAAAATATAAGTGAACAAAAAATGAATTAAATAATAAGTATTTATAGAAATTAAAGAATGAATTTCATTGGAATTATTAGCTGACTGTTTGAATTGTAATATTTCTTATAGTAATAGTAATATTAACATTAGAATAGTCACCGTACCTTTGAAAGTGTAAAACAATAACTATCTATCTGATTAAATTAAAATATTATTATATCACAATAAAAGTAAAGAAATATTTTAAAAATGATAAATTAAGAATTCATATTTTTATAAAACAAAAATAATTTCTTAGAAATTTTATAATGAATATAATGATTTAAAAGAAAATTACTTTTCTTAAAATGATATCACAAATTAATATGATATTTTTTAACGATTTGAAAATTTTATGATACAGTAATCAATCTTTAAAAAAAGTTTCAAATCGATTTTAATATTAAAATATTTATTTTTCATATAATTTCTTATTTGGATTAATAATTAAATTTCTCAAATTTAGATTTTTTTTTTCAAATAATGGACTCCAATTTTAAAATCCACACATTAAAAAATGCTTTCAGTGAATCATTTTTATTTTTCTAAATTCTTTGAGGTGTTAATGAATAGTGAAATACAGTAATTTACAATATTTAATATTTTAATCTAAATACCTGAATTTTTGAGTCATTGATGATGTAAGAAACCATTACATGAATACCACCATCACTATTTACTATATTTACTCATAATAATTTGTACCATTGATAGTATTGAACAAAACTACAAAACTAATGAATATAATAATAAAAAACACCTATCTCATCCCATATAAATACCATTGCTCACCACACCTTCTTCTAACCCCCTATATGCCAAGGTGATTGTCAATATTCTATCCAATTCCTTTACAAACAATATTATCTATGCCCAAGATCTTTTGTTCTTAACAAAATACAATTTATAAATTATTTAATGGGTCGTTTTATGAGTTGATATTCGAGACAAAACATTTTCAAACAACCTCTTTTAATCTATTTTATTCTTATACCTTGTCCTAAACTACTTCATCTATACAATCATAACAACTCCAATATCATTTATATTCTAGAATTTTAAATTTATATCATAATACATTATGAAAAAATATTTTCTCATATCCTATTATTCAAAAATAGAAAATAAAAAAACCAAATCATTTTCCAGATTATGACAGTTAACCATCTCCAGGGATAATGATTTTTCATTTTTAATTTCCACCTTAAAAGATCCTTATAAAATAATTATTAAAGTTAAATAAGATTATAATATTAATTTTATAACATTTTTCATTTTTTTGAACTAAAATATATATATTTGTTTATGTAAAATGATACTAGTTTGAGATGGTTGTAAGAAATGCTAGAATAAATTAAACATTTGTCACTAATGTTTTCTCATACGAAGAATCCTAATTATAGAAAACAAAATGATATATGGAACTATTTAATCTCTTGTATGTTCATGAATACCATATAATTTCACTTTCTAGAGTACAATTCCAATTTGAAAAGAACAACCATATATAAACACACATTAAAAAACTATGAAACTGTGAATTTATTCTTAGGGTAATTATTTTTCTGTATTTAATCCCATTGTATTTTTCATAATTATTATATAATGCGCCTTCATTAAATGAAATATTTCTAAATTTTATTATAGAGATAAATTCATCTTTTATTGATGGTGAAATATGTGTATTAAAATGTTCCCTTCCCAATTCATCTTGATAGGAAAACATGAATAATGGGAACTTTTACATATCTTACACATTTTCATGTACACACCAATAACTATTTTAGTACACCAATATATTTATAAAGACACCCATTTTATCATTAAAAAATATTTTAGTTCATTTTTTGTTTTAAAAAAATAATAATTCCATGAATACTATATTGTTTTCTCAAAACCCACGATTAAGTAGAACATTTATAAAGTACCCAAACAACTCCTTTTTGTGTTTCCACTCCAGTTGAACATCACTAATCATTATATATTCTTATTATTATATTTTTAATGTCTAAACATTATTGCAATTATTTCTTTCAAATTTACCATTTTTGGTGTATCATTTGACAAGATTACGAAACCCATTTATTTCCATGAGTAATCATCATGTTTTTTTTCATATGTTTGATTATTTATGTGGAAAACAAATGCATAAACTTGTTATGATGGGTGTTCATAGATAGCTCTCCAATTCATTGGGAAATTTTTTGTCGCTTGAGACATTATGTATGGTATTAAGGAGTAAACCTAATACATTATGGGGCTCTGTCTACCATGTCATATAGTCTTGGTAGTTACCCTTGACTCATGTTTATTTCATGTTATGAATTGTTTCCACATTTCACTATTTCTATGATTATATGATTCCATGTTCTGTATTTAAAGTATCTACTTTTTTATTGATGATCATTGCCTTATATGTTATCATGTTATGAATTTTAACTAATGGAATATGATTCTCTTCCATTCTTATTCCTTTAATGGGATTTTCAGATATCCCATCTTTTCTATGTATTCCCCAGTTCATCTATTTCACATATTTGATATCAAAAAAAGTTAGGATATCATTTTTGAGATTAGTAAAAATGTCTTTTATTATAGTTTCACATTTTCTAATTTTGTACATAGTCTTCAATGTATTTATAATTTTTGATCATTGGTTTGTATTTGATGGATAATAATAATTAAAATCCAATAATACTTTATACAAAAGGATTGGGACTTTATTATTGGTATCAGATCATGATATAGTAATTTTTGGAGATCCGGACTATATATATTTATTAATAACCCTAGGGACAACTCCATAACCATGGATAATGTAGATTTAAACTTATGTAATCATAATTTAGGATATGTATTTCATATGAAAGTTATTGCCTCCTAGTTTATTGTTATCTTTTTAAAATATCATTATATAATTTTTAAAGATCCCTAGCTTTATATTTATCTATCTTTAGCTAATGGATGGAAATAAGAGAACCCATTAAAACAACTAATGTGATATGATATGTGATTATGGACCAAATTTAGTTTCAAATGTGATCATAATTTGAGAATATGACTTCATGACAGTACTAGCTCAACTATCTCAAGTTATGAATAATGAAATGAGTCATTTGGAACTCACTGCTTCTCATAAGATAGTGAATGTTTCCATTGAATCCTTTAAGTTAAAATAACTCATATCATTAAAGTATATTCTTATTTTGTCATTATGGAACAATTGATTTACTACATTGAAAGGATATTCATTTTCATTCAATGCTTATAAAAATAGAAGGTTGTGCTGGAAGTCTATTGTTTTGATGGGGAAGATAATTAGTGGTCGACACTTATCAAAAATACAAATGATAAGGAAGGCATTGATTCCATGGATTGGGAAGGATTCCAAAAAATATGTTTCAATAAATATTTTCCCTGAACACTCCATATTAAGTTGGAGAGGGTTTTTTTAGACAGAAAAAAGGAAGATGAATTTATTAAGGCATATGAGGAAAAATTTACAAGGCTTTCATGATATGACTATAACATTGTGATGAACACTGAATGTAAGGTGGATTTATACTTTTTTGGATTAAGGAAAAGTCTAAGAAAATCCTTGGTGATTGGAGACTTTTACAGCTATGAGAAGATTTTATGATGTACCCTTCCATTTGAGATGGATATTGGTGAGTCTCAGTAGTCTTGTGGGATCAAAGATAAAAAGGGGAAAACAGAGCTTATTATGAGAGGATAAATAGATAAATACCATGATTTATTGAAAACCCAGTATCCCACATGTCAAAATTTGGGGAAAAATCATCCCAATAGATATCTGAAGAGAACTAAGAGATGCTTAAAATGTGAAATAAAGGGAAATCATGATTTGTTTTAATGAAGGGTTTTAATGAATCCTAGTAATGCAGAATAAGAAATGAAATTACAGATCAACACTCATCATACAGTATAGTGTGTCAACTAGATGGAAAATGGGAATTATTTGATCCATGACCCTTAGACAAGGGTTGTGAGAGACAATCAACAATGACAACCTCCTAAGTATAATGTAAGGGAATATGGTTCACTACTACTAAGGTGGATCCTAACAAATTAGGTGGTGGTAGGAATGTTGGTAATTATTTCATGAATAATGAACATACTATTTGGTTCTGGTTCAATGCATTATTTCATGTATTGTATGTTTAGAAGAACTATTCAAATATGACCTGAAAATATGGTGGTTGAGTTATCTATGAGAACAATGAATGAGGAAATTATGGTGTTCAAAATATATATATCCTCCCTAGTCAGTGTTTGTGGACTAAAATTCCTAGAAAATATTATCTTACTTTATTTGGTGAAGTATGATGTTATATTGAGCATAAATTGGATATCATTATACAAATCCAACATGAAATGGAAGGAATGGGAGATCACTCTTCACATCCTGAGGCAGCCCCTAATTCATTATATGTGTAAGGAGAAGAATGAATCTCATTCAGAATAATAATTTTAATTTTGGATATTATTTCTTTATGGGAAAGCATATCTTGATAAAATGATTGAGAAAAATTAGAGGATAATGCTCAAAGACAATCTCATTGTGAGGGAATAAACTGATGTGTTCCCTGATGATTTTCCTAGCCTTCCTCGTAAAGTAAATGTTGAGTTATCAATTGAGAATATACCTTGATATATATGTATATCAAATAATACTTATTGTATGGTCACCATTGAGTTGGAAGAACTAAATAAGTAGTTACAATTGAATTTGGGATTTTTTTATTAGCCCGTGTGCTTCACCATGGACTGCACCAATATTATTTATCAATAATAAGGATACATCAATACACCTCTGTAATGATTATCATGAGCTCAACAAAATGATGATAAATAACTAGTATCTCCTCCCATGGATATATGACTTGTTCGATCAACTACATGGGTCCATGTATATATCTAAGGTGGAACATCAGTAGAGATATCAACATTAAATGTTAGGAAGGATGATATTCTCAAAACATCCTTTCAAATGATGTATGGAAAAAAGGATTTCATAGTGATGACCTTTATAATGAATAATTTTCCAAAACTTTTTTTGGACTTAAGAAGTAGAGTCTTTAGAGATTATCTCAAAAAAATTGTTGCAGTCTTTATAGATGATATTATGATATAATCCAAAATCAATGAGGAACACAAGGGAAATTTTAAAACAATGATAATGTATTTTTGTAGAGAGAAAATATATGTGATGTACAATAAATGTGATTTATGTATTGATAAAGTATCTTTTATGGGGCCTATTATCTACAAAAATGTCATGTCATTGGACCCTTGTAATACAAAAGAAACTGAGGAGGGCCCTAGACCATCGTTTGTAATGGATATCCATATCTCCCATGGATTATGTAGGTATTATTGATGATTTTTTGGAGTAAAATTTTTTATGTATGAGTGAATGCGAATACTACATAAAAGAGTTAAAAAAAGGCATATCATTATAAAAAGTAAACCACTGACACATGGGGAACTGTTTTTTATATACAACTATACATAAAATAAGGGATTAGGTTGTGTACTTATAAAAAATGATAAAGTGATAGCCTATACCTCAAGGAATTTTGAATGTTGATGATGAAAACCATCACACAAACGATCTGGAGTTGGAGGTTATGATATTTTTGTTGAAAATTTAGTAGCATTATATCTATTGGATTAAGTGGCAGATATATACTAATCATAAGAGCCTAAAATATATATTCAAATAGAAGGATTTTAACATGATCCAATGATTATGTTTAGAAATTATGAAATATTATAACTACTCAATCCACTATCATCCTGGTAATAAAAATAAGGCAGTTGATTCTCTAAGTAGAAAAGATCTTATAACATTATCCATAATGATAAATAATCATTATTTTATATTCTTATACTTGTAATGAATAGAAATGGGATTCATAAATGATGTTATGTCATCATTACTTTAACAAATGACTGCTCAATCATCACTGTTAGAGAAGATTAAGGAGGTTTAAAGAGATGATGTGTAAATTCAGAAAATTGTGGAAGCTATAAGTAAGGGGAAATCCTAGGGGGGAAAAATTAACAAGGAAAGATTTATAAGACGTGGGTCTCCACTATGTGCAACATCCAATATAGAGATAAAGAAATATCTTCTGAATGATACAAAAATATCAGCCTTCTCTATTCACTCAAGGAGCATAGAGATTTATCGAGATCTTTGAGAGCACTATTAGTGGATCAATATAAATAATTAAATCCATGTATCTACATAAAAGTCACTAGTACATCGGTAAGTGAATGATGGATGGGTAAAGTATATGGGATGTTTAAACCTTTACGCTTATCACCATAAAATTGGGAAAATACTATGGAATTGGTCAATAGACTTTCGAAGACATCTAAAGTAAATAATTCTATATGGGTCGTTGAGGATCGTATAACAAAGACTGCTCACTTTTTCCCGATTTGAGAGGACATCTTACTCAACCAACTTTCACAGGTATTCATCATATAAGTGGTTAGGATTTATGAAATACCATAATCAATTGTATATGTCCAAGATCCAAGATTTACATCCAAGTTTCAGAAAAGGATCCAAGATTATATAAACATTAAAATAAACTTTAGTATGGATTATCACCCTCAAATTGATGGCCAGTCTGAGTAGAACATACCAAAAATGCAAGACATTTTGAGAGTATGAAAATTGGATGTCCAAGGAGGATGAGATCAACATCTTCCATTGGTCAAGTTCTACTACAGTAATAGCTTCCACTCAACAATCCATATGGCTCCATATGGATCCCTTTATGGGAAAATATATAAAACACCTACATGATTGGATGAATCTTGTAATGGTAATATGTTAGAACATAAATGGTAGAGGGAATGGTGAAAAAGGTGAAGACCGTCTAGTAGTATATATTAGATACCCAAATTTGATATAATCTCTATGAAGATAATCATTGATGAGACATAGAGTTTGGGGTTGGTGATATGGTATTCTTCCACGTATCTCCATGGAATAAGGTCACAAGATTTAGGAATAAGTGAACGCTAAGTCCTAGGTATATCATACCTTTTGAGATTATTGATTATGTCTGAGTTGTGTCCAATTGACTAGAAATTCCACCAAAAATTCTTGAAGTACAAATTGTTTTCTTCATATCCCTATATATTATGTACAAACTATATCCATCACATATATTGAATTTGGAGGTGGTACATCTAGAAATTGATCTCTCTTATGAATACCATTTAGTGAAAATCAGATAACATAGTGAAAATTTTATTTGAAATTAGGCTACCCAACTGGTCAATGTACTATGCCATAATCATAAATATTAATAGGGGACATGGGAACCATAGTTAGTTCTAATAGAGAAGTACCCTCACCTATTTTCACCTCAGTATGTAAAATGAAATTTCAAGGGGTTAATATCTTAAGGGGGTGAATGTAACGAACTAGAATCTTATTAATAGAATTTACCCTATAAGGTCATAAAACACATAAAAACATAAAGAACCATTAAAAACATTATTCTTATAAATTCGTAATGATACATTAGTCAAAAAATAAACCTATAAAATTTAAAATATTATAACGACTTAATTTGTAGAAAATAATTTAATAATAATGAGAAAATTTTGATATTTTCAATCCACGAGAATAACAGCACTCATGAAAAAAGATATAGAAATAAAACATAATTATTATTTTGAATGTGAATGTATATATATATCCATAATAGAAAATATAAGTGAATGGATAATGAATTAATAAGAGGTATTTATAGAAACTGAGGAACCTATATCATTGGAATAGTAACCTAACTGTTGGAATAGTAATATAATCATTTAAAATAGTCATATGGCTGTTAGAATTGTAATCTGACTTATGATGGTTTCAGATAATATTTAACAACTTTATAATATGAAAATATGATTATATCATGGTAAAAGTAAAGAAATGTTTTGAAAATGATAAATTTAGTTTCCGTATTTTTGAAAACCATAAATATTTTATTATAAAATTTTTATTGAATATAATGTTTTAAAATATTTTTTTCATCAAATTATTTCATAAATTAATATTATTTTTTATTATAATAATTAGATAATTTTACGAGATATTGATTAATTATTCAAAGTTTTATAAAATCAATTTTAATATTAACATTGGTATTTTTCAATAAAATGATGATTTTATTTAAAAATAAAATTTATCATATTCATAAAATTATTTTCCTAAAATGGAAGATGTAATAAACCATTTCATTTAATACACCTTAACTATTTACTATATTTATTCTTATCAATAAACACTATTGATAGTATTGTTCTAAAATAGTAAACTAATGAATAATATAACAAAAAACACCCCTCTCCCACTATAAATAGCACCCTCGGCACCCCTTATTCCCACCCCTTCAAAGCCTTTTATATTTTAAATATTCAATAAAATATTCTTCTCAAGTCTCTTCACCGTATATAAGAGTTTCTGGTCTAAAAAAATACAAATTTTGTGTTCCTTAAATGTACTTTCAATGTAGTTATATTCAAGAGGTAACGTTGTGAAATAACCTATTTTAATTCATTTTCTTATTGTACCTTCTCCTCACCCACTTCATCCACAAATAAATAATAACTCCATTATCATGCATATACTTTAATTTCATATTGAAAATATAATATCTTCTTTCCACCACTTTTCTCATCCCCTCATATTCAAAATAAAAAAAAGAAATCGTTGTCCAAATTATGGGGGTTAACCGTCTTTGTGGACAATAATTTTTATTTTTTTTATTTATTCATTCATGGATTGTCATAAAATCAATATAATGATTAGATAAGATTTTAATATTTTTATTTTAACTTTTTTCAAGTTCTATAGCCATTATATAGACATAAAATTAAATAAAACAATACTAGTTTGTCATTATCATAAAAACATCCAAAAATAAATTAAACATTTTTTATTAATTTTTTATCAAATGAATCATTCTAATTTCAGAAAAAATGATATATGGGACCATTTAAAATTTAGTAAGTGCATTTATAAAATATAATTTCACTTCTTGAGTACTATTTCAATTTTACAAGATCATCTAAAAATATACACAAGTTAACCGACCATGCAACCATGAAACGAATGCTCCTCAAATGAAAATATTAAACTTTAAAACTCATTGAAATAGCCATAAATGAACTTAATAAAATTATACGAAATAAAATATGAATGAAAAATGTAATTAATTATGTAATTAATGAAACTAATTTTATTATCTATGGAATTTATCACAAGTAGATAAAACATTCATACATAAGGAAATGGATCTATCTTAATGACCATTTCCCTCTGAAATATGATAACTAAATATTCTTATTAAATAAGAAGAGATCCACTATGAGGGAAAAATCATGTGGGTTTGAAATAATGGAGGCCGAGGGTATATTGGAACAAAATTTACACTCCACAAAGGTCAAGGGAACCAATATTGGAAAATACCTCCAATGAATTTCTTCATTATTCTTATACACTTAGTTTATATTCTGGGATTATTTTCCACAACTATTTATATATATATCGATTAATGTGTATTTGATAGAGAAATACATGTTTTGTAAGGTTCTATTCTCAAAATATCTCAATAATAAAATCCAATTAAAGGGAACATTTTTATTTCTTACCCCTTTTCTAGTACACTATATAAACTATTTTAAGCCAACAATATTTTTCTAAAATCACTAATTTTATAATTAATTTTTAATAATTTGTGTTTTTATGACAATTATTATTTTTTAATGGCTCTATTATTTCCTCAAAAACTGTGCTTAAGTGGAATAATTCTATGTTAACCTAACAACTATTTTTTTGGATTCCACATCATTTTAAAATCGTTATTGATGATCTATTATTAATTTTCAATTATAAATTTGAATGAATGATTCAAATTAATTCATTAAAGTATACCATTGTAATTTTTCATTTGGTTATTCCTTATTACATGATTATTAAGCCCATTTATTTCCATGAGTAACCATTATGTTTATTTTACATGTTTTATTATTCGTGTGGAATACATATGCATGAAGCTATGATGATTGGTGAAACCAAATGGAACTCCATTGCATTGGGTAATGTTTTTCCTCATGAGTCTTTATGTATGAGATTGGGGTGTTTACCTAATATATTATGGGACTCTATCCACCCTGTGATATAGTATTGACAATTATCCTTGACTCGTGTTTATGTCTTGTTATGTGTTATTCTTACATTCCAATATTTTTATCATCATATGATTCAATGTTCTATATTCTATTTTCATATATTTTTATTAAAGTGAAATTCCCTATAGGGTATCGGGTTTTTCCTTATAAGTCATGTGAAATGCCTCTTTTTATTCAATATTCTCTTACTGGGGTTTTAACTCATACCTTTTCTATTAAATCCCATGGTTATCTGATGTAGATGTAAGAGATTAAAAGAAGTTATTTGATCATTGTGGAGATTAATAAAAATAAGTTCGTTATGGATTCAGGATTTTTAATTATATACCTATTATCAAAGACACTATACTTTTTGACCTGTTGATTGTATTTGATGGATAATAATTCATTATGTAATGTAATAATATGTTTTAAAGGCTAGGATTATTATCAATTCTACTCATACTTAGGTGACCATAATGATTCTTTAGAACCTCGATGAGTGCTTGAGAATTGGTATTAGACTGATGAAGCAATTTACAAAGATTTTTTTGCTAAACTGACACTCTGAGCACCCATGATAATGCTGATGGAATGAAACTCTAGGCATCCAAGATATTGGTACCTGGATTGACTCTCAAAAGTACTAAAATAAAATTGTAATTATTTTTTATAATAAAAAACCATGATAGAATAAAATGTAATGGCACTATAATGTATAGTCCAGACTTCAAAACAGGCTGAAGTAGGTATGATTCGTTTGGGTTTCACCATGAACCTAGGAGATAAGGTGGTTAACTAAAAAATTAGTAAATGTGAAACCTGTTTACTTTAAATTTTATTCCTTTTATTCTGTATAAAACTATATAAAATTTTATATAGTAGAAACTGATTTAGACATCATTAGTGGTGGCCTACAAAGTTTCACTCATACCTTACTCGGTTCGCCGATTGGTACCCATGTAAACATCATGTTTGTAGGACCTGATAAGGAAAAAGGCCATATGTTAGATGCATGAGTTAGTATTCTTAATGAGTCATGTATATGGGAATCATACATGACGTCAGGACCTTTTTTGGAGTTGTTAGTGTCTTTATTTTGGGTTTTCATTTGAAACATGACACTTTTATGGAATGACATATTTACTGATTCTGTTGGAATTTTTCTATATTTTTAGACAATCATATAATTTATAGTAATAATTGATTGTTTGTTGTTATTATCTTGACAATTGATATAATTATTACCCCTATAGTCATTATTTTATAACGAGGGTGTTGTGACTACACATATTATATTAGACCCTCACTACTAGTCAGTAGCCTATGGCGTAGAAGGAGATAAAGTTGAATTCAAATGATAAATAGAATTATTATACTGATATGTGTCATCCAATTTAGTATATTAAAAATTGGTATCAAAGTATGTTTTTATTTGTTAATTATATTTTTTTGGGAAACTTAATCCAGAGACAAGGATGAATTGGGCCTTATTCATAATATTTTGAGTTAAAGTAGCTAACACATATGCAGGTGAAAACAAAATTTCCCATGGTGGGATTGTTGTTCTTGAGGTTTATAATTATACTTGAACATTATTTCACATTGGGTGATGTACGTACTATATTATTTTTCTATTTATTTATATTTTACTCGTGGCATATTATGGAATGAGGATTATGTTTGTGTTTTTCATTTTAGGCACTCACTGATATATGTGATAATCATTATTTTAGGAACTTATTGAAAAGAGGGTTATGATTGAGTTATGGGATAATAAAATAATCTACCATACTTGTTTGATTTAAAATAAATAGTTTAAAATATTGAATTTATAATTGTTAAAAGATATATAAATGTGGCAACTCTATATAATGGAAAACATATAAATAATAAATGGTTGTTACGCTATATTATCTATGAACTGTGTTAGGGTTGGTTGAGGGTGGTGATGGTTCAAATAATTTATCTATGGGTAAGTGTATGTAGGATAAATTATTTTGGATTTATGTGAATCTCTATTTTGGAAATGTATTAATAATGTTTTATGTGTCATAAGATGTGTTCTGGGAATTATAGAGACATGGCTAGATAGTGATTTTTATTAGTAGGACAACATGAGGACATTAATGGAAATGTTCCCCCATTTTTGGGAAAATAGGTCCTAATATTTTTGGGTGAAGAGGTTAAAGGAATGTTCCGTGAGAACATTACATGCTTTATGCAATTCGTGGAAAGATACCCAAGGTAGGCTATATGGAATATGTTTGATTTGACCCATTAGTTTAGGTTGTAACACCAAACATCATTCATCATAGAAGGTGTACCTGAGGAATATGAGTTATGGATTTATTCTATCTAGAAAATCCTTGATCATTTAGAGAATTCTATTGAGAAATGTTTCAAATTAGAATCCTATATGTATTGAGGAATAACAAAGTGCTGGTGGGATATTCATTCTTGGGAGGAGAAGGTGGAGGGAATGGTATGGATGAACTTCTCAGAGAAGTTCCTAGAATATTTTCCCATAGAGAAAATAAGTTAGGAGTGTGAAGCAATTTTTATTTGGTTTATCTAGATAAGCATGTTATTAATGGACTATACTTGTCAACTCATCAATTTGAAATTATTTTTTCAGGTTCTTATAGGAGATGTAGTGGATGTGGGGGTCATTTTTAGGATATACTTAAATGTGATATTATGTCTCATGTTAATATCTCTTAATTGAAGATATTTTTTGAAGTAGTGAATCTAGATCTCAAATATAAGGGGAACCTGAAGAAGTCTTCCAGTATAGGACAAGTGGTTTTTGATTGTTTACTATAAGGACAGACATTCTAGGGTTGGAAGAATCATTTTGATAGTTTCCACTAGACTGGTGGAGAACTGAGTATCCAGGGGTAATGATTAGTTACATAGGGTAGTAATCAATTTTTTCTAATCAATGGAGAAAGATAGATCACATTCAAAACCAATGTTCTCAACCACTAGTGTAGTGTGGAGCCACTGGCCTAATGTGATACCTACAGTGGCTCTGAGGGAACCCAAGATAGATAGGTAGTTATGGAGAAACTAAAATAATTTATAGTGTTGGAAGGGGTTCTTCTACCCCGCTGTAGCCTAGAAGTTGATGTACTATAGGATGCATCTGTAAGGGTAGAAAATGGGATACACTTTGACTAGAGCTCCAATATTAGAAGATTATTATTTAACAGGGTACATAGACTAGAGAAAAGGGTAGGTGGTCAGGTCTATTTCATGTAGTTTAGCCTGTACTTGTTGATAACAATGATGAACCATTGATAGTCAGTGGTAAAATAATTTAGATTATATAATTACCAACCCCTGACACAGAACATATCACCCACATTCATATATATATTATCCACTAGTAAAAACTATGAGTCTAACATTAGTGTTTTTTATTTGGGAGGAGTCATTATGATCAACACATTTTTGGGAGTGCGTTCAAAGGAAATATGTATATGAAAAGGGAATTAATCCAAGGTTGGAAAGTATCATTTCCTCTAGGATTTTTATATACATGAGATTCAATGTTTTGAATTTATTTTAGCTATTAGATGGCTGGTATCATTCCCATAATACATTTATTTTTACCATAGGATAGTAACCTTCACATCTCATGAGGGTGGATGATATGTTCATCATGGTGAATGGGATATCCGAGCAGGCCATGCAGGTCTAGTTCAACAACAACATGGTGAGATCACCACCATGGTTGAGAGTCTTTTTTATAGGATGATGGTGGTGTGAATCATAGTGTCTTTAACCCTATAATAAATCTATTTCATGAAGAATTATTAGTATTTTCCTCTGAGATAGATATCAAGTTTATAGTTGAGATAATTCTTGGTGGAAAATGATTTTCATTTCTACATTATAGAATGTACCCACATATCTCCAATACCAAGTAATAATGAATTATAATTAATGTGTGAGTAATTTATGAAATCAAAAAAATAACTATGAGGGTCTCCAATCTTTTTTTTCCAAGAACGTTAATGAAACATTGCATTTTTTAATCGATTATATGAAGTTAAATAGAATGGAAGATGAGAACCAGTGTCCTCTTTCTTGTATCAATGATATTTTTGGCAAGATGAGGGAATATTATGAGTTATCTAAGATTGATTTAAGTTCAGGGAATCATCAGTTGAGAGTGAGACCTTATGATATACCACAAGCAACTTTCAGAAGTAGGTATTCCTTATATGAGTTAATTGTAATGATGCTTGGATTGGAAAACTCTCCTGATATTTTTATGCCCTAAATTAACCAAATATTCCACCCATACATAGATGATTTTGTTTTTTTCCTATGACATTTTGGTATGCTTCCACACTCAATATGATCATTCCAAACATCTTGAAATAATCTATATTACAATAAATTATCACAGTCTATATGCTTATATATCAAATTATCAATTATGGATTGAAAAGGTACATTTTTTGGGTCACAACATCTTTGAGAAAGGTGTTTCACTACAACCAAATAAATTTCATATAGTTGTTTCTTGGGATAAACTCAATAATGTTTTTGATATTTGAATCATTTTGGGTTTAGTGGGAAGAGATGACCTGTGAATTTCATATATTGAAGTGGGTGGTTAAACTCTTTTTTTTTTGAAAATATACCTGGATCATAGGAGATTTTATTGGTGGTAGGGAATGAAAAAAATATTGCTGGTTTTTTGACATGATACTACACCAGTTAGCAGGTGAAGGATGAGAATAAGTGACCTTTTGGTCTTCTACAACCTTTTCCCATTCCAGAGTGGAAATGGGACGATTTCACCATGTATATTGTGGAATTTCATCTGTGGAACCCTTATAATAGTGATGTGATATAGGTGATTGTATACTTATTGAATAAAGTGTCTCATTTCTAACCAACTTTGGAAACATTCGTGGATGTTAATTTGAGAGACTTTAGTGTTCGAGTGACAGTGAATTTGAATGGGGTGCCATATAGTATAGTTTCATATAGTGATCCATTTTTTACTTATTGATTCTATAAAGGCTTACAGAAGGTTCATGGTACTAAGGTGTTTCTGATTATATATTTACACCAACATATTGAAGGGAAATCAAAGCATAATATCTAGGTGTTATACAAAATTTTTTAGGTATGCATCCTGGATTTTGGTGGGTCATGGGATAAGAACTTAGTGTTTTTTGCGTTTTCCTATAAAAATTATTATCAAAATGCTATTTATATAGAACCATATGTGGAAATCGATGGTAGGACTTATAGATCAGGATTATGTTGTATGGAGGCAGGTGGGTTAGAGTTTTTGGGACCGATTCTCATGTAGGAAAAATCATAAAAGGTTCTGTTGACTATAAAACATATGGATATAACATATAGTAGATATAACTCTTATTATTATTGATATCATTTTCCTCTTGAGTTTATATTAGGTGATCGTGTGTTCCTACATGTGTTGCTGAGATTAGGTCACCGTTGGATTCATAAGTAGATAATGTTGGTTATCGGGTTTATTAGACCATTTGTGATTTTGGAGAGGATGAAACTAGTGGTGTATAGATTGGAACTTCCACATAGGTATAGTTATATGAAATATTTTTTCAATGTTTCATAGATTTTTATGCATCACCTAAACCCTTTTAATTTGATATTTTTTGATGATATTGAGCTTGAGGATGACGAGTCTGTTTACGATCACACTATTTGTATTTGGGATCGTAGTGATAATATTTTTTTGGGAAAGAACATGAAGTTAGTCTGAGTGCCATGGAATCATGGTCATGTACAAGGGGAAACATTGGAATGAGAAGAATAAATGTGGGATTAGTGGCCTGAAGGTTTCACCATATAATCTCAAATATGCTTGGGAGTATAACTTAAGGACAATCTGTTATAAGGTGGGGAGATTATAAGTTCTCTATCTTTCTTAAGAAATCAAATTACTGACATTAAAGTATCATTTATCCATAGTTTGATCATACTTTGGTTGGGTTTATCATAGCATCGATTTTAGGTGTTTTTTGAGAATTTTGGATGTGTTAAGGGCTTTGAATGGATGGTATATGGTTTAACGAAACTTTTGGCCACCCCCATAAAATGTAAACCCTGGAATAGATATGGTTTTCATGGATGGTGAATGGTTTTTCAAACCCTGGGGCCACCCAAATAAAACAGCGCACACTTGGATAGCAGGTGAACATGGTTTGGTTGGACAGTTTGTCTAACCGAGCATCCTTTAAAAAAACCTGTGAACATGTGTTTTTAAACCTCTGAAAATTAATTTAAAAATTATACGACACTGTGGTTTATACCTCAAATTACCCCTCGTCATCTTAATAAAGTTTCCTTTTATTATAAAGGCTTTGTTAAAGATACATGGGCTCCTAAAACTCATTTCATTATGAATCTGAAATCAAATAGAGGAAATCAAAATCTTTTCGGTGGATGATCTCCTCCTTGATTAGGTTTCTCACTCCCTAACCCATCTTTACCCCCCTTTAGAGAGGGATGGATTATTACATTATTTATTGTAAAAATCTAGGATTAAATGGATTTTGATTTTTGGGTATTTATTCTATGTTTTGATCTTTTATCTTATCCATAGTTAAGATTTTTACTATTTTATTTTCAATTAAGGGATAAGGTAGGGAGAGAATTTTTCAAGTACCCTAAGGTAAGTGGTCTATATGTTAATATCTAAATTCATGATATTGATCTTTTGATTGTAGTTGTATTATTGAACTTCCATGTTTTTTAATTTCTTTAAATTATTATATAGAATTGAATTCACAAGAATTTGGGAGGCCCTTATTGAATTTGATTAGATTTATTATAGATTATGAGATCGAGCATGAGGGAAATTCGTGGCCTATCCTAATTTCTAAGAACCGATAATAATGAAATAAGAAAAGGAATTTAGAGGTTTTATAAAAGTAAACCTATTGTGAAAGTAGTGGAATGTTAAATTTTTTATAATGATTATGTGAATTGACTTTGAAAGGTTAATTAGTTGTGGTATTATTCATGGAATTGGGTTAAATGGTTTTGTTTTGAAATTTGGTTAATAGTTTTTTATTTATAAATTAAATTAAAAACCATGTTGAGAATGGTTTATAAAATGGTCATTATTATTGAAACATGATATGTATATGGGAATAATGAGATATGGGTATTTCACATATGTTCATTATCTGTGGGTGGCCAGATTGATGCTCTAGGCCCCCTATGGCAGTAAAAGAATTGGTTCTAAAATGATTCTCCAAGTACCCAGGATTTTGGTGATAGACAAAGGGTCTAAGTACCTGTGGTAATGATGCAAAAATGGTGCTCTTAGAATTCATTAAAATGGTATCCAAAATTATTCCCTAAGGTACCAAAATGAAGTTATAATTAATTTGAATAATGAAACCCCATGATAGAGTAATATGTAAAATTCCCATAGTGTATGCTTTAGACTCCAAGACATGATGAAGAAGGTATGATTGGTTTGGGTGTCAACATGGACCCAAGGGACAATGTGATTAACTAAATAAAAATAAATCTGAAAAGTATTTACTTTTGTAATTTTTTATTTAATTATTTATACAACTTCATAAAATATTATATTCTAGACAATGCTTTAGACACTATTGGTAGTGTCCAACTAAGTTGTACTCACACCATACTCATGCCGTCGATTGGTACCCGAGTAGAGTTCATGTTTGTAGTACAAGATAGAGGAAAGAGACCCATGTAAGATGTATAAGTTTGGATTCCAGATATAATGTGTATTAGGGAACATGACATTATGTTGGGACCCACTTGGGAGTTGTTAGTGTGTCTTTTTCTGGGTTTTCATTCAACACTTGACACTTTTATGGAAATCCATATTTACTAATTTTGATAGTGTTTTACCGATTTTAGGATAATCTTGTGATTTATGGGAATCGTTGGTTATTTTTTTGTTATTATCCTAGAAATTGATATATTTGTTTTATTTGTAGACCTACTTTGACAAAGAGGGTATAGTCTCTCCATGTATCATATAAGACCCTCACATCTAGTCGACAACCTCTAGGATACAAGGAGACATGATTGAGGTCCCATGGAGAACTGACTCAAAATATCTATATGTGGAACCTAGTTTTTGACATAAAAAAATTAATCCTCATTAAAATATGATTAATATATAAATGAAAAATTAATTACATCACTTCATGAAGGTGGTAGTGCACACATACGCACAAGAAAAATTCTAGTTTCCTAAAAGATTGGATGGTAAAAAGGTAGAAATGATATCATCGTTCCAAAAGTTTAATTATTCCATGAAAAAATTTTATTTTTAAATCCATCATAATACTCATTCATAAAAGATTATTTTTAAAATTTATGTGTATCACCATGTGGATATGGTAAGATTTTAATTCGCATGAGTGATACTTTTACTTTATATATGATGGGAAGGAGGGTATATAACGATGTTTTCATAATCATAATATAATTTCAAAATATTTTGGATAATTTTGTTATTATTTTATGATAAATATTGCATATTTGGAGGAGGATAAAAAGAGTAGAAAATAAAGTTATCGGTTAAGGCGATTACCTCTTCTTTGAAATGAAACCATTAGATATACTATAAAGGGAACTATGGTCGGTCTTTTGGGAAGACATGAAACATTCTAACATGTCTAGAGAAGTTTAGAAGATAAATTCTTGGAGGTTTGTTAAGATATAAATATTTAATTAGTGTGAATAAGTGAAGGAGGAGATGCACTTTTATAATTGAAGTGAGGGAACCTTTTGAAATTTCTCAAATGATTAAATTATAATAAATTAATTCTATACTAAAATGTTTCAAAATTACTAGATATTTAAAAATAATGTAGGATAAGGGTTTAATGACATCAATAAATATAATTTCGGAATTTTTTTTTGTAAATTTAATACTTATATTTTTATTAACCCTTAGTTAACAAATTTTATTTTTACCTATGGTAACAACCTTTTCAAAATTAAAGGTGTTTAATTATTACTTACATGGTGAATGTTGGACCAAAATCTCTACATAATACATGTTTTGACAATGTCATATCCACCTTGTCTTATTTTAGGATTTTTTTAAATAATATAATAATATATTATTTTGAAAAAATATCATTATTGTCAATTTTTTCTCTATTCATTTTATTTGACTTTGAAGTCATAAATATAAATTTTCAATTTGAATGTAATCTTTTAATAGAACTCTAATATGTCATATGAACCTATAAAATTTATGTAACGCTATAAAATACTCAAATTATATCACTTTTAATATTTTCGAAGTCATTTATTTTATTTTACTATTATTTCAATAAATACTTTTTTGTCATAATGTATGAATTTAAAGTAACTTTATAATACCTAAAAATTATAAAAAAATTACCATTTTGAATATAGTTTCATTATTTTTAAAATAAATATTTACATTCATTCATAACTAGTTATTTCCCTTTATAAACACATAAAGGTTACTTAAAACTAAGAGTGATATATTTTATAACTTTCATTGATTTAAATAACATATAAGTCATTTTAATGGAAAATTTTCCATTAAACAACTCAATTTTTGAGCCCAAAATGATAATGGTCAACTTCCGTTCTTCCAATTAGATTTGGGATAAAAAATTACAGTTTTATTAGTTATTTTTATCATAGATTAATCTGATTTATCATTTACTATGGTGATAAATTTTACCAATATTACTATTCATATTAAGAAAAAAGGGAATATTTACAGGATTCTAAAATAATGATTCTAAAAATGAAAATAATTTTAAATAAATAAATACATATAAATGGTAGAAATAAATTTTAATGTATGTGCACGAAATGTGAAAAATATGTTTTTTAGAAAAAATATATTTTTAAACTTAAAACTAGAATAGTTATTATGCTTTTCCTAGAAAAATGTTTTTTTAATATTTTATAAATTTAATAATATATAAATTTAATTTAAATAATTCTCCTATAGTTAAAAATTTAATTTTTCAATGAAATGATGTATTTAATGCATATAAATGATTTTTCCATAAAAGAAAAACTTTTTTTTGTTAATTTTTTTTGAGTATAATAATTTTCTAACTAATGATTTTTTTTATTAATGTATAAACAATATATTTTCCATATATATTTATTACTATTCACACCCACCAATCAAAGGATTAGGTGATAATTGATATGTAATAATTTAGTAATGTTATGCAGTTTGTTCGAACTCACAGTTTCATGTAACATAATCTATGGAAGAAAAAAAATTATTTAATGAGAAATGTTTCGTAAAAATTATCACAATGTTCCATTATACCCCTTTTAAAACTAATTCCATACTAGAAATTCATCACCCTGATAGAAATATATGAGGATACTTCTGCCTCACCACATTCTAGGGTTCCAACATAGCTTCTTAAAATCTGAGTTTTCTCAAAACAACTTTGAAAATTTGAGTGGTCTTGTTTCATAGAACATTATCTCTATGATCTAAAATTTTCACTGGATGTTCCACATAAGAATTATGTTGTTACATTGGGATGAAATTTGTTTTATGTACATGTGGAAGACCACATATGTACTTACTTATATATATAAGAAAAAAACATGAACTTGAGAGAGATTTGGTGGGAACCTTAATCGATAAGCTACCATCCAAATATGATCAATAATTTTTAATGGAATGATATACCTTTGGTTTAGCTTAGCATTATTTCTAAATCTAAAAACCTATTATAGGGTGATATTCATGGGAATAAATTTTGACCAACTTATATCTCTAGAACCCTTTCCAAGATTGTTGTAATAACTTTTCTACCGACTATGAGATACTCTTTTGTGTTATTGAATAGATGTAAATTTCTCTATAATATAACCCTCTAGATCAGTTCCCAATAAATTTTATTCTTCAAATTTATTCCTTAATTTTGGAAATATTAACTTCCTACCGTAGAGATATTCATAAGAAGCCATTTGAATGCTGGAGTGAAGGATATTATTATAATAAAATTCATCAAAAGGAATGTTTTGATACCAACCATATTTTATATATTTATATAAAGTTGTCAATATGTCTTCTAGATTTTTAATTTTCCTATCAGGTTGTCCAAATTTTTAATCATTATATGTTGTTCATAAACACAATTTTGTATCTATATCTTTATGAAGAATTCTCCAAAACATTTTGGTAAGTCATGGATCCTGACTCGATACAAATTTTATCGGAATACCATGAAATCTTACCAATTTTTTAATGTATAATTGAGTACGTTGATCAATAGAGAAATATTCTATAAAGGTAATAAATTTTTATAACATAAAAATATGATGAAATACAACCAATATAATATTTTTCTCATTAGTTTTTTGGGGATTCTAAAGAAAAAAACCATGATGATGTTTTTTGCATTCCCTTCATGTAACGGGAAATGGTTTTAATATAATCTTACACTTCAATATCTCATAATTAACTTTATAAAATAACATTCTTTGAGAAACATAATCTGATATAACTATATTTATTGCATCCCATGAATTTTTTTCCTTGAAATATCAATAATTTTTCTTATTTTCAGGATTAATAGAGAATGAATAAATATGAGCTTCATAAAATAAGTCCTTCTCCAAATATGGAACCTAAGGAACATATACATATTTCTAGACCCTTATTATTCCATAAAAATAAAATTTGAACTTAGTAATGCATCTCAACTTGTTTGGTATCCCAACATCTTTCCTCTTTGACTCATTAATTTTTACATGGATGGATAGTAGATCACTCATTTGAGAAATATAATACTTCTCCCCTTCCATTAAGACTTCAATATCCATCCATTTCATGTTCATAAATTTTTTAGATTTTGTGATCCTTATCATATAAAAGATAGAAAACTCCTTTTGACTTATAGGATCTACCTCCTTGTTCAATTTCCTCAGGTGGTAATGTATTTAGTAGTCATGGTCTTTAATAAAATCCAATAATCATATTTTCTTCATATTCAACTCCTTTAGATTGAAAATATTCTTTAATATTTTGTGATCAATATATATGTCACACCATTAATTATATAGAAAATTCGAACATATCGTTAATAAAAAACATACCCCAACATTCTCCAAATCCTGTCCTGTATAAATTTTCTCATGGTTGTTCAATTTTCATGAGGAATAATGTATAATAGTATAATCTTGCATGAGGAAAAGTCCCAGTACATTATTTTATACATCAATATAAATTAAAAACACCTATCTACTATATTGTAGTGTAAGAACAAGTTCACTACCCATAATTCTCTTTAGTTTCAAAAAACATTCATCTCATTCCAATGTCATAAGAAACATGGACCCCTTTTAAGTTAACTTGGTGAGTGGATTCGATATTTGTGAAACATTATGCACAAAGAATAAATTATATCCCAAATAACCATGAAAACTATATATCTCAGTCACAGTAGTTTTTCTGGGCCAATGATCAATAAAAATTGGCTTTGAAGTGTCTACTGATATACCATTACATGAGATTATATAACCCATAAATGAAACTTCAGAAAACCAAAATTAAAACACTCTATTTTTTATAAATTTTATCACTCTTTAGGGTCTTAGGCATAGTTTTCTAATAAACTTAGTACTATTACTTTCTCTTTGAATAAATAATAATATCACCTATGAAAACTAATTCAAATAGATTACGTTAATCTTTAAAGAATCTATTCATTAAATCAATGAATATAGTGGGATAATTGGTAAGACAAAATGGAATCACAGTAAATTCATAATGGACATACCTATTAAAGAAGGTTGTATTGGGTATATCCTTATTCTTTAATCCTAATTGATGGTATCCATAATGAAAATAAATCTTAGAAAAGTATTTAGATCCAAACAATTGATAAAAAAAGTCATCAATATGGGGTATAAAATATTTTCTATTGATATTAATCTTGTTAAGTTCATGAGAACACTACTAGAAAAGGGGGCATTAGAGCCCCCCAGACTCGGGCGACCGCCATTGGCGGTCGCTATAGCTCACCATTAGCGACCGCCAATGGCGGTCGCTAACCTGCCTAAAAAATTTCGGGGGGTTTCTGCGCCCCCCCCCCCCCCCCCGCGCCCTCGATCTCCCTCGATCTCCCTCGCCCTAACCCCCTCCCTCCCTCGCCGCCCTCCCTCGCGCCGCCCTCCCCTCCCCCGCTGCCCGGCCTCCCCCGCCGCCCGGCCTCCCCTGCCGCCCGGCCTCCCCCGCCGCCCGGCCTCCCCCACCGCCCGGCCTCCCCCGCCGCCCACCCTCCCCCACCGCCCGCCCTCCCCCGCGGCCTGCCATCCGGCCTCCGGCCGCCGCCCTCCGGCCTCTCGGCCCTCCCCCCCCCCCCCCCCACCCCGGACGGCACCCGCACCCCGGACAGCCCCCGGCGCGCACTCCGGACTGCCCCCCGCACCCCGGACGCCTCCCCGCACCCCGGACAGCACCCCCTCGCGCACTCCGGACCGCCCCCCCGCACCCCGGACGCCTCCCCGCACCCCGGACAGCCCCCCCCCCCCCCCCCCCCCCCGCGCACTCCGGACCGCCCCCCGCACCCCGGACGCCTCCCCGCACCCCGGACAGCCCCCCCTGCACTCGGACACCCCCCTCCGAACCCAGACAGCCCCCCCCCCCCCCCCCCCCGCACTCGGACACCCCCCCTCCGAACCCGGACAGCCCCCCCGCACCCCGGACAGGCCCCCCGCACCCCGGACACCCCACCCCGCACCCCGGACAGCCCCCCTGCACCCCAGACAGCCCCCCTCCCCCGCACCCCGGACACCCCCGCACCCCAAACACCCCTGCCCGCACCCCTGACAGGCCCCCGACACCCCGGACACCCCTCCCCGCACCTCGGACAGCCCCCCCCCCCCCCCCCCCCCCCCGACCCCGGACACCCCCCCCCCCTCGCTGCCCGTCCCCCGTCCCCTCACCGCCTCCTCTCCTCCAGCTCCCCGCTGCTGCCGCCACCCGTCCCCTCCCTTGCCGCACCGCCTTTGGCTCCGGCTCCCCTTCGCTGCCTCCTCTCCCTCGCAGCACCGCCTTCGGCTCCCCTCCCTTTCAGGTTTGTAGCTCAATCAGGTAACATGAGCTTTCAGTTACATTATTATTTTATCAATGGTTCATAAACAAATGGTTAATATTTATTTTGAATATAGTTGATTTGAAAAATGTAAATGTAATAAGTATTGTCTAAATGTTTGTTATACAGATATTATTATGGATAAGAGTTGGATTGATCTTCCAAATCGAACGTCTAGAGAATATTTCAATGGCATTATGCAGTTTATTGACTTCACGAGAGGATTTGAAAGTGACTATATTAGTTGTCCATGTAGAAAATGTGCTAACAGATATCAATTCACACGAGATACAGTGAGGGAGCACCTTTTCTTTAATGGATTTCTGAAAAATTATAAGAGTTGGACTCGTCATGGAGAAGAATATGTTCATTGTCAAAATACAGATGCAGCTCAGATGGATGTTGATGCAAGGATGACTGATCCAATGCATGAAATGCTTACTGAAATGGTACGTGGGTTTGATCCTGAAGGCATTGACATCCATAATCTTGAGACCGGTGAGATAAATCTTCGCTCTGGTGCAGATCGTGATTCGAGGAGGTTTTATGATGTACTTGATGATGCGAAAACAGAATTATATCCTGGATGTACTTCTTACAATAAACTGTCGTTTATCGTGGAGTTGTTGCATTTGAAGACTTTGAATAATTGGTCAGACACATCATTCGACATGATTTTGGTTTTATTGAAAAAAGTTCTTCCTGTCGACGCTAAGATTCCTGAGTCGTATTACTATGCTCGTAAGTTGACAGAGAACTTAGGTTTTACATATGAGACTATAGATGCATGTGCAAACAACTGTATGTTGTTTAGAAATGAAACTGCTCATTTGGATATTTGTACGGTTTGTGGCGCTTCCAGGTGGAAAGTGAACAGGGGAAATAAGACTCATCAAAGTCAGATTGCGATACAGGGGAAACCGATTTCCGTAAAGCAAATGCGTTACTTTCCCCTTAAACCGAGGTTGAAAAGATTTTTTATGTCATCTAAAGTTTCTAATTTAATGAGATGGCATGCAGAAAGAGTTCATGAAAGTGACATGTTAACCCACCCGGCAGACTCTCATGCATGGAAGGATTTTGATAAGAGACATCCCGACTTTGCTAAAGATGTTCGTAATGTCCGATTGGGATTGGCAGCAGATGGTTTCAATCCATTCAAGTCTATGGTTGGTGCAACTCATAGCACATGGCCCGTGGTGTTGGTTCCATATAATCTTCCTCCGTGGCTTTGTATGAAGCAACAATTTATATTACTTTCCACTCTTATTGATGGACCTAAAAGTCTGGGGGATAAGATTGATGTTTACCTTCAGCCATTGATTGATGAGTTGAATGAATTTTGGGGCGATGGTGTGATGACTTATGATTGCGAAACGAATGAAATGTTCAAACTGCATGCAGCTTTATTGTGGACAATCAATGACTTCCCAGCTTATGCAAATTTATCAGGCTGGAGTACGAAAGGGGAATTTGCTTTCCCTTGTTGCAATAAAAGTAAAAAATCTGTATGGCTTAAACATTCCAAAAAATGGGCATACATGGGTCACAGGCGTTTTCTCCCTCCCCAGCACAGGTTCATAAAGGACAGAGTGGCATTTGATGGTTCTAGAGAGTTCAGTCTAGCACCAAAGATCATGACAGGAGTCGAAATGTTATCGCATATTAGGGAAGAAAACATCCGCACGGTATATGAAATTCAGGATTTGGTGGCTCCTCCAGTACGTAATATTCGTGCTGCGGGTAGGCAGCGCAGTCACAATTGGAAAAAGAAAAGTATTTTTTATAGTCTTCCGTATTGGAAAACTAACATGTTGAGGCATAATTTGGATGTCATGCACATTGAAAAAAATGTTTGTGATAACATATTGTGGACCATTTTAGGTGTCAGTGGAAAGTCAAAGGACCATGTTAATGCACGCCGTGATTTGGAAGAAATGGGATTAAGGAAACAGTTGCATTTATAGTTAGCTGAGGGAAACAAGGCATATATGCCTACTGCACAGTATTCGATGACTACAGAGGAGAAAGAGACATTTCTTTCCATTTTGAAGATGGTCAAGGTGCCTGATGGTTACTCTTCTAATATTTCAAAGTGTGTGAATCTGACGAGCAAGACATTGCAAGGGTTGAAAAGTCATGACAATCACATATTACTTCAGCAGTTGATTCCAATCGCAATTTGTGATTGTTTGTCCCCCAATGTAGTTCAGCCCTTGATTGAGATGAGTAATTTTTTTAGACAGCTTTGTTTAAGAAATCAACGAATGAGTGATTTAAAAAGTTTGCAGGACCGAATTGTACTTACGCTTTTTCACTTTGAGAAACTTTCCCCCCCCCTCATTTTTCGATGTTATGGTCCACTTGAAAGTGCACCTAACTGATGAAGTAATGGCTGCTGGTCCAGTGCAATTCAGGTGGATGTATCCTATTGAACGGTATTTGAGTACATTGAAAAGATTTGTACGCAACAGAGCTCGTCCAGAGGCATCAATAGCCAATGGTTATTTGATGGATGAGTGTACTACCTTTTGTGCAGAATATCTTATGGATGTTGAAACAAAATTAGATAAGCCCTCTCGGATTCATGATGGTCCAGTTGGAGAAGGAACCACATTTGATATGTACAACATCGAGTGGATACAAGCACATCGATATATCTTGTTCAATACTCCATCAGTTGCACCATTAATGCAGTAAGTATCTTATCAATGTGCTTGTATAGCTTTTACATGTTTTCTTTGCATAAGTTGATCTTTTAAACATCGCGTAATCATTTGCAGGAAACACATTAATGAGATAAAAGAAGAGATGCATCGTTCGACTGAGTTGCAAATTCAACAATCTCATTATGCGGCATTTCATGATTGGTTCAAGGATTATGTATGTATAAATTGATTTTCATTATGAGTGAAGTATTAAACTAATTCTTTATGCATATATCAGTATTGATTTTTATAAATTATGTAGGTTCGTAAGCTGAGGGAGTTAGGGGACCCCACGCTACCTGAAGTATTTATCCAACTGGCTGAGGGTCCATCTATAACGGCTCGTCGTTATAAAGCTATTGATGCTAATGGTTTTTGATTTCACATTAAAGATGTTGACGACAAACGAGCAACACAAAACAGTGGCATCGGTTGTCCCTTTGTCGATTCTGGTTATTACTATGGTCAATTGATAGACATCATTGAAGTTGTATACACACACGGTTTGAAGTACATATTGTTAAAGTGTAATTGGGTTGATCCAGTGCGTGGATGTAAAGTCGATCAATATCAGTTTTCATTGGTGAATTTTAACTATATGTTATACAGAAATAATGAACGAGTTGAGAATGAACCTTTCATTTTGACATCACAAGCGGAACAAGTATTCTTCGTTACTTTGCCTTCGGATCCAAGTTGGCAAGTTGTTGTCAAAATGTCTCGGCGAGGAGTGTTTTTATTTGAAGAAGATGAACCCGAGACTGTTTCGTTTGTTTACCAACAACTTGATCAACATACCGTAGTTCAACGTGAAGAAGATATTTATTGGGTCAGAGCGGCTGTTGAAGGAGAAACGGTCGATTTTCATGCTTAATGAAAGGTATAATTGTTTTCCCGCTATTCAGTAGAATGTCCTAGGATATCATAAATTATCTAATCATTTTATAAATCCTTATAAGTTTTAATCCTCACTTTTGTAAGTTAATTCAGTCATAAATATTTAGGTTGATTAACTTTTTGATTTTTTAAAATTCATTCACAACTAATTATTCAATCCATTTTTTGTTTGATTAACATTTGTACAAGTTTGATTTATTAAGAACAATCCAATTTATCTTTTAAACACTTTGGACTCATTACTGATATTTTGTATGACTGCAGACATGTCAGGGGAAGAGGCAGAAAATCCACATCATCCCTCTGAGGCATCTACGTCTCAGGGTCGAGGTATGTTTGAATGTCATTGTCTATATGTTTTATGTAATTGACATATATATATATATATAACATTTGTCAATTTATATATAAAATTGTTTTCAACAGGATCAGACTCGGCTGCTTCTTCCTCTCGCAGGAGAGGCCCTGGTCGTGGCATATTATCATGGAATTCCGACACGACGATAGATGTTTCATTTGATGAGGTATTTCATCCCGTGGGACCGAATGCCCCAGAATTTATTCGTCAGATGGGTCATATCATAGGTGACCCACATCGATTTCCATTTACCACGCGTGATTGGGCTTCTATCCCTCAGGACACATTAGATCGTCTATGGAGGGAGGTTCAGGTAAGAAAATAATTTTACTTTATTTTCTATTTATAAATAATACTAATATGTTTGATTATTTTCATTATAGCAAAATTTGAAAGTATGCCCTGAAGAGTTTCGGCCGGTGTGTATGAGCAAATGTCGTAAGCTGTGGAAAGATTATAAAGGCAAAGTGAAGAGTGGACCACTGGATACCAAATGTGGGTGCCCTTGACATTTTGGAAAAAGTCCCGAGAGGTGTCCTCCCAGCTCAGTGGCGTGACTTGGTTGCATATTAGTCTACTGAGGGTGTTGCGGTTTGTATATTAATTATTTTGCTGTATATATATTTTCAAGAATATGTGATTTGTTTGAAATTTGAATGAATTGAATGTAGGAGGTGTCAACACGCCATTCGGAGAATCGAGCGTTGCAGGGACCAGCTCACAGGCTCGGGACTCGTCACGTGTCTCAGATCCGACATGAGGTATATATTATTCATTTTTTAATTTATTAGTTAATATGGTTTTGTGTTTATATTCTTTTAATATACAGTTGCGAGGGCAAGGTGCAACAACTGATAAAATGTCGGTGTGGATAAGGACTCGTGATCGCAATGATCCAGAGGTTGCAGCATTGATAGTAAGTGTATGTACTTACCAATAATTACATAAATCTATATATTAACATATATATATTTATATATATTTAAATATTTCACAGGATCAATTTGAAGCTGAGTTAGAACATCTGCCAGAGGACCAGCGACAGCTTCCCATGCGACGGGATGAGATCTTTCATCCATTATTGGTCGGGACGGGCATGGCTATAGTTTGACCTATGGAGCAGGGATTCCTCGTTCTGTAGTGTCACGCGCTGCGGTTGTAGGTCCTGTTGTTGCTCATATGACACAGCAGATGTCAGATTTTGAGGCACGGCTGCGCGCTTCCGATGAGACAAATGCGCAATTGACAGCTGAGGTTAGAGCACTGCGGGAATATGTGCGTCGAGCTGATGGTAGAGGGGATCATACGACGCAGGTATATACTGTATTTATTTATTTAATTTAAATTATTTTTGTTATTAAAATATTTATAATGTTTATTTGTTGTAGGCACCTGGCCCACCAGAATGAGGTAGCAGTGATGGCAACGCGTGACGCACCATATATTCACGAGATATGTTTTTTGTCTTTACTGGTAGGGTTGACATTGATGTACTGTATTTATTCATTTAAGTAATGCATTATTACCATCCATGGTGGTCTTTTAAATATTTTATACACATATTGAGTTTTTGATCAGATAATCTTGAATGATTCTACATTTGAAAAAGTCGAACTAATTCCAACAGATCAATAAATCTGATATTATAGATTATGTATTATTAATATATTTTTTATAAATTTCTGTATGGTATCGATAAAAGAAATATGTATTAATTAGATGTTATCACTTTTATTTTTCACTTTTGTAATCAATGGGATGGCCTTTTCACCCCCGGAGAACCCCCCGCACCCCCGTACTGCCCCCCGCCACCCCCGTACAGGCCCCCGCCACCCCCGTACAGCCCCCCGCACCCCCGTACAGCCCCCCCCCCCCCCCCGCACCCCCGTACAGCCCCCCGCACCCACGTACAGCCCCCCCGCACCCCCGTACAGCCCCCCGCACCACCGTACGGCCCCCCGCCACCCCCGTACGGCCCCCCGCCACCCCCGTACGGCCCCCCGCCACCCCCGTACGGCCCCCCGCCACCCCCGTACGGCCCCCCGCCACCCCCGTACAGCCCCCCGCCACCCCCGCCACCCCCGTACAGGCCCCCGCCACCCCCGTACAGGCCCCCGCCACCCCCGTACAGCCCCCCGCCACCCCCGTACAGCCCCCCGCCACCCCCGTACAGCCCCCCGCCACCCCCGTACAGCCCCCCGCCACCCCCGTACAGCCCCCCGCACCCCCGTACAGCCCCCCGCACCCCCGTACAGCCCCCCGCACCCCCGTACAGCCCCCCGCACCCCCGTACAGCCCCCCGCCACCCCCGTACAGCGCCCCCGTCCCACCCCCGTACAGGCCCCCGCCACCCCCGTACAGCCCCCCGCCACCCCCGTACAGGCCCCCGCCACCCCCGTACAGGCCCCCGCCACCCCCGTACAGGCCCCCGTCACCCCCGTACAGGCCCCCGCCACCCCCGTACAGCCCCCCGCCACCCCCGTACAGCCCCCCGCCACCCCCGTACAGCCCCCCGCCACCCCCGTACAGCCCCCCACCACCCCCGTACAGCCCCCGCACCCCCGTACAGCCCCCCGCCACCCCCGTACAGCCCCCCGCCACCCCCGTACAGCCCCCCGCCACCCCCGTACAGCCCCCCGCCACCCCCGTACAGCCACCTGCCACCACCGTACAGCCCCCCGCCACCCCCGTACAGCCCCCCGCCACCCCCGTACAGCCCCCCGCCACCCCCGTACAGGCCCCCGCCACCCCCGTACAGCCCCCCGCCACCCCCGTACTGCCCCCCGCCACCCCCGTACTGCCCCCCGACACCCCCGTACAGCCCCCCGACACCCCCGTACAGCCCCCCGACACCCCCGTACAGCCCCCCGCCACCCCCGTACAGCCCCCCGCCACCCCCGTACAGCCCCCCGCACCCCCGTACAGCCCCCCGCACCCCCGTACAGCCCCCCCCCCCCCCCCCCCCCCGCACCCCCGTACAGCCCCCCGCATGAGGTATATATATTATTCCTGAGATGCAGGAGGAGGCCGCACGTCCATCGGACGTGCGGTTCGCGCGGCACGTCCGATTGTGGCGTTTTCAGCAGCGCGGCGCGCGCTGAAATGGCGCGTTGGGGGGGTCAAAACCACCCGAACGACCTCCTAATGCCACGAAACCGTACGACAACATCCGGGGCGTGAATTTTGAAATGGTCGGCCAGACGGCACCTCATTCGGATGTTCCGTGTGACCGCGGAGGCCGGAAACGCGTTTCCGACGCCATAAAATACCAAAACGGCGTGCGGCGGTCCAATTCGGAGCAAACGTGCTCCAAACGACCTGAAACCGCACGGGAACGATAGAAATATTATTCCTGAGATGCAGGAGGAGGCCGCACGTCCATCGGACGTGCGGTGCGCGCGGCACGTCCGATTGTGCCGTTTTCAGCAGCGCGACGCGCGCTGAAATGGCGCGTTGGGGGGTCAAAACCACCCGAACGACCTCCGAATGCCCCGAAACCGTACGACAACATCCGGGGCGTGAATTGTGAAATGGTCGGCCAGACGGCACCTCATTCGGAGGTGCCGTGTGACCGCGGCGGCCGAAAACGCCTTTCCGGCGCCATAAAACACCAAAACGGCGTGCGGCGGTCCCATTCGGAGCAAACGTGCTCCGAACGACCTGAAACCGCACGGGAAAGATAGAAATATTATTCCTGAGATGCAGGAGGAGACCGCACATCCATCGGACGTGTGGTGCGCGCGGCACGTCCGATTGTGCCGTTTTCAGCAGCGCGGCGCGCGCTGAAATGACGCGTTGGGGGGTCAAAACCACCCGAACGACCTCCGAATGCCACGAAACCGTACGACAACATCCGGGGCGTGAATTGTGAAATGGTAGGCCAGACGGAACCTCATTCGGAGGTGCCGTGTGACCGCGGCGGCCGGAAACGCGTTTCCAGCGCCATAAAACACCAAAACGGCGTGCGGCGGTCCAATTCGGAGCAAACGTGCTCCGAACGACTTGAAACCGCACGGGAACGATAGAAATATTATTCCTGAGATGCAGGAGGAGTTCGCACTGTAGTGGTCTAGAATTACTTCCAGTGGACTAAAATTGATACCTATCAGGGCACTCCATGGGCGGCTACACCTCCTGGGCGGGACACACCACCATCCCCAGTGGCAGCCATTTCCTCATGAAGCCCTTGGGCGGAGAGCCATGCTTCGTCCAACGCTCACATGTGAGAGTTCCCAAGGATCGGATACATTCCTACCTCCTTTGCCTCTGATACCAACTGTAGAGACCCGAAGCTTGACGTACAGAGACATTACATTACTTTTGTGGAATACTTGGTACATAAAAAAAACACACACACAAGGATCGCAATAGTTTAGTGTCTTTGGAAACTCGAAATATAATCTTCTAATCGTGGTGAAAGATCTTCAAAATCTCCCATAAAGATCTTCCTTTTTTTTGCCTAAAACCTTTCTTTATATCCTGGGGAAAAGAAAACATAAAAGGGTGAGCTCAAATGCTCAGTAAGGGTAAACAAAATAAATATCAATCACATCATATACATAAGCACATAACTTTGTAAATCTTAACCTGCAAAAGAGATCATAATTTAATAACATGGGGTAAATCATGGCAGTGAAATGTAATCACAATAATCATAACTTAAAACATGAAACTTTGTGGCATTCACACATAATCATAGAGAATCATTTCTTGTTAGTCAAGACTCATTGCCAAGACTATCTTAGTGGACAAAGTCCCTTTCTGAATCGAGTAACCCTCGTTTCAGTCCTGTTTCACTGAACCGGTATAACCTACCATTCCAGCCATGTCTATCTCATGAGATATAAAATCTTTACCCAATGCATTGGAGGGAGATATAGGTCCCACCCATCTCATAATGATACCATTCTTATGTGTGCCACAAAATCATAAATCATACACCATTTCATAACCCATGTAACAAAAATGGGATTCTTAAACAACATGACATCATAAAACCATTCATATAAGATAAAGGAATTCATAAACATAATTCCATCACAAAATAGTCAAATAATTGTAAAAATATGGATAGAAACAGAACCCTATATTATCTTAGATGGAAAATAATTTTGATAAAACACTTGAAATGAATTCTTGAGGAAAATATCCTTTCTTCTTCAAAATCAATTTCTTTTCACAAAACATCATGGAATTTTAAAAGAAAGAGATTTTATTAAAAATAGTCATGAAATCTTTTGGAGGAAGGTTCATAAAAATAAGGCTTTATAAAACCTTAAAAATCCGTTCGTGCCGTTTAAGTTAAAAAAACATTCTTCGTACTTTTGTCGGAAAAGTCAAAAAGTACCTCGTATGAAAAACAATAAAAGATTCCTTTCATATCTTTTAAAAAAAACTTACCGAAGGGCAAAATTGGATATAAACTATTGTAGAAGGATGGAAATAATATTACATATTGAAGGAACATGGATGTGGATGATAAAATACACCCCAGTAATTACCAAAGTAAAAACAATCTCGGATAAAAGTGAGATTGTGATATTTCCCTTACCTTATGTCCGACTTGCTTTGTAAGTGTCCGAACCTCCTGTATAATGATTTAAATCATGTTATTGACTTATTCCAGAATCATATTCATTGTTATGATATCATATATGGTTCACTTATGACATTATATTACCCGTTCTTTTGTAAATTCCATGTTAAAGAAGCATTTTGGGTAAAATCGTTTCATTTATCGTAGTGTTTTGACTTGTTGTTCTTGACATCATTATTACTTATATCATGATTTACTTACTTCCAGAATATAAAATATGATTTATATATCATATATATTCAGTATATATATATATATAATAGATAGATAAATAAAATGAAAAACACCGTTCATGGAGACGGTAGTCCGTACGTACGCATGAATGCTGTTTTACTTTCCTTATTGTCTTGAAATGGAAGTAAGTAGATGACATACATATATATATATATACATAAATCCAGTATCTTTATAATGTCATATATTTCATTATTATTTCTTATATATACTTTATAATCATTCTTAAATGGTTAACATGGAGAATGAATCTCATCGCGTCGTGGAGACGGTAGTCCGTACGTACGCACGAGCGATGATATCATTTCCATAAATATTGAACTGAATTGGAGTGGATTATACAATATATCAGAATCAATATGATGTTTTAATAACTATTTATAGTTATTCTTTACACCATTATACCCATCCATGTAAGGTGGTGGTGGAAAATAGATTACACCACGGCGTGGAGACGGTATTACGTGCGTACGCACGCGCGGTGATTTCTTTTTCCGTAGGATGGATAGATGGTGAAATAGGGTTGTTTCATACTTATAATAACATATCAGTATATGAGTGATACTGATGTTATTACTTCATAATGAAACAACCTAATAAGAAGAAGTGGAAGAAGAAATAAAGATGAAAGAATTGGTAACGGTAATTACCTCTTCTTTGAAGCGCCTCTTTGAGACCTCCTCTTAGGGCACTAAAATTGGTCTTTGAGGAAGACCAGAACCTCTAGGATGTTTCTAGGGAAGTGGAGAAGATATTTTGGCAGGGGTTGGCCGATCTTGAGTGCTCAAATTGGTGTGAGGAGGAGGGGGAGGAGGTGTCCTTTTATAAAGGAGGAGAGGGGCACCTTAGGAATACCTCAAAATATTATTTTACATTAATGTCGAAATCGGTTTATAATGGTTCCAAATGGTCTTATTTCGAAGCTAAAGTAGGGATGGGTCGAAATCCTATCAACCAATAAGATTTAGACAAGTTTAGGTTATTATTTTAACCTTATCAATTAGATTTAACTCTAAGTTAAATAATTTAACTTTTACTGTGTCTTTTTGTTTTCTTTCACTATATGGTTAATACACTTACTATAACATGCCAAACGAACCCCAAATTGTTTATTATTAACATATATATCCTTATCTAAGTCATTTCGCTGAACCTTAGATTTTTAGGAATAAAATAACAATTAATAATATAATATTTGATTTAAAAACTATTTTGTGTCAATTTTGACACTATTTGATATATGATTTTTTTGAAAGTCATAACAGAATTATATGTTCGAACCAAGTTGATTAAATCAACACTAATACATCATAGTAACCTATAAAATTAGTTTAATTCATAAAAAGTCTTAAATTACATTCATTTGAGCATTTATAACATCAATTATGTTAATATTTCCTTAAAAGGGTAATTACTGCATCATCGTTGTGTCATAAATAAATTAATTTATTTAATGTCTAAAAATTATAAATAAAATATCATTATGTAGGAAATCTTTTTATCTTTCTAATGAATATTTACAATCAAATTTATCTTATGTATAACCCTATATTAAAAATTTTTTAGTAAATAAACTTTGATTTTAACTCTTTTAACTCTTCTTTGAATTAAATAATAATAAATGTCCTAATCTAATCCAAGTGGACCAAAATGGTCATATTATATTCATAAGTTTGTTTTTGGCCGAATTACACTTTTCCAATAGAATTAGGACATGTGTTAGGGTAATAGTAATATCATATTTACCCTTAGTTACCCTATTTACTATTAACCGTGGTAAAAAAAAGTAAAAAGTTACTATTCACCAAAAATTATTTTCATCTCATTGAACCACATTTTAGTCCTTGATATTAACTGTGTCTGTCGGATTTTCGAAATTCCATTCACAGAAGCGGTAAAATTAAGTTTTATGCAAAATTCAGTTTTTAACCTACCACTTAGTGGTTTCACTATTCATTGAAAATTGAAAGTTTTCAGAAAAATACCAAAAATTAGGCCTAAGGTATATTTGATATTATGAACTCAAAAATGATGTCTATTTTTCCAAATTCAAAACATATCAGTTGCATTAACTAATTTAAAAATTAATTCTCGTCGTCAAAACAAATAGCGTGTTTTTAAGAGATAATAACTATCAAAAGATTGACACTAGTTTATAACTGGTTTAAATGTAAAATTACATACAATGACCAACATTGTATTAAATTGTAAAAATATATTCTAAATATACTTTATAACCACTCAAATTAATAATTTATCAATATTAATTATTTCGATTAAAAAATTTGTTTTTAATTAAAATTTAGTAATTTTTACTATTCATCAGAATATGAAAGTTATCCGAAAAGTACCAAAATTTCACTTTAGGCTAAATTCGATAGTCCGAATCCAAAAATGAAGTTCATTTTGAAAAATAAGATTTACAGAATTTTAAAAATTGGTTATTACTATTCATAACGGCTAGTTTTAATAATATTTTAATAACATATCGTTGTTTAGTGAAACTCGGTATTGCGTATTACACACGCTATCGAGGAAGGTCGTGATTGCGTGTAATGCAAGGCAAGTCAAGGATGCGTGTTGTGAAAGCTCCTTTTGGTGTAGCATACAACACAAGACATTAATAAAATTAAAAAGAATATTTTTTTATAAAATCTTGGGCTGTTACATTCTACCCCCCTTAAAATGAATTTCGCCCTCGAAATTCGTCGGGGTTATAAATGGTTTACTATTCGAAATTTTCTTTAATAGAAACCTACATCGTAAAAAGGAATACCAAAACTTGGCTTTAAAAACTAAAGTATGAAATGTAACGATTACCCAAATAAACTAATCGCTGGGTTTCCACATAGGTAAAAATATGGATATGGAAGAAATATCTAACCATCATGTTCCGATGGAGAGTGGTAGAGAACATGGCTATGGAAAAGCCAGTAATCACAAATCCATAGATTTGTGATGATATATGGTACCATCTGATTCATCAGGTATAAGATCACTCGGACAACATTTTTGGTTTTCAAGATCATTTCCCTAAAGTTGAAAATTTACATTAGAATAAATACTTACTTTATTTTGGTACAATCTCACTGTTGTTTGTGCCTTGAACAATTTCCACTTCATCTCTTAAATAAATGAAGTTGAATTTGTTATTCGTGAAGTGTTAGCAGATCATGTGATAGAATGACGGGTCATTCCATCTGTCTCAAACAAAAGGGTTAGCAAAAATTATATACATAAGTCGATCTATAGTGAGATTAATCACATATGGTTCCTAAAATGAACTTATACTTTATATATCATACCGCTTAATAAAATAAAACTAGTTTCTACTAAACAGGGACTTCCTGTAGGCCAGTGGTAGGCGATAAAGGCCAGTCGCACTTCGATTGTGGGTTCGATTCCCATAGCCATGTCCGACGCGATGGGCTGTCGTCCGTCCTACAGGTTGTCCTTTTTCTAAATCTACATTACTATAACATCCTATCAATAATATCAAAAAATAACTTCTTTAGGCTTATCCATAATACTGCAGTCCACTCTCATAATATAGTGAAAACAATTACCAGAGATTTAATACCATCGTTGATCCCCATAAGATATGTCTTGTTGGTCACATTCTAAACATTCAAAGTCCTTAATCATGTATTCTCTTGAATACCTTAGAGAAAACATGAATGCAGTTTAAAGTTAACACTTTCCACATACCAAAATCCTCAAAATTATATATACTCAAACCATGATATCACTTAGTGCTTATATCAATCATGAGCTCATGAATACAATCAAACATCTCATTATCTTCTTATACTTTCATTATGCACTTATCATCTACTTTCCAAAAGTATCTGAATAACCTTTCATGGTTACTGGTACCATTCATCATACACTTTCAAAACTTAAGGAAAGAAAACAGTGTAACAATCCTTAGATGTCTCCTTATTCCATGAGATTACTTATACAACATTACACATGATAAACATGTAATCATTCCACTACATTCTTAGACCATTGATCGCGATTCAACATTTCTTTCATCTCACATATCATTTGTAGTTTCTTCATCATCATCAACATAAATACTTCCCATACGACCATACTGATTCTCTTCATGAGACTTTCCCTTAGGGCATTGGTTTGCATAATGCCCGTACATTCCACATTTAAAACATTTAACCATTTTTGATGTCGTAGCAATACCACTAACCTCATCCATGGTGTTAACTGAAACTTTTCCATTGCACTTACTGGATTTGTGTCCTTCTTTTCCACACCCAAAGCATCTTCCAGTTCCTTTGAAACATTCTCCTTGATGCCTCTTCCCACATGATTTACATAGTGGAAATTGAACTTTCTTTCCTCTATGATCATCATGAAACTCCATCTTTCTCTTATTAGCCGAGTCAGGAAACTTACCAAATTTTACTTTATTGATCATATTATGAGATTGCTGATTCGGCATAATAATGATGTTTGGACCTCCAAATCCCATTTCATTTGGTTTCTCATGAAGAATATCATTCCATTGTCCATCATATCCTTCATTATCGTGAATCATCTTGTTTCCAGCCATTTTCTAAAACCCAAAAAGAATAGTGTGAGAGGAAAAAATCATAATAAAAGGGGGAGTAACTTCAATATCTAACTTCTTTGGTTTAATCTAATATCTTTACCATAGTTCTAGGACTATATCCTATATGTATACTTATCCTTAGGGGCATCCCTAGACATACCTTAGAAATATCTCTAAGGATCTCACTAACGTTTTCGCATCCTAGTTTCCAAAGGTTGACTAAACCTTTCCTCTGATACCAACTGTAGCGGTCTAGAATTACTTCCAGTGGACTAAAATTGATACCTATCAGGGCACTCCATGGGTGGCTACACCTCCTGGGCGGGACACACCACCATCCCCAGTGGCAGCCATTTCCTCATGAAGCCCTTGGGCGGAGATCCATGCTTCGTCCAACGCTCACATGTGAGAGTTCCCAAGGATCGGATACATTCCTACCTCCTTTGCCTCTGATACCAACTGTAGAGACCCGAAGCTTGACGTACATAGACATTACATTACTTTTGTGGAATACTTGGTACATAAAAAAAACACACACACAAGGATCGCAATAGTTTAGTGTCTTTGGAAACTCGGAATATAGTCTTCTAATCGTGGTGAAAGATCTTCAAAATCTCCCATAAAGATCTTCCTTTTTTTTACCTAAAACCTTTCTTTATATCCTGGGGAAAATAAAACATAAAAGGGTGAGCTCAAATTCTCAGTAAGGGTAAACAAAATAAATATCAATCACATCATATACATAAGCACATAACTTTTGGAAATCTTAACCTGCAAAAGAGATCATAATTTCATAACATGGGGTAAATCATGGCAGTGAAATGTAATCACAATAATCATAACTTAAAACATGAAACTTTGTGGCATTCACACATAATCATAGAGAATCATTTCTTGTTAGTCAAGACTCATTGCCAAGACTATCTTAGTGGACAAAGTCCCTTTCTGAATCAAGTAACCCTTGTTTCAGTCCTGTTTCACTGAACCGGTATAACCTACCATTCCAGCCATGTCTATCTCATGAGATATAAAATCTTTACCCAATGCATTGGAGGGAGATATAGGTCCCACCCATCTCATAATGATACCATTCTTATGTGTGCCACAAAATCGTAAATCATACATCATTTCATAACCCATGTAACAAAAATGGGATTCTTAAACAACATGACATCATAAAACCATTCATATAAGATAAAGGAATTCATAAACATAATTCCATCACAAAATAGTAAAATCAATGTAAAAATATGGATAGAAACAGAACCCTTTATTATCTTAGATGGAAAATAATTTCGATAAAACACTTGAAATGAATTCTTGAGGAAAATATCCTTTCTTCTTCAAAATCAATTTCTTTTCACAAAACATCATGGAATTTTAAAAGAAAGAGATTTTATTAAAAATAGTCATGAAATCTTTTGGAGGAAGCTTCATAAAAATAAGGCTTTATAAAACCGTAAAAATCCGTTCGTGCCGTTTAAGTTAAAAAAAACATTCTTCGTAATTTTGTCGGAAAAGTCAAAAAGTACCTCGTACGAAAAACGACAAAAGATTCCTTTCATATCTTTTAAAAAAAACTTACCAAAGGGTAAAATTGGATATAAACTATTTTAGAAGGATGGAAATAATATTACATATTTAAGGAACATGGATGTGGATGATAAAATACACCCTAGTAATTACCAAAGTAAAAACAATCTCGGATAAAAGTGAGATTGTGATATTTCTCTTACCTTATGTCCGACTTGCTTTGTAAGTGTCCGAACCTCCTGTATAATGATTTAAATCATGTTATTGACTTATTAAAGAATCATATTCATTGTTATGATATCATATATGGTTCACTTATGACATTATATTACCCGTTCTTTTGTAAATTCCATGTTAAAGAAGCATTTTGGGTAAAATCGTTTCATTTATCGTAGGTGTTTTGACTTGTTGTTCTTGACATCATTATTACTTATATCATGATTTACTTACTTACAGAATATAAAATATGATTTATATATCATATATATTCAGTATATATATATATATAATAGATAGATAAATAAAATGAAAAACACCGTTCATGGAGACGGTAGTCCGTACGTACGCATGAACGCTGTTTTACTTTCCTTATTGTCTTGAAATGGAAGTAAGTAGATGACATACATATATATATATATATACATAAATCCAGTAGCTTTATAATGTCATATATTTCATTATTATTTCTTATATATACTTTATAATCATTCTTAAATGGTTAACATGGAGAATGAATCTCATCGCGTCGTGGAGACGGTAGTCCGTACGTACGCACGAGCGATGATATCATTTCCATAAATATTGAACTGAATTGGAGTGGATTATACAATATATCAGAATCAATATTATGTTGTAATAACTATGTATAGTTATTCTTTACACCATTATACCCATCCATGTAAGGTGGTGGTGGAAAATAGATTACACCACGGCGTGGAGACGGTATTCCGTACGTACGTACGCACGCGCGGTGATTTCTTTTTCCGTAGGATGGATAGATGGTAAAATAGGGTTGTTTCATACTTATAATAACATATCAGTATATGAGTGATACTGATGTTATTACTTCATAATGAAACAACCTAAGAAGAAGAAGTGGAAGAAGAAATAAAGATGAAAGAATTGGTAACGGTAATTACCTCTTCTTTGAAGCGCCTCTTTGAGACCTCCTCTTAGGGCACTAAAATTGGTCTTTGAGGAAGACCAGAACCTCTAGGATGTTTCTAGGGAAGTTTAGAAGAGATTTTGGCAGGGGTTGGCCGAGCTTGAGTGCTCAAATTGGTGTGAGGAGGAGGGGGAGGAGGTGTCCTTTTATAAGGGAGGAGAGGGGCACCTTAGGAATACCTCAAAATATTATTTTACATTAATGTCAAAATCGGTTTATAATGGTTCCAAATGGTCTTATTTCGAAGCTAAAGTGGGGATGGGTCGAAATCCTATCAACCAATAGGATTTAGACAAGTTTAGGTTATTATTTTAACCTTATCAATTAGATTTAACTCTAAGTTAAATAATTTAACTTTTACTGTGTCTTTTTGTTTTCTTTCACTATATGGTTAATACACTTACTATAACATGCCAAAATAACCCCAAATTGTTTATTATTAATATATATATCCTTATCTAAGTCATTTGGCCGAACCTTAGATTTTTAGGAATAAAATAACAATTAATAATATAATATTTGATTTAAAAACTATTTTGTGTCAATTTTGACACTATTTGATATATGATTTTTTTGAAAGTCATAACAGAATTATATGTTCGAACCAAGTTGATTAAATCAACACTAATACATCATAGTAACCTAGAAAATTAGTTTAATTCATAAAAAGTCTTAAATTTCATTCATTTGAGCATTTATAACATCAATTATGTTAATATTTCCTTAAAAGGGTAATTACTGCATCATCGTTGTGTCATAAATAAATTAATTTATTTAATGTCTAAAAATTATAAATAAAATATCATTATGTAGTAAATCTTTTTATCTTTCTAATGAATATTTACAATCAAATATATCTTATGTATAACCCTATATTAAATTTTTTTTAGTAAATAAACTTTGATTTTAACTCTTTTAACTCTTCTTTCAATTAAATAATAATAAATGTCCTAATCTAATCCAAGTGGACCTAAATGGTCATATTATATTCATAAGGTTGTTTTTGGCCAAATTACACTTTTCCAATAGAATTAGGACATGTGTTAGGGTAATAGTAATATCATATTTACCCTTAGTTACCCTATTTACTATTAACCGTGGTAAAAAAAAGTAAAAAGTTACTATTCACCAAAAATTATTTTCATCTCATTGAACCACATTTTAGTCCTTGATATTAACCGTGTCTGTCGGATTTTCGAAATTCCATTCACAGAAGCGGTAAAATTAAGTTTTATGCAAAATTCAGTTTTTAACCTACCACTTAGTGGTTTCACTATTCATCGAAAATTGAAAGTTTTCAGAAAAATACCAAAAATTAGGCCTAAGGTATATTTGATATTATGAACTCAAAAATGATGTCTATTTTACCAAATTCAAAACATATCAGTTGCATTAACTAATTTAAAAATTAATTCTCGTCGTCAAAACAAATAGCGTGTTTTTAAGAGATAATAACTATCAAAAGATTGACACTAGTTTATAACTGGTTTAAATGTGAAATTACATACAATGACCAACATTTTATTAAGTTGTAAAAATATATTCTAAATATACTTTATAACCACTCAAATTAATAATTTATCAATATTAATTATTTCGATTAAAAAAGTTGTTTTTAATTAAAATTTAGTAATTTTTACTATTCATCAGAATATGAAAGTTATCCGAAAAGTACCAAAATTTCACTTTAGGCTAAATTCGATAGTCCGAATCCAAAAATGAAGTTCATTTTGAAAAATAAGATTTACAGAATTTTAAAAAGTGGTTATTACTATTCATAACGGCTAGTTTTAATAATATTTTAATAACATATCGTTGTTTAGTGAAACTCGGTATTGCGTATTACACACGCTATCGAGGAAGGTCGCGATTGCGTGTAATGCAAGGCAAGTCAAGGATGCGTGTTGTGCAAGCTCCTTTTGGTGTAGCATACAACACAAGACATTAATAAAATTAAAAAGAACATTTTTTTATAAAATCTTGGGTTGTTACATTCTACCCCCCTTAAAATGAATTTCGCCCTCAAAATTCGTCGGGGTTATAAATGGTTTACTATTCGAAAGTTTCTTTAATAGAAACCTACATCGTAAAAAGGAATACCAAAACTTGGCTTTAAAAACTAAAGTATGAAATGTAACGATTACCCAAATAAACTAATCGCTGGGTTTCCACATAGGTAAAAATATGGATATGGAAGAAAAATCTAACCATCATGTTCCGATGGAGAGTGGTAGAGAACATGGCTATGGAAAAGCCAGTAATCACAAATCCATAGATTTGTGATGATATACGGTACCATCTGATTCATCAGGTATAAGATCACTCGGACAACATTTTTGGTTTTCAAGATCATTTCCCTAAAGTTGAAAATTTACATTAGAATAAATACTTACTTTATTTTGGTACAATCTCACTGTTGTTTGTGCCTTGAACAATTTCCACTTCATCTCTTAAATAAATGAAGTTGAATTTGTTATTCGTGAAGTGTTAGCAGATCATGTGATAGAATGACGGGTCATTCCATCTGTCTCAAACAAAAGGGTTAGCAAAAATTATATACATAAGTCGATCTATAGTGAGATTAATCACATATGGTTCCTAAAATGAACTTATACTTTATATATCATACCGCTTAATAAAATAAAACTAGTTTCTACTAAACAGGGACTTCCTGTAGGCCAGTGGTAGGCGATAAAGGCCAGTCGCACTTCGATTGTGGGTTCGATTCCCATAGCCTTGTCCGACGCGATGGGCTGTCGTCCGTCCTGCAGGTTGTCCTTTTTCTAAAACTACATTACTATAACATCCTATCAATAATATCAAAAAAGAACTTCTTTAGGCTTATCCATAATACTGCAGTCCACTCTCATAATATAGTGAAAACAATTACCAGAGATTTAATACCATCGTTGATCCCCATAAGATATGTCTTGTTGGTCACATTCTAAACATTCAAAGTCCTTAATCATGTATTCTCTTGAATACCTTAGAGAAAACATGAATGCAGTTTAAAGTTAACACTTTCCACATACCAAAATCCTCAAAATTCTATATACTCAAACCATGATATCACTTAGTCCTTATATCAATCATGAGCTCATGAATACAATCAAACATCTCATTATCTTCTTATCCTTTCATTATGCACTTATCATCTACTTTCCAAAAGTATCTGAATAACCTTTCATGGTTACTGGTACCATTCATCATACACTTTCAAAACTTAAGGAAAGACAACAGTGTAACAATCCTTAGATGTCTCCTTATTCCATGAGATTACTTATACAACATTACACATGATAAACATGTAATCATTCCACTACATTCTTAGACCATTGATCGAGATTCAACATTTCTTTCATCTCACATATCATTTGTAGTTTCTTCATCATCATCAACATAAATACTTCCCATACGACCATACTGATTCTCTTCATGAGACTTTCCCTTAGGGCATTGGTTTGCATAATGCCCGTACATTCCACATTTAAAACATTTAACCATTTTTTATGTCGTAGCAATACCACTAACCTCATCCATGGTGTTAACTGAAACTTTTCCATTGCACTTACTGGCTTTGTGTCCTTCTTTTCGACACCCAAAGCATCTTCCAGTTCCTTTGAAACATTCTCCTTGATGCCTCTTCCCACATGATTTACATAGGGGAAATTGAACTTTCTTTCCTCTATGATCATCATGAAACTCCATCTTTCTCTTATTAGCCGAGTCAGGAAACTTACCAAATTTTACTTTATTGATCATATTATGAGATTGCTGATTCGGCATAATAATGATGTTTGGACCTCCAAATCCCATTTCATTTGGTTTCTCATGAAGAATATCATTCCATTGTCCATCATATCCTTCATTATCGTGAATCATCTTGTTTCCAGCCATTTTCTAAAACCCAAAAAGAATAGTGTGAGAGGAAAAAATCATAATAAAAGGGGGAGTAACTTCAATATATAACTTCTTTGGTTTAATCTAATATCGTTACCATAGTTCTAGGACTATATCCTATATGTATACTTATCCTTAGGGGCATCCCTAGACATACCTTAGAAATATCTCTAAGGATCTCACTAACGTTTTTGCATCCTAGTTTCCAAAGGTTGACTAAACCTTTCCTCTGATACCAACTGTAGCGGTCTAGAATTAATTCCTGTGGACTAAAATTGATACCTATCAGGGCACTCCATGGGCGGCTACACCTCCTGGTCGGGACACACCACCATCCCCAGTGGCAGCCATTTCCTCATGAAGCCCTTGGGCGGAGAGCCATGCTTCGTCCAACGCTCACATCTGAGAGTTCCCAAGGATCGGATACATTCCTACCTCCTTTGCCTCTGATACCAACTGTAGAGACCCGAAGCTTGACGTACATAGACATTACATTACTTTTGTGGAATACTTGGTACATAAAAAAAACACACACCCAAGGATCGCAATAGTTTAGTGTCTTTGGAAACTCGGAATATAATATTCTAATCGTGGTGAAAGATCTTCAAAATCTCCCATAAAGATCTTCCTTTTTTTTTACCTAAAACCTTTCTTTATATCCTGGGGAAAAGAAAACATAAAAGGGTGATCTCAAATGCTCAGTAAGGGTAAACAAAATAAATATCAATCACAGCATATACATAAGCACATAACTTTTGGAAATCTTAACCTGCAAAAGAGATCATAATTTCATAACATGGGGTAAATCATGGCAGTGAAATTTAATCACAATAATCATAACTTAAAACATGAAACTTTGTGGCATTCACACATAATCATAGAGAATAATTTCTTGTTAGTCAATACTCATTGCCAAGACTATCTTAGTGGACAAAGTCCCTTTCTGAATCGAGTAACCCTTGTTTCAGTCCTGTTTCACTGAACCGGTATAACCTACCATTCCAGCCATGTCTATCTCATGAGATATAAAATCTTTACCCAATGCATTGGAGGGAGATATAGGTCCCACCCATCTCATAATGATACCATTCTTATGTGTGCCACAAAATCGTAAATCATACATCATTTCATAACCCATGTAACAAAAATGGGATTCTTAAACAACATGACATCATAAAACCATTCATATAAGATAAAGGAATTCATAAACATAATTCCATCACAAAATAGTAAAATCAATGTAAAAATATGGATAGAAACAGAACCCTTTATTATCTTAGATGGAAAATAATTTTGACAAAACACTTGAAATGAATTCTTGAGGAAAATATCCTTTCTTCTTCAAAATCAATTTCTTTTCACAAAACATCATGGAATTTTAAAAGAAAGAGATTTTATTAAAAATAGTCATGAAATCTTTTGGAGGAAGCTTCATAAAAATAAGGCTTTATAAAACCGTAAAAATCCGTTCGTGCCGTTTAAGTTAAAAAAAACATTCTTCGTAATTTTGTCGGAAAAGTCAAAAAGTACCTCGTACGAAAAACGACAAAAGATTCCTTTCATATCTTTTAAAAAAAACTTACCAAAGGGTAAAATTGGATATAAACTATTGTAGAAGGATGGAAATAATATTACATATTTAAGGAACATGGATGTGGATGATAAAATACACCCTAGTAATTACCAAAGTAAAAACAATCTCGGATAAAAGTGAGATTGTGATATTTCCCTTACCTTATGTCCGACTTGCTTTGTAAGTGTCCGAACCTCCTGTATAATGATTTAAATCATGTTATTGACTTATTACAGAATCATATTCATTGTTATGATATCATATATGGTTCACTTATGACATTATATTACCCGTTCTTTTGTAAATTCCATGTTAAAGAAGCATTTTGGGTAAAATTGTTTCATTTATCGTAGGTGTTTTGACTTGTTGTTCTTGACATCATTATTACTTATATCATGATTTACTTACTTCCATAATATAAAATATGATTTATATATCATATATATTCAGTATATATATATATATAATAGATAGATAAATAAAATGAAAAACACCGTTCATGGAGACGGTAGTCCGTACGTACGCATGAACGCTGTTTTACTTTCCTTATTGTCTTGAAATGGAAGTAAGTAGATGACATACATATATATATATATACATAAATCCAGTAGATTTATAATTTCATATATTTCATTATTATTTCTTATATATACTTTATAATCATTCTTAAATGGTTAACATGGAGAATGAATCTCATCGCGTCGTGGAGACGGTAGTCCGTACGTACGCACGAGCGATGATATCATTTCCATAAATATTGAACTGAATTTGAGTGGATTATACAATATATCAGAATCAATATGATGTTGTAATAACTATGTATAGTTATTCTTTACACCATTATACCCATCCATGTAAGGTGGTGGTGGAAAATAGATTACACCACGGCGTGGAGACGGTATTCCGTACGTACGCACGCGCGGTGATTTCTTTTTCTGTAGGATGGATAGATTGTGAAATAGGGTTGTTTCATACTTATAATAACATATCAGAATATGAGTGATACTGATGTTATTACTTCATAATGAAACAACCTAAGAAGAAGAAGTGGAAGAATAAATAAAGATGAAAGAATTCGTAACGGTAATTACCTCTTCTTTGAAGCGCCTCTTTGAGACCTCCTCTTAGGGCACTAAAATTGGTCTTTGAGGAATACCAGAACCTCTAGGATGTTTCTAGGGAAGTGGAGAAGAGATTTTGGTAGGGTTTGTCCGAGCTTGAGTGCTCAAATTGGTGTGAGGAGGAGGGGGAGGAGGTGTCCTTTTATAAGGGAGGAGAGGGGCACCTTAGGAATACCTCAAAATATTATTTTACATTAATGTCAAAATCGGTTTATAATGGTTCCAAATGGTCTTATTTCGAAGCTAAAGTGGGGATGGGTCGAAATCCTATCAACCAATAGGATTTAGACAAGTTTAGGTTATTATTTTAACCTTATCAATTAGATTTAACTCTAAGTTAAATAATTTAACTTTTACTGTGTCTTTTTGTTTTCTTTCACTATATGGTTAATACACTTACTATAACATGAAAAACGAACCCCAAATTGTTTATTATTAATATATATATCCTTATCTAAGTCATTTGGCCTAACCTTAGATTTTTAGGAATAAAATAACAATTAATAATATAATATTTGATTTAAAAACTATTTTGTGTCAATTTTGACACTATTTGATATATGATTTTTTCGAAAGTCATAACAGAATTATATGTTCGAACCAAGTTGATTAAATCAACACTAATACATCATAGTAACCTAGAAAATTAGTTTAATTCATAAAAAGTCTTAAATTACATTCATTTGAGCATTTATAACATCAATTATGTTAATATTTCCTTAAAAGGGTAATTACTGCATCATCGTTGTGTCATAAATAAATTAATTTATTTAATGTCTAAAAATTATAAATAAAATATCATTATGTAGGAAATCTTTTTATCTTTCTAATGAATATTTACAATCAAATTTATCTTATGTATAACCCTATATTAAAATTTTTTAGTAAATAAACTTTGATTTTAACTCTTTTAACTCTTCTTTGAATTAAATAATAATAAATGTCCTAATCTAATCCAAGTGGACCTAAATGGTCATATTATATTCATAAGGTTGTTTTTGTCCGAATTACACTTTTCCAATAGAATTAGGACATGTGTTAGGGTAATAGTAATATCATATTTACCCTTAGTTACCCTATTTACTATTAACCGTGGTAAAAAAAAGTAAAAAGTTACTATTCACCAAAAATTATTTTCATCTCATTGAACCACATTTTAGTCCTTGATATTAACCGTGTCTGTCGGATTTTCTAAATTCCATTCACAGAAGCGGTAAAATTAAGTTTTATGCAAAATTCAGTTTTTAACCTACCACTTAGTGGTTTCACTATTCATCGAAAATTGAAAGTTTTCAGAAAAATATCAAAAATTAGGCCTAAGGTAGATTTGATATTATGAACTCAAAAATGATGTCTATTTTACCAAATTCAAAACATATCAGTTGCATTAACTAATTTAAAAATTAATTCTCGTCGTCAAAACAAATAGCGTGTTTTTAAGAGATAATAACTATCAAAAGATTGACACTAGTTTATAACTGGTTTAAATGTGAAATTACATACAATGACCAACATTGTATTAAATTGTAAAAATATATTCTAAATATACTTTATAACCACTCAAATTAATAATTTATCAATATTAATTATTTCGATTAAAAAAGTTGTTTTTAATTAAAATTTACTAATTTTTACTATTCATCAGAATATGAAAGTTATCCGAAAAGTACCAAAATTTCACTTTAGGCTAAATTCGATAGTCCGAATCCAAAAATGAAGTTCATTTTGAAAAATAAGATTTACAGAATTTTAAAAAGTGGTTATTACTATTCATAACGGCTAGTTTTAATAATATTTTAATAACATATCGTTGTTTAGTGAAACTCGGTATTGCGTATTACACACGCTATCGAGGAAGGTCGCGATTGCGTGTAATGCAAGGCAAGTCAAGGATGCGTGTTGTGCAAGCTCCTTTTGGTGTAGCATACAACACAAGACATTAATAAAATTAAAAAGAATATTTTTTTATAAAATCTTGGGCTGTTACATTCTACCCCCCTTAAAATGAATTTCGCCCTCGAAATTCGTCGGGGTTATAAATGGTTTACTATTCGAAAGTTTCTTTAATAGAAACCTACATCGTAAAAAGGAATACCAAAACTTGGCTTTAAAAACTAAAGTATGAAATGTAACGATTACCCAAATAAACTAATTGCTGGGTTTCCACATAGGTAAAAATATGGATATGGAAGAAAAATCTAACCATCATGTTCCGATGGAGAGTGGTAGAGAACATGGCTATGGAAAAGCCAGTAATCACAAATCCATAGATTTGTGATGATATATGGTACCATCTGATTCATCAGTTATAAGATCACTCGGACAACATTTTTTGTTTTCAAGATCATTTCCCTAAAGTTGAAAATTTACATTAGAATAAATACTTACTTTATTTTGGTACAATCTCACTGTTGTTTGTGCCTTGAACAATTTCCACTTCATCTCTTAAATAAATGAAGTTGAATTTGTTATTCGTGAAGTGTTAGCAGATCATGTGATAGAATGACGGGTCATTCCATCTGTCTCAAACAAAAGGGTTAGCAAAAATTATATACATAAGTCGATCTATAGTGAGATTAATCACATATGGTTCCTAAAATGAACTTATACTTTATATATCATACCGCTTAATAAAATAAAACTAGTTTCTACTAAACAGGGACTTCCTGTAGGCCAGTGGTAGGCGATAAAGGCCAGTCGCACTTAGATTGTGGGTTTGATTCCCATAGCCTTGTCCGACGTGATGGGCTGTCGTCCGTCCTGCAGGTTGTCCTTTTTCTAAAACTACATTACTATAACATCCTATCAATAATATAAAAAAAGAACTTCTTTAGGCTTATCCATAATACTGCAGTCCACTCTCATAATATAGTGAAAACAATTACCAGAGATTTAATACCATCGTTGATCCCCATAAGATATGTCTTGTTGGTCACATTCTAAACATTCAAAGTCCTTAATCATGTATTCTCTTGAATACCTTAGAGAAAACATGAATGCAGTTTAAAGTTAAACACTTTCCACATACCAAAATCCTCAAAATTCTATATACTCAAACCATGATATCACTTAGTCCTTATATCAATCATGAGCTCATGAATACAATCAAACATCTCATTATCTTCTTATCCTTTCATTATGCACTTATCATCTACATTCCAAAAGTATCTGAATAACCTTTCATGGTTACTGGTACCATTCATCATACACTTTCAAAACTTAAGGAAAGACAACAGTGTAACAATCCTTAGATGTCTCCTTATTCCATGAGATTACTTATACAACATTACACATGATAAACATGTAATCATTCCACTACATTCTTAGACCATTGATCGAGATTCAACATTTCTTTCATCTCACATATCATTTGTAGTTTCTTCATCATCATCAACATAAATACTTCCCATACGACCATACTGATTCTCTTCATGAGACTTTCCCTTAGGGCATTGGTTTGCATAATGCCCGTACATTCCACATTTAAAACATTTAACCATTTTTGATGTCGTAGCAATACCACTAACCTCATCCATGGTGTTAACTGAAACTTTTCCATTGCACTTACTGGCTTTGTATCCTTATTTTCCACACCCAAAGCATCTTCCAGTTCCTTTGAAACATTCTCCTTGATGCCTCTTCCCACATGATTTACATAGGGGAAATTGAACTTTCTTTCCTCTATGATCATCATGAAACTCCATCTTTCTCTTATTAGCCGAGTCAGGAAACTTACCAAATTTTACTTTATTGATCATATTATGAGATTGCTGATTCGGCATAATAATGATGTTTGGACCTCCAAATCCCATTTAATTTGGTTTCTCATGAAGAATATCATTCCATTGTCCATCATATCCTTCATTATCGTGAATCATCTTGTTTCCAGCCATTTTCTAAAACCCAAAAAGAATAGTGTGAGAGGAAAAAATCATAATAAAAGGGGGAGTAACTTCAATATCTAACTTCTTTGGTTTAATCTAATATCGTTACCATAGTTCTAGGACTATATCCTATATGTATACTTATCCTTAGGGGCATCCCTAGACATACCTTAGAAATATCTCTAAGGATCTCACTAACGTTTTCGCATCCTAGTTTCCAAAGGTTGACTAAACCTTTCCTCTGATACCAACTGTAGCGGTCTAGAATTACTTCCAGTGGACTAAAATTGATACCTATCAGGGCACTCCATGGGCGGCTACACCTCCTGGGCGGGACACACCACCATCCCCAGTGGCAGCCATTTCCTCATGAAGCCCTTGGGCGGAGAGCCATGCTTCGTCCAACGCTCACATGTGAGAGTTCCCAAGGATCAGATACATTCCTACCTCCTTTGCCTCTGATACCAACTGTAGAGACCCGAAGCTTGACGTACATAGACATTACATTACTTTTGTGGAATACTTGGTACATAAAAAAAACACACACACAAGGATCGCAATAGTTTAGTGTCTTTGGAAACTCGGAATATAATTTTCTAATCGTGGTGAAAGATCTTCAAAATCTCCCATAAAGATCTTCCTTTTTTTTTACCTAAAACCTTTCTTTATATCCTGGGGAAAAGAAAACATAAAAGGGTGAGCTCAAATGCTCAGTAAGGGTAAACAAAATAAATATCAATCACATCATATACATAAGCACATAACTTTTGGAAATCTTAACCTGCAAAAGAGATCATAATTTCATAACATGGGGTAAATCATGGCAGTGAAATGTAATCACAATAATCATAACTTAAAACATGAAACTTTGTGGCATTCACACATAATCATAGAGAATCATTTCTTGTTAGTCAAGACTCATTTCCAAGACTATCTTAGTGGACAAAGTCCCTTTCTGAATCGAGTAACCCTTGTTTCAGTCCTGTTTCACTGAACCGGTATAACCTACCATTCCAGCCATGTCTATCTCATGAGATATAAAATCTTTACCCAATGCATTGGAGGGAGATATAGGTCCCACCCATCTCATAATGATACCATTCTTATGTGTTCCACAAAATCATAAATCATACATCATTTCATAACCCATGTAACAAAAATGGGATTCTTAAACAACATGACATCATAAAACCATTCATATTAGATAAAGGAATTCATAAACATAATTCCATCACAAAATAGTCAAATCAATGTAAAAATATGGATAGAAACAGAACCCTTTATTATCTTAGATGGAAAATAATTTTGATAAAACACTTGAAATGAATTCTTGAGGAAAATATCCTTTCTTCTTCAAAATCAATTTCTTTTCACAAAACATCATGGAATTTTAAAAGAAAGAGATTTTATTAAAAATAGTCATGAAATAATTTGGATGAAGCTTCATAAAAATAAGGCTTTATAAAACCGTAAAAATCCATTCGTGCCATTTAAGTTAAAAAAAACATTCTTCGTACTTTTGTCGGAAAAGTCAAAAAGTACCTCGTACGAAAAATGACAAAAGATTCCTTTCATATATTTTAAAAAAACTTACCGAAGGGTAAAATTGGATATAAACTATTGTAGAAGGATGGAAATAATATTACATATTTAAGGAACATGTATGTGGATGATAAAATACACCCCAGTAATTACCAAAGTAAAAACAATCTCGGATAAAAGTGAGATTGTGATATTTCCTTTACCTTATGTCCGACTTGCTTTGTAAGTGTCCGAACCTCCTGTATAATGATTTAAATCATGTTATTGACTTATTCCAGAATCATATTCATTGTTATGATATCATATATGGTTCAATTATGACATTATATTACCCGTTATTTTGTAAATTCCATGTTAAAGAAGCATTTTGGGTAAAATCGTTTCATTTATCATAGGTGTTTTGACTTGTTGTTCTTGACATCATTATTACTTATATCATGATTTACTTACTTCCAGAATATAAAATATGATTTATATATCATATATATTCAGTATATATATATATAATAGATAGATAAATAAAATGAAAAACACCGTTCATGGAGACGGTAGTCCGTACGTACGCTGTTTTACTTTCCTTATTGTCTTGAAATGGAAGTAAGTAGATGACATACATATATATATATATATACATAAATCCAGTAGCTTTATAATTTCATATATTTCATTATTATTTCTTATATATACTTTATAATCATTCTTAAATGGTTAACATGGAGAATGAATCTCATCGCGTCGTGGAGACGGTAGTCCGTACGTACGCACGAGTGATGATATCATTTCCATAAATATTGAACTGAATTGGAGTGGATTATAAAATATATCAGAATCAATATGATGTTGTAATAACTATGTATAGTTATTCTTTACACCATTATACCCATCCATGTAAGGTGGTGGTGGGAAATAGATTACACCACGACGTGGAGACGGTATTCCGTACGTACGCACGCGCAGTGATTTCTTTTTCCGTAGGATGGATAGATGGTGAAATAGGGTTGTTTCATACTTATAATAACATATCAGTATATGAGTGATACTGATGTTATTACTTCATAATGAAACAACCTAAGAAGAAGAAGTGGAAGAAGAAATAAAGATGAAAGAATTGGTAACGGTAATTACCTCTTCTTTGAAGCGCCTCTTTGGGACCTCCTCTTAGGGAACTAAAATTGGTCTTTGAGGAAGACCAGAACCTATAGGATGTTTCTAGGGAAGTGGAGAAGAGATTTTGGCAGGGGTTGGCCGAGCTTGAGTGCTCAAATTGGTGTGAGGAGGAGGGGGAGGAGGTGTCCTTTTATAAGGGAGGAGAGGGGCACCTTAGGAATACCTCAAAATATTATTTTACATTAATGTCAAAATCGGTTTATAATGGTTCCAAATGGTCTTATTTCGAAGCTAAAGTGGGTATGGGTCGAAATCCTATCATCCAATAGGATTTAGACAAGTTTAGGTTATTATTTTAACCTTATCAATTAGATTTAACTCTAAGTTAAATAATTTAACTTTTACTGTGTCTTTTTGTTTTCTTTCACTATATGGTTAATACACTTACTATAACATGCCAAACGAACCCCAAATTGTTTATTATTAATATATATATCCTTATCTAAGTCATTTGGCCGAACCTTAGATTTTTAGGAATAAAATAACAATTAATAATATACTATTTTATTTAAAAACTATTTTGTGTCAATTTTGACACTATTTGATATATGATTTTTTTGAAAGTCATAACAGAATTATATGTTCAAAACAAGTTGATTAAATCAACACTAATACATCATAGTAACCTAGAAAATTAGTTTAATTCATAAAAAGTCTTAAATTACATTCATTTGAGCATTTATAACATCAATTATGTTAATATTTCCTTAAAAGGGTAATTACTGCATCATCGTTGTGTCATAAATAAATTAATTTATTTAATGTCTAAAAATTATAAATAAAATATCATTATGTAGAAAATCTTTTTATCTTTATAATTAATATTTACAATCAAATGTATCTTATGTATAACCCTATATTAAAAAAAATTTAGTAAATAAACTTTGATTTTAACTCTTTTAACTCTTCTTTGAATTAAATAATAATAAATGTCCTAATCTAATCCAAGTGGACCTAAATGGTCATATTATATTCATAAGGTTGTTTTTGTCCGAATTAAACTTTTCCAATAGAATTAGGACATGTGTTAGGGTAATAGTAATATCATATTTACCCTTAGTTACCCTATTTACTATTAACCGTGGTAAAAAAAAGTAAAAAGTTACTATTCACCAAAAATTAGTTTCATCTCATTGAACCACATTTTAGTCCTTGATATTAACCATGTCTGTCGGATTTTCGAAATTCCATTCACAGAAGCGGTAAAATTAAGTTTTATGCAAAATTCAGTTTTTAACCTACCACTTAGTGGTTTCACTATTCATCGAAAATTGAAAGTTTTCAGAAAAATATCAAAAATTAGGCCTAAGGTATATTTGATATTATGAACTCAAAAATGATGTCTATTTTACCAAATTCAAAACATATCAGTTGCATTAACTAATTTAAAAATTAATTCTCATCGTCAAAACAAATAGCGTGTTTTTAAGAGATAATAACTATCAAAAGATTGACACTAGTTTATAACTGGTTTAAATGTGAAATTACATACAATGACCAACATTGTATTAAATTGTAAAAATATATTCTAAATATACTTTATAACCACTCAAATTAATAATTTATCAATATTAATTATTTCGATTAAAAAAGTTGTTTTTAATTAAAATTTAGTAATTTTTACTATTCATCAGAATATGAAAGTTATCCGAAAAGTACCAAAATTTCACTTTAGGCTAAATTCGATAGTCCGAATCCAAAAATGAAGTTCATTTTGAAAAATAAGATTTACAGAATTTTAAAAAGTGGTTATTACTATTCATAACGGCTAGTTTTAATAATATTTTAATAACATATCGTTGTTTAGTGAAACTCGGTATTGCGTATTACACACGCTATCGAGGAAGGTCGCGATTGCGTGTAATGCAAGGAAAGTCAAGGATGCGTGTTGTGCAAGCTCCTTTTGGTGTAGAATACAACACAAGACATTAATAAAATTAAAAAGAATATTTTTTTATAAAATCTTGGGCTGTTACATTCTACCCCCCTTAAAATGAATTTCGCCCTCGAAATTCGTCGGGGTTATAAATAGTTTACTATTCAAAAGTTTCTTTAATAGAAACCTACATCGTAAAAAGGAATACCAAAACTTGGCTTTAAAAACTAAAGTATGAAATGTAACGATTACCCAAATAAACTAATCGCGGGGTTTCCACATAGGTAAAAATATGGATATGGAAGAAAAATCTAACCATCATGTTCCGATGGAGAGTGGTAGAGAACATGGCTATGGAAAAGCCAGTAATCACAAATCCATAGATTTGTGATGATATATGGTACCATCTGATTCATCAGGTATAAGATCACTCGGACAACATTTTTGGTTTTCAAGGTCATTTCCCTAAAGTTGAAAATTTACATTAGAATAAATACTTACTTTATTTTGGTACAATCTCACTGTTGTTTGTGCCTTGAACAATTTCCACTTCATCTCTTAAATAAATGAAGTTGAATTTGTTATTCGTGAAGTGTTAGCAGATCATGTGATAGAATGAGGGGTCATTCCATCTGTCTCAAACAAAAGGCATAGCAAAAATTATATACATAAGTCGATCTATAGTGAGATTAATCACATATGGTTCCTAAAATGAACTTATACTTTATATATCATACCGCTTAATAAAATAAAACTAGTTTCTACTAAAGAGGGACTTCCTGTAGGCCAGTGGTAGGCGATAAAGGCCAGTCGCACTTCGATTGTGGGTTCGATTCCCATAGCCTTGTCCGACGCGATGGGCTGTCGTCCGTCCTGCAGGTTGTCCTTTTTCTAAAACTACATTACTATAACATCCTATCAATAATATCAAAAAAGAACTTCTTTAGGCTTATCCATAATACTGCAGTCCACTCTCATAATATAGTGAAAACAATTACCAGAGATTTAATACCATCGTTGATCCCCATAAGATATGTCTTGTTGGTCACATTCTAAACATTCAAAGTCCTTAATCATGTATTCTCTTGAATACCTTAGAGAAAACATGAATGCAGTTTAAAGTTAACACTTTCCACATACCAAAATCCTCAAAATTCTATATAATCAAACCATGATATCACTTAGTCCTTATATCAATCATGAGCTCATGAATACAATCAAACATCTCATTATCTTCTTATCCTTTCATTATGCACTTATCATCTACTTTCCAAAAGTATCTGAATAACCTTTCATGGTTACTGGTACCATTCATCATACACTTTCAAAACATAAGGAAAGACAACAGTGTAACAATCCTTAGATGTCTCCTTATTCCATGAGATTACTTATACAACATTACACATGATAAACATGTAATCATTCCACTACATTCTTAGACCATTGATCGAGATTCAACATTTCTTTCATCTCACATATCATTTGTAGTTTCTTCATCATCATCAACATAAATACTTCCCATACGACCATACTGATTCTTTTCATGAGACTTTCCCTTAGGGCATTGGTTTTCATAATGCCCGTACATTCCACATTTAAAACATTTAACCATTTTTGATGTCGTAGCAATACCACTAACCTCATCCATGGTGTTAACTGAAACTTTTCCATTGCACTTACTGGCTTTGTGTCCTTCTTTTCCACACCCAAGGCATCTTCCAGTTCCTTTGAAACATTCTCCTTGATGCCTCTTCCCACATGATTTACATAGGGGAAATTGAACTTTCTTTCCTCTATGATCATCATGAAACTCCATCTTTCTCTTATTAGCCGAGTCAGGAAACTTACCAAATTTTACTTTATTGATCATATTATGAGATTGCTGATTCGGCATAATAATGATGTTTGGACCTCCAAATCCCATTTCATTTGGTTTCTCATGAAGAATATCATTCCATTGTCCATCATATCCTTCATTATCGTGAATCATCTTGTTTCCAGCCATTTTCTAAAACCCAAAAAGAATAGTGTGAGAGGAAAAAATCATAATAAAAGGGGGAGTAACTTCAATATCTAACTTCTTTGGTTTAATCTAATATCATTACCATAGTTTTAGGACTATATCCTATATGTATACTTATCCTTAGGGGCATCCCTAGACATACCTTAGAAATATCTCTAAGGATCTCACTAACGTTTTCGCATCCTAGTTTCCAAAGGTTGACTAAACCTTTCCTCTGATACCAACTGTAGCGGTCTAGAATTACTTCCAGTGGACTAAAATTGATACCTATCAGGGCACTCCATGGGCGGCTAAACCTCCTGGGCGGGACACACCACCATCCCCAGTGGCAGCCATTTCCTCATGAAGCCCTTGGGCGGAGAGCCATACTTCGTCCAACGCTCACATGTGAGAGTTCCCAAGGATCAGATACATTCCTACCTCCTTTGCCTCTGATACCAACTGTAGAGACCCGAAGCTTGACGTACATAGACAATACATTACTTTTGTGGAATACTTGGTACATAAAAAAAACACACACACAAGGATCGCAATAGTTTAGTGTCTTTGGAAACTCGGAATATAATCTTCTAATCGTGGTGAAAGATCTTCAAAATCTCCCATAAAGATCTTCCTTTTTTTTACCTAAAACCTTTCTTTATATCCTGGGGAAAAGAAAACATAAAAGGGTGAGCTCAAATGCTCAGTAAGGGTAAACAAAATAAATATCAATCACATCATATACATAAGCACATAACTTTTGGAAATCTTAACCTGCAAAAGAGATCATAATTTCATAACATGGGGTAAATCATGGCAGTGAAATGTAATCACAATAATCATAACTTAAAACATAAAACTTTGTGGCATTCACACATAATCATAGAGAGTCATTTCTTGTTAGTCAAGACTCATTGCCAAGACTATCTTAGTGGACAAAGTCCCTTTCTGAATCGAGTAACCCTTGTTTCAGTCCTGTTTCACTGAACCGGTATAACCTACCATTCCAGCCATGTCTATCTCATGAGATATAAAATCTTTACCCAATGCATTGGAGGGAGATATAGGTCCCACCCATCTCATAATGATACCATTCTTATGTGTGCCACAAAATCATAAATCATACATCATTTCATAACCCATGTAACAAAAATGGGATTCTTAAACAACATGACATCATAAAACCATTCATATAAGATAAAGGAATTCATAAACTTAATTCCATCACAAAATAGTCAAATCAATGTAAAAATATGGATAGAAACAGAACCCTTTATTATCTTAGATGGAAAATAATTTTGATAAAACACTTGAAATGAATTCTTGAGGAAAATATCCTTTCTTCTTCAAAATCAATTTCTTTTCACAAAACATCATGGAATTTTAAAAGAAAGAGATTTTATTAAAAATAGTCATGAAATCTTTTGGAGGAAGCTTCATAAAAATAAGGCTTTATAAAACCGTAAAAATCCGTTCGGGCCGTTTAAGTTAAAAAAAACATTCTTCGTACTTTTGTCGGAAAAGTCAAAAAGTACCTCGTACGAAAAACGACAAAAGATTCCTTTCATATCTTTTAAAAAAAACTTACCGAAGGGTAAAATTGGATATAAAATATTGTAGAAGGATGGAAATAATATTACATATTTAAGGAACATGGATGTGGATGATAAAATACACCCCAGTAATTACCAAAGTAAAAACAATCTCGGATAAAAGTGAGATTGTGATATTTCCCTTACCTTATGTCCGACTTGCTTTGTAAGTGTCCGAACCTCCTGTATAATGATTTAAATCATGTTATTGACTTATTCCAGAATCATATTCATTGTTATGATATCATATATGGTTCAATTATGACATTATATTACCCGTTCTTTTGTAAATTCCATGTTAAAGAAGCATTTTGGGTAAAATCGTTTCATTTATCGTAGGTGTTTTGACTTGTTGTTCTTGACATCATTATTACTTATATCATGATTTACTTACTTCCAGAATATAAAATATGATTTATATATCATATATATTCAGTATATATATATATATAATAGATAGATAAATAAAATGAAAAACACCGTTCATGGAGACGGTAGTCCGTACGTACGCATGAACGCTGTTTTACTTTCCTTATTGTCTTGAAATGGAAGTAAGTAGATGACATACATATATATATATATATATACATAAATCCAGTAGCTTTATAATGTCATATATTTCATTATTATTTCTTATATATACTTTATAATCATTCTTAAATGGTTAACATGGAGAATGAATCTCATCGCGTCGTGGAGACGGTAGTCTGTACGTACGCACGAGCGATGATATCATTTCCATAAATATTGAACTGAATTGGAGTGGATTATACAATATATCAGAATCAATATTATGTTGTAATAACTATGTATAGTTATTCTTTACACCATTATACCCATCCATGTAAGGTGGTGGTGGAAAATAGATTACACCACGGCGTGGAGACGGTATTCCGTACGTACGTACGCACGCGCGGTGATTTCTTTTTCCGTAGGATGGATAGATGGTGAAATAGGGTTGTTTCATACTTATAATAACATATCAGTATATGAGTGATACTGATGTTATTACTTCATAATGAAACAACCTAAGAAGAAGAAGTGGAAGAAGAAATAAAGATGAAAGAATTGGTAACGGTAATTACCTCTTCTTTGAAGCGCCTCTTTGAGACCTCCTCTTAGGGCACTAAAATTGGTCTTTGAGGAAGACCAGAACCACTAGGATGTTTCTAGGGAAGTGGATAAGAGATTTTGGCAGGGGTTGGCCGAGCTTGAGTGCTCAAATTGGTGTGAGGAGGAGGGGGAGGAGGTGTCCTTTTATAAGGGAGGAGAGGGGTACCTTAGGAATACCTCAAAATATTATTTTACATTAATGTCAAAATCGGTTTATAATGGTTTCAAATGGTCTTATTTCGAAGCTAAAGTGGGTATGGGTATAAATCCTATCAACCAATAGGATTTAGACAAGTTTAGGTTATTATTTTAACCTTATCAATTAGATTTAACTCTAAGTTAAATAATTTAACTTTTACTGTGTCTTTTTGTTTTCTTTCACTATATGGTTAATACACTTACTATAACATGCCAAACGAACCCCAAATTGTTTATTATTAATATATATATCCTTATCTAAGTCATTTGGCCGAACCTTAGATTTTTAGGAATAAAATATCAATTAATAATATAATATTTTATTTAAAAACTATTTTGTGTCAATTTTGAAACTATTTGATATATGATTTTTTTGAAAGTCATAACAGAATTATATGTTCGAACCAAGTTGATTAAATCAACACTAATACATCATAGTAACCTAGAAAATTAGTTTAGTTCATAAAAAGTCTTAAATTACATTCATTTGAGCATTTATAACATCAATTATGTTAATATTTCCTTAAAAGGGTAATTACTGCATCATCGTTGTGTCATAAATAAATTAATTTATTTAATGTCTAAAAATTATAAATAAAATATCATTATGTAGGAAATCTTTTTAGCTTTCTAATTAATATTTACAATCAAATGTATCTTATGTATAACCCTATATTAAAAAAATTTTAGTAAATAAACTTTGATTTTAACTCTTTTAACTCTTCTTTGAATTAAATAATAATAAATGTCCTAATCTAATCCAAGTGGACCTAAATGGTCATATTATATTCATAAGGTTGTTTTTGGCCGAATTACACTTTTCCAATAGAATTAGGACATGTGTTAGGGTAATAGTAATATCATATTTACTCTTAGTTACCCTATTTACTATTAACCGTGGTAAAAAAAAGTAAAAAGTTACTATTCACCAAAAATTATTTTCATCTCATTGAACCACATTTTAGTCCTTGATATTAACTGTGTCTGTCGGATTTTCGAAATTCCATTCACAGAAGCGGTAAAATTAAGTTTTATGCAAAATTCAGTTTTTAACCTACCACTTAGTGGTTTCACTATTCATCGAAAATTGAAAGTTTTCAGAAAAATACCAAAAATTAGGCCTAAGGTATATTTGATATTATGAACTCAAAAATGATGTCTATTTTACCAAATTCAAAACATATCAGTTGCATTAACTAATTTAAAAATTAATTATCGTCGTCAAAACAAATAGCGTGTTTTTAAGAGATAATAACTATCAAAAGATTGACACTAGTTTATAACTGGTTTAAATGTGAAATTACATACAATGACCAACATTGTATTAAATTGTAAAAATATATTCTAAATATATTTTATAACCACTCAAATTAATAATTTATCAATATTAATTATTTCGATTAAAAAAGTTGTTTTTAATTAAAATTTAGTAATTTTTACTATTCATCAGAATATGAAAGTTATCCGAAAAGTACCAAAATTTCACTTTAGGCTAAATTCGATAGTCCGAATCCAAAAATGAAGTTCATTTTGAAAAATAAGATTTACAGAATTTTAAAAAGTAGTTATTACTATTCATAACGGCTAGTTTTAATAATATTTTAATAACATATCGTTGTTTAGTGAAACTCGGTATTGCGTATTACACACGCTATCGAGGAAGGTCGCGATTGCGTGTAATGCAAGGCAAGTCAAGGATGCGTGTTGTGCAAGCTCCTTTTGATGTAGCATACAACACAAGACATTAATAAAATTAAAAAGAATATTTTTTTATAAAATCTTGGGCTGTTACACGCACGTCCACCGGACGTGCGGTGCGCGCGGCACGTCCGATTGTGTCGTTTTCAGCAGCGCGGCGCGCGCTGAAATGGCGCGATGGGGGGTCAAAACCACTTGAACGACCTCCGAATGCCACGAAACCGTACGAAAACATCTGGGGCGTGAATTGTGAAATGGTCGGCCAGACAGCACCTCATTCGGAGGTGCCGTGTGACCGCGGCGGCCGGAAACGCGTTTCCGGCGCCATAAAACACCAAAACGGCGTGCGGCGGTCCCATTCGGAGTAAACGTGCTCCGAACGACCTGAAACCGCATGGGAACGATAGAAATATTATTCCTGAGATGCAGGAGGAGGCCGCACGTTCATCGGACGTGCGGTGCGCGCGGCACGTCCGATTGTGCCGTTTTCAGCAGCGCGGCGCGCGCTGAAATGGCGCGTTGGGGGGTCAAAACCACCCGAACGACCTTTGAATGCCACGAAACCGTACGAAAACATCCGGGGCGTGAATTGTGAAATGGCCGGCCAGACGGCACCTCATTCGGAGGTGCCGTGTGACCGCGGCGGCCGGAAACGCGTTTCCGGCGCCATAAAACACCAAAACGGCGTGCGGCGGTCCCATTCGGAGCAAACATGCTCCGAACGACCTGAAACCGTACGGGAACGATAGAAATATTATTCCTGAGATGCAAGAGGAGTCCGCACGTCCGATTGTGCCGTTTTCAGCAGCGCGGCGCGCGCTGAAATGACGCGTTGGGGGGTCAAAACCACCCGAACGACCTCCGAATGCCACGAAACCGTACGACAACATCCGGGGCGTGAATTTTGAAATGGTCGGCCAGACGTCACCTCATTCGGAGGTGCCGTGTGACCGCGGCGGCCGGAAACGCGTTTCCGGCGCCATAAAACACCAAAACGGCGTGCGGCGGTCCCATTCGAAGAAAACGTGCTCCGAACGACCTGAAACCGCACGAGAACGATAGAAATATTATTTCTGAGATGCAGGAGGAGGCCGCACGTCCATCGGACGTGCGGTGCGCGCGGCACGTCCGATTGTGCCGTTTTCAGCAGCGCGGCGCGCGCTGAAATGACGCGTTGGGGGGTCAAAACCACCCGAACAACCTCCGAATGCCACGAAACCGTACGACAACATCCGGGACGTGAATTGTGAAATGGTCGGCCAGACGGCACCTCATTCGGAGGTGCCGTGTGACCGCGGCGGCCGGAAACGCGTTTCCGGCGCCATAAAACAGCAAAACGGCGTGCGGCGGTCCAATTCGGAGCAAACGTGCTCTGAACGACCTGAAACCGCATGGGAACGATAGAAATATTATTCCTGAGATGCATGAGGAGTGCGCACGTCCATCGGACGTGCGGTGCGCGCGGCACGTCCGATTGTGGTGTTTTTAGCAGCGCGGCGCGCGCTGAAATGTGGCGTTGGGGGTTCAAAACCACCCGAACGACCTCCGAATGCAACGAAACCGTACGACAACATCCGGGGCGTGAATTGTGAAATGGTCGACCAGACGGCACCTCATTCGGAGGTGCCGTGTGACCGCGGCGGCCGGAAACGCATTTCCGGCGCCAAAAAATAGCAAAACGGCGTGCGGCGGTCCAATTCGGAGCAAACGTGCTCCGAATGACCTGAAACCGCACGGGAACGATAGAAATATTATTCCTGAGATGCAGGAGGAGTCCGCACGTCCATCGAACGTGCGGTGCGCGCGGCACGTCCGATTGTGGTGTTTTCAGCTGCGCGGCGCGCGCTGAAATGGCGCGTTGGGGGGTCAAAACCACCCGAACGACCTTTGAATGCCACGAAACAGTACGACAACATCCGGGGCGTGAATTGTGAAATGTTCGGCCAGACGGCACCTCATTCGGAGGTGCCGTGTGACCGCGGCGGTCGGAAACGCGTTTCTGGCGCCCCAAAACACCAAAACGGCGTGCGGCGGTCCAATTCGGAGCAAACGTGCTCCGAACGACCTGAAACCGCACGGGAACGATAGAAATATTATTCCTGAGATGCAGGAGGAGTCCGCACGTCCATCGGACGTGCGGTGCGCGCGGCACGTCCGATTGTGGTGTTTTCAGCAGCGCGGCGCGCGCTGAAATGGCGCGTTGGGGGTCAAAACCACCCAAACGACCTCCGAATGCCACGAAACCGTACGACAACATCCGGGGCGTGAATTGTGAAATGGTCGGCCAGGCGGCACCTCATTCGGAGGTGCCGTGTGACCGCGGCGGCCGGAAACGCGTTTCCGGCGCCATAAAACACCAAAACGGCGTGCGGCGGTCCAATTCGGAGCAAACGTGCTCCGAACGACCTGAAACCGCACGGGAACGATAGAAATATTATTCCTGAGATGCAGGAGGAGTCCGCACGTCCATTGGACGTGCGGTGCGCACGGCACGTCCGATTGTGGTGTTTTCAGCAGCGCGGCGCGCGCTGAAATGACGCGTTGGGAGGTCAAAACCACCCGAACGACCTCCGAATGCCACGAAACCGTACGACAACATCCGGGGCGTGAATTGTGAAATGGTCGGCCAGACGGCACCTCATTCGGAGGTGCCGTGTGACCGCGGCGGCCGGAAACGCGTTTCCGGCGCCATAAAACAGCAAAACGGCATGCGGCGGTCCAATTCGGAGCAAACGTTCTCCGAACGACCTGAAACCGCACGGGAACGATAGAAATATTATTCCTGAGATGCAGGAGGAGTCTGCACGTTCATCGGACGTGCGGTGCGCGCGGCACGTCTGATTGTGGTGTTTTCAGCAGCGCGGCGCGCGCTGAAATGGCGCGTTGGGGGGTCAAAACCACCCGAACAACCTCCGAATGCCACGAAACCGTACGATAACATCCGGGGCGTGAATTGTGAAATGGTCGGCCAGACGGCACCTCATTCGGAGGTGCCGTGTGACCGCGGCGGCCGGAAACGCGTTTCCGGCGTCACAAAACACCAAAACGGCGTGCGGCGGTCCAATTCGGAGCAAACGTGCTCCGAACGACCTGAAACCGCACGGAAACGATAGAAATATTATTACTGAGACGCAGGAGAAGTCCTCACATCCATCGGACGTGCGGTGCGCGCGGCACGTCCGATTGTGCCGTTTTCAGCAGCGCGGCGCGCGCTGAAATGGCGCGTTGGGGGGTCAAAACCACCCGAACGACCTCCGAATGCCACGAAACCGTACGACAACATCCGGGGCGTGAATTGTGAAATGGTCGGCCAGACGGCACCTCATTCGGAGGTGTCGTGTGACCGCGGCGGCCGGAAACGCGTTTCCGGCGCCATAAAACACCAAAACAGCGTGCGGCGGTCCACTTCGGAGCAAACGTGCTCCGAACGACCTGAAACCGCACGGGAACGATAGAAATATTATTCTTGAGATGCAGGAGGAGTCCGCACGTCCATCGGGCGTGCGGTGCGCGCGGCACGTCCGATTGTGCCGTTTTCAGCAGCGCGGCGCGCGCTGAAATTCCGCGTTGGGGGGTCAAAACCATCCGAACGACCTCCGAATGCCACGAAACCGTACGACAACATCCGAGGCGTGAATTGTGAAATGGTCGGCCAGACGACACCTCATTCGGAGGTGCCGTGTGACCGCGGCGGCCGGAAACGCGTTTCCGGCGCCATAAAACACCAAAACGACGTGCGGCGGTCCCATTCGGAGCAAACGTGCTCCGAACGACCTGAAACCGCACGGGAACGATAGAAATATTATTCCTGAGATGCAGGAGGAGGCCGCACGTCCATCGGACGTGCGGTGCGCGCGGCACGTCCGATTGTGCCGTTTTCAGCAACGCGGCGCGCGCTGAAATGACGCGTTGGGGGGTCAAAACCACCCGAACGACCTCCGAATGCCACGAAACCGTACGACAACATCCGGGGCGTGAATTGTGAAATGTTCGGCCAGACGGAACCTCATTCGAAGGTGCCGTGTGACCGCGGCGGCCGGAAACGCGTTTCCGGCGCCATAAAACACCAAAACGGCGTGCGGCGGTCCAATTCGGAGAAAACGTGCTCCGAACGACCTGAAACCGCACGGGAACGATAGAAATATTATTCCTGAGATGCAGGAGGAGTCCGCACGTCCATCGGACGTGCGGTGCGCGCGGCACGTCCAATTGTGTCGTTTTCAGCAATGCGGCGCGCGCTGAAATGACGCGTTGGGGGGTCAAAACCACCCGAACGACCTCCGAATGCCACGAAACCGTACGACAACATCCGGGGCGTGAATTGTGAAATGGTCGGGCAAACGGCACCTCATTCGGAGGTGCCGTGTGACCGCGGCGGCCGGAAACGCGTTTCCGGCGCCATAAAACACCAAAACGGCGTGTGGCGGTCCCATTCGGAGAAAACGTGCTCCGAACGACCTGAAACCGCATGGGAACGATAGAAATATTATTCCTGAGATGCAGGAGGAGGTCGCACGTCCATCGGACGTGCGGTGCGCGCGGCACGTCCGATTGTGCCGTTTTCAGCAGCGCGGCGCGCGCTGAAATGACGCGTTGGGGGGTCAAAACCACCCGAACGACCTCCGAATTCCACGAAACCGTACGACAACATTCGGTGCGTGAATTGTGAAATGGTCGGCCAGATGGCACCTCATTCGGAGGTGCCGTGTGACCGCGGCAGCCGGAAACGCGTTTCCGGCGCCATAAAACACCAAAACGGCGTGCGGCGGTCCCATTCGGAGAAAACGTGCTCCAAACGACATGAAACCGCACGGGAACGATAGAAATATTATTCCTGAGATGCAGGAGGAGGCCGCACGTCAATCGGACGTGCGGTGCGCGCGACACGTCCGATTGTGCCATTTTCAGCAGCGCGGCGCGCGCTTAAATGACGCGTTGGGGGGTCAAAACCACCCGAACGACCTCCGAATGCCACGAAACCGTACGACAACATCCTGGGCGTGAATTGTGAAATGTTCGGCCAGACGGCACCTCATTCGGAGGTGCCGTGTGACCGCGGCGGCCGGAAACGCGTTTCCGGCGCCATAAAACACCAAAACGGCGTGCGGCGGTCCAATTCGGAGCAAACGTGCTCCGAACGACCTGAAACCGCACAGGAACGATAGAAATATTATTCCTGAGATGCAGGAGGAGTCCGCACGTCCATCGGACGTGCGGTGCGCACGGCACGTCCGATTGTGGCGTTTTCAGCAGCGCGGCGCGCGCTGAAATGGCGCGTTGGGGGGTCAAAACCACCCGAACGACCTCCGAATGCCACGAAACCGTACGAAAGCATCCGGGGCGTGAATTTTAAAATGGTCGGCCAGACGGCACCTCATTCGGAGGTTCCGTGTGACCGCGGCGGCTGGAAACGCGTTTCCGGCGCAATAAAACACCAAAACGGCGTGCGGCGGTCCCATTCGGAGCAAACGTGCTCCGAACGACCTGAAACCGCACGGGAACGATAGAAATATTATTCCTGAGATGCATGAGGAGTCCGCACGTCCATCGGACGTGCGGTGCGCGCGGCACGTCCGATTGTGCCGTTTTCAGCAGCGCGGCGCGCGCTGAAATGGCGCGTTGGGGGGTCAAAACCATTCGAATGACCTCTGAATGCCACGAAACCGTACGACAACATCCGGGGCGTGAATTGTGAAATGGTCGGCCAGAGGGCACCTCATTCGGAGGTGCCGTGTGACCGCGGCGGCCGGAAACGCGTTTCCGGCGCCATAAAACACCAAAACGGCGTGCGGCGGTCCCATTCGGAGCAAACGTGCTCCGAACGACCTGAAATGAGATTATTTCTTGATTCGATGTTTCTAAATTATTATAGCACAATGATTTGATATTATATATGTATTAAATATATATTAAAACATTTAAAATATATTATATATATATATATATTTAAAATATTGTATTTAATAGTATATATATGAATATTTTTACATATATATATATATATATATATATTTATATTGAATTCAATAAAAAAAATTTAAATTTTTTTTTTTTCGAATAGCGACCGCCAATGGCGGTCGCTGAAGGCCGAGCTGCCGGATTTTTATAGCGACCGCCATTGGCGGTCGCTAAAGGCCTCTAGCGACGAGGCAACAGCGACCGCCAATGGCGGTCGCTGCACGGCCGCTACAGGACTTTAGCGGCCGCCAATGGCGGTCGCTAATGGTCTTATTTATAGTAGTGGAATCAATATCGAGACGCATTGGTCCATTTTACCTCTTAACAAATAGATCATGTCCTCACCCACGTGTCACATGTGGTTGAATGAATCCCTCATCATGATTATCCTAGATATTATTCTTTAATCCATAAAACTCTATATGATTCATTCAATATCAAGTCTTAGAAATAGGTGTAACACTAGGTATGATCTTTATTGAAATTTCAACATCATTATTTATGCACGTATATGAAAATATTCTTTAAAGAACTAAATAAATGTAAAGACCCTGAAATTTCAAGGAAATTTTTTTCTTAAATACTTTGGGACTTTACGAGTCTGTGGCTTCTGACAGCACTTTATTCCGATGCCCGGTGTGCCCAGAATAAATTTCTGAAGTTTAGCTCCGGTACGTTCAGTGAACGAATGAGCATGTTTTTCTATCTTTTGAACCGGTGCTTAGAATTGAAATCTTAGGGTACCGATGAACTCGCAACGCCGGTAATTGCTTAAGGGGACCTTTAACGCAGTTTCTTTTTAAGCGGGTTGAGTTTTACTAATTGGGGAGTTAGTTTAAAATAAATAAAATTGTTAGAACAATTTTATTTTATAACTTTGAAAGTTAATCCCTCCCATAGGAAGTTGTTGATGGGGCCCACAACCATCCAACTTCCCATGTGTGGATATTTGAAAGGTGGGGCCCACACAAGCCCCAACCTTTCACCTTCCCCTAAACTCCTTAAATCCCCATTCTTTAATTTGTAAACTCCTCATAAATTGTGTAAACTCTTCATCTCCCTCTCTCCCTCTTTATTATTTTCCAACACATGTTAATCAATGCAATCAAACTCTTCAATTATTTAATTAAGGGATTTGAATTTTGAATGATGGGAAAGTTTAATTAAAATAAGGGGTAGCCTTATTTTAATTTGGTTGGAACATGTTGTGTTGGAGAAGAAATTTGAGAGAGAGTTCTTGTGAAAGAAGAAGAGAGTTTCTCCGTTGTTGAAGAACATCAACCTTACGATGAAGAATGACACTCTCTTCGGCAAAGAACGATGATGCGCCTTTTTTCTCTTCTCCACGACAAGAGAGGAGAAACCAATTCTTCTTCGGGTGCACTCCTACAATGATGGAAATGACACCGTTATCCACGACGCATGACTACCGCGATGCTTTTCCAAGGTAGGGGGATTTTTGATATCTATGTTTACATGATTTATACCATCATGCCTGAAAGATTATTCAGTTGGGTGATTGTTCGAACTACTAATGTGGTGTGTACGGACTAACGAACAAGTCCGGACCCACCTCCAACTTGTTCTTGGTGCGCGGATTGCATGGTGACGGGTGAACGGAAGGGAAATAGTGATTTCAAGCCATCGTAGTGAATAGCGTGACCCGAGAGGGCTGTAGGCGCAGACGAGAGCTAAAATGGACCACCACAGCGACTCCGGTGGCCCACAGAACATCGTGGCGGGGGTGCCGCAGCTCGCCGCCAGAGGAAACTCGCCACAGAAATAGTCGGGGCAGTGGTGTGATGGACCCCTTGGCCACGTGGGATCCCAGAACGGTAGGGCGGTGCCAGCTAGCGTCGCCGGTTCCAATTAACGGGGGGTCACGCCCCCCGCTCCGCGCAACGCGCTCGGTCGCTGGCCGAGCCAGTGCCATTCCCTCGGTCGGGCCAGGCCGCCCTAGCCGGGCCAGGCCATTCCCAACCGGGCCGAACCTGGACCCGAGTCGGGGCGACCTGGTTCGGGCCGACCTTGGGTGGGCGGGGCTGGGTCGGACCGGGCCCAGACCCCCTTTTTCGGACCCGATTCTTTAAAACCCCCATACCTTGAGATACAGACCTCTAATCGAGACACCGTTAGTTGCGTAGGATTCCTTGGAACGAGACGGTCATTTCCGTATATTACACTCAATGTTTCAGTGAAGTTTTTGTATGACCGGCTTGGTTCGAACCCGAAACCAACCGGGCCCTCGGTGCGGAAATGCTTATAACTTAAGGACCGGATGTCTGATTGACGTTCCATCAATTAAGTTGGTTCTCTTTTGTTGATACAGATCTTTTGGCATACTCCGCTTAAGGTTCAGACATAGATGGAGTATGGTCCGGTTGGTTTTATCTTAAAAACCAACCGGGCCCCTCGAACGGAAATGCTAATAACTCATAGACCGAGTGTCCAATTGATGCGCCTTCTGTTGCGTTGAGACCGCTATGACGAGGCGGTCCTTTGAGATACTACCATGTGAAATTACATGACACTTGCAAGTATCGACCAATAGCTCATGGAGCGGACCCTCCCAGACACGAGCGTATAGAGTGCTGAGTCCTAGTAGCTGGATGGGAGTTGACGACTGATGATAGATCAACTCAGAGTGATTCGGATGGCCCAGTGGGGTGTGCTTGGTTGTGGCGGCAGACCCGCGGTACTCTATAGAAGGATAACCTATGTAGGCTATGAGGGGGTGTGCTTGGTTGTAGCGGAAGACCCATGGTGGAAAGCGCTTGTTTGTAGCAGCAGGCCCACAATACTCGATAGGTGGAGTACTTCAGCAGTCCAAGGTTAGTGGGTAGCGCTTGGTTGTAGCAGCAGGCCCACTGTACTTGACAGAGGAGGAGTTATCCAGTAGCCGTCATTTTGTCATCGTGAATAAAAATCCTGGTTTGAGCTGAGTCAATGACCTTTATGTTTTCCTCATGATTGAGATGGGTTACTTGATAACTTAGGTATTTGTATGGGCATATACCTAAGTATAGGTTATCTATTGAGGTCTTTCTTTGTGGTTTACCCCTGTTGGATTTTAGTGAGACCATGAGGGTCTCGGGGTCCCTACTGAGTGTCGTTATACTCAACCCTTCACGGGATATGCCCGCACCTCGTTGTGTTGGATGCAGACGACGGACAATACTGACCGAGGTAGAGTGTACGAGGACTGGACGGTACCCGGAGGTGGACACTCGGTGTGACAGCATGCGGAGCAGACTGATAGATGCAAAGTGCTGAGGAGGACATCTGTACCTATCCTTCAGGTAGGAACCTGAAGGACGATCCAGGAGCTGCTTCACCTTTCAGCTGTTGTCTTTTTAGTTGTACTTTTCTTTCAGTTGTAGCCGTAACTTTCTGTTGGGATTGTATTTCTGGCCCCTTTGTACTTTCAGCACTTTTGTTATACTACTTTACTTAGTGTTTTATTCCTCTTGTTCTCTGGTTGTGTGTGTGTTTACATTTTATAAAGGCAATGCCTTCCTAGTTTATAGGGAGTTACGCCTTTGGTGCTAGTCGCCAGCCCCTGGCCTATAGAGGGCGGGCATGGGGTAGTCACGACACGTGCCCCGAGGACAGGTCGTGACAAATTTGTATCAAAGGGCATCGGTTCTACCGCAGAACTTAGGACTCTGATAATTTCTTTTTGTGAAGCAATAATGTTTAGGGTACTAAGTGTGGTCTTCAGTTTAGGGAGTCCAGTATTGGTGCGGGCGACCGATGTATCCATACACCAGGACCCTGACTTCTGATTTCCGACTCAGTGCACAAAAACACTGATTGCTTGTGTGTTTTCAAAAGTTTATTTTAAATAAGCTCAAACTAGGTTAGCTCACCAGGTATAGTCTTTTGACTGTGTCACATCTGTTTGTTTTAGGATGCCTCCCGACGGACGACCAGCTAGAGCCCCAAGAGTTGTATTTACTGAAAGACCGCCGAGCAATGTGGCCTCAGTACGAGGAACTCTTCTAGTTGAGGCAACAGCGGTACTACCACCCATTGGGCCACCGATTCCACTATCCCTAGTAGTAGAGAGTTCACTCCGATTGAGCGTGCTGCACGAGTTCCAGCGCTAGAGGCCACCCAGGTTCTGGGGAGAGACGGACCCAAAGGCAGCTAAGGATTGGATGGAGGCTGTGGCGAGAGACTTTAGACTGGTAGGGACACCAGGCATCTTCATGGGGATCCTTTTTTCCAACCTCCTACAGGTAGAAACAGGCAGGTGGTGGAGCCCGATGCTTTAGATGCACAACGAGGCGAAACTTCTATGGGCAGACTTCGAGATCCTGTTCCGGGCGGAGTTTGTAAAAACCACCCTTCGAGCAGTGCATATTCAAGAGCTACTGCATCTTCATCAAGGCAGCATAACAGTAGCATAGTACTCAGCGAGGTTCACTGACCACTTTCTCAACTCTACAGATATGGTACGAGACCCGTTCTTCAGGGCCCAGACCTTCGAGTAGGGGCTCAGGCGAGAGATTAGAGCTTCAGTTGTTTCTCACAGCATCCTGACGCAGAAAGGGGTGTTGGAGCGGGCCCTCCTAGTGGAGAGTTTCTTTGCTGAGAAATCTCTAGCAGTGGAACCCACCACTAGTCGACATGGAGCGGAGTCTTCTACAGCTGGCAGTAGACAGATGACACAGGGGTCTAAGAGGACTAGACCCACAGGTGGTCGATCGTATGACTCAGGATCGTGTGTGCGAGGCACCCAGGGAGGAGAACGAATTACCAGGAGCGGATAGTGTTACTCCTGCGGTGGGCTTGGTCACATGGCACGTGACTGTCTGACCCGCCAAACTGACGATCAGAAGATAGATAAAGGACCTCCCAGGTAGAGGTAGAGGTTCGATCGAGGTGGATCTCAAGGAGCAGGAGACCGAGGCAGTGGAGATGGCCGTGCAGGTGGTGGTGGAAGACGCTTCCAGGTGTTCCCACCACCACCACTTGGAGGTCCACCCCGACCATAGGGAACAGGTGGACATGTGAGAGAAAAACTTCAGGCAGCTGAAGCATACGACCACAGAGCTCCAGAATCAGGTGGACAGGAGGGAGACTATTTCCAGATATGGAGGCCTTTGTTCTTGGGGCTTCTAGTTTCTGTCTTGTTGTTTTTGTGTTTGCTTTGTGTCTTTGTACTTTGAGATATAGTAATAAAAGACACTTATCTTTGTGATGTTTACTTTACTTTCCTTTTTGAATGGTTGATACTAAGAGGTTCCAGTTAAAACTGTTGACTTGACCCTCACTTGCGAGATTCCTACTGGAGGAGACCCAGTAACCACGCACTGATGCTGACAGTGTGACTCAACCCTTGGAGGTGAGAGTAATAGTTGGATCTCTTGCTAGTAGCGTCGAGGCCTTACGATATCGTCTATGGCATGAAATAGTACCGTTCATGTCCGGATTGACTTTATTAGGCAAAGAACATGGTATATCCGGGGGATGATACCAAGTTTCTCTTTTCAGCAGAGGATAAATCTCATCATCTCTTGTAGAACATAGAAGAAGAAGAGTGGAGATGAGTTATTACAATTGGTTAGTCTCACCATTGTTCGAGGAGCAAACGTTTTACAGTTTACTCTAATCTCAATAGTCTCATGTGTATCTTTTCTAATAAAGACCTAAACCTGAGACAACGGTGATGGCTGAATTCCTCCAGGACTATGACTTTGAGATATCTTATACTCCTGGGGAGGGGAACATTGTAGCAGATTCTCTTAGTAGGAGATCGGGAATTCACCTGTTAGGAGAGGTGAGATAGCAGTTGGCCGCGTTTCAAATATCCTTTGTGGATAGTGATGGAGTCATCATGTGTAGAACCAGAGATGGTTCAGGCTATGACGGAGAAGGTGCAGATCATCCATGAGTGGATGAAGACTACACAGAGCAGACAGAAGTCCTATGCTGATAGGATACGAAGATCACTAGAGTTCGAGGGTGATAACCACATTTTCTTACGGGTCTCACATTGTCGAGGTCTACGGAGATTTGGCCAGGGCGACAGGTTATCTCCACGATTAATCGGACCTTTCTTGGTCCTCAGTAGAGTAAGTGAGGTGACTTACCACCTGGACCTTCCACATCAGTTGCACCGGGTGTACGACATCTTGCACGTATCTCAGCTGAGGAGATACGTACACGACTTGACACACATCATCGATCACGAGGAGCTGGACATCGATGACGGGGTGACATTAGCGGAGGTCCTGGTGGAGATTGAGGATCGATGGGAGTGGGTCCTACGTGGACAGTCGATTCCTCTGGTGTGCATTCGTTGGCATCACGGGAACCTCCCGGAGAGAATATGGAGCGGGAGGCTCAGATGCGTGCTCAATACCCACATTTGTTTCCCTAGTTTATGTTGTAGCTTTACGGGGATGTAAAAACCTGAGGTGGGAGTAATTTAATGACCTAGAAATTTGAAGGAATTTTTTTTCATAAATACTTTGGAATTTTACGAGTCTGTGGCTTCTGACGACACTTGATTCTGACGCCCGGTGTGCCCGTAATCAATGTCCGATGTTTAGCTCGGGTACGTTCAGTGAACGAATGAGCTGGTTTTTCTATCTTTTGAATCGATGCTTTAAATTGAAATCTGAGGTCACCGATGAACTCACAGTGCCGATAATTATTTAAGGGGGCCTTTACTGCAGTTTTATTTTAAGCGGGTTGAGTTTTAATAATTGGGGAATTAGTTTAAAATAAATAAAATTGTTAGAACAATTATATTTTATAACTTTGGAAGTTAATCCCTCCTATGGGAAGTAGTTTTTAGGGCCCATAACCATCCAACTTCCCATGTTTGGATATTTGAAAGGTGGGGCCCACACGATCCCCAACCTTTTACCTTCCCTTAAACTCCTTAAACCCCCCATCTTTAATTTGTAAACTCCTCATAAATTGTGTAAACTCTTCCTCTCCCTCTCTCCCTCTTTATTATTTTCCAACACATGTTAATCAATGCAATCAAACTCTTCAATTATCTAATTAAGGGATTTGAATTTTGAATTCTTGGAATGTTTAATTAAAATAAGGGGTAGCCTTATTTTAATTTGGTTGTCACATGATGTGTTGGGGGTAATATTTGGTAGAAAGATATTGTGAAAGAAGAAGAGATTTTATCTTTTGTTGAAGAACATCAACCTTCCGATGAAGAACGACACTCTCTTCCTCAAAGAATGATGACACCCCTTCTTTTCTCTTCTCCACGACAAGAGAGGAGACACCAATTCTTCTTTGGGTGCACTCCAACGATGACGGAAACGACACCGTCATCCGTGATGCACGACTACCGCAAAGATTTTCCAAGGTAAGGGATATTGTATATTTACATTTTTGTGATTTATACCCTCGAGCATGAAAGATTATTCTGTTGGTTGATTATTTGAACTACTAACGCGGTGGGTACGGACTAACGAACAAGTACAGACCCACTGCTAACTTGTTCTTGATGCGCGGATTGCATGGAGATAGGTGAACAAAAAGGAAATAGAGTTTTGAAGCCTTTACAGTGAAGAGAACGACACGAGAAGGCCGTAGGCGTAGATGAGAGCTAAAACGGACCACCGGAGCAACTCCCAGGGCCCGCTGAACATCGCAGTGGCTCGGGACGTCGGCGCGCCGGCGCCCCAGCGCGCCTCCGGAGGAAACCCAACACGGAAACATCCGCGGCTGTAGTGCGGTGGACCTCGCGGCCACGTGGGATCCCAGAACGGCGGGGCGACGCCAGCTGGCGCTACCGGTTCCAATTAACGGGGGGCCGTGCCCCCGCTCTGCGTAAAGCGCTCGGCCGCTGGCCGAGCCAGCACCGTTCCCCCAGCCGCACCACGCCGGCAGGGCCTGGCCGAGCCGGCCTGGCCAGGCCACACCCAACTGGCCCGGACCCGGACCTGGACCCAAGTCGAGTCGACCCGGTTTGGGCCGACCCAGGGTGGGTTGGTCTGGGTCGGACCGAGCCCACACCCCCTTTTTCGGACCTGATTCGTTTAAACGACCATAACATGAGCTACAGACTTCCAATCGACGCACCGTCAATTGTGTAGGATTTATTGGAATGAGGCGGTCGTTTCAGTATATTACACTCAAGGTTTCAACGAAGTTTTTGTATGGTCGGGTTGGTTCGAAGCTGAAACCAACCGGGCCCTCGTAGCGGAAACGCTTATAACTTAAGGATCAGACGTCCGATTGATGTGCCATCAATTACGATGGTTCCCTTTTGTTGAGAATGATATTTTGGAATACTATTCTCGAGGTTTAGACATAGTTGGAGTACATTCGGGTTGGTTTTAGCTTAGCAACCAACCGGGCCCCAGGAACGGAAATGCTAATAACTCACAAACCGGGTGTCCGATTGACGCGTCGTCTATTGCGTTGAGACCCCTATGACGAGGCAGTCCTTCGAGATACTCCCTCGTGAGATTACATGACCCTTGGAAGTATCTACCAGTAGCTCGTGGAGCAGACCCTCTCGAAGACGAGAGTACATAGTGTATATAACTAGTAGCTGGCTGAGACTTGATGACTGATGATCTATCAACTCAGAGTGATTCAGATGGCCCAGTGTGGTGCGCTTGTTTGTAGTGGTAGACCCACGTTGGAGGAGCTCTTGGTTTTAGTGGTAGACATGTGGTACTCGACAGAAGGAGTATCTATGTAGGCTATGAGGGGGTGCGCTTAGATGTAGCTGCAGACCCATGGTGGGAAGCGCTTGGCTGTAGCAGCTAGCCCATAGTACTCGACAGGTGGAGTACTTCAGCAGTCCAAGGTTAGTGGGAAGCACTTGTTTGTAGAGAAATACCCACTATACTTGATAGAGGAGGAGTTCTCCAGCAACCGTGGTTTTGTCATCGTGAATAAAAATCCTGGTTTGAGCTGAGTCAATGACCTTTGTGTTTTCTTCATGATTGAGATGGGTTACTTGATAACTTAGGTATATGTATGGGAATATACCTAAGTAAAAGTTATCTATTTAGATATTTCTTTGTGGTTTATCCTTGTTGGATTTTAGTGAGACCTTGAGGGTATCGGGGTCCCTACTGAGTATCATTATACTCACCCCTGTACGGGCTATGCCCGCACATCGTTGTGTTGGATGCAGACGACGGACAACGCTGACCGAGGTAGACTGTAAGAGGACTGGATGGTACCTGGAGGTGGACACTCGGCGTGATAGCACATGGAGCGGACCGATATATGTGGAGTGATGAGGAGGACATCTGTACCTGCCCTTCAGGTAGGAACCCAGAAAACGATCCAGGAGATGCTTCACCTTTCATCTGTTGTCTTTTCAGTCATACTTTTCTTTCAGTTGTAGTTGTACCTTTATGTTGGGCTTGTATTTTTGGCCCCTTTGTACTTTCATCACTTTTGTTATACTGCTTTACTTAGTGTTTGCTTCCACTTGTTCTCTGGTTGTCTATGTGTTTATGTTTTATAAAGGCAATGCCTTATCAGTTTATAGGGAGTTACGCCTTTGGAGCTAGTCGCCAGCCCCTGGCCTATGGAGGGTGGGTTTGGGGTAGTCATGACACGGGCTCAGAGGACGGGTCGTGACAGTCAAAACCCACACAATAGGAATATATTCAATATCTAATTTCTCATAAACCATCTGAGATAAATTCCCATCTTGAATTGAAATCGTGAGACATATGATGGATTTAATTTTCATTGAAAGGCAATTTTTTTATCACCACAATGACAGGTGATCATATATTCATTCTTAATATAAAATTTAACTTTCCTTAATAGGAAATTGATGAGGTATTTATATAAATAAAACCAATGAATGCCCAAAATTAAATCAAAGCGGATGAATAATATGATTTGTTGGAAAAACATTCCCAAAAAATCAATCAAATAAGAATCACAATCTTAGGATATGATCATCATACAATTATGGTTTTTTACTAATAACTAAGTTTTTAATTGTTGAGGTGGTACTCGGATAACCTTTGAAAGGTATTTAGATATAAATGAGTGGATATATCCATAATAAAATAATACATCAATGCTTTTAAATTGGATGGTAAGTGTACCATTCACCACATCATTATCATAACCATCATAATTAATAGTGATCTTAATAGATTTGCCTTTTTCTCTTTTATTATTGGGTTTTTGGAATCAGTCATTATCATTGACATTGTCATTTGGGAACTTGTCAGAACAATTACCATACTCCATGCATTAAAAATACTGGTTCATGGTTGTGCATTCTGCAGATCATTCCCTGTATTAAAATCATTACCTAACTTCTGAAAATAAGTTTGCACTCCAAATCAAATATTTTTATGATAATAGGAATAACCATTCATTTAATATAAGTTAAAAAAATCCCTTTCAAATTTTTTTTGGATAAGTCACAATGTACATCATTTGGAAAATGATTAAAATATTCTTTTCAAACCATTTTAAAAAATTAATACTTTGTTAAAAATGAAAATTAAAAAAATCATAGAGTAAGAGTATAAACCTTAAATTTTTTTTAGAAAACATTCATATGGAAGAGAATGGTTTTTTGACTGAAGAGAGAAATGAAATTGATTTTCCTTAAAAAAGTATTTTCATTTTCATGAGTACATAAATTGTGTAAAATAAATATAAAACATGTATTTTCTAGAAATAATGACTGGAGAATAAACTTCATAGGTTTCTAAAATGTTAAATCATAATATTTCAAAATTATGAACTTTTTCATAATTAATCATGATATAAAATGGGACTATAACATAAACCCCCTTACCTCAAGTTTTCCTTACTTAAAAATCACTCTAACCTCCTGTAAACTAATTTTAAATTTAGTTAAATTCTATATCTAATTCAGTTTAATACTTAAAATACCATATATTATCCCTTTCTATAATTTTAACACAACCTATTATATATAATTATTTATTAAAATAATCATTTCTGGATGTTAGCTATTTCATTTATCATGAGTATTTCAGTTCATTAGTTTGCATCCTTATACATTTATCTTGGTTCAATCACCTACAAAGTATTAATCATGGAATATATACACCATATATATTTACTATATTTATTATATAAATATTTACAGTTACCCATAAAATTTAGTGATCTAAAAAGTAATTAAAACGTTGATAGAGATGGTAAGCCATACATACACATGAATGCTATTATCATTTTTCTAGGGATAGAATAATATAATGGGAAATAATAACGAATGTATTTTGGATTTCCATTTTATCATATATATATATATAATATTTATAAAATAATTCATAATTGTTTTCAAAAAATATATATATATATAAAAAATAAATCATATTGCTTCATGGAGGTACCAATCCACACGTACACCCAAGCGATGTTATCATTTCCCAATGAATTAGATGGTAAGAAGATGAATATTATATTATCATTATAAAATTATCATTATTTAATAATTATCATATATAATTATTTATCCCTTAATAATAGCCACCCATAAAATATGATGACGAAAAATAGAGTGTATCTCTATGTGGAGATGGTAAATTGTACATACGTACAAGCGATACTTTCACTTTTCATTTGATGTGGAAGAGGGTATATAATTATATTTTCATAATAATAATAATAAAAATTTATCATATTATTGATAATGAGGTTATTAATTTATGATAAATACCATATATTTAGAGGAGATGAAGGAGATTAGAAACGAAAGTGGTTGGTAAAGACGATTACCTCTTCTTTGAAACGACTCCTTTAGATCTTCTATAAAGGGATCTATGGTTGGTATTTTTTTGAATCCTAGATCCTATCAAATGTGACTAGAAAAGTTTAAAAGATAAATTTGTAGAGTTTTTGTGAGATATAAGACAAAAAATTGTGTTAAGAAGTGAGGGAGGACGTTCTGTTTTATAATTTAGATGAGGGGAATTTTTCAAAAGATTAATTGATAATAAATTAATTCTAAATAAAAAGGACTCAAATGGACAAGAAATCAAAGACATGGTAGTATAAAGATTTTATCACAAAAACTAATATAATTTTTACATGTTTTATTTCATTTTAAATCTTATTATTTTGATTTAGCCTTAATTAACCAATGTTTATATTAATTGCGGTAGCAAAATTTTCAAAAATAATGTATTGTAATTTTTAATTATATATTAAAAAATGGCCTGTAAATGGCCAATTTATTAAATTTCAGACTATATAATATCCAACTTGTCCAATTTTATTTTTTCTATGATTTTAAAATAGATTAATAATATATAATTTTCATAAAATTTCATTATTCCCAATTTTGACACAGTTCATTTAATTTGACATAAAATACATAAAGAAAAAATGTATTAATTTTAAAATAATATTTTAAAGCAATAATAATATTTCATATTCACCTATAATTTTTTCGGAAAACTACTAATTATACAATTTATATATCTCTTCATATTTTCAAAATAATTTAATTTATTTTTTATTTTATATAATAAATATATTTTTTAGAATTTTTTAAGAATGTAAGGTAATTATATAATAGATTAATGTCAGAAATAAAATACCATCGTGGATATAATTTAATTATGAAAAAATTTACATTTTTTTTCTCGTAACTTGTTTTTTTTCTCTATGTAAACACATAAATTATTTTTAAAACTAAGAGAGTAACATTTTGTAACGTTCATTGACTTAATTGATATCCAAGTCATTTTCGAGGAAAATGTTATTTTAAACAACTAATTTTCATGCCTAAATAGATAAAGAGAAAATAAATTTTATCTTATAAGAATTAGTATAATGAATTATAGCCTTTTCACTTATTTTTAACCAAGATTAATCTGATTTATCCTTTACCAAGGTGATTAATTTGACAATGGTTACTATTCATACTAACAAAAAAATATAAGGGGCCTATTTACCAAATTTTAAAATAATTATTTTAAAAATATAATTCATTTCTTAATTGAAATATTGTAAATGGAAAAAATTAATTTTTATTACCACGAACTAGACCAATTCTCAACGGATACAACACTGTAACCCCAAAAAATCAACAACCACCACCAATCAAGTGTGATTTCCCCTAGATTGAACCTAGAAGAAGGGAATATAAAAATTCTTGAACAAGGAGGTATGGTGTGATCCAGAAGCCTGGTTGTGTCTCATCATGTATTCCATAATAATACACCATAATAAATTAACCAGATCTTTCATTCAATGTCAAATAAAAAATGCATGGCATTACAATTAAATATTTAAAAGAAAACATGAATTTCATTTAAATTGATGGAATAATTTAAAAAAAAAGAAAAATAAAGATTTTATATAAAAAGTTTTATATAAATAACTAGACTTATTTCAAGAATTTTTACAAACAATGGAATATATATATATATATATATCCAATAATTCACAAATGAGTAACATGGTCATATTCTAAGAGGTATTATAGTTCCAAGTTATGAGATACTCAGACATTCATATCAGAGAACACAATAATATTTATACATATATCCCATTTACTCTATTCATAGATGACTAATCAATATCCCATCATGGTTAATATATTATACACTATGCTTTTGTAAGAGTTTCAAAGCATTAATTCATTGTTACTGAATTACCATCCTTGATTTTTTCTTGAATAAATCACTAAATAAAAAATATTTAATGTTCTAAAAGAACCAATCAATAATGATAAAATTATTTCATAATAGTGTAAAATACAATTTCCCCATTTACGCTTTCTATATTCCAATTTACCTTAAAAAAACAAGTGTTTTTATTCAATACATGGATTTTTCAATATAAAAAATAGTGGTTATTATCAAATAATTTTAATACATTTTTCTAAAAAGAATATTTCACTTATCAATTTCACAATTTCCATCAAATTCAAACAATAACCCAAATTTAAAATTTCATGGAAATTGGGGGTTTTTTAAGAACCTCATATGAAATCAGTTTCAAACCCCCAATTCGCATTGAATTGGGTTTTCAAAATTTAAATGAATGTAATTTAAAACATTTTGGTAATTCAAGGTCAAACTAATTGTACAAACCTATAAGTAACCTCCTACCTTAACATGATGATCATGTATTTCAATGCTCGCAATGGGAAAAATCAATGATGTTCTTCAGAAAAATAGGTCGATGAAATAATCCTAGATCAAAGATCCAAAACAAAAGAGTTTAGATGAATCCAAAACTTGATAATCTAACAAACCATAAGGTAGAGAGGTAGAGGGTGGGATAGAAGGAATATGGGAATAAATCTTACCAGATAAGAATTGAAGGATGTTCACCAAACATTGATCCTCTATGGAATATGATTAGAGGATAAAAAAGGGTTCTTGCGTAATCGAATTTCCTAAGAGGAAATACAATAGAAAGTTAGGGTTTACTGGGAGAAGATATGGGGGATTAAAATATTTTAAAATATTTTTCTAAATAAAAAATACTTTCTGCACGATCAACTGGGCAGGGTCAAACCATTTTTCAAAGAATACACCCTAACCATGCAACCCTTTGATGGGGTTCACAATTTCTACTATGTGGGTACTAGTTTTGTCAACCCTTTTTCCAATGATCAAAACTAACACTGTCTGGGTTTTCACAGTTTCCACTTGGTGGGTGCACAGTTTGTGAAACTTGTGCACCAACCATGCACAACCCATAAAATTCAAAATATTTCTACTTTCATCCCAAAATAAACTTTTACGTCCCCATACCAAAGAATTATATAAAATAGGGTTTGAGGAGTATATAAAAATAGTAACAGGATGTTACATCCTCCCCACCATATAAATATTCTATCCCCGAAAAGCATATCAGGAATTATCTATGTCAAAAAGGTGTGTTCACTGCACTCTCATCTGTGCATATCTCTCCAACTTATCATGAATATCAGAACCGTTCTTCAATGAAACTAAAACCAATAGTTTCATCTTTCCATAAATTGCCTTGGTTTTATAATCCACTATCTATACTTGATTATTAGTTAAGGATAAATCAGGATCAACCTCCACATCAATATTTCTTCGAACATGAGATATATATGAATGAAACATTCATAATTGTGATACATGAAAGGAATTATGTATTCATATCAAAATTTTATGAAGTGATGAACAATAATCCACTTTACCCACCTACTCAACTACCTCAAATGTTTCAAAAAAATAAAGATCAAGCATCCCTTGCCTCCTAAGCCACAGATGACCCAAATGAGGTGAAACGTTCAGGATCACCAGATCAACGAATAAAAATTACAGTAATCTATGATGAAAATCCACATAAGATATATACCACCTCTATACCGTCAATATTGTATGATAGATAGAATGAATGTGTGTTGTCATCTCTTGAACAAAGCAAATTCAAACTAAATAACTTTCACTATTCTCCAACCAACACGATATAGATTTAGAAGGCTAGGCATACAAGGAATAAAATGTATCCATACTAATAATGAAAACGTAAATTTTTTTAAAATAAAATTAAACTTGTCTTAAATGAACATCCCAAGCTCCACCAAATCCAAGAGCACATGAATGAAGAATATCCTATAGAATATGAATAGATCTTTGTATCTGTCCAAATATCTGTGAATTATATACCGTAATAAAAAAAACCTGATATCCCAGTGCATCCTATAGTCCTATCTAAAAGTGATAAGTAAAATAGATATTTATATCAAAATTATAATAGATGTAACTCTTGTAAAATGATAAATATCTTTTATATAGTGATTTCTGGGTTCCTAAAATTTGGTTGTATAATGAATGGGTATAATGTTATCCAATTTGGTCAGCCTATTGATTAAAACCCATGCCACATTCTTCATTATCTGGGTTTGAAAAATAATAAACAAAACCTACATAGTAATCTCATTAAACTTCCATATTGGAACTAGATGTGGTCGAAGAAAAACCGAATTATTCTAGTTTTCAGGAATGTCAGGCTTGTAAGTATAAAAATGAGAGAAAAATTTAGTGATGTCTTATCTCATACCTGGTAAATAGAATCATTTTCATGTGTCACAGAACATCTTCATTGTTCTAGGGTCCACTACCCACATAGAATTATGAAAATCCACAACCATAACATTTATTACCACCAATGATGCAACAGAATGAGTCTGAAAGAAGATAATACCTTCTATGGAGAACGACCACTCAACAATAGTCTCACTATAATATTGAGTGTCTATTATTCTACAGAACAAATCACCTTGTTACTATTCCTAAATAATCACCACAAGAAGAGAGGAGGTCAACTGAATACTGGAGAAAATAACCCCAACCCCTATTTCCTGGACACAAATATATAACTATGAATGAATAACTGCAATGTTCCTCTCTTCCTAGGATTATTTCATGGCCAGGGACTAAAATTTTCTACTAAAATCATTCATAATGACCATCCATTTTCTTAGGATATATGCGATGTTGAAATCAATGGACCATATGTACTCCACCCAACACCTAATGGGGAGATTCAAATCTATTTGAGAAAATATATACTCAAGATATTGTGGTCAGAAAACGCGGTAAACCTTTTTTTTTGTGAAAAAGAAATTCCACCAAATTCTTGGAACATGAATCAAATTTGTATATTAAAGATCATGGGTTGAGTAATTATTCTCGCGTGTCCTAATCTTTTGAGATCCACAAGAAACAACATGATCACCTACATAAGAATGAATCCCAAACTTGAACCTGATGCGCCACTGTAGAAAACATGGCCCTACCCAGCCTCTGGAAGAGTTAACATTAGATAAGTTTCCAAAATAGGTTTTATATAAAAAATAAGATCTCTTAAATTTATCAAACAAAGAAATATTTACTCCCTTCTAAGTTAGTAAAGTTATCCGAGTAGCCAATTTTGAGTTATCCTTTACAAATTAGAGATAATACCAAACCAAAACTAAGAATCTCTGAATATCAAAAACATTATGCGATTTTTCACAAGTCATAACAACTTTCACCTTATCAGGATCAACTAAAATACCATTTTTGGACACCGCATGTCCCAAGAACAGCACTTCATGTATCCTGAAATCACATTTATATATCTTGTAATAGAGTCTTTGATTTCTCAAAAATCATAAACTCATCTCAAATGACGTACATGATACTCCTTGGACCTAGAGTAAAGAATTATTTCATCAAAAAATAACACTAAAAATATCAATATTCTCTTGGAAGAACCTTCTCATCAACACACTAAATACTACAAGGGAATTAGTTAGACCAAATTTCATGAAATGGTTGTCAAAATGACCATACCATATCTAGAAGGTGGTTTTATGAATTTCATATTATTTTATTGTCAATTGACGATAACCAGATGGAAGTTCAATATTTGAAAACCACTTCACCCCTTTCTCCTAGTCAAACAAATTGTCTACATGAGGAAAAAATACTTGTTCATTAAAATGAATCTATTGAGTTTCGGATAATAAAAGGAAAGACGAAGTGACCCATATGATTTCCTTGAAAAAAGAGCATGAGTTACCCATAGAATAACACATTGTATTATATATAAATTCTATAGAAAATAATCTAACTATGTCTTTAACTCCTTCATTTAATCTAGTACCATTTGGTTAAAAGGAATGGATATCGAGTGAGTACCATACACTAAATCAATAGAGAATTACACTTACCTTACTAGTGGGAAACTGTGGAAGTATGAAGGGAAAACATTAGAAAAATCATTGAAAACTAGAGCGAAATAATCACTCATGTATTATCTATCCAGATCAAAAGAAAATTTTGATACTAAATTCCACAACTCTAGAAAATATGGTCCTATTCTACTTGACCGGTGTCCCATTTTCCATGAATGACATTACAGACCCATTATCCATAGTAAATAAAACCCACTAAAGATAGAAAACAATATTGGATTTATTATCAATGGGTCAATCCAACCTGAATTTTATATGAAGATGTTACATGTTGAGAACCAAATAAATAGCAAGAAATCTAAATATCTAATAATGAAAAAAATTAAGATAAAGAAGGCCATACCCTCTCTTTATTCCAAGGGGTGTAATAATATCTACCACATAAGATAAATTATTTGTAGGATAATTTAGAAAATTCACAATATGATTTAAAATGAACAAATGAGATGCACCGATATCAAAAAAAGACATCATTAATGATGAATCAATAATAATGGTACCTCTCACATTTTTTGGACTCATATCTGCTTCATCTGAAGGCCATTATACTTTTTAAAGTATCTTCATTCCAGATTCTTATGATTGGGACCCATTTGTTCATGAATCATCTAATTACACCACATTACATTTAGGTTATCAATATCTCATTAAACTACATGGAAAAAATAGATATGATAGAACTTTTTCAAGTAAATAGAGTTTCCACGTGAACCACATGGATGCGTCATTGAAAACTTATTTTGAATGCCCAAGCTTTCTAAACTACTATAATATCATGGGGCCTCTTCCTAACACTATATGTGGTTTGGAGGAACCCTGCTATATGGAACCACCTTTTGAATCATCACACATTCTCTTTCCTTAGAAGGAACTCATACAATAATTAAAGGGAGAAAAGTGAAATCCCGTCAACCCTAATCTACCAATCACACCAAGATCAACCATCAATGCTCTATCCATTACATTAACATATGAAGAAAACCTTATTATGAAAACTTGAGAATGAATAATATATCAATCACCCACATCGAACCATGAATGCTTCAAATTTTCCTTCCATACAATCTTAGGTGAAAGCTTCACGAGTTTAGAAAAGATATTTTCATATTCCATGATGTACCTGTCATCCATCTCTAATTTGAAAAAATATACAGCCTTATAAAAAACCATAGAAACTGGATATAAATTATTGGTCAAAATAACTCTAAAGTACTTCCACTCTAATTTTTTTTATTCAACACCATAACCATCATTTCCCACCATATATTGCCAGTTTTATTTATCTTGATTATGGTATATTTAACCTAGATTTCATCTTTTGTTTCCAAGAACTCATACAAAATCTTAATTCTCCATAAGAAATCCTTAGCCTTTTAAGGATATATTGAGAATTTTATGTTTGGATGTTTATAAAGAAGGGACTCTTGATTATGATTCCAAAAACAATCCATACGAGGTTCCACCACTAGATCCAAAATGAAAATTTGTGCATGTGCTTCTCTCAGAGAATAGATGACACAAATAATAACATAAACTAGATTTTGGTTCACGAGAGGATTTTCAGGATGTGGTTCAGAATAATATTCCTCTTATATCTTTTTGGAATGTATTCTTATAGGAATGATTCAGCAAAACATCAATAGATTACATTGAAGACTCAATAGGATTACTCATATTAACACTCTCACAAGAGAAATATGGGAAATTAATCCCATCAGATAGATAAGAAATATTTTTATTTCAGGCTATCCAAATCAAAATGATAGAAAAGATAGGAACTAATACTCAGAGTGTCTTTTCCAAACCACCCCTGGTGACTTTATTCTCTTTATGGTGAGTTCTGGCCAAGGGATCACTTGCAACTACCTCCAAAGTACCAATAAGATTTAAAAAATTCATACTAAATTAAGGAAAGATTCACAAGTTACACCTTTGATACTAGTTTGTGATTAACCATCCCAAGTACCGAAATAAACGTTACTCCAATCATAATGATCAACAACAACCACCTCACGAGGGTTCTTTACCCTTGCTCAAAACTAGTAGAAGGAAATCTACAAATGCCTAAATTAAAAGGTATGGTGTGATCTATAAGCCTCTTAGTGTCCCACACAATGTTCTATAGTAATATTCCATAATAAATAAACCAAATTATTCTTTAATTTTAAAATAAAAGGGGCATGAATTAAAATTTCATATTTAAATCAAAACATTATTTTTCATTTCAATTGAAGGAAAAATTTAAAATAATGTATTAAAAAAATTTATATAAAAAGTTTATATAAATAAGTAGGAATATGTAATAGTGTCTTGCATAAAATTATATATATATATATATATATATCAAGAAATTACAAAATGAGAAACATGAACATATTATAATAGGTATGATAGTTCTAATTTTTTATATCCTTACACAATCATGTCGGTGATCGCATTAATATGTATACATACATCCCTCGGACAATGGTCGAAGATGACTAATTAACATCCCATCAGGGATAAAATATCTTACACGGTTTTTTAGAGTTGTAAAGCATCAATACATTACTAAGAAATTAACATCCTAGAATTTTTTTCCTTGAATAAATCACTAACTACCTAGGCTTAAAGGTTCTAAAAAAACATTCAATAATGGGATATTTATTTCAAAAGAGTTTAAAATATATTTTCCCATTAACCATTTAAAAATTCCAATTTATCTTTAAAAACATAAAAATGTTTTTAATCAATTAATGTATTTTTCTAGATAAAACCAATTATTTCTTCTTATCAAATCAATTTAATCCATATTTCTCAAAATAGAATTTCATAAATTAACTTCACAATTACCATAAAATTGAAATTACAACTCAAAACAAAAATTTCATTGAAATTTTGGGATTTTCCAAAATCTCATGCCAAATAATTTTCAAATTCTCAATTTGAATTTAATTGTTCTTTTAAAATTTAATTGATTTTTTAAACAATTATGATATTTAATGTTAAATTAATTGGACAAACATAAACAAAACCACCTACCTTAACATATATATCACTTATCACAATACCTAAAATGGAAAAACTAATCACAACCGCCAGAAATAGATATCAATGAATACAACCATGATCAAAGAACAAAATAATATAGTTTTGATCCATCCACAACTATATGATCTAAAAAACCCTAATGTGGAGAGATAGATAGTGGTTGAGAAGGAATGTGGGATAAACACTTACCATAAAGGAATAAAAAACGTTCAAAATTATTCAATCCACCTCAGATTTGGTTTGGAGGAGAAAAATGGGTTCTTTGGTTCTCCAATGATCAAGGAGGACATCCAATCCTGAGTTAGGGATAAGAAGAATAAGAAACAGGGGTTTAAGAAATTTGAAATTGTTTATCGTAATAAAAAAACATCATTCGCATTGTTAGCTAGTCAGGGATGCATGGTTTGTCAAACCATGTGCCCAAACCATGAATCCCTTGGAAGGGCTGTATGGTTTATACCAGGTTGGGGCATCTTTTGTAAATTTTTTCACAAACCGTTGAAACCCCAACTATTTGTGTTTGAAAAATTTCTACTCGGTGGGCGTGCAGTTTGGGAAAACCATGCCCCATCTGTGCATAACGCAGAAAATTCAATAAAATTCAAATTTCATCCTAAAATAAACCGACACAAACCCTAACTAATCCATGATCGAAAAGATGGCTTTTGGAGTACATAAAAATAGTAACATGATTTTACATTTATGTATGCGTTCTAAATGCGAAAAAACTACTTTAAAAAACTATTTTTATGAATTAAACTATTTTAATTCTTATCCTATGACAAGGAAAATAACTGGGGAATGTTTAAAATATTATATCTAGTGAATAATATATAAATTTTACTAAAATAGTTCCCCAATATTTATTAATTTAATTTATTATTATAAAAATAAATTCCACACCTAAAAATAATTTTTCATGAAAAAGAATCAATTTTATTTTAAAATAATTTCTTTTATTAATTATCATCATTTAATAACTAATTAATTTATTTTATAATTTATTGGCCATATATTTGTTATAATTTATTTTTTACTATTGATACATCCCAATGCAATGTCTAGTTGATAAACGAAACGTAAAACTATAATAATGTTACTTGGAATATCAAAACATACTATTGCATGTAACCCTTGCCATCAAAGAAATATAATTATCTATTGAGTAATATTCCATAATAATTTTCAAAGTTTTAAATTATAAATATACAATATATGAATTTTTTAAAATTATATGCGGTAATTTATAACTTTTATTTAAAATTAAAAATTATACAAAAAATAATTTTCAAAAAAAATTCTAAAACCGCTATCACCTAATTGACTGCTAATTAGCAATTTTTTCTTAAATACATTAAAAATTTAATGTCTTTAAAGAATATAAATTTTGATGAACCGATTATACTAATATCATTGGTTTTACTTTTTCAATCATCTCCGAATGTGACATGTCCTCCACTTAAAATTTCAAGACTATTGAATTTAGATGGATTATAACTCAAATGACTTGATCACCCAGTATGCATGTATACAAGTATCTTCTTGGGTATTCATCTCATGATTCTTTTTAAAGATTAAGATACTAGTGTTTTTGGAGCCCATACATTCAGTCCTCTTAAGTTATCTAAAAAAAACTTTGGAATCGATTTTTTTTTATTTTGTTATAAAAAATGTGAGTTTAGAGATGAATTCTATATTATCAAACATATCAATCATTTTTTAAATTATAGTCATATATAAGATTCTGAAAATTTATTAAAATAATTAAATCATTTTTTTGGGATGTTTCCATTAAAAAACTAGTATTTTTAAAATTTTTGGGAAAAAATATATTTTCTAGAAAAATAGATTCCATAATTATTTTTAACAACATGATGAGATCCTAAAATAAAATTTATATATTTATCACCATGGGAAATATAGAATGATTATTTTTAAGATCTCTAATTTGAGATTTAATACTCTTACAGTTTTTGAGTTCTCTTAGTTTTTAAACACAATCATTATTTCTTTTTAAAATTTTATCTTCTTCAAAAAAATAGATTATATTTATTTTTAGTAATTTTAAATTTTGAATAATGTATAAAAAAATTATGAAGTTGATATCCAATATTAATAATATAGTCATACCCTAAAATAGATGTTAAATATGTAGAAGATAAATAAGTGGAACCTGCAAAATTTATTTCATGACATTATTCTATAATGACCATGAGGCACTTAGAACTTTCACCGATTGATTTGGATAATGAAAAACATTCCTCATGAGAACAACAAGTTTGTAATCTCAGTGATTTATTAATTTTATTCCTATAATTAAATGTCTTCTTAATAAATGAATAATAAATATTAGGTTACCCATATTTTTGAATCCAAATAATGTAACTTCCATATCATTTTTTTCTTTTTTAAGGGGTGAAAATAGATTTTCATTTTCTTATACTTGTTCATCCTTAGAGAAAGTTGAGAAATATAAGTTTCACATTCAAGTGTGCTTTCATTAATTACCATGAAATAAATTTCCTTTTTTTATTTTTTTCAACTTCTTTGGATCCTTTTTTTACTTTTATTTTCATAGTTATATCACATTCCACAAGAGATCCTATAATATTATAAACTCCCTTCCCCTTTATGTCTTTATTTTCCTGGATTATGTTGACATTGGTTTCATTATGGATTGGTAGATTCCATAGTATTTTTAAACTGAACTATGGGTATGTTTTAATACCTCTGATTGATAATGGGTTTAAATACTAAATGATGTTACTCATGTCAACAGGGTGCATCTTTCATTTCTAGAGCCCACCTGATTAGAACTCCACAATTAAGTGTTCTTGACATAGAGTAGTGATTGGGATGGGTGACCTTCTTGGAATTTTCATAGGGTGTGTGAAAGTGAGGACAAAACCCACTGGAACAAATATTCATCAGCATGTGGTGATGGTCATTAGTCAGATGGACGGTTCAGGAATGAAGGTGAGCCCCAAGGAGGGGGCACATGTATGTAGTGAAACCAATGGTACATGGAGGTCTATGACCCAATCATTAAGTTTGGTTATAGTGTTTGTTATTTAACTGGGGTTAGTTGTTACATTGATATCAGAGCAGGAACCTTTCCTTGTGTGTTGTGGCAATTTCCCTGTTGTTATGTATGGTCCATAGGGAGGATGATGTGATCTAATGGGGGGGGGGGGTGAATGTAACACTCTTGAATGAAAAAGGGTTAAAAGGATAAATGATCTGACTCATGTATACAAGGTGTATCATTCTTTTTTTGATCCTATCTTATTAGAACTGCATAGTTAAGCATGCTTGGCATGATGTTTTGATCAGGATTGGAGACTATCTAGGAATTTTTTCTGTTTGTGTGAGAGTGAGGAAAAACCACACTAGAAAGAAAATGTGTTGGACTATGATGAATGTCATTAGTTTGGAAGGCCATGACCTAATATCTATGTCATGTTGGGGTGCATGTTCTATCAGTGGGGCCCATTCGTTACATTGGTAACAGAGCAGGAACACATCCTAACGTGTTGAAGCACTACCTTAGTTATGATGTAGGGTTCAAAAAGAGGATATTGTTCTCTATGGGGGTTGAATTTAACTCCCCATAATAATAATGGGTTAACAGAGTAAATGATATGACTCGTGTAAACAAGGTAGAACTTTTTTTGGGATCCAACTTGATTAGGGTTCCATAGTTAATTAGTCTTAGACTTGATAAGTGATCAGGATGAGTGACATTCTTATAACTTTCCTTATGTGTGTGTGTGAAAAAAAGCACACTAGAAAGAACATGTGTTAACTTGTGGGGATAATCATTAGTCAGATAGCCCATTTGGGCATGTGGGTGGGCCCAAGAGAGGAACCATGTGTTTGTAGGGAAACTTATGGTACATGGAGGACTAGGACCCGAAAACCATGTTTAGGTGGGGTATCTATTCTATTAGCGGGAAAAATATATTACATATTAAAATTATCATGATTCATAATTAAACCATTTAAAATAAGAGTGAATCATGTCAAAATGATTAGTAATTGACTCTACATGTCGTAATGAAAAACTCTCCAAATTATTTATAAACATATCTAATATAGTATCTCTAACAATGATTATTTCTTTATGGGGTACTTCAAAGAGATTCAATACTTTATGATATTTTTTCTAGTACCAATTTAGTTAAATTCATTTCTTTATAAACCACAATATGTGGAATTCATTTCTTTACCATGTAATTAAAAAGATGTAATGTCATTAAGAGTCCATTTTTTTATTTTTTAGTTTTAGGACAATGAAAATGAATATATATCTTTCAAGTTTGATAACCAATTGATCTAAATAAAGGTACACATACCTCTCTTCCAATAACCATAATTTTAACCATCAAATTATGGATTACAACCTATATCATGTCCTTCGAAAGATCCATGGGTGTTAAAATACATTAAGATAAAGAGTGATTCCTAAAAAAACCATTATTGATTTTGAATGAAAATTAATATTTGAAAGAGTTAAAAACAAATAAAACACTATTTAAATAAATTTAAAGACCACCTTTGATAAAAAATATAGTTTGGTGTAGCTTTAAATTGAAATATAGGGGTTGGGGGATTAATTTATTTTAAAAATGAAATAATTAAAGACTAAAAAACTAAAAAACTCTTAATGTGTTTGATGATAATTAAAACCATTTAAAGATATTAAATATAAAAATTGATGAAAGTAAATTAAAAATGAAAGGAATATTTAATAGATATATATACTTGTAAAGGAAGAAGAAAATATGAAGAAGTGTTTTTTAAATTGAACAATTGATCATAATAAACTATTAAAGTACAAACACAATAATATTAAATTGATAATGCGAGAAATCCTAAAATAAAGAACAATATTTTTTAAAGGAGTCAGCGAATGTTCTCTTATGAACCTCTAAATCACCTACCATAATTTCTTTAGAGTTTACTATATTAGTACCTTGGACTTAACGGTAATGAAGATATGAAAAATCCCTTGTTTTTTAATACGATATAAAAAGAAAGTAGAAAGTAATCAACCCAATATTTTGAGATAAAGTTTCCAAAAAATTTCAAAGAAAATTTATCAATTTCCTTTTAGCGGTTTCAGCTTTAAAACATATTCCGTTAGTTTAAATGTTTGTGACCACCAAAATATAAGAAGGATATGAGGAAAGAGAGGATTTATAAAAGAAATATCTTTTAGGAACAATCTTAATTCTCTAAAATGGATATGAATAAGCACTATAACAGAATAATAATGCTATATAAGGGAGAAAAAATGATTTAAAAATCACATAAAATTTCATAATTGATATCACTTTAATGATTATGAGAAATTTGAATACTGTAGACCTTGAATGTTGTCAATTGGTTGGGATGGTATGTTTCCTAGAATCCTGAGGGTCCTATTTATATAATTCATAGGTGTTGTATATTTATTGGGTAAATATATGGATTTAATGATAGAAATAATGATTTTTGAGCATCTTTTGAGGCTCCATAAAATATTATAAACCAAAACCAATAGTCAACCCAATAATTCCATAGGCTTGCAAGTGAGACACCTGGGGATTCACCGGATCTTCCTTCTTCATCCAGATGGACAGTGATCCTCTAATAATGATTTAGAGAACCCCTGCAAGTTAGATGGTGGATTATTGGATATTGAGAGGCTACATTACACACCAACTACTAGATGATGGGTCTGCACCTATCAGTCGACCATTTCTCCTACTATCTAAAAATCACTATATCTAATCAACCATCCTTCTACACCTCTAATATTTCAAATATATTCACACCATTAAGTAAATATGTATATAAATATCTCTAAAATGATTATTTAATATTAATTCATGTCTCTATAAATATATAATAATGATCTTTCAATAATTAGAATCCCCAAATTTTCTAAAGACTAAAATGGAATCATTCGATACTTTAAATTGTATGTGTGATCATTAAAAATTATGATGGAGAGAAGAATAAAAACAAACAGATACCTCACATGACCATATTCATAATGAAATTCACATATCCTCTTTAGTGTATATTATATTCAAGGTCAACCAATAGGGCCTCTAAAGTGAATGTCACAGACGAAACATCTCTGGGAATATCTTACCCATTCATCATTACCACATGATATTAAACAATATGGATATGTCGTTTTCATACGAACTTAAATTTTATGAAATTTCCCTTTAAGTAGAACTAAAATATGTGGGTTATGATTAATTTTTAAGGATTTGTGTGAAGCCTTTTTGAAGGGCCCAATCCCACCTTTATAAAAACACATCACCTCCCTAGATGGTGATAAACTCAAGAGAAAACAAAAAATGACTTAAAAATAAATTATCACTATATTATTAAAGAACATAGTTGGATAACCTTGGTTATATTCAAATGTTCACATTGACACATGTTAACTTCCAATAACTAGAGTAAGGGTTACTAGTCCCATTATAGAATTTGGGATGGATTAATGAATATGAATTAAATATATAAGAGAGTATAAGAGTATGAAATAATCCCCTAAAAAGTTGTGATAATTTCAAACTCCCACACTCTTGACCGACATGCATCCTAAGGTGTCACTAGAAATGTCCCATAAACCCCTTTAACATTGGTAGGTAGGTCTTCTTCGACTCAAAATGAGTGTGGCATGATAACTATGAAAGTGATTGGTAAAATTTGTTATATTTTATTTTGATACTACATTTATTATTTTTCTTATTTATATATATTGTTTCATAGAAAATAATTTTAAAAAAATATCCCCATTCAATCCAAATAGATAGAATCATCTCATCGAAAATCATATGTCTTCACAACTACCAATGTTGAGGCATCATGGAAGAGGAATGTGCTATTTTCAATGTAATGTGTGCAGAAATAGGTCACCAGCACATTAATAAGGGACTAACACATCAATAGTACCATATCCATCTCAAAGGTATAATTAGAGACACTCCAGATGATCAAGAACCTAATATGGAATTTCCAGTAGAGGAAGATGATGACAGAGTTGGTGATAGATGCCACCATCTCGAACCATTTCAGATTTCTTTCCATGGAACACAATAACATTTACATCCATTATATTTGTAAGGTTGATCAGGTTTCAAGCGTGGTATCCCTATTACTTAATATTTTCCTTAGAGGATGTTCTACACCAACTTCCATCTCAAGTGTTTCACAACCACTATTCCCATTCAATTTACTAAGGACGCCACCCAATATGTATCAACCATTTTTAGTTAGCCCAAGCATGTAATAGATCATTCTAGTGGTGGAGAACCACAAATCATAAATATCAGACACATATCATCACCTCTACTAAATAATTCCACCATTCCACACTATTGGAAAATAATGATAAGTAATATTTCAATTGTTATTCACTTAAATACTTCAAACATACTTTGGCGACATTAAGAGGAGAATTCAGACATATCTCAACAATAACCATGGGGAAACATCATTTAATTTCCCCCACACAAGAATCTTGTTCCAATATCCCAATGATAAATGGAGTACTAGAGCATGCCCATATTGCTGCTCCCTTCAAATAAGAGGCCCATATTACTATTAATTTTGAATAATACTATTAGTATATATTGGAAGTGATTAAAAGGAATGGTTAAATCCCTTCTCATTCATTGAAAGGATGTCAATATATTGTGGAATAATTAAGAAAAGGCTACCATCAACATGTCCCAATTGTCAATAGGGGAAAACATGTTACATCCCTTGCCACTAGAGTAGGTCCTCATATTACACTGATAAATAGTCAATGTTTGGCATATATCCCCACTCCTATTGAGAAGGATCACAAGTAGATTCCAATGCAGAATATAGAAAATGATGAAGCTCAAATCACCATTAAAAATATAGATCATTATCTAATTTCAATAGTCACATTAGGGTATAATCATATAACTACTAAATTAAAAATAAATCACCAAAATATTCTATAGTTTACTAAATAGTAGGCACATACTTCTTCCCCCCCTAAATGCATAGAAGTCGGTTAACATATCGCGATGGTGACCAAGAAGCAGGCCCACATTATTTCATATTTTTAAAGGACCCACTAACATATTCTAATAAAAACATGGCATTCGCCTATGTGGGATCCCACATTTTATAATTTTTATGTAAAATAAATTACACCAGATAACCAATGGATATAATATAAGAATAAGTATCATCAGGGAGACCCAAAGAAAAGGAGTAGCCTCATATCCCTACCATGATCAGCATTATTTTTCTTTAGGTTATCAAACATTTCTTAATGTCTTCTGAAGAATCTACTGACACATAATTATATGGAGGAAGAAACATAAATTTTAACGGTCCTTCTAGAAATATTTTCATAAGTATCTCTTGAGGTCCTCCATAGAGTTCTCACTAAAAAGTTCTTTTATATGGAAATATCAGGATTGATCTTGGGAACTATTTTCATGCTACGAATGGTGAAAATCATCCCCGTGTATGGGTAATAAAAAATAAATAAAGTACCCAATTGACCATGTATCAATCAATATCCACCCTAGAGGTCCTCCCTCAGACATATGTTGATGGAATACTCCATTTAGTTATAATTGACCTGTGATTGTATTCATACATATAAAATCACTTTATGTGATGGTATCCAGAAAATTACATCTTATTTTGATAAATAGTTCCTCCCATTTCCAAAGCAAATTTTAGAATACAATCATATCAAGAGTCCCTTGAGATACTAATATAATCCATGAAAAGTGGATAATCTTTTAAACCATAATATATTATGAGGAAACTATCATCATCTGTAGTGCATTCAAATCATCTTTCCTTTGATGTTTCCAAATCTAGTCAAATGAATCCTAATCCCCATAATAACAGATCCAATAAATGATCTATTTTGTTGGAACATTTAGAATAATCTCTCACCATGGTTGAATATAATGTCATGGTAATAAATTAATAACTAGCCAAAAATAATACACAAGTCATGATCTGGACTATGTACATATATCAATTTAAAATTAATGAATTTGTTATAAGGATTACAAATGCTACCTCCCAGTAGATATATGAATGGGTAATTATCACATAAAATTAAAATATTATTTTAATTTGGAATAATAAAACCATGATATAGTAACATGAGAACTTGGAAATGAAGTTTCATGGCCATCCCTTCAGTCGCGTGAAAACCAATTTTTGGGATGGTAGTGTGGACACCTCCAAAAAGAGTTTTATAATTATTTGAGGACTGTACATCAATTTATCACCAATAATAAATATTATAAACATATTATATTATTGATACAACATGGGATCCTAAATTTAACTTCATTCCCAATAATAAGTTTACATTGAGAGAGGAATTAGGAAACATCAATGCATCTAGCCAAATCTTAGGCCTATGATTTTTCCATGCCAATAGGTCTAACAAGTAAAACACCATCATGTCTAATTTATAAAAACAATGAACTGAATTGGAATGAGTGATATAAAAAAAATCCTATATTTGGCATTAAAAAAGATTGAGAAGGTATCTTTATTGATAAAATATAATCTCTTTTCAAAAATAGAACACTATGTGGTGATTATATCACAATAAAAAAATACATTTCTTCTATATCACGCTTGAAGTAAATCAACCAAATTAAATGGGTAGTTATAGTGGCCACTTTAGAAACAATATGGAAGAAACCTCAACATGTAGTACTAGGGGAATTTTCACCACCACTACCACCACTAGAAAATAAAATCCTAGCGAATTACATGATTTCAACGTGGTGGAAAAATTTTAATAACATCCCCTAAGGATACATGGATTTATATAAAAACCTCCTCCATTATGAAATTAAATCTTTTCTGGGTTGAGAGAAAAACCACAAGAAAAAAATCATAGTTTCTCCAATTGTATGTACAACCAATATTTTTTAAGGCACACTCTATAATATTTTCTATATACATCCTCATAATTATAAATTATAAATAAGATATATTGGATAATTGGAAGGTTAAAAAATCTTACTGGGGAAACAAGCTGATATAGTTAACCTAAAAGTGAAACTAAAAGATTGATTTTGAATTTTCCCTCAAAAAATATTCATAGGTAATATATTACCTTTATTCTTATAATGGGGTTTTGATTTTTATAGCATACTACACATCAATATGTTTCATTAGAATTAACCTTATATGTCTTTGAACACGCTACTAGTGTAGATTAGAAAAATGGGAATTTTTCTATCTAAATCATTATCTACACCAATATACATAAAGAAAGGGAGAATAACTAACACCACAAAGAAGTTAAAATGGAGGGTTTACCCCAAATGATTAGTAATTATCACTTTGGAATGCCTCAGACAATGAAATGAGTATGGGCACGTCTACAACCACCCATCATCAGGATATTTGACCTCTTAATATATAATAATTTTTTCTTAATGTATGGTTGAGTTAAAGGAGTTATAATGTATCAATTATGAACTAATAAATGGAAATATTCCTACTATGTTTAAACAATAAACATAGAAACATTAATCATCCATAAAACCAACACCAACATGGAGAAGCTATTGTACTAATGAGATAAGAATCCATACGACCAACCTAGAAAGAGACAATCAATTTATCTAGGCCTGATGGATGGGGAATATTAGGATTTCTTTCTATTGGGGTGGTAATGAAAACCATATAAGTGGAAAGAGAATATGTTGAGTCATACTAGTTATTTGAAACACACATGGGAATGAAAACCATAATAATATTTTCTCATTGACTATACTGATGTTTCTGGAAATAAATCTATCATTCCTAAACATTTTAATTCTATATAATCCACAAAAAAATAATAGAGGCTATGAATGTTTATCATGTACATTGGATATTGATCTATATATTGTGGGGGGGGGGGGTACTTTACCCCTACTCTTCCCAACATCGAGAATATGATTTTCTATATTTTTAATGAAAATAGAAACTCATAGAACTTTATTACAGATTTTTTCCTTGAGGTTACCCCATGATGAGAACACTTGAGAATTAAAAGGGAATCAAAGTCTTATATTTTTAAGACTCTAGAATGACTAACATTTCATCTATTGTAGCTAACCAGATTTTTCCGACATGGATTGGGTTAATAACCAATGATAGTTTCTCTACTAACTAATCTCAAGGATTTGAAAAAATATGGTACTTATCCCACGAAATTTTTACTAATAGTAGAATAATGGGGGCCCTAAACTATATTCCATATAAAAAGTTCTATGCTACTCCTTAAACATGAAACCCTCATTAGAGAATATACTAGAAATCTATATAGATAATTTTCGTGACTAGTTAAAGAAACAATTGATCCAATTAAAATATCCTATTGGATTACATAATTTTTTAGCAGTGAGACAAAGGTTATTGGAAACTATTTAGTGGACTGGGCCCATGTCTCAACAAATTCCATTAGCTCAAGGAAGGGAGATTATAAAATAAAAAATAGTGACTCTTATTGTTAATCAATATCTCAAACCTACAACAATGCCCATACCCATGACATATCACAAAAATTTCTCTTGAATGGTAGAAACAATATTACAATTCTCATTAGGAAGGTAAAAATAAGTAGTAATGATTGCATACTAATGTTTAAAAGAATAAATTTTATTCCCCCCAAAAATGTGTGGTTCAAGTGTATATAGTAACAGAAATAGGGAATATCCTATTGAAGTATATAAATCCTAGGTATCCAAATTATAGAAAACTAGCCTTGATGTATATAGAAATTACATAACATTTTTGGAATACATAAAATATTATAAAAATAGACACCCAAAGACCATACTAGACTAGTGCATCTGGAAACATGGGAGCATAAATACTTATACATATGTGAGCTTAATTATATCTAACTAGGGACTTTATTGATATAACTCTTCTTAGACACATCAAACATAATACATATCTTCATAACTTGTGGAAGGAAACCTAATATCGTGTGAGATCAGATGCTCATTAAGGGTAAACAAGGTATATATGTAATAATAACCATGATCATAAGGGTATGAGTACATGTCAGGAAAATATAATATCATACCCTAAATATCAAAGATTATAAACATGAAACATGGAATAATTCATCAAAATTTATAATAAATTAATCGTAAGGAAAAAATAACATAAGACAAGAATGCATAATATAGGAATAAAACATGGAATTTTGGTGGACACATAAGCATATAATAAGATATTTATAGTATCCAAGGCATCACTAACAAGACCATCTTGGTAGTATGGGTTCAATACCCATACCATTTTAGTGGCCATAGTTCACTCTTATGGTGATCTTAGTTGCATTATTTTACCCCTCACACCATCTTTGTAGTCATGGTTCACTCCCATGTCCATATAATTAGTCAATGTTTATTACCAATATCATCTTAGTCTTTCTCATGATATATATATCTTTAACTAATGCATTGGGAGGATACTTATTTCCCACCCATCTCATAATGAAATCACACATACATGTAAAACAAATTCGAAAACAATAATATCATAATCTATGAAATGAAATTGATGTCCCAAAAATTTAATCATACATTAACATGTGAAAAAAGGATGGTTTCATCATCATTTCATCATAATCAAATCTTGTGAAAAAAAGTGGGTTTCAAAATCATATAATCTGTGAGAGAGAAATGAGTTTCGTAAAATTATTGACATCAAACCATAAACCATTTAGAGAAAGAATATTATTGTAACCTCAAGATAATTTTCTAGAAAGGCACTAGTAACATCAATGTATTTCATATTATATGTAATATAATTTTAAAATATATTTCAAAAACATTTCATGAAGAAAATATCATTTCATATTTGAAAATACTCTTTAAAACATAAAACCATTTGAAAACTATTTTCTTAAAAGTAAAAATAGAGACTTAAAAAGAAAACTTAAAACAATTTTTAAACCATTTACATTAAAAACATATAAAAGAAGCTTGAAAAATTTTGAATGATATTTTCTTTGAAAACACCTTGTAAAATCATAAATAAATCTTGAATTGATTTTGAAAATCATTTAATTTAAAATACACTGAAAACTTGTAAAGAAATTATGGAAATGTTTAAAAAAAATTCATTCAAAATTCATTAAATCGTTTAAATGAAGATTTTAAAAAAATAATAAAATTTAAAATACTTTTTTCCTTGAAAAACATTTTTTTATAAAATGTTTTTTCAAAATAAAACTAATTTTCGACAGAAGAGAGAAATATAGTCGGATATTTTAATAAATATTTTTATCATTATTATTTACTAACAAAGTGTTTAAAAAAGTTATTGATACTTAAAAATATATTTAATAAAAATAGTTTAAGAAAAATCATGAAGGATCATAAGATATGGAACAAACTCTTTCATCATGGGAAGCATAATAATAAACATTCTCAATAACCGATGAGATTGTTAGAATAAACTCTTACCAACTAGTTACATAGGATCATAATATCCATGTAAGAAAATGTAATTAAATGAAACATAATAATATCAAGAAAATAATGTTATTCGTGTTATAAAATTTCAAATTTGAGTATATACACATTGAAATATAATGGATGTGCATAAAAAACATGCGACTCAATGAAGGAAAATTGACACAAAACTGTCTTACTGATTTGGTAACCCATTAAGCATAAACCCCATGAAATAATGTTCATAGAAATTATATTTAAATACCCATAAATTTAATAATATTAAACTCAAATTCCATCCAAGGGAAATATACACACCACACCAAAAGAACGGGTGGTGACTAACACATTTATCTCATAGAAATAGAAAGTGAGATGAAATTCCATTACCTTTTGTATTCACTCTTATCATACTCGTTCAAACATCCTTTATAATAAATATAATTTTATTATAAATATTTTACATAACCATATTATTATATCAATAACCATATATTTTTTTACTATGTCCATATATTACCCACTTGTTAGCAATCAAATGTTAAGTTTTCACTTCGAGTCATATTCGCATGGTTTTTCTCATGTGTCATAATTTGTTATATCAATGGTCCTTATACTCATATAATTAATTCCATAATTTAAATCATGACATAAATATCAATTATATTTATTATATTTGTATTATAACTATTTTTATAATATAGAATTATGAAATGGAATACACCGTTCATAGAGGCAATAAAACGTACGTACACAAGAACTTTGTTTCCATCTCTATTGTCATGTTGAAATAAAGATAGTAAATTAAATATGTGTTTATATATGTGTTTATATATATATAATTGTTATATTATATTTATTATATCATATATATCATATAAGTTCACTAAACCCATCATAAGTACACTCTATGTAGTGTATGAAAAAATCACGTTTCTTTGAGGTGGTAGTAGTCCACACTTCCTCAAACAAAATTATTGTATTTAAAAAAATGGAAATTATAAATATATTTGTTATAAAAGGATTAAATAATATTTAATATAAAAAAATATAATGTAAAAAATATAAAAAAATTACATCATATTGTACACCATGAGAGGCAGAAATGAACAATTATTGTTTTGTTAGGTGTTAGTTTTTCGTACACATAAAAACTATATTCAATACCAATTAGATTAAGTTTTGTGTAAGTGTATGTAAAACCATTATAAAATAATCCTATTATATTTATGATGCTGTTTTTTATAAAATCATCGAATAAAGAGAGTGGAGGGGGCGGAGAAAGAATTTAAAATAAAGAAGCTTGAGAGAAATTTTTACCTCTTAATCAGGTAACTCTTTTTGGATAGTGCCAAAAGGTTTTTTAGAATTATTTATGCCTAGGTAGAGGATTATAATATGAATTTCGGTGTATTGGGAAGTGTATTGGGAAGATATTGGCCAAACCTAAGTGGTTTGATAGGCGTGAATAAGAGGGAGAGTGATTGCCTTTTTAAAGAGGAAGGGGAGTGGAACTCTTGTAAATACCAAAATGTATTCATTAATGGGAGGTATTATTTACCTAATGTTCCTGAAAATGTAAAAATAAATAATTAAATGGGAATAATGGTATTATAGAACCCTATAAAACACAAAAATATGTGAATTTTATAATTTGGTTCCTTAACTTCTAAGGGTCCCCAATTTTATCATTTTGGGTTTTATTAAAGCATATAGTTTTATAACCTAAGTAATTTAACCATTATGACAAAACTAAATTCAAATTTTTAACAAAATATAGATTCAATTATATATTAAAATTATTTATAATTTATAAAATAATAACATCTTGTGTTTTGACAATTAAATTTAAAACAAACACATGTGATGTGTTGAAACACTACTTAAGCTCGAACCGTGTTAAAAAATGTTATTACAATCTATGAGAGAATATGATAATTATAACATAAGAATTGGTAAATTATTATAAAATATTTAAAATTTATTAAAACTATAATTTCACTTTGTAGAATATAGTTTTTTTTATTGATTTTAAATAATTTATTAAAATAGAATTTTCTACAAAATAACATTAATGCCACTTTTGACATTTTTTATTTACTTTTATTTTTAAAATATAAAAACATTATTTTAATACCAATTTATTGAGGTTAACTCTATTTAACATGATATATTTATCCAAAAATACAATTACAGTTAATAACTAAATTAATTTACGTCAATTTTAACATTTATAGTTCCATTTATTTCAGTTAATTATTAACTAATTAATCAATGTGATGGGTTTTTTAAGCATTTTATGTAACTAAATCATCTCTAAAAATAATTTATAAATTATTATGATAAAAAAACATTTATATTTTTGAATTATGTGGATAAACTAAAATATTATTTTTTTACATAATTCAATGTTTTATAAATTTTAAAGGTAAAGATTGTTCAGTTTTTGTCCTTGTTCTCACTTAAACTTTTTCATAGGGTAATTACATTTAATAATATAAAAATGACCCTTAAAATTACAATCAATAGGGGATATGGCCGAATTATTGCAATCCAATATCCTTTTGACAAGTTTCTTGTTCATTTTGGTTCTTACGGTTAATGTTTGGATCTTAATTATGCTTAACATACCTTAAGTGTTGGGATTAATTTTAATCACGTTCACTATTATATTTGGTCACAAATTTAGTTGATATTATTAGAAGAAAAAATATATACTTTTTAAAACCATTTATTTCATTTTTAACAATAAAATCACTATTGTGGGATAAATAAATTTAACGTTATCCCTACAGACGTGGTGAAAAAACAAGTTATTAAAGAAAAACATTCAAAATTTAAATAAGTTTTGACTTATAATTTAAATATGAAAATGATTCTAGTAAACTACATTGGATTAATATATGTATTATTGATCTATATTTACTTTAGAAACCAATTTAAAACATAATTTATCATTAATAAATATTAAAATGAAGTGGATATTTTTAACTAAAATACAGTATTTTTCAGTATTCATAAAAAAATGATGGTTCTAAGAAAAATGCATTAAATTAAACCTTAGCTAATTTTGATTTTAAAAATTAAAAAATATAATTTATTTTAAAAAATATAATTTATTTTAAAAAATATAATTTATAAATTTTTTGAAATTTTGTTTTAATATAGGTTCACCATTAAAAGGCGGTAAAAAATCAGTCTTGAATGTAACATAAGCTAACCTGAATGTTTTATATATAGAAATCTAAAATTTATGTTTCATGTAGTCCACGATTAATATTATTTTGTGCATAAAAAATGATAGAAAAAGTGATATAATATAAAATAAATTATTTTCAGTGTTGTGTGAAATTAAAAATATCAAGAATACTAAATTAATTCAAAAAAATATTCAAAAAATCTGAGGGTTTTACATTATAAAACAATTAAATTAAATTTTCCCTTGAAATTCTTCTAGGTTATCAAAAGTTTAATATTTGAAAGTTTCATTCATAGAAACCCACATTTTAAGAATGAATACCCAAACATCCCTTAAAAAGGAAAATTTAAAAATATATTGGATACCCAAAGTAACACATAGCAGGGTTTCCACAAAGTATAATATAAGTGTAATGTGAAAACATATACATGGAAGAGAAATCTAACTATCAATTTCTAGAGGATAGTGACAGAGAACATGTTCAGGATAAATTTAACAATCAATGACATAAATATATGATTTTTTAAGGGAATATTTGTTTCATCAGAAATGATGGTACCCAGACAACATATTTGGAATGAAGATCCTCTTTCATAAAGATGAATAATTTTCATGAAAAGATATAATTAAATGATTTTAGGACACCATCACCATTTTTGTTCATTGATCATCTTCCCCTCTTTGTCTAAAAATGATTGTGACTTTTTCATTCCTAATGTTCTAACAGATCAAGAGATCAAGGAAATTCCATCCCATTTTTCATCAGTTATCATCAATAAAAGGTAGTTTGAATAGGCTATCCTATATGGATAAATAAAAATATAGAGATATTAAACATTAATCTTACTGTCTTTGTCTGAGGTTTAACTTGAAATTTAATAAATGGATAACCTTATAACAATTCTAAAAGATGAAAATTAAAAACAGTAGAAAGAAATTGATAAAATTATCTTAACATTAGTCCAACATATATCACAAAGTGACACATCGTTTTCACATTCCAAACATGTTAATACCCTCATCATATATTATCATGAAACATGGTGATAACTTGAAATTACATAAGTAATTCCAGAAGACATGAATTATTCCTTATTCCATAGAGTAATGGATATATTCCATAAATCCAGGAAGTTGTAAACTTCAACCAAGATGACTTATACCACTTTTCCAACCAATCGATTATAAGATCCAAGGTAATCAGTGCTATCCAATTTAATTTATCAAAATAAATTTTCTTTTATCCAAGCGAAACACAATTTCTCAACATCTAGAGCAAGTTAAGGGTTACCTTCCCTTAATAAAAATAATACTTTTTTATGTGTTTATCACCCTTAAACATATCCTTTTCAATCCTTAATTAAAACTTATACTGAAAATACTTATATATTTAATGATTCATATGACATAATATTTAAATCCAAAAAAACAGAAGTACTTCATTCATTCGAATTTTTTATTAAACAATTACACAGGATTCATCAACTTATTCCATAATACATCTTTCCCAGAATATGAAATATGAATAATTTATTAAGGTACCTCAAACACAATCTAATCAAGCTTTTTATGATTAATGTAAACAATACTAGAAGAACATCACATACCTTTTAATTTAATTTATAGTCTCTTTATATTTATATGTCTTACAAGTAATCATACCACCTTCCTAATTCTATTTATGAGGCTTCCACTTGGAAAATCCATTTTATAATTCACATACATTTTGAGAATGAAACATTTAATGTTAACCATGTTTCTTCTAGTTATCTCCATTGACTAAAACAATAATGCATGGTGTGAGAAACATATATCATAGAATAAAAACACATAATTATGAAAAATTACTTATAAGATGCCCAAATAATGATGCCTACCATTAAATTAAGACACATTAGGTTTATAATTGTCTATTCATTGTCATATTCTAGTCAAATTCATCATAATGGTTCATAAATAATTTGTGAATTTCCAATGCATATCCCCCAGGAGTGTCAAACCAAGTGTGAGATAGGGCCCGTTTTCATGTACCAGATTACCCCGAGACAGACCTGAGACATCTTGTTAGTTTTGTTACCACTAGGTACATCTGTTCCAGAGCCACATCCACTTATAGTATTCAGTCATGGATTCATTACTAGAAAACCACTCACTCTATATTTTATTAAAATATCATTACATTTTCTTAAACACTGAGTCATCCATATAATTATCCTTAATGACACCCCTACAAATTTCCTTATAAATATACCTAGATATCTCCCTATATTTCTGTTATCATGGATTCAAAATGTTTACTATACCTTTTACCTTATACCAACTATATCGACCCAATATTTACATACATAGACATTTCATAACATTTTTGGAATACATAAAACATTCTAAAAATAGATACCCAATGACCATACTATTTTATTTCCATTGGAAACTTGTAAACATTAACATAAACAATGAAAATAAGTTGAATTTAAAATAATATAACTTGTAAGAGAGAAAATATTTTTATAAACATCACAAAATCAAAGAATAAACTATTCAGAGAACAAATATGAATATAACCATTATATTATATCCTATAAGAGAATCAGTAACATAAAAAGATGTCATATTAGATGGAAAATAATTTTAAAATAAATTTCAAAATCTTTTCTTGAGGAAGATATCATTTATTAATTGAAAATGATTTTTAAAACAGAAAACCTTAGGAAACCATTTTCTAAAAAACAATCTAGAAAATTTATAAAGAAAACATGAATTTTTTTGAAAACCATTCCCTTTGAATATATTTAAAATTATATTTGAAACAATTTTAAATTCATTTTCCTTGAAAATAATTTTAAAACTTATATATAAATCTTTAAAATATTTTAAATAGCATTACATTTAAAATACATTCAAAACTTATAAAAAACAATGATTTTTTTGGAAACCATTTATTTTAAAAGACATTGAAAACTTATAGATGAATATTTTAAAACTATAAAAAAATTTAAAAATCATTTTTTTGGAAAAAAATTTGGGAAAACATTTGTGATTACATGGTTTTTGAAATTAAATAGATTTCCTGATCGAAGAGAGCTGTAAAATCAAATTTTTTAAGAATTGTTTCTTAATATTATTAAGTAAAAAAGAGGGAAAAGGGTATTTATAAAAGTAAAAAAATTTCATAAAAAAATTTCAATAAAACTCATGAGGGTTCTTAAGATATTGAACAAAATATTTAATCAAAGGAAGCATAATCATAAAAAATCTTGAAAATTGATGAGATTATTTTAATAAATTCTTACCACCTTCTTAATTCAGATCAAACTCTCCATTTAAGGAAATGTAATTTCATGAAGATTAAAAATATCATTAAAACATGAATATTCATGATATTATAGTTAAAATTTAATTATATGCCCATCAAAAATTAATGTAGGTTCATAACAAAACATGTGTCTCAAAGAAGAAAAATTGAGACAAAATTGTCTTAACCATTTTGTAACACTTAAAGCATAAAACACATGAAATAATTTTCCTAGAATGGATATTTAAATGTCCATAAATAGTATTATAATAACAATAAAATAAATTCATGGTTAGTATACACACCACAACAATGTAATGGGTGGTTATTAAATCATGTATTTCACAGAGAGAAAAAGCGATATGAAATTCCATTACCTTGTGTCTTGACTGTAGTCCTACTCTTCAGAACCTCTTGTATAATAAAAATGATCTTATTATAAATATTATAAAGAACCAGATTATTATTTATAACACAATATATGGTTTAATTATGAACTTATATTAACCGCTTGTTAATAATCATATATTAAGGTTTCATGTCGGGTAATATTCTCTTTGTTCTTCGCATGTGTCATAATTTGTTATATCTTTGGTATTTATAATAATATCATGATTTATTTAATTCCAATTGTGACATAAAAATAATTTATTATCATTATATTTTTTTATAATAATTTATATAATATATAATTATTAAATGGTATATAACATTCATGGAGATGATAAGTCGTACGTACGCATGAACGTTGTTTCCGTCTTTATTATCGTTTTGAAATACAAAAGATAAATTTAATTCTTGTATATATATATATATATATTTCACATTAATGACTTATTTTAATGTAAAATTTCATTTAATTTCCATTCATGATTTATTTTGAGGGTTTCCCAAGCTTTTATTGAGGAATGGGTGAGTTTTCATGAATTGGGCCAAAACGTGAGCCCAATTCCAAATTTAAAAAAAAAATTATTCCTTTATAAATCCTTAATATTTCAAAAAATTTCATCCATTATAATTTCTACTTGTTATCCCCTGACCTATTAACACCACATAATTAATTTGGACCATTTAGTAATCTATAATCATGGTGGATATGAGTTTTTATTTAAGGGATTGGGCCTGCCTGAAAGCACATTTGCTGCATTAAAAATATTTTTTAATTATTTAATATCTCCTTAAATATTTTTGTTTTTTCGGTGATTCCAACTCTCCCCTGAGACCACATAACTAATTTTCTCCCCCATTCTCTCCTCCCCCTATTTGGAGATTATTTTCATCACGAATTTGGAGAGAACGTCTCTTAATTTCGTAAATCTCACAGATTTAAAGAGGTAAATTGATTATTTCATTACTCCTTCATTTTTCATTCTTTTTCCCACATTTCAATTCCTAAATTATATATTAAACCTATTTAGAATCTCCCTTGAATGGTAGGATGTTTTAAAATTCAAAAACTAGTGTATTTGGGGTGATTACATCAATATTTTTCAATGTAAGTGATTCCTTCTCGATTTCTTCCTTTTCCCTTAGGGTTTCTTCCCTCTTTCATTATGTTATAAAATTTACATAAGTTAGGGTTATAACATAGGGTTTTATTTGGTTTCTTTTTGTTAAAATATTGTGGTATACGGCTGTATTTAGATTCCATGTGGTGTGGTGGTGGTGCGGTTGTTGTTTTGCACCATGTTTTGAGGGATTTGAAACTTTCGGTATGTGGTTCCATGTGTAAGAAATTATTGATGAGTTGTCTTGATGTATTTTATTATTCTTAATATTCTTCATATGTAATGTTTGGTGTGAAAACTATTCATGATTTATTTGGTTTAGAGTTTAATTTTATAGTTGCATTTTAGCTTGAAATTGTGTGTTTTTCATGTGTAACACTTGTGGTATTATTTGGGTGTATTTTAGAACATATTAATTTGGTTTAATAAATCTTTTTTGGGCTAAAAATTATGTATTGGTATGGTCTTGGTGTGGAATTTGGTTTTAAAGTGGGTTTTTGAATGGGTTTAAGGTGTAAACCCATGTTGTACTTCTTGAAAGTGATTCTGGAAACATGTGTTTTTCATGTGGATATTTTGTGATATTGTTTGAGGTATTTTTATATCACTTGGGGGTTGTTTAATAAAGGGTTTTTTCCAATTCTGTTTTTAATTGTTATTGGTGTGTTTTTTTCCATGGAAGATGGTTTTGAAATGAGTTTTATGAGAAAAGATTGGGTATACTCTTCGGAATTGTTTTATGAAAGATTTGAATTATAAAATGATTTATGCAAGTGGAGAAACCATATTGGAAAAATGTTTTGGAGTGTTTATATTCTTAAATTGTACATTTTAAATCTGAGAGGGGCTGTTTTATGATGTGTTCCATCTTGGAAATGTTTTACAAAAATGTTTGAAGTATTTACTAAAGTGTGCAAGAGATGTGAAAGTGATGTGGGATGTTTTGTGTGAGTGTGATGTGCCAAATATATTTTGTTTATGAAAAAGGGTATTATGTAACATGTGAGTGGGATGTTATGGGAGTTTTAATATATTATAATGGTTTTACAAAACTGTTTAATGGATTTGTGGAAGTGTTAAAGAAATATAAAAAGTGTTGTGGGATATTTTGGTGTGAGTCAGATTTCAGATCTATTTGAATGAAAAGTGGTCTTTTGTGACTTTTGTGGTATACATGTAGGCTGTTTGGTGAATTTTTTATGAGGAAATGATATTTTCATGTGCAAATTATAATTCTTGACCTGTTGAACTTTTTTGAGAACAAAGGGAAAACTCGGGTATCTAGGTTGGTAGACGTGTACTATTATGCTAGTGAATCCGTGGGGTTTGGCCTCAGTTTCACTTAGCAAGATTGACACTTACAACTCTAAATAAAATGTGATGATGATTTGAGACCACTAGGTTATGGGTATTTTCCATACTAGTGGCTCGTGCATGAGAATAGATATTTTTTATGGTTACTCTCGCCGAGATACGAGGTACCTGGGACCCACAACGAGCTAGTGATTAGGGGTTATTTCCTATTGCTTGTGATCATTAGATCCTTCAAACGTACCATCAACATACTGTATATTTGCTTGGAAAATTCAGAAGATTTTGAATTTATTTAAAAGTTGTTGATTATTTTAATTAACCCACTTGAAAACTGATTTTTTTAAGTTGCATCTTTTAGAAATTTTACCTAGAAATTACATGTTTTTCAAAACATGCATGCTTTTCATCTTTGAATGTTTATATCATGGAATCTCTTAGTGGTGGTATCCTACTGGTATTTGGATCACACCCTTAATTACACCCTATGGTTTAAGTAGACTTGGTTGTATTTTTGGTCGCAGGTTGGGTACTGTTTTTAGTTCCATTGGTTCGGGTTTCTTGCAGGTCCTTAGTGGTGAAGTCTTGTGGAGATGGCAGATGGAGGTACCCCTTTCCATGAGGGTTCTTGGGTTGTCCTTATTTTTTTAGTACCTTTTTAATTGTATTTAAACATTGTTTTAACTTATGTAATTCAGTTATAAAATTTCCCAAAAGGCGGTTTTAGTTGAAAAATCCAGAATTGTTTTATTGAGTTTGTTTCTTGTTTAATTTTTTATAAACTCAGGTAAATCATTCCCAAGATTTATTTTGGGATACTCATGCACTTGTACCAGCCCTTGTGGATCGGGAATGCCCTTTAGGTCTTGTCGTGGTCTAGGTAGGGTGCCTGTTTTCATGACAACCAGATTCAGTTTGTGACAAAATGGTATTAGAGGAGGTTCGCTCTCTTTGGGTCATATTATTTAGGGAACAATCGGAACAATCTGGAGTTAGAATTATCAAGACATGGCATTCTGGTTAGAATTAGTGTGATAGATTACCACACCTCATGAAAATATTCAAGTCTCCAGGGGATGTCAATACTTTTCTGAGTCCTTTGGTTTTCTTGGTTTGATGATGATTAGTGGAAATGAAAAGAGAGTTGGGTTAATGGTCTCAGTGAGCTTGCAGGGTCTGTCAAGACATGTGTATCCATGGATATATCCCAATAACACACTCTATTATGGTGAAGTGATTAGAATATGTCCTCCAACCATATGTCCAAGTCACCCACTGAAACTAGTTTCCTCTTGCATTGTCTTGTTTTCATTAGTTATAAAATCTTGGAACTTTGGTTTTAAGGCGATTTGGTTTTAAGAAGAGAATTTTTTTTGAAATTATTATCTAATGAAGAAGGAATGGTTAGATTTTTGAAAATGGAGAACTGAATTTTCAGAATTGTGTTAGAATGGAAAATTCGGTGTTTGCACCTCTTTTTAAAGCATTAACTATGTCAAGGTTGGTTTTGAAAAAGTGTTTCCAATAGAGTTTTCTAAACTATTGAAGGGTTTTTTAACGGGATGAGATGTTTTTAAATTATGTGAATAACATGAAAGTCAGTTTTCATTGGAATTATTGTGACTTTCTAAAAAGTTTTTTTAATGAGGTAATTTGGGTTTGATTTCATGGTTAACAGCCCGAAGAAAAATGAAGTATTGGTTGTTTTTTTTGGTTTTGAAAAGTGGAAAGAATTTTTGTTTTATCCTTTGGTATTTTCGTGAGTGACCAGATTCATGGGGTTATATGGTATGATGGATGGTTAATGGAAAGACTGGATGAGTTTCGGGATGGATATGAGGAGGGTTCCCGGTGTGGCACATAAACATTCATGTGTGAGGCCCATGGGGTACCATTGGTGGATATGAAAACTGTTGAACCGATTATTTTCAAAAAGATTATTTTAAAGGAAAAACATGATGTCTTTATGACTAGTTTTGGATGGTGCATATTATGTGTTTTTGAAAATTTTGATGTTGTGGGATGTTTTGTGTCCAAGAACCCCTCCTGTTTGAACTGTGTTTTTGTTTTGTGTTTGGTTAGTAAGCTATGTTGAAGGGCTGAGTAGTGGTCTATTCTAAGAAATGTTTTTTATGCCTTTACAGTGGTTCCCATCATGTTTTTGGATATAGTTTGTGGTATATCTTGACCAATGTACCATCTTTGTTGGGTCCTTGGGTTTAATCGTTGGATAAGTTACTCCCCATTAAGGGTTACTGCATAACTTAAGTGAAACTCGGATTGTTTCTCCATCGGAAAATCCTTTAGTTGATCAATATATGGAATCTATTCTCGAGATTTGTATAATGAGTCTCCACCCTATAATTTTTGTGTTTGAGGATACTCTTGTAGTGGTAGAGTGCTCGTGGTAGGTTTAAAGAGACCACAGTTTCTTAAGTTTCTTGATTCGTCAAAGGTGGAAGTGGTCTGGGGTTGTTTTTGTGGATGAGTGTCTTGATGGAGTCTAAGAGGGCCTCTGGGTCCTTCATAGTCTCTTTAAAGTAGGAGTTCACATTAAACAATCATTGTGGGAAATCTGGTCACGAGAGGATATTGGTGCCACTTTCTATAATTGTGTGTTGTTTGGGGATGTTATATAAGGTCCCTCTTCATGAATTTTTTATATCAGACACAATGGTCATGTTTTGTGACACCTTGTGATGTCATGTGCTCAATTGACCATAAAGGTGAAAGTTGTGCAATCCTCTAAGACTCTCTGTTATGTTGGGAGAATGTCTCCCTTGGAAAAACATCAAAATCATCCATTTTAGAGGAAGGTGAGTATAGATGTTCTTTAAATATATTTTTTCTCTATCGAACAAACAATGTGTGATGTGTGTACATCTTCTAATCCCTTGTTTCAGTGAAATATTGGGTTAGGATAAAGTGTGTTTGGAATGTTTTATGTATTGTAATACTTATCAGTTATTGCAGTGTAGTTGTTGGTGGAACCGAAAGAATAATTCTCATTTAGGGGGTTTCCAAAGCCTAACTGCGAGGCCGAAGATGCTTCAATCATTTGAGCTCCTGCCATAGGACTCGGAGAGAATCTGGCTCATAGTGAGGGGAAAAACCATGATTGCTTAAACCCTTGTACAAATTCCTATCCATAGTATGAAAGACAGGAGGATTTTAAACCTCTAGTGTCATCATATTTCTTATGTTGTTCCCATTTTGTGGAAATAGGTAGAGGGCCTTGTACCTATGTCATCACCTAATGTCATTCTTTCCCCCTTTGGATTCCATTGAGTCATTAGAGAATGGTTGGAAATTTGTATAGACAAGTTGAGGACATAGTTTGTTCACAATTAGTATTGACAATGTGCCAGGAAGCTATGCAGAAAGAATGATATGCACAATTAGTGTACTTTTTCCCAAACCGTGTGGACTAACCCTACGCCCTTCCAAAATCATTAAAAACAATTCGGTATTTCTATGTCAGCCCATGCTGGTCGATTAAGACGGTTGGTTCTTATGGTGGGGAGACCCACTATGATTCTCAGGTACATTTCTTTGTAAACATTGAATGAAATTCTACCTTTTTACTAGGGATTCCATTCAGGCATCCCCCTGTTATTGTCTGGATTCTATCTCGAAAAAATATAGGTTGTCTCTTATGGTGGGGTGACTATTTGTTTCCCCTCATACCAATAGCTCAGATTTATCCATGGTCTTGGCTTAGTGGTTGGTAGTATCATTCGGAACTATCTAGATACAAACATATACCTTGATTAAATGTTGGGATTGGAGAGCACCCAATGGTTTAGTTAATGTAAGGTAAGTGTAACCTTGTTCAAAGTTGTTGTTTGTTTGGGTGAATTACTTGAGTCTTGTTCATATTGTGTTTGAGGAGTTTTATTTTGGGATAAATTATGAATGTGATTGATCATTTCAGGAAAGTGTTGTAAGTTTGGGCTGTGAGATAAATCCTTCCTTAATTGATCACTGGAGGTGTTTTGGCCCTTGGGGTTGAAGCTTGGCAACGTTGTACATCTGGGTTTATTGGTTGGGTTTGGTTTTTGTATTTGGCCTGGCTGTGGATTTCCGGGGACAGACATTTTCATGGTGGGGAGAATTTTCACATACATGACTTATTTTAAAGTTAAATTTCATTTAATTTCCATTTATGCTTTGTTTTATGGGTTTCGCAAGCTTTTATGGAGGAATGCCCAATTTTTCCTGAATTGCGCCAAACCGTGAGCCCAATTCCAAATTTAAAAATAAATTTTTATTCCTTTAGAACTCCTTCATTTTTCATCATTTTTCACCCTTTAAAATTTCTACATGTCTTCCACTAACCTATTAAAACCCCAAAATTAATTTGGACCATTTAGGAATCCATAATCAGGGTGGATATGTGTTTTCATTTAAGGGATTGGGCCTTCTTGAAAGCCCATTTCCTACATTAAAAATATATTTAAATTATTTAATATATCCGTAAATATTTACTTTTTTTTCGGTGATTCCAACTCTCCCCCGAGAACACATAACCAAGGCGTTCCCCTGTGCTCTCCTCCCCCTCTTTGGAGTTCGATTTCATCGCGAAGGTGGATGAAAATTCTCATAATTTCTCAAATATTCCAGATTTGAAGAGGTAAATTGATTATTTCAAAACTCCTTCATTTCTCACTATTTTCCCCCATTCTAGTACCTAAATTATCTCTTCAAACTTCTTCAAATCTCCCTTGAATTTTTGGATGTTTTCAAATTATGATACTTGTGTATTTGGGGTTAATTGTTCAATATTTATCAAGTTAAGTGATTCCTTATTGGTTTCTTCCTTTTCCCTTAGGGTTTCCTCCCTCTTTCATTATGTTCTAAAATGTGCAGAAGTTAGGGTTCAATCCTATGGTTTTTATTTGGTGTCTTTTTGGTCAAATATTGTGGTCTAGGGCTGGATTTATCTTCTTTGTGGTGAGGTAGTGGTGTAGTTGATGTTTTGCACCACGTTATGAGGGATTTGAAACTTTTGGTAGGTGGTTCCATGTGTATAAAATTATTGATGAGTTAGCTTTATGTATTTTATCATTATTAATATTCTTCACATGTTATGTTTGATGTGAAAAATTTTCAAGATTGATTTGGTTAAGTGTTTAATTTTATAGTTGCATTTTAGCTTTAAATTGGGTTTTTTTCATGTGTAACACTTGGGGTATTATTTGGGTGTATTTTAGAACATATGAAATTGGTTTAATAAATATTTTTTAGGATGAAAATTATGTATTGGTAGGGATTTGGTGTGCCATTTTGAAAGTGGGGTTTTGAATGGGTTTGAGGTGTTAAACCATGTTGTACTTCTTGAAAGTGATTTTGGGAACATGTGTTTTCCATGTGAATATTTTGTGATATTGTTTGAGTTATTTGTATAACACTTGGGGGTTGTTTAATAAAGGATCTTGGGGATTAAAATTCTGTTTTGACTCGGTATTGGTGTGATTTGGTCCTTGAAAGATGGTTTTGAAATGATTTTTATGAGCAATGATTGGTTATACTCTTAGGAATTGTTTTATGAAAAATTGTAATGATATAATGATTTTTGTAAGTGGTGAAGCCATATTGGAAAAATGTTTTGGAGTGTGTATATTCTGAAATGGTACATATTAAATGTGAGAGGGGCTGTTTTGTGGTGTGTTCCATCTTGGAAATGTTTTACAAAAATGCTCAAAGGATTTACTAAAGTGTGTAAGAGATGTGAAAGTGATGTGGGATGTTTTGTGTGAGTGTGATTGGTGTTTCTGATGCTTTCTCCAGGGCGCGCACATCCTTCTTGCTAAGACGTGCTACTATTATCCCGCATTACTTCTTTCCAAAGGCAGGTGGCATCGACTCCTTATTCAGGGACATCTTCTCCTTGATCGAAACGGAATGATGGGATGTCGGTTCTTCCTTCCGTGGATTCCTCCTCGGAGCTCATCACCTAGTCCGAGTCTCCCTAATAGATTTAAAACGTAGTTCGTGAAGCTCTTCCTAGTGCCATATCTTTATGGACACCTTTTCATTATGCTGCTTCTTGTAAGACCTTCTAAGGAATTAGGTCAGGGCAGAAACCTTCGGTTAGGAGATTAGTCGCGTTGGGGCATCACTGGCGTGTCTTGACGCTGGGGATTGGCATGTCTATCTTTTGTACCTTATTATAAGGATTCTACAGGGCGCGGAATCCCAAGGCATCCCACATTGAATGCGGGGAATTGTATGCCATAGTCATGTAACTGAGGATTTCTTCAGCTTCCCATTTTAACACAGGGTATGCCACAAGTTTAAAGTCCAGCGGAGATAGATCAGTCTGATAGGAACACTAGCTAGAGTGGATCATATTGAAGAACCCCCTGGAGGGAACACCGATGATGGGGCCAGCACATGGGTGGCTTCCCAAATGTTGTGGAGGGGAATGAAGTGTCATGATACCACCAGGATGTGGTGGCTCGGGTAAGAATCAGGATGAACGATGGCTCTGGGGTTGGGGCTTGAAGAGACTTCCTATGTATCTCCATGGCAGGGAATCAAATTCCACTTAGATCGGTTACGCGGTGGGATGCCTGAAGTGGCGACCGATGAGAATGGATGCATGGATGGGACCCAGAGGAAGTAGAACATTCGGGTTAGGGCATGATCTTCCCAAGACTCATGGGATCAAGGGAGAGATCAGGATGAGACATGGGTGTTAGGATTGAACCTCATAGAGGTTTCCCACATATCCCCTTGGCAGGGAATGAAAGTCTTTGTAGTTTAGGTGGTCGATTCAGTTTAATGTCATGCGGGGTGAGAATGGGGCTTACACCCTGAGGCGGCCAATGGTGGAGCCGAACCAACTTGAATGGGGACCTGGGGTCCAGATGGATTGGGGCTTACACTCTGAGGTGACCCAAGGTGGAAATGGGGGCCTGGCACACCGTCACAGAGACGGTTGGGGCCGATAGTTCATCGGGCATGAACCTCATAGAAGATTCCTACGTATCATGCCATAACACGGATCAAAGTCTCTGTAGTTCGGGATGGATGGGCCTTATGCTCTGTGATAGCCCATGATGGTGGGGCTTGAACCTTATGGAGGCTTTCTACGTACCATACCTTAGCACGGATCAAAGTCTCCATAGTTCGGGATGGATGCGGCTTACGCTCTGAGACGACCCATGATGGTGGGGCTAGAACCCCGTGGATGCTTGCTTCGTACCATGCCTTAGCACGGATCAAAGTCCCTATAGTTCGGGTGTACAGTTTAACGTCATGTGGGACAAGGGCATTTGGGGTTTACACTCTAAGGCAGCCCATGATGTGTCAAGGTCATTTATCACTCTAACCTCATGGGATTCATGCTCAGTTTGAGAAACAAGTGGTTGTAGGGACCTGACAATCAGGTCACGAAGGGTACATCTGTGGGAAGCAAATAAGGGATTACGCGTTGAGCGGCCCATGGTGCCGGGACTTACTCGAGGGTGGAGGCCCGAGGGTGGCAAAGCACAGTGGGAGAGGGATTTGGAACCTAGGAAGAGAGGAGGGGCCCTATTTCCTATCATTCCCTTCACTGGTGGCTGCCCCTCGCGAATCCCGGTACTTTCCACATGGGAGAACTTTTTTTGTTTGCTTCGCCCTTTATTCCATGTAGCACCTTCATACCCACCAGACCGAGACTCTGGGTCCGAATCTGCCTTCTTCTTTTTTCGTTTCGAAACTTTATTTGGCACTTAATCACTTATCAGCATCTACAAATGCCCCTCCTCAGAATTGAACCAGCAAGGAGTCACAACGATCGGATTCTGAGGGAGATGCCAAAGTGCAGGGCTTTGTGGGAATTTGCGTGAAAAAAACTAAGCGGTGCGCAAAAAAAAACCCGGTCACTCGTGGAATCTGCTTTTCGCGTAGCGCGGAACCATGGATTTTCCAATAAAATCCGCCATGGGTCCTAGGCTCTGTACGTTGTTTCTCTCCCGAAAAGCCTTAAGCTCTCGTATGTGAAATTGCTTCTTCTCCTGCGTGAAAACCAAACTCGGTCGTGCATAATTCCACCAAGATTTAGCGGCCTTTTACGCACAAACCCTGTACTTTTTACACACAGGACCGAAATTTTACACCAGCCGTAGATTTTCCATATCGGGCTCTCAAATTTCGCGCCAAACTCCCAGTTTTTGTGCCAACTCCTAAAACTCATAGTTGGATGAAGATGGCTGCAAACCAAGTTGATGAGGGGGAAGCTGCCGCTCGTAGGACTGAAATGGCAGCAAAACCAGAAGTTTCTGGTGCCAAGAGGTCGTCTCCAATAAACACACCCTCTTCAATATGCTAACCCATGCCCAGAAAGAGTACACCCTATTTGACAATCCTCCGCTTTGGAACTTCGGCATTCTGGAGGAAGTCCCTCTGTCGGGTTTCGAGGTTGATACCCCGCGGTCATGGGTGACCCGCGAAGACAACCTTCCTCGATACAACATCACCAATAACGGCCACCCCGCTAGAGGAACCAGGCATATGGACGTCAATGTCCTCAACCCCAGGACCAAGATCATTGTAGGGGGTGACCCTGTTGCGGAGAGATCGTCGTCCCTCTACTAGAGCACCTTTCATCAGAGCATTACTGACAAGACCAAGGGTTTGCTGCAGGACTAGGATCTGCTATCTGGAGGAAATTTCACCAATGAATGGGCCTAGGCGTACTGGGTTCGCCACACATGTGATCAATTCGGGGACGAGCTGTGGCATGTCGGTCTATTTGAGGCAGTCTGGACATCGTAGTTCCACTTCTACCAGAAGCCTGAGCTTGGGCCAGAGTTGTTCACCTGATGGTCCCCTGATACCAACACATTCCACCTTCACCAAGGAGAAGTCAGCATCATCCTCTAGGACATCCACTACATCAGAGGTATCCCTTTGGAGGGCCATCAACACGATGAGTTCCTTCCGCCGATGAACATCTGGTGTGATAGATATCAAACCCCCATACTGACATGGCACTTGCTGGAGTCGGCCAAGGAGAAGCTGAAGGTCAAGGAGTTCCTAAAGGATATTTCCTACAAGGAATGGTTCAGCCTGTTCTTGGAGAAGGATCTGGAAGTCAAGATTCCAGGGCGGGGAAAACCTTGTCCAATCGTGGTTCAGAGGAGCAAGAGAGGATCCTATTGGAGGATCCTGGAGGGGGTAAATACCAATCATGGGGATAAAAAATCAATGAGGCCTAGGACCCAAATTTCTGGTATGCCGGATTCCTTGCCACATTCCTGAGCGGATGGCTCTTGCCGGTGCGGGACGCAAGGATGGGCGTCCGTCCAATGACTCTGGTGATGGCGGGCATCATTGCTGCCAACAAGAGGTTCAACATGGGGGTCCCCGTGCTGGCCCAACAATATTCCATTTTGGGACACATCTTGAGAGGGGGAACGCCTAGGAGAGTGTTTCGACCCTTACAGATATTCCACGGCTGGGTTGCAGTTCATTGCGGCAGGTAAACCATCCTGAATGCCATTTGTCCCCTAGGCGACGGCATGTGACTCTCTATGCTAAATATCTACAGGATCATACTGATGAATCTCAATGAGGAGGGTGTATAGATTAGGATTAGTAACCACACCAAATTCACCTTCAACCCATTTCTCACCCCAAATGGTCAGCTCATAGATGATGGGCATGGCTCACTAGTGCAGAATGAGTACTTCCAAAGCATCAGAGGCGGGGTGCTTGTGGCCTGGATTGATTGGAAGATTTTCTGCGAGCCTTACAAGCTGTCCAGGTTCTCCATGCAGTTCGGATGCCTCCAGAGAATGTGGAATAATGTTTACAGAGACGTGCGAGTAGATAAGCATCCATGTGTTCTTCGTCAGCTGTGGTTGATGTTCACAACCTACGGCTCCTACGACATCATCACTCTTTCTCCTATAGGAGTCAACAATGGCCCCTCAACTAACTCTATTGAGCATTGGACCATAGCATACCCTGAGGGGCTTCTACAGAAGTGATTCCGGCAACTCAAGGTTTCTAGTGCGGAACCTTGGCGGTGAGAGATCAGGGAGGGTGCCACTAGAGGAGGAGGACCAGAAGCGCCTTAGGAAACGGGGTCTGCACAGGCCCGGACCTCAGCAGTGGGGACATCGCATTGCGTGACCATTCCCTCATTGGCTATAGGAGGAGGGTCCCACGGGGCAGTCATAGAACTTCTTGGGAAGAAAATAAGATATTTACTTCAACCTTCCCAGGATGTCGTCTCCGCTGCACTATGGTCTGCTTGGATAACCATGTGGCAGTCAATGAGTACTGAATTCCTCTAGCAGAAGATAGTGTGAGACGGGATCCAGTTGCCTGATGTCAGGATTATCCGGGTCGCCGATAGAGTGGAATTCCACTGATGACATGCATACCAGATGGCCATGGACACATACGCATGCCAACGGGGTCGGCGTGCGGAGCCACCTCTCTTGGTGAAGGTGCTGCTCGGCCAGGAGCATGATCAGGAAAGTATGCTGCCGGGGGAAAATGACAGCAACGAGGAGTCAGAGGGTGATGAAACCAGAGAGTTGGTGGAAGGAGAAGGGGAAGGTGAAGGCAAAGGAGAAGGGGAGACCAAAGGCGAATGGTCGCAAGGTGTGTCCCACCAAGATAGTCTCCGGGAGAGCAGCGAGATCGTCGGGTCCGATATGGATGTGATCGAACAGCTGAAGGTATGCTTCAACCATTATCTTCTTCTATGTTCTCTTTCCTTTGCAATCCCTTAATCCACTTTTACTCTCTTGCACATGAGTATAATAGCGCGGACCAAACTTCTCCGACCGAAAGAGGGGAGGCGGCATCAATAGGGGAAGGCGGGGCACTAACGCTCGTTATAGATCATACAAGTGATGAGGGATCCACTGCCACGATAGCTCCTGTAGCGTCCAAAGCACTAGATGTTGATGCCTTCGGTTCGTGTAAGTTCCTTGCTTCGATACCGGTACTCACTGTTGGAGGAATCAACTGATCAGGGTGCTACTTGTTTGTACAGTGATCACGGCGCTGGAGGCTCGTCGGGCCGCTGAGCCCGGACCATCTGTTAGTGCGCTGCTGGAAAACGTGCGGCCCCATCCAGAACATGACTCCCAAATCGAGTTGGCTCTGGAAGTTGGTGAGCAGGGAGTAGCGGACATCGGTGGTGCTGCCATCGGGGAAGGGCCAGAAATCGACGCGGGCACCGCCAGAAATCGACTTCCCTGTTGGTTGTCTTCTCTGTCTATCCGCCCACTGATCCCAAAGAAATTTATGATTCAGATTCGGAAGCGTCCGAGGAGAGTCGGATGAAGCGACACAAGGTATGGAAGTTCATCTGGGGTTTTCTTAGTCAATTCCAGGGAGAATGGCTAAAGAAGATGGGGTCCCTCCACACCTGGCTATGCTTACTCTGTGCTAGAGGGGCGGATGCTCAATGTATTCATCTGACAGTCTGTGAGTACATGGCTGAGAAGATGCGTGAGAGCAGCCGGCACACCGACATTATCCGGTTCTAGCAGGAGTTGGGGAGTACTCGGGCATTTCTGAGGGCAGAGAAGGAGGTCCGAAGCCTCGAGGAATAGGCGAAGGAGAAGGAGGTGTTCATTGCAACCTTCTCGGAGCTTGTGGAGTAGTTGGGGGCCCAGCTAGCAGATTCTCAAGATAAACTCATAGAAGCGAGTCGTCAGGTAACCGAGCTCCAAGTTGAATAGGCATGGGAATAGGCCAGGGCCGACGAACTATGCTTCACAGCTGCTGATGAAGAAAGAGTTCTCAGGAGACGGGAGGCAGTTCTGGAGACCACCAGCCAAAAGGTGGCAGCGTTAGGGAGGTCTATCCTGGAAGCCGACCCTTAGGGGCCCTATTTTGGCCACACCCATACACTTGTCCCACCTTATGGCATTATGTTCTTCTGAACTGTATGTATAGACAAATTTACTTACCTTCCCCTTTTCTTAACATACTTGTCCCTAAGGCTTAACATGCTCAACCATAATCCCGAAATAAATAGCAATTCATCCCTAATCTCACATGGGCCGTGAGAAACAAAAGAGGCTCGTACTATCACTTCGTTCGATTGTGGGAGCGTCAACCAGGATTCGTGGATTCGAAATTCGAACCCGGGTTCCCGAGGACATGAGGGAGGCTCATCCAATGGGAGAGGACCTCAAACCAATCGATGTATCATCCTCCCAACGTGATCTAGTGCACGAACGATGAAATTCCAGAGGCATTGGAATCAATACGAACATAGGGAGATGAAAAAGGTGAATCAAATTATCCAAGTTCGGAACACTATGGTAGGGGCGTGACGATGAAGGATAGTTGTTGACCGTGGAAGAAACGGAGCATCCATATCACATTAACCTGAAATGGGGACAACAAATGAGGGATGACCACTGACCATGTTCAAAACACGGGGCCTAACTCAAATATCGCCGATCAGTCTTTCGGAACGTTGGCCCATGACAGCAGGAGGACCATAGACCAAGCATCCATACTATTAGGGGGTCTCTCCAAACATGATCAGTCTTTCGGAATGCTGGCCCATGATTGCAAGAAGACCACAGGCCTAGAATCCATACTGTTAGGGGGTCCCTTCAAATGTGAATGTGGATGAAGATCCGAATAAAGGGGCACATGAAGCATGGAAAGTGGAGTGATGGTTTTTTCACATGTAATCCAACACACCCAAGATTACACCACTGTGGGGGAGGCACATTAGGCGGACATATTAATATGGTCATGGATCATCCCTACTTTTAGATTGGACCTATCTGGTGAGGGAACTGTCACTTCCCTACGTCATTATGGGGCATCCCGAATTTGTTCGGGGCAAATGATGTAGTTACACAATTCCCCAAGAAGTCAGGCCAAGGTGCCAATAGTGAGGAGGGACGAGATTTGGTGATCCCCGGGGCAGGACCCTAGATGAAATGTCTAGGGATTTCTATGTATCCCACAAGGATGACAATCAAGCCATAAGTAGTTCTGGAAAGGGTCTTAGTTTAAGGTCTTAGAACTCAGACCAAGGATGGGTAAGGAGAGCAGGAGACACAATGTAAGGCGGTTACAAAACCCGAAGTGAATGTGTACATGAGCCCCACATAACATGTGTTCCCTGGGGAAGTGCTCAGGTCAAGGGACCAAACCCGAAAGTTAGGATGGGCCCATGGGGAAGTGCCAGGGCGCTCCTACGTATCTCATGAGGATGAGAATCAAACCCCAAATAGTTTTTGGAGGGTGGAACGGCACGTTAAGGTACCCATGAAAAGGATGAAAGGGGCGTGCGGGTCTAGCCCTCACATCAAAAGAAGCGGAATTTGATGTATCTTGTTTGTACTTTAAGGTGAATGGTTTTTTTGGAGCAACCGAACTAGGGTAGAGATTACTGGAATCACCCCAATAATCAAGACACATATGGGAATTGAAAAATGGTATGGTAAATGACCGATACACAATGTAATTTCTTATATGATGAGGTTATCAAAATGCAGTGTTGTTCTTCATCATGTGGCCGAGACGATATCGTCATAATTTATGGTCATGTGGAAGGACCAAACCACACAGTTTAAGGTCTTAAGGCTTAGACCTGGGGGAATACGGACGACGCGATAAAGCATACCTGAAGTGAATGTGGATGAGGTCCAGATCATCACCGTGCATGATCCTGGGAGAGGAGCCTCGGTCCAAGAGGTCGGCGAGGGTCAGAGGTCAAGGGGCGGGAAAGACTATCTCATAGCTTAGCTGGACCCAAAAGCATGATGTTCGGGTGATCCCACATATCCCATGGGGATGATGATCGAGCTGCACATAGCCCTTAATGAATATCCTAGCATATAGTCTTAGCACTCGGATTGTGGGAGCCTCGAGAGACACCGTATTGCAGCTTTGTCCCTCGGACGTGAGAAGGTGCATTAAGGGATACTGCCAAGAGTGTCGAGATTCCACCTGGAAATGATGTAGTGGAACATAAAGTGAATCATGCAACCAAAATTCAAGGCCTAAAGGGGCTGGCATGACGATGTAGGATTACAGTTGACCATGTTCGCAACACAGCATCCTGTCGTGTTAGCCTGAAACGGGGACAAACAAGTGAGCATCGACTACTAACCATGTTCGCAATGCAAGATTTGTATCAATTTGTTGTCTGAAACCTTCTGGGGAGTTGTCTCATAATGGTAGGAGAGACCTTAGGCATGTTATCCATGCCGTTCTTGGGGGTCCCTTCGGGTGTGAAAGATAACGGGGGCCCAAATGAAGGGAGACCTGAAGCTTGACAAGTGGAAGGAACTTGCCTAAGTTGAATCCGACACTCCATGTCCTAGACTAGAGTACTCTGAACACATTGACAGAGCACTGCAAGGGGTCGAGGGACTCAACTTGAGAGAAACCAAGAGATAGAAGATTCCAAGGAGAAGGGGGCCTGGTGCCAAAAACCCTGTATCACACCTATGTATCCCCCTCCTAGAGAGGGAAATTCCAAGGGGCCTAGGTGACTGGGAGATTGGAGAGATCTCTTAAGTGATGGGGATGAACCTGAAATCTAGATGTTTCTACAGTTCTATGTATCCCATAAGAATGGGAATCAAGCCATACATAGTTCTGGAAGACACCGAAGGGTAAGTTGTCCTAAAAAAGGGGGGTGTATGGCACTGTGAAAAATTCGACACGAATGAGGACATAATCCCACACCACATCATACACTCCGGGAAGAACTGGGGCCGGGGTCTCGAGAAAGGCCGGGGAGCCTGAGGCTGGGCCTTAGTCAGGTAGGCCTCGCCAACTTGAAGTTTAACGTCATGCTGGACGAGGAGGGGACAAGGTGTCTCATCCGGGTATGTGTACGACACGGTGAGCAACCCGATGTGAATGAGGACATAATCCCATACCACACTGCACAACCCCAAAAGAGAGAATCTTGGCTGGGGGGCCGAAAAGGCCAAGGGGCCCGATGGTTGGCATCGCCCAGAGGGAGTTCATCGCTTGGAGATACAACGGGGAAGAATGAACCACTACACTTGACTTTTGGGACCTCTTGGGGAGGCCCTAACGATTTAGGACGGTTGTTGATCATGTTCGAAACAAAGCGTCCCATTAGTGACCTGAGATGGGAACAACAAACCAGCATCGACCACCGACCATATTCGAAATGAAGGACTTGTATTGTCTTGTTTCTCCAAATCCTCGAGGGCATTAGCCCGAAGTGGTAAGAGGGATCCCTTAGGCCCAACATCCATACCATTAAGGGGCCCTTCCGGACGGGGAAGGTGATGAAATCCCAGTCAAGGAGTGGGTGAAGCATAGTTGTACCCACATCTCAAAGAGGCGAACGTCTCAATGAACTGGGATGTATGGCCGGATCGAGGTTAGCTCGACATGAATTGGGGCAAACGTTTGCAACCCTGCCAATGTCTTGATCCTAGGGGGGGATTCTGGCGTTTGGGCTGGGCCAACAGACGAAATGTCCGGGTGTTCCTACGTATCCCATAAAGATGGGAATCAGGCCACACGTAGTTATCAAGATGCATTTTAACGACATGCTGGACTGGATAGTTTAAGGTCATGCGGGACCATAGGGGCCCGAATATCGGACCAAGCACAGTTTAAGGTCATAGACGACCGCTCATGTTTAGGCAAAGTACTGCTTGAGGAATTTGGCGTTGGTGGGAGGAGTTATATGCTCACCATCCATGGTCACCAAAGAGTATGCTCTATTAGAGTAAACCATATGAACCCTGAAAGGTCCTTCCCATTTGGGCTCCAACTTGGGCAGTTTCCTGCTGAGGATCTTTGGTTCCCTAAGAGCTAATACGAAATCGCCCTGTCGGAAAGAGTGGAGGTGAAACTTCTTATTGAAACCTTGAGCCATTCTCCCCTGATTCCTTTCTAGGCTATGCAGAGCACGAAGCCTATTCTCATCCAGGGCTTCCAATTCTTCTAGATGAATTTTATCCACTCCATCCGGTGCTTTCTCGTCATAGAATACTGTGTGTAATGAGGGAAATTAGATCTCGATGTGCAGGACAACCTCCGTTCTGTACATCAGGGAATATGGGGTCACTTGAGTGGAATTACGGGTCGTCGTCCTATAAGCCCAGAGGGTGTTGAGGAGCTTATCTGGCTAACTCTTCTTGTTCTGACCAACCATTTTCTACAGAATGTTAGAGAGGGTTTTATTGAAAGACTCAATTTTTCCATTTTCTTGTGCATTATAGAGGGAGGTATGGTTGGAGAGAATGTTGTACTTGGCATACAATTTCTTTAGCTCGGCTGCTCGGAAGTTGGTGACGTTATCAGTGAAGATAGCGTGAGGTACCCCAAATTGATAGATGATATTGGAACTCAGGAATTCGACGATAGAATGGGAATTGAATTCCTTGAGCGGAATTGCTTCTCCTCTCTTGGAAAAGAAATCTGTAGCAGTCAAAATAAATGGGCATTGGAGAGCTGTTGCCGGTGGGTATGGTCCTATGACATCTGGCCCCCAGACTGCTAAGGGCTAAGAATAATTGGTGGTTTGGAGAGGCTCTGGTGGATGATGGAAAAAGTTAGCATGAAAATGGAATGCATGGAACCTTTTGGTGAACTCGATGCAGTCATGGATCCTGGAGGGCCAAAAATACCATAGTCTCCGAATTTGGTGAGACAGTCTCGGCCTGACCTGATTAGCACCACAGGAACCAACATGAACCTCTTGCATGACCTGTGGAATCTCAATTACTTGAAGGAAACTGAGGAGAAAACCATCAAATCCATGTTTATAGAGGATCTTCTCGAGTCTCGGACCACTTTGGAGAGTAAAATGCAGCGCATGATGTCCGATTCGCTCGCGCTTGGCCCGGTCTGACGGGAGATTACCATGTTGGAGGTATTTGACCAAGGGTGTTCTCCAATCGGCCATTACTTTGATCACTACATCCGAACTACCCAGGTGCCCAGACGTAGAGGCATCAGCAGTAAGATGGTTTACCCACGGGTTGTCATCAACTTCTCGAGCGATGTGAGTAATGAATCTCTAGTGCACCACGTGGATAATCAGATCATCCTGCTCGGGCTCTACAAGCGACGCAGCTAGGCTGGCCAAAGCATCTACTTGACCATTCTGTGACTGTTGGGTGTGGATAACCTCTGGCCGGGAAGGGAACTAAGATATTAGCTGGAGAGTGTGTTCTAACAACGGTACGAGTTCTGGTTTCCTAACAACATAGTTTCCATTGGCCTATTTGATGACCAGCTCGAAATCCCCTTTCACATGAAAATGGGGCACGTTGATCTCAAGGGCCAGCTCGAGACCAGTGATGAGGGCCTGATACTCCGCCTCATTTTTGGTACAACCTTCTAACAACAGGAATGAGTAAGGCAAGATGACTTGCACCAGGGTGATAAAGACGATGCCCAGACCTACTCTGTTAAGCCTAGGATCATTGAGTATCATACCAGTGGGGCTCTGGGAGGCGACATCAAAGTGAATCTTCCAATATGGGACAGTTTGATCGGCTGAGAGGATTGCCTCGTCAAGAAAATCCAGGTCCAAGGACTGGTCCGTGGAGGTTGGATGGGCGGCTAGAAAGTCTGCCATTTCCCGTCCCTTGATGGCCTTTCGGGGCACAAAACTAATGTCAAACTGCTGGATGATCACTGCCCACCGTGCTAGTCGGCCAGTCAATATGGGACAGCTCAGAATGTACTTCAGAGGGTCTACCCGGGAGACCATCTGTACCTCGTGGTGCTGTAGGTAATGTCGTAGTTTCTACACAACAAATAAGAGCGCAAGGAAGCTCTTCTCGATGGGGGAGTATCTGGTCTCCATTTCTAGGAGCATGTGGCTGAGGTAGTAAAGGTTGTTCTCCGTCCCCTAGGTGTTCTTCTGGTCAAGAAGGGTTCCTAGGTATCGTTCTAGGGCGGTGACATAAACAATCAGTGGCTTTCCGGAGACGAGTGGCATCAAGACCGGTGGCTGGAGAAAATATTGCTTGATTTCCCTGAAGGCGGTCTGACACTCCTCATTCCACTCATAAGCAGTGCCCTTCTTCATGAGCCAAGAAAAGGGCTTACACTTGCCATCCAGATTCGCAATGAATCTACGTATGTAGGATAAGTGGCATCGGGGACCTCGAATCTCCCAAATGTTACTTGGGGGAGGCACCTGGTTGATTGCCTTGATCTTCCCTGGGTCGATCTCGATGCCCCGGTATCTGAAAACAAATCCAAGAAACTTCCTGGAGGTGACCCCAAAGGCACACTTCAATGGGTTCATCTTCAGGTGGTGGGAACGGAGGAAACCAAACACTTTCTCAAGGTCCTTGAGATGGTCCTAGCGCCGACGAGATTTGACAACAAGTCATCCATACAGGATTCTACCAATGTTCCCAGAATTGGCTTGAATATGCGATGCATGGCCCGCTGATAGCTGACACCGGCATTCTTCAGGCCAAAGGGAAAAACCTGGTAATAGAAAGTACATTGGGGCACCCTGAAAGTGGTAGAATCCTCATCCTTGGGGGCCATCTGGATCTGATTATATCCATAGTATCCATCTTTGAAGGAGCGGGCATGGTAACATGTTGTAGCATTGATCAACAATTCTATCACTGGAAGTGGAAAATCATCCTTTGGACAGTGATGGTTGAGATCATGGAAGTCGATGCAGACTCTGATCTGCCAGTTCTTCTTTCTGACTGGCACGATGTTGGCTAACCACTTGGGGTAATGGACCTCCTTGACGAAGTTGGCTTTGATGAGCTTTTCAACTTTGGCCTCAACCATGGCACCATGAGACAGATGCATCTTTATAGGAGGCTGCTTGAACCCGTGATGGTTTGCCGGGAGACCGAGGCGATGGAAGGCCACCTGAGGATCTAGTCCTGGAATCTTGTCGTAACTCCAGGTGAATATATTAGGGTGTTTTTTGAGGAATTACATGTACCACTACTGCTCCTCAGGGGATGTAGCGGTGCTGATCAATGTGGGTCTCAGATCCACCTTGCTACAAAGGTTCGCCTATACCACCTCGTCGATCGTGGCTGAGACACCTTCCTCAAAAGTAGGGGGAGAATCCTCCAAATCTTCTTCTCCACTTATGGAGAGATCTTCCATAGGGGAAGATTCTTCTAAACTACCGAACCCTGATGGGAGGCTGGTACCAACTTGTGCGGCTGGGGTCATTGCATCGGGGCACTCTGGCGCAACTGAGACCATGGTTAGGAAGGTTGTCGACTCGATCCCATCTAGTCTCCGGCCCAAGGGGCCATGCTTGATGATATCAAAGCAGTAGTGGCGTGTCGGCCAGAGCCGACTTATTCCAGCTCAGTGAAACAAACAGGTATGACGTACTGTTGTTTCCATGAGCCAGACGTCCCGATACCTGATGGGAGTGGGAGGCTCTGGGATCACTGAAGCATGGTTCATATAAGAATACGAAGTGATCTTCAGACACCGCCTGGATTTGGGAACATGATCCCCCTTATCCCAGAAATGACAAAACATTTTTCCATATCGGGGGTCGTGGACTCTAACCGATGGATTGGTAAGACATAGGCATCATTCAGGTCTGCCCAAGGGTTGGTCATAGCGGCCACAAGATCAACTTTGCTTGCCTGTACATTCTTATCCTTGCTCTTGTAATAATCAGCATCCAAGTAGAGGGCTTCTCAAGAGGCGAAAGGAGATGCATCACCTTGGAGTACGCATACTCAACCATTAATGGAGTACTTGAGGCATTTGTGATATGATGAGGGGAATTCCGCATGCCGATGGAGCCATGGCCTACCCATCAATGCGTTGTACACAGTTTCCTGGGAGAAAACCATGAACTCGGTGCTGGAAATTAGGGCACCGAACTGGGCCTTCATAAGGATCTTGCTGACCGGCTTCTTCTCTGTCCTGTCATATCCCTGGATCCTAAAATCGGAGGGCTTCAAGTCATCTTCAGAGAACCCTAGCTTCCGTAGTGTCTTTGTTAGGATAAGGTTTATCCCGGAGCTGGTGTCAATGAGACAACGCCGAATCTCCACACCGTTGAATTTTCTAGTGATGTACAGCTAGCGGATGTCCCCCTATAAGCGGGAGCCTTCATCCTCTCCCGAGAATGGGATGACGGCCTGACAGTTGGCGTCCTCAACTGCTTCAGCATGGAAGGCCTCTACAGTTTCTAACTCTGTCTCAAACTGGAGGGGGATCCTTAAAGCCTTGGCGAGTGCTTCACACATATCTGGTGACAGGCGAAGGGCTTCAAGGATGGAGAGCCTTGCTGGGACACTGGAGAGGTGCTTCAAAACATCAAACTTTTGTGCTAGGTTGAAAAATCTTCCTACATGAGGCTGCTCTGTGACTGGAGGCATAGCGGACCCTGCCGGCTGAACCAGCGGTTGACAGGTACTGGGGACGTCTTGCTGCTCACTAGTCGAAGCTCAGAGGGTAGCAACTGGATGAGGACTGGGTGACTGAGATCGTCTTGTGGCTGGGTGAAGCTTATCGCAAGACGGCCTAAGTGGATATTCCTGATCTAGTAACACAAATGGTGGGAGATGAGGGCTTGTCGACACCGGATGAAGAGGTTGTGTGTGCTGAGTTCTACGCTGGACCTGTTGTCTGGTCTTAGTGGCATACACGACCTGGATGGAGGTGCCAACTGACATGCCCTGGTGACCCATATGGTTGTGTTTCTACCGACTTTGACGTCGGCTGGGGACATTGGGGTGGTTCGTCTGGCGCTCCCCCTCGTCGGGATTTATATAAGAATTTACCAACTCGACGGTGTTAACCGAAGCGTACCCCTGACTGTCACTTGATGAATCATCCACCACTGGGCAGATTCTAGGAGGGATTCCCATATTTGGGGTCATGAAGTCAATGAGAGTGAGGGGAAACAAAGACATTGGCGGGGCGTGTTGCTTCTTCTTGAACCACCAAAGCTTTCTCTTCTGGGATGAGGCCGACTGAGATGATGATACATAAGTGGTGGACGCATCTTCTGAAGACTCTGGCTGATTCAGGCATGCACAGATAATTCCCTGGGCATGGGGGACCGTATTGCGAGCCATTCATTCATTATACTTCTGGGACCTAGGGTCAAGAACCTGCTTCCCCTCGCCTGCACCATCGCTACTGTTATCTGATCTCACAAAGACACCTACTACTTGCATCAGGGCTGGGCCCAACCGAACTATGTTGTTGTTAATATGGTCTTGGAGCCAGTCCTTGAACACATAGCATTTCTTGATGGTGTGCCCTAGGATCTGGTGAAAATTGAAGTAGTTGGGGTGATAAGTGAGATGCGCCTCTTCCGGCTTCTGACACTCAGGCAGTTGTACGATTCTATGGTCTAAGTCGCTGCCGAAGTAGTCGGGGACTTCAGACTCGTTGAACGAGTAGGTCGAATTCATTTTGTCCGGAAATGGGGCTCTAGGATATTGACCCTGGAGGGGGTCCATAGGTTCCTTCCGAGGGGGCAGAACTTGATTATCCCACCTAGGTGGTGGCGGCGCGTTACGCGGAGGCACCTGCCGATTCTGGGGCGGGCACCGCTGGGCTGGAAACTGTGCCCATGGTGGAGGGCCTCTACGAGGCTGTGGAGCTGGCTCCACTGGTAGCAACTCTAGCTTCTTGGGGACCTTTATCTGGGCCATGGTTGTAGGCTCGGCTCTGGAAGCTCTCCTTGCTGGGATTATAGGAGGCGGCAAGTGTGCCTGGTTAGACTGTTGTAGGGCTTCTTCAAGGCGCTGGGCCTTATCCGAGATGTATCGGAACCCTCTGGGATAATTTTGAGTGATCAGGGAGGGAACCAATTCCGTCTTGACATTCCCTACACACATCATCCTTAATTTCTCCTGATTCAGTGGCATGTCGAGGGAGTATGTGAGCGCTATCCACCGGGCGATGAAGTCCGCGACTCGCTCATCAGGCCTCTGCTTTCACCTGAAATGGTCTGCGATGTTCGTCTTTCAGGTGGTAGAGCTAAACTGCTAAAGGAACTTCCTGCAAAGGTCATCCCAACTAGTCACGGATCCAATGGGGAGCTGGCTATACCAAACGAATGTTGGCCCCTCCAGCGTCTGAACAAAGCAACGGAGCTTGGCAGCCTCCTACTGCACTAGGGTTTGTAACATAGGCCGGCACCTCAAGTTGATGTGGGCCAGGAGCTGTGGCGGGTCCACCGTCCCATTAAAGGGGAAGAAAGTGGGATTTCCGAATCTTGGGGGTGCCGGAATTTCATTCACCCATGCCGGGTATGGCTTGCCGTCAGGCGGGATAGCCACATGTCATGTTTCCAAGGCTTCCTGGCAGGCAATGAGTGCTACCATCGGATCGTCTGGACACGGGTCCCTGTCCTAGTGGGGATCTTGAACCACAAGTGCATTTTCGTGCTCTTCAATGCGGTAGACGAGTACAGCGGCTCATGGAGTGGCTGGTGGAGTGACCCTTGGGGATACTGGGGGAGCCCAGACGGGGTTCAATGATTGGTTGCGTCGTTCTGGGGGGTTCGGCGAGACATACCGCACCCTCTTTCATTGGGATCCGTCCTCTACCCTGTCAGCAAATACTAAATGATCAAGGTTGCCTAGGAGAATCTCACCGAGGGGTAGCTTCTCCGGCCCCTGCTGCCCCGGTCTAGGATCACCATAGTCGGGTCGCCGCTCTGCATTACGCTCGGCCAGAAGTTCATCGACAAACTTCTTCTGCTCAGCAAGCTGCTGGCGCCGCATGTCCTTCTCGGGGTCCTCTTCCGTCTTATTCATTGAGGCCGACGTGTTGGAGTGCTTGACAACTCCAACATTCTCTTTGAATTTACTGACATGTCGGATCAGTACCAATGCTTCGGTGGGTGGAGGGAGACCTAGGAGGTTCCTTTACTGACGAGTAATTCTCCTTGATGGGTCCAGTGGCGACACGTCCTCAGGGGGAATGCCCCACGTCCTCAGGGGGAACGACCCCATCGAGAAGTCCCAGCTCATTTGACTGTCCTGTCAGATTAGTCATGTTGACCGCCACTCTTCCTGGGGGCATGTCCTCCCTACCGCCAAGTGAGTCAGGCTGCCGGCGAATCGCACTAAAGAGGAGGGCAACGTATTGCCCCCATCCATGAACTTGTACATGGGGGTGGCCTCCTCGACAACTCTGCAGAGTACTTGGAAACTCTGAACGCATTGTTGTTGGAGGGCCCTGTGGTGGCCACATAACTCAGGGTGTCATACCGCAGAGAGTGTGGCCAGGTCAACCAGACGACATTGTTCGTTAATGTCTTCCAGGTGCTTTTGGCACCCTGGATATGTCACCTGCCAGTGTCGAAGATGGAGTTGAGTCGTCTAGATGTTCTTGAGGAAACATTCAAAGTCCTCCGGGGTGAGCGATTCTCGAGTATCAAAATAAAATCTCGCGACCAGCCTAAATTACTCAGGGAAGTGGCACGCTACGTGGATGGTCTAGAAGTTCCTGGGCTCAAATCCAGGGTCCAACCTTTGACTGCCCCACTTGTCGACAGAGGGTGGATGAGGAACTGGGAGTGGTGTAGAGGCGGGCCGCTGGGATGGAAGGCTTGTCGGTGGAGAAGACAATGAATGGGATAAGGATTGCAGCGACCTGGCCGCCATGTCCCGGTAGGATAGACCGACAACCAGAGCTCCTGACCCAGCAGCAGTGTCTTCCGGGGGTGGGTTACGTCCTGGATCTTCCATCGTTGACCCCCAAAATAGCTCTGAGGTAGATGGTTCTTCCGGAGATGATGGTGGAGACTGCGCAGTCGGCCCCTGGATGCATTCCAGGGTCTCGTTCTCTTGGATATACCTTCAGAGGGAAGCTGGGATCCTGCAGGCTTCACATTCCAGGAGCACAAGGCTGATGCACCTCGTTCCTACCCCAACCCTTAACTCGGAAAACCGAGGGGAGGTCTCCGGCGCTGAATCCTACTCCGCCTCAGAGTCTGAGAAGCAGACGGGTCTGATCCCTGCCCAGTCTTCCCCAGGATTCCTCTTGCGGCGGCGGCGGCCTGCTCTCCTACCTCTGGATGGTTCTCCAGGGAAGGGCTGATTTCCGACATGAGGTCCTCCAGCTGTACCTTCACCAGGGCGGAGAAAGTTCCCACCAGAGGAGGACTGAAGGCAGTGGTGCATGCAAGTGAACTACTTACTCCTTGGCTTGAAGAACCGGGCAGCGGCGCTGACACGGCCTGGTGGGGGCCCTCACCGGGAGTCCTTGAAGTGGGAATCTGATCAGATCGTCCCGGATACCTCCTACTTCATCTGCGTAGGGGAGGGAGCTATCAAGGCATTCCGAGGACAAGCTACCGAAGCGATTAAATGTTGGGGTAGGGAGCAGCGGCTCCTTGTGTGGCCCTCAGGGGTGGCGTGGACGGTGTGGCACAACCGCCTCAGGATCTAGGCGGGCCATATCCCTGGTGGGGATGACCCCCTCCTCCTCATACCTACGTACAAGGTCATTGATTACCCTTCGTTGGATGATCTCTGATAGGGAGAGGTGCCGTGGGAGCCCAGCAGTCATGGCGGTCGAGGCCATCATAGAAGAGGTAAAACCGTGTGGGGAAGTTGCGTTGATGTTTCCCCTGCCCCTACGTTGGTGGGAAGGTGATCGAGCTCCGGAGGCAACAAATTGATACCTGAAGTAGGGAGAGGAACTCATTAATACTGCTAGGAAAAGGAATCGATAACCAGTGTCCTAGAACCATTCTGTCTTCCATTGTTGGCAAGAGGGATCCACACTTACAACGTCGCAGAACGGAATGTTCAACATCCTAAGCGTCCCAACTTCTAGCGAGTTTCATGTCAGGCCTGCTCGGTGGTACCTGGTACCGGATGACGAGGTTAGGCGACATGCTTATCCCCTAATGTCCCGAACTCTAATAGCCCCCAAGCCGAGGAGAGGAGCTTCCGGTTTGGATCACCATTAAAAGGCGGTAAAAACTCAGTCTTGAATGTAACATAAGCTAACCTAAATGTTCAATATATAGAAATATAAAATTTATGTTTCATGTAGTCCACAATTAATATTATTTTGTGCATAAAAAATTATACAAAAATTGATATAATATAAAATAAATTATTTTTAGTGTTGTGTGACATAAAAAATATCAAAAATATTGAATTAATTCAAAAAAATATTCACAAAATCTCCGGGTGTTACATTATAAAACAATTAAAATGAATTTTCCCTCTAAATTCTTCTAGGTTATCAAATGTTTGATATCCAAAAGTTTCATTCATAGAAACCCTCATTTTAAGAATGAATACCTAAACATCCCTTAAAAAGGAAAATTCAAAAATATATTGGATACCCAGAGTAACACATAGCAGGGTTTCCACAAAGGATAATATAAGTGTAATGTGAAAACATGGACATGGAAGAGAAATCTAACTATTAATTTCTGGAGGACAGTGATAGAGAACTTGTTCAAGATAAATTTAATAATCAAAGACATAAATATATGATTTTTAAGGGACTATTTGTTTCGTCAGAAATTGTGGTACCCAGAAAACATATTTGGATTGAAGATTCTTTTTCATAAAGATGAATAATTTTCATGAAAAGATATAATTGCATGATTTTAGGACACCATCACCCTTTTTGTTCATTGATCATCTTCCCCTATTTCTCTAAAAATGATGATTAATTTTTAATTCCTAATGTTCTAACAGATCCTGATATCAAGGACATTCTATCCCATTTTTCATCAGTTATCATCAATAAAAGGTAGTTTGAATAGGCTACCCTATATGGATAAATATAAACATAGAGATATTAAACATTAATCAAACTGTCTTCGTCTGAGGTTTATCTTGAAATTTCCATAAATGGATAACCTTATAACCATTCTAAAAGATGAAAATTAAAAATATTAGAAAGAAATTCATAAAATTATCTTAACATTAGTCTAGCATATATCACAAAGTGAGACATCATTTTCACATTCCAAACATACTAATACCCTCATCATATATTATCTCGAAACATGGTGATAACTTTAAATAACATAAATAATTCCAGAGGACATGCATTCTTCCATATTCCATAGAGTACTGGATATATTCCATAAATCCAAGAAGTTGTAAACTTCATCCAATATGACTTATACCACTTTTTCCACCAATCAATTATCATATCCAGGGTAATCAGTGCTATCCAATTTATTTTATCAAAATCAATTTTCTTTTATCCAAGTGAAACACAATTTCTCAACATCTGGATCACATTAATGGTGACCTTAACTTAATAAAAATACCACTTTTATATGTATTTATCACCATTAAAAATAACCTTTTCAATCCTTAATTAAAAATTACACTGAAAATACATATATATTTAATGATTCATCTGACATAATATTTAAATCTAAAAAAACATAAGTACTTCATTCATTCGAATTTTTTATTAAACTATTACCCAGGATTCATCAACTTATTCCATAATACATCTTTCCAAGAATATGAAATATGAATAATTTATTAAGATACCTCAAACACAATCTAATAATGCTTTTTGTGATTAATGTAAACAGTACTGGAAGAACATCACATACCATTAAATATAATTTATAGTATCTTTATATTTAGATGTCTAACCATTACTCACACCACTTTGCTAATTCAATTTATGAGGCTTCCACTTGGGAAATCCATTTTATAATTCACATACATTTCAAAAATGAATCATTCAATGTTAACCATGTTTCTTCTAGTTAACTCCATCGACTAAAACTAGAAAGCATGGTTTGAGAAACATATATCATAGAATAAAAACACATAAGTATGAAAAATTACTTATAAGATGTCCAAATAATGATGCCTACCATTTAATGAAGACACCATAGGTTTATAATTGGTTATTTGTAGTCATCTTCTAGTCAAATTCATCATTATGGTTCATGAAGAATTTGTGAAATTCCAAAGCATATCCCCCAGGACTGTCAAACGAGGTGTGCAGTAGGGATCATTTTCATGTACCAGATTACCCCAAGACAGACCTGAGACATCTGGTTAGTTTTGTTACCACTAGGTACATCTGTTCCAGAGCCACTTCCACTTATAGTATCCAGACATGGATTTATTTCTATAAAACCACTCACTCTATCCTTTATTAAAATATCATTACATTTTCTTAAACATTTACTCATCCATATAATTATCCTTAATGAAACCCCTAAAAATATCTTTATAAATATAACTAGTTGTCTCCCTATATTTTTGTTATCATGTATTCAAAATGTTAACTAAACCTTTTCCCTTATACCAACTATATTGACCCAATATTTACATATATAGACATTTCATAACATTTTTGGAATACATAAAACATTCTAAAAATAGATACCTAATGACTATACTATTGTATTTCCATTGGAAACTTGTAAACATTAACATAAACCATGAAAAGAAGTTTAATTTAAAAGAATATAAACTGTAAGAGAGAATAGATTTTTATAAAAATCATAAAATCAAAGAATAAACTATTCAAAGAAAAAACAGGAATATAACCATTATATTATATCCTATAAAAGAATGAGTAACATCAAAAGATGTCAAATTAGATGGGAAATAATTTTAAAATTAATTTCAAAATCTTTTCTTGAGGAATATATCATTTATTAATTGAAAATGATTTTTAAAACAAAAAACCTTAGGAAACCATTTTCTAAAAACCAATCTTGAAAAATTATAAAGAAAAAAGGATTTTTTTTAAAACCATTTACTTTTAATACATTTAAAATTATATTTGAATAAATTATAAATCCATTTTCCTTGAAAATAATTTTAAAACTTATATAGAAATCTTTAAAACATTTTGAAAACCATTGCATTTAAAAAACATCCAAAAGTTATAAAAAAGAATGATTTTTTTGGAAACCATTTATTTTAAAATACATTGAAAACTTATAGATTATTATTTTAAAACTATAATACATTTTTAAAAAACTTTTTTCAGGAAAAAAATTCAGGAAAACATTTGTGATTATATGGTTTTTTAAATAAAATAGATTTCCTGGCCGAAGAGAGCTATACAATCAAATTTTTATTAAGAATTTTTTCTTAATATTATTAAGTAAAAAAGAGTGAAAAAATGGTATTTATACAGGTAAAAATATTTCATAAACATATTTTAATAAAACTCATTAAGGGTCTTAAGATATTGAAAAAAAATATTTAATCAAAGGAAGCATAATCATAAACAATCATGAAAATCGATGAGATTATTTAAATAAATTCTTACCACCTGTTTACTTGGGATCAAACTCTCCATGTAAGGAAATGTAATTACATGAAGATTAATAATATCATTAAAATAATGATATTCATGATATTACATGTAAAATTTAATTATATACCCTTCAAAAATTAATGGAGGTTCATAACAAAACATGTGTCTCAAAGAAGAAAAATTGAGACAAAATTGTCTTAACAATTTTGTAACACTTAAAGTATAAAACAAATGAAATAATTTTCCTAGAATGGATATTTAAATATCCATAAATAGGATTATAATAATAATAAAATAAATGCATGGTTAGTATACACACCACAACAAAGTTATGGGTGGTTATAAAATCATGTATTTCACAAAAATAATAAGTGATATGAAATTCCATTACCTTGTGTATTGACTATAGTATTACTCATTAAAACCTCCTGTATAATAAAAATGATCTTATTATAAATCTTATAAAGAACCATATTATTATTTATAACACCATATATGGTTTTATTATGAACTTATATTAACCTCTTGTTAATAATCCTATATTAAGGTTTCACGTCGGGTAATATTCTCTTTGTTCATCACATGTGTCTTAATTTGTTATATCTTTGGTTATTATAATAATATAATGATTTACAGAATTCAAATTGTGATATAAATATAATTTATTATCATTATATGTTTATTTTAATAATTTATATAATATAAAATTATTAAATGGTATATACCATTCATGGGGATGATAAGTCGTACGTATGCATGAACGTTGTTTCCGTCTTTATTTTCATGTGGAAATACATAAGATAAATGAAACATTTGTATATATATATATATTTCATGTGACAACCGGGTCCCGGTGACAGCACAGCCACCCCACCTTAACATGGTCGTCGGGTCTTGGCCCACCAGGTACCACCAGTTGCCCCGCAGACACGTGGGGCCTACCCAAGGTCCACCCACGTGCCTGAACGGGTCATCTGACTAATATGATAGTCCCCACAGGCCAACACATGTCCTTTCCAGTGTGCTTTGTCCTCACTCACACACACCCTGGGGAACTTCCCAGGAGGTCACCCATCTTGATCACTACCCCAGGCCAAGCACGCTTAACTGTGGAGTTCTAATCAGGTAGGCTCCCGAAAAGGAAGGTGCACCTTGTTTACATGAGTCATATCATTTAGTCATTTAACCCTTTATCATTTGGGGATGTTACATTCAAATGTGACAACCGGGTCCTAGTGATAGCACAGACACCCCGCCTTAACATGGTCGTCGGGTCCTTGCCCACCAGGTACCCCCAGTTGCCCCCGCAGACACGTGGGGCCCACCCCAGGGTCCACCTACGTGCCCGAACGGGTCATATAACTAATGACAGTCCCCACAGGCCAACACATGTCCTTTCCAGTGTGCTTTGTCCTTACTCGCACACACCTTGGGAAACTTCCCAGGAGGTCACCCATCCTGATCACTACTCCAAGACAAGCACGCTTAACTGTGGAGTTCTAATCAGGTAGGCTCCCGAAAAGGAAGGTGCACCTTGTTTACATGAGTCATATCATTTAGTCATTTAACCCTTTATCATTTGGGGATGTTACATTCACCCCCCCTTTAGAGCACAACGCCCTCGTTGTGGGCCCTACATCTCAACCCAGGCAGTGCACCGCACTTAAGACTGGGTTCCTCCTCTGATACCAAATGTGACAACCGGGTCCTAGTGATAGCACAGACACCCCGCCTTAACATGGTCGTCGGGTCCTTGCCCACCAGGTACCCCCAGTTGCCCCCGTAGACACGTGGGGCCCACCCCAGGGTCCACCTACGTGCCCGAACGGGTCATCTAACTAATGACAGTCCCCACAGGCCAACACATGTCCTTTCCAGTGTTCTTTTTCCTTACTCGCACACACCTTGGGAAACTTCCCAGGAGGTCACCCATCCTGATCACTACTCCAAGCCAAGCACGCTTAACTGTGGAGTTCTAATCAGGTAGGCTCCCGAAAAGGAAGGTGCACCTTGTTTACATGAGTCATATCATTTAGTCATTTAACCCTTTATCATTTGGGGATGTTACATTTCACATAAATGACTTATTTTAAATTTAAATTTATTTAATTTACATTCATGCTTTTTTTAGGGTTTCCCAAGCTTTTATGGAGGAATGAGTGAGTTTTCATGAATTGGGCCAAAACGTGAACCCAATTCCAAATTTAAAAATAAATTTTGATTCCTTAATAAATCCATCATTTATCAACATTTGTCATCCATTCCAATTCATACTTCTCATCCCCTGTCCTACTAACACCACAAAATTAATTTGGACCATTTAGGAATCCATAATCATGGTGTATATGAGTTTTTATTTAAGGGATTGGGCCTTACTAAAAGCACATTTCCTTCATTACAAATATTTTTTCAGGCTTTAATATCGCCTTCAATATTTACGTTTTTTCAGCGATTGAAACTCTCCCCAAGGACCACATGACTAAGGCTCTCCACCATGCTCTTATACCCTTTTTTGGAGATCAATTTCATCGTGAATTTGGAGGAAATTTATCTGAATTTTTCAAATCCCCAGATTTAAATAGGTAAATTGATTATTTCATAAATCCATCATTTATCACTCTTTACCCACATCTAAATTCTTAAATGATACATTAAACCTAGTTAGAATCTCCCTTGAATGGTTGGATGTTTTAAATTTCAAAAACTAGTGTATTTGGGGCGATTGCTTAATGATTTTTCAAGGGATGTGATTCTTTCTTGGTTTCTTGCTTTTCCCTTGGGGTTTCCTGCCTCATTCATTATGTTCTAAAATTTCCAGATGTTAGGGTTCGAACCTAGGGTTTTATTTGGTGTCTTTTTGGTCAAATATTGTGGAATACGGCTGGATTTAGATTCCTTGTGGTGTGGTGGTGGTGCGGTTGATGTTTTGCACCATGTTTTGAGGGATTTGACACTTTCGGTAGGTGGTTCCTTGTGTAAAAAATTATTGATGAGTTATCTTGATGTATTTTCTTATTATTAATATTCTTCATATGTTATGTTTGGTGCGAAAACTGTTCATGATTTATTTTGATTAGAGTTTATCTTAAGTTTCATTTTAGCTTGAAATTGTGTGTTTTTCATGTGTTACACATGTGGTCTTATTTGGGTGTATTCTAGAACATATGAAATTTGTTTAATAAATCTTGTTTGTAATTAAAATTATGTATTTGTAGGGTCTTGGTGTGGCATTGGGTTTGAAAGTGGGTTTATGAATGGGTTTAAGGTGTAAACCCATGCTTTACTTCTTGAAAGTGATTCTGGAAACATGTGTTTTTCATGTGGATCTTTTGTGATATTGTTTGAGGTATTTGTATAACAGTTGGGGGTTTTTTAATAAAGGTTTTTGTGGTTTCAAATTCTGTTTTTAATTGGTATTGGTGTGATTTGGTCCTTGAAATATGGTTTTGAAATGAGTTTTATGAGCAAAGATTGGGTATACTCTTTGGAATTGTTTTATGAAAGATTTGAATTATAAAATGATTTATGTAAGTGGTGAAACCATATTGGAAAAATGTTTTGGAGTGTTTATATTCTGAAATGGTATATTTTAAATGTGATAGGGGTTATTTTGAAATGTGTTCCATCTTGTAAATATTTTACACAAATGTTTGAAGGATTTTCTAAAGTGTGTAAGAGATGTGAAAGTGATGTGGGATGTTTTGTGTGAGTGTGATGTGCCAAATGGATTTTGGTTATGAAAAAGGGTATTATGTGACATTTGAGTGGGATTTTATGGGAGTTTTAATATATTGTAATGGTTTTACAAAACTATTTAATGGATTTGTGGAAGTGTTAAAGAAATATAAAAAGTGACGTGGGCTATTTTGGCGTGAGTCGGATTTCAGATCAATTTGAATGAAAAGTGGTCTTTTCTGAATTTTGTGGTATAAATGTGGTCTTTATGGTGAATTATTTATGAGGAAATGATATTTTCTTGTGAAAATTATATTTCATGAATTGTTGAACTTTTTTGAGTACAAAGGGAAACCCCGGGTATCTAGGTGGGTAGACGTGTACTAGTATGCTAGTGAATCCGTGGGGTTTGGCCTCAGTTTCACATAGCAAGATTGACGCCTACAAATCTAACTAAAATATGATGATGATTTTAGACCACTAGGTTATGGGTATGTTCTCTACTAGTGGCTCGTGCATGAGAACAAATATTTTTTTGTTACTCTCACCGAGATATAAGGTACCTGGGACTCACAACGAGCTAGTGCTTAGGGGTTATTTCATATTGATTGTGATCATTAGATCATTTATACTTTCCATAAACATACTATATATTTGGCTGGAAAATTCATTATATTTTGAATATATCTAAAAATTGTTGTTTCTTTAAATTAACCAACTTGAAAACTGATTTTTTTAAGTTTCATCTTTTAGAAATTGTACCTAGAAATTACATGTTTTTCAAAACCTGCATTCTTTTCGTCTTTGAATGTTTATCTCATGGAATATATTAGTGGTGGTATCCTACTGGGATTTGGATCACACCCTACTTACACCCTATGGTGTAAGTAGACTTGGTTATTTTTGTTGTCGCTGGTTGTGTACAATTTTTAGTTCCAGTGGTTCAGGTTTCTTGCAGGTCCTTGGTGGTGAAGTCTTGTGGAGATGGCTTGAGAGCGGTACCCCTTTCCACGAGGGTTCTTGGTCTATCCTTATTTGGTATAGTACCTTTTTAATGGTCTTTAAACATTGTTTTAACTTATGTAATTCATTAATGAAATTTTCCAAAAGACAGTTTTAGTTGAAAAATCCAGATTTGTTTCATTGAGTTTGTTTGTTGTTTAATGTTTTATAAACTCTGGTAAATCATTCCCAAAATTTATTTTGTGATAGCCAGGCACTTGTACCGACCCTTGTGGATCCGGAACGCCCTTCGGGGCTTTTCGCGGTCTAGGTAGGGTGCCTGTTTTCATGACAACCAGATTCAGTTTGTGACAAAATTGTATCAGAGGATGTTTTCTCTCTTTGGGTCATCTTATTTAGGGAACAATCAGGACAATATGGATTTAGAATTATCATGAATTGTCATTCTGGTTAGGATTAGTGTGACAGATCACCACACCTCATGATAAGATTCACGTCTCTAGGGGATGTCAATACTTTTCAGAGTCCTTTGGTTTTCTTTGTTTGATGATGATTAGTGGAAATGAAAAGAGAGTTGGGTTAATGGTCTCAGTGAGCTCGTAGGGTCTGTCAAGACATCTGGAGCCAAGGATATATCCATAGAACACACTCTATGATAGTTAAGTGATTATAATATGGCCTCCAACCATATGTCCAAGTCACCCATTGAAACTAGTTTCCTCTCGCATTGACTTGTTTTCTTTAGTTTTAAAATCATGGAACTTTGGTTTTAATGTGACTTGATTTTAAGAAGAGAAATGTTTTTGTTAAATTATTATCTAATAAATAAGGAATGGTTATATATTTGAAAATGGAGAACTGGATTTTTAGAATTTTATTGGAATAGAAAATGGTGTGTTTGCACCTCTTTTGAAAGCATTAACTATGTCAAGGATGGTTTTGAAAAAGTTTTTCCAATAGAGTTTTCTAAACTATTGAAAGGTTTTTTAATGGGATGAGATTTTTTCAAATTGAAGTGAATAACATGAAATTGAGTTTTCATTGGAATGATTGTGACTTTCTGAAATGTTTTTTAATAAGGTAATTTGGGTTCGATTGGATGGTTAGCAGTCTTAAGAAAAATGAAGTATTGGTTGATTGTTTTGGTTTTGAAAAGTGGAAAGAATTTTTGTTTTAACCTTTGGTATTTCCGTGAGTGTCCACATGCGTGGGGTTATATGGGATGATGGATGGTTAATGGAATGAATGGATGAGTTTTGGGATGGATATGAGGAGGGTGCCCGGTGTGGCACAGAAACATGCATGTGTGAGGCCCATGGGGTACCATTGGTGGATACACTGACCGCTGAACCAGTTATTTTCAAAAATATGATTTTAAAGGAAAAACATGTTGTCTTAATGACTTGTTTGTGATGGTGTGTATTATGTGTTTTTGAAAATGTTGATGTTGTGGGATGTTTTATGTCCAAGAACCCCTCCTGTTTGAACTGTGTTTTGGGTTTGTGTTTGGTTAGTATGTTCTGTTGAAGGTCCAATTAGTGGTCTCTTCTAAGAAATGGTTTTTGACACCTTTATGGTGGTTCCATTCATGCGTTTGGATCTGGTTTTTGGTATATCTTGAACAATTTATCATCTTTGTTGGTTCCGCGGGTTTAATCATTGGATAAGTTACTCCCCATTAAGGGTTAGTGCACAACTAAAGTGCAACCCAAATTCTTTCGCCGTTGGAAAATACTCTAGTTGATCAATATATGGAATCTATTCTCAATATTTGTAGAATGTTTCTCCACCATATAGTTTTTGTGTTTGAGGATACTCTTATAGCGGTAGAGTGCTCGTGGTAGGTTGAAAGAGACCATAGTTTCTTAAGTTTCTTGAATCGTCGAAGGTGGAAGTGGTCTAGGGTTGTTAGTGTGGATGAGTGTCTTGATGGTGTCTAAGAGGGCCTCTGGGTCAGTCATAGTCTCTTTGAAGTAGGAGTTCACATTAAACAATCAATGTGGGAAATCTGGTCACGAGAGGATATTGTTGCCACTTTCTAGAATTGTGTGTTGTTTGGGGCCGTTGTATAAGGTCCCTCTTCATGAATTGTTTATATCAGACACAATGGTCATGTTCGGTGAAGCCTTGTGATGTCATGTGCTGGATTGACCGTAAGGATGAAAGTCGTGCAATCCTTTAAGACTCTCTATTATTTTGGGAGAAAGTATCCCTTGTAAAAACATAAAAATCACCCATTTAAGAGGAAGGTGAGTATAAGTGTTATTTAAATCTATTGTTTCTATATCGAACAAACAAGGTATGATGTGTGTGAATATTCTAAGCCCTTGTTTCAGTGAAATATTGGGTTAGGGTAAAGTGTGTTTGGAATGTGTTACATCTTGGAAAACTTATTAGTTATTTTGGTTTAGTTTTTGGTGGAACCGAAAGAATAATTCTCATTTAGGGGGTTTCCACAGCCTAATTTTGAGGCTGAAGATGCTTCAATCATTTGAGTTCAAGCCATAGGTCTTAGAGAGAAGCTGGCTCATAGTGAGGGGATATCCTAGGATTGTTTAAACCCTTGTACAAAGACCCATCCTCAGTATGAAAGATAGTAGGACTTTAAACCTCTAGTGTCATCATCCTTCTTATGTTGTTCCCGTTTGGTGGAAATAGGTGGAGGTACTGGTACCTATGTCATCACCTAATGTCATTCCTTCCCCCTTTGGTTTCCATTGAGTCCTTAGAGAATTGTTGAAAATTTGGATAGATGTGAGGAGGACACAGTTTGTTCACAATTAGTAGTGACCATGTGCCAGGATTCCATGCAGAAAGATTGATCTGCACAGTTAGTGTACTTTTTCCCAAACCGTGTGGACTAACCCTATACCCTTCCAAAATCATAAATTTTTTTGGGTCTTTCTGTGTTATCCCATGCTGGTCGATTAATATGGTGGGTTCTTATAGTGGGGAGACCCACTATGATTCTCATGTATGTTTCTTCGTTAACATTGAATGAAATTATACCTTTTTTACTAGGGATTCCATTCAGGCCTCCCCCTGTTATTGTCCAGATTTTGTCTCAGAAAAATATAGGTTGTCTCTTATGGTGGGGTGCCTATTTGTGTCCTCTAGTACCAATAGCTTAGATTTATCCAGGGTCTTGGCTTGGAGGTTGGTAGTCTTTTTCGGAACAATCTAGATACCAACATCTTCTTTGAGTAAATGTTGGGATTGGAGAGAACCCAACGGTTTAGTTAAAGTAGGGTCAGTGTAACCATGTTCAAAGTTGTTGTTCATTTGGGTGAATTTGTTGAGTCTTGTTCGTATAGTGTTTGAGGAGTTTTATTTTGGGATAAATAATTAATGTGATTGATCTTTTCAGGAAAGTGGTGAAAGCTTGGGTTGTGAGATTAATCATTCCTTAATTGATCACTGGAGGTGTTTTAGTCCTTTGGGTTGAAGCTTGGCAATGAAGTACATCTGGGTTTATAGGTTGGGTTTGGTTTTTGTATCTGGATTTTTTGTGGCTTTCTGGGGATAGATATTTTTCACGGTGGAGAGAATTTTCCCATACATTACTTATTTTAAAGTTAAATTTCAGTTAATTTCCATTTATGCTTTGTTTTGGGGGTTTCCCAAGCTTTTGTAGAGGAATGCGTGAGTTTTCCTAAATTGGGCCAAACTGTGAGACCAATTCCAGATTTAAAAATAAATTTTTATTCCTTTATAACTCCTTCATTATTCAACATTTTTCACCCATTCAAATTCTTAAATGTCTTACACTGGCCTATTAAAACCAAACAATTAATTTGGGCTATTTTGGAATCCATAATCATGGTGGATATGGGTTTTTATTTGAGAAATTGGGCCTACCCGAAAGTCCATTTCCTGTATTAAAAATATTTTTAAATTATTTAATATATCCTTCAATATTTACGTTTTTTTGGTGATTCCAACTTTCTCCCAAGAACACATAACCATGGCGTTCCCCCATGCTCTCCTCCTTCTCATTGGAGCTCGATTTCATCACAAAGGTGGATGAAAATTCTTATAATTTCTCAAATCTTCCAGATTTGAATAGGTAAATTGATTATTTCATAACTCCTTCATTTATCACTATTTTCCCCCATTCTAGTACCTAAATGATATCTTCAAACTTTTTAGAATCTCCCTTGAATTTTTGACTATTTTCATGTTATGATACTAGTGTATTTGGGGTGAATTGTTTAATATTTATCAAGGTAAGTGATTCCTTCTTGGTTTCTTCCTTTTCCCTTAGGGTTTCCTCCATCTTTCATTATGTTATAAATGTGAATAAGTTAGTATAAAGACCCATAATTTACATAGATTGTTATTTGTTCAAAATTTAAGCACACTTATTATAACATATAACAAAACCATAAAAGAACCGTATAGGTATAGTGTCTTTAGAAACTGGGAAACATAAACAATTATTTCATAAAGCATCTACATTATCTCCCATTTATTTCATCATATCTAGAGTCCCTTTCGGCATATTCTACTTAATAACATTCTTCCTGACCTGGGGAAAGAAAACATACAAAAGGGTGATCTCAAATGCTCAGGAAGTGTAAACAAAAGAAATATCAATCACATCATATTCATTAGAACATAACATTTTGGAAATCTTAACCTGCAAAAGAAATCATAATTTCATAACATGGGATAAATCATAGTAGTGAAATGTAATCCCAATAATCATAACTTAAAACATGAAACATTGTGGCATACACACATAATCATAGAGAATCATTTCTTTGTAGTCAAGACTCATTGTCAAGACTATCTTAGCAGACAAAGTCCATTTCTGAACAGAGTTCACTCCTCGTTTCAGTCATGTTTCACTGAACCAGATTAACCTACCATTCCAGCCATGTTTATCTCATGAGATATAAATATTTGCCCAATTCATTGGAGGGAGATATAGGTCCCACCCATATCATAATGAAACCATTCTTATGTGTGCCACAAAATCATAAATCATACATCATAGCATAACCCATGCAATAAAAATGGGATTCTTAATCATCATGCCATCATAACACAATCCATATAAGAAAAACGGACATCCTAAAAATAATTCCATCATAAAATAATCAAACCAATGTAAAAATAGCGATAGAAACAGAATACTATATTATCTTAGATGGAAAATAATTTTGATAAAACACTTGAACTCCATTCTTGAGGAAAATATCCTTTCTACTTCAAAAACATTTTCCTTTCTTAACATGTCATATAATTTTAAAGTAAAATAAGTTGATTAAAAATCAACTTGAAAAATTTTAAAGTAGGATTCATGGAAATAATGTTCTAAAAATCCATTCATTCCTTATAAGTTAAAAAAAACATTCTTCTCATACTTTGTCCGGAAAAGTCAAAAAGTACCTCGTACAAAAAACTACAGAAGATTCCTTTCATATCTTTTACTAAAAACTCACCTAAGGGTAAAATTGGATTTAAAAAATTGTAGGAGGATATAAATAATATTACATATTGAGGAAACATGGATGTTGATGATAAATATTCCCTAGTAAATTCTAAATAATAAACAATCTCGGATAAAAATTGAGATTGCAAGATTTTCGCTTACCTTAGGTATGATTTGCTTCGTAAGTGTCTAAAAATCCTGTATAATGATTCAAATAATGTCATTGAATTATTCCAGAAACATACTCATTGATATGATATCATATATGGTCATATTCATAGCTTCTTATTAGTAATATTTCATTGCTACTTTTTATTCGGATGTTTATTACTTTTTGTTCTTATGCATGTTTTGTCGAATAAATTCTTATTCTTCTTTTTAGGTTATATAAACCTCATTTACAGAATGTTATTTGTGTAATATATATCATATTTATTCATTAAATTCATTTATGTAATCATTATGCATTGAAGATCATGTAGAACGAGTCGCATCCCCTCGTGGAGACGGTATTCCATACGTACGCACGAGCGATGATATCGTTCCCCTGATCGTGGAATTGTATTGGAGTGTATGTATACTATTTCAGAATCAATATAAGTTTAAAATAATCATATATAGTTATTATCTACACCATTATACCCATCCATGTATGGTGGTGGTGGAAAACAGATTACACCACGGCTTGGAGACGGTATTTTGTACGTACGCACGCGTGGTGACTTCATTTTTTGTAGGATGGATAGAAGGTGAAATAGGGTTGTTTCATATTTATAATAACATTTTAGTATATTAGTGATACTTATGTTATTACTTCGTAATGAAACAACAAAATAAGAAGTAGTAGAATAAGAAATAAAGTTGAAAGAATCGGTAACAGACATTACATCTTCTTTGAAGCACCTCTTCTTAACCTCCTCTTTGGGCACTAAAGATGGTCTTTGAAGAAGACCAGAACCTCTAGGATGTTTCAAGGGAATTGGAGAAGACAAATTGTCAGGGGTTGGCCAAGATTTAAGGCTCAAAGTGGTGTGAGGAAGAGAGGGAGGAGGTTCCCCTTTATAAAGGAAGAGAGGGGCACCACTGGAAAAACTAAATATATTATTTTATTATAAATTCATATTCAGTTTTTAATAGATATAAATTGATTTATTTTGAAGATAATGTGGGTATGGGTAAAAATACTCTCATCCAATATAATTTAGACAATTTTAGGCTTCTATTTTAACCTTATCATTTAGATTTAACTTTAAGTTAAATAATTTTACTTTTACCGTGTCTTCTTGTTTTCTTACACTATAAGGTTAATAAACTTACTATAAAAATCCAAAAGAACCCCAAGTTGTTTATTATTAATATATATAAACTTATCTAAGTAATTTGGCCGAACCATAGATTTTTAAGAATAAAATGACAATTAATAATATAATATTTGTTTTAAAAACTATTTTATGTCAATTTTGACACTATTTGGTACTTGATTTTTGTAAAAATCAGAACAACATTATTAGTTCTAAAAAATTTAATTAAATAACTACTAATATGTCATATTAACCTATAAAATTAGTGGAATTCATAAAATGTCTCAAATTATATTTATTTGAGTATTTATAATATCAATTATGTTAATATTTCATTAATAAGATAATTACTGCATCATCATTGTGTCATAAAACAATTAAATTATTTAATGTCTAAAAATTATAAATAAAATACCATTATGTATGAAAGATTTTTATCTTTCTAATGAATATTTATAGTCGAATTAATCTTATGTATAAAACTATATTAAAAATGTTTTAGTTGTTAACCTTTGATTTTAACTATTTTAACTATTCTTTAAATAAAAAATATTAAATGTCCTAATCTAATACAAGTGGGCCTAAATGGTCATATTTTATTCCTAAGGTTGTTTTTGGTCGAATTACACATATCCAATAGAATTAGGACACGATTTAGGGTAATAATAATATCATATTTACCCTTAATTACCCTAATTACATTTAACCATGGTAAAACAAAGTAAAAAGTTACTATTCAGAAAAAATTGTTTTCATCTCATTGAACCACATTTTAGTCCTTGATATTAACCGTGTCTCTAGTATTTTCGAAATTCCACTCACAGAAGTGGTAAAATTACATTTTAGGTGAATTTGCAAATTCTCCTAGATGGTTGGTAAAAGACGGTGAAAAGTTCAATAAAATTTTCATATATCTAAAATTATTATAAAATGTCTCTAATGAATTACTTTAAACTTATATAGGTATTATGTATCAATTTTTACCTAAAATAAATTTAAATAAAATAAATAATTATTTAAATAAAAATTCGGTTTTTAAATAGTAACCCTATGTTTTCACTATTCATCAAAAATTGAAAGTTTTCAGAAAAAACACCAAAATTTCACCCTAGGATAATTTCGATATTCTAAATGCAAAAATGAAGTCCATTTTGAATGATAAATTTTAGAAAATTTCAAAAATTGGGTATCACTATTTATAACGTCTAGTTTTAATAATATTTTAATAGCATATCATTGTTTAGTGAAACTCGGTATTGTGTACAACACAAGCTATCGAGGAAGGCCGCGGTTACATGTAAAGAAAGACAAGCTAGTTATGTGTGTAGTGAAAGATTAATTTGATGATTTATATAACATAAAAACAAAATATTTCTCATAAAAATATCGGGTGTTACATTTTACCCCCCTTAAAATGAATTTCTCCCTCGAAATTCGTCACTTTGTAACAAATAAATGAGTATACCTCTCCCTCATCATATCATCAAGCTCCCATGTAGATTCTTCTAATTGGTGGTTCCTCCATAAAACTTTCACCAAGAGAGTGGTCTTCTTCCATAGGACTTTTTCGCTACAATCCAGAATCTCTATCGGCTGTTCTTCATAAGAAAGATCTTGCTCCAGCGGTACAACTTCTGAGCTGAGTACATGTGAAGGATCGAGTATGTACTTTCTTAGGAGAGATACATGGAACACATCATCAACTTGAGAGAGATTCGGTGGAAGCGCCAATCGGTAAGCTACCTTCCCAACACGATCCAATATTTCGAAAGAAGCGATATACCTATGGCTCAACTTTCCCTTCTTTCCAAATCTCATTACTCTCTTCCAAGGAGATATTCGTAAGAAAACTTTATCACCCACTTCAAACTCAAAGTCTTTTCTTCGGTTATCGGCAAAACTTTTTTGTCGACTCTGAGCTACTCTTATGTGTTTTTGAATAGATCTAACCTTTTCTGTCATCTCATCAACAAGATCAGGTCCTAATAGCTTTCTTTCCCCAACTTCATCCTAGCAAGTTGGAGTCCTGCATTTCATTCCATAGATAGCTTCATAAGGATCCATATGAATACTGGAGTGAAAGATATTATTATAAGAAACTTCCACCAAAGGTAGGTGTTGATACCAACCATCATTTAAATCCATAGAGAAAGCTCTCAACATATCTTCTAGAGTTTGAATTATCCTCTCAGACTGACCGTCTTTCTGAGGATGATAAGCAGTGCTGAAACTCAACTCTGTATCCAGATTATGCTGAAGAATTCGCCATAAAATTGAGGTAAACCTTGGATCTCGATCAGATATAATGGAAATTGGTAATCCATGCAATATTACCACTTCCTTTACTTATATCCTGGCAAGCTGATCCAGAGAGAAATCATCTCTAATAGCAATGAAGTGTGCAGACTTTGTAAGACAATCAACTATGAACCAGATAGCATTATTGCATTTGGATGTTTTAGGAAGTCCAGTGACAAAGTCCATAGTGTTGTTTTCCCATTTCCATTCGGGTATGGGTAATGGTTGTAACTTCCCCTTAGACTTCTGTCTCTTAGCTTTAACTTGCTGACAAACCAAGCATCGAGAGACATATTCAGCAACATATATTTTCATGCCATCCCACCAGAAGTAAACTTTCAGGTCCCTATACATCTTCGTGCTTCTATGATGAATAGAGAATGAAGAACTATGAGCCTCATCTAGCAGCTCCTTCTTTAATTCTGGGATGGGAGGAACAAAAACCCGATTCCTGAACCTTATTATCCCATCACAATCAAGGTGGAATTCATGAATATTTCTCACCTTCTTTTGTAACTCTACGTCTTCTTTCTGTGCCTCTTTAATATTCACATGTATATATGGTTAAACATTAATTTGAGAAAGATAAGATTTTACCCTTCCATTCTAATTCCAAGCTCCATCCTTTGTAAATCCATAAATATTGGATCTTTTGTGATCCTCATCATGGATAAGATAGCATGGTCTTGTCGACTTAATGCATCTGCCACCTTGTTTGCTTTCCCAGGGTGATAATGAATTGAGCAGTCGTAATCCTTAATCAGCTCCAACCATCTTCTTTGGTGCATATTCAACTCCTTTTGTGTGAAAATATACTTTAAAATTTTATGATCTGTATAAATATCACACCTTTCACCATAAAGATAATGCCTCCAAATCTTTAATGCAAAGATTACCACAGCTAACTCCAAATCCTGAGATGGGTAATTTTGCTCATGGAATTTCAACTGTCGTGATGCATAATCTATCACCAAATCATTTTTCATAAGAACACACCCCAGACCCTTCTTGGATGAATCAATATAGATCACAAAATTTTCTCCACTACAAGGAATTGTGAGTACAAGTGCACTAGATAACCTTCTTTTCAACTCCTTGAAATTCTCTTCACATTCCTCTTTCCACACAAACTTAACTCCTTTTCGAGTCAACCTGGTGAGTGGATTAGATAATCATGAAAAATCTTTTACAAAATGTCGATAATATCGAGCCAAACCAAGAAAAATTTGGATCTCAGTTATTGTTGTTGGTCTCGACCATCTTTTGATAACATCTTTTTTTACTGGATCCACAAATATCCCCTCTTTTGAGATTATGTGACCCAAAAATTCATCTTTTTGAAGCCAAAATTCACACTTGGTAAATTTAGAATAAAGCTTCTCCTTTCTCAAGGTCTTCAATACAATTCTGAAGTGATCTTCATGTTCTTCCTTTCTCTTTGAATAGACAAGACTTTTGTCTATAAAGACTACCACAAACTGATCAAGATATTCTCTAAAGACTCTATTCATTAGATCTATGAATATAGTAGGGGCATTAGTAAGACCAAATGGCATCACTATAAATTCATAGTATCCATACCGTGTACGGCAAGCTATCTTTGGTATATCCTCCCTTTTGACCCTTAATTGATGATACCCTAAACGAAGATCAATCTTGGAAAAGTATTAAGCTCCACAAAGTTGTTCAAATAAGTCATCAATGCGTCTGAGAGGATATTTGTTCTTGATAGTGATCTTGTTAAGATCTCGATAATCAATGCAGAGTCTCATTGATCCAACTTTATTCTTAACAAACAGAACAAGTGCTCCCCAAGGTGACGCACTAGGGCGTATGAATCCCTTATCAAGATTCTCTTGGACATGCTTCTTCAATTCCTGCAACTCAATTGGGGCCATTCTATAAGGTGTCTTTGAAATAGGTAAAGCACCCGGTACAAGTTATATTGAAAACTCAACTTCAAGATTTTGTGGAAGGCCAGGTAATTCCTCTAGAAAGACATCATAAAACTCCCTTACAATGGGAATATTATTAAGCATGAGTTTCTCTCCAACCATTTCAGATAAATAACCTTCATTTAGTAGAATCAGGACCCATAAGATGGAAGAAATTTCTACTGGAAGGTTATGTTCATCCTTGCATCGATAGACGATCATAGATTGATCTAGAATATGAAATGTGACTTCCCTTCATTGCCAATTGATATGAGCTCCATATAAAGAAATCCAATCCATGCCAAGAATGACCTCAAATTACACTATAGGAAGGATCACAAGATTTTAAAGAAGCACATTCCCACAAACTTCAATCAGAGAAGAATTATAAACTTTTGATGCGACTGATGTGCCATTAGGAGTTGTCACAGCTAACTCCACATCTAATTGTTGAGGTAATACAGTGGTACCCTTAGAAAATTCTTCAGAAATAAAAGAGTGGGTGGATCCAGAATCAAATAAAACATTTTCTACTTTAGAGTGGATGGTAAGTGTATCTTTCACCACTTCGTTATTGTACTCCACATCGCTAATAGAAATTGCATGTGACATTCCTTTTTTTTAGCCTTAAGAGTTTGTTGATGTTGATCATCATCAAAAACCCTTGGATTAGGGAATTGATTGGAATAATGCCCCATTTACTTTCACTTGTAACATTGAAGTGCCGGAGGTGCACTCTGTGTAGCATTTTCTTTATTCGCATCACTGGACATCTTCTTCCCATCATTGCGGAATTCAATTGCCCGATGACATTACTTTCCACATTTGAATCATTTACTTGTACCTTTAAGAAAACTACCTCCATGTTTCTTTCCACACATTGAGCATAAGGGAAAACTCATCTTCTTTTTAGTGTGATCTTTATATTTTCCTTTGAATTCCATTTTCCTCTTCTTATCAAACCCATATGAATGATGGGTTACTCCAATATCCATCTCAACCTTGAGAGAACATCGAAATATTTCCTTGTAGCTATTGAAGTATCTTATGGATAACTCCCTTTGAAGACTTGGTATTAAGCCACTAAAGAATCGATCAATCTTACTCTCAGGTTGGATAATAATACCAGAAGCATACCTTGTAAGTCTTGTAAAATTTTCTTCGTAGGTACCAACTGATTCATCATCCTTTTGCTTCAGTTAAAGAAACTCATTTTCCATCTTTGTTTGATGAATATGAGGGAAGTACATATTGAAAAATAAGTTCTTGAAATCGTCCCATTCCATGGACTCAATTTCATCTCTTTGCCTCGTATTCTTGATAAGATTCCACCATTGATCAGCATCACCTTCCAAACGATACACTGCTATGATGACTTTGTCATGTTCAGAACATTGAAGAACTGAAAATATCTATTCAGTAGTACTGATACATTGTTCAGCAACTAATGGATCAGTAGACCCGCTGAATGAAGGTGGACGCTGCCTCATGAAGGATTCAACAAAATTTTTCTCCTTCCTTTGCTCGTTTGGAAGTCCGGCATTATTCATAGCTTGAGAAAGTTGTGTGAGAATATCTACAAGATTTTTCATTCCATATCCCATAACATTTGGTTGCTCAAGGGGACAATCATTGCATTTCCGGTCGCATTCCTGGTTAACACGGTTCCTTCGGGTTCCAGCCATTGACTAAAACCAAGAAGAATAGTGTGAGAAAAACTAATTATAATAGGAAAACCACATAATCAAGAATAAAATTTTACACTTAAGGTCTTATCTTAGGTTATTCATGGCCATTTATAAAACACTAAGATTGTGTTCTATGATTATATATATCCTTAGGGTTCTTACTAACACTTTCACATCCTAGTTTCCAAAGGTTGACTCTACCTTTCATCTGATACCAACTATAACAACCCATACTTTACATACATTGTTATTGCTTCAAAATTGAAGCACAATTATTATAACATATAACAAAACCATTAAAGGACCATATAGGTATAGTGTCTTTAGAAACTGGGAAACATAAAAAACTGGTTCATAATGCATCTACATTATCTCCCATTTATTTCATCATATCTAGAGTCCCTTTTGGCATATCCTACTTAATAACCTTCTTCCTAACCTGGGGAAAGAAAACATATAAAAGGGTGAGGTCAAATGCTCAGTAAGGTTAAACAAAATAAATATCAATCACATCATATTCATAAGAACATAACATTTTGGAAATCTTAACCAGCAAAAGAAATCATAATTTCATAACATGGGATAAATCATAGTAGTGAAATGTAATCCCAATAATCATAACTCAAAACATGAAACTTTTTATAATACACACATAATCATAGAGAATCATTTTTTGTTAGTCAAGACTCATTTCCAAGACTATCTTAGTGGACAAAGTCCATTACTGAACCGAGTTCACTCCTCGTTTCAGTCTTGTTTCACTGAATCAGATTAACCTGCCGTTCCACCCATGTCTATCTAATGAGATATAAATCTTTACCCAATGAATTGGAGGGAGATATAGGTCCCACCCATCTCATAATGAAACCATTCTTATGTGTTCCACAAAATCATAAATCATACATCATAACATAACCCATGGAAAAAAATGGTATTCTTAATCATCATGCCATCATAACACAATCCATATAAGATAAAAGGACATCATAAAAATAATTCCATCATAACATAATCAAAAAAATGTAAAAATAGGGATAGAAATAGAACCCTATATTATCTTAGATGGAAAATAATTTTGATAAAACACTTGAACTCTATTTTTGGGGAAAATATCCTTTATACTTCAAAAAAATTCATTTCTTAACATGTCATATAATTTTAAACTAAAAGAAGTTGATTAAAAATAAACTTGAAAACTTTTATATTAATATTCATGGAAATAATGTTCTAAAAATCCATTCATATCGTATAATTTAAAAAAACATTCTTATCATACTTTGGCTAGAAAAGTCAAAAAGTACCTCGTACGAAAAACTACAAAAGATTCCTTTCATATCTTTTACTAAAAACTCACCGAAGGGTAAAATTGTATTTAAAAAATTTTAGTAGGATATAAATAATATTACATATTGGGGAAGTATGGATGTGGATGATAAATATTCCAGCGTAAATTCTGAAGTATAAACAATCTCGGATAAAAGTTGAGATTGCGAGATTTTCCCTTACCTTAGTTCTGATTTTCTTTGTAAGTGTCTGAACCTCCTGTATAATGATTTAAATAATGTCATTGACTTATTCCAGAATCATACTCATTGTTAAGATATCATATATGGTCATATTCTTATCTTCTTATTATTAATATTTCATTGCTACTTGTTATTCGGGTGTTTATTACTTTTTGTTCTTATGCATGTTTTGTCGAATAAATTCTTATTCTTCTTTTCAAGTTATAGATAAATAATTTCCAGAATGTTATTAGTGTAATATATATCATATTAATTCATTCAATTCATTTATATAATCATTATTCAATGAATATCATGTTGAATGAGTCACATCACATCGTGGAGACAGTATTCCGTACGTACGCACGAGTGATGATGTCGTTCCCATGATCGTGGAATTGTATTGGAGTGTATGTATACTATTTCAGAATAAATATCACTTTACAATAATCATATATAGTTATTCTCTACACCATTATACCAATCCAAGTAAGGTGGTGATTGAATACAGCTTACACCACGGCGTGGAGACGGTATTCCATACGTACGCATGCACGGTGATTTCATTTTCTGTAGGATGGATAGAATGTGAAATAGGGTTGTGTCATATTTATAATAACATATCAGTATATGAGTGAAACTGATGTTATTACTTCATAATGAAACAACTAAACAAGAAGAAGTAGAATAAGAAATAATGTTGAAAGAATCGGTAACAGACATTACCTCTTCTTTGAAGCGCTTCTTCTTAACCTCCTATTTGGGTACTAAAGATGGTCTTTGAAGAAGACCAGGACCTCTAGGATGTGTCTATGGAGGTGGAGAATAGAAATTGGAAGGTTTTGTCTGAGTTTGAAGGCTCAATGTGGTGTGAGGAAGAGAGGGAGGAGGTTCCCTTTTATAAGGGAGGAGAGGGGCAACTTTGGAAAAACTAAAAATATTATTTTATTATAAAGTCATATTCGGTTTTTAATAGCTCCAAATTGATTTATTTCAAATCTGAGGTGGGTATGGGTTGATATCCTCTCATCCAATATAATTTAGACAATTTTATGTTTCTATTTTAACCTTATCATTTAGATTTAACTTTAAGTTAAATAATTTTACATTTATCGTGTGTTCTTATTTTCTTACATAATAAGGTTTATAATCTCACTATAACAAGCCAAACGAACCCCAAGTTGTTTATTATTAATATATATAACCTTATATAAGTCATTTGGCCGAAACTTAGATTTTTAAGAATAAAATAACAATTAATAATATAATAATTGATTTAAAAACTATTTTATGTCAATTTTGACAGTATTTGGTACTTGATTTTTGTAAAACTCATAACAGCATGATTAGTTCGAAAAAATTTAATTAAATCAATACTAATATGTCATATTAACCGATAAAATTAGCATAATTCATAAAAAGCCTCAAAATACATTTATTTAAGTATTTATAAAATAAATTATATTAATATTTCATTAATAAGATAATTACTGCATCATCATTGTGTCATAAATAAATTAAATTATTTAATGTCTAAAAATTATAAATAAAATATAATTATGTACGAAATCTTTTTATATTTATAATGAATATTTATAGTCTAATTTATATTATTTATAACCCTATATTAAAAATGTTTTAGTTATTAAACATTGATTTTCACTATTTTAACTATTCGTTAAATAAAATAATATTAAATGTCCTAATCTAATCCAAGTGGGCCTAAATGGTCATATTTTATTCATAATGTTTTTTTGGCTAAATTACACTTATCCAATAGAATTAGGACATGTTTTAGGGTAATAATAATATCATATTTACCCTTAATTACCCTATTTACTTTTAACCGTGGTAAAAAAAAGTAAAGAGTTACTATTCACCAAAAAAAATAATCTCATTGAACCACATTTTAGTCCTTGATATTAACCGTGTCTCTCGGATTTTTGAAATTCCACTCACAGAAGTGGTAAAATTAGGTTTTATGTGAATTTGCAATTTCTCATAAGAGGTGGGTAAAAGACGGTGAAAAGTTCAATAAAATTTTTATATATCTAATATTATTATAAAATGACTCCAATGAATTACTTTCAACTTATGTAGTTATTATGTATCCATTTTGACCTAAAATAAATTTAAATTAAATAAATAATTATTTAAATAAAAATTTGGTTTTTAAATAGTAACCTAGTGTTATCACTATTCATCAAAAATTGAATGTTTTCAGAAAAATATCAAAATTTAACCCTAGGCTAATTTCGATATTCCGAATCCAAAAATGAAATAAATTTTGTAATATAAATTTTATAAAATCTCAAAAAGTGGGTATTACTATTCATAACGGCTAGTTTTAATAATATTTTAATAGCATATCGTTGTATAGTGAAACTCGGTATTGTGTACAATGCAAGCTATCGAGGAAGGCCGTAGTTGCGTGTAAAGCAAGACAAGCTAGTGTTTTGTGTAGTGAATGATTCCTTTGATGATATATATAACATAAAAACAAAATATTTCTCATAAAAATCTCGGGTGTAATAGTTAGGGTCTATCCTAGGGTTTTATTTTGTGTCTTTTTGGTCAAATATTGTGGTCTAGGGCTGGATTTATCATCCTTGTGGTGCGGAGGAGGTGAAGTTGATGTCTGGCACCACGTTTTGAGGGATTCGACACTTTCAATAGGTGGTTCTATGTGTAAACATTTATTGATGAGTTATATTTATGTATTTTATCATTCTTCATATTATTCACATGTTATGTTTGATGCGAAAACTTTTCAAGATTGATTTGGTTAAGAGTTTAATTTTATAGTTTAATTTTAGCTTGAAAATGTGTTTTTTCATGTGTAACACATAGGGTATTATTTGGGTGTATTTTAGAACATATAAAATTGGTTTAATAAATCTTTTTTGGGATAAAAATTATGTATTGGTAGGGATTTGGTGTCCCATTTTGAAAGTGGGTTTTTGAATGGGTTTATAGAGTAAAACCATGTTGTACTTCTTGAAAGTGATTTTGGGAACGTGTGTTTTTCATGTGGATCTTTTGTGATATTTTTTGAGGTATTTGTATAACACTTGGGTGTTGTTTAATAAAGGTTCTTGGGGATTAAAATTATGTTTTGAGTTGGTATTGGTGTGATTTGGTCCTTGAAAGATGGTTTTGAAATGAGTTTTATGAGCAATGATTGGGTATACTCTTAGGAATTGTTTTATGAAATATTTTAATGATATAATGATTTATGTTAGTTGTGAAACCATATTGGAAAAATGTTTTGGAGGGTCTATATTCTGAAATGGTACTTATTAAATGTGATAGGGTTTTTTTGTGGTGTGTTCCATCTTGGAAATGTTTTACAAAAATGTTTAAAGGATTTACTAAAGTGTGTAAGAGATGTGAAAGTGATGTGGGATGTTTTGTGCGAGTGCGATGGGTTTTTCCGACACTTTCTACAGGGCGCGCACATCCATCATGCAGAGGATGCGCTACTGTTACCCCGCATTCCCACTTTCCAAGGGCGGGCGACATCTGCTCCTTATTCAGGGACGTCTGCTCCTTGATCGAAACAGGATGATGGGATGTCGGTTCTTTCTTCCGTGGATTCCACCTCGGAGCTCGTCACCTAGTCCAGGTCTCCCTCGTAGATTATAAATGTAGTTCGTGAAGCTCTTCCCGGTGCCATATCTTCATGGACACTATTTAATTACACTACTTCTGTCAGGACCTTCCAAGGAATCCGGTCAAGGAAACAAACTTCAGTTAGGAGAGTAGTCGCGTTGGGGAATCACTGGCGTGTCTTGACACTGGGGATTAGCATGTCTGTCTTTTTTCCCATATTATAGGGCTTCTTGATGGTGCGGAATCCTGAGGCATCCCACATCGAACACGGGGAATTTGTATGCCATATGAATGTATCTGAGGTTTTCTTCAGCTTCCCATGTTTTTCACAGGGTATGCCGCAAGTTCAATGTCCATCGGAGATGAATCAGACTGATTGGAACACTAGTTAGAGTGGATCAGATTGAAGAACCCCCTGGAGGGAACACCAATGTTGGGGCCAGCACGTGGGCGGCTTCCCGAATTCTGTGGAGGGGAATGAAGTGTCATGATTCCACCAGGATTTGGTGGCCTGGGAAAGAATCAGGATGAAGGATGGCTCTGGGCTTGGGTCTCGAAGAGTCTACCTACGTATCCCCATGGTAGGGAATCAATGTCCGCATAGTTTGGTGACTTGGTGGGACGCCAGAAGTGGCGACCTGTGAGAATGGACGCATGTATGGGACCTAGAGGAAGTAGAACCTTTGGGTTAAGGCATGACCTTCCCGAGACACGTGAGCTCGAGGGAGAGATCAGGATGAGACATGGGTGTTATGCTTGAACCTCATGGAGGTTTCCTACGTATCCCCGTGGCGGGAATCAAAGTCTTTGTAGTTCAGGTGGCCGATACAGTTTAACGTCATTCAGGGAGAGAACGGGGCTTACACCCTAAGGCGGCCCATGGTGGTGGAAAACCAATGTGAATGGGGACGTGGGGTCCAGATGGATTGGGGCTTACACTCTGATGCAACCCAATGTGGAAATGGGGGCTTGGCACACCATCACGGAGACAGTTGGGACTGATGGTTTGTCAGGCTTGAACCTCGTAGAGGATTCCTACATAACAGGACTTAGCACAGATCAAAGTCTTCATAGTTCGGAATGGGTGGGGCTTATGCTCTGAGATTTCCCATGATGGTGGGGCTTTAACCTCATGGAGGCTTCCTACATACCATGCCTTAGCACAGATCAAAGTCTTCGTAGTTCGGGATGGATGCGACTTACGCTCTGAGACGACCCATGATGGTGGGGCTTGAACCTCATGGAGGCTTCCTACGTACCATGCCTTAGCACGGATCAGAGTCCCCGTAGTTCGGTATGGATGGGAGTTACGCTCTGAGATGGCCCAAGATGGCGGGGCTTAAACCTTGTGGAGGCCTCCTACGTACCATGCCTTATCAGGAATCAAAGTCCCCGTAGTTCGGGTGTATAGTTTAACATCATGTGGGACGGGTGAATTTGGGGCTTACGATCTAATGCGGTCCATGATGTTTCATGGTCGGTGCTCACTCTAACCTCATGGGAGTCATGCTCAGTGTGAGAAACAAGAGGTTGTAGGGAGATGACGATCACATCGCGAAGGGTGCGTCCGTGGGAAGCGAAGAGGGGCTTGGGTGTTGCGCGGACCATGGTGTCGAGACTTACTCCAGAGTGGAGGCCCGAGTGAGGCAAAGTGCAGCGGGAGAGGGATTTGGCACTCAAGAAGAGCGGATGGGCCCTATTCCCAATAATGCCCTCTGTTGGCCTTGGAACCGAGGAAGTAAGGAGGATCAGGGGTGCTGCCTCCTGGAAGGACAGCTAGGGGCTTACACCAAGGTGGGTGCCCTTCCCCGCGGACAAGAACCACTGCAATAAATCACCGCCTTGTGAGGGATGATCTTATCCCCGTGGAGACGAGTGGGAATGAAGAATGTCCAAGGTGGGGGACCCTGCGTACGAGGCATGGGGCCAGGTCACAGTTTAACGTCATATGTTGAGGAGGAGGTCCTTGGCAGTTTAACGTCCTGCAGCTCGGACGAGGTGGGTTTACCCCGCACCCCTAGGACTTACATAACCGGTTCCCTCTGCTCTTTTTGGGAGGGAAGGTACCAGAAAGGCTGTACTGAGGGACTTTGATGTCACTTCGTATGAGCCTGGAAGGTCACATGAGAAAACCATGCATGATGCATATGCCGGGGGTGTATGAGACACCTACGAATGGCACTCGGAAGAAGGGCATCGGGAACTCGTGCAGGGGGGGTTCCCGGGGAGTACCGTGGCGAAGGGCCCCAGGGATTGCATGCAACTCTCGGAGTTTGCACGAAATAAAGGGGCTAGGTGCGAAAATCCTTGAGTTGGTGCGAAATCAGTGTCACCTGCGCGGGACTGGGGGTGGAGGTTTTGCACGTGGCTTGAAGGGTTTGCACGCAAAGGAAGAAATTGTGCACAAAGGAAGGAATTTCACGCAAAGGAAGAACATGCACGCAATGGAAGGGGTGCACGCACAAATAAAGGAATTACATGTGGCTTGGCCAGCTTGCGCACCGCGAAACGGGTTTTGTGCAAGGAACATACACCGAAGGGGTTAAAGTTTAGTCTAAGCCAGTGGGATCTCACACGAAAGTGGATCCTGGGGCGACTTGGCGTGAAAAAGAACGATAGATGAAGGCCATATTTCGCACGTGAGGAATACCAATTACTCGCACGAGAGGTGGTTTGAATTCTTCAGTCTCCAAAAAGGAAGGGGGTCGCTTCTATTTATAGGAATCCGGTGGCGCAGAATTCAGGGCGGCGCGCAATAATTTCCACGGCGGAGGCGGCAGTGAGAAATATCACCACGCGGGGCGCGGGCATGAAATCATTGCGCGCCGGCATCAGGACCCTTTGTGAATCCCGATACTTTCCGTGTGGGAAAACTTTTTTTCGCGTGCTTTTCCCTTTTTTCCATGCAGCACCTTCGGGCCCTCCGGACTGAGCCTCTGGGTCCGAATCTACCTTCTCTTTTTCGTTTTGAAACCATCTCCAACACTTAAGAACATTTCAGTGTCTACAAATGCCCCTCCTCGGAATTGGATCAGCGAGGAGTCACAACGATCAGATTCTGAGGGAAACGCCAAAGTGCATGGCTTTGTGGGAATTTGCGCGCAAAAAATCCAAGAAGTGCACAAAAAAAAACCCCCATCCACGCGCGGAAGCTACTTTTCGCGTGGCGCGGAACCATGGATTTGCCTATAAAAGACGCCATGGGTCCCAGGCTCCGTACGGTGTTTCTCGTGTGACAATACTTAAGCTCTCGTATGAAAATTTTCTTCTGCTAATGTGCGAAAACCCACCTCGGTCGCGCGTAATTCTACCGAGATTTAGCGGCCTTTTCAACGAGAACCCTAGAATTTTTGCGCACCGGCCCGAAATTTCATGCCAGCCGCAGATTTTATGTGTTGGGATCTCTGATTTTGCGCCAAACTCCCAGTTTTTGCACCGACTCTTGAAACTCTATGTTGGAAGAAGATGGCTGCAAACCAGGTTGATGAGGGAGAATACGCTGCTCATAGGACCGAAATGGCTGTGAACCTGGAAGTTTATGGTGCAAAGAGGGTCTTCTCCAATAAACACACCCTCTTTAACATTCTAACCCCTACCCAGAAAGAGTACACCTTGTCTGTCAATCTACCGCTATGAAACTTCGACATTCTAGAGGAAGTCCCTCTGCCGGGTTTTGAGGTTGATACCCAGCGATCATGGGTGACCCACAAAGATGAACTTCCTCGATAAAACATAACCAATAATGGCCACCCAGCTATAGAAACCAGGAATATGGATGTATATGTCCTCAACCCCAGGACCAGAACCATTGCAAGGGGTGACCCTGTTGCGGAGAGCTCGCCGACCCTCTACGTGAGCAACATTCGTTAGAGCATTACTGACGAGACCAAGGGTTGGCTGCATGACTGGGATCTGCAGTCTGGAGGCAACATCACCAGTGAATGGGCCTGGGCATACTGGGTTCGCCACACATGTGATCAATTCGGGGCTGAGATGCGGCATATTGGTCTGTTTGAGGCGGTCTGCACATCACAGTTCCACTTCTACCGGCATCCTGATCTCAGGCCAGAGCTGTTCACCCGATGGTCCCTTGATACCAACATATTCGACCTTCACCATGGAGAAGTCAACATCATCCTCTGGGACATCCACTTCATCGGAGGCATCCCTTTGAAGGGACATCAATACGATGAGTTCCTTCCATCAATGAACATCTGGGGTGACAAATCTCGAACCCCCATACTGACATGGCACCTGCTGGAGTTGGACAAGGAGAAGATGAAGGTCAAGGAATTCCTAAAGGATATCTCCTACAAGGAAAGGTTCATCCTGTTCCTGGAGAAGGATCTGGAGGTCAAGATGCTATGTTGGGAAAAACATTTTCCAACCGCGGATCAGAGGAGCAAGAGAAGATCCTATTGGAGGACCCTGGAGGCGGGGCAATACCAATCATGGGGCTACAGAATCAATGACTCCTGGGACCCAAATGTCCAGTACGCCAGATTCCTCACCATATTCTTGAGAGTATGGATCTTGCCAATGCGGGACACAACGATGGGTGTCCTTCAAGTGACTCTGGTCATGGCGGACATCATGGCTGCCAACAAGAGGTTCATCATGGGGGTCCCCATGCTGGCCTAGATGTATGACATTTTGGGACGCATCTCGAGTGGGGGATCGCCTAGGAGATTGTGTGGCCCCTTTCAGATCTTCCACAGCTGGGTTGCAGCTCATTGTGGCAGATACACCATCCCGAATGCCATCCATCCCCCGGGAGATGGCCTGCGACCCTCTCTGCAAAATATCTCTGGGGTCATTTCGATGACACTCAAGTCAGAGGGGTATAGATCAGGATTAGTAACCATGCCAAATTCACGTTCAGCCCATTTTCTACCCCAAATGGGCAGTTGATAGATGATGGGCATGGCACGCTAGAGCAGAAAGAGTACTTACAAAGCATCAGAGGTGGGGTGCTTGTGGCCCAGATTGATGAGAAGATTTTCTAGAGCCTTACGTATCGTCCAGGTTCGCCAGGCAGTTCGGATGCCTCCAGCGATTTCCGAAGAATTTTTAAACAGATGTGAGGGAGGAGAAGCATCCTTGTGTTCTTCGATAGCTGTTGCTAATGTTCACAACCTACGGCTTTAGGGACATCATCACTCTTTCTCCTACCAGAGTCGATGTTGGAATCTCAACTGAGTATGATGAACATTGGACCATTGAAAACCATGAGGGGCTTCTGCAGAAGCGAGTCTGGAAACTCAAGGTTTCCAGTGCGGAACCTTGGCGGCGAGAGATCAGGCATGGTGCCGCCAGTGGAGGAGGACCAGAAGCGCCTCAAGGAACAGGGCCTTTATAGGCCAGGACCTCAGCAGCAGGGGTGTCGCATGGCGTGGTCACACCCTCATTGCCTGGAGGAGGAGTGTCCCACGGGGCGGTCAGAGATCTTCCTGGGAGGAAAATAATATATTTTCTTCAACCATCCCAAGATGTCATCTTCCTTGCACTGTGGTCAGCTTGGATAACCCTGCGACAGTTAATGAGTACTGAATCCCTCTGGCAGAAGATAGTGTTAAACAAGATCCAATTGCTAGAATTTGGGCTTGCTCGGGTCGCATATAGAGTGGAATTCCACCGACGACATGCATACCTGACAGCCATGGACACATATGCACACCAACGAGGTTGGCGTGCAGAGCCACCTCTCTTGGTGAAGGTGCTGCTCGGCCAGGAGCATGATCCGGAAAGGATGCCACCAGGGGAAGATGAAAGCAACGAGGAGTTGGTTGGTGATGAAACCGGAGAGTGGGTGGAAGGATAAGGGGAAGGTGAAGGCGAAGGAGAAGGGGAGACCAAAGGTGAACGGTCGCAAGGGGCGTCCCACCAAGGGAGTCTCTGGGAGAGCGGCAAGATCATCAGCTCCGATATGGATGTGACCGAACTGACCGAGGTATTCTTCAACCCTTTTCTTATCCTATATTCTCTTTCCTTTGAAATTCCTTAATCCACTTTTACTCTATTGCGCAGGAGCATTTGTGCACTGACCAAACCTCTCCAGCCGAAAGGGGGGAGGAGGAATCAATAGGGAAAGGCAGGGCACTGACACTCGTTATCAAGCTGACAAGTGCTGAGGGATCCCCTACCACGACAGCTCCTGTAGATTCCAAAGCACTATAGGCTGATGCCCTGGGTTCTTGTAAGTTCCTTGCTTTGATACCGGTACTCACTGTCAGAGGAATAAACTGATCAGGGTGCTCCTTGTCTATACAGTGATCAGGGCGCTAGAGGCTCGTCAGGAAGCTGAGCCCAGACCATCTGCTAGCATGCTGATGGAAAACATGTGGCCCCATTCAGAACATGAATCCCAAACTGAGTTGGTTCCAGAAATTGGTGATCAGGGAGTAGCGGACATCGGTGGTGCTGCCATCGGGGGTAGGGTCGTAAATCGACACAAGCACCAACAGGACCGAAGGGAGAGAGGAAGGTCACCCAGATACTGAGGAGCCTATTCCCATGGGAGGAATCTCTGAGGAAGACCCTGCTGCTACCCTGTTGGCTGTCTTCCCTGTCTATCAGCCCGCTGATCCTGAAGAAATTGAAGATTCAGATTCAGAAGCGGTCAAGGAGAGTCGGATGATGTGACGCAAGGGATGGAAGTGCATCCGGTGTTTTCTCAATCTGCTCCAGGGGGAATGGCTGAAGGGGATGGGGTCCCTCCATACCTGGATGCACTTCCTATGTGCTGGAGGGGTGTATTCCCAATATATTCATCCAACGGACCATGAGTACATGGTGGAGAAGATGCTTGAGAGCAGCCGGTGCACCGACATTATCCGGTGCCCGGAGGAGTTGGGGAGTACCCGAGCATTCTGAGGGCGGAGCAAGAGGTCTGACGCCTCGAGGAATAGGAAAAGGATCATGAGGTGTAAATTGCAACCTACTCTGAGATTGTGGAGTAGTTGAGGGCCCAGCAGGCGGATTCTCAAGATCAACTCAAAGAAGAGAGTCGTCAGGTTACCGAGCTCCAAGCTGAACAGGCGCGGGCACATGCCAGGGCCGACGAACTGCGCTTCGCAGCTGCTGATGAAGAAAGAGTTCTCAGAAGATGGGAGGTAGTCCTGGAGGCCACCAGCCAAAAGGTGGCATCATTAGAGAGGTCTATCCTGGAAGCGGAACCTTAGGGGCCCTGTTTTGGCCACTCCCATACACTTGTCCCACCTTACGGATTTCTGTTCTTCTGAACTGTATGTATAAGAATATTTACTTACCTGCCCCTTTGCTTAACATACTTGTCCCTCTGGCTTAACATGCTCAACCATAATCCCGAAATAAATATAAATCCATCCCTAAGCTCATGTGGGCCGTGAGAAACAAAGGATGCTCGTACTATCACTTCATTCGACCGTGGGAGCGTCAACCAAGCTTCAGGAATTCAAAATTTGAACCTGGGTTCCCAAGGACATGAGGGAGGCTAATCCAATGGCAGATGACCTCAGACCAATCAATGTATTGTCCTCCAAACGTGATCTAGTGCACGAGAGAGGTAATTCCAGAGGCATTGGAATCAATCTGAACACAGGGAGATGAAAAAGGTGAATCACATTACCCAAATTCAGAACACTATGGGAGGGGCGGGACGATGTAGGATAGTTGTTGACCGTGGCGGAAAATCAGCATCCATTTCGCATTATCCTGAAATGGGGACAACAAATGAGGGCTGACCACTGACCATGTTCACAACACGGGGCCTAACTCAAATATCATCGATCAGTCTTCTGGAACATTGGCCCGTGACAGCAGGCGGACCATAGGTCAAACATCCATACTATTAGGGGGTCCCTCCAAACATGATCAGTCTTTTGGAATGTTGGCATAGGATAGCAGGCGGACTGCAGGTCAAGCATCCATACTGTTAGGGGGTCCCTTCAAACGTGAAAGAGGATGAAGATCCGAATAAAGGGGCACGCGAAGAAGGGAAAGCGGAGTGTTGTTTTGTTCGCATGGAATCCAACATTCACAATATTATTCCACTGTGGTGGAGGCACATTAGGAAGACGTATTAATGTTGTTATGGATCATCCCTACTTTTAGACATGACCTCTCTGGTGTGGGAACTATCACTTCCCAACGTCATTATGGGGCATTCTAAATTTGTTCGGGGCAAATGCGGTAGTTAGAAAATTCCCCAAGAAGTCCGGCCAAGGGGCCTACTGTGAGGAGAGATAGGATTTGGTGATCGTCGGGGTTGGACCCTAGATGAAATGTCTGGGCATTCCTACGAATCCCACAAGGATGGGAATAAATCCATACATAGTCCTAGAAAGGGTCATAGGTTAAGGTCTTAGAACTCAGACCAAGGATGTGTAAGGAGAGCAGTAGAAACATGGTAAGGTGGTTATGATACCTGACATGAATGGGGACATGAGCCCCACATAACATGTGTTCCCTGGGGAAGTTCTCAGGTCAAGGGACCGAACCCAAAAGTTAGGCTGGGCCCATGGGGAAATGCGTGGGCGCTCCTACATATCTCATGAGGATGAGAATCAAGCCACATGTAGTTCTTGGAGGGTGTCACGACACAGTAAGGTACCCATACAAAGGATGAAAGGGGTGTGTGGGTCTAGCCCTCACATAAAAAGAAGCCGCATTTGATGTATCTTGTATGTCCATTAAGGTGAATGGTTTTTTTGGAGCGACCGACCTAGGGTAGAGATTACTGGAATCACCACAAAAATCAAGCTGCATACGGGCATTGAAAAATGGTATGGTAAATGACTGATACCCAACGCCATGTCCTATATGATGAGGTTATCACAATGCAGTGCCATTTTTCATCAAGCAGCCGGGACGATATCGTCACAATTTATGATCATGTGGTGGGACCAAACAACACAGTTTAAGGTCTTATTACTTGGAACTGGGGAATGCGCATGATGCGATAAAGCCTAACCAAATTGAATGTAGATGAGGTCCATATCATCACCGTACATGATCCTGGGAGATGAGCCTTGGGCCAAGAGGCCGACAAGGGTCAGAGGACAAGGGGCAGGAAATACTAGCTCACAGCTTAGCTATACCCAAAAGCACGATGTTTGGGTGATCCCACGTATCCCATGGGGATGAGGATCGAGATGCACATAGACCTTAATGAATATCCTAGCCTATAGTCTTAGCGCTTGGATCGCGAGAGCCTCGAGAGACACCGTATTTCAGCTTTATCCCCCTGACGTGCGATGTTACACTGAGGGATAGTTCCAAGAGTGTCGAGATTCCACCTGGACATGATGGGGTTAAACATAAAGTGAATCATGCAACCAACATTCAAGGACTAAAGGGGAAAACGTTACGATGGAGGATTACTGCTGACCAAGTTCGCAACAGAGCATCCTGTCGCGTTAGCCTGAAACGGGGACCAACAAATGAGAATTGACTGTTGAACATGTTCGTAATGCAGGATTTGTATCAATTGGTTTTCTGAAACCTTCTAGGGCGTTGGACCGTAACGGTAAGAGAGCCCTTAGGCGTGGTATCCATGCCATTCTTGGGGTCCCATCTAGTGTGAAAGATAACAGGGGCCCAAATGAAGGGAGACATGAAGCTTGACAAGTGGAAGGAACTTGCCTAAGTTGAATCTGACACTCCAGGTCCTAAACTAGAGTACTCAGAACACATTGACAAACCATTGCAAGGGGTTGAGGGACTCAACTTGAGAGTGTCCAAAAGATAACAGATTCCCAAGAGAAGGGGGCCTGGTGCCAAAAACCCTGTATCACACCTATGTACCCCCCTCATGGAGAGGGACAAGCCAAGGGGCCTAGGTGACCAGGAGATCGGGGAGATCTCTTAAGATATGGGGCTGGACCTAAAATCTAGATGTTCAGGTGGTCCTACATATCACATAAGAATGGGAATCAATCCATACATAGTTCTGGAAGACACCCTAGGGTAATATGTACTACAAAAGTGGGGTGTACGGCATGATGAACAACCCGATGTGAATGAGGACATAATCCCACACCACACCATACACTCTGGGAAGAACTGGGGCCGGGGGCCCAAGAAAGGATGAGGGGCCTAAGGCTGGGCCTCGGTCAGGTAGGCCTGGCCAACATGCAGTTTAAAGTCATGCGGGACGAGGAGGGGATAAGGTGTCTCATTCGAGGATGTGTACGTCACGGTGACCAACCCGACGTGAATGAGAACACAATCCCACACCACACCACACAACCCCATAAGAGAGAACCTGGGACAGGGGCCCGAAAAGGCCAAGGGGACCGATGGTTGGCATCTCCCAAAGGGAGTTCGTTTCTTGGAGATACAAAGAGGAAGAATGAACCACTAAACTTGACGTTTGGGACCTCTTGGGGAGGCCCTAACGATCTAGGACAACAGTTGACCATGTTTGAAACACAACATCCCTATAGTGACCAGAGATGGGAACACCAAATGAGCATCGACCGCCGACCATATTTGAAATGTGGGACATGTATTGGCTTGTTTCTCAACATTCGCGAGGGCGTTAGCCCAAAGTGGTAAGAGAGAGCCCTTAGGCCTAGCATCCATACCATTCAGGGGCCCTTTCGGACGAGGAAGCTGATGAAATCCCAGTCAAGGAGTGGGTGAAGCATAGTTGTATCCACCTCTCAAAGAGGCGAACATCTCCAGGGAGCGGGATGTACGGCCGGATCGAGGTTATCTCAACATGAATTGGGGAAAAAATTTTCAACCCTACCAATGTCTTGACCCCGGGGGGGGGGGGATTCTGGCGTTTGGGATGGGCCAACAGAAGAAATGTCCGGGCGTTCTTATGTATCCCATAAGAATGGGAATCAAGCCACTCGTAGTTCTCAAGATGCAGTTTAACGTCATACAGGACTAGACAATTTAAGGTCATGCGGGACCGTAGGTGCCCAAATACTGGACCAAGAACAGTTTAAGGTCATGCAAGACCACTCATGTTTAGGTAAAGTACTGCTTGAGTAATTTGTCATTAGTGGGAGGAGTTATATGCTCACCATCCATGGTCACCAAAGAGTATGCTCCATTGGGGTAAACCTTATGAAACATGAAAGGTCCTTCCCATTTTGGCTCCAAATTGGGCGGTTTCCTGCCGGGGATCATTGGTTCCCTGAGAGCTAATACCAAATCTCCCTGTAGGAAAGAGAAGAGGTAAACCTTCTTGTTGAAAGCTTGATCCATTCTGACCTGATGCCTTTCTAGGCTGTGCAGAGCACGAAGCCTATTCTCATCCAGTGCTTCCAATTCTTCTAGACGGATTTCAGGAACTCCATCCAGCGCTTGCTGGTCGTAGACCGCTGTGCGTAATGAGGGAAATTGAATATAGATGGGTAGGACAACCTCTGTTCCGTACATTAGGGAATATGGGGTCACTTGAACAGAATTACGGGTCGTCGTCCTATAAGCCCAGAGGGCGTTGGGGAGCTTATCTGGACAACTCTTCTTATTCTGACCAACCATTTTCTATAGAATGCTAGAGAGGGGTTTATTGAATTCCTAAATCTTTCCATTTTCGTGCATGTGATAGAGGGAGGTCTGGTTGGAGAGAATGTTGTACTTGGTGTACAATTTGTTTAGTTGGGATTCTTGGAAGTTGGTTCCGTTATCGGTGAGGATAACATGAGGTACCCCAAATAGATAGATGATATTAGAACTCACGAAGTTGAAGATAGAATGGGACTTGACTTCCTTGAGTGGAATTTCTTCTTCCCTCTTGGAAAATAAATCTGTATCGGTCATAATAAATGGGCATTGGCAAGCCGTTTCCATTTGGTATGGTCCTACGATATCTAGCCCCTATACTGAAAAGGGCCAAGAATACTTGGTGGTGTGGAGAGGCTCCGGTGGCCAATGCACAAAGTTAGCATGAACATGGAACTCATAGCACCTTTTGGCAAACTCGATGTATTCATGGCTCATGGAGGGCCAAAAATACCCTAGTCTCCGAATCTGGTGAGACAATTTTGGGCCGGCCTGATTAGCACCACAGGAACCGGCATGAACCTCTTGCATGACCTATGGAATCTCAATTCCTTAAAAGAAATGGAGGATAACACCATCAAATCCGTGTTTATATAGGATCTGCTCGATGCCGGGACCACTTTAGAGAGTAAACTGCAGCGCGTGACGTCGAATTCGTTCGCGCTCAGCCCGATCTGACGGGAGATTACCGTGTTGGAGGTATTCGACCAAGGGTGTTCTCCAATCATCCATTACATATATCACCACATCCAAACTACCCAGGTGCCCTGACGTAGAGGCACCAGTGGTAAGATGGTTTACCCATGGGCTGTCATCACATTCTTGAGCGACGAGAGCAATGAATCTCCGGTGCGCCAAATGGATAATCATATCATCCTTCTCGGGTTCTGCAAGCGACACAACCAGGCTGGCCAAAGCATCTACTCGACCATTCTGTGACCGAGGGACAAGGATAACCTATAGCTGAGAAGGGCCATGGGATATTAGCTGGATAGTGTATTCTAACAATGGTACAAGTATTAGTTTCCGGAAAACATAGTCTCCATTGACCTGTTTGATGACCAGCTCAGAATCCCCTTTCACATGAAAATGGGGCACGTTGATCTCAAGGGCTAGCTCGAGACTAGTGATGAGGGCCTGATACTCTACCTCGTTGTTGGTGTAGCCTTCTAAAAATATGAATGAGTAAGGCAAGACGGCTTGCACCGGGGGGATAATTCCGATTCCCAGACCTAATCTGTTGAGCCTAGGATCATTGAGTCACCTACCGGTGGTCCACGGAGGTTGGATGGGAAGCTAGAAAGTCTGCCATTTCTTGGCCCTTAATGGCTTTCCGGGGCACATACCTAATGTCGAACTGTTGGATGATCACCGCCCACTGCGCTAGTCGGCTAGTCAACATGGGACGACTCAGAATGTACTTCAGCGGGTCACCCCGGGAGACCAGCTGTACCTTGTGGTGCTGCAGGCAATGCCACAGTTTGTACATAGAAAATACGAGCGCGAGGCATCACTTTTCAATGGGGGAGTATCTGGTCTCTGTGTCAAGGAGCATGGGATTGAGGAAGTAGAGGCTGTTCTCCATCCCCTCAGTGTTCTTCTGGGCGAAAAGGGTGCCCAGGGATCGTTCCAGGGCAGTGACATAGAGAATCAGTGGCTTCCTGGAGATGGGTGGCATCAAGTCCAGAGGCTGGAGAAAATATTGCTTGATTTCCTTGAAGGCGGTCTGACACTCCTCATTCCACTCATAAACAGCGCCCGTCTTCATGAGCAGAGAAAAGGGCTTACACTTTCCATCCATATTTGCAATGAATCTACGTATGTAGGCTAAGTGGCCTTGGAGACCTCGGAGCTCCAGAATGTTACTCGGGGGAGGCATCTGGTTGATTGCCTTGATCTTCTCTAGGTCGATCTCAATTCCGCAGTATCGGAAAACAAAGCCAAGAAACTTCCCGAAGGTGACCCCAAAGTCAGACTTCAACGAGTTCATCTTCAAGTGGCGGGAACAGAGGAAACCGAACACTTTCTCAAGTTCCTCAAGATGGTCCCGGCACCGATGATATTTGACCACCAGGTATTCCTCATAGAATTCTACCAATGTTCCCAGAATTGGATTGAATATGCACTGCATGGCCCGCTGATAGGTGACACCGGCATTCTTCAGGCTAGAGGGAATAACCTGGTAAGAGAAAGTACCTTGGGGTGCCATGAAAGAAGTGGACTCCTCATCCTTGGGGGCCATCCGGATATGATTATATCCAGAATAGCCACCCTTGAAGAATTGGGCTTGGTACCATTCCATAGAGTCGATCAACAATTCTATCACTGTAAGGGGAAAATCATTTTTCGGACAATGACGGTTGAGATCACAGAAGTTGATGCAGTCTCTGATCTGCCCATTCTTCCTCCTGATTGGCACGATGTTGGCTAACAACTTGGGGTACTGGCTCTCCTTGATGAAGTTGGATCTGATGAGCTTTTCAACTTTATCCTCAACCATGGCACCGTGAGATAGATGCATCTTTCTAGGAGGCTTCTTGAACCCACGATGGTTTTCCGGGAGACCGAGGTGATGGATGAACACATGAGGATCTAGTCCTGGAATCTCTTTGTAACTCCTGGTGAATATATCACGGTGATATTTGAGGAATTCCACGTACCAATGTTCTCCTCAGGGGACATAGCGGTGCTGATCAATGTGGGTCTCAGATCCGGCTTCCTACCAAGGTTCACCTATACCACCTCGTCGACCGTGGCTGAGACACCTTCCTCAAAATTAGGGGCAGCATCCTCCATATCTTCTTCTCCACTTATTGAGGGATCTTCGGCATGGTAAGATGCTTCTGAACTACCGAACCCTGATGGGAGGCTGCTACTAGCTTGTGCGGCCGTGGTCATTGCGTCGGGGCACTCCGGTGCTATTGAGACCATGGCTAAGAAGGCTGTCGACCCGATCCCATATAGTCTCTGCCCCAAGGGGCCACGCATGATGATATAAAATCAGTAGTGGTGTGTTGGCCAGAGCCGACTTATTCTAGCTCGGTGAAACAAATAGGTATGACGTACTGTCATTTCCATGAGTCAGACATCTCGATACCTAACAGGAGTGGGAGGCTCTAGGATCACTGAAGTCTGGTTCGTATAAGAATAAGAAGTGATCTGCGGATGCCTCCTAGATCTGGGAGCATGATCCACCCTTATCCAAGAAATGACAAAACATTTCCCCATATCGGGGGTCGTGGCCTCCAACCGATGGATTGGGAAGACGTAGGCGTCATTCAGGTCTGCCCAAGGGTCAGTCGTGGCGGCAACGAGCTCAACTACGCTTGCCTGGACTTGATTATCCTTTCTCTTGTAATAATCAACATCCAAGTAGCGGGATTCTCAAGAGGCGAAAGGAGATTCATCACCATGGAGTACGCCTACTCGACCATTAAGGGAGTACTTGAGGCATTGATGATATGATGAGGGGACTGCCTCCTGTAGATTGAGCCATGGCCTACCCATAAATGCATTGCACATGGTGTCCTGGGAGACAACCATGAACTCAGTGCTGGAAATCAAGCCATCGAACTGGGCCTTCAAGAGGATCTTGCCAACCGGTTTCTGCTCTGTCCTGTCATATCCCTGGATCCTAAAATTGGAGGGATTCAGGTCATCATCAGATAACCCTAGCTTCCGTAGTGTCTGTATCGGGATAAGGTTGATCCCGTAGCTCGTGTCAACGAGACAGCAACGAATCACCACACCGTTGAATTGGCCGGTGATGTACAGTGGGCGGATATTCCCCTGTATGGGGGAGCCTTCATCCTCTCTCGATAATGAGATGACAGCCTGACACTCGGTGTCCTCAACTACTTCAGCATGGAAGGCCTCTGCAGTTTCTATCTCTGTCTCAAACTGGAGGGGGCTCCTTAAAGACTCGGCGAGTGCTTCACGCATATCTGGTGACTGGAGAAGGGCTTCAAGGATAGAGAGCCTTGCTAGGATGCTGGAGAGGTGCTTCAAAACATCAAACTTACGTGTCAGGCGCAAACCTCTGCCTACAGGAGGCCACTATGGGACTGGAGGCATAGCGGACCCTGCATGCTGAACCGACGGCTAACTGGTACCGGGGACGTCTCACTGCTCACTAGTCGAAGCATGGAGGGTAGCTGCTGGATGAAGACTGGGTGACTGAGATCGGCCTGTGGCTGGGCAAAGCTGATCGTGATACGGCCGAAGTAGCTTTGCATGATCCAGTAACACAAATGGTGGCGGAGGAGGGCCTGTCGACACCAGATGAAGAGGTTGTGCATGTTGAGTTCTACACTGGACCTGTTGATTGGTCTCAGCAGCATGCACGGCCTAGCTGGAGGTGCCAACTGACGTGCCCCGATGACCCATATGGTTGTGGTTCCGCCAACGTTGGTGTCAGCTGAGGACATTGGGGAAGTTCGTCTGAAACTCCCCCTCGTCGGGAGTCATATAGGAATTTACCAACTCGATGGTGTTAACCAAAGCGTACCCCTGACTATCACTTGATGAATCATCCACCACTGGGTAGATTCTGAGAAGGATTCCCATCTCTGGGAGCATGAATTCACCGAGAGTGCAAGACGACAATGGAATTGGAGGGGCGCGTTGCTTCTTCTTGCGCCGCCGATGCTAGCTCTTCTGGGATGAGGCCGACTAAGATGATGATACAGAAGTGGTGGCCACAGATTCTGAAGGCTTCGGTTGATTCAGGCATGCATGGATAATGCCATGGGCACGGGGGACCGTCTTGCGAGCCATCCAGTTGTTATACTTCTGGGTCTCACTGTCAGGAACCTACTTCCCCTCGCCTACGCCGTCGCTACTGTTATCTGATCTCACAAAGACACTCGCCACTTGCATCGGGGCTGGGCCCAACCTAACTATGTTGTTGTTAAACTGGTCTTGGATCCAGTCTTTAAACACATATAATTTCTTGATTGTGTGCCCCATGATCCGGTTATAAGGGCAGTAGTTGGGGTGATCAGTGAGATGCGCCTTTTCTGGCTTCTGACACTCAGGAATTCGTACGATTCTCTCCTCTAAGGTGCTGCAGAAGTAGTCGGGGACCTGAGCCTCGTCAAATGAGTAGGTCTGATTCCTTTTGTCTGAAAAGGCGGATCTAGGATCTTGACTGAGAAGGGGGTCCGTAGAATCCTACCGAGGGGGAGGAACTTGATTATCCCACCTAGGTGGCGGCGGCGCGTTACACGGAGGCACCTGCTGATTCTGGGGTGGGCACCGCTGGTTTCGAAACTATGCCCATGGTGGAGGGCCTCTATGGGGATGCGGAGCTAGCTCCACTAGTAGAAACTCTAGCTACCTAGGGGCCTCTATCTGGGCCACAATAGCGAGGTCGACTCTGGAAGTTCTCCATGATGGGATTATAGGAGGCGGAAGGCGTACCTGGATAGCCTGTTGCGGGGATTCTACAACGCACTGGGTCTTATCCGAGAAGTCTGAGAACCCTCCGAGATAATTTTGAGTGATCAGAGAGGGAACCAGTTCCGTATTGACATTCCCCATGAACATCATCAGTAATTTCTCTTGAGTCACAGGCATGTCGAGGGAGTACGTGAGCCCCTTCCACTAGGCGATGAAGTCCGCGACTCACTCATCGATCCTCTAATTGCACCTGAAAAGGTTTGAGAAGTTCATATTACAGGTGGTAGAGCTGAACTGGTTAAGGAACTGCCTGTGAAGGACCTCCCACCTAGTCACAGATCCAACGGGGAGCTGGCTGTACCAGACGAATGTCGGCCCCTCCCGCGTCTGAACAAAGCAACAGAGCTTGGCGACCTCTCGCGACACTAGGGTCCCTAACATAGGCATGCACCTAGAGTGGAAGTGGGCCAGGTACTGCGGCGGGTCCCCCTTCCCGTTAAAGGGGAAGCAAGTCGGATTTCCGAATCCCGGGGGTGCCGTCATGTCATCCACCCATACCGGGCATGACTTGCCATCAGGCGAGATAGCCACCTGTCGTGTTTCCAAGGCTTCTAGGAAGGCAATGAGTGCTGCCATCAGATCGTCTGGACACGGTTCCCTGTCCTGCTGGGGATCTCAAACCACAAGAACGTTGTCGGGCTCTTCAATGCGGTAGCCAAGTTCAGCGGCTCGCAGAGTGGCTGGTAGAGTGACCCATAGGGCTACTGGGGGAGCCCTGATGGGGTTCACTGGTTGGTCGCGTCGTTCCGGGGGGTTCGGCGAAACATACCGCACCCTATTTCCATGGGCTCCGACCTCTGCCCTTTCAGCGAATACGACATGATCAGGGTTTCCTAGAAGACTCTCTCCAAGGGGAATCTACTCTTTCCTCTGCTGCCCCGGCCTAGGATCACCGTAGTTGGATCGCCGCTCTGCAATACGCTCGGCCAGAAGTTCATCGACCAACTTCTTCTGCTCAGCAAGCTGCTAGTGCAGCGTGGCGTTCTCGAGGTCCACTTCCGTCTGATGCACTGAGGCTGACGGGTCGATGTGCTTGACGGCTCCAACATGCTCTTTACCTTTACTGAAATTCTGGCTCAGTACCAATGCTTCGGTGGGTGGAGGGAGACCTAGGAGGTTCCTTTACTGACGAGTAATTCTTCTTGATGGGTACAATAGAGACACGTCTTCAAGGGGAACACCCCCATCGAGAAGTCCCAGCTCATTCGACCCTCATGTCAGATCAGTCATGTTGACCGCCACTCTTCCTTAGGGCATGTCCTCACTACCACCAAGTGAGTCAGGATGCTGGTGAATTACACTGAAGAGGAGGGAAACATACTTTCCCCATCCATGAACTTGCACATGGGGGGTGGCCTCCTCGACAACTCTGCGGAGTACTTGGAAACTCCAAATGCATTATTGTTGGAGGGCCCTGTGGTGGCCATGTGACTCAGGGTGTCAGACCATAGGGAGTGTTGCTAGTTCAACCAGATGGAACTGTTCGCCGATGTCTTCCAGGTGCTTTTGGCTCCCAGAATAAGTCACCTACCGTTAGTGAAGATAGAGGTCAGTCTCCCAGAGGGTATGGTGGAAACATTCAAACTTCTCCAGGGTGATTGATTCTTGAGTATCAAAATTCAATCCTGCGACCAGCCAAAACTTCTCAGGGAAGTGGAATGCTGCGAGGATGGTCCAGAAGATCATGGGATCAAATCCAGGGTCCGACCTTTGACTTCCCCACCCGTCGACTGAGGGTGGCTAAGGAACTGGCAGCTGTGCTGAGGCGGGCCGCTGGGATGGAAGGCTGGCCGATGGAGAAGATGGCAAATGGGATGAGGATTACAGCGACCTGGCCACCATGTCACAGTAGGATGGACCAATGAACAGAGCTCCTGTCCCAGCAACAGTGTTTTCTGGTGGTGGGTTACACACTGAATCTTCCTTTATTGACCCTCAAAATAGCTCCGAGGTAGAGGGTCCATCCGGATATGACGGTGGCAACTGTGTGGTCGGCCCCCAGATGCATTCCAGGGTCTCGTCCTCTTGGATATACCTTCAGAGGGAAGTAGAGATCCTGCAGGCTTTGCATTCTGAGAGCACATGGCTGATGCACCTCATTCCTGCCCCAACCCTTGACTAGGAGGACCGAGGGGAGGGCTCTTGAGCTAAATCATACTCCTCCTCAGAGTCTGAGAAGCAGATGGGTCTGATCCCTGCCCGGCCTTCCCCAGGATTCCTCTTGCGGCGGTGGAGGCCTGATCTCCTACCTCTAGAAGGTTCTCCAGGGATGGGATGATTTACGACATGGAGTCCTCCATCTGTACTCGCGCCAGGGTGGAGAAAGTTCCCACCCGAGGAGGCCGGGGTGAAAGGGAAACCGAGACAAATGTCGAAAGGGACATCAAGAGGACCTCCGTGGTGGTAAGTGACTGGACATTCAATGCCTCCATGCTCGCTATTCGCGGCAGGGGGAGTGACCTCATACCCTGTGTAGTGGGCGCGGGAGAGACCCCCACGTGGAGTGTTGTTGTCATAGGAAAGACCCCCGCATGGGTTAAAGGTGGCATGGGGAAGACCTCCAAGCTGAGATTGGAAGCAGGGGGGGCCCGCACCTTCCGTAGTGGTGGTGCAGAGTGAGCCCCCGTGCTGGGCAGCACTACTGCAGATTGGTCCGCATCGGCCAACACCTGTGCCGTCGAACAGGAGAGTCATCCAAAGCTGGCCGTGGGGTGGTTGGGGGCTCGACCCAGGTAGGGCGTATAGCTTCCCCTGCTCAACATATGCAGGGATTTGGGGATATGAACCAGCGATGGATTGGGCCATATTAGTCGCTGGGATTGACTCCCCACAGCAAGCGTCTTCTTTTTCCCGGGCCCGATGATGGCGTCAGGTCCGGTGGACTGGAGCCAGTGGTGCAGGCGCATGGACTACCTGCTCCTCTGCTTGAAGAACCGGGAGGAGGCACTGATGTGGCCTGGTGGGGGCCCTTACTGGGAGTCCTTGAAGCGAGACTCCGATTGGGTCGGCCCGGATACCTCCTACTTCATCGACGTAGGGGAGGGAGCTGTCGAGACTCTCCATGGACAAGCTACCGAAGCGATTGAATGTTGGGTTGGGGAGCAGCGGCTCCTTGTGCAGCCCTCAGGGGCAGCGTGGATGGTGAGGCACAGCCACCCCAAGATCTGAGAAGGCCATATCCCTGGTGGGGATGACCCCTCCTCCGCGTACCTATGTACTAGGTCATTGATTACCCTTCGTTGGATGATCTCTGATGGGGAGAGGGGGTGTGGGAGCCCAGTAGTCATGGTGGTCGAGGCCGCCGTGGAATAGTTATAACCGCACGGGGAAGCCGTGTTGATGTTTCCCCTACCCCTACGTCAGTGGGAAGGTGATCGAGCTTCGGAGGCAACAACTTGATTCCTGAAGTAGGGAGAGGAACTCATTAATACTACTAAGAAAAGGAATCGACAAATAGTGACCAAGAGCCATTCCGTCTTCCATGGTTGGCAAAAGGGATCTACACTGAAAACGTCGCACAACAAAATGTTCAATGTCCTGAGTATCCCAACTTCTTGCAAGTTTCACGTCAGGCCTGCTCAGTGGTACCTGGTACCAGATGATGAGGTCAAGCGACATGCTTAGCCCCTGATGTTTCTAACTCTACTAGCCCCCAAGTTGAGGAGAGGAGCTTCAGGCCGGGTTCACCAATAAAAGGCGGTAAAAACTTGGTCTTGAATGTAACATAAGCTGACCTGAATGTTTTATATATAGAAATATAAAATTTATGTTTCATGTAGTGTACGATTAATATTATTTTTTGCATAAAAAATGATAGAAAAAGTGATATAATATATTATAATTTTTTTTACTCTTGTGTGAAATGAAAAATATCAAAAAGATTAAATTAATTCAAAAAATATTCACAAAATCTCAGGGTGTTAAATTATAAAATAATTAAAATGAATTTTCCCTCGAAATTCTTCTAGGTTATCAAATTTTTAATATTTGAAAGTTTCATTCATAGAAACCCACATTGTAAGAATGAATACCCAAGCATCCCTTAAAAAGGAAAATTCCAAAATATATTGGATACCTAGAGTAACACATAACAGGGTTCCCACAAAGTATAATATAAGTGTAATGTGAAATCATGGACATGGAAGAGAAATATAACTATCAATTTCTGGAGGATAGTGATAGAGAACTTGTTCAGGATAAATTTAACAATCAAAGACATAAATATATGATTTTTAAGGGACTATTTGTTTCATCGGAATTGGTGGTACCTAGACAACATATTTGGATTGAAGATCCTTTTTCATAAAGATGAATATTTTTCATGAAAAGATATAATTGCATGATTTTAGGACACCATCACCCTTTTTGTTCATTGATCATTTTCCCCTCTTTCTCAAAAAACGATGATGACTTTGTTATTCCAAATGTTCTAACAGATCATGAGATCAAGGACATTCCATCCCATTTTTCATCAATTATCATCAATAAAATGTAGTTTGAATTGGCTATCCTATATGGATAAATATAAATATAGAGATATTAAAAATTAATCTTACTGTCTTCGTCTAAGGTTTATCTTGAAATTTCCATAAATGGATAACCTGATAACCATTCTAAAAGATGAAAATTAAAAATAGTAGAAAGAAATTCATAAAATTATATTAACATTAGTCCAGAATATATCACAAAGTGACACATCATTTTCACATTCTAAATATGTTAATACCCTCATCATATATTATCTTGAAACATGGTGATAACTTGAAATAACATAAATAATTCCAGAGGATATTCATTCTTCCTTATACCATAGAGTACCGGATATATTCCATAAATCAAAGAAGTTGTAAACTTAATCCAAGATGACCTATAACACTTTTTAAACTAATCAATTATCAGATCCAGGGTAATCCGTGCTATCCAATTTACTTTATCAAAATCAATTTTCTTTTATCCAAGTGAAACACAATTTCTCAACATCAGGATCACGTTAAGGGTTACCTTCCCTTAATAAAAATATCACTTTCATATGTATTTATCACCATTAAACATATCCTTTTCAATCCTTAATTAAAACTTATACTGAAAATACATATATATTTAAGGATTCATTTGACATAATATTTAAATCCAAAAAAGCATAAACACTTCATTGATTAGAATTTTTTATTAAACTATTACCCAGGATTCATCAACTTATTCCATAATACATCTTTCCCAGAATATGAAATATGAATAATTTATTAAGGTAACTCAAACACAATCTAATCATTCTTTTTATGATTAGTGTAAACAATACTGGTAGAACATCACACACCTTTAAATTTAATTTATAGTCTCTTTATATTTAGATGTCTAACCAGTACTCATACCACCTTCCTAATTCTATTTATTAGGATTACACTTGGGAAATCCATTTTATAATTCACATAAATTTCAAAAATGAATCATTCAATGTTAAACATGTTTCTTCTAGTCACCTCCATCGACTAAAACTAGAAATCATTGTGTGAGAAACATATATCATAGAATAAAAGCACATAATTATGAAAAATTACTTATAAGATGTCCAAATAATGATTCCTACTATTTAATGAATACACCTTAGGTTTATAATTAGTTATTTTTAGTCATCTTCTAGTCAAATTCATCATAATGATTCATGAAGAATTTGTAAAATTCCGACGCATATCCCCTAGGAGTGTCAAACCAGGTGTGCAGTAGGGCTCGTTTTCATGTACTAGATTACCCTGAGATAGACCTGAGACATCTTGTTAGTTTTGTTACCACTAGGTACATCTATTCCATAACCACATCAACTTATAGTATCCGTGCATGGATTTATTTCTAGAAAACAACTCACTCTATCCTTTATTAAAATATCATTACATTTTCTTAAACATTGACTCATCCATATACTTATCCTTAATGACACCCCTGCAAATATCCTTATAAATAAACCTACTTATCTCCATATATTTTTGTTATCATGGATTCAAAAGGTTAACCATACCTTTTCTTTTATACCAACTATATCGACCCAATATTTACATACATAGACATTTAATAACATTTTTGGAATACATAAAACATTCTAAAAATAGATACCCAATGACCATACTATTGTATTTCCTTTGGAAACTTGTAAAAATTAACATAAACCATGAAATTAAGTTGAATTTAAAAGAATATAACCTGTAAGAGAGAAAAGTTTTTTAAAAACATCATGAAATCAAAGAATAAACTATTCATAGAACAAATAGGAATATAACCATTAGATTATATCCAATAAAATAATGAGTAACATCAAAATATGTCATATTAGATATAAAATAATTTTAAAATAAATTTCAAAATCTTTTCTTGAGGAAGATATCAGTTATTAATTGAAAATGATTTTTAAAACATAAAACCTTAGGAAACCATTTTCTAAAAAACAATCTTGAAAAATTATAAAGAAACAGGATTCTTTTTAAAACCATGTACTTTGAACACATTTAAAATTATATTTGAAATAATTTTAAATCCATTTTACTTGAAAATAATTTTAAAACTTATATATAAATCATTAAAACATTTTGAAAACCATTACATTTAAAATACATTCAAAACTTATAAAAAAAGAATGATTTTTTTGGAAACCATTTATTTTAAAATACATTGAAAACTTATAGATGAATATATTTAAACTATAAATCTTTTTAAAATACTTTTTTCCAGGAATTTTTTTTTGAAAACATTGGTGATTACATGGTTTGTGAAATAAAATAGATTTCATAACCGAAGATAGGTATACAATCAAATTTTTATTAAGAGTTTTTTCATAATATTATTAAGTAACAAAGAGTGAAAAAATGGTATTAGTATAGGTAAAAATATTTCATAAACATATTTTAATAAAACTCATGAGTTTTCTTAAGATATTGAACAAAATATTTAATCAAAGGAAGCATAATCATAAACAATCTTGAAAATCAATGAGATTATTTTAATAAATTCTTACCACCTTCTTACTTGGGATCAAACTCTCCATGTAAGGAAATTTAATTACATGAAGATTAAAAATATCATTAAAATAACTATAATCATGATATTACATGTAAAATTTAATTATATATCCTTCAAAAATTAATGGAGGTTCATAAGAAAACATGTGTCTCAAAGAAGAAAAATTGAGACAAAATTGTCTTAACAATTTTGTAACACTTAAATCATAAAACACATGACATAATTTTCCTAGAATGGATATTTAAATATCCATAAAAAGTATTATAATAATAATAAAATAAATTCATCATTAGTATACACACCACAACAAAGTAATGGGTGGTTATTAAATCATGTATTTCATAGAAAGAAAAAGTGATATGAAATTCCATTACCTTGTGTCTTGACTGTAGTCCAAATCATTAAAACCTATTTTATAATAAAAATGACCCTATTATAAATCTTATAAAGAACCATATTATTATTTATAACTCCATATATGGTTTTATTATGAACTTATATTAACCGCTTGTTAATAATCCTATATTAAGGTTTCATGTCGGGTAATATTCTCTTTGTTCTTCGCATGTGTCTTAATTTGTTATATCTTTGGTACTTATAATAATATAATGATTTACAGAATTCAAATTTTTATATAAATATAATTTATTATCATTATATTTTTATTATAATAATTTATATAATATATAATTATTAAATGGTATATACCATTCATAGAGATGATAAGCCGTATGTACGCACTAACATTGTTTCAGTCTTTATTATCGTATGGAAATACAAAAGATAAATGAAATTTTTGTATAAATATATATATATTTCACAAAAATGACTTATTTTAAATTTAAATTTCATTTAAATTTCATTCATGCTTTGTTTTGAGGGTTTCCGAAGCTTTTATTGAGGAATGAGTGAGTTTTCATGAATTGGTCCAAAACATGAACCCAATTCCAAATTTAAAAATAAATTTTTATTCCTTTAAAAATCCTTCCTTTTTCAACATTTTTAATCCATTAAAATTCCTACTTGTCATCCACTAACCTATTAACACCACAAAATTAATTTGTACCATTTAGGAATCCACAATCATGGTGGATATGAGTTTTTATTTAACAGATTGGGCCTGACTGAAAGCACATTTCCTGAATTAAAAATAGTTTTTAATGCTTTAATATCGCCTTCAATATTTACGTTTTTCAGTTATTCCAACTCTCCTTAGATATCACATAACTAAGGCACTCCCCCATGCTCTCCTCCCCCTTTTTAGAGATCAGTTTCATCGCGAATTTGGAGGAATGTTCTCTTAATTTCTCAAATCTCCCAGATTTAAAGAGGTATGTTTATTATTTCATAAATCCTTCATTTATCACTCTTTTACCCACATTTCAATTTCTAAATGATATATTCATCCTAGTTAGAATATCCCTTGAATGTTTGGATGTTTTAAATTTTAGAAACTGGTGTATTTGGGGCGATTGCTTCAATATTTTTCAAGGTAAGTGATTCCTTCTTGGTTTCTTCCTTTTCCCTTCTAGTTTCCTCCCTCTTTCATTATGTTATAAAATTTCCAGAAGTTAGGGTTCGAAACTCAGGTTTGATTTGGTGTCTTTTTGGTCAAATATTGTCGTATACGACTGGATTTAGATTCCTTGTGGTGTGGTGGTGGTGTGGTTGATGTTTTGCACCATGTTTTGAGGGATTTGAAAGATTCGGTAGGTGGTTCCAGGTATAAATAATTATTGCTGAGTTATCTTGATGTATTTTCTTATTATTCAAATTCTTCATATGTTATGTTTGGTGTGAAAACTGTTCATGATTTATTTTGTTTAGATTTTAATTTAAGTTTCATTTTAGCTTGAAATTGTGTGTTTTTCATGTGTAACACATGTGGTATTACATGGGTGCATTTTAGAACATATGAAACTGGTTTAATAAATCTTTTTTGGGATGAAAATTATGTATTGGTAGGGTCTTGGTGTGGCATTGGGTTTTAAAGTGGGGTTTTGAATGGGTTTAAGGTGTAAAACTATGTTGTACTTCTTGAAAGTGATTTTGGAAACGTGTGTTTTTCTTGTGGATCTTTTGTGATATTGTTTGAGGTATTTTTATAACACTTGAGGGTTGTTTAATAAACGTTTTTGTGGTTTCAAATTCTATTTCTAATTGGTATTGGTCTGATTGGTCCTTGAATAATGGTTTTGAAATGAGTTTTATGAGAAAATATTGGGTATACTCTTTGGAATTGTTTTATGAAAGATTTGAATTATAAAATGATTTATTTAAGTGGTGAAACCATATTGGAAAAATGATTTGGAGTGTGTATATTCTGAAATGGTACATTTTAAATTTTAGTGGGGCTGTTTTTTGATGTGTTCCATCTTGGAAATGTTTTACAAAAATGTTTGAAGGATTTACTAATGTATGTAAGAGATGTGAAAGTGATGTGTGATGTTTTGTGTGAGTGTGATGAGAAAAATAGATTTTGGTTATGAAAAAGGGTATTATATAACATGTGAGTTGGATGTTATGTGATTTGTAATATATTGTTATGTTTTTACAAAACTGTTTAATGGATTTTTGGAAGTGTTAATGAAATATAAAAAGTGTAGTGGGCTATTTTGTTGTGAGTCTGATTTCAGATCAATTTGAATCAAAAGTGGTATTTTGTGACTTTTGTGATATACATGTGGGATGTTTGGTGAATTTTTTATGAGTAAATGATTTTTTCATGTGCAAATTATATTTCTTGACTTGTTGAACTTTTTCGAGCACAAAGGGAAAACCCGGGTATCTAGGTGGGTAGGCGTGTACTAGTATTCTAGTGAATCCGTGGGGTTTAGCCTCAGATTCACTTAGAAAGATTGACGCTTACAACTCTAAATAAAATATTATGGTGATTTGAGACCACTAGGTTATCGGTATGTTCCCTACTAGTGGATCATGCCTGAGAACATATATTTTTGATGGTTACTCTCACCAAGATACGAGGTACCTAGGACCCACAACGAGCTAGTGCTTAGGGGTTATTTCCTATTGATTTTGCTCATTAGATCCTTTATAATTACCATAAACATACAATATATTTGGCTGAAAAATTCAGTAGATTTGGAATTTATTTAAAATGTTTTGATTCTTTAAATTATCCCACTTGAAAACTGATTTTTGAAGTTGCATCTTTTAGAAATTTTATCTAGAAATTACATGTTTTTCAAAACGTACATGATTTTCATCTTTGAAAGTTTATCTCATGGAATCTGTTAGTGGTGGTATCATAATGGGATTTTGATCACACCCTACTTACACCCTATGGTGTATGTAGACTTGGTTATTTTTTTTATCGCAGGTTGGGTACCGTTTTTAGTTCCAGTGGTTCGGTTTTCTTGCAGGTCCTTGGTGGTGAAGTCTTGTGGAGATGGCATGCGGGCGGTACCCATTTCTATAAGGGTTATTAGGCTGTCCTTATTTGGTTTAGTACCTTTTTTATGGTCTTTAAACATTGTTTTAACTTATATAATTCAGTTATGACATTTTTCAAAAGACAGTTTTAGTTTAAAAATCCAGATTTGTTTTATTGTGTTTGTTTGTTGTTTAATGTTTTATAAACTCAGGTAAATCATTCCCAAACTTTATTTTGCGATACCCAAGAACTTTTACTAGACCTTTTGGATCGGGAATGCCCTTCGGGGCTTGTCGCGGTCTTGGTAGGGTGCCTATTTTCATGAAATACCGATTCAGTTTGTGACATAATGGTATCGGAATAGGTTTGCTCTCTTTGGGTCATATTATTTGGGAAATAATCAGGACAATATCAAGTTAGAATTATTAGGAATTTGCATTCTGGTTAGGAGTAGTGTGACAGACCACCACACCTCATGATGAGATTCAAGTCTCCAGGGGATGTTGAGACTTTTCTAAGTCCTTTGGTTTTCTTGGTTTGATGATGATTAGTGGAAATGAAAAGAGAGTTTGGTTAATGGTCTCAGTGATATCACAAGGTCTATCAGGACATGTGGAGCCAAGGATATATCCCTAGAACACACTCTATGATGGTGAATTTATTAGAATATGGCCTCAAACCATATGTCAAAGTCACCAATTGAAACTAGTTTCCTCTCACTAATTCTTGTGTTCTTTAGTTTTAAAATATTGGAAATTTGGTTATAAAGTGACTTGGTTTTAAGAAGAGAAAAGTTTTGTGAAATTATTATCTAACAAAGAGGGAATGGTTAGATTTTTGAAAATGGAGAACTGAATTTTTAGAATTTTATTGTAATGGAAAATGGTGTGTTTGCACCTATTTTGAAAGCATTAACTATGTCATGGTTGGTTCTGAAAAAGTGATTCCAATAGAGTTTTCTAAACTATTGAAGGGTTTTTAATGGGATGATATGTTTTTAAATTGCTGTGATTAACATGAAAGTGAGTTTTCATTGGAATAATTGTACCTTTCTGAAAAGTTTTTTTAGTGAGTGAATTTGGATTCGATTTCATGGTTAACATTCTTATTAAAAATGAAGTATTGGTTGATTGTTTTGGTTTTGAAAAGTGAAAAGAATTTTTGTTTTAAACTTTTGTATTTCTGTGATTGAACACATGTGTGGGGTTATATGGGATGATGGATGGTTAATGGCATGACTGGATGAGTTTTGGGGTGGATATGAGGAGGGTGCCCAGGGTGGCACAGAAACATGCATATGTGAGGCCCCTGGGGTAGCATTGGTGGATACGGTAACCACTGAACTGGTTATTTTAAAAAATATGATTTTATAGGAAAAACTTGATGTCTTGATGACTAGTTTGGGATGGTGTGTATTATGTGTATTTGAAAATGTTGATGTTATGGGATGTTTTGTGTCCAAGAACCCCTCCTATTTGAACTGTGTTTTGGGTTTGTGTTTGGTAAGTAAGCTGTGTTGAAGGGACGATTAATGGTATCTTCTAAAAAATGTTTATTTACGCCTTTACGGTGGTTCCCTTCATTTGTTTGGTTCTGGTTTGTGGTATATCTTGACTATTGTACCATCTTTGTTGGGTCCTTGGGTTTAATCGTTTGATAAGTTACACCCCATTAAGGGTTACTGCACAACTTAAGTGCAACCCATATTGTTTCTCCATTGGATAATCCTCTAGTTGATCAATATGTGGAATCTATTATCGAGATTTGTAGAGTGAGTCTCCACCCTAGATTTTTTGTGTTTGAGGATACTCTTGTAGTGGGAGAGTGCTCGTGGTTGGTTGAAGGATACCATAGTTTCTTAAGTTTCATGATTCGTCGAAGGTGGAAGTGGTCTAGGGTTTTTAGTGTGGATGAGTGTCTTGATGGTGTCTAAGGGGGCCTCTGGGTCCTTCATAGTCTCTTTGAAGTATGATTCCACATTAAACAATCATCGTGGGAAATATGGTCACGAGAGGATATTGTTGCCACTTTCTATAATTGTGTGTTGTTTGGGGATGTTGTATAAGGTCCCTCTTCAGGAATTGTTTATATCAGACTCAATGGTCATATTTAGTGATGCCTAGTGATGTCATGTGCTCGATTGACCATAAGGGTGAAAGTCGTGAAATCCTATGAGACTCTCTGTTATGTTGGGAGAATGTATCACTTGGAAAAACATCAAAATAATCCATTTTAGATGAAGGTGAGTATAGGTGTTCTTTATATCTATTTCTTCTCTATCGAACAAACAAGGTGTGATGTGTGGGAATCTTCTAAGCCCTTATTTCAGTGAAATATTGGGTTAGGGTAATGTGTGTTTGGAATGTGTTTTGTCTTGGAAAACATATCAGTTAGTGCGGTGTAGTTGTTGGTGGAACCGAAAGAATAATTCTCATTTAGAGGGTTTCCAAAGCCTAACTGTAATGCCAAAGATGCTTAAATCATTTTAGCTCTAGGCATAGGTCTCAGAGAGAAGCTGGATCATTGTGAGGGGAAATCCTAGGATTGTTTAAACCCTTGTACAAAGACCTATCCTCAGTATGAAATATAAGAGGATTTTAAACCTATAGTGTCATCATCTTCCTTATGTTGTTTCCATTTGGTGGAAATAGGTAGAGGGCCTTATACCTATTTCATCACCTAATGTCAATCCTGACCCCTTTGGTTTCCATTGAGTCATTAGAGAATGGTTGGAAATTTGGATAGACGTGATGAGGACACAGTTTGTTCACAATTAGTAGTGACCATGTTCCAGGAAGCCATGTAGAAAGAATGATCTTCATAGTTAGTGTACTTTTTCACAAACCGTGTGGACTAACCCTATGCCCTTCCAAAATCATTAAAATTTTTGGGTATTTCTATGTCTGCCCATTCTGGTCGGTTAAGATGGTTTGTTCTTATGGTGGGAAGACCCACTATGATTCTCATGTATGTTGCTTCGTAAACATTGAATGAAATTCTACCATTTCTACTAGGGATTCCATTCAGGCCTCCCCCTATTATTGTCCGGATTCTATCACGGAAAAATATATGTTGTCTCTTATGTTTGGGTGCCTATTTGTGTCCCCCCGTACCAATAACTCATATTTATCCATGGTCTTATCTTGGTGGTTGGTAGTCTCATTCGGAACTATCTATATACCAAAAACTTCCTTGAGTAAACGTTGGGATTGGATAGCACCCAATGGTTTAGTTAAAGTAAGCTATGTGTATCCTTATTCAAAGTTGTTGTTCATTTGGGTGAATTTCTTGAGTTTTGTTTGGATAGTGTTTGAGGAGTTTTATTTTGGGATAAATTATGAATGTGATTGATCATTTCTGGAAAGTGGAGTAAGTTTGGGTTGTGAGATTAATCCTTCCTTAATTGATCACTAGAGGTGTTTTGGACCTTGGGGGAGAAGCTTGGCAAAGAAGTACATCTGGGTTTATCGGTTGGGTTTGGTTTTTGTATTTGGCCTTTCTGTGGCTTTCTGAGGACGGAATTTTTTCATGGTTGGGAGAATTTTCAAATGCATGACTTATTTTAAAGTTAAATTTCATTTAATTTCCATTCATGATTTGTTTTGTGGGTTTCACAAGTTTTTATGGAGGAATGCGTGTGTTTTCATGAATTGGACCAAACCGTGAGCCCAATTCGAAATTTAAAAATAATTTTTTATTCCTTTATAACTCCTTCATTTTTCAACATTTTTCACCCATTCCAATTCCTACATATCTTCCACTGACATATTAAAACCACATAATTAATTTGGACCGTTTAGGAATACATAATCATGGTGGATATGAGTTTTTATTTAAGGGATTGGGCCTGCCCGAATGCCCATTTACTGCATTAAAAATATTTTTAAATTCATTAATATATCCTTCAATATTTACGTTTTTCAGAGATTCTAACTGTCCCCCGAGAACACATAACCAAGGCATTCCCCTGTGCTCTCTTCCCCATCTTTCGAGCTCGATTTCATCACGAAGGTGGATGAAAATTCTCATAATTTCTGAAATCTTCCAGATTTGAATAGGTAAATTGATTATTTCATAACTCCTTCATTTCTCACTATTTTCCCCCATTCCAGTACCTAAATGATCTCTTCAAACTTGTTCGAATCTCCCTTGAATTTTTGGCTGTTTTCAAATTAAGATACTGGTGTATTTGGGGTGAATTGTTCAATATTTATCAAGGTAAGTGGTTCCTTCCCGGTTTCTTCCTTTTTCCCTTAGGGTTTCCTCCCTCTTTCATTATGTTCTAAAATTTGAAGATGTTAGGGTCTATCCTAGGGTTTTATTTGGTATCTTTTTGGTCAAATATTGTGGTCTAGGGATGGATTTATCTTCCTTGTGGTGCAGCGGTGGTGTAGTTGATGTTTTGCACCACGTTTTGAGGGATTCGACACTTTCGGTAGGTGGTTCCATGTGTAAACAATTATTGATGAGTTATCTTTATGTATTTTATCATTCTTGATATTCTTCACATGTTATGTTTTATGCAAAAAAAATTCAATATTGATTTGGTTAAGACATTAATTTATAGTTTCATTTTAGCTTGAAATTGGGTATTTTTCATGTGTAACACTTGGGGTATTATTTGGGTGTTTTTAAGAACATATGAAATTGGTTTAATAAATCTTATTTGAGATGAAAATTATGTATTGGTAGGGCTTTGGTGTGCCATTTTGAAAGTGGGTTTTTGAATGGTTTTAAGGTGTAAAACAATATTGTACTTCTTGAAAGTGATTTTGGGTACGTGTGTTTTTCATGTGGATATTTTATGATATTGTTTGAGGTATTTTTATAACACATTGGGGGTTGTTTAAGAAAGGTTATTGGGGATTAAGATTATGTTTTGAGTTGGTATTGGTGTGATTTGGTCCTTGAAAGATGGTTTTGAAATGAGTTTTATGAGAAATGATTGGGTATACTCTTAGGAATTGTTTTATGAAAGATTTTAATGATATAATGATTTATGTAAGTGGTGAAAATATATTGTAAAAATGTTTTGGAGTGTGTATATTCTGAAATGGTACATATTAAATGTGAGAGGGGCTGTTTTGTGGTGTGTTCCATCCTGAAAATGTTTTAAAAAAATGTTTAAAGGATTTACTAAGTGTGTAAGAGATGTGAAAGTGATGTGGGTTGTTTTGTGTGAGTATGATGGGTGTTTCTGATGCTTTCTCTAGGGTTCACGTATCCGTCACGCAGAAGACGCGCTGCTATTACCACGCATTCCCGCATTCTAATGGCATGCATCATCCACTCCTTATTCAGGGACATCTACACCTTGATCGAAATGGGATGATGGGATGTCAATTTTACCTTCTGTGGATTCCTCCTCAGAGCTCGTCACCTAGTTTGGGTCACCCTCCAAGATTTAAAACATAGTTCGTGAAGCTCTTCCTAGTGCCATACCTTTATGGACACTAGTTAATTACGCTGCTTCTATTAGGACCTTCCAAGGAATCCGGTCAAGGAAGCAACCTTCTGTTTGGAGCGTAGTCGCATTGGGGCATCACTGGCGTGTCTTGATGCTGGGGATTGGCATGTCTGTCTTTTGTCCCTTATTATAGGGCTTCTCGAGGGCTTAGAAGCCCGGGACATCCCACATCGAATGCGGGGAACTGTATGCCATAGGAATGTATCTGTGGTTTTCCTCACCTTCACATGTTTAACACCGGGTATGCCGCAAGTTTAACGTCCAGCTGAGACAAATTAGACTGATCGGAACACTAGCTATAGTGGATCAAACTGAAGAACCCCTTGGAGGCAACACCGATGTTGGGGCCAACACGTGGGTGGATTTCTGAAAGATGTGAAGCGTAATGAGATGGCATGATCCAACCGGGATGTGGTGCCCCAGGTAAGAATCAGGATGAATGATGGCTTTGGACTTGGGTATCTAAGAGACTTCCTACGTATCCTCGTGGGATGGAGTCAAAGTTCGCATAGTTCGGTGACGTGGTGGGATGCCTGAAGTGGCGACCCATGATAATGGACACATGGATGGGACCGAGAGGAAGTAGAACCTTCGGTTTAGGGCATGAGCTTCCCGAGACACATGGGCACGAAGGAGATATTCGGATGAGAAATAGGTGTTAAGCTTGAACCTCATAGAGGTTTCCTACGTATCCCCGTGGCGGCGAATCCAAGTCTTCATATATCAGGTGGCCGATACAGTTTAACGTCATGCGGGATAAGAACGGGGCTTACACCCTGAGGCGGCCCATGGTGGTGGTGAACCGGTGTGAATGGGGAACTGGGGTCCAGATGGATTGGGGCATATACTCTAAGGTGACCAAGGTGGAAATGGGGGCTTGGAACACCGTCACGTAGACGGTTGGGGTTGATGGTTCGTCAGGCTTGAATCTCTTGGAGGCTTCCTACGTATCATGCCTTAGCACGGATCAAAGTCTCCATAGTTCGGGATGGATGGGGCTTATGCTCTGAGACGGCCCATGATGGAGGGGCTTGAACCTTGTGTAGGCTTCCTACGTACCATGCCTTAGCATAGATCAAAGTCTCTATAGTTTGGGATGGATGGGGCTTACGCTCTGAGACAACCCATGATGGTGGGTATGGAACCTCGTGGAGGCTTAATATGTACCATGCCTTAGCACAGATCAAAGTCCATGTAGTTCGGGATCGATGGGACTTACACTTTGAGATGGCCCATGATAGTGGGGCTTGAACCTCGTGAAGGCTTCCTACATACCATGCCTTGGCATGGATAAAAGTCCCCGTAGTTCGGGTGTATAGTTTAACATCATGTGGGACGTGGTCATTTGGGTCTTAAGCTCTAAGGCTGCAGGGACTAGACGATCACGTCGCGAAGGGTGCGTCCATGGGAAGTGAAGAGGGGCTTACGCGTTGAACGACCCATGTTGTCAGGACTTACTCCAGGGTGGAGGCCCGAGGGCGACAAAGCGCAGCGAGAGAGGGATTTGGCACCCATAAAGAGAGGAGGGTCCCTATTCTCTATCATTCCCTCCACTAGCCTTTGCACCGAGGAAGTAAGGAGGAACATGGGTGCTACCTTCTGGAAGGATAACTAGGGGCTTAAACCAAGGTGGATGCCCTTCCCCCCGGACAAACGCCACTCTAATAAATCACCACCGTGTGAGGGATGATCTCATCCCCGTGGAGATGAGTGGGCATGGAGAATGTCCAAGGTTGGAGGAACCTGCGTGCGAGGAACGGGGCCAGGTCACAGTTTAACGTCATGTGTTGAGGATGAGGTACTTGGCAGTTTACCGTCCTACAGCTCAGACGAGGTGGGTTTACCCCACACCCCTAGGACTTACGTAACTTGTACCCTCTGCTCCTTGTGGGAAAGAAGGTACCGGCAAGGCCGTACCAGGGGTGTGTCGAGGAGCGAACCATCGAAGGGTACACGTTAGTGTGGCCATGTGAAGAAGCAATAGCCGTTAGCATGCCTATGCTAAGAATCCTAAGTTGAAGAAACACAATGGGAAGGATTGTCCAAGGGATTTTGAAGTTACTTTGTACGATCTTGGAAGGTCGCACGGGAAAACCATGCATGATGCAGATTCCCGGGGTGCACGAGACACTTGATAATGGAACCCAGAAGAGGGGCATTGGGCGCTCATGCAAGGGGGGTTCCCAAGGATTACCGAGGTGAAGGGCCCCGGGGATGTCACGCAACTCTCGGGGTTTGCGCAAAATAAAGGGGCCAGGCGTGAAAAACCCCAGGTTGGCGTGAAATCAGTGTCGCCTGCGTGAGATTTGGGGTGGAGGTTTGGTGCATGGCTTGAAGGGTTTGCGTGCAAAGGAAAAAATTGCATGCAAAAGAAGGAATTGCATACAAAGAAAGAACTTGCGCACAAAGGAAGGGGTGTAAGGGAAAAGGAAGGAATTGTGCGTGGCTTAGACAGCTTGTGCGCCACAGAACAGGTTGCGTGCAAGGGGAAGACCCCAAAGGGGTTGATGTTTAGTCTAAGCCAGGCGGATCTCATGTAAAGGCGGATCCCGGGGCGACTTGGCACAAAAAAGAACCATACATGAAGGCTATCTTTCACGGTCGCGGAATACCAATTACACACACAAGAGGCAGTTTGAATTTTTCAACCTCCAAAAAGGAAGGGGGTCGCTTCTACTTATAGGCATCCATTGGTGTGGAATTCAGGGTGATACAAAATAATTTGCATGACGGAGGCGGCATCACGAAATATCATCACGCGGGGCGCGGGCGTAAAATCATTGCACGTAGGTGTCGGGACCCTTCGCGAATCCCAGTAATTTCCAAATGAGAGAACTTTTTTTCACGCGCTTCACCCTTTTTTCCACGCAGCACCTCCGGGCACTCTGGACCGAGCCTCTGGGTCCGAATATGCCTTCGCTTTTTCATTTCGAAACATTCTCCGACACTTAAGCACTTTTCGGCATCTACAATGGGCCAAATCGATTTTGGTTATGAAAAGGGTATTATGTAACATGTGACTAAGTTCTTATGTGAGTTGTAATATATTGTAATGGTTTAACAAAATTGTTTGATGGATATGTGGAAGTGTTAAAGAAATGTGAAAAGTGTTGTGGGATATTTTGGTGTGAGTCATATTTCAAATCAATTTGAATGAAAAGTGGTCTTCTATGACTTGTGTTGTATACATGTAGGATTTTTGGTAAATTTTTATGAGGAAATGATATTTTCATGTTCAAATCATATTTCTTGATTTGATGAACTTTTTTGAGCACAAAGGGAAAACCTGGGTATCTAGGTGGGTGGATGTGTACTAGTATGCTAGTGAATCCGCGGGGTTTGGACTCAGTTTCACTTGGCAAGATTGATTCTTACAACTGTAACTAATCTATGATGATGATGATTCAGGACCAATAGGTTATGGTTATTTTCTATAATAGTGGCTTGTGCACAAGAATAGATATTTTTGATGGTTATACGAGGTACCTAGGACCCACAACGAGCTAGTGCCTAGGGGTTATTTCCTATTTCTTGTGCTCGTTAGATCCATTATACATACCATCGACATGCGGTATATTTGGTTGTAAAATTCAGTATCTTTGGAATTTATTTAAAAAGTGTTGATTCTTTCAATTATCCCACTTGAAAACTGAATTTGTTTTAAGTTTCTTCTTTTAGAAATTCTAACTTGAAATTACATGTTTTTTAAAACATTCATGCTTTTAGTATTTCAATGTTTACCATATGGAATCTCTTAGTGGTGGTATCCTTTGGGGATTTGGCTCACACTCTAATTACACCCTTGGGTGTAAGTAGATTTGGTTATTTTTTTGTTTTCGCAGGTTGGGTACAATTTTTAGTTACAGTGGTTCGGGTTTCTAGAAGGTCCTTGGTGGTGAAGTCTTGTGGAGATGTCTTGAGGGCGGTGCCCCTTTCCATGAGGATTCTTAGAATGTTATTATTTGGTTTAGTACATTTCTAATGGTCTTTAAACATAGTTTTAACTTATGTAATCCAGTTCTGAAATTTTTCAATAGACAGTTTTAATGAAAAATTCAGATTTTTTTATTGAGTTTGTTGGTTGTTTAATGTTTTATAAACTAGGGTAATTCAATCCCAAACTTCATTTGATGTTACCCGGGCACTTGTGCCAGCCTATGGAGATCGGGAACGAACTTCAGGCCTTATCGCGGTTCGGGTTTGGTGCCGGTTTTCAGGACGACCAGATTCGGTTCGTGACAATATGTATATATCATTATTAAATTAGAATTATTATATCGTATATATAATTTAACATTACTAAACACATCCTTAATATATTCAATGTAGTGTGTGAATGAATCACATCGCTTTAAAGGGGTGGTAGTCCATACTTCCTCAAACAAAATTATTGTATTTACACCAAATGAAAATTATAATGATATGTGTTATAAAAGGATTAAAGAAGAATAAATAAATAATAAATAGAATATATATCACATATTAAAAATAATACATCATATTTTATACCATGAGAGGAGGTAAGAAAAGATGAACAATTACTGTTTTGTGAGGCGGTAGTTCACCAAAATTATAATGTGTATGTTTATTACCCTTTTAATGGAGGTGTGTGTATGTTTAGGTCAAACAATTAGCATAAAAATACTATAATCTTAAAGATACCAGTTTTTTTTCAATAATAAAATTAACAGAGAGGAGGAGTGGGGAAATAAAATAAAATAAAGGAGCTTTAGAGAAGTTGTTAACATTTTATCGGGTAACTCCTTTTGGATTGTGCCAAAATTATTCCTGGTATTTTTTTTCTAGAAAAGGGATTATTCTAAGAGGAAGGGATGGATGTTGGAATTTTTATTGGGAATATCTTTTCAAAACCCATGTGTTTTGAAAGTATTGAATAAATGAGAGAGTGCAAACCTTTTCATAGTGGTAGGAGAGTGACACTCTTGTAAATATCAAAAGATATTAATTAATGGGTAGTATACCATACATAATGTTACTCCAAAGTGGAAAAATATTGGACTAAATGGGAATCATGGTATGTAAAAAGCAACACAATACAATTATATTTACATTTTAATAATTTTGTTTCTAAAATTTTAAGATTCCCCAATGTCATCATTTTTTATTGAATCATCTAGTTTTATAACCTAAGTAATTTTACCATTAAGACTAAAATAAAGTGAGATTTTTTAATAAAATATACAGAAATTAAATTATTTATATTTTTTATAATTTATAAAATAAAAATATAAGGTCTTTGGAAAATTAATTTTATAAAAAACGAATGTGACACACCGAAACACCGGTTAAACTCGAAGCATGCTAAAAAATGTTTTTACAATATATGGATCAATGTATTAATTATAAAAGATAAATTTTTTCAATTAATATACCATATTTAATATTTATTACCACATAAAATTCAATTTTTAGAATATAGTATTTTTATTAGACATAAATAATTTAATAAAATATCATTTGTTGTAAAATAACATTAAGGTCACTTTTGACATTGTTTATTTAATTTTAGTTTTAATATATCATAAAAATATTGGAATACATATATATTTAGTATAAAACACTATAATATTATATATTCATCTAAAAAATTATTATATACAATAATTAAATCAAATTACATCACTTTTAACCTTTATAAGATCATTTATTTTAGTTAATTATTAACTAAATAATCAATATGAGCGCATTTTGTAAACATTTTAAGTAACTAAATCATCTATAAAAATTATTTATCATATAGTATAATATAAATAACCCAATTATATTTAAAAAATATATTTATAACTTAATATATGATGTTTATAACATATCTCAAAGTTATATAAATTTTTAAGGTAAGGAAAATTCCCTTTTAGTGCTTTTTAATTACTTAACCATTCATATATGTCAATTCCATTTAATAATATCAAAATAACCTATAAAATTAGAATAAGTTGTTTATATGGTCAAAATAACAGCAGAAACTATCCTATAGACATGTTTTTTGGTCGTTTTCATCCTTTTGGTTAGGCTTTAGTCCATAATTATGTTTAATCTTACCATAATCCTTGTGATTAATTTTAATCAATTTCACTAATATTTTTGGTCAAAAATTAAGTTGATATCATTAGAAAGAAAAATTATATTCATTAAAATATTTTATTTTATTTTTTAAAAATTAAAATCATAGAATTGGGTAAATTAAGTTTAATGCTAATACCGCAGACCTAGCAAAAAAGAAAGTTTTTACAGTAAAACATTCAGAAGTTCAATAGGTGTATATATATAATTTCAATATAAAAATAAATACAATAATCTAATTTGGATTAATATATGTATAATTGATCTATTTTAACTTTATAAATCAATTTAATATATAATTTTACATTAATAGTTATTTAAAAGAAGAGGCGGCTTTGAACTAAAATTCTGTACTTTTCACTATTCATCAAAAAATGAAGTCCCTCAAAAAAATCCCAAAAATTTACCATAATATAATTTTGATATCTTGAATTAAAAATTTAGGTTTATTCAAAAATAAATTATAAAATTTTCAAAATTTTGTTTTATTATTTTTGTGCCACTAAAAGGCGATAAAAACTTGATCTTGCATGTGATGTAAGCTAACCGCGGTGTCCCATGTAGAGAAAGATAAAATATATGTTAAAAATAGTGCATTATTAGTATGAGTTCTTGTATAACACAATCCAGTAATAGTGATTTAATATAAAATAAACTATTTTCAGTGCTGTGTGAAATGCAGAATATAAAAAATATTAAATTAATTCGAAAAAAAATATTTTACAAAATCTCACCGTGTTGTACTATTGATGTTAGCCCCAATATCCTCTCAAATTATTATCCCTTCCACTGAATTATTTTGTAAAACAAACATTATTTATTTATCATCAATGATTTCCTCACAAAAAATTATATATTTTATGAAATTTCTGTTTGGAAAGTCACTAGTACAAGTGTCTTGTTTTTAATCCATCCAATAAGAAAAGGAAGCAGAATGGTAGTAATCTATAACAAGGGAACAAAGCAGTCTAATCCTTATATGGTAAACAGTAATACCAATCATGCTCATTCTATACTTGGGGAATAACAGAATCTTCCAATTGAGACCTCATTTTCATCTATGGTTTTTGAGATGACACCTTTAGGAACATAGTCATCTAAGAGTCAGTATATTATGTACCGCTATAGCCAATATAACAAGAGTAAGACATAATTTAAGGAAGTTTTTGCAGTGAATTAATCTATTCATAATATTTTAGATTTTATCCCATTATCATTTAACAAAAAAGAAACACCCTAAAATATGATCTAATGGGTATTAAGCCATTAAACTGAATCCTCTTCAGATAAAGAATCCCAATATAGATCTATCAATGTATTTCACATGTAATGTCCATTATCCAATGAATAAGACACATAATCCATGTTTTTTCCTCCAAAAATCAGAGAGAGGGAGGAATATGTCCACATTATTTATATGATTAATGATGATGAGGTTTTCATTGATCTTAAAACTCAGAACATATCTCTTCGTAATCCATATAGGCAATTGAATTATAGAAATATGCACTCTAGTAAGTTCAACAAGAACATTAATCAACTCTTAAATAATCCAAGGATCATTTAAGTCCACACATACTAGAGTATCAATTATAGAATTTGTATCTTCATAGTTAATATCAAAATGTAAGATGTTCATTTCAAATAAACCGAAAAATGAATACTTTACGCTCTAAATTATGATCAGGGAAAAAAACCATCAGTTTAGGTGAGTCCAAAATTAATGAACTCAATGTGATTATATCAATCACTAATCAAGATAGTGAGAGCATTATTCAATGACATTTCATGAATATGTAGATATATATTAAGAGAGAAAACACCAAAATTCTGCGATCCCTCATTGATAATGGTTCTATAATCATTCTCATTCATTTTTAGGTCCTCTAATTACAAGGTTATAATGAGTTCAATATTACTAATTATACAATAACAATCCAATTGTATGGAAAGGGAGAGAAAACATATAATTTTTTTGTTGTTAATCATGAAACAACTTTCAACACTTTGTGAGGAAGACCATGCAAACATTACCATGTTGAAATTGATCCATCATACCACCAATTCTACAAAAACTCCATAAATATACATAAAAATGTGATGCATGGTGATAGTTCCACTTTCAATTCCCATGAATCGTAATATATAAATTCAAAAGTCTATTTGAGGGAGGGAGAACATCTAATGAAAAGTGATTTCATTTAGACCACCACACTTAATAGTTTATAAAAGTCTCCCATTAACTAATTCTATGATCTTATTGAATATTATTTATTTCCCACCAATAAAGTCAATGTAGTAACTCTATATTGGAGAGTCACTGGGTTATAAGAACATCAGATGAGAAGATAAATCACCAGATCAGCTTTATATCATATGATGACCTGGAAAACTTTTCCATAGAACATCCACCTCTAGTGGAGATAAATAATTCCACACCATCCATAGAAATCAATATCATTCCTTAAAATATTAATTAAAAGGATGACTAGACTAATCTCTATCCCTTATCAATGTTACTGACACACTTTAACCTGATGGATATGAATATGAGGGAGTGATTAAAGGCATGAAGCTTTATCAAATTTTCCTCTATCATCTTGATATTGATCAAATTGACAGAATCCATTTGTTTGGATGAAGGGTGTGATGATAGTCACAATGATGATTCCTTACAAGAGAATGATTCCTTCCTAGCTCTAAGGTCCCTAGATATCCATTCAATAAAATTTGGATTCGATAAAACCCTAATTTCATTATCAAAACTTGAAAATAAATTAATTTCTTCTAAAAAATATCTCAATGTCATCTTTCCTTCTTCCCTTGTCTATAGTGGAGAAGGATATATTGTCAAGAATGTCACCAATAATAATTTCCTTGTATTATAAAATTCAGATTCTAGGTATTTCTCCACATCACTAGTGGAAGAAAAAAACATAATTTAATTTTCAATAAGTTAAAAAAATATCCCTTCACCTCCTACATCCACTAAAATTGATATCGAGGAAGAAGAATATGAAAATATCTGAAATTCCACTCTTTTATTTGAGGAAGGCGACTCTTCCCATGTTGATGAACTCAGAAATGTAAATCTAGGTATAGAGAAAGACCCAAGTATCATTTTAATTAGCTTTTCCATGTATCCAAATGAAGATGTGACATATATATAATTATTAAAGTAGAACCAAAATGCATTTTCAAGGAATTACACAAAAATTATTGGTCTTGATCACGTTGTTTCCACCCATCATTTAGGTCTTCTAAAATATAATTTTAGATGTGAGAGGGTTAACATGATAATTCATCTAACTCATGCTACTAATGTGGATTCCAGATTTGAAGTGATCATCAAATAAAAAATTAGTTAGGATGTTCAATAAATGAAATTATTTTCAAAAATCATCCACTTAAAGAAGAAAACGGGAAGATCTGGTCATCATTGAATTTATGTATCTTAATCAGTATTTTCAAAAAGGCGATTTCCCAGTTCCGATCACATAGATTTTCATTAGTACAGTGACTAGTTTTTTAAGATGTCTGTTTTCATGGATGGGTACTCCAGTTATAATAAAACTAGATGGCTCCCAAAGATGATAAATTTATTATTTTTAGGGAACCGTTGGGGATTATTTCCCTCAAGTGACACCATCTGTCTCAAGTAACACTGGGTCCAAATATTAATATTCTATTCAGTATATCATCCAACCCTTTATGGGGATAATGAATTAGTGTTATATAAATTATTTTTTGAAAGTTGTTTAGAAACACTAGGGTTGTCTTACTAATCTCAAGACCATTTTTAATAAAATAAGGAATTACAACCTAATTTTAAACCTCTTGAAATAAAATTTTGGGGTTAAATAAGGAAAACTTTTTGGGTGTGTGTTATGACACCATGACACTGAGTTCAACATGGAGTAGTTCATAAAAATCCTTAATTTTCCACTTCCTAGAAATATGAATGATTTTAGAGTGTTTCAAGTTAGTTTATCTTACATTTTATTCTTCATAGAAAAAAAATTAGGATAATTCTTATATTTTATAAATTTCATCAGGAATGGAGTCAATTATCGAAGGGACATTGATTGTAAATAATATTTTGACAATATAATGAATTACCACTCAATACCACCATTTTTTGTACTTACATTATAAGAAAAGACCCCCTTTTTTAGGATCGTTGGAGTAATCACTTTGTGCCATAATCATATAGATTAAAAATGTGAGGAATGGAAATTTCATTTACTATATTAGAAAAGATATGCCATATATTGAGACTTAATACAATGGAATTGTGAATCATTGTCATGCATTAATTTTGGAATTTAAAAAACTGAGACACAACCTATAGTGTCATGAGGGACACTTGGCCTCTCATATTGACCTACAAAAATCCGTCACCATCCATCCAATGAATACAAGATGACTGGGATGATGGACGTTCATCCCATATAATTTCAATAATTGGTTCAAACTAAAAAAGTTAGTTAAGTGGAAACTGTTGGATTGCTTTCTTGATAGAAATATTACCTCTTAATTAACACTAGTGGATATATAATTTCAGGATGAATATTAATTATTAGTTCAATATATTCATCAAAAATGAGATTTGTATTTCAATGGTGCTTCAAGAATCCTTGTAGGAAGAAGGATGAAAAAAAAAACAATTCAATAGTGTTGGTTTGGAATGTATCCTTATCTCTCTAGGAAATTTAGTGTTACCCTATTATTTCATACTATTTAATTGTTGTACCAAAAATGAATTAAAATACATAAATCTCTTTTAAAAATTTGAATTTGAGCTGCAGTTACTAGGGGACTTATGGAATATCAATGGAGATTCATAACTAGAGATCAATTAAATTAATCAAAAATATTATATTAAGATATAGTAAATGAGTCCTCTACTCGATTATATTTGAGGTTTGATGGGTGAATTTCTCTCAAAAACAACACGATCTCACATTCCTTTTATCAAATAATTCTTATATAGATGCATTGGATAGTATGATCGTAATCCCAAAATATCCAGACATGGATAAGAAAACTATTATAATTACACACTAAAAGGCCGTGTCTCTATTAATTGGAAGTAGCATAGAGGAGATTGATGAGATTAACACTAAACCTGAGTTGGGTGATCCAATTTTTGATGAAACTATTTCCACCAAGGGATGGATATACCTCCATAGATTAATAACCTTATAGATGAAATGTTCTATCAGTCTGAGCATAGAATGAATTGATTTGATGGTGGGATGTCAACTTCATACTTGATGATGGCCTAAATTCATAGAGATTCCTTTACAAATGATGATTTAATGGAGTCCTACATAGATATATTAAAGTAGTAGATACCCTAACCATTATAAAAAAAGTATAAATACGCACGAATGGTGCTAATCAGTCAGGAGACAATCTCTCCCATTTGATCAGATGAAAAAGTTACTTTTTTCTTTTGATGACACAAGGTTGTATGAAATTAATAAGAAAATATCATGTTTTCCAAAATACTTTCCATTTTAATTTATGAACCCCATGATTGACAACAGAATACTAGATATTTTTTTCTTTTTTCTATCAACGGAATAAATTCCATGGATCCATTTACTTCATATATAAAAGTTTGTTTGTTTTTATCCTTATTTCCACAAATTTCTTCTCTAAGTTGGTTGATGATATATTCCTCAAGTAATATGGGACAAAGGATATCATCCATGTTGTGAAATAAAAAATCAATTCGAGATTTGGGACCCCCATACACAATATTGATAAAAAATGACACCACCTTATGCTTTTATGAGGTGGAAAATTCATATTAGAAATAATACATTTTATACAAGGATTCACTCTACTATTGTTTAGTGGAAAATAAAAAATTGTCACTTTTAATTAGACACTATATAATATACACTAGGAGATAGTGAATAACGATAAGAAGTATAGGCCTGAAAAACGTTTACATGCTTTGGGGAATTATCACATTATAACCCATATTATGATGTAGGTGACCCCACATTCACTTATATATTTTATAAAGGAAATTATTTCAATCAATGTCTTGTTTCATTCAATCTTTATTTCTGTCGACAAACAACTATCCAAATATGATAAATTGGGAAGGGGATGTATGGTTTAGAATGACATTATGAAGAAATATTTCACACATTACACAATTTGAAAATCAATCAAAACTAGATTAAATGTGATTCCAAAAAAAATCTCATCTAAAATCATTCCTCTAAGGAGAGATTTTATTGGACCACAACCATTTTATTATACTAGGGGAGAGGCCTCCAAATCTCAAACCAAATTGGGAAGGTCCTTATGTAAAACAAAAGTTTTACCCTAATGGAACTTATTCCATGATCACAATGGATGGAGAAAACATAACTCCATCCACCAATGTAATATTTATTAAGAAATAAATTTTATAACTTCATGTCAGTTCACTCATATACTAGTCACATGATATAAAAATGCATCATAACATCACTACCACATAATGATAAACTACATATAATAGTTCAGGGTTGTAATTATTTATTCTAAAAAACATCACTGGCTAAGATACATAATGTAAAAATGAAAACCATGTACTTATAGATTTTTGTAAACAATTCATAACACTTAAATAATATTCATATAATGTTAAAATTCAAGACAACATCCCCAACATAAAATGTTAAATCATCTTGAGTGTGTTGGAATTGTTTCAGATAAGTGCTCAAGTGTGGTATGAGTAACCTTCCAAACCCCTATTATTCATCACATCGATTATTAAATAATGTGATCTTATAGGTCTTGGTCGATCTAACTATTTATCATGACTAAAATGACCTATCACTATGGATGGGGAATTATATGGGCCGCCCTATATAAACATAAACCACAGAATTCAATCCATCATGTATGGAATAATTTCAATACATACGAGCCATGATTATATTGGTGTTATTAGTTCCCAAATTTCTTTTCCCTATGGATATAAATTCCCACTATCTAAAGAAGATCCTGATCTATATAAGAGGTATAGTAAGATAACTATGTGTAGCTGTATTCCAATCCCCATAGGATACACAGTGATTCTTGAATCTTCAATCCTATGGCTAGTTGATACGTTTAATAAATAAAATTACCTTATCATGCGGGTGTCATAGATTTTCCATAAACGTGGATTTATCCTAAGGGTAAAATAGTAATGTGAAGAATATTTTTCATCCCTTACACATGAGTTTTATATTTAAAGAAGAGGATTCACCTATACTATATATAGATTGATGTTAATACCCTCATGCTAAATCTGAACAAGATCTATATAGCGATAGGAGCATAGATTCTTCATAAAATTCAATAAATAAAATAGCACGCCCTTCATTTAAACTAGATCAACATGGATGTGGATTATAATGAAAATGTTCCACTAGATTATTGTCATCCTTGGAAAAATAATAAGACTTGGATTTATTATTCTGGGTGTATATATTAATTCCAGTAACACCGCCACTTCATTTTAGTACCTAAATTGTCTCATTATTCATATTATGTTTCATTCTATTGTCAAGAAAACATATTTATCAAATTAACTATACACATATTCCAAATCTATATTTAGAACCCTAAATAAGATGTCGTCCCCTTACTTTCTTAAATTTTAGAAAAACTATTTCTAAGTCTAATGACATTAAACTATATGAAATGTGTTCCAAATTTCTTGAAGATAAATTGGTTAGAGTATTCCATTACATTGGAAATGGTTCCCTTAAATAAAATCCCATATATATAGTCCTTTGAAAAGGATAGAATTCCCTTACTCTTAAGGGTCTAATCTTAATGTTTAGACCCCCTAAATTATGGTAGGTCCTTCAATAGACCTACAAACACAATTAACCTACTTAAGAATTAAATCCTTATAAGGTTACTTGACTTAAGGTTATTCCATAAATAAATTCAACGATATAATACCCCTATTATAATGTTATATCATAGTATTTTTAGTTTCCCATATATTTAAATCATGATACTTGTCAAAATTATATATCATAATTGTATCCTAATATTATCCAAATAACCCATTAGAATATGAATTCTCACTAGAATAAAAAATCTCCCATTTCCTACATATGAGTTAAATCTATATAAGGGATATATTTTTAAGGAAAATATTAAAGTTGATTTCTATTTTTCAGGTTACAAAGTGATTTATGAATCACATATTCAGGATTATTTCTAGAGTCAACATTAATACTCACTACATTCAAGTGAATTGTAACAATGTATTCATAGTATTATCATGTCTAAAATGAATTTCTCACCATTGTTAAGAAATATTTTACATAAATCACACTTCATAATTATAGTGTGTTATATTTCCCAAAAACATTCACGGATATTCGTAACAAGAATAATAGACTCTGAAAGAAATTTCTATTTGACTCTAGATACACACCTCTAAGATGAGTCTATTTATGCACCCATAATACAGTCTGTCAAATAAAGGCATCTTTGTCATAATGTGATGATTTTATAATCTATTTATACAATAAAAAAATCAAAATAGTTCCCATAATTCGAATATGTTTAGAGATCATCCATTTGTGACACATTCCATTTAATTACATATGATCTAAGAACCTTGTGTTGATATTTTTGAAGTCACCACTACTTGCAAAAAATGTTTTTGGAGATTTTAATATTTTGATCCCCATTTGGGTTGTCATTTTAACGCCTATACTCCAATCACTGTGATACTAAAATCATTAAACATATTTATGAGATATTATAAACTATCTTGGGTCTTTACATTATTTTTGGGTTCTACCACACCCATTTTGTATAGATTTCCCCATTTTTTTCAAGGATATATGGCCTTAAAATCATGCCCTCATTAGTCAAAACCATAACAACCTAATATACATTTTGAAAGAGATATACAATTTGATAGGTTGAAAATCCATAAATAGTACCATTATAAAAATTAAAGTATCTAATTTCTAATACATCCACATTTATAGATTATAAAAAAATAGTATAGATAGTACACAGATTGTGGGGACCACTATGTGGCCTAAACAAAATTTGACTAGTTAGTTTTGGGCAAAAAATACTATAATAATTTCAAAGTGATTTCATGTGATATTTTCACACACTGAAAAGGTGTTCCTTATATGGTGGTGTGACCTATAGGGATCTTTAATTGACCATTAACATTCCTTTCCACCAATAACCTACACAGTTCCACAATATTTTGAATCCTCTTAAAATTATTGGTTATCAATAATGAGCATACATAACTTTAGAGGACACATCTATTTGACTATTAATCCATTCTACCAACATGGAACTACATACATTACCATAATATGACATGTCAGATAAAGGAATCAATATCACAAAGAGAGGGTATTTTAATCTCCATATACCCATAAAATATTAAAGAGATACCTATTTTTTAGATGTGGTTAGCGGTCATCCCCATAATAGTTGTCGTATGACATCATCCCATATCTATATTTCTAGAGGATTTTTTACACAACCCATTATATAAATATTTCCATGGATTCAATACTCTTGATGTTACGAATTATGCATCATCGTCACTTTCAGAGTAGATATTTGATATATTTCCCTTTAACGTTAAATTAATCCTCTTTCTTTGAACATAAATTGTGTGATACAAGGGTTTGAGATTAATGGTCATAATCTTAATTACCCTCTTTATGAGGTAGTGTAAAAAAACATTAACCCCCAATTTCACGTATGTTTTTTAATTTCCTTGTTATGTAGTTAAATCCACTCATTTGGTCAAATGTTTATGATCTAAAATATATAATGTCTTTGGTCTAAATATTATGATTAGGATTTCCCCTATATTCACTTTTCCATTGATAATAATAATATCATATCTACCCACCAACATCATACAATCAATCTCTAGAACACTCTTTTAGAGGTAAAGTACACCATCAGGGACAGTAATGGTCAGCCAAATTGGTTTTTTTATATGTTTCATTTAGATTACAGAGGAAACTATATTAGTTTAAAGTCATTTCCATGTTCTTGTAAATCAAAGTTTCCATTGGATCAAGAATAATCAATATAAACTATAACAACCTTTTGTTGAGGTTATCTATATCGTCTTAATTATGATTTTCGAATACACATATGATCTATCTCACCTATGTTATAGGATATTCCACCACACTTTTATTTGGCCTAATATATGTGACCTTACAATAGTAATATTTAATCAATGTTATACAACATTAAAATATGAAAATATGAATTCAGTGATTTTTGACATAAAATATCATGATCCTCTGGTCTAAGCCCTATAACCATAATCTGCATACACTAGTCTTTGAGGTTATTTGTATTTGAAGTATTTGGGACCTCAATTCACAACATGTTTGCTAAAACTATTTCACCATGAATAATCAATCAATTTTAATTGGTTAATGATATTCAACCTTAAACAACATCTAATTAGGTCTTAATTTTGTGAACATAAACTATATATATAAATATATATTGAACTCACTACACTAAAAACCTACGAAGAGAAGCTCAGAAAAAATTTGAGTCTCCGCTTGTTGGGATTAAATTTTCCCTGAATTTATAAAATATGAAAATTTAAATGAAAAATGAAAAAAGATTGTAAGGTTGAAATCATATAAAGGGTGGTCTAAGAAAAAGATTTCTCCCAATCCAATAAGTCTCCGAAATATCTATATTAGATAAAATCTAGGGAAAAGTTAAAGAAGATTAAAATATTATGGGGTTCATGATATGATACAAACCAAATTCAATATTTCGTAAAATATACCTTGGCCATGAAAAAGTTATATCACTCCACCAATTATAAAAAATTAGTTTTAATATTTTTTAGAACTCATTAAGGAATGATTAAATATAATCAAACCCTCAAAAAAATTCATATTATCATCCCAAATTACTTAATTTGGATCATTATCACAACAAGTCATTACTAAAAATACAAATGGGATAAATCTAGTGATATAGTGATTGTATTTATGTATATACCTGTTTGTGAGCCACACCTTATAGGAAAACATTTATAAAAAAAAAACTAACTCTAGTGTCATGGTGATGATATTTGTGTCTATACCGATCCATATACGATTCCAAAGAAAAACATAATAAAACCAAATAGACCAAATTGAGTATTAAATAAATGGTATTTGATCCTATAACTTCATTTAATCCATTCCTAGAATGTAATCATTCATACAAATAGACAAAATCTAGTGTTATTTTGATGATATTTGTTAATATTTCCATCTATGACTTTGCTTTGGAGAAAATATTTGGACTCAAGTGATTGGGGACCATGATTGACATTGTCCATTTACAATTTAATGTTCTATGGTTCTAGGTTATCTTGATGTTAGAAACTATGGTTTTGTATGTTTTTATGCTATACTATATAGAGTAGAGAAATATATAGGAAAATTAGATTAAAGAAAAAAATTTAACCATTTTCATAAAAATACAAGATCATCTACATGTTAGAGTCCCACCTTTATATACTATAGTCTACAAAATAAAATATTTTATCAATTGATTATTGAGAACCTTCGATACGACTTTAGAGTTCATATAGTTATATAGTTTTTTCTTCTTTCTCATGCATTAGTGCTTCTGACATAGCATTGGTTTCCATTCCCTATTTTTTTCTTCATCCAATTACTTCAGAAGAACATCAATGACTGTATCAATAAAGACTAGTTCAAGATAGCAAATATATAAATTCAAAAGAAATTGAACTATCAAAAACGATTCTTCAATGATGGGATGTTTTAAAATTGGCACTATCAATTCATATTTAGGGGATGCTTAGTGTGCAATGAATTTATAAATTGAGACATGTGTTGGAAACTCTACTGTAGTATGACTCAACATGGATTCTTGTTCTCTCCCTACCTCATGTTTAGATGAAAACCTTCACCATAGTAAGGATGAGTCAATAATTAAATATAATATTTCTTAATATTGTGAACATGAATTGGAGTCTAGATAGAGTCTCTATAAATTCTCTTAAATGTGTTTTTGGAATGATATTCCATATACTACACTAAACGAACATGTAGTTGATCTAAAGAGCCTAAAAAGCCACCTCATCTAGCATAGAGTATATCTATAATGGAAAGGTGTAATCCAATACTATATCATCAAAGGAGGTTATATATTTGATATTACTTATATATGGAAATGATTAATTCCACAAATATGTGATTTTATATAATTTAAAGTTAGCATAACCCATAGGATATTTTAAAATTTTGAGGAAACATACCTTCTAGAAATAACATGTAAAATTATGTATTCTATGCTATAATATAGACATCTGAACTTAAATATCCATTAGACCACCCACTAGCCTTATAAGAATAAGGAAAATTTCTATTGTGTCCATATTAAAGGATTATTCTAATGCCTTATGAGGTACAAGTCCTGTTTATCTCACTTAAACTGTTTCCATAGGGCCCCCATGGAATGAGAGTGGATTATATTCTCTTTAGGGATGGGTAAATCAGGGCCTAAAATACATGGAGTGTTTTTTTAGTATTAAATCTAGGTGAACTGTGGTTGATGATTATGCAAGAACACATGTTGGTTTTAGGTCCATGAGATCAAAAACTGATCGAACCAATTGGTAGGTTGACACTGATTTCCTTTGGTCCCTCAGGTCATTATATCAGTTTAAGTTCATACAAGAGTATATAAGTGATATATTTTAATGGATTTATTTTTTTTCTGTATAGAATTATAAAATCACGAGGAAAATATAAAAGTTAGCATTGATATTTAAAACTATTTTAACATATGATTGAACTAATATACTCACTCATATAACCCCAATGAATACAGGTAATTAGATTAATAGTTTGTTTCTAATTTTTGATTCCCTATGGGGATGACTTTTTATGAGTGATGTCTAATGGTGGAACTGAAGGAAATATTTTGGGAGTTCGAATCCAAAACATCGATTTTCTGTATTACATTAAGAAAACCTTCATCCCCAACCCTAGTGTCAAGATCAACATTAATACTTATCACCATATATTCGACCAAGTATTATGAATAAGGAACAAGTAACCAACCCTCTTGGTTATCAAGAATAAATTAAACTTTTTTTAATGAAAATAATAATAGTCATCAGGGAAATAGAAATAAAGGATATTTTCAACTTCTTATGAAGGAGTACTTTGGTTGGATTCTACTTATTCATTCAAACATAGTTTGGGATGAACATCTCTGATGCTCACTTCAAATATAATATCTTTATATTAGATGAGTAGAATATGGCTTCCAGATCCCAAATATTTTTTTACTTCACCATAATATTTATCCTAGAGGATACTGTTGTTTGGATATATAAACTTTATCCTTGTAATATTTATCTCTCTATTTTTATTAGAAGACAACCATTACCTAGAATATAGACCATATCTCTATGAGTCCTAATCATTATAAGAAATCATTTATGGACACAAATGTGGAGAAAATGGATGAAAATGTATTATTAGTTTAAGAAACACCCCAATTTTTGAGAAAATAATAGGTAGGTTCTCAACCCATTCCCTTGGAATAAAAGCATTAAGAGGTTTTCATAGAGAAACACTTCATCTATACCATTACACTACTGCTTGATATTCCCTTTCTTCATCTATATCAATTTTTTATAGTATTTTTTTGAGCAATAATATTATCCAGTTACACATTGGGATACAACCATATCAATGTTTGTGCATAATAAATCCCTATCCAAATGTTGGTATCTATGAGTGCCAATACAACTAATACACCTTTCCCCTCCCATATGTGTATTATCTAAAATTGTTGAGATGTCCTGGGATTACTTTTAATCTAGATTATATATGGAGCTTCATTAATATTATACATATGAATGTTGTAAAAAATAATATAATAGGTGTAGAGAATTATAGTTTCTATAAAACATATAATTTTCACCATCTTTTTGTTTTAATATGTTAGGGTTTTCATACTAATGTTGAAATAAAAGTTAAGAGAGATGGAATTATGAACTCTATGAAATATAGTTATCACATTAAAAATAAAATTGTAAATATTTTATTGATTACCAATAAAATATCTAACATAATGGAAATTTGAAAAAAAACATTGAGCATTAGTCAGTAAACCAAATCCTCCATTATAATGAAATTATTGTAGTTACACTTTTAAAGCATTGTGAAAGGTGGATATTTTTACCAGATATAAGGTATCCAAGACTTTCAACTTTTTATTAGGTATCCCTTATTTCATACCTATGAGGAGTTCTTTTTTATTACCCCTAGAAGCCGTTGAATAAACCTATTGGTCACATCTCACTTGTAGAGACCAAAAGTACTTGAGATATATCTTCCTTTCCATAAATGGACTTGATCACAAGATCAGAAAGTACACTATCCTCATATCCCTAAAATAATTGATCCCCTATTATCTGTAGAAAATTTATTACAGTAGAAATATTAAGATCTTTAATAGGAAAACATCACACAATGATATCTCTTAGCTGAAGCACCTAGATAGAAAAATTACAATGATTAGAATCACTCTAAAAGCAGGGAATCACAAAGAATATTAAAACAATAAATTTTATAATGTGATATCCAAATTATATATCATTCACTTATTTGTCTCAAATATTCGGAGGTTGAAGGTGATACATTGATTATAAGTAACATTATAACAAACTATAATAGTCAAATTTAGCATAACTCTAAGTCAATTGTAGATATATTGACAAAACATTCTTTATATAATAATGAAATCATCATGTTCATTCATCTATATATGAGTTATATAATCACTACCAAATTGATTATAAATACAATAGATGTAATTTGTTAGAATCATTTAAAATATAAAATTTTCAAAAATTATTTCGGAGCTTAGTATTATGGGTTACCAATAGTTCATTTTTCATATGTATTATAACCTAATAAAAATTTCCATGTTATATAATTTTCATATAAGGTTTATTGTGATTTCAAAAATAAATAAGTTAGTTAGTAATTGACTCAAAAGTGTCCTCATTTTCAGAAAACAAATGTCACATAATAAAATTTTGTGATAAGAACTGAAATTAATAAGAAATCTTCGTTCAATCATCATGATAATGAAATTTAACATTTTAGAGACAAAAAATGAAACTAATTTTTTTAATTAAAAATAAATACTCTAAAAATAACCCATTGTAATCAGATTATATATAAGATAAAAAACAAAAATAATAAAATTTTTATTAAATTTATCACGCATTGTGTTTTTTAAAATGAAATATAAAAAAAAGAAAAATAATCATGAATTAAAATTTGATTTTTTTTGATAATTTTTAATCATATGTTTTGGTTTCTTTTTTAAATTATACTACTCTCTATATCGTCAATAAAAATCCTTTTAGTATAGTTTATGTGATATAATTTTACAACATCAATTCTATTTCAAACATGCATTACGATCTGACTATATTTTCATATAATGTTATTTCATGTTGAACATCACTTTATCCACTAGTATAGAAGATCAAATCAAGAATCTAAAAGTAATAATATATATATTTATTAAATATCAAAATTTTAACTTCACTTTATTCACAAAAATCATAATGATTGATTTATCTATATTAGATGATATTACTATTTTTATAAAATACTTTAGGCCTTATAGATTGTATTCTTATCTTCTTTAGATACTGATTTAGAAAAATACTTATGGTGAAAAGAAAAAAATTATAAAAAAGTGAAAATTAGAATGAAATTAAATGTGAAAAGGCCTTGTGTATATAGTCCATATATATGTATTTAATAGTCCTACCATACAAAAAGTTATCCTTCGATGTTCTAGTGGTTTTCAAAGACTTTGACATAGAATGAAAGGATAAATAATATGTAGTATGAATTTTTTTAATAATTAAATTTAAAATTTACTTTAATGTAAAAGAAAAGGTATTATTTTCAAAAAATAATAAAAAACCATCCTACATGAAGTAATAGAAAAACTTTATAAAATATCAAAACCCCCCAGTTAAACAACTATAATAAAAGAATAGTAAATTACTATGTTTAAAAAATTGATCCTTCCTAAAATTATATTCTATTGGATGATATTTTATTTGTAAGGATGGTTACAGAATAAAATTGGATTTAAAAAAAAAATATTTTGAATAACATATAATTTTAAAAAATAGGAATCTTTGAAAAATAGATATGTTTTAGAATAGATATATTTAAAAAAATTAAACGATTTTTACCAGATGAGTCTTTATTATAATTATATATATGAAACAAGAAGTTAATTAAATATCATTTAAGATTCATTACTCTAAACCTCTATTTAGTGAATTATAAAATATCAATAGTTACCAGTTTTGATAAATTTATTATAGGAAGTTTTTCCAATCAAATAATGTAAAGAACAATATCTCTTTATTATGTATGGTATCTAAGGAAAAGGTTTATTAAATCTACGTTCATTTCTTAGTTGTGATATTCTATTTCTCTAGATAATAAAATTTCACAAGTATAATAAAAAATAAATGAATTTCGAGAAAAACTCATACCAAAACATGTGAGAGTTTGTTGCATCCACATGTCTAAAGAACAATAAATTCCCACTAATAGAAGAAATTACCTTTATTAGTATAATGTTCCACAAAATATTCTTTCTTAGAAGAACAATAAAATAAATGTAATCCTATGATTTGAAATTTCCCATATGTATATTTTCTATGTAAAATACAGCAAAAAATTTTATAGTATTGGTGACTTTTAAAAAATAAATTATTTCTAGAAGAATAAACTAATTTAGGTTATGAGTACATTTAAGTTAGATGAAATTTAATTTTACATCTTTTAAATGATATGATTTTGCATTATCCTTAAATCCTACACACATAAAAATATTAAAGACATTATGTCTTATTGATTTTAGTAAGTTATTTTAATATTCAAACCATATTTTATAGTGTTTTTTAGTGTATTCGTTTCATCAAGATCACGTATGATGGAGGTTGAAATAAGGGAACTTATGATTATTTTATTTTCAAAACCAAAATATTTGAGTAAAAATTTAATAGATTTATGTTGAGTAAAAATATTTCCTTCATGTTTTTAAAAAATTTGAAAACCAAGGAATATTTTATGTTCTCTCATCATTATATTTTCAAAACTCATTTGTCATAAGTTTAGAAAAACTATTAAGAATATTTTTTATGTATAACCGAGAATAATTTCATCAACACAAATTAAAATTATGATGGGTTTTTCTTTGAAAATATTCCTCATGAAATGTGTTGGATCAATACTTCCCTTTAATTTTTTGAAGATAATATTCAATTAGTCTACCACACCAAGTTCTTGGGCCCTGTTTGATTCAATAGAGTGATTTAGAAAGTTCATATAATATATCTAAAAATTTTATATCTTCAAAACCTTGAGGTTGTTTATCATAGATTTACCATCGAACATATCCATTTAGGAATTCACTTTTCACATCCATTTTAAATAATGTAAAATTTCAGTGAGTTGAAAAATAAGATCTAAATAGATTATATTCTAGATAACATTTCCAAATTTTTACTATAGATTATGATTTTTTCATAAGAATAACCTTTAGTGAAAACTATTTCTTTATTTATAATAATACTTCCATTTTCACTATATTTTTTTTCTTCAGAAAATCCATTTTACACCAATTAATGGTAGATCTATGGGATGCTCAATTAGGGTAGAAACTTGGTTCTCTTCAAAATTATGTATCTATTGTTTAATTGACCTAATTAAAATTTAACCACCTAAATCATCTTCTTCAATTTTATATCCATATTATCAAAGGATGGAATGGTACTCACAATTATTTCCCTAGGTACTTCTAGCTTTAGATGGTTAACCTATATATAAAATAATATAATTAGAAGGATGATTCTTTATGATTCATAGATTTTGGGGAAAATTAGTAATATGATCTATAAGTAATGAAAGTTCATATTATTTTTATGTATCTTTTGAATATTGAAATTATAATTTTCTTAAATTTTGGGGATTTATGGTTTGTAGTTATAAATTATCCACTTGTAAGGAAATAAAATAATTTTTTAAAAATCATTTGTTTTTTTACTTTATGAAGGTATTATAAAAAATTATTTGATTCATAAAGATTTTCATAAACTCTTTCTTAAAAAACATTGGTAATTTTATTTAAAAACATTTTAAAACATACTAGTTGTATAATAACCCATAAAAATTCCTTCATCCCTTTTTGAATCAAATTTATGTAACTAATCTTTTGTATTTATGATGAATATTTTACTTCAAAAATATAAAGTAATATTTTTCTGGAATTATTATTATTATCAAATAGTAATGAGTTTTATTTAGAAATCGCCTATGTAAAACATCAATTATAGTACAAAAGGAAGTTTTCATTTCATCCTTTAAGAATCATCTATAAAAAAACACATATCGAAACATTGAAGTAATTTTATGAAGAATTATATTTATTTGTTCTAATATTATATTTCTGATGTGTTATATTTTTTTAAAAATTATGATAAATACATTTTAACTAAAATAAGTATGAAAATAAGAGTTAACAAACTCACCAACAAGATAAATCTAGATACTAACTAATGTTGTGCTTTTATCTTTTTTAACAGAGGGATTAAATTCGATGAAATGGTTTAAAGCATCGTATTTTTTAGTGAGAAAACACACCCAAGTAATTATAGCATTGTTATAAAATATGACATAAATATAATATTTTCCTCAAATAATTTCAATTTTGGAGGACCAAATAGATCCTTGTGAATTGATTATAAATCTTAAATAGATTAGACTTCACTTTGAGCTTTGAAACATGATTTATATTGATTAAAAAATTTAAAATGACAACATAATATAATGGAGTTAAACATAATACAAGTTAGATCCCTAAACATTCAATTTCTATAATGTTTAGTTAAATTATAAAAGTAACAATATATTTTTGTTTTATTCCATAACCAAGATAATTCTTCAGTTTCACATATAAAAGGTAAATTTTGATAAAATAATTAGTCTTTATTGAACAAAGGGATGATATAAAACCCCAATAATAGAAAAAACATAGTAATTAATCTGTAAAATAGGGGTTGGAAGACATTGAATAATGAAAAATAAAAGGCATGGAACACATGGAATCATAACACAAAAACATGGGATCATATTAACCTGAATTCATAGTAATTTGGAAGCAACATAAAACATGACTTTATCACAAGTCAAGACAAACTTCCAATACCACTGCACATCATAGTACAAGCCACGAATAATCGCAAAGATCATTGCACATGGTAGAAGAAGACATGGCTTACCCCCAAGACTGTCTTACATAACATCACATGAGACTCTACTTTACCCAATGCATTGGAGCCACTACCACAATACTGGGTTTCTATAGCACCAACCTTTAACAGTAATAAGAAAAGAGCTGATAAAGGGAACTTTTTACAACTTTAAAAAAGAGCTGTTAAATGTGATCCTTTATTAGTTGTTTTTTAGTGCTAATAAAGGCTCCCCCTTTATCAACGTCTTTAGCACTGTTAAAGTGGCCACCTTTATCATTGGTTTTTTTAGTAGCACTGATAAAATGGGAACTTTATCAGTGCTTTTCCCTGGAGCTGATAAAGTTTATATTTCAAAAAAAGTAATGAAAACTAATATATTGATATATAAGTATATTTTTATTGATATAAATATAATATAAATTTTTTAAATATGTTTTATATAAGTGTAAATAGACTATTACATTTAAGATATAAGTAATTTAGTGAAAATGGATTTAAAATGTTTCAAAAAATATTATTAATTAATAACTTTCTAATTATGATTTACCAATAATCATTCAATAACAATTTGAAGACAAAAAAATCAAACAAAATAATAAAAGATCAAAAATAATTTGAAAATGTTACTCAAACTTCGAACGACCATAACTTTTTATCTGAGTGTCTGTTTTCACTCAAAATCATATCCAATCGAAGCCTATGATGTTCTCTACATGGTAATAACTCAAGAAAACATTTTTTTCACTTTTTTAGAGGACAAAACGGCCTAGATGGACTCTAAAATTTATTTTTTAGTCTAGATACCAAAATTTGTAAACATTCGATGGAGTTTCAACCACATTTAAGGGGGTATTTCATCTTTATTTTGAGTGGGGAATGAATTTATCTAATGGATTACATTCATATTCATATTATTTCTTGGAAATTTTATCAATTTTTGTAATGTACTATTATTTATAATAAAGTATATAACAATATATACATATTTTTTATATATTTGGGCATAAAAATTTAATTTTATAAGTAAATAATTAAGAATATTTACATATAAAATATATTTCCCAATATATAATCCCTTTCTAAATAGGAAACTGATTTCCATTTTATTTAAAATAGAAATATATGAATATTTATATGCCTATATAGTGTGTACGTGTGTGTATATATATATATATTTGTGTGCATCTGTATTGACAAACTGATATATGTTATCTATATATTCTAAACATATATATATACATATTCATATATAATATTTGAAAATATATATAAATATGTATAATTATATATACAGATATATATATATATGTATGTATGTATCTCAGTGTGTGTGTTGTATATATGTATTTATTTATTTATAAACACACATAAAAAGAATATTTTATAAATTCATTCAAAACTGGACTTATAAATATATATTAATATACGAATAAACATATTAATATATAAATATAACTATATATATCAATATACAGATATATATATATATATATTAATACACACACACACACACACATATATAAATATATATATATTAATATAACTCAATATATGTATATATATATTTATTTATTTATAAAACTATATATATATATTAACATATGAGTAAAAATAACTAAATATATTTATATATGGATAGATATATTAAAAAATAAGGAGAATAGAAATATGTTGGAGTGGTAAAGGTGTAGTCACATAGGCAACGGGTCCCAAGTTCAAATCCTGGAGGAATTAGATCGTGTGCGCAGGTGGGAAATAATGCTAAGTGCTATTAAAGGGGTTAAGGGTGCTGTTAAAGGCTGGTGGGTTGACTGGGTAGTGTGTGTTGTGGTGGGGGTGCTATTGAAGGGGGGGAGGGGGTTCAAATGTTATAGTATCTCTTCCCCCGATATGCAAAAACCATTTTTTCTATTTTTTAACTTTTATCCGTGCTTTTTAAAGGCGCTGACAAAAGGTGTCCTTTAATAGTGCTAAAAAAGTGCTAATTAAGGACCCATTTATCAGTGATTTTTTTCATGGATAAAAGGTCCCTTTTATCAGTGCTTTTTAGTGCTGATAAAAGGGTCCTTTATCAGCGCTTTTTTGAGCGCAGTTAAAAAAGGACCCCCATTATCTTCACCTAGATAAACAACGCTTTCCTAGCACTGTTAATGCCCTTTTATAGTGCTTATAAAGGTCATATTTTTATATGTGAGTGATATATGAGTGCACCCATCTTATCCTTCCAAGATTAATTTTTTCACATAAATAATCATACATAATAAATCTTACATAATCACAAGGGTTACCAACAGATAGAATTGGGTACCACAATAATGTAATATAGCATAAAAAATGGGCCTATTATAAAAGTGTCAATGAATGAAAGAAAATAAAATATATATGGTCATTAATAAGGGAAAATAGTCATGTGTCATGTTAAGTTATGTCAAGTAGAAGGGACAACATGTTATAAAGATATTTAAGAAATTTTAGCATTAAAATATTTTTGTACGATTTTAAGGAAAATATTATTGAGCCTTTAAAATAGAAAAGGGAAAAATCGTTTATATAAAAACATAAGTGAACCAAGATGTATTTCATAATAAGAATTATTATTTTATAAATAACATGGTTTCCTAAAACAAAATATAGAGTGTACATGAAATTGGGTAAGAATTCATGAATTTCCCTCGAAACAGTTTTGCTTATCGGGAAGTATTGAGGAGAGAATGACTTAAAAATATATATATCCTGAAAAGAGAATGATGAAAGGGTATTGATAAATTACTTTTGTAAATGTAGAAATAATTTTTAATATTCACATAAAATTATAAGATAACTACATTTTGCTAAAAGTAAGATAAGGAAACTCGAAAGAACAAAGGAGGTTTGGGTAAAATTCCTTACGGATTATCAGCATGGTATCATGGGTACTTAAGAAAGATTAATGAGAGATAAAATGGTTTATCATCACATAAAAATCATGTCTAAAGTATGCGGTAGGTGATAAATCATACCCCACTATTAGGTATTATACATAAAAGGGAAATATAAAGAGGTCATTCTTGGATAAAAAATAAAATAGAAAGGATCCCTTATCTTAAGTCCGACGATGTTCTCTAATTGTTATTAAAGACTTTAATATTTAAATTTGGTTTATTAATTAATAATTAAATAACCAATTATATATTTAAAATATTTATTATAACCTTTTATGTTCATTCATTACCTTTTGTATGGGTATAGAGGTTAAATATTATTGTTTTGGAGCATTTTCTTCGTTTGTTTTAATGATCAGTTCACTTATATTAATGTTCGGATAAACAAGTATGATGAAGGTGGTTATAAAATATTGAAGTTATAATTTATTATTGAAAATCTAGAAGGTTACATGGTTTTAAATTTTATTTTTTTATTTTTAGTGAAGATTAATCATTATATAAAACTTTTGTGATAACCTTTTGGGTTTATTGGTGGTTTCTAGCCATAATGAACATGTTTTGTTTTATAAATATAATCCTTGTGTAAAAAAGTATTTCAGAACCATATAAGAGACATAGTATATATATTATGGTCTTTTTAAACCATTAAAATGGTTTTCATGACCATAATTGAAGATGGTAACAGAAATTGAAAACCCATCGTCCTTGAATGTGGTAAATTAAGACATATCAGATAGTGTATTTACTACTAAAATAAAATAAGGGTAAAAGAAATATGATAATGAATTATTACATTATCATATAACTATTACAATACATGTAATATACTATAGTTTTCATAACATTTGGATGAGGAGAGGTAATTATAGAAAAGTAAACAAATGAACATGAAAAAATGAAATAATTGAAAGAGGAATTTACCTCTTGAATCAATAATTCTTAAGAGCCTCTTAAGGGGAGAGGATTCAGTATTTTGTAGAGAATAAGGGATGATGGAAAATTTTTAGGATCATGGGGAGATATTTGAGAAGAATTTAAGTAAGGCACGATTCTTGAGACGAGGATGAGAAGTGGGGACTATGGGTGGTTTTTATAGTGGGGGGGGGAGGGTTTTCTTGATATATTAATCATTTGTTTATTATTTTTCCAAAAGATAAGAAATAGTAATGATTACATGAAAAATAATAGTAATAATTACATGTGAGTTTGAACCAATTTTTCTTACATCAACATAACATCATTCATGACTCTATAAATCATTTATTTTTCTTAATTTACAAATTAATGCATTTTACTATTCATTAAAATTCAAGTATTTTAGAAAAAAATCATCCAAACCATTTTTTGATGTATGGAATACAAAAATAAAATTAATTTTTAAAAAATTATTTTCTAAAAATAATTAATTTATTTTTTACTTTATATCTAAATTTAAATGAAAAATACAGATTTTAAAACTATTTTTGATTTTATAATATTTCTAAAAATTTCATAATGTCTCAAAATATTATATTAAAACCTGAAGACATAAAATTTTTAATATATAAGAACCTTTTAGGAAAATGAACTTAATTTTAAATTAATTAATTAATTATAATTAATTATTAATATCTTACAAAAATAACAATACTTTTACTATGATCATATGATCACTTATAAGATGTGTAGATTTTATTCATACACTCATGGGAGAGGTTACAATTCTTTTGGATGATTTAATATTTCTAATGGTCATATTACTATTCATGAGGTTAGGTTATTATTCATAAAGATAGGTTACTATTTACTAAAAAATAAGTTTGACTTATCAGACTCCAAACATCTTATTGATCATAACTGTGTATTCCATATTTTCAAAATTCAAAACACAGAACTATCAAAATTATGTTTAATGGTCAAATAATACTTAGTATTTAATTGTGTTGTGATTTTAATGTGATTAAATGACATAATTATAAGAAGGTAATTACATTTATAATGTAACAGCCCAAGAATTTATGAAAAATATTCTTTTTAATTTCATTAATGTCTTGTGTTGTACGCAACACAAAAAGGATCTTGCACAACACGCATCCTTGACATGCCTTGCATTACACGCAATCACAACCTTCCTCGATAGCGTGTGTAGTACGTAATACTGAGTTTCACGAAACAACGATATGCTATTAAAATATTATTAAAACTAGCCATTATGAATAGTAATAACCACTTTTTAAATTTTAGAAAATTTAGCTCTCAAAATGGAATTTATTTTTGGATTCGGAGTATCGAATTTATCCTAAGGTGAAATTTTGGTACTTTTCAGATAACTTTCATATTCTGATGAATAGTGAAAATTACTAAATTATAATTAAAAACAACTTTTTTAATAGAAATAATTAATAGTGATAAATCATTAATTTGAGTGGTTTTAAAGTATATTTAGAATATATTTTTACTATTTAATACAATGTTGGTCATTGGATGTAATTTCACATTTAAACCAGACATAATCAAGTGTCAATCTTTTGATAGATATTGTTTCTTAAAAACACGCTATTTGTTTTAACAGCGGGATTTAATTATAAAATTAATTAATTCAACTTCTATGTTATGAATTTGGTAAAATTGTCTTCATTTTTGAATTCGGAATATGAAATATAGCTTAGGATGAAATTTTGGTATTTTTCTGAAAACTTTCAATTTTTGATGAATAGTGAAACCACTAAGTGGTAGGTTAAAAACTGAATTTTTCATAAAACATAATTTTACCGCTTTTGTGAATGGAATTTCAAAAATCCGAGAGACACGGTTGATGTCAGTAAGTAAAATGTGGTTCAATGAGATGAAAATAATTTTTGGTGAATAGTAACTTTTTACTTTTATTTACCACGGTTAAAAGTAAATAAGGTAATTAAGGGTAAGAATGATATTAATATTACCCTAACACATGTCCTAATTCTATTGGACAAGTGTATCTCGACGAAAAACAACCTTAGGTGTAAAATATTATCATTTAGGCCCACTTGGATTAGATTAGGACATTTATTACTATTTAATTCAAAGAAGAGTTAAAAGAGTTAAAAATAAAGTTTATTTACTAAAACATTTTTAATATAGGGTTATACATAAGATAAATTCGATTGTAAATATTAATTAGAAAGCTAAAACGATTTCCTACATAATTATATTTTATTTATAATTTTTAGACTTTAAATAAATTAATTTATTTATGACACAACGATGATGCAGTAATTACCCTTTTTAAGGAAATATTAACATAATTGATGTTATAAATGCTCAAATGAATGTAATTTGAGACTTTTTATGAATTCCACTAATTTTCTAGGTTACTATGATATATTAGTGTTGATTTAATCAACTTGGTTCGAACATATAATTCTGTTATGACTTTCACAAAAATCATATATCAAATAGTGTCAAAATTGACACAAAATAGTTTTTAAATCAAATATTATATTATTAATTGTTATTTTATTCCTAAAAATCTAAGGTTCGGAAAAATGACTTAGATAAGGATATATATATTAATAATAAACAATTTGGGGTTCGTTTGGCATGTTATAGTAAGTTTATTAACCATATAGTGAAAGAAAACAAAAAGACACGGTAAAAGTTAAATTATTTAACTTAGAGTTAAATCTAATTGATAAGGTTAAAATAATACCCTAAACTTGTCTAAATATTATTGGTTGATAGGATTGCGACCCATCCCCACTTTAGCTTCGAAATAAGACCCTTTGGAACCATTATAAACCGATTTTGACATTAATATAAAATAATATTTTGAGGTATTCCTAAGGTGCCCCTCTCCTCCCTTATAAAAGGACACCTCCTCCCCCTCCTCCTCACACCAATTTGAGCACTCAAGCTCGGCCAACCCCTGCCAAAATATCTTCTCCAATTCCCTAGAAACATCCTAGAGGTTCTGGTCTTCCTCAAAGACCAATTTTAGTGCCCTAAGAGGAGGTCTCAAAGAGGCGCTTCAAAGAAGAGGAGCTTCGGACACGTACAAAGCAAATCAGACCTAAGGTAAGGGAAATATCACAATCTCATTTTTATCCGAGATTGTTTATTCGTAAGTATTTACTGGGGTGTATTTTATCATCCACATCCATGTTTCATCAATATGTAATATTATTTCCATCCACCTACAATTGTTTAAATCCATTTTTACCCTTCGGTGAGTTTTTAGTAATATCTATGAAAGGAATCTTTTGTCATACGAGGTACTTTTTGACTTTTCCGACAAAAGTAAGAAGAATGTTTTTTTAACTTATACGGCATGAATGGATTTCTAAAACATTATTTCCAAGAAGCTTCCTTTACAAGTATTCAAGTTTATTTTTAATCAACTTTTTTTAGTTTAAAATTGTATGACATGTTAAGAAAGGAAAAGTGTTTTTGAAGAAGAAAGGATACTTTCCTCAAGAATGGAGTTCAAGTGTTTTATCAAAATTATTTTCCATCTAAGATAATAAAGGGTTCTGTTTTTATCCCTATTATTACATTGATTTGATCATGTTGTGATGAAATTATTTTTATGAATTCCTTTATCTTATATGAATTCATTTATGATGTCATGATGTTTCAATAATCCCATTTTTGTTACATGTGTTATGCGATGATGTATGTTTTATGATTATGTTGCACACATAAGAAAGGATTCATTATAATATGGGTGGGACCTATATCTCCCTCCAATGCATTGGGTAAAGATTTTATATCTCATGAGATAGACAGGGCTGGAACGGTAGGTTATACCGGTTCAATGAAACAGGACTGAAACGAGGGTTACTCGATTCAGAAAGGGACTTTGTCCACTAAGATAGTCTTGGCAATGAGTCTTGACTAAAAAGAAATGATTCTCTATGATTATGTGTTAATGCCACAAAGTTTCATGTTTTAAGTTATGATTATTGTGATTACATTTCACTACCATGATTTATCCCATGTTATGAAATTATGCTCTCTTTTGCAGGTTATGATTTCCAAAATGTTATGTTCTTATGAATACGATGTGATTGATATTTCTTTTGTTTACCATTACTGAGCATTTGATCTCACCCTTTTATGTCTTCTTTTCCCCAGGATATAAAGAAAGGTTTTAGGTAAAAAAAAGGGAAGATCTTTATGGGAGATGTTGAAGATCTTTCACCACGATTAGAAGATTTTATTCCAAGATTCCAAAGACACTAAACTATTACGATCCTTGTGTGTGTGTTTTTGTTATGTACTAAGTATTCCGCAAAAGTAATGTAATGTCAATGTATGTCAGGTTTCGGGTCTCTACAGTTGGTGTCAGAGGAAAGGTTTAGTCAACCTTTGGAAACTAGGATGCGAGAACTTTAGTGAGATCCCTAGAGATATTTATAAGGTATGTCTAGGGATGTCCCTAAGGATAAGTATACGTATAGGATACAGTCCTAGAACTACGGTAACGATCATAGAATTTAACATAAGATGTTAGATATTGAGGGTACTCCCCCTTTATTATGTTGTTTTCCCTAGCATGATTTTTTCCTCTCACACTATTCTTTTTGGGTTTTAGAAAATGGCTGGAAACAAGATGATTCATGATAATGGAGGATATGATGGACAAGGGAATGATATTCTTCATAATGAAATGGGATTTAGAAGTCCAAAAATAATTATTATGCCGAATCAGCAATCTCATAATATGATCAATAAAGTAAAATTTGGTAAGTTTCCTGACTCGGCTAATAAGAGAAAGATGGAGTTTCATGATGAGAATAGAGGAAAGAAAGTTCAATTTCCCCTATGTAAATCATGTGGGAAGAGGCATCAAGGAGAATGTTTCAAAGGAACTGTAAGATGCTTTGGGTGTGGAAAAGAAGGACACAAAGAAAGTAAATGCAAAGGAAAAGGTTCAGTTAACAACATGGATGAGGATAATGGTATTGCTACGACATCAACAATGGTTAAATGTTTTAAATGTGGAATGTACGGGCATTATGCAAACCAATGACCTAAGGGAAAGTCTCATGAAGATAATCAGTATGGTCGGATGGGAAGTATTTATGTGGATGATGATGAAGAGACTACAAATGATATGTGAGATGAAAGAATTGTTGAAGCTCGGTCAATGGTTTAAGAATGTAGTGGAATGATTACATGTTTATCATGTGTAATGTTGTATAAGTAATCTCATTGTACTATGGAATAAAGAGACATGTAAGGATTGTTACATTGTTGTCTGATTAATGTTACCAGAATCCATGAAAGGTTATTCAGATATTTTTGGAATGTAGATAATATGCGCATAATGAAGGGATAAGGAGAAAATTAAATGTTTGATAGTATTCATGAGCTCATGACTGATATAAGGAGAAGGTTATATCCTGGTTTGAGTATATAGAATTTTTGGATTTTGGTATGTGGAAAGAGTTAACTTTTGACAGCATTCATGTTTTCACTAAGGTTTAATGGGTATTCATTTTTTTCAAGAGAATACATCATTAAGGTATTCACATGATTGGAATGTGACCAACAAGATATATGGTGGATAAATGATGGTATTCACATGCTTGGTTGACGACATTTCAAGTAATCATTTTCTTTATACTATGAGCTTGGACCGAAGTATTTTAGATAAGCCTAAAGATTGTAATGGATTATGTTAACCATAAGTTAGTATTGTTTAAGTATAGAATTTTTTTTGATATTATTTATGTGATGTTATTGTAATGTAGTTTTAGAAAAAGGACAACCTGCAGGACGAGCGACAACCCATCGCTTCGAACAAGGCTGTGGGAATCGAACCCACAACCGAAGTGCGACTGGCCTTTATCGCCTACCACTGACCTACAGGAAGTCCCTGTTTAGTAGAAACTAGTTTTATTATATTAAGAAGTATGATATGTAAAGTATAAGTTCATTTTAGGAACCATATATGATTTATCTCACTATAGATGGACTTATGTATTTTTTTTGATAACTTTTCTAACCTTTTGTTTGAGACAGATGGAATGACCCATCATTCTATCACATGATCTGCTAACACATCATGAATGACAAATTAAACTTCATTTATTTAAGAGATGAAGTGGAAATTGTCCAAAGAACGACAAACGGTGAGACTATACCAAAATCACGAAAGTATTTCTTCTAATTCCAATTTCATCAACTTTAGGGAAATGATCTTGAAAACCAAAAATGTTGTCCTAGTGATCTTATAGCTGATGAATCAGATGGTACCTTAGATCGTCACAAATTTATGGATTTGTGATTTTTGGCTTTTCCATAGCCATGTTCTCTACCACTCTCCATCAGAACATGATGGTTAGATTTTTCTTCCATATCCATATTTTCACCTATGTGGAATCCCAGTGATTAGTTTATTTGGGTAACCGTTACGTTTCATACTTTCGTTTTTAAAGATTGGTTTTGGTATTCCTTTTTACGATGTGGGTTTCTATTAAAGAAACTTTCGAATAGTAAACAATTTATAACCCCGACGAATTTCGAGGGCGAAATTCATTTTAAGGGGGGTAGAATGTAACAGCCCAAGAATTTATGAAAAATATTCTTTTTAATTTCATTAATGTCTTGTGTTGTATGCAACACAAAAAGGATCTTGCACAACACGCATCCTTGACATGCCTTGCATTACAAGCAATCACAACCTTCCTCGATAGCGTGTGTAGTACGTAATACTGAGTTTCACGAAACAACGATATGCTATTAAAATATTATTAAAACTAGCCATTATGAATAGTAATAACCACTTTTTAAATTTTAGAAAATTTAGCTCTCAAAATGGACTTTATTTTTGGATTCGGAGTATCGAATTTAGCCTAAGGTGAAATTTTGGTACTTTTCAGATAACTTTCATATTCTGATGAATAGTGAAAATTACTAAATTATAATTAAAAACAACTTTTTTAATCGAAATAATTAATAGTGATAAATCATTAATTTGAGTGGTTTTAAAGTATATTTAGAATATATTTTTACAATTTAATACAATGTTGGTCATTGGATGTAATTTCACATTTAAACCAGACATAATCAAGTGTCAATCTTTTGATAGATATTGTTTCTTAAAAACACGCTATTTGTTTTAACAGCGGGATTTAATTATAAAATTAATTAATTCAACTTCTATGTTATGAATTTGGTAAAATAGTCTTCATTTTTGAATTCGGAATATGAAATATAGCTTAGGATGAAATTTTGGTATTTTTCTGAAAACTTTCAATTTTTGATGAATAGTGAAACCACTAAGTGGTAGGTTAAAAAACTGAATTTTTCATAAAACATAATTTTACCGCTTCTGTGAATGGAATTTCAAAAATCCGAGAGACACGGTTGATGTCAGTAAGTAAAATGTGGTTCAATGAGATGAAAATAATTTTTGGTGAATAGTAACTTTTTACTTTTATTTACCATGGTTAAAAGTAAATAAGGTAATTAAGGGTAAGAATGATATTAATATTACCCTAACACATGTCCTAATTATATTGGACAAGTGTATCTCGACCAAAAACAACCTTAGGTGTAAAATATTATCATTTAGGCCCACTTGGATTAGATTAGGACATTTATTACTATTTAATTCAAAGAAGAGTTAAAAGAGTTAAAATCAAAGTTTATTTAATAAAACATTTTTAATATAGGGTTATACATAAGATAAATTCGATTGTAAATATTCATTAGAAAGCTAAAAAGATTTCCTACATAATGAGATTTTATTTATAATTTTTAGACTTTAAATAAAGTAATTTATTTATGACACAACGATGATGCAGTAATTACCCTTTTTAAGGAAATATTAACATAATTGATGTTATAAATGCTCAAATGAATGTAATTTGAGACTTTTTATGAATTACACTAATTTTCTAGGTTACTATGATATATTAGTGTTGATTTAACAAACTTGGTTCGAACATATAATTCTGTTATGACTTTCACAAAAATCATATATCAAATAGTGTCAAAATTGACACAAAATAGTTTTTAAATCAAATATTATATTATTAATTGTTATTTTATTCCTAAAAATCTAAGGTTCGGCCAAATGACTTAGATAAGGATATATATATTAATAATAAACAATTTGGGGTTCGTTTGGCATGTTATAGTATGTTTATTAACCATATAGTGAAAGAAAAAAAAAGACACGGTAAAAGTTAAATTATTTAACTTAGAGTTAAATCTAATTGATAAGGTTAAAATAATACCCTAAACTTGTCTAAATCTTATTGGTTGATAGGATTTCTACCCATCCCCACTTTAGCTTCGAAATAAGACCCTTTGGAACCATTATAAACTGATTTTGACATTAATATAAAATAATATTTTGAGGTATTCCTAAGGTGCCCCTCTCCTCCCTTATAAAAGGACACCTCCTCCCCCTCCTCCTCACACCAATTTGAGCACTCAAGCTCGGACAACCCCTACCAAAATATCTTCTCCACTTCCCTAGAAACATCCTAGAGGTTCTGGTCTTCCTCAAAGACCAATTTTAGTGCCCTAAGAGGAGTTCTCAAAGAGGCGCTTCAAAGAAGAGGAGCTTCGGACACGTACAAAGCAAATTGGACCTAAGGTAAGGGAAATATCACAATCTCATTTTTATCCGAGATTGTTTATTCGTAAGTATTTACTGGGGTGTATTTTATCATCCACATCCATGTTTCATCAATATGTAATATTATTTCCATCCACCTACAATTGTTTAAATCCATTTTTACCCTTCGGTGAGTTTTTAGTAATATCTATGAAAGGAATCTTTTGTCATACGAGGTACTTTTTGACTTTTCCGACAAAAGTACGAAGAATGTTTTTTTAACTTATACGGCATGAATGGATTTCTAAAACATTATTTCCAAGAAGCTTCCTTTACAATTATTCAAGTTTATTTTTAATCAACTTCTTTTAGTTTAAAATTGTATGACATGTTAAGAAAGGAAAAGTGTTTTTGAAGAAGAAAGGATACTTTCCTCAAGAATGGAGTTCAAGTGTTTTATCAAAATTATTTTCCATCTAAGATAATAAAGGGTTCTGTTTTTATCCCTATTATTACATTGATTTGATCATGTTGTTATGGAATTATTTTTATGAATTCCTTTATCTTATATGAATTTATTTATGATGTCATGATGTTTCAATAATCCCATTTTTGTTACATGTGTTATGCGATGATGTATGTTTTATGATTATGTGGCACACATAAGAAAGGATTCATTATAAGATGGGTGGGACCTATATCTCCCTCCAATGCATTGGGTAAAGATTTTATATCTCATGAGATAGACAGGGCTGGAACGGTAGGTTATACCAGTTCAGTGAAACAGGACTGAAACGAGGGTTACTCGATTCAGAAAGGGACTTTGTCCACTAAGATAGTCTTGGCAATGAGTCTTGACTAACAAGAAATGATTCTCTATGATTATATGTTAATGCCAAAAAGTTTCATGTTTTAAGTTATGATTATTGTGATTACATTTCACTACCATGATTTATCCCATGTTATGAAATTATGCTCTCTTTTGCAGGTTATGATTTCCAAAATGTTATGTTCTTATGAATACGATGTGATTGATATTTCTTTTGTTTACCCTTACTGAGCATTTGAGCTCACCCTTTTATGTCTTCTTTTCCCCAGGATATAAAGAAAGTTTTTAGGTAAAAAAAAAGGGAAGATCTTTATGGGAGATGTTGAAGATCTTTCACCACGATTAGAAGATTTTATTCCAAGTTTCCAAAGACACTAAACTATTACGATCCTTGTGTGTGTGTTTTTGTTATGTACTAAGTATTCCGCAAAAGTAATGTAATGTCAATGTACGTCAGGTTTCAGGTCTCTACATATAAAACATTGGGTCATTACATTATTCCCCCCTTATGAAATTTTACCCTCAAAATTTAGTTTTACATTTTAATCCCTAAACAGGTGTAGGTACATTTCCTTCATTACCACTTACAGTTCCCATGTTGCCTCTTCATACTTTTGGTTCCACCACCGTAATTTAACCAAGTGATTAGTACTATTATGAAGAACTTTATATATAATATCCAGGATCTTTACTGATAGCTCCTCATAAAAAAGATCATCCATTAACTCCACCACCTTTGAAGAGAGTACATGTGAAGGATCTGGTAAGTACATCCTTAAGAGGGATACATGAAAGACATTGTGTACTTTGGATATGGTTGGTGGAAGTTCTAGTTAGTATGCCACAGCTCTGAATTGATCAAGGATCTCTAATTGGATGATGTACCTAGGAATTTTCATTCCTTTCTTTTCAAACCTCATGAATTTATTCTAGGGATATATGCATAGAAATACCTTATCTCCAACATTGAACTCAAGGTCTCGTCGATGATTGTATGCATAACTCTTTTGTTGACATTGGGATGACATGATGTGCTGCTGAATTTTTTTTCACCATCTCCACCATTTCATCAACCATTTCAGGTCTTAGATGATTATGCTCATTGACATTATCCCATAATGCCAGTGTTCTGCACCTTTTCCCATGAAGGGCTTTATATGGTTCCATTTAGATGCTCAAGTGGAAAATATCATTATTGGAGAATTAAAATAGTGGAAGATGTTTGTACCATCCTTTTTTAATTCCATAGAATATACTCTCAATATATATTCCAATGTATGAATAGTCCTCTCAAATTATCCATCAGTTTGAGGATGATAGGACGTACTAATGTTCAGTTTAGTTCTTAGAGCATGTTGGAGACTTTTCCAGGTCATCAAGGTGAATCTCAGATCTCGACTGAATACAACCGACAATGGTACTCCATATAGTCCTACCCCTTCATTGATATATATCTGTGTATGTTGACCCAATGATAAGTCCTCTGAAATCATGATAAAGTGTGTTTTATTTGTAATATGATCCATAATGACCCATATAGCATTGTTTCATCTGAATGTTCTTGGATGTCCATTGAAAAAGTCCATGGTGATGTTCTCCCACTTCATTGTTGGTATGGGTAGTGGTTGCATCATCCCCTTATACTTTTTTATTTTGGCCTTCACAAGTTGACATACCAGGTACTTTGATGTATATTCAACAATCTACTTCTTCATATTGTCTCACTAAAAGTTCTATCATAGATCTCAATACAACTTTGTGCAACTTCGTTGAATAGAGAAGGTTGAGCTATGGGTGTTATTAAAAATATCCTTCTATATATCTATATCATATGGTACACATAATCATGACCCAAATCTAACAACTCTTTCTTCATAAATCATAAAACCATAGGATTTTCTATTTAATAGATTCCACCCTTTTCAGAATTTCCACATCTTTTCTTTAAGAGTACTTTATTTTCCCCATAAAGGATAGTTGAGCAATCATTTGAGAAATGAATGATGATTTTCATACCTTAATGATTCCCATGTACATTCTCATAAAATTGATGAATATTGTGTCATTTTCAACTCTCATCATTGATAAAGATGAAGGATCCTGTCTACCAAGAGCATCCACCACTTTATTCTCCTTACCAGGATGGTAGTGTATTGTAAAGTCAATATCCTTGATGAGATCTATCCATATTCACTGGATATTATTAATCAGTTTTTGTGTGAATATATATTTGAGACTCTTGTGATCAGTATATATCTCACACTTATCTCCATAGAGATAATGTTGCCATATTTTTCATGCAAAGATCACAACCGCCAACTCCAGATCATGCATATGACATTTTTCCCATGTATTTTAAATTTCCTTTTGGTATAGGCTATTACTTTATCATCTTTCTTTTGTAAAAAACCTATGACCTTCTTTTAAGAATCATTGTACACCACAAATAGTTCTCCACATTACGATAGTGTGAGTACTGGCACAGTGATAAGACTCAATTTCAACTCCTTAAAGTAGTCTTCACATTCTTGAGTGCATATAAACTTTACACCCTTCCATGTCAGCTTGGTCATTGGGTTTGAAAATCATGAAAATTTCATCACAAATCATTGATAAGACCTAGCTAGGCCAAAAAAGATGGTGATCTCCATAAAGATATTGTCCTGGACCACTATTCAATCTTCTTTTTCTTGGAAGGGTCCTCATATATCCCTTTGTTGGTGATAATGTGGCCCAAGAATGGTACTTCCTCTATATAGAACATACATTTAATTTACTTTTCATTCAAATTATCCCATTGAAAAGTCTTTAACATAATATTTAAATGCTCCAAATCTTCCTCCAAGATCTTGGAGTATATCAGAATATCATCTATAAAGACCACCAACAATTTGTCGAGGTAATCTTTAAAGAGTCTATTCATTAAATCCACGAAAATTGATGGAGGATTAGTGAGTTTTTAGGGTTTCATTGTGAACTCATAGTGTCCATACATTGTTCGAAAGAAAGTCTTGAGAATATCTTCTATTTCCATCTTTAATTTGTGATATCTCAACTAAAGGTCCACCATAGAGAAATAAATGGCCCCACAAAGCTGATCAAACTAGTCATCTATCTGAGGAAAAGGGATATTTTTTCATTATTATAATTTTATTGAGCACAGGATAATCAATGAAGTGGAACACTGAACCATTATTATTCTTGATGTAGAGGACTGCCACACCCCACAGTGAAGCACTCAAGTGTATAAAACCCTTCTCCAGATTCTTCTGGAACTGATTATTTATGTCTTTTAGCTCTACAGTGGCCATTCTATATGGTGTATTTTATATAGGTAGAGATTCAAGAATATGTAAAATTGATAAAAAAACCTCTATATCCTGAATAAGTTGAGAAAACTCTTTGGGGAATACAACTGTGTAGTCCCTCAAGATGGTCATGTCTTCAGGTATGCTACTCTCCTTTGTCTCAATCATTTGATCTATACATCCTCACTCAGAAGGAATTAATATCCAGACTTGATAGAATTATTTTAAAGTAGTTTTATCTTTCTCCTTACACTTGTGTAGAAGTGGAGGATGCTTCAGGTTGTGAAGAGTGATCTCCCTTTCCTAAAAATTGATGTTGGCCTTGTATAAAGATAGCCAATCCATTCCCATATAACACCAAACTCTAATAAACGATGTATGAAATGATTTTAAAGGAGGTTCAGCTGAAAAACATTTATCGAGGAGGTTTTATAAACCATAGATGCAATAATTTTTCTAATCGATGTTCTCACAGATAACATATCACCTATATTTTTAGGTGGTGTTTTAATAGTTATACTAAACTTCCCTGATGGGCCCGTAAGGGGAATCTCTCATCGTTCTCCCCTCTCTAGGGTTTCTGCCGCCTCCTCCACGGCGATGAACCCCTCCTTCTTCCTGTGTTCTATCTGGTTTTCAGCTCCTTCTTCTTTGATACTGAGAAGTCTAGGACATCTCGGATGGTGGTTTTGTTGCTTGGTCTTTTTTATGATGGCGGATTCTACAACACTGTGATTGAAGGATGGTGGTTTGATGCTGAGGAGAAAGATAATGTCCCATGTCTGCTTTAACTCTGATATCAAGATTCTCTTCATCAGAGGTTCTGCAAACTTCTTTGATGGTGGGATTTGGAAGACGATCTTAGATCTTCTCGCGGTTAACCTGGATCTGGTATTGTTTCAGCCTCTCATCTCTTGTTTTGATGAGGTGAAATCTTCTAGCGTTGTTTTGGGTCTGCGGAGGCCTGGTTTTGCTGCTGTTTTAGTAGTTTTTTATTTGCGTAGACAAGTTTTTGTCATTATTTTGTTTGATTTTGGTTCTCAAAGGAATGTCGTTTCTATTGCTTTGGTTATTTTGGGTTCTCAGAGGAATGTTTTCATTGTCTTCTATGATTTTATGTTTGTGATGGCGGTGGATTCTGTATTTTTTTCCTTGTTGATCCCTGGCGTGTCTCCGGAAACATCAACGGAGGCGCTGATGGTGTGGATTCATGAGGTGATACTGTTTGAGGTGTGGACGATTCAGAAGGTTAGAGAAGACGGTGGCAAGGCCAACTTGTCTCGCCGGCAACCTGATCAGAGGTGATATTGGGGTTACGCGATGACACAAAACTCTAGGTGGTGGTGCGGCCCGAGGAGGGCGCGTGGTTCGCTTGAAGTTTGAATTTGAAATTTTGAATTTTGAATTGTTTCTGGAATGTTTGGGGTTTCTCTAGACCCACAATTGATTTATTTTGGTGTTTGGTTGTACGGTTACCAGTTACCATAAACCGGATTTTTGAAAATTAAAAAAAAAATTATTTCCAGCATACTAAACTTCCATGATTTGAAAGAATGAATAAAACTAGAATCAAGTAGTAAATTTTCTATTCTCGACTGTATAAATAGTGTACCTATCACCACATCATTTTCTGGCTCCACCTTAGTATTAGTGAGAGAATAATCCCTTCCTTGTTTCTGTAGAGGTTTTTGTTGATTTCCTTTAACAACCCTCGACTTAGTTTAATTGATTGCATAATTCCCATGCACCTTGCAGTTGGAACACTGCACTACAAGATGATTGTTTATCTTAACCATCCTTTATTCTTCCTTATTAGCAGGATTATTCATATCACATCTGTAGTTTTTAGCTAGATGTCTCAGCTTTCCACATTTTAAGCAATTTTTGGTTCCCTTTATATAGTTCACATGATTCTCTTTCCACCAATTTTTACATGTGGGATCATTGGGATTTTTTCCATCAGTTAATTTATTTGAGGGATCTCTCACATTAGATTCCATTTTACTCTTCTATTCATTGAGACCAGGATACCATTGAGAGTCTCTGATCTCCATCTCAACCTTGAGGGCACAACAGAAAATTTCATCATAACTATCAAGTTCTCAAATCTCAATCACTTTTCATAGACTCAACATTAGTCCTCTAATGAAGTGATCAACCTTTATTTAGATGTACATGAAATAGCCAGAGGTGTAACTTTAAAACCTTGTAATTTTTGATTCGTACGCCCCGATTTACTCATATTTCTTCTACCTAAGTCTGAGGAACTCTCTTTCCATCTTGAGATAGAGGTTTTGGGGAAAGTATTTACTGAAAAATATTCTCTTGAATTCCTACCAATCCATTAAAACGATTTACTCTTGTGGATTCATATTCCTGATCAGTTTACACCACTGATTAACTTCCCCATCAAAATGATATACATCATTTATGAATTTTTCCACTTCTGAGCACTGGAGGAAAGAGAATATCTTTTTAATGGAGTCAATCCACTATTCTACAAGGAAGGGATCAAAAGATCCACTAAAAATTGGAGGCATTTTTTTATGAAGGATTCAACGAAAATAGTCTCTTTCTTTATTGGAGGAGAGGGTTCCACATGATTCGTGTTCTTATTCATAACTTGAGATAGTTGAGCAAGTACTGTCATGACGTTTTGAGAAACAATTCCCATCATATTAGGTATGTCATTAAAGAAGTATTCACATTCCCCATCACTTTGATTATCATCACATATTCTTCTTTTTTTCACCATTAACTACGAAAAATAACATAATATTATAGGGATTGAATATTCAGGTATTGAGTATAAAAAAGAATATTTGAATATAAAAAGGATAAACCTGTAAAGGATAAGTATAACCTAACCTATGATTCCCTAAGTTTAAATATTTGTTATCCATGGTCTATTTCATAACATATATTCTTATGTGATCATTTTTTATTCCCTTAATATGTTTTTTACAACGCTCATGAATTTACCAAAGAATATCTCTCTGGAGTGTCAAACCAAGAGTGTAGTATGGCCCATTGTCACACACCAGTTCCCATTCAAGTCTTCCTCAAAAACGATTTTTCAGGTTTTACACCAACATACATCTATGCCTTATCCACCTATTCCTATTTGTATCCATAAAGGGATTTATTTTTTAGATAAAAAACATACTCTATACTTTCCAAAATTTTGGGATGTTTTCTTATACTTAGTCTCATCCTCATGGTTCTTACTAATGTTCCGTTTTACTAATCTAAAAAAATAACTAGACCATCCTCTGATACCAACTATAGGGACCCTAACCTTTTACACATTACCTTACATGAATTTAAGCATATTTAAACATTAGTGTACAATCCAAGGTTAACCACCAAGATAGTCGCACATGGTAGCACAAGACAAGGCTAACGGCTAAGACCTTCACACATAACATCTCATGATACTCAACATTACACAATGCATTAGAGCGATATCTGGGTGCACCCATATTAACTTTTCATTTATATTTTTTCCACATAAATAATCATACATAATCAACCTTACATAATCATAATGGTCACCTGTGGAAAGAATTGGGTATCACAATAATGTCACAAAGCATAAAAAATGGGTGTTTTATAAAAGTGTCCATGTACGAAAGGAACTAAAATATACATGAACATTCATAAGGTAAAATAGTCACGTGTCACAGTAAGTGATGTCAAGTATAAGTGACAACATTTATGAAATTTATTTATGAAATTTTATCATTAAAACAGTTTTGTGTAATTTTAAGGAAAATACTATTGATCCTTTAAAATAGAAAATTGAACAGTCCTTTATATAAAAGTAGAAGTGAACCAATATTTTTTCATAATAAAAATAAGGATTTTATAAATACAATGGAGGATTAAAACATAATTTAGAGTTACATTGAAATTAGGTAAAAAATCAAGAATTTCCCTCAAAATAAGTTTGTTATTCGAGATGTATTTTGGAGGGAATCACATAAAAACATGTATATCCATGAAAGATAATAATGAAAGGGTATTGATAAATTAATTTGATACATGTAAAAAAATTATAATAATCAAATAAAAAGATAAAATAACTTCATTTTCGTAAAATGAAGTTAAGGAAACCTGGAGGAATAAAGGGGGATCAGGAAGAATCCCTTACAGATTATCAGTATGGTATCAGGTGTACTTATGAGGGATTGATGAGAGATAAAAGAGTTTCTCATCACTTATAAATCATGTGGGAATTATTGGGGAGTTTATAAATCATACCCCATTATTAGGTGTAGAACGTAAAAGGTCAATACATAGATCTCATTCTTGAATAAAAGTGAAATAGAGATGATCTCTTACCTTAAGTCTGATGGTGTTCTCTACTTGATATTGATGATTTGAATAATCAAATTAGGTTCATTAATTATTAATTTAAGAACCTATATTATATGTAAAAGATTTATTATAACCTTTTTATGTCCATTAATGACTTTTTTGATGTCCATTAATGACCTTTTTGATGGGTTAAGAGGTTCAATTTTATTGTTTGGGAGCGTTTTCTTCCTTGGTTTTGATGATCAGTTCACTTATATTCATGTTCGGATAAACATATATGATGAAGGTGGTTATAAATAATTGAAGTTATATTTTATTAATGATAATACAAAAGGTTAAAGGTTTGTAAAATTTATTTTATTATTTGTATTGACGATTAATCATTATGTAAAACATTAGTGATAACCATTTGGGTTAATTGGAGGCTTTTGGCCACAATGATGTTGTTTTGTTTTATAAATAAAATATCTATTTACATAAGGATTAAAGAACCATAGAAGTGGAATAATAAATATATTATGGTCTTGTTCAACCATGAAAATGGATTCATGACCAGAATTATAGATGTTAATGGAAATTGAGAACTCATCTTCCTTGAATGTGGTAAATTAACACATCTCAGATGATGTGTTTACTTCTAAAATAAAAGAAGGGTAAAGTTGATATGAAAATAAATTATTTCATTATAATAAAAAAAATTAGTACATGAAAGGTATCAGAGTTTTCATAACATTTAGATGAATAGAGGAAAGGATAGAAAAGTAAACAAATGAACTTGAAAAGAAAGTGAAAGAATTGAGATGAGGAATTTACCTCATGAATCAATCTTCCTTCAGAGCCTCTTAAGGGGAAAGGATTTGTTATTTTGAAGACAATAAGGGATTTTGGACATGGGGGAGGATCTTGGGGAGAGATTTGGGTATAATTTATGTAAGGAACAAGGATTCATAGGTGTGAAGTAAAGTGGAGAGTGTGGGTGGTTTTTATAGTGGAGGGAAGGTGGGTTTTCTTAACATTTTAATCATTAGTTTATTATTTTTCAATAAGATAAGACATAGTGATGATTTAACAACAAATAATAGTAATAATTACATGTGTGTTTGAACTAATTGGGCTTACATTAATAGAAAATCATCCATGACTCTATAAATAATGTATTTAGTTCAATTTGAAAATTATTATATTTTATTATTCATAAAAGATTCAAGTATTTTTGAAAAATCCGAAAAATTTATCCTAACAAATTTTCAATGTGTAGAATCAAAAAATGAACTCCATTTTTCAAAAATATTTTTCTATATGTAATTATTTATTTTTTAATTAAAATAAAAATTTACCTGAAAAATATAGATTTTAAAACAATAAGTGATTTTATACTTTTTTCAAAAATTGAATAAGGTCTCAAAAAATTATTTTAATACCATAAGACATTAAATTTTTAATCTATGGACACCTTTTAGTAAAATTATTTTCCTTTTAAATTAATTAATTAATTTTAATTAGTTATTTATGACTTTTCATAATACCAATACTTTTACTATGATCATATTATCACATATAAGATGACTAGATTTTATTTATACACTAATGGTTGTGGTGATGATTCTTTTGGATGATTTACTATTCATAAGTTTCAAATTATTGTTCATATAGGTATGTTACTATACATAAGGGCAGGTTTTTATTGACTAAAAATTATGTTTGTATTATCAGAATCCTAACATCTTATTGATTGTAACCATGTAGGTCATATTTTAGAAATCCAAAACACATAATTGAAAAAATATGTTTAAAGGTCATATTGTTCTTAGTAGTTCATTGTGTTGGGATTTAACATGATTACGTGACATAATTATAGAAAAAAAATTCCATTGATACAACTTTGGGTTATTACACTCTCCATCATAAATTGATAGTTTTTTTTCTTTTCTGTTTCAATGTTTTCCTACATGGAACCCTAGTATGTGTATTCTAAAGTGACTTTAAAACATTCATCTCTACATTTCAAATTGATGTTTTATTATGCCTTGTTTCAATGTGGGATTTCATTAAAAAAGAATTTTGAAAAGACAAACCCAAGTTTCTCAATCCCAAGTTCAAATTACAAGGACAAAATTGATTGGGGGGGGAATAAAACACCTTGATATTTTAAAAGGAAACACTATTCTAAATATCATACAAGATGTTCTAAATATAGATTAAACAAAAAACGAAACATTACTATTAAATTGTTATAGTTAACACCTATCTATTAGAATTGATAAATAAATCGATAAAAATTAAATTATGAAAATATAATTTCCAAATTATTATAAATTGATTTAACTGATTAATAATTAATTATAAATTAAAATAAAAACCCGTTGAATTTATTCTGAATGTTTTAATAAAAAACAATTTTTATACACAGATGGAATTTTATCTTAATAAATTAAATTATTAACTATTAGTGTAATACATTAATGAAATTTATATTTTTTATAAAAAATAAAATGTTTTTAAATTTATATAATAAGATTCACAGTCTTTTGATAAAAAATATATCCAATTTTAACCATAAACTGTTATATTTTTCTAAAAGGAAATTTGCAATTTTTTAACAGTTCCCTTATTTGAAACCTAATTTCTTACATATTTATAATTTTTATGTGAAAAAATAAAAACCATTTTTGAAATTTTAATATAAAAATTAACATAGGTTAAAATTTTGGTATTTTCCTGAGAAGATTCATTTTGTCATGAATAGTAAAAAAAATAATTTTAATTGAAAACTCTTTTTTAGTGTAATTTATTTATAAAGTTAAATAATGTTTTAAAATGGTTATAAAGTATAATAAGTTCAATAATAACAAAAAAAAATAAAATTTATTATTGTATATAAATTTCACATTGAAAATGTGTATAAAAGATTTCAAACATTTAATCTTTTTCACTTTAAAAAATCGTTTTCTCGTTGCATCTAAGATATTATTTTTAAATATATTATTGAAAATTAAGTGAATTTAAATTGGTAAAATGGATTCCATGTTTTAAACAATAAGTTATTATTTATTTAAAAAATTAATTTTCATTTTTTAGTACTATGAAATACACTATGGTAAAAATAAATATTTATAACGGTTTAGGTTGAATAATGAAACATGTTATTGTTAAAAGGTAAATTCTTAAAATACATACAAATTACAACAAATAATGGTTTTTTGTTTTCTTTATATAACCTAACCATCCTTTAAACCCTTATTTATCATCCAAATTCATGGAAATTAGTGCCACCTTAATGTGGTTGTCATTACTTATTAATTATTTAATAACTTAAAATCACACCTATTCAAATAAAAATATCACCATCATCGCTAAATTTATAATAAAATCAATTTAATATTATAAAATATATTCAAAAAAATTTCCTGATAACACTACCCATTACAAATTTATGTTGGTCTCACAAAATACCAAATCCATGGTCCTCATGGGTTCTCTCAAGGAGGTGATATTCAAGAGGTAATTTTCAAAAAGCACTTCTTCTATTTTATTTTCTTCTTCTATTAATCCTCACATAATTATCTCAAAAAATCAAAATAACTCTTGAAATATTTATATAATGGATAGTTATTTTTGTTATTGATTATTTTATATTCATTTCATTTATGATCTCTTATTACTCAAAGATATGTTACCATTGTCCAAATTATTTGGGTTCACCACCTCCATGAATAATTATTTCATTAATTTTCTATTACCACCTTTATGGATATTAATAAAATTAAAATTATAGTTAAATCAAAATATAATAGGTATATTATAACCTATTTAATTTTTTATAACTATTATATATTGATAATATTAAATAAAATTAAACTAGTTCGTAGTGCTCCGAAAAATCGCCAAAATAATCTAAATATCTATCATTAACATTTTTATCAAATGAATCCTCCTAACACAAGGAATAAAAATTAAATATGGAACCATTGATACATTTGGTATTTAATTATTACTATATCATTCTATTTCTTGAGTTTTAATCCCATTTTATAAAAAAATACATAATTATACATAAATGAACTGATCATGAAACCATGAGACGAACACACCTGAAACCATGAAAATAATGAAATATTATTAGTGAATGGGTCATTAGATGTTATAAAATAATCACATTAGGGAATTTAAATATGAATATATTTTGGGAATGAGTTAAGTGGATTCTTTATAACATATACAAGGGGTTAATATATGAAACAATATTAAGAAGAAAGAGGTAAGGGATTTCTTATCTCAATTGAAATTCATTGGGTTATATTTCCCCTTCATTGATTATATTATTCAAAAATTATATATGTAATTCATTGTATATTTTTTGTTTTTTATTCCTACTCCTCGTTTTATGGATATAATTTTTTTATACAAATCACCCAATTAATTAATTTTCACCACAATGATATGACCTTTGCACATTTTTCTCATCACACTTTTACTTTTCAGAGATTCATGCCTTATTTTCAAGTTATTTATTATTTTTAGTGTATATACTTCACTTTGATATATCATCTCATAAACATAATTACCTTAATGGTATTAAATGACTCATTTATAACTTTTACTTTAATGGTGATCACAATTTGACTGATTACAATCTGTAAGGGGATTTCTTAACGCAATTTTAATTCTTTGTGTTAGACTTATACTTCATGATTTTTTAATTATAAGATTATGCATGAAATTAATTTTTATTATCTTATTTTCTATTTACACGTTTTTATGTGGATTTATAGTGGATTCAAATGATATATTCATTTTATTTATGCTCTCCTCAATGATATGGTATTTGTAGGGGAATTTCTTTTCAAGAATATTATTATAAATGTTTTTAAAAAGGTTAAAAAGAATGTTTTTTAAACTTTTATGAAATGATAGTATTTTACCACCATCATGATGATTTAATGTTGTTATTCATCATCTATTTTTTTTCATTTTTCTTTTCAAATAAAATAATTTCACTATAATGCGTGCAGTGTTTCAATTTTTAAAGTCTTCTTAAAAATATTGAGGTTATTTTGATATCAAGATTTGATTTTCATATTTGTTTAGAATTGTATTTAAATACTTTATGATAAAAATAATTCATGTATAAAAATGTTATTATCTTTATATGGTGATTGTGAACTAAACACGGGGTGGCCTAGATAGAACAAGGAAATCCCATTATAGCATAACATTTGGTGGACCAGACAGAATAGGGAAAGACCATTACAACTTATGATGCGGTGGTCCAGATAGTACCAGGAAAGCCTGTCACAACTTAACTTGTGGTGGCCTAGATATCACTGCAAAAAACAATCTCAACATAACATGGTGTGGCCTAGATTGTTCCAAGATAGCCCATTACATCATAACCTGGGTGGCCCAGATATAATGGGGAAATCCCATAACAACTTATGATGAGGTGGGATATATAGTATAGTTAAATATCATCCAAACATAACATATGGTGACCGAAATAGAATTGTGTAATCCCATCCCAAATTTACATGGGGGCCCTAGATAGTGTCATGTAACCCTATTACATCTCAATATTGTGTAGCCTTAAATATTATTGGTATTATTATAATAGTTTATTTTGGTACGGAAAATTTTAGAAGTTATCAATATGTTTATTCCATTTAAAAAGTGTTTAAAATGGTTTTATGAATGTGATTCATTACATTTCTTAAAAGAGTTTTATTTTTATTTCTATGGGTTATAGTGATTTTATTTGAGCTAAAAGTGTGTTAATTTTTATTAAAAAATTATTTATTTCAATATCTCAATGAACATTGAGATAATGGTAAATATTACATGGGTTTTATTGTTTTTCACTGGACTAAAGGTTATCCTTATTTATGTCCCTTACTAACCATTTTATCATCATCCTATGTTTTTAATTGTTTTTTCAATGTAAAATGATTTGTAGGGATGAAGATGGTGGAATGATAAAATGGTAAGGAAATTTCATGAAAATAAAACGTGTTTTTATTTTATTAGGGTTTCCATTAGTGAAAAAAAGATACTGAGTATAAGTGCCCACTTCCAATGTATGTGTTTACTTTGTAGAATTTTTTCTAAATCTCTAAAACTCATAACATAAAGGGTTTTGGGAAGTGAAAATGATTTATAGTTTTAAAATACCTATAATATGTATTGTTTAAGGGTGAGTCCTTACACTATATCAATCCTAACAAATTTTCTTAATCTAATTATCAAAATTGCTATAAAATTTAAACTTATATCCCTTGATTTTGTCAACGGAATATGAATTATATTACATTAAGTAGACACTTCCTTCCATAATAAAATCATCTTTAATTGTTATGAATTATGATTACCAACCCTATGATTCAAATTGAAATGGTCCACACACATCAATACAAATCCACTCAGGATGTTTAATGGAACCTTTACCATTTAAACCCAATAGTGTTTTCTTCATTTTCCTTTATTTGAATCAATTAAATACACTGCACAGTTTTATTTCAAATGAAATCACATATCCATATTGTTTTAATCTAATAAAACACTTTTCATTTACATGACCTATCTAATGAAAGAATAATTGGGTGTGGTATGAGTCATGTGAATTATCTTTGATATCGATTTCCATTACTTGGTTTATGTAATCCAACATGTAAAGACCATTATTTAAATACATCTCAACATAAAAAGTAATTTATTTATAAAAGTGGAAAGAATTATTTAAAAATTTAAAAATTAATCCAATTATATCATATCTGGACATATATAAATAATGTTTCTTGGTGACTAAAGGAACTTAATAACTTTATATTAGAACCCAGACCATTATAGTCCCTAATTTGAGATGGAAGTCATCAATAGACACAACAATAATTATTTCTATGTTTACTACTGGTAGATCTACCTCACCTCATGAAATATTCTATAATATTCTTGTTTCCAATATTTGAATACACATATGAAGAACAAAAGCTATTTCTAATACCAAATTTATAGAAACAAATAGATGACACTCAATAAAAATACCCTTGATGCTCCCTATCACTTCTTTTTTTTAGTGTATTTTTATCAAGTGGCCCTTCTTTCCACTTGTAGACTACATGGTCCATTGGAATCTATAATTCATATAGTCTAGAAATTCTTTGTTCAATCCAAGCCAGTTAACTTTTAATACATTTAATGCATGATATGTGTATTCATTACATTGCAACCTGGAGGCCACAAAGGTGTCCTAATGGAATGAACAAGGATAAATGACATGTGAAAATGAATAACACACCGTGTAACCCTGTGTTTTCTAACAAAATATCATAGAACCTAATATGGGATCTTTAGATGAGTTCATTATTTTTTTATGAAATGTTCTTGGTTATTCAGGAGAGATAAAATTACGTTAATAAACAAATCTTGATAGTCTAAAAAAGAAAAAATAAAACCTAAAATGAAATTTAACTTTTAAATATGTAATGATCAATAAACAAATCCATAATTATAAATTTAAATGTGATTTCTCTAATACAAATTGATGGTTTTGGATGCAAGAGACACAAATTATAGAAAAATGATTGACTCAAAATTTTTTTGGACTCAATGAATCATTCATCGAGTACATGACATAAATTTCATGATGAAATTTTTCCTCTAAATAATATTGAAAAAATATAATGCATGAACCAAGGGTGTAACTTTTGATATTAATTTTATAATTAATTTATGAAAAAAATATTTGTTACCTCAATCTGGAGATCTTTCTTCATTGGAAATGTTGGTCATTCCAACCTGATAGGTATAGAGTAATTTCATTGAAAATAACCAAAGTAGAGTCCCTCTAGTCGTAATGCATATGAAATCATTGAATATTTGAGAAACTTAGATTAATTTCAGGGTGAAATCACTACTGATCAATCATGTTTTTCTATTTGACTTTGATCAATTCACATTCCTTCGATCTTGAAAGAATAAACCCTATTATTCTTGTTCTGGACATGATGAGAGGTGGCAGAATATCTTGAGAGATATTTATTACACATAGTGATTATCCATCTCTAGAATAAGATACCAATTTATTTATAGACATAGGGATATGGTTTAAAATTTAATTAATTCCACAAGATCCCTTTAATAAGTTATTTAATCATGAGAAACCCCATTCCATGTTATTAAATAATTATATTTTTTTTATTTCTTAGCATGCGCTAACTGGAACAATGATAAATATTATTTTATGGTTTTATAAGTTAATATTCTTCACCAAAACGAATCTTGATCCCCCTTTCCCCCTTTAAATTTATAGGATTCCTGAATAAATATGGTTATTGAATATTTATTAATTCAATAAATGAATAAATATTATATTCACAGTTTGGTGAATAAATATTAATTTATTATACACATAACTAAATAAATGATTAAGTTATATAACAAATAACTATTTACTATAGTGTGAATAAAAAGAGCTAAATTAATATTATATATTATTGTAATTAAATAGTTTAATTATGAAAAAATAATTATTTAAAATTTGTATTTTTTTAATAAATCTTGAAAAAATATTAACACTTAGTTTAAGGAATAATATATATTCAAATTATATTATATTGATAAAATTAAATGATATCTAAAAAAACATCACTTGTGATCCTTTAGCCTCTTCCATGAGCGAAATAGGCGGTTTGGCCTAAATCAAATATTACTATATACCAACTGGTCAAGACACCAACAGAGGAAGAAGATATTTTTCTATGTAAAACCACATGTGAATTCTCACTATCTAATATAATCCATTTTTAATTATATCTCATAAAAAACCTTTCATACTTCTTTTTTCAACCTTAATTCTTAACGTATATTTTTGGGACCATCCAGAATGAACATGTCAGTATCAGCATGGATGTGATTTTTTTTTCAAGGGTTTTACTCCAAATAATATATATGAGATATTAAATTATATAAATACAGATGATACAAATCCTTTTTTAACTTATTCATTAATAACATATCATTTGTGACACACCCAATATATCCATATTCATTATGATAACATGTTGTCATAATTTATGACAATACAATAATGTGTTCAATTATTAAAATAGATTAATGTATAATGATCATTATATACTCTCACAGATAGGAATATCCAACGACACATGAACATGTGGAATTTCTCTAGGCGGGTCTATTCTTATAATCTCATATCTTGGAAATTAACATGTGAGAACATCCTGAGATAAATTATCATGTTCTTATAAGTAATAACTCCATAAAATCAACATACTATGTTCCCTATATTATAATTTCATATGAATGTAGAACATGTTTTATGAATTCCTCCATAAAATTTCATGGTTCTCAAAATAGATTTGAACTATGATTCCCTTTTTAATGTGACAGATACTATGATACATTATTATATTAATGTCTTCCAGAACATTGAATGATAATTTAGAAGATATTTTAATTCTTATTCACTTCATTGAATACACACACGGTCTTACATATTAATAGTTAATTCTTGGAAATCCAATAAAATAAGGATATTTTATAGTGTTAGTGGAAGTAATGATTGTTCCCTGATTAAGATTACATGAAGTTAAAATGAATTATACTATATTATCTACTTTACTTTTTTCATCATGTCATTTCAGTCTACATTCATATTTATTAGTGTTACAATTAACTCATCCCTATTTTTTTTTTAAATTCTTACTATCGATGATATTTTATCTATTTGATTACAATTCAATATATATATATATATGTATGTATATATATATTTATATGTATATTTACTATTCAATGAGTTAATATTCATGTAAATAATTTTCACCCAAGGAATTTAAACTATTCCCAATTGTCATAAGTCATTGAATCTTTGGTGATATTGTTTCTTAATGTAAAAAGTCTGAAACATGATAGTAAAATTTTGTCATAACTATATGTGTTTACAGAACATTGATTGTTTTAAAATATGTGATCACTTCATTCAAATTCCATCATTCATTTAATATGAATATATCTGACTAAATATTTTCCCTCTCAAGAACAACAATAGAGTATTTATAACATTATGGATTACCATATGTTCTATTTTCTCTTTTTAAGAACATAGAACAATTTCATTCTTTAAAAATTTATAGTTTCCTGTCAGTATGGTAATGTTTTGAAGTAATGTACTAATTATATATGATTTCATAAGATCATTACAGTAATTATAATGATGTTAAAAAGAAGGTTGTCTAGTTAGGTTTAATTTTTTAATTGTTTCAAAAGGTACTCCAATATAAAAATCATTCCTCTAAAAACTTGATTACTTTGAAGAAAATGGTTTGAAGATATGAAAAAAATAGAAATATAGAATAACGTAAATAAATAGTAATTAATATTATAATCAAGGTTGTGAAGCCCGGACACTAGTTTCCTAGAGTCGATGCAGTATTACATAACATTGGCATGATCACAAGAGACCATGTCCCGAAATACTGATTAGTTTAGTAGCCCTGGAAGTACTAGATACATACATAATTTTTTCATTACATCATGAAATTTAAAAATAACAACATTGTTTCCCCTTTGAAGACAATCATAGCCCATAGCCAATTCCTGCAGGTTAGTCGTAATATACATCTTCACATCCTGGAAAAAATAAAACCTAGAAATGGGTGATCTCAGATGCCCAGTAAGGATAGAAATATAGCGGAGACTATCATAAATAAGAATAAACATTTAAGGCAAATTTTAAGGAAAAAACACAAGCCTTTTAAACATAATCTTTGACATAATATCGAAAAGATAAATCAAATAATGCTATTTACATATTCACATGGATATTCTACTGTTCTAATAATCACATGTAATATCAATAGATAATTTTATAATGATGGAATGCATAAATCCAGACATCATAACAAAATATTTAAGGCCTCGTGCCAAGACTGAGAATTAAAATATTGTCAAGGCCTTGTCCCAGGTTCAAATTAGTCTAATCAAGTTCATATCATTGACATGAGGATTTATCAATGGATTGATTATGTGTATCAAATGTATAATAACCCAAAGGGGTGTTTAAATTACTACATAAATAAATAAATAGTGATTTTATACATAATCATGGAGTAAATTAGTCAATAAAGTTTGTGTAAAACCTAATGAGTGGAAATTGAAATCAGAAATTCCCTTACCAATTTGGTAACTTATGAAACATACTCCCCAAGAAATAAGGGTCATACAATGAAGTTGTAAATACCCATAAATTAATTTATATTACACAAATAATACAATCATGCTATGTACATACCCCACACAAAAGAAAATTGTGGCAAATATAGCATGAATCTCACGGGAATAAAAACTGAGATGAAAACCCCTTAACATGTAATTTTTCATAGAAAAGGGTATGTTAACCACCTGTATAATAGTGAAATCATTGTTATGAAATTTTTCAAGAACCACATACATAAATATGATTTCATAAATGATCTTCTAATATTTCATAGTTAATGATATTTCAGCAGTATCACTATTTTGGGTGTTAACTGATTTATTTTAATTTATATATTTTTGGTACGTAAGTAATGTTTTCTATGGATAAGATGAATTAAATTTATACCTATAATAATATTAAGTTATTAAAAATTATTTTTATTCATAAAATGTAAATTATTCTTTAATGGTAAAGATGAGGAATGAATCTCACTGCGTTCATGGAGATGGTAATCTGTACGTACGCACAAGCGACAATATCATTCTATTGATGGTGAAATATTATGTAATTTGATGGTATATAACATATAAAATATCATTATCATGTTATTTTTATTATTTACATAAATTACACTCATTATTATACCCATACAAATAATTAAGTGTTGGATAACAAACTACACCACGACGTGGAGACGACTAGCCTTACATACGCACGTATGGTGACATTTTCATTAATAGGATGGATAGAATAATGAATATTGTTGAAAAATATTTATAATAATATCTTAGTATGTATAAGGTTCTGGATTTATTATTCTGGTATGGAAATAACAAATAAATAGGAAGTGGAAGAATAAAATAACATTGAAAGAGGTGATGAAATAATTACCTCTTCTTCAGGTGCTTCCCTTTGATTTGATAAAAATGGATCCAAAGGTTGGATTTATGATAAATGTAAGGCTTCTAACATGAAGTGAGGGTAGTTGGAAGGATATTTGAGAAGGTTTTGGAAGATCCAAATGGATTTGGAGGCTTGATTTTGAGATAAGGAAAAGTTTTATTTTATAAGAGAGGAAAGGGTCACTTTAGAAAAAGCTTGAAATATTATTTTCTTATACAATAATTTTCAATTTCTAAGATATAAAAAATAATTTATTTCGAGGATAAGGTGGGGATGGTTCGAACAACTCTCAACAAATATGTTTTATATAGGTTTAGGTCACCATATTTAACTTATTGTTTAGATTTAGCTCCTAGTTAAATAGATTAACTTTTACTATGTATTCTTGTATTATTGTAATAAATGGTTAATAAAAATACTATTAAAAGACAAGAGAACCCCTAGTGGTTCATGAATTACATATCTGTCATTATAAGAGTCCTTTGGCTGAAGCTTATATTTTTAAGAATATCATAACATTTAATAATATAGTATTTATTTCAAAAACTCATTTATGCCAATTTTGACACTATTTAGTATTTGGTTTTTGTGAAAGTCAACAAAAAATGATTAATTAGAACTAAATAAATTAAATAGATCCCAACATGTCATATTAACATAGAAAATTAGTTCAATGCATAAAAAGTCTCAATTTACATTTATTTGGAAATTTATAATATCAATTATTTTAATCTTTCATTAATAATGTAATTAATGCATCATCATTGTGTCATAAATAAATTTAATTATTTAATGTCTAAAAATTATAAATAAAATACCATTATGTTGGAAATATTTTTATCTTTATAATTAATATTTATAGTAGAATTTATGTTATGTATAACCCTACATTAAAAATTGTTTAGTTATTAAACTTTGAATTTAACATTTTTAACTCTTCTTTAAATAAAATAATAATAATTTTCCTAATATAATCCAAGTTGATAAAAAGGATCATAATTTATTAGTAAGGTTGATTTTGGTCGAAATACATTTATCCAATAGAATTAGTACATGAGTTTTGGTGATTATAATATCATTTTTACCTTTAATTTCCATATTTACTTTTAATTGTGGTAAATAAAATTGAAAAGACACTATTCAAAAAAAAATATTTTCATCCCATTGAACCAAATTTATTTACTGATGTCAACAGTGTCTCTCAGAATTTTGAAATTCAATTCTCATAAGTGGTAAAATTACGTTTTAGGTAAATTTGAAAATGTTCCTAGAAGGTGGGTAAAAGACGTTAAAAATTTCAAAAATATTTTATACATCTAATTTTATTATTAAACTACTCTAATGAATTACATTGAACTTATATTGGTATTATGTATCTATTTTTATTTAACGTAAATTTAAATATAATAAATAATTATTTAAATAAAAAGTAGGTTTTAAACAATAATGTAGTGTTTTTCACTATTCATAAAAAATTGAATGTTTTTAGAAAAATACCAAAAATTCACCCAAAGAAAATTTTGATATTACAAATTCAAAAATTATGCCTATTTTATAAAATTAAAAACATACAAGTTGTATTAACTAATTTAAGAAATATTGATGTTGTCAAAACTAGAATGCATGTTTTTGAGGAGTAAAAACTATCAAAAGATTGATATTTGTTTATGTCCAATTTAGAAGTAAAATTACATGAAATGAACAAAATTTAATTAAATGATAAAAATACAATCTAATTATATGTCAGAACCATTCAAATTTATAACTTAACACTCTAAATTATTTTGATTAAAAATATTTTTTTTCAATTAAAATTTAGTATTTTGCACTATTTATCAAATTATGAATGTTATCAAAAAAGCTCTGAATATTAATCCAAAATAATTTTTTATGTACCGCTTCTAAAGAAGAAGTTTATTTTGGGAAATTGAATATATAAAAGTGTCAAATATTTGATTTAGAAAGGGTTCTCCCTTAAAAGGAGGTAAAATTGCGTTTTTTGAGAATTTCTTCTTTTATCTGAAAAATTGAATTTGATCTTATATTATGTCTATGAAACACATAATATGGATGTTAAAATTATATTTAGTATATAAAATTTAAAATTCATTTAATACTATTCATAAAGGTTTTTCGAACTGCTTGTTTGGTAAGTCATGGTGCGCTAAAACTTGGTGTTGCGTACAGTGAAAGCTAATGAATTACATTAAAGAAAAACACTTACTATGAAATATTAGGGTGTTACAAAGGAAAATATCTACTTTGATACCAAATATTTTCCCAAGGTATTATAGAAAATAAAATACATGAGGTGGGGATGTGGATTTTTAGTAATAAAACAAAACTATCTATTTTTATCCTCTTCAAGTTTTAAGATAATTGGTTTGTTATATTACTGATGAAATAATAAATCAAAATAACCATATTAATAACTATATGAAATTATGTCAGCACATCAAATTTAAATTTGTCATTATTTTATCAATTACAAATAAATAATTTAACACAATTGAAATATGAATATAAACATGGAGTAATGGTTAGTAAACAAAATACTCAATTAAAATGGTATTTTGGACACTAGACATATAAAACAATGTAAAAGGTAGATATTTAAATGAGATACATGGTATATACAACTTTCATCCAACCATAAGGTATACAAAATTTTATACCAATCTTAAGGTATGACTTCCTATCGCTGGAAGCCCATGATGAAACATATCAGTGAAATCTTACTTATATTTTTAAAAAGTATTATATCTATTTCTTCGTAGAATCAAAATAATAGGACCCTGTAGGATTGATGGAAAAATTATTACATTGAAAATACTCAGATTGTTACATGGAAAAAACATAATAATGGTACCTCTTAGATAAGGTACTGGGAAATAAAAATATCACTGGACACAAGATCTCTCAGCAATAAGGAAATTTAAAGCATCAAAATGAATAGAAAATTTAAGAATCCTCAATCATAATTATATATAATTCATGAATGTATGTTAGTTATTTTAATTCTCACGATGATGCTTTATTGTTTTGAAACATTACATCAAACTTCATAAATATAATTTTGTAAAAAATAATTTTAGGTGAAACTAAATGAACAACAAATTACTCATCTATTAATGGAAATATCATGTTATTTCATGTAATAACGTGTTATATTAGAACCACTATAGTGATTCTAAATATAATAGAGGTAATTTTGAATGATGCATTGGATTACCTAATTTTCATCTAAGAGTTTTAGAGCACCAATATTAAAATTATTAAAAGTTGTTTCTATATAAAAATTACAACTTAAATAAATTATTCATGTTAGATAATTTTCATAAAATGTGTATTATGATTTAAAAAATAGAAAAATAAGTGATTTCTTTACTCAATAATGAGACAAATTATAGAAATATGGAGATTTCCAGTTATACCCATTGGGTTATTATCCTTCACATATATGGTCACCATAAAAGTTTCTAACCTACACATCGTCGCTCATTGATATCATGTATTCACATTTGTAATGGGTGAATATTTTATTTTTAATAATAGATATTATATGTTTTTAACAGGGTTTGAAGAAAAACATCGCATATCAATTCAATATAGCCTTGATATCCCATTTTTTCAAATTATAGGGCATGAATATAATGATCATGGATTAAATAACCTGGATATTAAATAATTCTTAATGAATATTCAGATCATTACAAAAATACATGCCTGAGGACCATAATTTTTTTAGTGATTTTTGAAACTTGGAAACATAATCTTCTATCTTTTTAAAAGATATTTAGCATTTCCTTAAATATCATTCCCATTTATACTCATAATTAATGCCATCTGTAATAACGTGGGGAGAAGAAACCTTAGAAATGGGTGATCTCAGAAAACCAATAAGGGTAATTAAGGGATATATGTAAGGATAACATGATAATAAGTGTGTGAGAAGATGATTGTCAAATTATAAGACCATACATTGCATATCAAATATCATAATTATGAGACATGGAATAAATGTTTGTAGTTTATAAGAAATGAATCATTAAGAAATTGAAAAATATGAGTCGAGATGTCATAAATTTTACATCATACATAGACTTGGGTAATACACATAAACATATAAAATTATTCCTTATAAGTCAAGGATTATTGAGAAAACTTTTCAAGGAGATTCATATTGGAAACACCAACTCGGAAGGACTCACCACTATCACCATCCATAGCCCTTCACTAATTGTGGATTAGGTTATACCATCTTCCCATTGTGGATCAAGTCCATACACTTTTTTAAATCATTATCCTATAAGATATAAATGCTTAACTATTGCATTATAGAGCTATAACATGCTAACCTGACTCTATATTGTTCACCCCATCATATAAGATGTAATGGGATTTCCCAACACTATATGGGACACCATAGTGTATAATCTATAAAGGGCTTACCGAGTGCTATATTGGCCACCTCATATTATAACCTACAATGGTATTAGCTGGTTCTATTCTTGGCCACCCCATCATATAGGCTATATCGGGCTTACCCGATGTTATATGGACCAACCCATTGTATTAGCCATGCCTATGAAGATCAATATGAATAAAGTACAAAGTTCAAGAATATCATCATAGAAAAACATTAAAACAATTATTTATATATAACATTATTAACCAATGGAAAATAAATGGTTTTCATGGAAATATTTTGAAAATGTGAGTATCCCTTGGAAAATAAAAGGGATTCATTACAATATATTTAAAACATGTTTTAATCGTGGAAAAGAAATGAGTTTTTTAAAAATAATTCATTAAAACCTAAACCATTCAGAATAAGAATATGAATGGTATCCTTGGATAATATCACCAATATAACACCCCAAGATTCCTTGGTTATTTCCCTTTTAAATAATTCCATAGCTTGCGCTACAAGGAACATCGAGTTTGAGCACACTACGAACTTACAAACTACCCATTTAAGAAATTGTTATGAACATTATTAACAACATATTGAAATTTTATTTTATTTTTTTAAAATGGACTTCATTTTTGAATTCAGAATTTCAAAATTAGTTTAGGGTGAAATTTTGGTTATTTTCTGAAAAGTTTTAATTTTTTATGAATAGTGGAAAACACTACAGTAACGTTAAAATTCAATTTTTTTATTAAAATAATTTTTTTAATTAAAATTTATTTTAAATTAAAAATAGATACATAATACATATATTAGTCCAATGTAAGCCATTGGAGTCATTTTATAATAGAATTAGATATATAAAATTTTATAGAACTTTGGAACGTTTCTATAACCCACCTTCTAGTCACATTTTCAAATTAGAACTAAATATATTTTTACTACTTCTGTGGATTGAATTTTAATAGTCTGACAAACATGGTTGTAATCAGGTTGAAAATTGTGCTATACTTGAAGAAAAATAATATTTGGGTGAAAAAAGACCTTTGAATTTTAATTACCACGTTTAAAGGAAAATAAAGTAATTAAAGGTAAAATAATATTAAAATAATATGAAATTACTCTAACACATGTCCTAATTATATTATATAAGTATATTTCAACCTAAATAATCCTTAGGTTGAAAATTTGATCCTTTTTAAGCCACATGTGCTAGATTTGGACATTTATTATATTTTATTTAGAGCATAGTTAAAAATGTAATATTGAAATTCTAATATGTAATCCATTTTTAATATGGGGTTATACATAAGATAAATTAGACTGCAATAGTATTTATAAATATATTGAATTTATCTATATAATTAATTTATTTTAAAATTTCTATATATTACATAATTATATTTAATTATGACACCATGATGATGAAATAATTGATTTATTAAAGAAAGAATCAAATAAAAGATATTTAAAATATTAAAACAAATATAATTTCAACTAATTAACGAAATAAACTAATTTTATAGATATATTATATATTTTACTGACAGATTTGATTTATTGGGTCAATGCTACCATGTTAGTTTGATATTTTTAAAAATGAAAATATTGAATTGTAACAAAATTGACATAAATGAAACTTTAAAATAAACAATCTTTAAATAAATGATATAAAATTCATCATAAAATCATGTTCATCTAACTAAATATGATTGTGTTACATATGGAATAAATCATCCAATTGGGGTTCATTTGTCATTTTATAGTGTGTATAGTAACAATGTCGTATAAAAATACAATAGGTCAAGGTAAGTGTTAAACAATTTAACTAAGTGTTAAATCTAAAAGATAAGGTTAATTTTATGACCTAAACATGTCTAAAACCAATTGGTTGAAAGGATTTAGATCCATACTCAACTTAGCCTAAAAATAAGTCAATTTTTAGCTATTAGAGACTGAAAATGAATTTATAATAAATTAATATTTCATGATTTTTTATAATGATCCCCTCACCTCTATTATAAAAAAGAAACCTCCCTTTCTCTTTTACTCACACCTCTAAAACATTTTGGAATGGAAAAACACTACTCATTTCTCCTCCCAACATCGCTAAATTCATACTAGCGGCCTAACTTTGAGCAGTAATCCATCTTAAGGATCCCTTTTATTCAAATTAAAAGGAAACACCTGGAGAAGAGGTAATTGTTTTAGCAACCCTTTCGATCTTTTATTCATCTTCTCATTCCCCTTTCTATATTATTTCCATATAGAAATAATAAATCTAGTAACATAATTATACTGATATGTTATTAAAATCATGGCATAACCATGTTCCTCATTTTGTCCACCTTACAAATAACAATATAACCATGCGTTCTTACGTACAACTTACTGTCTCCACGTCGTGTTATAATTTTTTATTCAACACAACTTTGTTTGTATGTGTATAATGAAGATTATAATTGATATAAATAATTAATATAACATTATAATTATTCTTTATAATTAATATACCATAAAATTTCATACCATTTAACCATCAAGGTAATGATATCATCGCTCGTGTGTACGTACGGCCTACCGTCTCCACAATGACGTGAGATTAATTTTCTATGTTAACCATTCAAGAATGATTATAAAATTTATTTGATGAGGAAAATGAGTAATTATGAACTCAATTTCATTTTGGATATGAATGAAATTTATACTATGCATAAAAAACATGACTTACAATACAGAACAAGAATGGAAAAACGAAGTCATTAACACCCAAAACAACGGTAATACTGAAATATTATTACCAAAGTCATATAATAGAATAATATATGATACCATAAATATGTATATGGTCATGGAATAATTTAATAACATGTTTTGACAGTTATACAAGAGGATAACTCACCGTCAACTAAATAAATGTATAATGTAAGGGTTAATTTCCAAATCTCATTATCACCTAAGACTGTTTATACATTAGTATATACTGGGACAACCTTATCATGCATATACATGTTTCAATAAAGGTATTTCAAAATATTATCTACATTTGTTTAAATAAATTGTTACCCATGTTTTAGTTTTTATAAAACATTTTGAAAGGAATATTTACATCGCTTTCCCAATAATGTACTTTATGATATTTTTGAGAAATTAAGGAAAGAATGGTTTATGAACATATACGGTGTGAGTAGCTATTTTACACCGTCATGAATCCTTAACATTTTGAAGCTTACCATACAACATTGGAGGATTATTTTCAAAAAATATCTTTTATTTTATAATTGTGCATATTTTAAATAATTTTGATGTAAAAAAGAATATTTATCTCAATAGATTCAATGAATTTCTTAGATTACTTTCATCTATGTCAAGATCCTTTGTTGAATTTTATAATTTATTGAGGTTAATTTGTTATGATACAAACATAAAAATTTAATTGAAGGTTTAATGATATGTTTGAATATGGATGTGATATTGTTATACCATTCATGGGTTATGGTTAAAGTATTAATATTTCATATGCATGTTTTAATATGAATGTTTATATTATGTTTCACCCTTTTCATAAGATGAATGCATTGGACATAGTAAGTTATGGGAGGGCCCTGCTATAGCCACTCAATACATCAGTAGGTATCATGAGGCAAACTAGTTTCTTGGAATAAGGACTTGATAATATGGTAATGGTCTTGACAAGAGTTCTTGATGGTATGGTTATGATGTCTGACATTATAAAATCCCACATTATGAGATTAGTTATTGGTTTTACATGTGATTATTTGACTAGTAGAATATCCATGTGAATATTTAAATGGAATTATTTGATTTATTTTTCCCATATTATATTGATGATAATGTTTTAAAAGTCTTTTGTTTTAGTTTTGTACCTTTCATTAACAGTTTATGCATACTTATGATAGCTTCTGCTATATTTTGTTTATCCTTTCTGAGCATCTGATCTCATCCCTTTCTTATGTTTCATTTTTTCTCAGGATGTCAAAAAGTATATTATGACTGACCTACAAAAATTGTATATGGAATTTGGTTTCTTACGAAGGAGACACTATGTTGTTTTTCAATTCAATATTTAGTGAAAAAATTAAATTTGTATATAGCATTTCCAAGGCTACTAAACAGATCGATCCTTCAGGATTTTATTTTCTTGTGACCATGCCGATGTAATAAAATAATGAACCGAATATAAGAAACTTGGGTCAAGGCCTTACAACTAGTAAATCATAACTATTTTAAATGATGTCATATTATATAGATATGTATTTTTAAAGGTCACTTGGTACAATTCAAAAGGTAAGTTACTTTAATTTCAAAATAATATAACATTTTAAAAATTATTTTATTGGAAATCAATATTTATAATTATGAAGTAAAATTTATAAATAATTTAAAACTTTTCATGATGAAAATATCCTTTCCACCTGGAAAATTTCTTTTGAAAACAAAAAATATTATGAAAAAGTTTTTCTCTAAAAAAACCAAGAAAACATATAATGGAAGACTTAAAAATACTTTTAAACCAAAAAATTATTTTAAATAATTTTCAATGATTTTTTTAATATATCATTTAAATTTTATTAATATTTTTTATAAATCATAGTTTGTGAATAAAAGAGATTTCAAATAGAAGAGATAAATAAGGTTGGATTTTCTTAAGAACATTTTCTTAATTATATTATGTTTAAAAGAGTGGAAATATGGTACCATTATATGATGATTTTAGTAATAAAAATAGGAAATAAAAATTCAAGATAGTTATTTAGATATGGTCATAATATTTCATTAATTGAAGCATAATCATATAATTCATGATAAATAGTGAGACTGTGCAAATAAACTGCCACCACATTGGTAACATTAAATTATAATCCATATGAAATAATAAAATTAAATGAATATTAAAATATTATTAAAACAAATATATTCAATATATAACATGTGAAATTGATGTATATAAGACACATATAGTAATGTATGAGCATAACATGGAATGTGTCTCAAAGAAGGAAAAATTGATGAAACATTACTTTACTAATTTGGTATCTTTTGAACCATAAATATAATGAAAGATATATCATTAAATGGATTTGTAAATAACCATAAATATATAGATAATAATAATATCATACATTCATAGGTAGTATATATTACACACAAAATACAATAGTGGTGAGTAAGGAAAAAGTCTCAATGAAATAAAAGTTAGACTAGAAATCCCCTTTCTACTTGAGTAAATTTTGAATCATGATACACATGGAACAATAAAATAAATTAAAACATATAATATAATGTAATAAATTATATTCAAGATATAACATGTTATAGTGTAGTATATACACCACACAAAAATAATAAGTGGTGAATGTAACATATATCTCACTGAAATAAAAGTGAGGCGCGAAAACCATTACCTTAATTCTTGACTTTATTCATACACATTCAAACCCACTATATAATAAATATATGTTTATTAGAAATATTACATAGAGATATATTTTTAAATATCATACTGTATCTTATTTTATTATCACGTGATATCACCCGTTTAATAACAAGGTCATTATAAAGTCATGTTTTGGGTAATAACGACTTTGTTTTTCCTATATGGTTTGAAAATTTATTCAAGATCGTCATACATAGATCATGATTAAATTATTTACAGAATATAAAACATGATTTAAATATTATATATATTTAGTATATTTTTTTATAATAATATATAAATGATAGAAATATGAAATGGAATACATCATTCAGGGAGACGGTAGGTCGTACGTACGTATGAACGTTGTTTTCGTGTTCTTATCGTATTGAAAGAAAGAAAAGAAAAGAAATATATGTATATGTATATAAATATATATTGACACTATAATATATTTATTTTGTCATATATATCATATATGCTTACTAAACCCTTCCTTAACACAGTCTAGGTAAAGTTTGAAAGGATCACATTGTTTTGAGAAGGCGGTAGTCCACACATCCACAAATGAAGTTGTTATATTCCCAAAAAGTGGAAATCATGAAGGTATTTATTATTTAATAATTAAAGAAGCATAAATAAATCATAGATACAAAAAATACCATATTAAACAGTAATTAAATAATTATTCCCTCCCTCTAACGGTGGTAATGGAAGATAAAATGACATCAGTTTGTGAGGCGGGAATCCTCTTTACACACGAACAATGTTTGCATATCTCTTTTGATAGAAGTGTGTGTAATTATATCTTTTAACATTAAAATAACAACATATAAATATTTTTAGGACACTTTTGTTATGATATAATCATGGAATATTAATAATCTAAGTGGTGTAGAATGAAATAAAACAATGTTCTTATTTAATGATTTTACTTCCTTTAGGTTTAATTCATTTTTTGTTTTCCCCAAAACGCTTCTTTGGTTGGATTTCAGAAAAAAGAGAGTCTTACAGGTTCAGATGAAGGAATTTTGGAGCCTATTTGGGAAAGGTTTGGATGATCCCCATGTATTAACACATCTGAATATGTGAGGGAGATGAGTACCCTTTTATAGTTGAGGGAGAGTGAAATTCTTATAAATATAAAAACATAAACACTATTAGGAGCTATTACATACCTCAAGCGCCTCCAATAATTTTCAATTTGAGATAAAATTTAATATATGGTCAAAATATGTCCATCCAATTGATATCGTGCATTTGTATAAGGTATTTTTCTGCTTAATTTAATGTTTAATCACTAATTAAACTCATTTTCACCTTAATCATTGTAATTACTTTAACAATTGTTTTTAAAATGACCACACTAAACATTGAAAATTATACTAATTACAAATATGGAATCTGTTTTTCTAAATAAAATTCACAAATGTGGTATAATGTTATTTATAATTATCCCAAAGAAGTGACATGAAAGTGAGGTTTTAAAATTATCCCATAGAGGGAAATATAGCAGGACTGTTTGGTACTGTAGTACATGGGAATTTGCCACTGTTTGGGCCTTCGGGCCACCAATTTGGTCCCATAGTCCTTTAAGGACTTCGGGCCACCCAAGCCTTCGGGATAGTAAGGCCTTCGAGCCACCTTAAGTGCAGATACAAACCAGACAACCTACAAGGAACAAGCTCTATAATGAGGAAGAGCAAAGAGCTTTCACCACAATAGAAGCTACACAGATTGCAAGAATGAGAGGGCATGGAACTTGCCCTCGGGAAAAGCTTGTACACACATAGTATTGCCTTTCGAACAGCCATGCGAAGGTGGAGAGCTGATTTCACGATGAAGATGCTGGGGAGGAGCAATTCCAAGTAGTTAGTCGGGGTTGTATGTAATGTTTGAAGCCTACAGGTAATGAATTCATCGAAGGACTACAAGCCACATAATACATACACCTACGGGCCTTGTAAGGGTTCCACCTCACCCCTTGAAAGGTGTATTATCAAAAATCAATAAAAAATGAAGGCCTTCGGGCAATTGGATGAATAAAGTAAAAAAAGGTCAAAAGTATAAAATGATTTTATTTTCAATTTAAAAATGAAATGGATTCCAACGACCTTAACTAGATTAAATATTTGATAATTGATATAATTATACTTTAAAAATAATTTAAAATATAATTTATCATTATAAATAAATTAAATGAAAATGTAGTTCTCAATTAAAATTCAATTTTTTTCCCTATTCATCAAAATAAAGAAACTTCTCATAAAACACTAAAAATTATCACAAACTAAATTATGAAATTATGATTTCAAATTTTAAGTTAATACTTTGATTTAAATTTTTTAAATGTTTCAAAAATAATATAAAAAAAAGTGTTCCATTAAAATGCAGTAAAATTACTTTTAAAAAAATAAATATTTTTTTTAAAAAATTGTATTTTTTGTTATATTATACTTATGAAATATATTAGAAAAGTGTAAAGAAAATTTATTGAATATATAATTTATAAATTTCATTAAAAATCATCAAAATTGGTTAGTTTAATTAATTGAGATAATAAAGTTTTTTCACACATAAAAATAGTTTTATTAGAAAATAAATTTCATTATTTTCAAATTGTTCTTACTTTAATTTAAAACTAATTGATAAACCAATTATTCATTTTATACTAATCTGTAGATAATATATTCATAATTTAGTTAATTTTATTCACAAAATCTATTCCAATGACTATGTGGTAAATAAAATAATATTTTAATAAAAATATAAATAGTATATTGTATTTTAGTAAAACCCATCCTTGTGTTTAACATAAACTATTCATTAAACACAACATTGTGTGTATCAAAAGAAAAACATCATGTTTCATGTGACACAAGATAATATAAATATTTTTTGTAGTGCAATATTAACCCGGTGTGGTGTGAAACACAAACCAAACTTAGTGTTTTCATTGAACCCAAGATATATTTATTGTTGTGTGAAATGAAGAATATTGAAAATAGTAATTTATTTATATTTTTTTCACAAAGAATCTAGGTGTTACATTATACCCCCATTAAAATTAGTTTGTCCCTTTAAATTCAACTAAGTTATCAATGGATTAACACATGAATATTCCATTCAAAGAAGCCCATATCATAGAAATAAATACTAAAAATTCCTTCATAGAGGGAAATTTGGAACCATAAAAATTACCAAAAGAGACTCTTGACATGGTTTTTGTATATGATAACATCAATTGGGAGTGAATATTAGAAATGGAATAAAACTATAAAGAATTATATCAAGGATTAAATATCACCAATCACCTATATGAAAATGATTAGTGGAACGTTAAGGGCCTATAAGTTATAAATCTGTAATGATTTATTAGACCATCGGTTCAAAAATAACAAAAGAATTAGGAAAAATATTTTTCAATATCCTTTTACTATATTTGAATAATTTTCCATAATAATATACACTTACATGGTTTCATTCCAAAATTTATACACAATCTCACTCATTGGTTGTGCCTTGATCAATTCCCACTTCATCTTTTACTCAATGGAAAGATGTTGAATTTATCATTCCTAAATATCTAATAGCTGTTGATATCCATAAATATAATGATTAGTCATTCCATATGTATTTAGTTAAAAACTTAATAAAATGGTAAGAACATGTTATCCAACATTCATAAATCATCCTATTGTGAGATAATACTTTAATCTCACAGACTTCATCTAAATTAGAACTTAATTTTTATAAAAATGGGTAACCTTAAAACCTTTTGAAAGATGAAAAATATATAAATAATTTATCTAAAATTATCAAAATAATATTAAAATTTATCCCCAATATATCATAAAGTTTAACTTGGGTTTCACATACCTAACATGTGAATTCCATGATCTTTTATTCCATGTAAATAAGGTAATAATATGAATTACATTAAATATTTATTGAAAACACACATTCTTCATTATTATTTAACTAAAAAATTGGTTGTTGGATATATTTCATAAATAAATAAAATCTATAAACTCCATCCATGATAGGATAAAGAAATTTAACAAAAAATTATTAATCAATTCTAAGGTAATCTATACCGTACATTTTACTTATTAATTTCAAATATATCTTTATTCAAGAATCATTTTCTCAATGTCAAGAAAATATTAAGGGTCATATTTTCGTTAATAAATTTTCCATGAATATCACTTTTCTATTAAATAAATTTTCTAGTGAATCGAAACCATTCAATATATTCTTATATATTCTTAGTGAAAAATATAAATTGATCAATCCTTATATAATTCACCATTAATAATTCTTTAATCCAAATAAATAAATAATTTAATTCTTACACTTGAATAATTGTCAAGGATATGTAATTCGTTCTCGTAGAAGTTAATTATTAGTTCATGGAATTGCGTTCTGTAATTACCATGTTCTATATAGATAAGACATTCAACTCCTTGATAATGTTTCACCATATAACTTTTTTTTACACCGACATAACATATTTCAGTCCATTTGAGAAATATTCCTTTAGGGTTTTCTTCCATCCTTCTTGACATGTAGGATGATGTGTCTTATTTACTTAATATTCATTTCCACATGAACATTCATAAAATCACATTTTAATCTTATTAAATGTGTTATGAATTTCAATGAATGTCATATTATTAATAATATTACTTGATGGATGATTAACCATAACCACAACATCGTTTACTACTATCATCATCCAAGTTGGATTATCATAAAAAAATCATTCATCAAATTCAACATTAACCCAATTATTTCTAGTTATCACCATTGAATAAAACTATAAAGCATAGCATGAGCAACACTTATCAAAGAAGAGAACATCAGAGTAATAAAAAATCATTTATATGATGCACAAATCCTGACACCAACCTAATTAATCATTAAAATCATTGGTTTTTCCAAGGTTATTCACAGTAATATTATATTAAATCATTCATGATGGTTCAAAAATAGTTTGTCAATTCCCAATGAATATCTCACAAGACTTTCAAACCAAGTGTTCAAGATGACCCATTATCGCACACTAGTTTCTAATCAAGTATAGATTAATATAGAGTTTTTAGGGTTGTTACCCCATTGTACATTTTTTATAGAGCCACATCCACTTCTTTTATCCAAACAAAAAGGCATTTCTAGGAAACCAATCACACTATCCTTTACCAATATTCCATGAAATTTTCCTATACATTAACTCATCATTAGACTTATCTTTAGAGAAATAACTTGAAAAATACTCAGAATTATCTGTAGGTATACCAAGGAAGAGTTTATCATATTTTATTCAAAATGTAAAAAACATTATTTCTTTAGTACCACCAATTATAACCTAGGCTTAAAATATATGGATATTCCATCCTTTTATAAGAATATTCAGAATATTACAAAAGTACATGCATGAGGGCTATACTAGTTTAGTGTATTTTGAAAATGGAAACATAACCTTCTATCTTAGTGAATGATATTCATAATATCCCTTAAATATAATCCCATTTTCTACTCCTACATAAATCCTTTCTTCATGACCTAGGATGAAAAAACATAAAAATGTGGTGATATCAAAATCTTTTTAATGTTAAACATGAGAGATATGTATGCGTAGCATGACAATAAGGGTATGAGAACATGATTATAGCATTCTACCATCAAACCCTATATATCAAATATCAAAATCAAGATTCATGGAATAAATATTCGCAGTTGAAAAGTCATGAATCATTAGGAACTAATAGAACCTAATTTATGTGGGAATAATTGTGGCATACACATAACCATATTTTATCAGTCCATATAAGTGAAGCATTATTGCCAAAACATGTCATGTCACTTCATGGAGGAAAAACCTACTGGTCGGGACACCCCACTGTCCCTAGTAACATCCATTTTCTTATACTGTGTTATGTTGTACCTTCTTCCCAAAGTGGATCAAGCTTGTTGACTTGTTCCCATAATTATACTAGGAGATATAAATCCTTACCCAATGCATTGAAGGGATAAACAATGTCAAATGTTGTTATCAGGGCTACCCAGTTGTATAATTTGTAATGTTATTACCTAGTGTTATCTAGGATACCCCATAATATAAGATATAAGAAGCTTAGACTTTGATATTTGGGTCACCACATATTTAATGTTATAATGGGACTACCTGATGCTATTATTGGCCACCCCCTCACATTATTAATAATAGGCTTAACTAATGGTATTAGAGGCCACCCCATCATTTAAGCTGTATAAGGTTTTGTTGGGGATACCTAGGTGACCCTATCATATAATCTTGGTCGATTTACTATAACATGAATAATGTACAATGTGATTTCATATCAGAAAAAAAAATCCTTCATAACTTGATTAACCCATTGAAATGAAATGTGTTTCATTTCAATCTCTTTGAAAAGTTATTTTCCTATGGTAATGAAATTAGTTTAATAAAAATCTACTAGAAAGAAATTTTTCACATGGAAAGGAAACAAGTTATAAAAAAATATTTCCATCAAAAAATAAAACATTTAGATAAATAATATGAATGGAATACTTGGATCATATCCCTATTAAATCATAACTATATCAAAAGATACCATCTTAGATGGATAGGAATATTGAAACATCACTTGGTAAATTTTATATGAAAAATTACCTTTCTTAAAAATGATATAATATTTTCAAAATAATTTTTTTGTACACCAATTATAAAACGTATGAAGTAAGATTAAAATTATTAAAAAAATTCTTGAGGAAAATGACTCTTCAAATTCCAAAAACACTTTATATAACCTACGATATTTTGAAAACCTTTTTGTTTGAAATAACCCAGAAACCTATAAATGAAGATTTCAAAAAATAAAAAATTAAACAGTTCAAAAAATAAATCATTTTTTAAATTCATTTTCCATGAAAAAGAGTTTAATATTTAATTTAAAATAATTGTTGGTAACATTTATAAAAATCATAGTTTATGAATAAAACAGACTTCCTACTGAAGAAAAAAACAGAGTCATATTTTCATAATTATATGAATTTAAAAAGTCTGTAAAATGGAACCATTATATTATGATATACGTAATAAAATGAGTATAATGAAATTAATGAATGTTATTGATATATGGATCCTAATATTTCATTAATGGAAGAATAATCATAAACATTATCGATAAATGATGAGATTTTAGAGATGAACTAGTACCAATTTAGATATATTGAATCATTATACCCATGAAATAATACTGTTACGTGAACCTTAAAATTTTGTTAAAATAAATTAATTCATGACATAATATGTCAAAGGGTTGTATATACACCTCGTATAATTTTATTATTTCATGATATGGGATGTGTCCCAAAGACTGAAAATTGAGACAAAAATACCTTACTAATTTGGTATCATTTTAACAATAATACCCATGAAAGTGAGATCATAAAAATGATATATAAATAACAGTAAATCTAAGGAAAATAATCATAAAATACATTCATTGAAACTATATATAGTACACAATATGAACATGTGGTGAATCTGGACGAAGCCTCATAGGAATAAAAGTTAGACTAGAAATCTCCTTACCACTTGAGTAAAATTTGAATCTTTATCCCCATTAAAGAATAACATTAATTGAAACTTTGAATATAATTAAATGAATTAAATTAAGGATATAAAAATTAATATAGATTTATATACACCACACCACATTAATAAGTTGTGAATATTTCATATATCTCAAAGAAATAATAGTGAGATAAGAAAACCCTTACCATAATTATTGACCTTATTCAAACATGTTAAAAACTAAAGTATAATAAATATAATTTTATTATAAACCTACCAAAAAAACATATTCCCATGTATAATACAATATATGATTTTATTATGACTTTATATTACCCTTTTATAAAAAATTTCATGAAAATGTTATGTTTCGGGTAATAACCACTTTGTTTTTTATATATATTTTGACACGTCCTTGTTGAGATTATTATCAAGATAATGATTTAATTATTTAAATAATATAAAATATGATATTTATTTTATTTAAATTCAAAATATATATATTTATAAAAATCTAACAAATATATAAATATGATATGTAATACACCGTTATGGAGACGGTAGGTCGTACGTATGCATGAACGTTATTTTTGTTTTCCTATCTGATTGAAAGAATGTAAGTAAAAGAAATATATATTTATAAATATATATTATCTTCCTAATATATACTATTATTTCATAAATATATATTATTATTTTACTAAAAACATCCTTAATAATAATGTGAAACGTGTGAAAAAATTACATTACTTTGAGGAGGCAGTATTCTATACGTCCTCAAACAATGTTATTATAATCCCACAAAATGGAAAGCATTAAGGTATATATTATATAATAATTATAAAATAAAAAATTCATAATATAAATAATATAAAACATATTATAATAGTAATCCCATCATTATTTTCAATCTTTATAGGTGGTAATGGAAGAATGAATGACATTGGTTCTCAAGGTGGTAGTTCGCTATACACTGAAACGATGATTATGTATCTCATTTTATGGAAGTGTGTATTAGTATTGGTTATAACCTTATCCTAAAAACATATCATTGCATTGGGGATTCTAGGGTTGTTATATTATCATAGAATAAAAATAATATATTGGGTGGAGAAATAAAAAACACAAAATATATTATTGAATGATGTTACCTCTTTCTTGGGTAACTCCTTTTTGTTTTCATCAAAGGGCTTCTTCAGTTAGCTTTATTCAGAAAGTTAGGATTCTTGGATTTGGGGATGGAAGTTTTTATAATATTATGTAATGTTTTTGATGTTACAAAGGGCTTAATATGTGTGAATATGTGAGGGGTGTGAGTTCCCTTTTATAATGGAGGAGGAGTGGTATTCCTATAAATATAAAAAGGTAAACACTATTGTGAGCTCTCCCTTATATCATGTGCCTCCAATAATTTTAATCATTTGATAAAATGGAGTATATTTCCTAAACATGTGAAAATTGATTTCAGAAATGTGTTTAGAGTATTCGGACCCTTAAGTAAAAGTTTATCTATAATGTAAACTTATTTTTTACCATAATAACTGTAATTAATTTTAATTATTTTTAGTAATTTTTTGAAGTTTTTTACTTTAATATAAATTATAAATTACTATATATAAAATAAAAAACTATTTTTACAAATTATAATCACATAAGTGGTATAAATAAATATAAAATTAACCTCGTAGAAATAACGGGAAAAAATATTTTTCTAGTAAAATTATAAATGTTATAAATTATTTAATATCCAAATTGAATATGAAATTGATCCTAATGACCTAAATTAGATTTATTTTTTAAAAAATTTAAATAAATTTACATAAATTTTTTTTAAATATAACATAAATATATCAATAATTTAGATGAAAAATATTTTTCCAATTAATATTATCTGTTTTCCACCATTATTCAAAAAATGAAACTTCTTTAAAAAACACCAAAAATTCCCCAAAAGGAAATTTTGATATTATTTTTTCAATTAAAAGTTATAAAAAAATAAAATATTATATTTTAAATAGGTTCTCTATTAAAAGTTGAAAATATTTTCTTTTTGAAAAATACATATTTTTATTCACAAAATTGGATTTTTTATTAGCTTATACCTATCAAATATATCAAATAAGTTTCAGAAAATATTATTGAAAATATAATATATAAATTTTATTTTAAACAGCTATCAAAAGTTTTTTTAAATTTATTGAGATAAAATTGTGTTTTAACAATTGAAAATAGTTTCTTTAAAAAGGAATTTCTTTATTTTCAAACAGTTCTTACTTCCATTTATATGTAATTGATAAAAAAGGATTAATTTTAAATACATATGTAAATAATATTTTAAAAATATTGTTAATATTATTATTATTTCCATTGTAATGTCTAGGTGGGATCATTAATAGTAATTTAACGATAATATTAATATTATATTGTAGTACGGTAAAACTCAGCCTTGCATGTAATGCAAGCTATCAGAGGAAATAAATATTGTGTGTAACAAATGAAAAATATAGTGTTTAATGAACCACAAGATAATATAAATGTTTCATTTAGTTTAATATTAACTTTGTGTTGTGTGAATCACATGCTAAACTGGGTAATTTCATATACCAAAAGCAATATTTAGTGTTGGGTGAAATGAAGAATATTTAATTGATTAAATTAAATAAAAAATTTATTTTCACAATATCTTGGGGTACTACAACGGGCACAAAAAAATAAATTCAAAAAGGGTTTGAATTAATAATTTGGGATTACCTGGTCATTAATGGATCAATGACAGCCCATAAGTGTTATAATATAGTCCCTGGGAATTAGAAAGGAATACATGAACATGTATGATAATATAGTATAACATGGAAAATATTTATGATTCCAAATTAAATATATTTCCATTTGAAATCTTGGAATCCATTATAAATATTGCAACACTTACTCTAGTGTGGGACTCCCTAACTAGAAGAAGATATATTACGGTGATCAATGTAAGGGATGTTTTTCGAAGTGTGAGTCAGTGAAGATAAGAATAACTTACCAAGCCTATGTTTTATAATTACCTTATTCCAACATTAGACAATATACACTGAAAATACTGTGTTATTTTTTGGATGGACATGTCCTTGGTCAATTTTCCTTACTCTATAGGCCAATGGATAGTAATAAAATATTTATACACAACACATAAATGGAATTCAATCTTATTGTAGAGTTTTTCCTTCAAATATATCATATTAAATTTTGTTTTTGTTTTTATTTTTCAATAGTTAATTTCTCATTTTCCCATGATGAAGTTGGAGGAAAGAATTTATTGTATATATGTCATAATACTAGGACTCTATTTATCATATAAATAATATATAGGTTTATCCCGACCTCTCTATTCATTAGATGGAAAGTGACTATATCTCATATCCACCAAAAAAATAATTATAGAATTTTATGTTGGTTTTGGTGGTAGAAGGATTTTGAAATCAAAATGCTTTCATATAATCTAAAATATAAAATATCTTTTTATAATTATACACAACTATAATAAAATTATAAGGGATATCCCATGTCCTTGATTAATATTTCACTAGACCAAAAATTCCTATTTGGGTGCTCTACCAAACATATGACCAGTTGTCAACTACTTCATAATAGACTCAAATTTATGAATTTTCTCTTTTGGAACAAATAATTATACTACCAAATCCAAGGGATATTACCCAATTCATCATCATCATGTAATTTTATAATGATATATGGAGGGAAAATAGAAAAAGGAGAAGCACAGAGAGAAAACCCCACCCACCCCCAAACAAAAAAATATAGGGGCCTAAAATGATGTAGCCCTAAAGAAACCCCTTAAGAAAGTCAATCCCATTAGAATTATTTATGGATTATGGTTTTAGTATAGGTAAATCATCTAATAATTTAAAATTATATATGAGTATTTTACCTGACAAAAAAAATATTGAAATCCTACTCCCCTTAGACATGAAATGATATTTTTCTACAGAAAAAAATTAATATTGAGTGGAATTGATTCTCTTAATCATTTTAGTAATTCTCATGTTAAAAATCATAGAATATTTTTATAGAATTATTTTATAAAAAATAATTTATAAAAATTTTATGTTTGGAAAACAACAATTCCAACTAAATAGTTATATTATATACGAAAGTTTCATGGCCAGCGAAAATCGGTTTCTGTGAGGTCACCATGTGAACTTTGTAGTTGAAAAAATGAATTGTGATGCCATTATGATATCCTTGTGGTTCACCACAAAAATATAATATCCTCACACTAGTCCTTTGATGACCAAAGGAACATGAAGTTCATACCTCGAGTTGTAGATTGGTTATCTAGAAACTACTTCTTGGAGTAGTGATTATTGAGTTTTCGGAGGATTGGTATTCATCCATGAGAAGGATTTAGTTTTTAAATGTGATTCAAAAGGCCATATTTGTGGAAATTTTTAAAATTAAATGGGGTATAACATATATATATATAGGTGTTTAATCTAATGGACTACAAAGAAACTACATAGGAATTTGTACTTCCTCAAAACCATCCCCATGTAATTTTTAATAGACCCAATTCTGATGCGATTCATATATTAAGGATCATGAATTATATAAAAAGTATTTTATGTAAAATTTGAGAACATAAGAACATAAAAAGTGTTCATATATCATGATTGGACCCTCATAAATCACAAAAATGATCCAAAAAGTGACAATCCTCCTGAAGTAACAAAACCAAGAGTTAGTCTTACAAAACATCCTGATTCAATGAAACTATAAGAGATCCCCATAGATTCTCCAAAATCATAGTGTAGTTCAACATATAAGAATAACTCATGAAGTCCCCAACCTCGCTCCATCATAGATTGTTTTTTCCTTACATCAGATGGTGACCTCATTATATATTATGAAATAGAACTTAGGAAGTACCATACCACATGGTGACAGAGCATTAATTTTCACCACTACACATGGTTTTACATGTACTCCCTTCACAATCACCACCTCTCTCTATGGCCACATGGTATTTACTTAGATCATATTATTTTAGGAATCTAGACACCAGATTTCATCTATAAATACCTCAGTTTTCTTCCATAAATACACAAATAAGGAGATATTATGAGGAATATAAATATCCCCCAGTGGGTCACTATAAGAAGCATTATCCCCAGAAAATAATACATAGGTAACTAAAAACGAAAACTCTCATGAAGAATCGAGGTGACCCCAACCATGTGAGGGAAATCATTTGAGGTGACCTCATGAGTACTCAGTGAAAAAACCACCTCATGGGGAAATATCACAAATATGATATTGTGAGGGAATATCACAAACATGAGTATATTAGGAAACATCATGATTTCCACCCTATATCGAATTTCAATAACTGTCACATCACAATATCGCCTGATGAGGTACAATTCATAAACCCTCTATATTGTGAAGGGCTTACCATTTTGGTATCTTTCCCCCTCTGATGGTGTTTGTTTGAATTGTGAATTCTGTGGGGAGTCTAATACATCCACCTATTTCTAGGATGCACTCAATTGGTTAAGGAATTTACATCCTTCTCATCTATCTTTATTCCAAATTTTCCACTTGAAATTATGTTAATACAAAATTCCCCAATATATTTCTTCCAATAGAGTCAAAACCATAAAAATAACAAGATAAAACCTTTTCCAAATCCACTTAACATACATGATCAGGTTTTAAAGAATGGAAGGGTGTCCCTACATTGATCATGTATTCAATTTCTTAAATGAAACATATGGTTGTAATCCTTAATTTAGGAATCCTCAGGGATATTTTCAATCTTGCATCACCTTGATAATGAGGTCCCTAACCAGAAAGGTGATGGTGAAAACTCTCCCATCTCAACATGCACATCCTATCTCCTAATTCCGATTACTAAGGTAAGTAATCATGGTATTAATTCCAATGTATATGATCTAATATTTTTTCTATTGATGAATTCATCAAAATAAATCACCATATGAGATGGGGATAGAAAACATAATTTAGTTAACATCTATTCTAGCTATGCTCAGGCACTACTAATGCAGTATCCATTTTGGAATATTCCCCACTCATTCACCCCCATCCCAGACTATTACTTCGGGCTTCCATTTATTAATTTTACTCAAATATCTCTACCATGACCTAATTCAATAATTAGGATAGTAATATGAGAATACCCATGAGAATAATCCCTTTTTAATCTGCTGTTATCACATCATTCACAACATTGATGTCCCCAAAGTACAATGATAAAATACATTCCCAAAAAACTATTTTACATGACTAAAAACTACATGAAAACATTTCAATAACATTTTATTAAACTATGTGGTATGGTCTTACCAAAAAATATTAATATATGAAATACGAACAATATAGGATTTTATTTGAACCATGGAGGATATGTTGGACACTGCCAAGAGTTTAAAACCCTATATCACCAACCCTCCAAATCTATATTAATGAGGAAATATTCCTCATGATATTTTAATTTTCTTTCTTCACTATGATAAATCCTATATATTATTTGACATCCTTATGTATTGGCCAATATTCCCTCTAAGACACCAATTTACTTCCACCATGGACATATTACCTTTAAACCATTATTTCACCATGGAATTTTCCAAATAATGGAAATCCTCACATAGTGGTCCATCTTTCCTCTGGGTATTTCTATATTTACTTCATTCAGCCATATTCCTATTCAATCTATATTATTATTTGTGGGTCACACTTCAATTCTCTAAACATAACCCAGAACTCCCAAATATATATTCATTTTGATAAAGACCTGTACTTAAAGGTTCATAATCCCTTCTAGGTTAACCATAAAGCTCCACTCACATATAAGTTGGACACTAACCATCACTAAGTATCTTTCAACCACTCCTCCTTACAACAAATGGTCAAACTGCACACATTGGTTGTTTTCATAAGAGTTTAAAAGGTATGATTTTTCATTTTAAGAGTCACCAACCACATATATTCCTGTTTCTTTCAAAAATATAATTGAATCCCCATTCATGGTCCCGATATTAATTACATAATCTCGTATCGCCTGATGTAGTGGTGACAAACCCAATAGTACCCATCTATATATCATAAAAAATAATCACTAATTAATAAAAGATGAATGATTTAGAACCTCAGATATATATATATATATATATATCCATATCAATATATGTTAAAGACTAACAAAATTATTTCGCTAATTATTACCTTATTATTATTTGGAAAGGATTAATGAATATGAGTTCACTATTTATGAGTGTCCAATAGTATGTAATAATTCAAAAAGGCATTATGGGCATATCCTCTCATTCTATTGACCAAAAATCATCTTTATATATCACTATAAAAGTCCTTGTGTCCATATAAATTTGGAAAGTAGGTCTACCCTAATTCCAAATGAGTGAATTGTGATTGAACATTGAAGTTTCCTTTAGAAACCCTGGCATATCCTTAGGTTCGCAGTGTAACAAAATGTTGGTGTCTTGACACCCTGTCTGGATCCATCGCTAGAGTATATCTACATGAAATATAATTTGAGGGTGTTATGTTATACTACGTTAGTATGATGAAACCTCCATGGGGTTATTTATGGGGGTTTTTCCATGGGATAAAAGAAACAACATCAGCCCACATGCATAAAAAATAATTAAAAACATATTTTGAGTAGGTTATTTGATGTAATAAAAAATGAAACGTTTTTTATCATTCAAAATCCAAATGAAGTCCATTTACATATTAAAAACAACTATTTATCTATAAAAAACGTTATTTTTCATACATTTAATACAATATATGATTTATGTAGAGAAGAAGTTTACAATAAAATATAAAATCATTAATGAATCAGTTGTACAATCATTTATGTTTTTCTTCACTGTCACATGATTTTACTCATTATCTAACAAAGATTAAATGATCTTCTATTATATTAGTTATAACTCAATTCCATCATCCTTATATTAAAAACAGGGTTTCATATGCTTTTATTAACTAAAGTTCACATTACATATGACTACATCATCACATGTGTCTAGGGTCAGCTTCATGAGTGCTACCTATACATTCACTATATAGAGGAGTTGTTAAACAAATAAACATGAATTAAATTGAAAAAATAAGTATTAAAATTTAAATCCCACATCAATGTTTTAGCATGAATTTTTGTCCCATTATTCATGACCTCTTATTATTTTTATCTAGTCCCTCATACCATGAAAAATTACTATTCCAACATCACCACCTCTTATAAAGTTGATTATTTCTTCTAACCAATGTCAAGGGTATGCTATAATTCATCAAAATATGAATTTCAAAATAAAGAGAGATAAGTGGATAATTTTGATTTATTAAAATTGTAAATAATTTAATTTCAAAGAGAGATATAATACATAAAGTGTATCGTATTTGACATCACGTTTCTCATGAAGTTCTTAGTAAAATTCATTTATTAGAGAATGGAGGGGGGGATATTAGTCCACCTTGGTATGAAATTATTTATAGTAATGTTAAGAGGTTCAGATAGAAATTCATTTTAATAAAAGGTATATTTTAACCATATATATTCATATGCTGGATAATAGATATGACTAGTGTAACCTAAACCAAAATCTATTTAATTTCACCATTCAGTATACTTGATTCTTACTAATTATTCACCTGTATCAATCGTAAAATTCATGAAATTTTTTCATTATGGTATTGGGAAATTAATATCCGTATCCATATTATTGATTATTATCCTATCATATTTGTTACATTTACTTTCATGACTAAACCCATCAGTTTGTTTAGGCTTGAGGTTCCTCTTGTGCTTGGAGGATGGAAGTGGGTTTTTCTATTTCTTGTTTATCCTCTAACATGACATATTTAATAACTTACAACTACTATATCCCTGTAATATTATCTTATTGTAATTTTATTATTGTTACCATACATATGATTGACTTTAATAGAATTTAATTATTGATTTATTTATTAAATAATAAACTTACAAACAATAAAATTGTAATCAAGGAATGTTACACTTATAATGTGAAAAATATAGTGAATAAATTTGTTTGTTACATAATAATGGCACCAAAATTGATTCAATAAAAATATTTGATGGTTTTTATTTTCAATTTGATTTAATTTCATTTGGTGTGACCTAATAGACTGACCAAATATTATCACCCATGGAAAAAAGTATTCATTCATTTTCCATCAGACCCATTAGGGCTATTATTATTGTTTACTTATGAAAACAATAATGGGGTATGTTTTAAAAAAATACAACATAAAGTAAGTGATTAAGAAGATCTTATAGTCATTAAAATAATACCTGAATATATCTAATAATTTTTTCCATTTGGGTCGTAAATATTATTCTACACATAGTAACTATACTCGGTATCATTCATGTGATCAACTCTCACCGTGCCTCTCATGTAAGGAACCAGTGAATTACAATCTATTGTTTACTAAGCCATATATATTCCTAAATATAGTTGTAGGATTAACCCCTAAATCATAAATATGAATCCTTTCCTTTAGCTCTCATCCTGCTAAATGAGTTAAATGAGGGCCACTGTAGATGGATAGTAGTAATTAAACCACCCCTACTATGACCACCTTTTCCATCATATTCTAGATGACCATATAATGGGAATCATTGTGCTATAAGTTTGATATTAAAAAAGATGTCTATATAAGATTAGTGTTACCAGAACTTCCTCTATCACTCAATCGTACCAATAGAAATAGTCAAAATTAAGAAGAATAAATAATGTGAAGATTTATTTTGTAGATTATAGGATTGCATAATAGTTCTCACCCACAAATAAACTTAAATGCTCAACCCTCTATTAAGAGGCTTTATAAGGGAATAATGAGATATAACACATATAATCTATAACCTATAAAAAATTAATTAATTATATTAGAACAATGTAAAACGTTATAGTATCCATGAATGTTAATCCATGGGTTATGGTTTTCTATTTATCAACACCTCTTAATGCCTTAGGTCGAATAGAAAAATTCCACATGTCTTATTTCCTCCATATCCAATCATTATCCATTATAGTTTTTAGTTCAAATGATAATTCTATAATATATTTATTGTATTGGGATCAACATGGGGAATTTATTAATCAGTTGCATTATTTTATTTTGAAAATATTATGGGGGATTTTTGATAGTTCCCTCAGACTATGAAAAAATTCCACTTGGAATTTTTTTAAGATATATATATATACAGTGATATTTTTCTTATTATCCATTTGAGATGAATCATAGAATACTTGTAAAAACCAAATATTTCAAAGTATGATATTTTTTAGAGAAATTCAATATATTTTATTGTATGCAACAACAAATTGGATTGCTTTACACACAACAATGAGTTTCTGAGAATATTACTTTAGTATTAAAATTAGGTAAACGATATATTTATAACCTATCAACTAAATATAGTAATAAAAATAATAATAAATAAATTTTAAATTTTCATTTATAATATTTTTACATAAATAAAAAATATTTATAATTAAATGTATATATTTTGGTAAAATAGTTATATGTTTAGAAATACTATATTCTTAAAGGAATTAATTTTTATGTTCGTCTGTGAACAAAAATAAAATTAATTTTAGACCCTATTATCAGTTGAATTTTTTAAATATAATTCATTTTTGAACCTGTAATATCAAAATTATCTTATGGTGATATTTTGGTATTTTTTTGAAAAGTTTCACTTTTTGATGAATCGTGAAAAATATTGCATTGTTGTTAAACACAACATTTTCATTTAAATAATTAATTTTATTTAATTTATTTTAAAGTAAAATTAGTTAAGTACAATATATATTAATCCAAATAATTTAATAAGAATAATATTTTATAATAAAATTAAATAAAAAAAGTTATTGAACATTTGAACGACTCTTTTACCCTCCTTCTAGCCATATTTTTTGGATTAACATTTAATGTGATTGTACCACTTCTGTTAATGGAATTTTAGAAAATGGAGATACATGGTTGTAATTAGTATGAAATTTTTTATCTAATAAGATAAGCATATATTCCTTTTGTTAATTAAAACTATAGTATAATTTTTATTTATTTACATTGGTTAATGATAAATCAGCTATTTGAAAGAAAAAATAATAATATAATATTTAAAATTTACCCAAACACTTTACATAATTTCATTATATAAGTTATTTTCGAACAAAATCAATCTTACTTCAAAATTATAAAATTTTTAAGCCACTTGGGTAAGAATAAGACATATGTAAAATTTCATTTAAAGATAAGTTAAAAATGTTACACTAAAAGTTTTAATATCTAAATCATTTTTAATATAGGTTTTTAAAAAACAAAAATTATAATATAAATGTTAATTATAAAAATAAAATTTTTATCTAAATAAAGTTAATTTATATATAGTTTTTAGAAACAAAATATTTAAATTTAATTATGATACAATGATGAAGCAATAAATGATATATTAAAGGAAGAATCAAATAAATGACATGAATTGTATTTAAATAAATAACATTTTAAATACTTAATTCCATCCATGAATTGTATTCAAATAAATGATAGTTTAAAATACGTAATATTTTATTAAATGATATAAAATTCATAAAAATATATAATTCGACCAAATCTTAAAATTTTAAAAAATTATCCAATTGGGGTTTTTTTGGAAATTTATAGTTACTATATTAAGCATATAGTGTACAAAGACAAGTTTTCACGGTTAGAGTTAAATTGTTTAACTAAGGGTCACATCCAAAAGATAAGTTTATTTTTGTTACCTAAACAAATATTAAATAACTTTTTTGAGAGGATTTTAATCCATAATCGTATAATAGTCTAAATAACTCACATTGGATATATTTTAAACTGAAAAAAATTATAATAAATTAATAGTTTTTGAGTTTCCAAAAGACCCTTTTTCAATTCTTATAAAAGGTCACATATCCTTCTCTTTAATTCACACCTATAAAGCCTGTTTTCTCAGAAAAAATACACCCATTTATCCTACCAACTTCTCTTAATACATACAAGAGTCAATAATTTTGGAATGAAGCCAACCTATGGAGTCCTTTTGTGAAAATCAAAATGAGACACTTAAAGAAGAGGTAATTATTTTACCGATTATTTCAAATATCTTTTCTTCTTATACTTATTTTCCCTAAGTTGTTTCTATAATTAAATAATAGATCCAACATTTATTATATTATGATATGTTTTTATGATTATGGGAAAATTATATTTCTCCTTTTACACATCATACCAAAAAAATATCACCATGCATGCATAAGAATGACTTACTGTCTCCATGACATGCGGTAAACTATTTTCCAATTATGATTTATTTTGATAGGTTTAAAGATGAATATAAAGTATCTAAATAATAAATATAAAATGTAATTATTTTTTATAATTAATATAAAATTAAATTCAATAAAAATTAACTATTAAGGGGATGATACCGTCAATTGTGAGTACATTCGACCTACCGTACCCACGACACGATGAGATTCTTTAACCACATTAACCATTAAAGACTGATTAAAAATATATAAAATAAATAATTATGAAATATAAAATATAATATTTTTTCTATAAATATATATTTATATATATATGATCTTTACTTTCTTCCATTCAATACGATAAGAAAACGGAAACAACGTTTATGCGTATGTCCGACCTACCATCTCTATGAATGGTGTATTTCGTTCCATATATTTTAAATATGTATATATTTATATAATAAATATATATGATATATTAATACTTTTTTTAATTAATAAAGTTATTAAATCATGATCAAATTAATATTATCATGTATAATAAGTCAAGCACGTATGATAAACAAAGCTAATATTACCCAAAATGTTGCATTAACATGGAAATTATAAATAAACATGTAATATAAAGTCATAAATGAATCATATATGATGTCCTAAATATAATCATGAATCTTTTTTATGTTAATAATATGTTAAAGAACATTATACATGAGTTTAAGACGTGTACATATAGTGTCAAACCAAAAATAGGTGAATTTCATCTCAATTATAATTTTCGGGAGATATAATCCATGTTCACCAGATATTACATGTTTGTGTTGTATGTAATGGATGTATTATATTTTATATCAGGAATAAATTTATCATTATGGTATTTAAATATTTATTTAATGATATCAGGCTTATGAATTAAATGTTCAAAGTGGCATGGGATGCTTTGAATGTTTAAAGATTTTCCCCATTTCAATATTCTTGATATTATACATATTTATTTATATATATATATAATAGATTATAAAAAAAACATTTTATATCTATTTTTAATTTCCTTAAAATGTGTTCAAAATATTTTTTTACGTTTAATATATAGACCTTTTTAACTAAAACTTCATTTTAATTTTTTGATGATTTCTTCTTCAAAATTTCTTCTCATTAATGTCCATGTTTTCGAAATGGTTTTAAGGATTTATTTATATGGACATTAATGTTTTAAAATGTTAATTACTTTTAAATTTTTTAGTGTGGTATGTGAAAATTTTATTCAAAAATATATTTTTAAAAGTATTTTTTAATATGTGCATGGATTTTGAATGCATGATTTCAAATTAAAAAGGGGGTATTTATCTCAAGAAAATTTTAATTATTTTGTTAGAGTATTTTTATCTATGTCAATATCCATTATTGAATGTCATTATTAATTGAGGTTGAAATTTTATGATGCAATTTACTATATTCTATTGAATGGTTTATGATTAGTTTGATTATGGATGTTCTATTAAGATATCATTTTTGGTTTAGGGTTAAAGTATTCATATTTCGTATACTAGTTTTTAAAACAAATGGTTATATTGTTTACCTTTTGCCATTTTCATACAAATGTTGTATTTAACTTAGTAAATGATAGGCGAGGACATCTATATCATCTTAATGCATCGGTAGGTCTCATTCTAATAAATATCTTGGTGAAAAACACTTCATGTCTGTTTTCAAAGTAGTTTAGCATTGTTAGGAGAATTGATCTTGACACAAATCAGACAGGTTTCAACCCATAGAAATAAAATTTCATGGGGATATATTTTGACAGTAGCTATCTTGAGAATATATCTTGATAGTGCAGATGTCTAGAACTACGAATTCATTCATTATGAGATTATTTATTTATATTACATATGATTATCTGATTAATAGAACATACATGTGAAGGATAAAATGAAATTATTTACTTTTTTATTGCTATATTATTCTCAAGAGTGTGATTAAAAGGATTGTGTTTTAGTTTTATACTTTCCTTAAATGTTTATTATTATTTATGAAAGATTCCACTACATTATTTACCCTTACTTAGCATCTGATCTCACCTTGTTCTTATGTTTTATTTTTCCAATATGCCAAATTGTGTATTGTGATTGATATGTAGGGTTAATCATGGAGAATAATGGAATTATAAATGGATAATATATCTTGTATTTTATGTTTTTCCTTTTAATGTATTATTCCTGTATGTAATAATTTTTTTTTAAACCTCTAAAATAATCTATCCTTTTGAATTTTATTCATTGTATGTATACTAAAGTATTAAAATAATGAACCAGCTCCTGGTTTCTAGGGTCATGGTGTAACGCCCCAACCCTAGTTACCCATAGTCAGTGCATTATTACATAACATTGGCATGATTACAAGAGATCATGTCCATAAAGACCGATTAGTTTAGTATCCATGGAAGTACTATATACATACATTAGTTTTTCATTACATCATGAAATATAAAAACTATACCATTATGTCCCCTTTGAACATAGTCAGATCCCTTATTCTATTCCTGTAGGTTAGTTGTAATATACTACTTCACATCCTGGAAAAAATAAAACATAGAATGGAGTTATATCAAATGCTCAGTAAGGACAAAAATATAGTAGAAATTGTTATAAATAAGCATAAACATTTTTGGCAATGTATAAGACTAAAACACAATCCTTTTAAACATTAATTTTAGTATAATATACTAATGATAGATCAATTAATTCCATTTACATATTCACATGGATATTATACTAGTCGAATAATCATAGGTAATATCAATAGATAATTTCATAATTATGGAATTCATAATGCCAGAAATCATAACCACATAATCAAGGCCTCGGGTCAAGAATAAAAAAAAATTGGTCAAGGCCTTATTTCAAGACAATAGATTTCATCATGAGACATACCAATGCATTGAGGAGATATAGCGGGCTCCACCCATCATATACTAAGTCCAATGCATTCTTTATATGAAAAATTATAATCATAACTTAAAAATTCGTATTAAAACTACCATACAAAATATCAATATTTTAACCACAAACCATGATTGGTATAAAACTAACACATCCACAGTCAAACATAACTCATTCAACACAATATGGAAGATTTTATTATAATAAATCAGCCTCAATCAAAAATAATGAAGGATATTGATATAGATTAAAATAATCAATAAAACTATTTGAGATAATATTCCATTTTTCTTGAAAACATTTAAAAGCCTCACTATTTATCAAGAAGCTATTAAAAATAGATTTTTGAAACAAAGTTTCTAAAACCACTTTGAAAGTTTTAAAATGAATTTTAATTTAAAACAATCATTTTCATATAATTAAATCCTTAAAACAATTTTTAAAACATGGACATTAATGAAAAAGATTTAGATTTATAAATCTTTAAAACATTTAAAATGATATTTGAGTTAGGTTTTCTAACAAAATGAGAGTAACTGGAATACAAATAATTGATGTTATAAAAAAATTATAATATCATGAGAATAAAGGGATTCATGATATACTATTTCAAATTACAATATATACACCATATAAATATGAATTAGCGCAAAACAACAAAGAAGTCTCAATGGAATGTAAATTGAGATAAAATCTGTTTCAAAGAGTATATCCTTAGGTTAAGGATAAATCAATGACATGAGAATTATGTGTGAAAAATATAAATACAATCCATATTATTATATATTCTGTGTAAATAAATCAGAGTACATTCACACATATTCTTGTAAAAAGAACACCAATGACTTGGATGTTTAACTCAGTTAATGGGAAATGAGTTAAGATTACTCTTATCAAGTTCATATCGATGACATGATAATTTTTCAATGGAGTGATTATGTGTATCAAAAGCATATCCACACAAAGGGGAGTGGAAATTACTACATAAATAAATAAATAGTGACTTCAGACATAATCTTGGAGTAAAATAATCATTGAAGTTTGCGTAAAATCCAATGAGTAGAAATTGAAATTAGAAATTCCATTACCGATTTGGTAACTTAAAAATCATACAACCCAGGAAAGAAGGATAGTAAAATGAAGTTGTAAATACCCATAAATTAAATTATATTACATAATTAATACAATCATGGGCAGTACATACACCACACAAAAGAAAATATTGGGAAATATAGAATGCATCTCACGGGAATAAAAAGTGAGATGAAAACCCCTTACCTAGTAATATTCCTTAGTAAGGGGTAGGTTAACCTCATGTATAATGCTGAAATAATTTTTAATAAATTATAAAGGAACCAAATACATATCTATGATATCATATATGATCTTTTAATATTTCAATGTTAATGATATTTCAGCAGTATCATTGTTTTTTGGTGTTAACTGATTCGTTCTCCTTTACATGTTTTGTTATGTAAGTCATGTTTTTTATGGATAAGATGTATTTTATAAATATAATGAATGATATTAAGTTCTTAAACATTATTTGTATTCATAAATTGAAAATTATTCTTGAATGGATACGATAGGGAATGAATCTCATCGCGTTCGTGGAGACGGTAATCCATACATACGCACGAGTGACAATATCAATCTACTGATAGTGAAATTGTATGTAATTGTATAGTATATCATATATAAAGAATCATTAAAATGTTATTTTTATTATATACACCAATTATACTCATTATTATACCCATCCAAATAATGAAGTGTTGGATAACAATCTACACCACAACGTGGAGATGGTTATGCGTACGTACGCAGGTATGGTGACTTTTTCATTCATAGGATGGATAAAATAATCAATATGGTTGTACCATATTTATAATAACATCACAGTATGTATAAGTAACTATATTTATTATTCTAGTATGGAAATAACAATGAAATAGGATGTGTATGAAAATAAGAACTTTAAAAAATGTGATGAAATAATTACCTCTTCTTCAGGTGCATCGTTTTGATTTGATCAAAAGGGATCCATAGGTTGGATTCATTATCTATTTAAGGCCTCTAGGTTTAAGTGAAGGTAGTTGGGAATATATTTGAGTAGGGTTTGTCTGAGCCAAATGAATTTGGAGGTGTGATTTTGAGAGAAGGGAAAGTACCCTTTTATAAAAGAGGCGAGGGTCGCTTTAGGAAAATCTTGAAATATTATTTTATTATACAATATTTTTTGGTTTCTAATGGATCCAAAAGAATTTATTTTGAGTATAAGGTGGTTTTTATTCGAATAAATCTCAACCAATAGTTTTTAGAGAGGTTAAGGGCATCATATTAACCTTATTGTTTAGATTTAACTCTTAGTTAAATAGTTTAACTTTTACTATGTATTCTTGTATTATTATAATAAATGGTTAATAAACTTACTATAAAAATCCATGAGTACCCCAAGTGGTTCATGAATCAAATATCTATCATTATATGAGTCCATTTTCTAATCCTTATAATTTTAGGAAAGTCATAACATTTAATAATATATTAATTGTTTTAAAAACCCATTTATGTCAATTTTGACACTATTTAGTATTTGGTTTTTGTGAAAGTGAAAAAAACATGATTAATTCAAACCAAATAAATTAAATGAATTATAAAATTTCATATTAACCTATAAAATTAGGTTAATGCATCAAAAGTCTCTATTTGAATTTATTTGGATATTTATAATATCAATTATTTTAATCATTCATTAATAAGGTAATTTTTGCATCATTATTGTGTCACAAATGAATTTAATTATTTAATGTATAAAAATTATAAATAAAATACAATTATGTAGGAAATATTTTTATCTTTATAATAAATATTTATAGTCAAATTTATCTTATGTATGATATTATATTAAAAATGGTTTAGTTATTGACCTTTTAATTTAACAATTTTAACCAGTCTTTAAATAAAATTATAATAAATGTCATACTTTAATCCAAGTGGATTTAAAGGATCTTATTTTATTAATAAGTTTTATTTTGGTTACAATAAACTTATCCAATAGAATTAAAAAATGTGTTAGGGTAATTATAATATCATTTTTACCTTTAATTACCCCCATTTACGTTTAATTATGGTACATAAAATTGAAAAGTTATTATTCACAAAAAATTATTTTCATCCCATAGAACAAAATTTTAATTACTGAAGTCAACTGTGTCTCTTGGATTTTTTAAATTCAATTAACATAAATGGTAAAATTACATTTTAGGCAAATTTGAAAATGTTCCTAGATGGTGGGTAAAATACGTTAAAAAGTCCAATAAAATTTTATACTTCTAATTTTATTATAAAATAAATCTAATGAATTACATTGAACTTACATTGGTATTATGTATCCATTTTGAGTTAAATTCAATTTAAATAAAATAAGTAATTATTTAAATAGAAAGTAGGTTTTAAACAATAACACAGTGTTTTCACTGTTCATCAAAAAATCGAGTGTTTTCAGAAAAATACCAAAAATTCACCCAAAGCTAGTTTTGATATTCCAAATTCAAAAATGATGTCTATTTTACCATATTAGAAACATAGAGGTTTTAATAATTTATTTTTATAGATACTCTCATTGTCAAAACCAGAAAGCGCGTTTTTGAGGAGTAAAACTATCAAAAGATTGATATTTTTTATATCCAATTTAATTGTAAAATTACTTCTAATGAGCAACATTACATTTAATGATAAAAATAAAATATAATTATAATTCAAAACCATTAAAATATATAATTTAACACTCAAATTTATTTTGATTAAAAAAGTTGTTTTCAATTAAAATTTATTATTTTTCACTATTCATCAAAATATGAAAGTTATCAAAAAATCACCAAACATTTATCCAAATTAATTTTTTTGTGTCCCTATTCTAATGAAGAGACTTATTTTGTCAAATTTAATATATAAAAGTTTCAAATATTGAACTTAAAAAGGGTTCCCTATTAAAAGGCGGTAGAATTGCATTTTTTGAAATATACTTCTTTTATCAGAAAAATTTAATCTGTTATTATATTAGGTCTAAGAAACACATAATATAGATTTATAATTATATGGATTATATTAAATTCATAATGATGTTAATACTATTCAGAACCATTTTTTGAAGAACAATTTTAGCAAGTCGTGGTGTGCTCGATCTCGGTGTTGCGTGTAGCGCAAGCTATTGAGTTATTTTAAGGAAAATAAATTACTATGAAATAATAGGGTGTTACATTCTACCCCCTTTTGGAAATTGCATCCTCACAATTTTGAAATAGGTTTTGGGAACTTCATTGAATGTACCACAGCAGAAAAAGAGTCAATAAAACTTTCACTTTAAAAGAAATAAAGAGAAGTACAACGGTCACCCATGATAACCCATAATAGGATTCCATGTAAGAAAACATGGATATAGACGATAAACTATGTATCATTTTCATATGGAGAGTGATAAAAAACATGATCAAGATAAAGTCAGCAATAATAAAACCACAAACTAGTGATGGGTTAAACAGTTATTAGTTTTCAAGTAGGAAAAGTAAACGTACAATGTTTTTTATTTTGAGTTCCATTTTATAATGTTGAGAAATAAGAACATATTGATATATAATTAATTTTTAAGTAGAGTTTCATCCTTTAATAAATTTATTCCACTAAATCATCATTTATCCTAATGATTTTTATTCAAGATTACTTTGTCACACCTGAATCACTCGAATAAACATACAAGGAATCACATAATTCACAAAGGATGAGCTATATATTTACCCTTTCTTTAGAGATTAAAAAACCAAATTGTTTGTAGAAGATCAGATGATTCCTTAAATGGATAATTCTTTACATAAATAAATGATAATTATAATTTCCAAAATTAAATAAACAATACCCAAAGTTTAATAAGTACTATTCAATAAAACACTATCCTTAAAATCCTTAAATATTATCCAAACTAAGATTGGTACCCAAAACATAGAAGAATTTAATCACATAGTCTTTCATATTAAATATTAACATTTATCTTCAAATAACATAATATACTCTTATAGTCTCAGACAAAAGTGTAATTAAATAAATCACATATTCTCTATGATAGGTTTATCATTTCAATTAATAACTTGAATCTCTTTAAAAACATAGATTCATCCAAAATAAAAATAATCCACTATAACTCCTCAAATTAAATACTATAGTATTCTATTTTCTTTAGGCATATAGTCATCCCAATAGAGAAAATGTCTTCCAAAATAACATTTATCTCTTAATCACCAAATCATTATCCTATAATAAAGATATTCATTTGATAAAACATAATATCCAATGTCTAGTTATTATTGATCAACAAAATCATTTAACTAAAACGAATTTGTCACACTAACCAGGGAATTCACGTAGTCTAGTGGTATGTGATAAATCCCAGCCGCACTTTAATTATGGGTTCGATTCCCATAGATTTGTCAAACGCGATGGGTTGTCACACGGTCTGCCTATTTTCCTTCTTCAAAAACTATTTTTTATAACATTCCAAAAATTATATAAATTCCTCAAAATGACCATAACATAATTTAACAATAAATTTTATCTCATACCTCGCATTTTTATTCCAAAAATTAATAATCTGTAATTTCCTCAAATTCAAGGATTATATAAACCCAAATGGTCCTATGTTACTATATTTACTAAAGAAAAGATAATTCTTCCTTAAATAGAATTTTCACATAACAAACATCAAGGTTACACATAAAAGAGAAAAATTATTTCAATGTAATCCCATCAACAAAGAGCACCAATACTTTTAAAAAAAATCAATCCATTTATATCCACATAGGTCATTCCTTGACGTAGTGGTTATCCTATAGAATAAGGAAATGACTCGGGTAATTACCAAGTCCCATAAATTTAGGGAAAATGATTATAAATGGATTCTATGGATCATTTTTATTTTCTTCCATAACACTCTTCAATTTCCCTCGACAATTATTTACTTTATGTCCTTCTTTTCCATACATATTGAATTTAATTGTTCTATTGAGACACTTTCCTAGGCATCTCCTTCCACATTTCCAACATGATGGAATGTGTGCATTCTTTTCTCCACAGTATCTACTGCTAGAGATCTTATCATTCTAAGCCTTTCTCATATTTGTTGAGTTTGGGATTTGGTTAATGTATATATTGTTGATCATATTTTTGGAAACCTTATTTTACATGAACAAGATATCTTTTATGCGTATCAAAAATCTATTTAGTTTCTCATATCCACTATCTTGTCCACCTTGTATATCATGTTCATTATTTCTATGACCTCTTTGTAATCCAGCCATTGACTAAAACCATAAAGCATAGTGTGAGTAACAATAGTCATAAAATCATTTAGAGAATATCATGACACCTTATTTTCTATCTAAACACATTAGGATTAACCAAGGTTATTTTTTCTCAGCTTATATTAAAATCCTTAAAATCGGTTTGTAAAGAAAATATGAATTATCCTAAGCATATCCCCCAAGAGTGTCGCAACCAAGAGTGATACTAGGCCCATCGTCGTGCATGAGTTCCTGTTTGAATCTAGTTCAAAGCGGTGTCTTCAGGTTTTTCCCCTAGGTACATATTTTCCAAAGCCGCCTCTACCTGATCGTATCCAGATAGGGATATATTTCATTGAAAACCCACATAATATTTAAATTACCAAAGGTTTTGGATGTTATTCTATACAAATCCTCAAATTCTACCTTAGGGTACTGTTTTCTAATAATATTTTTTCTAAATATAGCTTCCATGGTTTTTACTAAATTTCCTCTGATACCCACTATAACACCCCGAACCTAGTTATCTAGAGTTGGTGCATTGTTACATAACATTGGCATGATCACAACAGATCATGACCCGAAAGACCAATTAGTTTAGTAGCCTTGGAAGTACTGGACACATAAATACGTTTTTCATTATATCATGAAATGGAAAAATGACAACCTTCTTTCCCCTGTGAAAACAGTCATATCCCTTAGACTATTCCTACATTTTAGTCATAATATAGTTCTTCACATCCTGGAAGAAATAAAAAATAGAAAGGGGTGGGCTCAGATGCTCTGTAATTATAACAATATAGAGGATAATATTATAAATAAGCATAAACATTTAAGGCAATGTATAAGACTAAAGCACAAGCCTTTTAAACATAAACTTCAACATAATATGGTAAAGATAAATCAAATAATTCAATTTAAATATTCACATTGATGTTCTAATAGTCAAATAATCACATGTAATATCAATAGATAATTTCATAATGATGGAATGAATAATGTCGAACATCATAACCACATATTCAAGGCCTCGTGCCAAGACAACAAATAAAATTTTTGTTAAGGCCTTGTTACAAGACACTAGTTTTTCTCATGAGACCTATAGATGCATAGAGTAGCTATAGAGGGCTCCACCCATAACATACTAAGTCCAATGAATTCCTCCTATGAAATTTTTTAAACATAACATAAACTTTCGTATTTAAACTAGCATACGAAATGCCAATATTTTAACCAGAAACCATAAATCGTATAAAAATATCACATCTACAGTAAAAAATAAATCATTCAACACTATATTGGAGAATTAATTATAATAAATAAGAATCAATAAATAATAATGATGGATATTGATATGGTTGAAAATAATTAGTAAAACTATTTGAGAGAAATATTCCCTTTTTCTTGAAAACATTTAAAAGTCTCGCTATTTATCATGAAGCTGCTAAAAATGGATTTTTGAATAAAAGTTTCCCATTTCACTTTGAAACTTTTAAAAGGAATTTTAATTTTAAAACATTAATGTACATATAAATAAATCCTTAAAAACATTTTTAATACATGGACAATAATGAGAAATATTTTAAAGAATAAATCTTTAAAACATTTAAAATGATATTTTTGTTAGAGTTCCTAAACAAATGATAGATGCTTGAATAAAAATAATTGAGGTAATTAAAACCTTATAATATCATGAGAATAAATGGATTCATGATATACTATGTCAAATTACAGTATAAACAACATATAAATGTGAATTGGCGCATAACATCAAAGAAGTCTCAATGGAATATAAATTAGGATGAAATATCGTATAAAGAACATTCCTTAAGTTAAAGATAAATCAATGAAATAATTATGTATGGAATATATAAATACACTCAATATGATTGGATATTCAGTGTAAATCAATCAGAGTACATTCTTACATATTCTTGTAATAACTACAACAATGACTTTGATATTTAACTCAATGAATTAAAATTGAGTTAAGATTACTCTTATCAAGTTCATATGGAGGACTTGAGAATTTATCAATATGGAGATTATGTGTATCAAAATTATATCCACACAATGGGGAGTGAAAATTACTTCAAAAATAAAAAAATAGGGATTTCACACATAATATTCGAGTAAAATAATCAATGAAGTTTTCATAAAACCCAATGAGTGGAAATTGAAATTAAAAATTTCCTTATAGATTTGGTAACATACGAAATGAACAACCCATGAAAGAAGGATCATAAAATGAATTTTTAAATACACATAAATTAATGTATGTTACACAAATAATACAATCATGGGTAGTACATACAAAAAAAAGGAAATAGTGGCAAATATAGCGTGAATCTCATGGGAATAAAACGTGAGATGAAAACCCATTACCTTGTAATTTTACTTAGTAGACGGCAGGTTAACCTAATTTATAATGGTTAAATAATTGTTATTAAATTATATAAGAACCACATACATAAACATGATATCATATATGATCATCTAATATTTCATTGTTAACGATATTTCAGTAGTATCATTGTTTTGGGTGTTGACTGATTAATTTTCCTTTATATGTTTTGTTACGTATGTAATTTTTGTTGTGGATAATATTTATTTGGTTCAGATACAGAATTATATTAGGTTCATAAAAATTATTTTTATTCCTATAATTAATATTATTCATGAATGTTTACGATGGGGAATGAATCTCATCGTCTTAGTGGAGATGGTAATCCATACGTACACACGAGTGACAATATCATTCTATTGATGGTGAAATTGTAAGTAATTGTATTTTATATCATATATAAATAATAATTACCAGGTATTTTTATTATTTTCATCAATTTTACTCATTATTATTCCCATAAAAATAATGAAGTGTTGGATAACAAACTACACCACGGCGTGGAGATGGTAAGTCGTACGTACGCACGTATAGTGACATTGTCATTCATAGGATATATAGAATATTGAATATGGTTGTACCATATTTATAAAAACATTACAATATGTAGAAGGTACTGGATTTATTTTTCGGTTATGGAAATAACCAAGAAAGCAGAAGTGTAAGAATGAAAGAACTTTGAAAGAGGTGGTGAAATAATTACCTCTTCTTTGGGTTCTTTATTTTGATTTGATCAAAAGGGATCCTTAGGTTGGATTTGTGATCATAATAATGCCTCTAGGTTTAATTGAGGGTAGTTGGGAGGATATTTGAGTAGGGAGTGTCTGAGCCAAATGGCTTTGGAGGTGTGATTTTGAGAGAAGGGTAAGTGCACTTTTATAAGAGAGGTCAGGGTCACTTTTGGAAAAGCAGGAAATATTATTTTATTATACAATAAATTTAGGTTCTAATGGATCCAAAAGGTTTTATTTAGAGGATAAGGTGGATGTGGGTCGAAAACCTCTCAACCAATAGGTTCTAGATTGGTTTATACTGCTATATTAACCTTATTATTTAGATTTAACTCTTAGTTAAATAGTTTAACTTTTAACATGTATTCTTGTATTATTATAATAAATTGTAAAATAACCTACTATAAAAAACCAAGAAAACCCGAAGTGGTTCACTAAAGAAATATCTATCATTATATAAGTACTTTTTCTGATCTTTATATTTTTAGTAATATCATACCATTTAATAATATAGTATTTGTTTTAAAAATTCATTTTTGTCAATTTTGAAACTATTTGGTATTTGGTTTATGTGAAAGTCAAAAAATCTATATTAATTAGAACCAAATAAATTAAATCAATTCTAACATGTCATATTAACCTAGAAAATTAGTTTAATTCATCCAAAGTCTCAATTTATATTTATTTGGATATATATAATATCAATTATTTTAATCATTCATTAATTAGATAATTACTGCATCATAATTCTAAAAATTATAAATAAAATACCATTATGTAGGAATTTTTTTTATCTTTATAATTAATAATTATAGTCCAATTTATCTTATATAAAACCCTATATTAGAAATGGTTTAGTTATAAAACATTGAATTTAACACTTTTAACTCTTCTTTAAATAAAATAATAACAAATGTCCTTATCTAATCCAAGTGGATCAAAAGCATAATATTTTATTACTAAGTTTGATTTTGGTCGTAATACAATTATCCAATATAATTATTTCATGTTTCAGGGTAATTATAATATCACTTTTACCTTTAATTTCCCTAATTACTTTTAATTGTGGTAAATAAAATTGAAATGTTAATATTCACGAAAAATTATTTTCATCCCATTGAACCACATTTAATTTATTGATGTCTGTTGTGTCTCTTGGATTTTTGGAATGCAATTCACATAAGTGGAAAAATTACATTTTAGGAAAATTTGCAAATATGGCTAGAAGGTGGGTAAAAGATGTTAAAAATTTCAATAAACTTTTATACATCTATTTTTATTATAAAATGAATCTAATTAATTACATTGATAATAAATTGGTATTAGTGATATATATTTTGATTTAAATTAAATTTAAATAAAATAAATAATTATTTAAATAAAAATTAGGTTTTAAACAATAACGCAGTGTTTTTCACTATTCATAAAAAATTGAATGTTCTCAGAAAAATACCAAATATTCACCCAAAGATAATTTTGATATTACAAAAACAAAAATGATTTCTGTTTTACCATATTAAAAACATATAAGTTTTATTAATTTGTTTTAAAAAATACTCCCACTGATAAAATCAGAAAGGTGGTTTTTGAGGAGTAAAAACTATTAAAATGATGATATTTGTTTGTGTGAAATTTAATTGTAAAATTACTTATAATGAATTTTTTTTATTAAATGATTAAAATATAATATAATTATTATTTAAAACTATTAAAATTTATAATTTATCACTTCAATTTATTTTGATTAAAAATGTTTTTTTCAATTAAAATTTAGTGTTTTCCACTATTCATCAAAATATGAAAGTTATCCGAAAAGCACCGAAAATTTCTCCAAACTAAATTTTTATGTTCTAATTCTAAATAAGAAGATTATTTTTTCAAATTTAATATATAAAAGTGCCAAATATTTGATATAAAAATTGTTCACCATTAAAAGGCGGTGAAATTGCATTTTTTTTAAAAATATTTCTCTTATCTGTAAAATTTAATTTGTTCTTATATTTTCTCTAATAAACACATAATATGGATGTTAAAATTATATGGAGTATATAAAATTCAAAATGTTGTTAATAATATTCATAAACATTTTTTGAACGACTAGTTTGGTAAGTCATGGTGCGCTCGAACTCGGTGTTGCATGTAGCGCAAGTATTGAATTAATTTAAAGAAAATTAGTTACTATGAGGTCATAGTGTGTTACAAACGGTGTAAATTTTTTTTATCAAAGGATGTTCAGAAACACCCTTGGAAATTATATTTAGAAATAAAATATTTAAAAACATAACCCTATGAACGACTTTTAGGATATGTCTATGTATAAGATATCATACTTTAGAATTGGAAATGGTTAAACTATGTTAATCCTATGGAAAAATGGATTGAGAAGAAGATTCCACCATTTATAGATCCTATAAATGATTCTTTATGACTATATCACTTTGATTAGTATTAATAAAAATCTATTTTGAGTTGTGGACAATTGGTATAATTAGCTAGGTTATACAATAATGGTTATATTGCTGATAATGAGGAGAATGAAAAAGGAAAATGGGATAACGGAGGTATTATTGAATAAGATTTTGAAGCATAGTTAATGGTTTAAGAGTGATGTAGAATGATTAAGGTTATTTTTTACATGGATTTAGGAATTATTAAATCAATCATTCAATGGTTATACGATTCATGAGTTATATAAAGATTTTACTACAGTAATTATTCTTTAAGGATTTAGAAACATAAAAGTTTTCATTAAGGATTTAAAGGTGGGTAAATTGTCATGACCTATCCTAGTGGCGCCCATTCAATGACTTCCCCATTCCCATCTATAACAGGGTAGGGGATGGTGACTAGCACCGAGTAGGAATACCCACAAATGGGAGGAATTTTCCTAAGTACCTGTACGCACACACACATCCCCAGGACACAAATTCTGAAATGTCAAATTGATAAGTAAGGAATTCATGAAGACCACTATATCCCACAACTAGATTACAATAGTGAAAGTACTAGAAAGTAAATAGTGCCAAAACAAGCTCACCAAAATAAAATATTATGTAGCCACAAGTCCAACTTGTAATGTAAGAGGCACTGGAAGTGTCATTAGAAAAGATTTTAGATCACATCTTAGCATGTCTGGTTTGACAAGGAACCACCTAGTCATAGTCTTCCTGGAACTCTATTGAAGAGTTGATCATATGCACATGAAATGACATGTGCAGGCAAAGCCCTTGCACGAGTGAGCATAACAGTACTAACTAGGTCACCCTGAAACGATAATGGAATACTGAAAAGGAAATACCACAAAGAAAATTGCATGAAGAAATTCCACAAATAAATACCAAAAAGTAAATACTTTGAAGGAATACCATAGAGGAAATACCATGAAGGAATGTCACCAAGGAATACCACAAATAAATACAAAAAAGTAATGCATATTCATCTCCACACAGATATGTGTCTACAAAAAATATATAACGATCCTCCAGATATACTCAATCCAATAAGACACACAACCCCAACCAGACACATAGTATCCATAAGACACATAGTATTCATAATAAACACAATATCTATAAGACACACAGTATCCATAATACACATAATATCTATAAGACACACAATCTCTAGGTCAAAACCATCTATATAAATGTTTTCTCAAAGAATGCTTATTTAGGGAGAACTCACTCCTAAATCCATTAGGCCATAATAAAACTCCTAAAAATCCAACTTATGATATCTCTAAGATATCGTCTCATCATAAGGGTCCCAAAACCACAAACAAATTGTCAAATGGAGTCCCATTATGAATGTTATGACTATTTTAAAATTTCATAAGGGGGTTCATTGGGCCATGGATTGACCGGGGTAGTCGACCACCACAGTCGACTGCCCCCCTACATCTCGAGCTACTATGATGGTCGACTGCACCATATCTACCATATATGCATGGTATCTCAGTCAACTATTTCTTACTGTCGACCGCCACTATTTTTTGTGGTCCAATCTTACCTCCCAAGTCTGACCCGGTTCCAACCGACCCATGGGGTCTGACCTTGTTCACGAGAATGACCCGACCCACTAGGCACAACCCACCTCACTGGTTCGGCTTGCAACACCATCCTGACTCGCTCGCCCAACCCCACTCATTTCCCCATTATTCCACTCACACATTCACCTACAGTGATCACATCTGTTTCCCATGTGTTTTTGCACCACATCTCATGATCTCCAATATCACTGTCTTCATCACGCGCTGGTGCCGCCTACGCCGCTCACCACCCTCGCTGCTTCTGTGAGCTACCATTCTTCCTAGGCTGCTCGAAACTCTGAAATGAAATCACCTAAGTGATCTTTGGGTCCCAATCAACTCTGATCTGACCTCTATTTATTCTTTCCTCCCATTCGGGTATCTGATCACATTCAGAGCATCTTGACATGTTTGAGCTGCAGTGGTGAGGATCCAATGGGAATGAACATAAAGAACGGGGGGGGGGGGAGAAAAGAAAAAAGAACACCCAAAGAACAAACCTTGGACCTTTTTTATTTTGGCTGTGATTCATTCTCATTATAAGGATATTGAAAAAGGATAAACTGAACTCTTGATAATCCCACATCAATAACCCATCCCACAACAATTGCCAAACCGTAGATCAATATATTTGTCGATTAACTCAAAATCATTTTGAAAATTAATAATTGAGTAAAGAAACAATAGAATAACCACCCTACTTGGAGTTTGGATCAGTAATTGATGAGGAATGGTTGTGTTTCCATCATTAAAGAGATCCTCCAACATCGTTGGCATAACGATCCAGAGTCCGTTCTCCGATCTGTCATCTTTCATTCGAGATGATTATTTCTCCATGTATTAGATAAATTATAGGGTTACTGTGATAACCTAAGATTCAAAATAACGGTTCAATAAAAATGAAGAAATATGTTATATCACTTAAAATGAATTTTATTTATATTATTTAATGACTATTACGTCCTTTTTTAGTTTTTCAACAGAAGACCCACACTGAAAAAACATAAATGACACCTAGGTTAAAAATCACATTCTATGTTTGAAAATGACTTCATATTTATGATCTGGTCACCCATTTAGGAGTTATTCTATTTTCTCAAGAAAACCATGTGCATGTGCTATTAAAATGTTTAATATTTTTCAAACAATTGTTTTGTGCACACCAGGCCTTGGAGTGCACAATGTCTCAGTACCTAGTCTTGAAATAAATCCATATAGTATCTGAAAATAATTCCTGGAAAATATGAAATGTTACCTGATCCCCAAATTTGGTACTTACATACTTAAAATCCAAAAATAATTGGATACTCAAAAAAATTATTCAACTGAGCATTAATATGAGCCTCCTAGTTCCGTGTTCTCTCATAGAGATTCTCATGCTACCAACAAACACGCACTAGAGGAATCTACCACCCACAATGTATCCTCTCCTGTAGATCCCTAATCTCCATTGGGTACTCAGCAAAAGTCACCCCCTCATCAATTCCCAGCTTACCCCAGTCAATGACCTGTGATGGGTCATGCACGTACATATTAGTTACAACAGGTGGAAGACATCATATACCCTCTTTAACTATGGAGGTATTAATAAGTGGTATGCCACCTCTCCAACTATACGTAATATCAGGGAAGGTCCGAAGAACCTCCAAGATAGGTTTCCTCCTCGACCAAATATATATAATCTATGTCGAGATGAGACCCAAAGGAACACATGGTCTCCATTATCAAACCCTAAAGGCCTCCTTTGTCTTTCAACATAAGGTTTCTGACAGCTCTGTGTAGTCTTCTTCCACTACTGGATAATCCTAACCTTATCTATAGTTTCCCACACCAACAACGGACCTAGGAGTGTTAACTATCCTGGGGCCATCTGGAAATGTGGTGACCTACAGGGTCACCCATACAAGGCCTCTAACAGTGCCATACTAATGATGAAATTATAACAGTTGTTGTATGAAAACTCTTCTAGCGTTAGGTAATCCTCTCAACTGGGGCTAAAATCTAACATTAAATCTCATATCTTTTCCTATGGCCCTGTATGGTCTGCTTTTTTTGACCGTCCATCTGTGGGTGAAATGCTATGCTCACGTGTAACTAAGTCCAAAATACCTACTATAATCCATTCGAAAAATTGGATGTAAAGTGAGAATCATGATCTGAGACTATTATCGTTGTAACTCCATGGTGTAGAACTATATTCTATATATAGAGGTGTCCCATGATCCCTACTAGAAAATTATTACGAATAGCTAAGAAGTCGCCCAACTTGGTGAATCATTCAGTGATTAGCCCGATGATATCATGTATTATATATGTACATGGTAAACCCATCATGAAGTCTATCGATAACCAATCCCACTTCCATTATAGCACCTTAAGGGGTTTAGTAAAACCCATTGGAACATAGTGCCCAAACTTTACCTGTTTACTTGTGAGGCATTGAGAATCAAAATATGAAACTCCATTCTTCATCCCTAGACACCAAAACTGACATCTAAGGCCTAGGTAGCTCTTCTCGACACTTTAATGTAGTACTAAAGGTTATGTATGGAACTACATCAAAACCTCCTCCCATAATTCCACTAGTACTACTATTCTCTATCTAAAATGAACGCTTTCCTCCCAGCCTTTAGAATACCCATTAGGGGTATTCCATGTGGACATCTAAGCACTTAACGTCTTATTGTTAGTATCCTCAAGTTGTGACTCCATGATCCACTTTAAGAGTAGAGGGGTAATAACCATTAATTGGAGGTAATATTCTCCATCACCATCCACAAAATATATCTATAACGAGGCCAACTGCTATTATCCCTCATTTATCAACTACGAACATGATCTATTATTGATAGCATCTACCACCATGTTCCTCTTCCCAGGAGTATAGAAATTATTCAAGTAATAGTTCTATCAGAACTCTACCCATTTCATATGTCCCATGTTTAGATCCTTATAAGAGAAGATATACTTGAAAATATTATGTCCAAAGTAGTTGACAATCTAATATCCCAGTAGGTAGTGTTTACATATCTTCAAAGTGAAGACTACCACTACTAAATCAAGATCATTGGTCACATAGTTCTGATCTTGTGGTCTCAAATAGCATGAACTATAAGAAATCACTATCTAACCCTACATTTGGACACATCCAAACCCAATTACAAATGCATCGCAGAACACTACATATTTGGTACCCTCCTTTGGAAATCCCAGTATATGAGAACTCTACCTCATATACTGAAAACTATTCTAACACTTCTCCATCCACAAGAAAAGTTTCCTCTTTCATGTCAAATATGTCCAGGATTCTTCCACTATGAAAAAGTCAGGTACAAACCCTTGATAGTACCATTAAAAAAATGATAATTCGCACCTCAGTAACACTCTTGGGTGGCTCGCAAGCAATTAACACCTCTATTGATCTCTGAAGACGTCGACGAACCGTTCTAAGTAAGGATGAATGATCAAATTCACCAGTCCCATGAACACTACTGGGGTGTTCATCTTTTCAAATAACATCACTAATTACTCAGGGTGGACGTAACGACATCTGAAGGTTATCTTTGGTATATCCTCATCTAATACTCATAACTTATGATATCCATATTTGAGGTCAATCTTTAAGAACCACCGCACCCATTTCAACTGATCAATGATTCCATCGATCTAGGGTATTGGATAAATATTATTCATAGTCACTTGGTTTAGGCATCAGAAGTCTGCACATAACCTCAATATCATGTATGCCTTCTTGGAAAACAAATCTAGGGTGGCCTAGAGTGAAACACGAGGTCTCATGAATACCTTCCTATAAAAGTCATCTAATTTCACCCTCAGTTCATGAATCTCTATGGGAGCCATCCAATATGTAGGTGTAGGTATCAGTATCATCCCAGGGTATAGATCAATGCATAATTCTACCTCATTTCAGGGATGTAATCCTAGAACATCTTTAGGAAATATGTCCTAAAACTCTACCACCACTGCAGAAAACTGTTGACACTAATCATCCACTCCATTGAGGGGAAGGCTTTACAACTTATGAGGGATCATCAGAACCCTCATATGTTTGAGTCCATCCTATGCTACCCGTGTTTCATTTTCATTAATAAAGTAAATCCTGGCCCCATAACCGTAGAAACAATGCACTCTATCCCTAAAAAATTCTATCTGAGAATGAACTGGATAACCATTCCATCCTAAAAATGAATTTTTAAGGCCTTAATTCCATTAAAAAGAGATCCCAACCAAAACTCTAACCTAAAATAGTAAGGTTATACAGTCGACAACCATATGTGATCATCAAATATCCTTTTGTAGGAGTCACTAAGTATAATGGTTGAGTCAACAGTTTAACCATAATCTCTATGTCCCAATCATGGTCCATATTTAGAAAATAGTGATTGAAACCTATGTCTATAAAAACTGTAGATACCATGGAAAAGAAATAGATCTTACCTATAATATTCCATGAATCCTTAGGTTCATAATCCTCATCACCTATAGCTATCCTCTTCCATATCCACCTTCTCTATGTGGATATTGTGGACCACAGGCATATGGTGGCGGTAATAGATCAAACCTCTAACCACATCCTTCAACCATACGTACCCCCTTCCACAATTCTACCATACAAACCACCCTAATATTGCCTCCACCAATTCCTTGGTGGCCTGTTGACTATATCCTGATCATCCGTACGATGAGTGGTGAAATATCATGCTAGATGTCATAGACCACCAGACGAGTAACGCAGCTTGTCCCTCAGCTGACACAGGATGCCCTAGGAGACCCACACAACTGATCATGTTTCCTGGGATTCTCACTCAAAATTCCTGGCCCAATTAGGTCCCTACAACTGCCATAAGATTCATACTTCAATGGTATCATCTACCAGGTACCTATAGGTAGCTCCCACTGTCAATGTCTGATCTGCTTGAAAAATCTCTACTAGTAGGGCTCACTCATGTACCCCATCATAAGTTTGAATTATAAGGGATATCATGGAATACCCAATCTCCTAGAATAATCCCTTCTTGAAGGTAATATTCATCAATAATGGGTCTCATACCACATCTGTGGAGTCGTGTGAAAGATCAGTAAATCCCACTAAATACTCCACCATAGTCTAGCTTCCCTAATGTATAGTCACCTAAATTCACATTGACCGCAATGTGGTTAGAAATAACTCCCTTCTAAAGATATTCTCAAAGTATGCCCAGGATATATTTGTATCATCTTGTTTCTAGATCACTAAGCTCCACCATCTCCCTGTAAATCCCTGAAAAAGACTCGCATCAAGGACTACTATTGTTTCAGAAGGCGTCCTCATAAGGTGAAATAAAAAGTAAAATATCTCCAACCAATCCATAGTTTCTTGGGATTCTGGCCCACCCCAAATCCAGGAATGTTGCTACCTCTAAAACTCGTGAAACATGCTCTGTATACCTCCATAATCACTTGGTAGTGATGGTAGTAGATGCTGAATTACGAGTGGTGGTATTGATGGTAGACCAAATGGAGGTAATATCTTCGGTATAGGTATTTGTACCAATACCTTGTCACTAGTCGTATTATACACATGATTACACAATGGAATTCTAGATGGATATCTTCATGGAGACATCCTGTAATAAAACAAGATGTAACACGATCAATAGAGTATATCTGGAGATTTGGCTCAAGAAGGACATGGAAGACACAACCCATTCCAATATAATGCATGTACCATTATTTTCCATGCAACCAATGTTTTCATTTACCATGTTTAAAATAAGGTTCCTATAGTCATAGAGTATGGATATGTCACCCGCCGCACAAACACTAAATTACCTATCTTGAAAACCAAACTCAAAACACTTAACACCGTCATCTCAAACCAACCTTGTAGACTCGTGGTCCTGAATTGTAACCAACCTCGTCTGATATCACCTTGTCATTAACCATCCTAGTGGGGGCCATTACATGACTACAACAAGCATAACACCAATAGGACATAAGTTTCTGATTAGCACCGAGTTTCCATATTCGACAAATGGGAGGCATTTGCCTATGTATTTGTATGAACACACAAATATCCAATCCAAAAATGATGAAATCTAAAATCTCTAATCAAAAAATACATGAAAACCACTATATCCCAAAACCTTAGTACAATAGTGAAATTACTGGAAAATAAAAAGATCCAAAACAAATTCAGAAAAAGAATGGAGTCTAGAGCCACATCTCTAACCTACAAAGTAATAAGTACTGAGAAAGTTGTTGGAAAATCATCCAGAACAAACCACGGCCTATCCGGTCTCATAGAGCACTACCTGGTATAGGTCTACTAGGATCTGAATAGAAGATTCAATCATCTGAATAAGACATTACACATGTGGGAAATGTCCATGCAGGGGTGGGTAAAACAATACTTAGTAGGAAACCCCAAAACCACAAAGGAATACCGTAATGTAAATACCAAAAATGAAAATACCATAATGTAGTATCATAAATAAATGATAGAAAATAAGTATAATGAAGGAATAACACAATGAAAATACCACAGAGGAATACAACCATGGAATACCACCAAATAATAATACAAAATAATTCATAGTCCACACCACATAGATTTATGTCTACAAAAAAATATATCAATAACATATAGATATACTCAATCCAAGAAGACACACAATTTCATATGGATACGTAATCTCCATTATACTCATAAAATCCCTAAGAAACACTATCTCTATAGGATACACATCTTACATTGGAAATACAGTATTTATAGGACACACAATCTATATAAGACACACAATCTCTAGGTCACAATCATCCATATAAACGTTTTCCCGAATAGAACTCATTCTGAGAGAACTCACTACTCAAGAAATTAGTTCATATATACACTACCAAAATAAACACTTAGTATATCTCAAAAATAAAATATCCTCGTAAGGGTCCCAACAAAAAATATGGCTTGTCAAACAAATGTCTGGTTTGAATGTATGGCGATTTGAAAATTTCAGAAGGGGGTTCACAGGTCCGTGGACCCACCATGCAGTGGGTCCAAAACCCTTGGTTTCCGATATCCATGGTTGACCATCCAGTTAGACCTCCTTTAATACTTCTATGATCTTCTATTAATCCATAGTTTCTTAAATCCTTGATACAAATGAATGTCTGTGATCCTTGGGTCATGATCTACTCTAATCGAGACTTTGTTTCATCAATTCTCCATTTTGGGTGCTTGATCGTGTTCAAAGACTATCATCAAGTCATGTAGGGGTCATGAGGATCCAACAATGAATAATTCCAAGTCCGATGGAGTTAAAAGAACCGAGAACTCCCAAATAATGAAAATTGGCCTTGGTTCGTGTCAACCTTAATTAGTTATTATTATAATGATAAACTAAGAGGATAAAGTAATCTATCAATAATTCTCCCTTAATAACCCATCCCGAAATAATGAAAAAATCATGGATCAATATCTTTTTAGATTTTCTAGCGTTAATCATAGAAATTACGATTTGGGAAAAGAAACAACGGAACAGGAGCCCTTCCTAGAGTTTGGATTGGACGTTGGCAAGGAACCGTTGGGTTTTCGTCTTTGACGGGATCCTCCAACATCATTGATGTGACCATCCATAATTCGTTCTCTGATACATATTTATTCATTAGACATGATTATTTCTCTATGTCTCAAAATAATTCTAGTGTTATCGTGAAATCCCAAGATTCCTAACAAATTTCTAATTAAAAGGAAACTAGTCGTTGCGTCCCTTAAAATAATTTTTTTTAATTATCTAATGATGATTACATTATTTTTGAGTTTTCCCATAGAATACCAATGCTGACAAAAATTAATTCGATCCTAGGATAAATCTCAGGTTTTGAGTTCCACGACACCCTTCGATATCTAATCCAGGTAACTGTTTAAGAGTTATTCTATTTTTTCAGGAAAACCATGCGTGTCTGATATTAAAGAGATTAATATTTTTTAGAAAATTGTCTTAGAAAACCTGGGCCTCAAAATCACATGCCTTATCAGTGCCTGGTCTCGAAATCGGTCCATATAACACTTAAAAGTAATACATAGAAAATTTTAGATGTTATAAAAATATTTTTTTTTGTTAAAATAAGAGTTACCTAATATTGTTGTGAAATCTGATGTTAAGATTGATTTTAAAAATTATGAGACATTTTTTGATTTTTAAGTTAGATAGAAGTATTTTGGAAGATTATTATGGTTAGAATGGGATAATTTGATCATTGGATATTATTGTTAGTTGTTTATGTATGATTTCTCGGATATTATGTTCAACCCTTTTTTATTTTAGTAAGCATTTAATGAATGAATGAAATACTTAAAGACCATATGATTCGTTTAAAGTGATTCATAGAAAAAGGATCATATTTAATATTCATCTATAGGTGAATATATGAATTTAAAGTAGATCTAGTCACAACCAAAATATATCATTGAACCATTAGTATTTTAAATCGTCATAGATTTATGGCTTTGAGGCCTCAAATTTCAATTTATCATTTACTTTTTTGTGATCTATGATAGAAATCACTCGCTATAAATATTTACATTTTCCCTCCATGTACGTATCTATAAATGTAACTAATGTTATTGTATTCAAAAGCCTAATTTGGTTGTGAACATCACATTTCCCTTTCACTCTTATTAAGGTTATATTTTTGTTTACCCTTTTTCTGATATAGGTTTTCCACAAAGATATTTTCTGCTATCAACCTTTCATTATCGATGTGGAATTTTAAATTGTGGGGAAAAAATTTAATAAAGGAGGGGATAATGTAACACCCCATGATTTCAAATTATGTTATCATTTTAATGAAATCTAGTAGCTGGTATTGCAGCAACACCATCTTGGCTTGCGTTACACGCAACTTTGAGTTTCTGTGAAATAGAACTTTATTATTATACTTATTTAAATGAAATTTTTATAACTTATACATTAAATATTGTAATACTAATATAAATAAGGAAATTTTAAAATTTTTTATATAATGTTTTTATATAAATAAAATATATTTATAATAATGTGTATATGTTTTGGTAAAATAGTTGTATGTTTTGAAATACTATTTTCTTAAATGAACTAATTTTTATGTACTTTTGTAAAAAATAGTAAAATTAGTAGTAGAGACACTCATAAATTAAATTTGATAAAATGGAAAAAAATTAGAATTAAGAACATCAAAATTAGCTTACGGTGAAATTTTTATATTTTTCTGAAAAGTTTCAATTTTTGATGAATAATGAAAAATGATGCACTATTGTTAAAAATAGATTTTTTTCATTTAAATAATAATTTAACATAAAATTGTATTTGAAATCCCAATTGTTAAATAATACATATATTAATTTTATGTTGGTAATTGGATTAATTTTTATAATAGAATTAGATATAAACATTTATTGAACTATTGAACGTCTCTTTTACCCGCCTTCCAACCACATTTGGAGGATTAACATTAAACGTCATTTTACCTCTTCAGTGAATGGAATTTCCAAAAACATACATACATGTTTGTAATTATTATGAATTCTTTTATCAAATAAGATAAAATGGTTTTTTTTGAATAGTAACTTCAGTAAATATTTAATTTATTTCCCATGGTTAAAGGTAAATCAGGTATCTAAATGTTTAAGTATTATTATAATATATAAAATTCACCGAAACACTTATACTAATTTCATTGTATAAGTGTTTTTCTACCAAAATCATTCTTATGTGTAAATTATGATCTTATTAATCCACTTGGGTTATAATAAGTCATTTATTATATTTTATTTAAAGATAAGTTATAAATGTCATACTCAAACATTTAATAACTAAATTATTTTTAATATATGGATATAAAAAAACAAATTAGATTATAAATATTCATTATAAATCTTAAATTTTTTTTCTATATCATGATAATTTAGTTTTAATTTTTAGAAATTAAATAATAAAATCTAATTGTGAAAAAATGACGGTGTCGTAATTGGTTTTTTAAAGGAAGAATCAAATAAATGATATGAATAATATGAAAATAAACATCATTTGACATATTTGTTTCAATACACAAATTTTTTGAATTATATTCACATATTATGGATGAGTTAATATATTTTTTAAAGCAATCAAGTTCTTATGATTTTATTAAAATTCAATTAATAAATAGTGTCCAAACTGACATAAATGGGATTACAAAATAAAAAATATAATATTAAATGATATAAAATTTTAAAAAAAAGAATTCTTCAAAATTACTAGTATAATGTTTAAAGTTTAATAAATGATCCAATTGGGTTTTTTTCATTTTATTGTAAATATATTTACCATATAATATAGAAAGAAAAGTTGTTTGCGTAAGAGTTAAATTAATTAATTAAGGGTAAACCCAAAAGATAAGGTCATTTTTGTAAAATAAACGTGTATAACATTCATTGGTCAAGATTATTTCAACCCATTCTCATTTTATACTATAAATAACTAAATTTGGAGATATTTGGAATCTAAAATCAATTTTTAATAAATTAATAGTTTTGGAGGTTCCACAAGTGCCCCTCCCCTCCCATATAAAATTACTCGTATTATTATATTTTATAAACACATATAATACCCTTTGTCTAAAAAAAAATATACCCATACTTTTATAAAACATTCCCAATTCATCATAGAGACTGTAATTTGGGAATAAATCCAACCTACAGAGTTCTTTTTGCAAATCAAAATGAGACATTCAAAGAAGAGGTAATTGATTTACCAACTCTTTCAAAGTTCATTTTTTCTTCTACTTCCATTTCCTTTGTTTTTTCCATATAAAATAATAACATCAATAAATTATTTATTTTTGAGATGTTTTTTATGATTATGGGACAACCATATTTCTCCTTTCATCATTCCTATGGAAAACAATGTCACCATGCTTGTGTACGTATGGCTTACTGTCTCCATGCCATGGTGTAAACTATTTTTCATATATACATTATTTTGATGCATATAATAATGAATATAAATTATTTAAATAATAAATATGAAATTATAATGATTTTTTATAATTAATATACCATCCAATTCTATACTAATTAACCATTAAAGGAATGATATCGTCGCTCGTGCATATGTACGACCTACCGTTTCCTCACCGTGATGAGATTGATTCTCCACATTAACCATTAAATAATGATTATAATAATATATATAGTGAATAAGTATGAACTATATGAAATAATTATTATTATTTAATAATATATATATATATACATATATTTCATTTACATTCTTCAATTCAATATGATAAGAAAACTGAATCAACATAAATGCATAAATACAACCTACCTACTTCATGAAAGGTGTATTATATTCCACATATTTTATTTATTTATATATTTATATATTTAATATATATATATATATAATATAAACCCGGTTTTACATTCTATAAGTAATTTAATCCGGATCTATGTAATATGAACAAGAATAACAATTCCAAACATATACATTAAGCATTGTAATGATAACCTGAAATCTTACATAAACATGGAGATTATTAATAATAAATAATATGAATTCATAAATGAATCATATATGATATAATGAATGTTATTATAATTATGGTATAAGTTAATAATATGTTTAAAACCATTATACAATAGTTTCAGACATGTAAGAAGAGTATCAGACCTAAGTTATGGGAATTCCGTATTACTTTCAATTTTCGTGATATATAACCATGTTCACCACCTATTTCTTATGGGTGGTGTATTTAATTCCACCATTATATTTAATATCATTATAAATATTATATTCATTATATTTAAATATTATTTTGAAGATATGATTCATGTGATTTAAATGTTCAAATGGGCATGGGATGATTTGAATGTTTAACGAATTTCCCAATTTCAATATTCTTGATATTATCATGGCTATTTATTTATATGTTGTAAGGGATTATAATAAAAATTTTATTTCCATTTTTAGTTTAATTCAAATGTTTTCAGAATGAATATTTATAAGGTTTTTGTAAGTGACTCTTTAACTTAAAAATCATTTTAAATATTTCAAAGATTTATTGTTCTAAAATCCTTCTCATTAATGTCAATGTTTTTAGAATGGATCTAAGTATTTATTTATACGGATATGAATGTTTCAAAATGATAATTATTTTCAATGTTTTTAAAGTGGTATGGGACACTTCCATTCAAAAGTATATTTTTGAAATGTCTTTATTTATAATTGGGTCACTTTTGAATAAATGATTTCAAATTTAACAGGGGTATTTGTCTCAAGAGATTTTTAATTATTTTATTAGAGTATCTTCATGTGTGCCAACATCTTTTTTTGGATATTATTATTAATTTTGATTTATCAATATTATATCATTTACCATATGTTATTGAATGGTTTATGATTAGTTTGATTGTTGATGTGAAATTTAGATACCATTTTTGGTTTATGGATAAGGTTTCCATATTACGTATATTAGTTTTTAATATGAATTGTTATTTTGTTTATCTTTAAAATTTTTCATGTGAGTAATATATTGGACATAATAAGTGATAGGATGGGTCCACTATAATCCCTCAATGCATCAGAATGTCTAATATGATGAAATTATTTTGTGATATAACCTTCATGTTTGTTTTCAATGAATTTTAATATTCTCAAGAGGATAGATATTGTTTCAAATCATGAGGATTTCTACCCACATACTTAATCTGTCAAGAGGATAGATCCTTACAGTAGCTATCTTGAGGATTTATCTTGAAATTTTAAATGTGTAAAATTATTCATTTCCTAATTATGAGATTATTTATTAACATTAGATGTTACTACTATACTAGTAGAATAGCCAAGTGAAGGTTTAAATGGAATTATTTGATTTATTCTTGCCATATTATGACTAAGAATATGTTTAAAATAATTTTTTCGGTTTTATACTTGACTTAAAAGTTCAAGTTTATTTTTTGAAGATTCCACTAAATTATTTACCCTTATTCAACATTTGAGGTCTTCTCTTTATTATGGTTTTTTTACAAAATTTGAAGATGCTTATTTTGATTTATATATCAGGTTAAGCTAGGAGAGTAACAAAATTATATTTTTTTTTCTGTTTTGTATTGTTTTTTTTCGAATTATAATGTATAGTTAATGTATGTAATATTTTTTCCAAGAATTCTAAATTGATCTTTCATTCAAAATATCATTCCTTGTAATCATTCCATTTTCTTAAAATAATGCACCAGCTCTGGGATTCTCATGTCAGGGTGTTCCAACAATCAAGAGTTATTGGTGGATTTGTATCATTGGATTCCAATTTAGTGTGTGTTATTCACAAGATAATTTGTTTGAAATGAATAGAAACTATTATTTTAGTAAAATTTTGTTTGATAATGGATATATTTGGCATTATCACCATATATAAATTTATATTGGAATTTTAATCTCACATTGGTTACCTTTTTGTCCATTAAGGCGTTTTCTAGATAATACACTAAGTCCTAATATTACATTAAAGGGAAGATTCATCTTTGAAGTGTGTTTTGGATCATGCGATCTCATATAGAAAATATATTTTGTTCAACATTTCAGATTCTGTGAATACATTGGCCACAATGATTATTTAGTTACTATGAGGAGATAATGTGTATTGGGCACACTATTATGTTAGGCAAGTAATGACTTATGCATTGTATTTTGAGAGGTTTTGATGGAATAAAATTAACCATTATTATTTCTTGTATACAATGTGTGGCTAGAATAGTCCCAGAACATTGAAACATCATCCATTGAAATGAATTTATAACATCACAATATTAAATGTGGGATTCCATTAGAGAACCATCATACACCCATGTCTCAATGTAGGGCTATGTTGTCATGCTAATTCATTTTCCATGACATTATTGATATACCATTTTCTTAGTGATGACTTATTTGGTTATTCCATAAGATTAAATTGTTATCCTAACATGTCAAGGGGATTTGAAATTTATTGTTTTGGATTTAGTTTTTTTTAGGAAGGTCCCTTGGCCAAATAGCTGAGGTAATTTTATTAAAAAGAAGGTAACAAGATATGCAAGTGTAGAGACTCTTTACAGCTAACCTCATAAAGAGGTAACAACGCCACCTAGGATGGATCTAACCAGCAAAGTAAATCACCCAAAACCATGTTGTCCAGCCCATTCACAGTCAGGTTTAGCTCCATGTGAACTCAGTAGCATCGAATCCTTTGTTGTCCAAGACATTGCCATTAAGTGGAATGAAACAGCCATGAGAAAACTAATGGTGATTTATTTTCCAGATTCTGTCAGCTCTACAAGATATGCTTTAGTTATTATGGGGATATGTTTTAAACTCCTTACCTTTAAAGCAGTATCTGTGATTTTTACATCTTTATGGGGTCTCCCTACATTCCTTTTCTAGCTTTGAGGACCTTTGGAGCCTTGAAGCAGGTCATCAATGTTTACAGCTTCAGGTATCCCACTGTCCTTTGAAATTATTTGTGAGCATCCATGGGGACCAGAATGAGGTGCATGCATTGCAGAAGAAGAAGGGTCATGTGTAGAGATATTCAGATCATACAATGCTGAATTAGAGATCATTTGAGTGCTAGGAGGAATCATCATACTGCATGCGTTGTTAGAAGAAATATATGGAACAAAATAGTGTGAAGAAATACTTTAAGAAGATGCATTTTGAGCATTATTTTCAGATTAAGTAGATACATTCAATGTGTCAACAATACTATTAACAGTAGAAGAAGAAAAAATAGAATGTTCATCATTTGTCATAGAAGAAGTAGCAGACTTTATCCCCATGATTGAATTTGACATAGCAGCAGAAACAGGTGTAAGAAGCTGCAAGTTCTCCTGAGCAGTGATGTTGTCCAATTCTATAGCTGAAGCAGGACCACAATTCTGCCCAGCTTCATCCTCTATGAAAGTGTCCAGGTTTGCATCATTTATTCCCTCTTCAGTATCAACTTGTAAAGATAATAAAAAAACATGGATTTCATTCTGAAAATCCAGAGAAAACTGGAATTCATCTTCCTTAGTTTGTAAATCATGCACTATGTTGCAAACAGAATTGCATATTTCAGAGAATGTATTAAGGTCCTCCTTTGAAACCCATTCAATAACTAGCTGAACTACCTTAAGAACAGATTGTAAATTCTACTCATCCTCTTCAACCATATCAGCCCATGAAACTCTTTGTGATGAGGAGGAAGCAGAATTCTTTGAAGTAGAAGCATTTTCACTAGAATAATGAACTTTAGTTTTAACAGGAGGGGCAACTGATTTTATAATTCCCTTTTTCTCAATAAAAATCGCCCTACTCTTTTTATTTCTGGTAACATCAATCCATTCAGAAACCTTAGGTTGAACCTTGTCATTACTCTGGATCATCCTACAGTTTGATATATTATTCCCCACAATCTTACAAGCATCACAAAAGTAGGGCACATTCTCATATTCCAATCGAATATCATATTTAAAACCATTAACAGTAAACATGATAAAAGCAGGCCTTTTGATTTCAAAATTAATTTCTACAAGAATTCTGGAAAAATAACCACTTTCACCATCCAAGGTACGTTGATCCAGCCTCAAAGGGGTACCAATACATGAAGCAATGTCATTGAGGATTCTAGGATTCCAATATACACAAGTTAAACCATGCAACCTTACCCAAATTTGTGTATTAGATTGTTTGAGATTAAAAGGGTTAAAATTAACATCCCAATCCGATAACTTTAGTAAACCATGCTTGAGTTGAAGATTTCCTAGGTTCCAAACCGAATTCAAGGAAGCAGAGGAGTTGAAAACAATGTGAAAAATACCCTTTTCCAATTGAAATGAATTTCCAATCTCGCAAATTCCAACAGTGAGATTTTCGATTTTTAAGATCATCAAAGGACCAAGGTTTGTCACCCTTTGAGTAAATTACACGACCCAGTAATGAAAAATTACAAAGGTCCATCCGCTACTGCAGTGCATCCGGATCCGCAACAACTGAGAATCCACCATTCTCTAAATAACACAACCCACCATTCTTTCAACAGAGCACAATAGCTATTGGATTACCTTTACCCAAAGTACATGAGATGTAAAAACTAATTTCAATTAAATATTCAATCCACCACTATGAATGAAAATTTCAATCCTTCTAAAATATGATATATTATAGGATATTGAGATATTTATAGATCCCAATTCATGATCAAATGATGTAATGCCACCAGAGATTCATAGAAAACATCACTTTCATAATCTTTAGATCATGGGAGGAATAATTTTGATCATGAGGACATAATTACTATTACCGATGAAATATAACTGATTTCTATTATAACAAAACTAAACCTGGAATAATGTTAGATTCATTACAAAAGAATTTGAACACAAAACCCAATTTAAATAATAATTGAATTGTATCACTGATCATCTTCCTATATAGGTCCATGATAGATGAAAATTAGTGTTTATATATTTTTGATTATAAATTAAAATTATTACCTCTTCTATTTTCAACATAATAAATTTTGATGTTTATGAAATAATACCTCATTTAATTTAAAATTTAAAATATTGTTTAATTTGACTCAAATTTCAAGATTATTTGGTTATCAATAATTGGGATAAAAATGAATATGTGATTCTATATAATATATTTATTTCAAAAAAATTTATAATAAATTTGATTATATAAGTAATTTTGGGTAATAATAAGATGTATAACTTATCGAGGAAGTTAAAATTAAGATGACAAACTCATTTTGTATTGAAAGACAAAAATTGAACATAACTGGGTCAATGAATATATTAAAATGGCAGCGATGGACCACAACAAAATCTATGGATAAATTCTTTACTAATTACACATTATAATCAAACTTAATATTTTGTTGTTAAAATTATGTATTATACATCAAATTTGTAGTATTAATCAATTTACAGTGTAATGTAGCATTTCTTCATTCCATTATATCAACTACGAACACCCTATGCATGTAATAGAAGGTTTTCCATCGAATTCTCCATGAAACTCAATGTAGTAATATATTTTACTATTAAAAAAATTATCTCATGAAAATTTAATATGGAGATGAACCTTGAGGATATATTTGAGATAGTATATAACAAGTGTTGAGATGATATGATTTTTTTGGAATGAGAATTATTATAATATTAATATTTCTTCTTCTAATAGTCATTGTATTATGTTATTTCCTCAACTTATGCTATATACAATATTAACTCACTATCTATTCATCAACCTAAATCTACTATGGCCAGACTGTACATTAATATAAAGATGATACATGAAATCAAATTCTGTATCAGTGGACATTTTATATGGTAAAATCCATACATTCTATCAAACCCCTTTGATAAGTAATTAGTTAGTTAAACCAATGTATTTTAAATAATGTATTATGATCCAATGTTGGATTTAGACTCAATGTAATGTTCTTGATCATTTCAGTGTAATATCAACACCAAAATAAGTATTCATTCTCCATTGTATACTAATAGAAATGGAAACTAATAAGATGAAATTTAAAATCTAGGATATCCCAAGATCTATTGAGAGTCAAAAATGTCTAATATATAGGTTTTGTAGGGAATAAAACAATATTCATACATTTTTTAACTAAAATTGGAAATATAGTGATACACATGATAGATGAAACCTGATTTTTGATGCAATAATTTATTTGGGATTATGGGAGTGAGGAATTCACTAGTAACATAATGAAATGTTCATATGCCCTATGTTTAAAAAATTAGAGGAACCTCATTGATGTGCGAGACCATTAGTTGAAAATAAAGATGTTATAAAGGGGTATGGTGATTTTTATCTAAAGAACACTGGTACTTTTTATCATTCAACTATTTTTTTGTATTATATAGATCATGATTTACATCGATGTGATCCTTAACATGGATGTATAATACACTCATTATTTATTGATTCATTGGGGGAATGATCTTATTATTCTTGAGTTCTAATCTACTATAATTCTTTTTTCACATGTTGACATTAGTTTATAGTATGCGATTTGTTTTTTGAGTGTAATTGTATGAATTATAGCACTTCATTGATCCTTTTACTTTCTCAATTGAGAATTCAATTTCCCCCACCACTTAATTGTCCATATATTTTATGGAATAAGATTGATTTCTAGGAAACGTTATTAATGATTTCTGTAATGAGTGTAGAAGACATGTTCCCACACTTAGAAGCTATGGAACACCACAATCCTCTTTGGAATTTAATTTTCATTCGAAGTATAATTTTTATAAAATTATTGGGGGGATTTTACTACTTTATATATATATATATATATATGAAATAGTATCCTCTTATAGTGATCATTGTAATGATGAAACTCACCAAATATAGATACCAAAGGAATGATGTCCATGATCATGTATTATCATATTAATTAATTTTCATAAGGGGAGAACATAATTAATGAACTATGATAACATAGCATTGGTTATCCTACTTCAGGATCAAAAAGAAATCCATATCCTAACAATTCCCTAAAATATATATTATACATTAACACTATGGAAGTTTTTAAACTTTCACCCCAATCTAGAGGCAATATGAGGTTACCACTATACTGCTCTTAAAATAAGATTAACAATATGATTTTTTTCATACCCCATTAAAAAAAATGTGTCAAAAACCTGGGGTGATTTATAGGGCTGTGGTATCAAAATCTTTTATAAACAGTAATATTGGAATGAATTAATAGATATTATAGTGGAATCTTATGCACTACTGATTCTGAGATTAAGAGAACTTCTTTCACTTGAGTATGTGAATTATAGATTTTTTAGAATCTATAATTATAATTTGAAATATTACATTGAACAGTTAATATAAACCTGAAATTTTGTACTTTAAACTATTAATTAAAATATTGAGTAAAATAACGATCACAATTCATGATATAGTTGTGAACGTCATTCCATTGATCAAAATAACAAGACTATTTTCCCTATATAATATGCTCAGTTTGAGCAGAAAAAATTGATCTAATTATTGTTAATGTTTCATGGACATATAACAAGATATACAAATAAGAAATTGAACTAATAGAAAATTTTTTGTGCATCATTTAACCCCATCATAGTATCTAAATATCATAATATGTAGATAGAATTTTCATTCTCCCTAGAAGGCATATACATGGAGGGGTTATAAAACATACAACATAGAGTAGTCCTATGTTGGGATGAACTACAAAGTATATTTATAAATATATTTTCTATACATATAGAAACACTAGGTTTATGAAATAGATTTAAGGAATTAAATAAATAATAATAGAAGCATTGTATGAGTACTGAGTGATAATTAGGAAACTTTTACAAGAATTTCACATAAATTAATTGAAGAAAAAAATGTCTTAGTATAATTTTGTTAATGAATTATAGTTAGTTTACAAATTATTCATGATAATTTGTCTGGAAGAACATAAATTAATTGGTCATTAGTTTGATTTAAGAGACTCATTACGAATATTTATTAGAATTATCAATAATTTGGAACTATCGGTGCTTCCATAAGAGGATTTTGTGAGATATAATTAACTTAACTTCCATTATTTGAGTATATGATTGGTGAAATAACACTTCATTAGGAAACTAGGTCAAATAAAATCAAATGAAAGACCAACACAAGCAAAGGTATGTTGGCCTTTGTTCTTCACAAGATCATTTTATTGACCAATGTGTGTTGGTGAAATTCAGTGAGAGTTGTGTATACTCCTATCAGATTCAACCATAATTTTAATAGTAAAATTAGTGATGAAGATACAATTAAAAAGTACTATATAGATTTATAAATCAATTGAACATATACAGTCCATAATTTTAAAAACATTTTCCTCAACCTACACATTTTCAATAGAATTTTAATTAGTTATTTCACCATAATTTCTAACCACCAAAATTTCAACATTATAAATACCTTGAATAGTCTTAAAATATTTCCAAACTAGCAATCCACACACAACATGATCATAGAATTAAAGAGTTAAATATGATATTAAATAACTATAAAATCAATATTAGAGTCATACAAAAATAATTACAAAAAAACGAAGAAAACTACTTTCACAAATTATTCTAAATCACAAAATAAATATGAATATAGTAAAAAATTATCGTGTAAAATAAATTCAACCAAACCAAAGACCTTAAAAATAACTATACAATTTATCCAATGATGTTGAGGGTAGAGAGAATTCCGAAATATATGAAAGTGAACCATAAACTCTAATTGAGTGAAAATTGAAAGGAGATAAAAATATGCCACTACTCTAACCCTTGAGGATTTTTTACCAAATAAAATTGATTAGGAGAAAACTCGAAAAGAAATACTTGAAGCATTTGAAAAAGTAAAAATTTATATAGTCTTTATAAATTCACCTAAACCAATTTCAAGGTATTATAAATTCCATATATAATTAATACAAAATTAGAAATTATGCCATTAAAATGTGTGAGAGAATGTAGAGAAAATTTATTACCATTTATCTCATCCCAAATCCCAAAATAATGACAAGATCCAGTGGTATTTTAATTCCCAACACTAATAGAGAAATATATTTTATTGATTCCTTATATGATCTTGTGGATTTAACTAATATTATTCCAAAATTTATTCTTTCATTGATGAATATTGGATAAATTAACAAGTGTAAAAAATTTTCTAATTACATAGAGGAAGAACATACATGTTCACAACAACTTATCATCTTAGGAAGACCATTTATAATGTATTCAATGAAAATTATCAATACTCATAAAGTTAATTTGAACATTTTATTTTTTTGAACACTACATACTTTAATAATGTCTATTTAATGAAATAATCACATGAGGAACACTCATTTATAAAACTTTCATACCATGAAAAATCTTACTCACATGGATCAAATGATTTATCAAAAAGAAGATCGAGTCTATAAAATGGTCAAATATTTGTAAAATTTGTTATAAATCATTAGTTAATCGATGATACTAAATATAAACTTATGAATGGGGTAAAATCTGACCTTTTTTGGATTAGATTACTTATCCACAAATAATGGAGAAAATGAAAATTCCAATTCTATATGAGAACTAGAAATTCAAGATGTAAGTGAACCAAAACTACTTACTTATCTGATTATACCACCAAACCTAGATTTGAAACCACAACCAAAAAATATTAATTATGTTTTTTAATGGGTAAAAATAAGCTTCAAGTTATTATGCATGACATAATTACATTGATTAAGAAATGAAAATAATTACCCTGTTGAGATAAAATTTTAAGTATATAGGATAGATTATTGGTTGTGAAGCTCTAATGAGACCTAGAATATTTATTCAAAGAATATTAAGGGAAACTTATGTTAGGCATGTATGAATACCTCAAAGAGGACTCAATATAAGCATTTTATAGGCATTCAAAAGGAAAATTGAAAAATTAATTAAAGTATGATTAATTTACCCCATCTTATAATAAAATTGGGTTTGTCTAATTCAAATTATACCAAAAAATTTGGTCACATAATTATATGCAATGATACAAATTATTTCATTCTCTTTACAGTTAAATTTTATTTTGAGTGTACAATGAATATAGGAACCTGAATAACTAAACTAGTAATGTAAATTTCACAATACCATTGATTGATACATAAAGCTTATATTTTCATATATAAAAATTTAACGTTTATATCCTCATTTATTGAACAGAAATTTGACATATAATTCATATTTATGATGATTTAAAATTATGTAAGATAAATTGAAACTACCCTAAAAATTAATTTTAGGATTTTATGTTTGATTCTATTTCATAAATAGAAAAAGAAAATAGTTAATATGTTTCTTAAGGATTATATATGTTATAATGTTGATAGAATTTGTGGGGGAATTGAATATACAATGGTTTATAGATGAATATACTAAGTAATCTAGGTGTCAATTTCCTGAAAATTGAACCTATATTGGATCCTAAATATATGCAAAACCACCAATATAATGTTATGAAAGATCTGAATGATATAACTCCCTTAAAACATATAATACGTCCGCATTAATTATAAGTAATTGAAGCCAAAACACAACCCTTATTTATGTTTTAGGACAATACACCATTTTAATTATGATCATCCAACTAGTCGAGACATCACTGTCTAAACAATGTATTGTCAACTCCCAACTATACCTATAATTCTTTTGACATTGTAGCTTCACACTTTAATGATTCCTTATCCTCTCCAGAATATAATATTAGTCCCTCAAGAAACAATAAAAATGTATTACAGTGTTGAAAGAATTGAGATGCATTGTTTTGGGAAAATATTCCTTCAGGACAATGAAACATCCATTCACTTCCCAACAAACTGTTATCCTCTAATGTTTCCATTATCTATGACATAACATATATTCAAAACCTGGTGAAAGTTTCATCACCAATAACAAATTCTCAGTGGAGAAAATATTTTTCATGTATATTATGTAGTGAATCCCAAGAAAAAAATGCAGCATATATTCTCTATCCAATGTAATCTAGTGTTCCCAATGCTACTTCTATTAAATTCCAAAATATTTTCAAGACACTACAATCACCAAAGGAAATTACAGATGAAAATTTTAGGACATTAATCTCATCCAATTCCCATATTCCAACTATGAAATTATATTGATTCCCGTAGACATACTTATCTAAAAAATCAAGAAGTTTGTCATTAATATACTACATAATACCCTTCCAAGATGAGATAATATTTTGGATCATGATAGATAAAAATTAATTCTTCACAATAACATATGGAATCCATTTAAGGTTACTTTAAATAGTTCCAAAGTGTTGTGTTTTTCTTATTAATATAGTATAATTACTTCAATAAAATGATTCTATATTAGTTATTATGTACTTTTCATTGTTTTATATTAAATCTAAATTAGTTTTTTTCATCTTTATTCTAGGTTCATGGTTTCCTTTTTTCTCATTTCTTATTCTATGAATTTTATCCTTTAACTCGATGTTGGTAGATAATTAACTAGGGGGTATAAATGAATATGTTCCTTTGATTATGAAGAGTTCCTACTTAGTCATATTGAAATTGTTTTATTATAATCCAGGTATAGTCACTGGAGGGAGGTTGGTGAAAATTCCATCACCAAAACAAATAGTGGATATTATTATTCTTCTTTTAAACATTCTCCCCCTTTACTTGGTTATTATAAAATATAGTAGAGATACAATTAGTGAGGGTTGAATTGGTGAAATTACATTCCAAATAGATGAGTTAGACAATCCTATCAATTGAGAATTTTGTTATCTTACAAATATAGTAGGAGGTGACTCTTAAATTAAATCAATTATTTTTTACTGAAATAAACATTTAAAATATTTTTTTCAATAGAGGATGATCACATAAATAATTTTCAGTATGATCATTGAGTGTATGTTATTATAACACAAAAAATAATGATAAATCATATAGGGGAATAACCTATGAAATATAACCATTATTCTTAGTTATTTTAATTTCAATCAGTAGATTAACATCTCCCTTACTATCTTTCATTTAACCACACACCAACTAATTCATATTTATTTTAATTTCCAGTATTTTTTATAATAAAATACCAAAATGGGGACAATAAAGACAATACACTTAGTTTAATACCATGATTCCCTTGGAGGTGAACTTGGTCAGCCACCTGGATGAAATTTTAGTAGATTTTAAATTTTATTGATTTGGATATTTTATAGGACTCTAATAAGAGAAAATATATCCAAATAAGGGTTGGTAATAAATTTACAGTGTTACCATAATATTATTTTTATTTTTACACCTTTTTTAAAACATACCATTCTTGATGAATTTTAAGAATAAGAACACTGCATGGTATAATTACACTTAAATAGATAAATATGTTTTTTAGATGAGATAATTGATCAGATGTAATTTATTAGAGAGGAAGTATCAGAGGTAAAGTAATAATTCATTATGATAACTGATTTTCTCTTAATATACAATGACTAGAATTTAGAGAAACCATTACCAAAACACAAGGAGGATGAAGTTACATTACACAACATTACTATTAAAGAAACTATGGATGTAGAGAAATAATTACGTGATGATCCAATAACACACTATTCTCTAATAATTCAATGTTAGATAAATAAAATTAACATTATATCTAATGTACATGTGTAAATCAATATTATTTCATGAGTTATTTTTTAATAAGTTAAATTCCAATTGAAGATACCATTATTGAAAATGAATATTTGGAACTATGATACATTATTATATCTATTGTTGAATAATATACCCATAAAATGGTTTAATTTAATAGAATAATGAATGATACTGAGTGCCCATTTACTCTTTTGACAAATAACTCAATGTGACACTATAAAAGGTGGAAGAGTTGAGAGTTGAGTTAATGTAGGGAATAGATTTTAATTTGAAATATTTTTTTATCAAATTTAATTGATATGGAATAAAAAACTTCAGTAAATAATTTGAATTTATTTATTTTTTCAACAAAACGTTTTCCATGTGGATTGAGAAAAATGAAGATCTACATGAATTGTAACTAAAATATGTGTTCCTAGAATACATTGGAGAACCATTACCTGGGGAACATCAAGAAGAGGATGATACGCCTCATTGTTTGAAATATCATTCCTTAAGACCCAAATATGAAGTTAAATATCAATAAAAATATGATATTTAGAGTAATATAATATATATTACTTATGTTGAATAGAAATATACTCAATAGAGATGCAATAAAATGCTTACATGAATTAATAAAAACTAGTAGGAAGTCAGTGTGGTAGTTCCTACCAAATGAACTCAACCCCTCTCTAGATTAGGGTTGATACAAAAATGAAAAAATCGGAGGGAGTATAATGTCAAAACCCTATTGGGGGATAAATCATGTTTTGATTCCCTTCCTTTTCATTTGTTATATTTTTTTTCATTATAGTAATTTTATTGGATTCATTTTTCATATAGGTTATAGAATCATAAGGGGGAAGATATTAAATTAAATCCCATATAACAAAACATCGTTTCATATTAATCCTTTAAATTGGAATAAGTTTTTGTCTTAATATAGTGTACGTGAAGGTTAATTTTAATTATAATTGTGATAAAAAAAGGTGGCAGTGTGATACGATTCAATGTAATGAGTCTTCATGGTTTGTTTGTTTTTATTTTTTATTTTGTGTTTTATATTAAAATGGTAAAACATTTAAGGTTCAATTATATTATACCATTTAAAGAAAATTTTCCATTTTCAATGGTCTAGATGATTTTAAAATTAGGTTTATAAATGATTATAGATGGGATTTTTCATTAAATTTTCTATAACTTGATGTTCTATTAGTAAACGTGACAATAATGTCTATTACATGGAAAGGTTTCCCAAAATGATATATCTCATTATTGAGAGTCATTATGATATCTTTTTCTCATATTACTTCCTTTACCCTATTTATTGAGAGTCTTAGCATATGTGTTAAACTATAAAATTCCATAATTAGTTCCCAAAATTATATTATTTTTTTATACTATGTGTGATTGAGGGAATTGTTCCTTGAGAAATGCGTTCTAAGATCCATGAAATTGAAACCATGAAATTTGAACTATTTATATATGAATATAGACTATAGAACACCTAATAGGTAATCTCTATCATAGGAAAAAATATCCCAAACTGTCCATCAATTAGTGAATTTCATGATAAATTGTATCTAAGTGTTGGAAAGAAGGATTATATCATGGAATCTCTAGGGTGTGAGTTCCCAATTTTGGGAAAAGTACTGGGGAATCATTGATTGGTTATGGGAATTTATTTCAGAATATTTTATTTCAATTCCTATACTTTTTAGCCTCCTACGGTCCAAAAAAATGTATATAAAAAATATAAGCATATTAGAATTTTCTTTTGGAAACTTTTGGTGAGATTTTGAACCAAACATTTATGTTTATTTTTTTCATTATGATTTAATAATAAATAATGGGAAAATTTAGTCAGGAGTGTTAGTCTTGGAATGTTATGAGTCAGAAACCATCACTAGGATGCACATGTTCAATTTTTTAATGAATTATATTGTCAAGATCAAACTCCCCATTATTCCATAAATTTTTTAATGAAAACAATCTAATAATATAATAGACACATAGAACTTGTTGGAATTTTTCATGAGTGATAAAAGTTCTTCTCTTAGTGGATAACATAGGATCCTGGAAGGCCTATAGTTAAATTCATACTTCAATAATCATTATAGCTTCATATCAAATGTTTGTGGAGTGATGAGTAAAAATTCTCATGTGAGATAGGAGAAAAAGGTCATGGTAAGGATTAAGATATTGAAAATATGAGTAAAAAAATGTAAATTAAAATGAAGAGTTTATATAATATGTAGGATAGACATCAATGAATGTTAAATTTGTTGGTTTCCCTATACTTTGGCATGTGTGTTTGAACATGTAATTATAATAATTTTACTTTATAATTCATTATCATTACACATTATAGAAATGGAAAAAGTGTGGTAGAGTAATTATAAATACAATTAATATATATCTAAGAAAGAATATAATTTTTATATCCCTATTAATAGATAATAAACAAGGAATATAATGCATAAGTTTTTAAATTTTGAATTCTGATACTTATTTGGAAACTATCATAAAAAGTGGATTTTATAGATTTTATTTTTATTATTGGTTTTAAAGTTGAAATTTAAAACATTAAATAAGTGTTTTTATTATTCTAGAGGTGACCAGTTTATGATATTTCTTTGAATTGAGAAATAAATTGGTTTTGGAGAAAACTATGGATTAATGCATGCTTTGGTCACAAACTAAATGAACCCACATTGACTCTAAAAGCTATTCCATACTACCAATGAAATATCAAGTAATATATTGAATAATTTTAAAAATTACAATGTATAAAATATTAACATTTTTTAGAAGGAATTCTATATTAAATACTTGATGTTCTTGAGAATTAGGAATTAACAATATCAAATGAATAATGTGTAAACTAGCCAAGATAATATTAAAAAACAACACAATATTAAACCCTCATATTAATTTCCATTCATTTTAAAATATGAAATCACAATACAATATATCTTTATTCTATACAAAATCTAAACTCAACCCTCAATTAACATTACAAATATTTCAAAATGTAAATATTTTTGTGATAACCTACTTTAGAAAACTCTTTCATCACACTAAGGCAACATCTATCGACAATCCCATACATTATCATCCATTGATTCAACTACTATCCATGCTCAAAAATCATACCAATTCATGGAAAAAGTATCATCATCTAAAACATAATATTAGGTAATATAATAAAACATCCATCCAATGTACAATACATTACCATCCATTAGTATAACTTATATTCTCTATCGAACACATTCTTCAGATTCTAACATAGTCACCATTCAACTAAAATATATTATTATATTACCATACTCACTATGGGGAATTTAAAATCATAATAGGTGAAACGTTTCTTCATCCAAATTCAATGGTTTGTACAATAATAGAGATATCTACCCATAGACACTATTTTCTAACTAAATTTGGAATTTTTTATTGATTTTCTAGATGGAACCCATTCAAACTAGTAATATATTTGTGATTATAGTGATCGAAAAAAAGATATGTGATATCACATATAATAAATTAATTGTTCCCAATAATAATTTTATAATGTTCCCGATTTATTATAAATATATTTTAATACATTAAAAATTATAATATGGGTTTTATTTTTTTCACATTTATTCAGTTTATATTAATTACAATTTCATTATTTTAATTTTTATACTTTGTTATATATTTCATATTCTCTCTATTTTTTCACTATGACCTCATAACATCATGATGGTGAATAATTGTTGGGAGGGAAATCCCAATGTATTATCATATGATGATACATAGTCCATACATATTTATATAAATTTTTTGTATTACAATTCTCTGTTTGAATGAGGTTAACTTGTTGTGGGAGGATGCTAACAGTACCCTCACTACATCGAATCTTATATAATCTTTTGTTTCTATTTAATATTCTCCCTCATTTTTTATGGTTTTTATGTAATAAAATGTATCAATGTTTATAAATGTTTGAAATTATATAGTCACACTCTAGGGGGTGTGTTAGAGAGTTCTCTCAACTGAGGATCTCTTAAGATTACCAAGTAAGGATGTGGTGGGTGTGTAATGCACTTAATGATTATTGAGTTGGATAGAACATTCATAAAATTAGGTCTGATGTTAATTATTGAATAAATGATTTTTATTTCTATCAAGGACTAGAAGTGTGGTTAATAAATATATAATTATGGATCACATTTGGGAATTTCTTATACATTAAAAAATTTCTTATAACTCAATATTTTCTTATTCTACATATGCAAGTCTCCAATCCTATAATTCATTTTAGAAGAGACTCAGATCCCCTTTTAACATTTTCCAATTATTTTAATTGTAAAAATACACAAACAATGTTTTGTACCAATATTACTTGGATGATTAACTTGATCTGTTACTAAGTTGAATTTCCATGATATTTTAAATTATATTGACTTGACCCTCATACAACACTTCAATCAACCATACAATGTAAAAATAAATAATATAATGTCTAGAAATATAAAATATTTATTTCTTTATGCATATTAATGGTACATTCATATTACCATTTCCCATGATGAGCATAAGAAAACAACCATCATTTTCCTTTATGACACTTTTTCCTAGAAGTTTATTCCATTGGAACTGTGTAATGATCAATTAAAATTTAATATAATTATAGTAATTATCTTCTATTAACTGGGTAAAGAGTAAATATTAATGTTTATTTATTACCCCACTATTTTTAGGAATTAATCTGAGCATTAAGATATTATCCTAGAAGAGGTTTGTAAATCTTGAATTTATAAGGAAATCATTCGAAATTTATTAAATAATATTTGATGGATGAAAAATTGAATTGTGCTTGGATATGTGATCTCATAGTTTGGAATTTAGGATTATATTCCCAAAATTTAAATCATTACAACACCACCATACCTACTATTCTAAATCATGATACATAATTGTTTTTTATGAATTATTTTAATGGAAATTCATATATATTTTTAGTAATATTTATTTATCAATTTCAAAATATATTATTAATTATGTTGTATTAAATTTTGTTTATTTTTATAAGAATTATTTTAATGGGATAAAAATAAAGTTAATGATACCCCCTACGATTTAATCACTAGACTGTAACAATCCATCTGTGCTAGTGTGTGATGCCCCAAATTATGTTTTAGGGGTAATCCTTTCACCATGTATATAAGTAAAAATCCATGAAATATCATTTGATTTAAAGATAATTCCCACTACATAGTGGAAAGATAATATTTAAAAAATTGTACACTATCTTTACAGTAAGAAAATATAAATATTATCTTGAAAAAACTAAAGTAATGGTTTTCTAAAAATATAAATCAATTTTGTACCGATGATGATTACATTAGAATAAATGTGGAAGATATGATGGATGTTTTTCATAATAACTTTATAGGTTGATCAAATATAAAATTGGATTTGAGAATTAAGTGAAAAATCACATGATCATTATAACTAACCCCATAGATGAAGAGATTTTATAGTATAATATATTGTATAAATATATATATGGTTAATATCCATAGCTAAATGGAGGAGAAGCATCCATATATAAAGATATATTGAATCACCCTGAAACTTCTGAAGTTCATTGACATCATAACCAACACTATGTTTTTATGATAATAGAGAAATCAAAATTTTCATTATGGGATGATACATATCTATGGATAATCTATAATGATAAAATGATTAGGATATTCCTACATGAGAGTGAAGTAAATTATATATTAAAATTATACACTACACTAGAATATAGCAGATGGTTTGGCCTTTAATAAATATCTATAAATGTTTTAGAATCTATATTGAATGGGAGTACCCTATTTATGGATGCACATAAATACTATAAAATATTCTATTAACGTTGGTTCACTAGAAACGTATTCAATAATAAATAATGCGTCAAAGGCCATAGAAATTATATGAAATATTTGATGTGGGTGGGATGGATTTCCTAGTACTTATTCACAATTCATTTGTATATTCATAAATCATGTTGGAAATTATTATTTTTTCAAAATGTTATTGGGAAAAAGATAAAAAACACACATATATTTTTTGAATTTATCATCACAAAAAACTTCTACATATTTGGAATATAGATAATTATGTTCAGAATTCAATGAAATAATTTCTATATAAAAATATAGATGCCTAAATAAGGAAGAATTGATTAACCCCAAATTAATTGACACTATACCACCCACATAACATTAGGAATGTTTAATTTTCTAACAAAGAAATTATATTTTTTGGAAAATATTATACATCTTAATAGGAAAGGATGAAGACAAAGAATTTAAGACAACTTATGGGATTATAGAATATATTACAAGACACCAATTGTAATGTTTCCATATACTATAGTCTTTGGAAAATTCTATCACATTCTGGTACAATTGGATCACAGAGCTTACTTCATTGTGATGAAGAAGAATTGGAACTTGAATGAAGATAGAAACCATAGGAAGATATTGATAATAGAACCTAAGGAAATCAAAAGGAAGGTATATATAAATTCGAAAACTAATAAATGGTGAAAAATTAAGTATTATGAAAAACTGACACAAAAGAGTGACTTAACATCTTTTTTAATTTATCATCTTCATTTATAAGATAAAAATTTACTTATCAAAACATTATTCTATATCAGCGGGGTATTTCATCGTAATTTAATTTTTTTTATATTTTTGTGTGGTGAAGATTAGTTGAATAAATAAAAAAATAGATTTACTATCAATTAGAACTGGCATAAAAAATTATATGGATAACATCAAGGGTAACCCTTAGAAGAGATCACACTACTAAAACCTTTATACAAATGAAAATACCTGGTCATCCCTATCCATTACATATCTAATTATTATTCTATTTTATAATTTTATATGAATGATCATACATTTTATGAATAAACCAAGTAAATTACATGAAAAATGATTAGGGGATGGAATATTTATCTTTATTATTATGTAATAGGTTTTTTAATTGTTTTTTTGTAATTGTTTTCTTTTAAATTTAATTTGAAAAATAATTTATCCTTAACAAAAACCATCTATACACATTGAAAATGTGAAAAGTGAAACTATAGAAAAACGGAAAATCCTTTGTATATTTTTTGAATTAGTGTTTAATTGAAAGGGTATCATGTGAATTGACTATTTTTCAAGTGAACACTAATAAATTGATGTCAAATATGGTTAATTTCCAATTTCATAAAAAATTAATAATGAGGGATGGTTCCATATATAAACATTTTTTAACAAATATGTAAAATATTAGAACATTAATATCATTGATAAAATATAAATTAATAATGAAATCACTACAAGGGGTGTGTGTATGAAACATTAAATCAACTGATGTCACTATTTTTAAAAAAAGATAATCATATGAATCAAAGAGAATAATTAGACAATTTCAAAGAAATCAAGTGAATTGATTCCATTTTAATTTCATTACCTCATCTAGGTTACCTTCCATATATTCTCTAATCTCACCCCCATACCTCATTCCATTATCTAGGATCCCTAACATGCGAACTATATTCTCAATTCCTTATATGAAACCTTTTTTGTGGATTCCTATTTTAAACAATTTCCTCCATGAATCTCTGCGTCATTCCCTCGTCTAGTTCCCATATCATGTTTTATCTCCCGAATGAAAATGGGTTCCTAATATATTTATAAATGGTTACTTGGGTTTTTAGGCATCCATTAGCTATAAAATAATTCTTTTTGATCATCCAAGGACGTGAGTAGAGAACTCCAGAAGAATGAAACACAAAAAACTATCCTAAAAAACATGTTCATACGAAATTAGACCATTAAAAGATTCCCTCAAGTTTTTTAGTTCAAAATATATCTAAATGTAATGATTATTTGGGATATTTTAACCATTAAATTATCATATATTTAAAACCTTCATTATAAGTCACATTACCTAAGATATTTTCTACGAAAGGGGAATATACCTTAAAATTAGTGAAAAATTAGATATATCATTTGACATCCCAAGTAAAGCTATATATAACTATCTAAGAAAAGAGTATTTTACCATTACAAAACAATAATGGTTATCAGTGGTTCATTTTTTGTGGTTCTATTAATCGATACTAAATAAATCCAGTTATAAAATAAAAATATATATTTTATTTTTCATAAAACCGTCATGAATTTTTATTTATTCAATTAGTGGCGGTTTAAGTTAAACTGACCATAAAATTTATAAAAAAATCCCTAATCCCCCTCCCCCACATCCTCTATGCAACTCCTACCCCTTCTCCTACCCACCCCACTACCCTAATCACCGCCTCTCTTTTCCTTGACAACGACCCCGAGCATGCAACCTCGAGCCCCCAACCCTAAGCCCTCAACCCCTAACACCCCCAGACCTACACCATGACCCTCCCCACTATGACCTTCTCTCTTACTGCCTCCCCAAAAACAAAGACCCCCCTCCAACATCCTTTACCCGGGATCAATTCCCCTCCTCTATGGTGATGTAGACCCTCCTCTATGCTTCCTCTGCCTCACTAAGATACCCTTCTCAGCGGAAATGCATACCCCCATAATTAAAGGGTGTATCATTGTCGCTCGAAATTTTTTATAGATTATCATTATAAGGAAAATCATGGGTGATAAACACAATATAAATTTTTTTATTCATTGGATAGTAATTATTTATATAATTTTGGATTATATTCTGTTATTTGGATTTTGAAGTTATTTGTCTGGAGTTATAATAATAATTAATTGTTTTATGTTGTATTAAATTTAATAAATAAATTATTTTATAATATATTTTAGTTAGGGAATTTAGATCATTCAAAATTTCATTGTTTTTATTTTATATTATTTAAGTCAACATTGTTCTACATATGTTAATGCTTTTAATTTTTTGACAGATACATAATAGAGTCTATTTTTTAACTCATGAACAATTGGTGGAAGGGTTTGGGGTCACCAATGGTTTTATCACCAACCTTCAAAAGGTTTTTATGGAAAATTTCCATGCAAATGAGATATTGGAGGTTTTCTTAATTTAATTATAGTGCAATATGTTTTATAGAAATTTGAAGAATCATTTCATCTAATAAAACTCATTAAATAATTATAGAGTAGTTAGGGTTATCTTTTACATGGATGGTATTCAATTATTGGTTATGGTAACTTGGATAACCAAAATCCTTTCATTGATTCTATTTTAAAAAACATGATTTTTAATATAACTAATTATATTGTGTAGTTTGATTTTATGATTCAAATGACAATGATTTTATCATTTTATTTGAAAATAAAAATAGACAATACTAAAATTTGTCTTAACATTTTGTTTTTTATATTTAGCTCAAATTGAAGGGACATCTGATTTGATGTTATGTGAATATAAGTTATTTATATAATTCATGGAATGGCATGAAGCCACACCCAACCAGTTCAAAATAAAATATACATATAGTTGAAAAAATAGGGTATAAAACATCATTATATTTTTCAATGGAATGAACCCTCCATAGTATTAGTTAGATCATGGGAAATTGTTTAGACATTGATTAATGTAGCTAATTTTTCAATGGAATGAACCCTCCATAGTTGAAAAAATAGGGTATAAAACATCATTATATTTTATTTGATTCATCTGATTCATATATGTTTTCCAGAAATAATTATTTGGTTGATTCGTGTTTTTATATTAAAAGTTTATTAATAAAAAGTTCAATATCTTATTCATCCAATTATCAATTATATTTTATTATGAAAGAGTCAATGGTGAAGTTGGGTGATATTTAAATTTTATTTAACATGTTTGATTAAACATTTATATCTTCATATCTAAATGTATAGGGAGAATAAAATCCAATAACTATGAATAAAATTTGGTTTAATTTACCACGAAACACACCTCGATATGGCAAGGGGCTGGAAGAATTTTTATATTTGGTAATTTCAAACCAATCAATGGATGCTAGAAGAAAATGTTAGTGTTTTGATTGTAAATTCAAGTTATTGTTGAATAGAAACAAAGTATATGATTATTTTATATTGATATAGATTCCTACTCATTATGTATGTTAGATTTGTTATGGTGAATCAAATGTTACGTAAATTCGAAACAATGAAAATAATGTAAATGAAATACAACCTAACCCAGTGGTGGATAATTCAGTTCAAAATTTGTTAAATGGTGCATTTGGTTTTTTAGAATACATTGTCTATGATTTCAATAGATCAACAGAACCATTGGTTGATCATGATAAGGTTAATCTTTCTCAGAAAATTAGTGACCCAAAAAATTATTTTTATGAATTAGTTGAATAAAGTCAACAAGAACTATATGAAGGGTGTGTAAAGTACTCAAAGTTTTATATTTCAAATTATGTGTTATCAAATCAATTATCTCTATAGAATTACTGACATAGAAATTTAAATGATTTTAGATTTTTTTTAATGATGAATTTAGTGAATCTATGTTCTCTAGATCCTTCCATGAGATTAGGAAAGTCATAAAATATTTTGACTAGATTATAAAAAGATAATTGAATTTTGTAATGATAGAATTATCTACAGGGGAAGAGTTAGATAAATAAGAATATAGAAGATTTCATACTTGAAGATGAAGGTAAATGAAAATCATTAAGATTATAAATCAACGACCACAGAGAAAGATACATAAATGAAATATCTTGTGAAGGTATTTTGTTACTTTCCTCAGAAACCTCTCTTGAAAATATTATTCATGTCATCTAAAACTATAGATGACAACAAGTGGCATGCTCATGATAGTAAAAATAGATTGATGAGACATCCAAAATATTCAACACCATGGGTGATGCTTGATTTACTTTATCCATTTTTTATTTGGATCATAGTAATGTATGTTTGGGAGTGTCTTATGATGATTTTAACCCTTTCATTACATTAATTACTAATTATAATATTTGTAGTATTTTTTTTGGTCCCCTATAATCTATCTCTATATAAGTGTATAAATAAGACTCATTTCAATATTTCGATGATTATTCCTGGAAAGAAAATTTCTGGAAATTACATTGATGTATAGCTTCACCCTGTAATCAAAGAATTTAAAGAAATATGAGATCATGTAGTTGAAACATATAATGCATCAACAAGAAAAATATTAAAAATACATGATGCTTAATGTGTAAAATTAGTGACATTATAATATAATAAATTTATCTATTTGGAACACCCATACTGGTTTGGCTTTTCTAGTTTGTAATTTTAATTTTGAACCATAACGATTACCTAAGTAAGATCCCAGATCTTCATTTTAGGTATGGATCTTTTTTTGTGGTTGATTTCTAGGAAAAAAGGGAGAATTTCGATATTTTATAAGTACATTCATTGTACACAAGAGTAAACTTCATGTACCTAGTTTTTGTACATAACTGTGCACTAGCCCAATAACGATTGAGTACATTGCAGTGTGGGTGACATGGAAGACCTCCTAATGTAGGGGCCAGTTGAGGCTAGTACACAGTGTGTACATTAAATGAACACAATATATTATTTTTCTTATTTGATTAATCAGACCCGGGGTGTGTATAATCTGCAGAAGCATCTTCTTCTTCCCTTGTTTTGTATAGGAGTATGACAAGATGACTGAGAACATCAAACCCCTACCGTTCCTTCGTCTGAGCTCCAATTGATACGCCAATTTGTTCATGGGATTCCCACAAGTGAGTTCTTTCTTCCCCTAAATCCTTTTTTCCTGATTTCTCCTCTCTCTTGAGTTATCAAGGGGTGATCATTTTTTACCTTTTTATAGATCTACGACATTATAAGATAATTTAAGGGCTGACGTTCAAGAGTTTTCATTGTACCACATCGAGGTAGGTGGTTTGTGATTTTCTTTGGTTTTCATTTGATAATATATGATAAATTTTTTGAATACCCTTGTTTAGGGTATTTCATGTTTTGGATATTATCCCTTTTTAATTCATTCTATAGTGTGTTGATTGGAAAGGGTTATTTGTTTGTGCATAGGGTTTATTACCTTTTTAATGGATGTATTTATTATGGTTGTTTTGGTTAGGGACGTTGGGTCTAGAAATCAAGTTAGGCTGGTTTGATTCCATTCCAAATTTTGTTAGGATAGTGTTTTTATTTATATGTAATTCTTGTGTTTTACAATATGAATGTATGATAAGGGGAATTTGCTATGAGCACTTCCTGGATGTAGGGTATTTTAATTATTAATTGTTGTTATGATTCCACATAGTTATTGACTGTGAGAGCTACCATGGGTCATTGACAAGAGGGGTTGGATGGTGAGAGATACCCCGAGGTTTGTTATTATATAAAATTTAAACCAAAGGTCATTGACTATGAGAGATTCCAATGGGTAATTGTATTTCAGGATAAGGGGGTATTGACCGTGAGAGCTACCAAGGTGGTCGTTTGTATCTGATTAGTGCTATATGGGACCAAAGGGGTTAGATTGTGTAAGATTTCCAATAGGGTCATTATTATTAATGAATGGATGATATCTAAAACTATATGGGATTATAATGTGAGAAATTTCACAGAGGGTTGCTTATGAATGTTTGATTTATTGTGATGAGTCTTCCAATCCAAAAAACAATCTTGGGTTTGGTTTCTCTTTTTTGTTTAGCTGGTCTTTTGAGATGCCTATTTTGTTGTGATAAAAGGGGAAATAGAGCTCATGCTAGATTTTGAGGTTACATTATTAAACGGGTTGAATAATTAATAAAAGTAAATGAATGTAATTGGAATCTTTATGATTGGTTACTTTTGTGTACTTCCTTGTTTATTTCTTCATTTTTCATATTACCTACTATATATATTCATAGAAAATCAGGCACAGATCTTTTGGTGGATGCCTAAAGGGATTTTCCTCACACCCTATTTGGTTCATGCTTTTTTAGCCAAGAAGATTATATAGTTTCACATATAGATAAGGTAAAGCACCCTTTTTCATCAGGCACTTGATTGTGGTAAGAGATGGAGAGTGTGGGACCAAGATGAGTATTGTGATGCTTTTTGAGTTTACTATTTTCTTCACATTGGTTTGAATATTGTATTTCCATCATTGTGACTTGTATGGATGTTTTAATAGATACTTGTGACATGAATAATTATATATCTATATATATATCAGTTTTTTTTACTATCACCCTTCCATTATTTACTTCTGTTGTATGGTATTACTGCTTCTACTACTGTTTACTATTTGTTTTCACTATGTTACTCTGCCAATGAGAGAATAGTTTTCCCAATATCACACCCAAGGCCCTCTCTTCTAGGTGGTAGCCTATGGAGTTTGGGGAAATGTGCTTGAGGCCGTGTGACCAGCAGGGTATGGGGAACCTTTGGGCGACACTCAAGACCATGATTCTACAATGTGGTATCAAAGGTGAGGTTCTTTTCTGTTTGTCATACTATTTGGAGCCTATAAAAAGGGATAGAAAGGTATGTGTAGTTGGTAATAAGATGTGCCCGGGATATCTAACCAGTGTTTAAGGAAATTCCATGTTACCTAGAACATTAATATTTTTTTGTTTTTGTAATTATTAAAGTTGATTTGATTTCACCGTTGGGTTATTCACTTTCCTTATGCTATTATTGTTGATATTATTGAGGATTTATTTCTGTTGCATCCCATTAAGATGAGGTTATTCTATCTCATTCATCAGATATTTACTTTCTTGAGATAACATGTCATTCATTCCTAAAATTCCATTTAGGGTGCACTGCTGATTACATGTTTTTGTGATAGATGTTGTGATACATATACATGCTATTATGATTGATTCCATGATAGAATACCTTCTAATTTTATAGGGTATTGGAAATTGTAATTTTTCTTTTCGATGGATGCCAAACATTGGCCCTTGAGGTGTTATAGGTCCTCTTGAATTAGAATTTTATGGATCATGTTTGACTTTTAATTGAATTTTTTCATGTTGTGACGTGAATAAGGATGAAAAAATTTGATTCATGGGAGTATGGGAACTCAAGGGTCGTAATTTGTCATGCCTTGGATAAAATTTTATGCTTTTACTTGTTTCATATAAGATGTAGAGGCTTACTATCTGGAAACCCAGAAAACACGGAGTGTTGTGTTATGAACACACACCATGTGTTCTTCTATTCTAGAAGAAAAATCTTTTTCATAAGAACAATATGTGTATTATATGTACACACTGTTTTGTCATTAACCATGTGATTGACTATGTGAGAAGAGACACCGTGTTGAGAAACATTGGTAGAACACACCGTGTGCTAGGAGTACACAGCATGTCGTAAGGACCGTGTGTCCGGCCATGTGGCTAGTGATATAGGTGGATAAAACATAGGTGGTACAAGTTGTTACCTGCACTTTCCTGCCATGTCTTGGGTGAACACAACGTGTAGTGTTTCACCGATAGACCCCATGTGGCTTAATAATGTAAAAGAACTCAGGGAGGAGGGAAAATTCAAGTACACACCATGTCATATGAGGTACATGCCATATGTATGGGTGTCACATGATTAGGTTTGGCAGAGGTACATGCCTAAGTAATGATTAAAGGGAACATGGGGTGTGGATTTTATATACATCGTGTAACCCTGTTTTATAAAACATGAGTGTTTTCTTCTCTTGTTCCATTATTTCACTTCTAAATTTTTCCCTTGAAAATCATAAACTGAGGTGTGTGCTTGACATTGCTGATTCATCCCACTGAGACGTCCCCCAGTTGTGTGCCAGGTGTAGGGAAATGATCAGACACCAGAAAAGATAAATCAGGGAATACCAGCAGACCCACCCGTCATGCTTGTCATTGCACCAGCTATTATACTAGATGATGGTGCTGATGCATAGTTTCGTGAAGAATTTTTTGGATGTCATAGACTTTCCAGGGAGCACTACAACCGGTTCCATCTATGGAAAAGTTGATGTGGGTGTTCCAGCAGTAGTATCCTCCCACTTTTTTAACGGATGGAGGACCACAGACTACAGAGTCATGGTTAGAGTTCACGCTTCCTATCATTGATCATTTAGAGACGTCTCTAGAGAGGAGGTTGAATATTTTTAAATACATGCTACGTGATTCCTCCAAGAGTTATTGGGATGTTATCTCACAGGTAGGACATCATCAGGATATGGTTTGGGATGAATTTCAGGGGATATTATATGAATACCTCTACCCCGGGATGTTGAGTGATGATTGATCATGAGATTTCGTGAATCTGCAGTTGGGAACTCTTTCGGTGATGGATTACTCTTCTCATTTTACAAATCTATAGCGCTTTTCCCCAATTCAAGGAGGTGATGAGTTATCTTTGGCTAGGTAGTTTGAGGATGGTATGAGGCACGACATCTAATCATAGGTGAATGACATCAGGCAGAATTTTGTGACTACTATAGTAAACCATGCACTAATTACCAAGCACAATCTGAGGGAGTTGGGAGCTGTGAGCCAGGGCGGTTCAGCATCCGAGGCTGGAACCCCTTAGACAGATCACATGAAATGCCACAAGGAGTCATCACATGATGTTTCTTGGGTTATTCAGGCGGTATGCTACCGGTGAGGAAAGAGTGGGAAAATGATACCACATTTCTCGAAGGACCTAATTGAGTGCCGTTCAAGAACCAAGATGGGCCATCTTCTACATTTTTTCTGGGTTTTCTCACCAGAAGAAGGTGATGGGGGTTTTGCAAAGATTCCACGTTCAGGTGTTGTACCGACAATTTCTACTCAGTCAGGGAACTAGGGTTCTTCAGGCTGTTCAAGTCGATGAGGTAGTCGTGGCCATGGTAGTCAAGGTATAGTATCTCAGTGATCGTATGGTGGATCATCTCAGGGTAGTTAGCTAGGGTCACATGGACATGGTATAATTCAGTATTTTTGAGTGGAGTAGACCTAGGAGGAGTATGATCTCGGACCCCCTACGGTTTAATGTATGATTCTGGTTTCCCCATTTTTAGCTTCTTATCTTTTTGATACAAGGGCTTCCCATAGTTTTATATATGTTGTTGTTGTGTAGATCCTTGGGCTCTGTATCTATAATTTTGAGAATTTTATTATTATAGACACTCCTTTGGGGATTTGGACGACCGATGTACGTTAGTACAAGGAGTTCCCTCTTGAGGTTAGTGAGAGACAATTATTATGGGTCCTCTATGTCTTAAAGATGATAGTCTTTGATGTCATTATTATAATGGACTATTTGGTCACTTTCCAGGCCTTTTTGACTTCTATTATGGTAGGGTGAGTTTGGCCTCATCAGAGGGCGAGTCTTTTCTTCACAAGGGTGAATGGGAAGTCCAGGAGAGCAGAGCTAGACCCGAGCATCACGATTTGGGAGGAATTAGAGATCAGATTTATATTCTATATCTTGATGACTATGGGACTTCACAGATAGACATTCCTATAGTGTTGGATCATTTTAGGTATGTCTATCCAGACGAATTTTCAGGTTTACATATAGGGCGAGGTGTAGATATATCTATTGTGCTTCTTCCAGGAGCAACACAAGTGTCCATTCCTCCTTATAGGATGTATAAACCGGAATTACAGGAGCTCAAGATGTAGTTGTAAGAGCTGTAGGAATAGGGTTCTATCTGACCTAATACATCTTCTTTGGGTTCTCCTATTATTGTTTGCAACAAAGTCAGATGGTACCCTCATACATTGTGTGGATTATCGGAATCTTAACAAGTTGAAGTTCAAGAACCAATATCCCTTGCCAAGGATTGATGTTCTCTTTGATCAATTTCAAGGAACCTAGGTGTTCTCAAAGATTGAAATTATATCTGGTTATCATTAGTTTCATGTTAGACCATTAGATATACTTCTTATAGCCTTTTGGAATAGGTATATTCTATAAGAATATTTGGTTGTGCCCTTTCGTCTCACGAACTCACAGACTATTTTCATGGGACTGATGAACCAAGTGTCCCATCCTTACTTGGATTCTTTTGTGGTAGTCATTGTGGACGATATCTTGGTGTACTCTCACTCTAAAAACAACCATTCCAACCATCTTGAGATCGTATTGAGTACAGTAATAGAGAATCACTTGTATGGTAAGCTCTCAAAATGCCACTTTTGGATGGACCATATTCACTTCTCTGGTAATGTTATCTCAGAGATAGAATTATCATTAGACCCAGAAAAATTGAGAGAAGTAGTTTCCTAATACCATCAGAAGAACTTCATTGAGGTGTGGTGTTTTTTTTGGGGAAGACTGGTTACTACTTGCATTTTATATAGGGTTTTTCATGTTTAACAGGGCCACTAAAGAGCCTGACTAAGAAGTTTACAAGGTACTCATGTATAGATTCATGAAATTCAGCCTTTCACAAATTGAATGGGAGATAGAATTCATAACCGATACTAATTTTTGTAGATCTAGGAAATAGTTACACTATTTACTACGATATGTCAGGTATCAAGGTAGGAGTAGTGCTTATGCAGGTGGATGGAGTTGTTGAACACGGGTCTCGGTAGTTGAGGCCACATGAGAGGAACAACCCAACACACTATATCAAGTAATCTATAGTTTTCATGATTTTTGAAGCTAGAGAAATTATCTTTTGGGAGATAATTTTGTGGTGTTCACTGATCACAAAAGACTGAAGTATATATTTACTCAGTCTTATATAAATTTGAGATAATGAATGTGGGTTGATTACCTTTAGTATTTTGACTTTGATATTGCATAAACAAATGAGAAAGGAAATGTAGTGGCTGATGCGTTGAGTAGGAGGACTCTGATATAGGATCTTCAGGAGGCCAGGAATGAGTGGAATCTTATAGATATGTTCCCTAAGATGAATTTGGAGGAACAAAATAGATAGGGTAGATGTTTCTTTCTTATATATCTATTACCACTACTCTATTGTATCAAGTGTGAATGAGGAAGCTATCATATTTTGAGGGCCTAATCCTAAGGGAGAGTGTGTCAGGAGAGGACCCTACTCCTAGGTAGATTGTAGGTAATGATGAGATCTTTTGATTTCATGGGCGTGTATGGGTGTCATCAGATATATGGAAGGAGTTAATGGGGGATATTTATTCCTGAGATTGGGAAGTTCATCCTGGCATCACCAAGATGTATCGAGATCTACACCGTCAGTATTGGTGGCCAGGATTGAAAAGGGAAGTTTAAGGGTTTTTTGAGATGTTCCACCTATCAGTAGGTGAAGCCAGATCATCAGAAACCCATAGGGATTTTAAAATAGTTACCCATTCCCAATTGGTAGTGGATTGATGTCACAATGGATTTAGTGATGGGTTTACCGAGGTATCCTTGAAGGGAATGATGTAGTTTGGGTTGTTGTTGAAAACTAACAAAGGTTTCACAATTCTTGGTGATGAAGAATAAATTCAGTGTTGATGATCTTGGAATGTTGTACATCAAAGAAATTTTACGTTTTCATGGTGTACCGCACTCTATCATTTCAGATAGGGACACCCATTTTACTTCTCGTGCCTGGAAGGGACTACATAGGGCTTTGGGTACACTGGTACTTCTAAGTACATCTTACCATCCCAAGAAATATGGACACTTTGATAGAATGATTAAGGATCTAGAGGACATGATTTGAGCAAGAATCCTAGATTTCAGGGGTTCTTGGGAGAGACACTTACCCCTAGTGGAGGTTTCCTAGAATAACAATTTTTAAGAGATGATTCAGATGACACCTTATTAGGCCTTGTACGTTATGCCAAGCCGATCACCCCTATGTTGGATGGAGACAAGAGGGGTAGCTATACTAGGATGTCATCACATCTAGGAGATCACTGAGTAGGTAGAGTTGATTAGAAAGAGGATGGCTACTATAAAGACTTTCCAGAATTCTTGTGTTGATCAACAGAGATGACCTCTGCAGTTCATAGTTGGAGATAAGATTTTCTAACGTGTCACACTGAGGTTGGGACACAAAACTATTAGCAGACCATGAAATCATCCATTGAGATACATCAGGCCATTTGAGGATTTGATATATTCGTGTCGGTTTCCTATCAGTTGTAGCTACCTCAGAGGTATCAGGCTATGCAAGACGTCTTCCATGTTTCTCAGCTTCAACGTTACATTTTAGACTTGTCTTACATTTTCCAACCTAAGGAGGTTGTGTTGGAGGTGGATGAATCCTTTGAGCATAAACCTATTCATAATGTCGATTGTAGCTTGAAGGTTATCTGTGGTCGGTCTATTCCTTTGGCACGGGTGTTATTGCAGCACATGTGAGTACATGACGAGACATGGGAGAGGGAGGATGACATATGATCATAGCAGCCGGAATTTTTTAAAGTTTCTTATTCTCCACACTTAGAAGAGAAATTCAGGGAAAAATTCATTTAAGGGGGATTGTTTCCAAGAATGAAGATCATTATTTCAGTTATGGATCTTATTTCGGGTTGATTTTGAGGAAAATGTGAGAATTTTGCAATTTTATAAGTCAAGGTCATGTACTCATGAGTACACATCATGTACCTTGTTGTTGCACATAACAGTGTACTTGCCGTGTAACAGCTGAGTACATTGACATGTGGGTGTCCTGAAAGACCACCAAAAGCAGATGTCGGTTGATGCTAGTACAGGATGTGTACATTAAATGAACACCTTGTATTCTTTTCTTTTTTATTTGATTAATTGGATTGGGGTCGCATTTAATCCCCAAACTCATATTCTTCTTTCCTGGTTTTGTATAGGAGAGTGACAAGGTTACCAAGAACTTCGAACCCATATTTTCCTTCGTCTGAGCATTGATAGATATGCCACCTGGGGCATTGGATTCCCACCTGTGATTTCTCTCATCCCATAGAGCCTCTTTTTATGATTTATTATGTCTCTTGAGTTATCATGGGTTGATAGTTTTTTACCTTTTTCTAGATCTATTATGTTCTAGGCTGATTTTAGGGCCGATGTTCAAGAGTGTTCACCATACCGCATCAAGGTAGGTTGTTTGTGCATTTCATTGGATAATATATGTCAAAATTGCTGAATAACCTTGTTTAGGGTATTGCATTATTGGGAGATTTACCCTGTTTAAGACCTATTACGGTGTATTGATTGGAAAAGGGTTATTTGTTTGGGCATTGGGGTTATTACCTTGTTTATGGATGTATTGTCCATGATTTCTTTGGTATGTTCATTGGTTCTAGAATGAAAGTTAGGCTGATTTGTTTCCATGACAAGTGTTGTTAGGATGTAGTTTATATATATATATGCAATGCATGTGTTTCAAATTATGAATTTATGATCAAGGGAAATTGACTATGAGAGCATCCCTATTTATTGTCTTTTAATTATGAATTGTTTCTATGATCGACCAGAGCTGTTGATAGTGAGAGATACCATGGGTCATTGGACAGAGGGGTTAGACAGTGAGAGATACCCAGATGGTTGTTATTAAATTAATGTTGGACCATATGGAATTGACTATAAGAGATTCTATAGGGTCATTAGAATGCAGACCAAGTGGATATTGACCATGAGAGCTACTTGTGTGGTCATTTGTATTTGATTAGTGCTATGTGGGACCAAAGGGGTTAGACTATGTGAGATTTCCCTAAGGGTCATTATTATTATTGAATGGATGATAAGTGTCCCTCGAGGGGATTAGAATGTGATAATTTTCCCAAATGGTTGCTTATGAATGTTTTATTGATTGTGATGAGTCTTCCAAGAGAAAACACAAGCTTGGCCTTGGTTTTTTTTGTTTAGGTGGTCTTCTGAGATGTTTGTTTTGTTGTTATACATGTGGATACAAAGCTTAGAATAGATCCTGAGGTTACATTACTCAATGGTTTAAATAATTAATAAATGAAAATGAATGTAATTAGAAACTATAGGATTGGTTAATTTTGAGTACTTCCTAGTTTATTTCTTCATTTTTATATCATCTTGTATATATATTCACTGATAGTTAGGCACAGATCTTTTGGTGGTTTCCTACCCGGATTCATCTCATACTCTGTTTGGTTCATGCTTTCGGACCCAAATAGATTATATTATTGCAGGTATAGATAATTACAATTGCCATTCTTCATCAGGAACATGATTGTTGTAGGACCTGGAGAGCGTAGGACCATGATGAGGCTTGCAATGCTATTGAAGTTTACTATTTTCTATACATTGGTTTCAGTATTGTATTTCTATCACTATGACTTGTTTGGCTAGTTTTCTAGATACTTATGAAAATCATCATTATATATATTTATATATATATATATATGATGGAGTTGTTTTTATTATCAGTATTCCACTGTTTACTTCTGTTGTATGGTATTACTAGTTCTACTACTATTTACTATTTTTTCCACTGTGTTACTATTCCAATGAGGGAATAGTTTACCCACTTTCTCACCCATGTACATCATTTCTAGTCGGCAGCCTTAGGCATTTTGGGGAAATGTTTTTGAGGCTATGTAACCAACCGTGTATGGGGAACCTTTGGGTGGCACTCAGAACCTGGACATTAAAACATCAGAGAATAAAATGATTTTTATGTTTCATCGTTGATTTGTTAATTCTTCTCATAAGTTTAGCTTTAACAAGAAATTAATAAATGGTGATATTGAAGTGAAAAAGTCACTAAAGTTGTTGTTGCCTTCATAAATATTGGGACTATTAAGGAATTTCACTAAATATTTTGGAAAATGTCACCATTTTAAACAAGGGGGAAAGGGTACGAGGTATAGTATCCCAAGAATGTAAAACATAATAATGGAATAAAAAGAGATTATTTTTCAAACATATTTATTGAGAGTTTAATTTGATATGTCAAAGTCTTAAATTAATGAAAATTGTGAAGTATTTTTGTGAAAATTTAATTTTTAAAGTTCTTATTATGCAGGGTAAATCGAAGGATCACCTTAATGCCCGTAAGGATTTTTCGTCAATGAATATAAAACATGTTTTTTGGGAAAATGATATTATTAATTATCCTCTGTCTATTTTTACAATGAAAAACAATGAGAAATAAGTATTTTTTCAAACATTATAGAATTTAAATGTTCTAGATGGATATTCAAGTACCATATAAAGGTGTGGTGAAAGAAAACATTTAAAGATACATGGATTGAAAATTCATGAATCACATATTTTATGGAACAGTTGTTGTAATTGTATTTGTATAATACTTTACCTGAAAAAGTAATTAATGTTCTATTTGAGTTTTTTACCTTATCTTTAGAGTTTTTTTAGATAAACTCAAATTCCAACTTTTCTAGATAAAATTTAGGGAAGAATTATATTAACAGTATTTAATTTTGAGATATTATTACACCCTTAATTTTTTAGAGTCATGATTCATTTGACTTTTCATTTAGTTGAAGAAGCTAAACTTAGTGGCCTTGTGTATTATCAATGGATGCATCCAATTGATAGGTACATGGATTTTTCTATTTTCATTAGTGAATTCAATTTTATAAAATTATTATGTAGCATTTTTGAATATGTTTATTATTTTTTTGATCAGGTACTTTGGTCATTTGAAATCATATGTACGGAATAAATCTCTAAAATAAGGCTCTATTGCTAAAGGTTATATACTTGAAGAGTTATTGACCTTATATTCTATATATTTGGATGGAATTGAGACTAGATTCAATCATTCTATACATACTGATGATATCACTACTAAATCTAGTTTGTAAATTCAGTTATTTGTATTTCCATCTATTGGATGACCAATTTTAAAGGGGTAAAAGTTTAAACTAACTGAATTGGGGTTTCTAAATGCACATAGATCTGTGATACTAAATAATGTTATTTCATATCCATTTATTGAAAAATTAAGACTAAAAACAACGAGGTTACTAAGGGGTCGACCTTGAAATGAGATTGAATTAACAACAACTATTAATAAAGAGAGTGTGAAATGGTTTTTTCATAATGTAAGTATATAGTTGTATTAATATTATTGACATGTAGTTATTTTGACTACGTTAAAAGTAACAACTTAAATTTTTTTCTAGATAACGAATGGTAAAAATCAAGATAAAATATTGAATCATTTGATGTTTTTGGCTCATGGTCTTCTAAGGAAGGCTAAGATATTCGATGCCTATAATATTCAGGGCTTTAGGTTTAATAAGATTTGTCCTAGAGAATACCCAAAAACTCAAAATAGTTGTGTATTTTCATTTTTAGAGTCCAAATACTATGGAAAGTTGATTAATATAATTGAATTAAAATATAATGGATAGTTTTTAGTTGTCTTATTCAAATTCATGTAGATCCACATTGACAGGGTTATAATAAAATATTTGTTGCAATTTACTTCTGTCATCTTGTCTCACTTCATGGATACAAGTGAGAATGTAGAGCATGATCCATTTTTCTTGGATTCATTGGTGAATATGGTTAATTACAAGGAGGATGATATACATGAAGGTTAGATTTTGGTTATACACTAAAGGAAGAGAGACATAAATGATATGTGATATTAAGATCAATTGGTTCTTTGTCACAATGAACCTCATCAACCATAAAATATTGAAATTTTTTTCTAGAAAATATCAAAATAGTATAACATACAAGAGAGGAAAAAAATGAAGCAATAATTGAAATAGAGGTCAATAAAAATGAAGATAATGAAGATGAAGATAATTGAATGAATAAATTCATAATGAAAATATGTTACAATTTCTCATTGATAAGTGTTTCATACATATATATATTATTCTAGTTCTTTTTTGAAAAAATATTGTAGTTTTTTATTTTTTATATATTTAATATACCATAACCATTTTAATTGGAGGAATAATATTCTAGACTTTATGCATCAAGAAGAATTCCACCATATCCTTCATATTTTATAAACCCTAGTGATTCAGTTGTACCTGAGACTAATAATGGGCAATCCATTTCCCTTGATTTAGTTGGTAGGCCACCACCTAAATGGGACCTGAATAACTTCAATATATTCATTCCATTTGATGAGTTCATGGTGCCTAGAAGTAAATATTTTAGAATTTATGGAATGATTCTTGGGAATCATTCTTGAGAGACAACGATCATTCCTATTAATTATAATGATTGGGGGTTATTCCTAAAGAATGAAAAAATTAGTTATTTGATACTCAAGTAAAGGTAATAATTATTTAATATTCCTTGACAACTAATTTAAAATCCTTGTGTAATTTTTTCAATATACTTATGATGTTTTAGGATTTTTATTTCCAAATATATTTTCATTTTTATGTCCCTAAATCCATTTCAAGCCCATGGAATTTGCAAAGAACACATACATAATCCAAAAAAATGACTCTTTCATATAGAGAACGTACATTTCGAGTTATACCAACTATATATTGTGCCATATTTACTTATGGATGATTCCTAAACATCAAGGAAATTATATGTCATTATCTATATGTTTGAAAGTAATTCGAGCTTTTTTTCTTGGTTTTGACTCAGTAAACACTTATGAAATGTACAAAATCCTGTAAAAACAAGTGTATGTGGGTCAAAACCCCGAAAAAAATGTTGGATTTCTTTAAAATCAGGGGATAATCACTGTAGATTTAATTCTGAATTTTAGTAACTAACAATATGTAATTCTGAATTATGGGTTCCCCATTATGCCCATAAACATATTTTTAGTGTTTTAAAAAACTAAAATATGTAGGAAATAGTCAAAATAATGATAAAGTTGTCAGATTGCTATGAAATATAGAGACAATTAAAATTGACATAATTGTGATATTTCAAAACTAATGACACATCATTCTAAATGATGTTTTCCCATTATGACCTTAAACATGAATTTGGTGTTTTAAAAGATTAAAATGTGTGTGAAACAGTCAAAACTCAACAAAAGACATTAGATTGTCCTAAAATTAGGTGATTAAGACCATATATTTAATTTTTAAATGTTGAGATTGATTACATTTCATTATAAATTACAATTTTCTTATTATTTTTGTAAACCTATTTTTAGTATTTCAAAACACTAAAACGTGAGTGGTATGATAAAAACAATATAAAAATACATCATCTTGATTTGAAATCAATGGAAAACTACAACTTAGTTTTTTTTGACATGTACACATAGGAAACATGTTAATATGATGTGTAGTATGGTCAGGATTACTTGGTAAACACTTATAAAAGGGACAAAAACCTTTAAAAACAAGTGTTGGTGAGTCAAAAATAGGAAAACGATGTCCGAGTTCCCTAAAATATGAGGATAAGGGCCACAAATTTAATTTTGAAATGATAGAAGTAATGAAATGTCCTTACGAATGGCAGTTTTCCCAATATGATCATAAACTTGTTTTTTGTATTTTAAAACACTATAACATGCATGAGATGGTAAAAACCAAGAAAACCAAGTCATATTGTCCTGAAATTAATGGAAAATAGATAATTAGTTGTTTTTGATGTTTACGCGCAAACAAAACATCAATATGAGGTGTATTTTGATCATAATTACTTAGTAAAAACTTATGAAAAGTACAAAAGTCTTTAAAAACATGTGTTGGGTGGGACTAGGAAAATGATATTTTATTTCCATGAAATCACTGGGCAATGACAATAGATTTAATTTTAAAATTTTTGAACCAATGAAAAATAATTTAGGATGAAGGTTTTCCAATTTTGGCAGTAAACACTTTTTTAGTGTTTTATGTCACTAAAACATGTATGGAACAAAAAAATAGAAAGACAACATAGGATTTCCTAAAATTATGGAAAACTCTGTTTACTTTTTTTTGACATGCACACAAGGAGAACACATCAACATGACATGTGGTGTGATCATAATTATTTGGTAAAAACTTGTGAATGGTACAAAATCTCTTAAAAATAAGCATGGGGGGTCAAAACCAGCTATAGATTTATTTTTGAAATGTAGGAACAGAAGACATATTATTCTGAATGACAGTTTTCCCCTTATGGTTGTAAAGGAATTTTTAGTGTTTTAAAACTCTAAATCATTCATGGAATAGTTAATACAAAACTAATAAAAATGTATTATCTTGAAATCAGGGGGAAACCACCATATATTTAATTGTAAAATATTGTAAATAAAGGGATTCCATTCTAAAATATGGTTTTCCTATTATGGATATAAACACATTTTTAGTGTTATAAAACACTAAAATGTGAATGGAACAGTCAAAACTAGGAAAATGACATCAGATTTTTTTAAAATTAAGAGAAAATGACCATATATTTAATTTTTAAATATAGGAATTGACAACTTTTCATTCAGAATGGTTGTTTTCTTGTTATGGTCATAACCATGTTTTTAGTGTTTTAAAACACTAAAACATGCATTCAACAATTAAATCCATAGAAAACAACCTCAGGTTGATGTGAAATCATGGGAAAATCATTGATTAGTTGTTTTTGAAATATAGGACATGTTGTGATATCAAAATCATTAATATTTGTTTATTACAAAAATTTCAAGCACACTACATGTTACTTTAAATATAAATTAGAATAATGAGTGAGAAGACGATGTCCTAGCAAGACTGGTGACGATGACCTAGATCCGGCGATGGAGGCCCTCCCCCCCCCCAACGGAGGGGGAGATCTTTCTCGTTCTTCGTCATGGATGCCTCCGCCTGCTTTCATCCCCTTTTCTAATCCTGATTTCTTGCCCTCGTTCCCGCGGATCTCAATTTTCCCTAAAGATAAAGATTTGTTTCGTGGAGCGCCTCAACTCTGTTTAGCGCCTTCAGAACTCAACTCTTCCACAGATCATTTTAAGCTAACTCTGGTGGCTCGATTTCATCAAATTCGTCCCTCAGTTGACGCTTTTGATCGGTTTGTCTTTGAAGCCTGGATCCTGCAAGATCGGGCAGTGATTGGTCTTCTCGATCGACGACACATAATGATTTGATTTGGGTCTATGGATGATCTCATCATGGCGTGGTCTAAGGCTCCTCGATGGTGTGGAGGTATGCCTTTATTTCTTCTTTGGTGGAATTTTGAATTCCATATGCAGCGGGATAATCCAAGTATAGAAATTTGGGTACGTTTCCCGGGCCTTCCTCTCCCATTCCAGAACCCTTCCATTCTATCTATGCTGGGGAAAATGTTTGGCCGCTACCTATGCTCAGAAATCAAAACTGAAACTGTGTGTCATCCCATCTGCCCTCGCATAGTGTGGAGGTTGATGTCTCCAAGACGCCGGTGGACTGGGTGTGGATTACTGATTGGAAAGAATTCCGATGGAAGCAGGATGTTAAGTTTGAATCGTGGGCTGATTATTGCAGCGTGTGCCATCGGCTGGGTCATGGTGTCTCTGCCTGCAGAAATGGATCTCTAAACAGGAGGGTGCGCCAGCGGGTGAGGGATGGTTTGGTTTCTCATGAAGTTACTGTTGTGGGGAGTTTGAGGACATAGGGGAAAAATTCGGTTGATGGTGGGGTGAATGAAGAACAACCCATCCTTCCTCGGTCTGAGATGGTGAACTTAGTGGATAGTGGGGTTCTTGGCACTGGGGATGAAATGAAGAAGCCAGGTGTGGAGCCTCCTAGACTGAAGTTCAGTGATATATTTAACAGGTTGAAGCGGGAATTGGGTAAGGTTGATCCCCTGAAAGGTAGTGGTGAGCCTTCTTCTGCTGTTAAGGATGCATGAGGCATTGCTGGAACTCCAATGATTGAGGTTCCATCCTTGATGGCAAGCCCCCGAAGGGAAGTGGGTGTTATTGTTGAGAGGGATGTTTCTGTTGAACGAAGTTGTGCTGCTGTGGAGAAAGATGTGGACCTGGGTGGGGAAAATGGTGGTGTGGACTCTCTCTACCTGGAAAATATGAGTGCATCTACAGTAGTTGTCGCTGTCCACGATGAGCAAGTCATTGCTGCAGGTCCTAATTCCCCAGCTCAAGAGGGGATTGAGAGGCACTATCAATACATGGAGCTTGGGATTGTGAAGCTGGCTGGGAATCAAGAAACCCATATCAAGGAAACTGCTAATGACATTGGTGCCTTGATGATAGTGGATGGGATGCAGGAACCACCTGGGAGGAAGGAGACCAATTTTGAGCTCCGCAATCGGTTTTCATGCCTGGTGGCTGCTAATTTGGTCCTAGATCATGAGTAGGATGCTGAAAGGACTCATGAGGATCAAAATTCTATTTCATTAGGTTATAATGTTGAGTTAAGGGTAGCTAGTGTTGGCACTTGTGATCAAGAGTTTGGGGCTGTGAGGACATATATTGCTGAGAAGGGCTCTGAAGCAAATATGGACAATGGTTCACTACTGGACAGCTTAGTTGGAGATTTTAATGTGAAAAAAGGCTTGCATGGTTGCATGTGATTCTTTCGACAACCCCCCCCCCCCCTTCTTTAATTTGATGGATGTCAACAGTCAATCTCAACAGGATCAACGTGTGAGGGATGGGTATAGGGTGGTGCACATTTCTGTTAAATGGGGGGACTGCTCTGATAGTGAGAAAGAAAATGATGGTGGTATGGTTCAGCCCTCCTATAGTGATATGGTTTAGGGTTGCAAGAATAGAGTGTCTATGGAGGAGAAAGTGAAGACTGACCCACCACAAAGAAGGCCGTGGAAATACTATTCTCACATGCCAATTCCTATGGCTACGAGAGATTCTAGTGGGAATGATGGACGGATTGCACAATCTTCTTAAGGAGCTCCTTTCTTTGGAGAAGCTCAATCTTAGAAGGAAGTATGCCAAGATTCTGAAACATTATGAATGTTCGGAGTGGGAATTGGCTACTGTAGAGGAAATGGTGTATCAGGGATGTGGCGATGGGTCTTACTTTTATGATATGTAATTATTGTTCTCACCTTGTTATGCCTGTCTGATGTACTTTTCTTTTCTTTTATTTTAAATAAATGGTTGGAGGTTTTCCTATGACTGAACTTTCTGGTAAATTAGAATAATTACTTATCCCTTTTATGTTTCAAGTGTTGAATCTTATCTTAAATAAGTATGTTTCTATTTTCAAAGTATTTTTCATTATATATTATGTTTTTCTTATTTATATAGTTACTGTTTGATTAGCCAAATAACAAATTTTATTTGTATCATTCTGAATATATTCTTTTTCTTTTCTCTTTCACATCTCTTTTCCTAAATATTATGGTTTTGATTGTACGTGGAAGATGCCGACAGTAGGCAGGAGGTTGACCATTCGGATATACAAAATTTTTCAGATGGTAGTTGTGATGGTTCATAGTTTCCATGGTATGTTAAAATTTTGTAAATTAATCTACTTTAATTCTACTTTATTATGATTTGTTTTAATTCTGGTTTAATTTTTTGTTACAACTGATGAGATGATGTGGTTTATTTCAGTTGATGAGATGATGTTGAGGTTGAAATATGCAGTGGAGGTTTTGACATGGATTTATATTGGGAATGGGTTGTTGTCGGACATATTATACATATACATATATATATATATATTGATGACCAAGGTATTTTTTTATGTATGGGGTAATAGAGATATAGGTTATGATGATCGTCGATGTATGTACATGACATGATATGTGATGTAGTAAATGATGGTTTTATCATATATTTATATTTTAGTTTAAAGCATGCCAATTTTTTATATTTAATGTTTTATATTAAATATTGTTTATTTAATATATTTTATAAATCAAAATAGATTTAGTGGGAGTCATTAGTAACCACTGCTAAAGACATTATATTGAATGTGTTTAAAATTTGTTCAGCCTAACCCCCTCTAAAGTCTATATGGTGGTAAATTTTATTTTATTTATATTTTTAGTGGATATTTTTTCTACTATGAAACCACATATAATTAAACAAAAAACCACATCCAAATTCTCAAAAAATGACACATAAAAACTAATATGAAATAAAATAATCTGAAGGTATTTTACTAGCGACACTGAAATACACGACGTTTTTAAGAACAGCCACAAAACAATTAGGTGGTGGTTTAAACTACCACTAAACCACTAAATAACTATTTCTAATTACCCTTTCTTTTGTAGTGTGCATATACATAATGGTTTCCCACCTTAGGTCATGCCCTGCCTCCCTTTCCTATCAACCATGGTGCCCATGTCTTCTTATGAAGAGGCACATGACCTATTTTGGTGAGACCCACAAGGGAACATCATAATTTATAATCACCTACATAGGTGACCTATTCAATCGGATCAATTACATAGGAAAATATTATCTAGTTTATTCTCATGGATAAAAAGACAACTATGGAACTAATTCTCTTTAGTAAACCACAAAAAATTCCATTTTTTCATAGCGTTATTAATAGAATCCCAACATACAAGACTTGGTCATTATTCCAATTCATATGTCCATTTTAATACGTTATTCCTTTAATAATTGAAGAATGTCATCATGTTAGATATATCCCACTATTTTTCCTCCATAATCAATAGAGGCATTGGAGTATAGTAAATCATTAGACAACCAGTAAAATCTATCCATTCTCAAGATAATCATCTTGGATTATATAATTTGTCATCCATATATTTCAAGTATCTCATATACCTACCTTTTTAAAACTTATAAGATAGTGGTATAAATTAGACTATGACTTGGTGGACACCATGACCAACCTTTATATGATAATCTTTTTAGGTTAAACCATAAAGGGTCATTCATGCATAAGTGAGACACCGCAAACCCATGCTACATGATCTAGTGCCAAAAAAACAGTATTGATATCATTTCAATTATACCAAAAAATAAATTAAAACATTACCATGCATAGTTACAATTTCAATAACTAATATCGAGTCACTTACAAACAAATTCCCTTTTTGGTTTGATGTTATAGATAATTAGGAAAAGAATATGACTAATAAGAACCAGATCAAAAAGATATTTTCCCATTAAACCAATGACCAATTTTAAACCTAATGGATCCAAAATCTCCCAAAAAATTACCCACAAATGATACTCATTATGAAATATCATACATATACTCTTCTTTATAATATAGAGAAATTAAAACATAATGACGGTGAGATCAAATTTTCATTAACGGTAATCATATACAATAACAATTTTAGATCTAAAGTGATCATAAGGTAAACATATTAGTAAGAGATGATAATCTAGGTATATAATTACATAATAAGTGTACCATACCCAAAAAATGGATCATAAGTGATGAATCATTATATAATGATTTTTGTATAAAAGAATAAATATCTTAAGAACATGGAAACATAGGAATGTTCCAAAATATGGATTTGTTGAATAAGGATAAGAAATCAATGTGTATTGGAATGTTAACTACCAATACCATCATAAACATAGTGGATAGAGATACACAACCCATTCACCATAAAATAATGAACAAAGAATCATTACCAGCACTTTATAGTAGATTCAGTTTCATGTATCACTCCCCATAGTTATATCATGAGATATTTTTCATTAACCATTGTATTAAAGGGATATACTAGAACTCAACTAGTACAAAATGATAAACCATACATATTAGTGCCATGAAAAATCAATCATACAATGAAAAACCCATGGAAATATATTAATTTTCATATCATAATTAGAATGATATTAGTTTATTTTTATTATAAAACACTGAAAAATATTTTCAAAATAATAAAAATCACAATAAAAATGGAATATAAATTACTTTAGAAATTAATAAAACCATGTAATGGAGTTTTATTTACTAAAAACTATAATAAAATTATAAAAATCCGTTCATATAGAAAGTTTTAATAATGGAGATTATTTCCACACTTTTTTAAATATGTTAAATAATGAAACCTATATATACAATTAAGAATATTCATTTATAACTGTTTATATTAAATTTAATGGAATTATAAAATGACCTTGAAAATTCATTGATGTATTGAGAAGAACATTCAGGAAACAACTATAAGAATAATGACATGAAGGAAAAGATTCAATATAATGAAATTATAATTAGTCTTAACAATTTCATATTACTATTCGGAATGAAATCCATAAAACTATTTTTTTTTGGTAAAGATGTAATGTACCTAGAGTTTAAGAGTAAATAGAAAATAAAATATAAAATTAAAAGATAAAAAGAATCTAATATGACCAATATTAATGAAGAAATTTTATGATATAATTGAAAGGAAATTAAGTTGAGAATTCCCTTATGACTCTTATTACATTTGAATCTATGAATCATAAAAGTCAATAAATCTTGATGGATATTTAAATCCCTTGAATTTCATGATATTATGATAAAAATAAACCCATGGGTAGCATATTTCTAACTTCTCAACCTGGATGCCACTATTCCAATACACAGACCCACTTCTACATGAGGCCTAAAGCGTGCCCCCCTATGTTCTAGAGTCTGTCGAGTAACAACATTGGCCTATTGTAGGATAAGGGGAGACTATGTCCTCATATAATAGTAATAAAATAATTAAAATAAAAAAGTATCATACGTAGTTGTAAATAAATAGAGTGTAGAAGAAACATTAAAACTGAAATAGAATAGGGTGTAATAATAATAAAATGACATAAAATCTTGAACATCCATGTCATACATATTACAATGGTCACACACAAAGTTGACTATACAGATAAAAGAATACAAAATAATTTGAAATAAATGAAAAGGGAACTACAAATGACTCTGAGCGTGGACACATATTCGGTCTCTAAACCATTTGTAATTGCAAGATCCCAATCAGAATAATCCTTATGAGGGGCTTCAATGAATCACAAAACATCGGGCCTCAGTCCTATCCCCCATGCAACTAAGCTCAACATGAATAGAATACACAAGGTTTATAGGTATACTAAGGGGAACATGTTGGTTTGAGAAACAATCTTTGTAGGCCCCCACAATGATGAGCCTAAGAAATAGGTTTATATAAGTGAATTCTCATGGAATATGCTTCTCCTAGATGAGACACAATAGAAATGTTAAGTAAAAAAATGACATGATACAACAGTTGAACATCATGTCCTTATTCCCAGTCAATTGGGATAAAATATATAATTAATGTATATATTTATATGTTTTTATATGTATAGTCCGATACCTAAACATATATACATTAATATGTATAAAAATGTCTAAGCTGAAATAAATATAAAAAAACCATAAACAATGGATCCTTAGGTCTATAATACCGACTGCCTGGATATATTGTAGAAATGGTAGTGAGTTGGAATTCATCCCACCCAAGCCATGTATTGGTAAGTTAATCATTGGATGCCTAATTCCAATAAACATATACACAATTTATCCAATTCTATAAATTTCTCTAAGTAAGCAATTTAACCATATGGGGGCACTAGTCCTAACCCTAGGTTCTCCTTTACTTTCCACCTGTCATAATAATAATGGATTCTAGGGTAGTATGTCAAGAAATCCTACAAATGGTAATTAATATAGAATCCATGTTTCTCAAGACCTGAAAATCTATTCCCATGTCTGTACCTTAGGTTCCATTCTATAGGTTTTCATGAGATTGAGACTCTAATGAAACCTAAGTGTCTGACCCTTAAGTGATATGTAAAGAGACCTTCCCAATGAGCCTCTACATCCACCCATTAAGATATAGATGTGGACATCATTTCCAACATCAATCATAGGTATGAAAATCCATGATAAACTACCCTAGCATAAAAAATGGATTTCAAACATGATCTGACATAACATTTTTGGAGATCCTCATAATGTGAGAAATCATGGAGAGCATATTCATCCTCCATAAGAAAGATGTCTAGGGGAGTGTAATAATCATCAATAGAGAACAAGTAAAAGATAGAATAATCATCAACTAATAAGCCTTGGTTTTGGAGAGTAGAGTAATCCTCATTTAAACTATGAGCAGGGGAGACCATAAGAATCCTCATAACTATGGAGAGAGGAATCATCCATAAGTTTCATTTCTTGGGACACCGTGCTCATATATCATAATACTAGTGTCAGTTGTCCAATCCTAGGATGAAAATCTTAAAATCCCAATATTGTAATAATAAAATGTAAACAAGCTCAATAGCTAGATTCCAAGTAGTACCTCTATGTTTAAAAATAAATATGAAAAGGTCATGGTTCAGAAGATGTATCTCAGGAAGGAATGTCTAGTATTCCCAAAGTGTAAGGTTATGCATTTCTTCTGGATAAACAACATACAACCCCGAAGAACCTAAGGAAATCATCGTTGTAACATCATTAAACTTGTGAAAGCATAAATAAAAAACCTAGGGTGGCCGAACACCTAAACTAAACACTACAACCAAAACCGACCAGGATTACAAGTTCCTCATAGGTTATAACAAGACGCCCCCTACCATCTCAACCAAAACTTGATGTACTATCTCAGTTATGATCATACATTGTTAAAAACACTAGGTCCCATAAGTAAAAATACTTATGATTCATCCTTTATGGGAACCTCAAGGTATAAAGGTAAAGGTGAAATCCTACCCCAAGATCCACAGTGTCCAGACATAAGAGATGGTATCCTACATGAGATCCTCAGAACATTACATGGGTAATAGATTTTAAATGGGGTTCTATAAGTCAAAATTTAAGATAAGGAATCCCATATGGGACCCTTATAACAAGAATAAGATTGAGACATCCTACACAAGATCCTCTAGGTCGAAGCATTAGTAGAAATATCCTATAAGGGATCCTCAGAAATAAGTGAACAATCAGCCTCTTTAGACAGAAGGGAACATCTCACAAGGGGTACATACTCAAAGGTAGATCAATGAATGTATCGGTTCTTCTGAGATAGATTATGGATCATGTTAGATCAGGGTCTCACTCTCAAGTGTCAATTTAATTCAATTACCAAAGTAATAACCTATCTATTTAGATTAAAACCCCAAAACACCCATCTGGAGTACTCAAATCACCCCATGGGTTTCACCATCATGATCTATGTAGAAAAACACTTTAAATAGACACATATTCTATTCAACTCTGACTCTAAGGTAGAAAATAGGGAAAAACGTTAAAATAAAATCACAAGAGGAGTATATGACATTTTTACCCTAGTAAAAAACAAGTACCCTCATGGCCCCACATGGGTGTGTACCCTGACCGGACATAGCATGTAATCACCGAAGTAAATAGTGTGTACTCTACATGGGGGTACTTTTCCATGTTTCCTACATGTCCTAAAAAGTATATTTCCTAGAAGTGTATTTATATAGAGTGATTGACCCTAATGGGTTCTGGCTGTTCACTTTACACTGCATGTGGCCCTTACACGGACAACCTAATCGCCTACTCACCTACATGACAGAGTACCACTATAAAAATGAACTTTCTATATAGGGAATCTACTTATGAAAATTCATCTTCCCCAAATAGGAACAATAAACAACATTTTTACCTAAACCACACACCATGTAGATGGGTTTTCCCGAGTTGGAAACTGCCAAAATGCCCCAAAACACATGTTTTCACTAGAAAGGAAATAAATCTACAACCAAGGGGTCCCAAGAAAGAAGAAAAGGGGATTAAAACATTAAAATGACAGAAGTATGTAGTTAAATGAAAAAAAATAAAAATGGACAACCATTGGGTGGTATCCTCCGAATCTTCACCCTTTTTCATGGTACATGGTTGCCGCATGTTGATCTGACGCATCTTGAGCTTCATGGAAGTACCCTTATTCCTATCTCTCTCATTCTCTCTCCCACTCTTCCATTTTCTATTTTAAAAATGTAAATTGGGATCCATAGAGGTCATCTGAGAGTAGCTATAGGATAAGTATGAAAAAAAGAGGAAAAGAAAAAGAAATTGAAGAAAACAATTAGAAAAAAGGGGCTCATGAATCCCCCATTGCCCAACACGATTTTACTCCTCACCTGGGAAGAAATCCCTAGTATATACCCAATTGAAGAGACTAAATCCCAATATTATTCTTTTTCCATTTTATCTAGATGAATTAAACTACACAAATTAATTAATATTTATTTTATAAAATATTAATTATTAATTATTCCACTAAAATTTCAACAACTCCATATTATTGCAAAATTATTTATGAGTATAAATACCCTATTATAAAACTAATTTGGTTGAAGGAAAAGTTATTTGAGATCATATTCGTTGAAAAAGTTCAATTTTACCAATTACAAGTATCTAAATTAAAAAATCAAATTTTATCTCAAAATTCATGTTCAGAAAAACATGGTTCATTGAAAAATCCCTACCATAAACCTTCCCGATCATGAGAATATTGATGAAAAGACTAGAATCCATTCACTCTGTCCAATCATATACAAAATCTAACTATTTGGACCATCCAATGACCCGTATCATAATTTCAAAATTGACTTTTACTGAAATTTATTTTACTATGACCGATATGGTACTCCCCACCGTTGTAATACCCTTATCGTCATCTTCAAAACATATCTGATTCCCACATCTCATGTAAACCATTGAATTTCAAAAGAAAATTTGTGTCCCCACCCTAAAATTGTTGTTGGTTCACTACCCACCATATGGATTATCTTGAACCATTTAATAAGAACAACCTTAATATGTTTCCATCATTAATCAAGAAAGATATTTATAAGAAAATATGATCGGTGTAGAGAAAAAAATATCTCAATATTCTCAAGATGATATCAAGATTGACCATGATTTTCTCTACATATGAGTACACTAGGATTTCATTGAAATACATCCATATATCTCTCTGGTCCATGTTCACATCAAATAGAATAAATATCCCATTAGCCCAATCCTGAAACCATGTCTCCCGAAAAAATGTGTACACGTCCAACTGTGGGTCTAGAATCTCATAGAACCACATTTATTATCAAACTCTCTTCTATTATGAGGGAACATTAATCATATAAGAAAAACTCCTAGGTAAACATTCACCCAAAATGTTCTTGAAACCACCTGTCATTTGATTGCATACAACCCCTCATCGATTTACAATTTAAATAGAACCACGTGCAACCATCATATACCTCTATCACCGGAATCATTGTTCAAAAAGCCATTCTTTACAAGGATAAGATGACCATGATTCACAGAATGTTAGTTTCACAAGCCAAAATCTCCCTCTGAATTCCTCTTCAAAATCAAGCACTTCACCCATGTAGGGATTTATTACATGATCTCCAATCACCATGAATAATTTCAGTCACGAGTGCCTACCCACTATTTGACAACATTTGAAATAGTGGAAACACATGGTAGTTGATTTAGGTGCCCAAATAGTTCTACCCATTGAAGCTATTATAGATACCAAAGCACCCATAGTTCTTAACAATAGATGAAGGCATCAACATTCCTATAACAAAAAAACTAATACATACCATGCATCGACCTCAACATGAATAAAAAAATATCAATATCTCAAAAGGAATTCGCATACATAATCAAACCTCTCTCATACGTTTCCCTAGAAACAAATGAATGTCATCTAACAAGTATCTTAGTCAAAAAGAAGTTCCTCTATTTCTGCAACCTAGCCCTAGGGATCTATTCTCCCAACTAGGTCTCAAGGTCTATCCACCTATCCCAAAAGGTCCCACCTCTCTAAATAATTTAAATATCATAATGATCTAAGAATATCAAAACTACCAATAAGTCCTACAAGGCACTGATCCCCACTTTGCATCCTCATAAAGAAATACAAGATCGCGGTCATAATACAAAATTAGGAAAATATTCTGAATTATCTTTTTCTAGGTATCTTTATATGGTAATACCCTTTTTGGTCAATTTAACTAGAAATATTTTGGAACCTATTGGAATTGTACTCTATGGTCTGACTAGATATCCAAATTCACGGTCGATTATGTATAATTTCATTTCAATATTTTTATAAAAATACTTTTCAGATTGTTACTAACTATTCAAATAATAAAACCTAACAATGAACACCCTACCAGGGGTAAAAAATGGAATTACATTCTATATCAACTTACTAGGGTCACTACAAATCATTTTTGTGAGGACTAAGTCATCTGAATCACTACCAAATTCCTTAATGTTGATACACATAGTCTTCCATCGAAAGAAAATATACCTACAAGAAGGATAAATTGATTGGTATTCCACCAAAATACTAAATAGGAAAACAAGACTTAGGTATTTATTTACACTTGAAATAATTTTAATATTTATTTTGTAAATTCACACACTAGTGGGACTATACGATGTGAATCTTACATGGAAAATATAATGCGTGAAATGGCTCTTAGTTTTAAAGGAAAGATTCAAAATCCCCATATGGCCTCTTGACAATGTCCAAGAGAAAAAAAAATATAATAAATCATTACATCCATAATACATATTCATCTCTCAAGGGGAAAATCATATGCAAATTTAAAATAATTGAACAAAAAAAGATTACATAACCGTAGAAACTAGTACTTCTCAGTGAAATAAGGATTCGTGATGAATGAGTACGATATCCATAACAAGTTACGACACATTCCTAATAATCCTGTATACCATATCTAAAATAGAAAATCAAATGAGAGATACATCACTGATTTGACTTTGGAAGGTCCTGACTCAGATTTCACTAATTAGGTTCTAAGAGCTAGTTCTCCATGAGGTTTCAAGCATGCCTCCACGTATGCTGAATGCTACAGAATAGCACTTGGTGTCTTGGGTGTGACAGTGGGAAGACAATAACCTCATATCAAAGTAAAAAATAAAATATATAAATAATTTTCATAGAAAAAAGTATTCATACAAAGCACATATGCAATATATAAACTGAAATAAAACATTCTGTAAAAATAAAATGATATAAAATTCCTAAAAATCCATGTCATACATATAACACTAGTCACCTGCTAGGATGACCAAACAAGTACAATAAAACAAAAGAAACATAAATAAAAGTACAAGTATCTATTACTAAGTCTATTATAGAACAAATTCTCCATCTATATTCATAATCAAACTACAATATTTGGATTTTAAGAATCCACACAGGTGTCTCTGCTTGATCATGAGACATTGAGCCTAATCCATATCCACCATGAAATTGCAATCAAACTGATAAAAAACATAAGGAAAAAACATACATCGAGGTAAAGATTGTGGGGGTGATAAATAATCATAGTATTCCACCCCAAATATGAAACTAAAAAATATACTTCTATAAGTGAATGCTCACGAAATATTCTCATCCAAGCCAAGAGAGACCGTAAAATATAAGAAAAACAAATAATGTTTTACCACAGTCGAACCAAGGGTCTGTAATCCCTATCAACTCAGTGAAGTACAATCATGGGTATCAATATTTTTATGTGTATATATTTATAGTCCCATACATATATACATACTCATAAATATGTATATTTATGAGTATGGGGAAATAAATAATATATATCCATTTAATATCGATCCATGGGGCTATAATCCTAATCACCTGGATGTCCTGTGGAAAGGGAAATGAGTTTGATATATTTACACTCAACCCATCAATCATCAAGTTGATCATTGGGTCTGTAATCTACATCGATATATACATTCTTTGACCAATGTTGAAAATGTCTCCGAACAAGATATATCACCACAGGGGGGATACTCATCCTAACAATAGGATCACTCGTACTCGCCTCCAGTCATGATAAAAATGATTTCATGGGAATTATATCTGTACATATTGAAAATGGTCATTGATCTAGTTTTCATGACACTAAAGCCATGAAAATAAAGTCCTATAACTGAGCCCTAGGTCACAGTCCGTAGGATTCCAGGAAATTGAGAATCAGATGAACCATTAGGAGATCTATAAAAAGTGCTCTCTGACGAGACACTGTTCTCACCCCTTGAGATGCAGATGTATAATTCATGTCCAATGTCCTTCATTAGTGTGAGACTCTATGATCAAACAACCTAATAAGAAAAAGGCCTCATAATATTGATCATAGATAGAATTTCTGGAGATCATCATCATATGAATAATAGAGGAGAGTGTAGTCATCCTCCAGAAGACACGGGTCGGGGAGTACAAAATCATCATCTATAGACTACACATCGAAGAGAGAGTAATAATTCACTAACAACACTGGTTTGAGGAGAGCATAATCATCCTCAATAATCCCTGACCTGAAGAGAGCATAATCATTCTCCATACCTTAGAATGAGGAATCATCCAAATGTATCATTACTAGGGACTCTATGTCCATATATCATAATAGTAGAAAAAACATCTAGATCCCCTGAATTACCTCTAAAAATATGAGCAGCAGAATAATAAAATATACATAGGATCAATAACCAGATCCCATGTAGTACATCATTCTATTAAATTAAATATTAAAAGAACATGGATATGAATTCAGATCCCATAAAGGAACTTATAGCCATCACAAATAGTAAATAGATGCATCACTTCAGGATCAACAAATACCATCATGGAGGAACCTCTGGTAATAATTGCTTCAATAGTAGTAATCTTGTGAAATTATAAATAAAATAGTGAGGGTGGTCGAACACCTAAACCCAATAATGAAATAGAAACCACCAAGGCATACTAGTTGAGAACTGGTATAAATATATCGTATAAAATCTACATAGGATCAACAAGGTCCACTCACAAGTGAATACATCCTACTTAAGATACTCAATATAATACATAGGTAAGGGATCCTACAATGGGTTCCGTAGGTCGACATGTAAGTTATGTAATCCCATATGAGAACCATTTTTTAAGAAAAAGATAGATTAATCCTACATGATATCCCATAAGTAAATGAATTATAAGAGGAATCCTACAAGGGTTTTGAAAAAACAAATAACCATAGAGCCTCTTGGGCTAGAATGGAACATGTCACCAGTCAGACGTCCTTAAAGGAAGAGCTATGATAGAATAATTTTGAATGAGATTTCTCATGGATTAACTCATGACATGTTCTCACTCTAAAGTAAAAATTTAATTAAATTACCAAGGGAAGAACCTGTCTGTTTAATTAAATTCCCCAAAACATCCTTTAAGAGACATCAAATTACCTTAAGTATTCACCATAATGATCTATTTATAAAACTACTTAGAAAGGACTCATCTTATTTCCAACTCCAAATTTGGGGTATAAAATAGAAAAAATCTTCAAAATGGTAGAAAAGGAGGAGTACACTACAAGTGTACCCTATTACATGACATGTTCCCTCAATTCCCCACATGGGCATGTATCTTGGTGAGACATTGCATATAAATTCCTATGTACATGAGATGTAGTATGAGACTAAATCATGTAACTAACATGGGGTACCTAAATGTTCCCCTCACATGGCTTGGTCATGAATATTTCTTGACCATGAATTTATATAAGATGTGTGTCCCACAAGGGTTCTGGTTGTGTAATTTTCCAATAATGTTCCCTTTCAGTGGCACGATGGTCGTATATTCGACTACATCACCATGTTAATTTACATGGAATGTACACACTATACATGGATTGTAATCCAAATAATTAATCATTATATAACATAAAGAACACAAGACTTGGGTTCCATGAACCACACACCACGTATATAATTTTTCCAGATAGGAAAACCCCCGAAAGGCCTTCAAAACACTATTTTCACACAAAAAGAAGTAGATGAAACCACAGGGGATCCTAAGGAAGAAAAAAGGGGATTAAAAAATTAAAATAAAAAACCATGGGTATGTGTGATGAAGAAATAAAAAAATATTACCTTTTCGTTAAATGTTCTAAAGCTTCACATGTTTTCGTAGTCCATTATTACTGCATGACGATCTGGCACGTCCTGAGCTTTATGGTGGTACAATTCTTCCTCTCCCTATTCTTCTCTCTCCCTCTATCTAGTTATTTTTCAATTGTTCAGTAAAAGGGTCAACCAAATATGGTTTTAATAAGAATCCTGAGGAGTAGAAATCAAATAAAGGAGAAAATTACATGAACAAAAATAAAATAAAATGAAAAGAAAAAGAAAATGGTGCATGGTATGGTCCTGGTGTCCAACATAAGTTCACACCTTACATAGGTAAAACACACCATTATGGACCCAATGGAAGAGATCTAATATCAATATGACAATCCATTTAAAATATATGGCCAAAAAACATGCATCTATAAATTAAAATTCATCTAATTAAATATTAATTATAATTATTCTGTTAAAAAAATTTAACATCGTCTAATTCAACCCAACTCTTATCCAACTGTAATAACCATATTTTAGGACCACAAAATTGGTCAAAAAAATAATCCAATGTCATCATATAAGTATAAAATACACTTTTATCCCTTTGAACACTACTGGGAAGCTGGGTTTTCCCAACGCTTGTATGCCAACGGTTCAACAGAACCATTGGTATAGAGGTATAAAAAATTATTTCCCAACGGTTTGAAGAAACCTTTGGGAAAACTAAAAAAATTTCTACTTTCCCAACAGTTTGTAAAAACCATTATTAAAGGACATAACTTAGGAAGGCTTTCCCAATGGTTTGTGTAAACCGTTGGTAAATCTCACCTTTCCCAACGGTTTTAAAAAATTGTTGGGAATGTTTTTCCCTAAAATCCCAGCAAACCCGATATCCCATCCACGTGACTGAACTGCTAAAGTTGAGACCTAAGATCTCTATCACTTGGAAAATCATTCTACTAGATCCATATTCAATCACAAATTTGTTTTGTTCTACACTTCAAATCTGTAAGTAGTACGTTATGTTTAATGTTTTTCATCTAATTTTTTTCTTTTCTGTTTCGATTTGGCTTAAAACTATGGTTCATGCAGTATGGTATACCCAACAATTTCAATTCGATTTGTTATTTGTTTTCTGTTTTGGTACTGGTGTCATGTGTGAATAAATTTTTTGTTATGTTTTTGTTTTCTGTTTTTGTTCTAGTGGGAGGAGATGGGGGTGCAGTAGGTGGGGGAGGGTGTGTGCTGGTGGGGTGTTTAGGTGGGGGGAGGGGGTGTGCTGGTGGAATGTTGATGTGGGGGGTTGTACAAGTGGGGGTGTGGGTGGGTTGTGCAGGTGGGGGTGGGGGAGGGGTGGGTTGTGCAACTGGGAGTGCACGTGGAGAGGGGTTGTTGTCAAGTGGGTAGGGGGAGGGGAGTGTGGATGTTGGGGGGGTGTGCTGGGTAGGTTAGAGTTTGTTGGGGGTGAGGTTGGGGTTTTACAGGTGAGGGGTGGGGGTGGGTTGTGTAGGTGGGGTTGGGGGAGGGGGCTGTTCAAGTGGGGGGTGAAAGTGGAGGGGGGTGATATGCAAGTAGGTGGGGGGAGGGGAGTGTGCAGGTTGGGGGGGGGGGGGCTGGGCAGGTGGGAGTGTGTTGGGGGTGAGGTGGGGGGTGGGGTGTATAGGTGGTGGTGGGGGGAGGGTGGCTGTGCATGTGGGGGTGGGGGAGGTGGGGGGGGGGGGGGGTTGTGCAAGTGGGGGGAGAGGGGGTGTAGGTGGGGGTGGTTGTGCAAGTGGGTGGGGGGGAGGGGAGTGTGTAGGTTGGGGTGGGATGGGAAGGTGGGAGTATGTTGGGTGGTGTACAGATGGGGTTGGGGGTGGGGGGGGGGTTGTGCCGGTGGGGGTGTGCAATGGGTAGATGGGAGGGGGCTGTACAGGTGGGGGTGAGGGAGGGGGGTTGTGCAAGTGGGGGTGCAGGTGGGGGGGGGGGGGTTGTGCAGTCAATGGATGAGAGGGGGGTTGAGCAGGGGAGTCTATTGGGGGTGAGGAGGGGAGGGGGTGCTGTGCAGGTGGGAAGTCATCACTTCCATAGTTCACTAATAATCACGGGTAATTCATCACTTCTAGAGAATTGGATAGTTTTGAGGCCTCTTTGGTTTTGGTTCTTGTCTAGTCATCTTCATGAGTAAGTCATCACATGATCTAAAAGTGACATCAACTATATAGGATGAATTCATTCTCCCAAAACACATTTTTCTAGAAATAATATATCCTTGGATGGTTGTGGGAGCCTTTTAGAATCCAATGCCCCAAAATTTTCCCAATTGAAAACTTGATACCATCATGTTATCAAGTCACTAATCCTACCAAATTGGATTTTCACTAAAAACTAATATTCTAATCCTTAACACCAATATTTTGTTTTTCATAACATGAATTACAACCCAATAAAATCTCATAGCTCTCAGCCACACCCCTATGGACAGCTTGCCCACCCCCTAGACACCCCCTACCCCATGGACAGCCCTACCACCCTCGTGGACAGTCCGCCCACCCCCCTGGACACATTGTACCCCCTGGAAAACCCTGTCACCCCCGTGGAAAGCCTGCCCACCCCCTAGACACCCCCTACTCCCTGGACAGCCTCCCAACCAAGTGGACAACCCGCCCACCCCCTGGACACTCCCCCCACCCCCCCGGACACCCCCACCCCCTGGACACCATGTTCCCCCTGGAAAGCCCCCCCCCCACCCCCGTGGATAGACCGCCCACCCCTGGACACCCCCTCCCCCCTAGACATCCCCGCCGCCCTCATGGACAGCCCACCCAACCCCCTAGACACCCCGTACCCCCTGGACAACCCCGCCACCCCCATGGACAACCCACCCCCGATTACACAGAAGAAAATAACTCTGCATTTCCCCCGACTACCAGAAGCCCCCACGCAGGTGAACCCTAACCTGAGGTCTTCCATCTGATTGCCTACAACTCCCCCATCCAGGTTAGACGCCTTCAACCTCTTCCCAAACACAGACATAGAATCCCTCATTGAGGTAATTGACATGGTTGGTGTAGTGGGGTAAGTGGTTTTCCTTTTTCATAGTGGGGTGATATGATACTTTCTGTGGACTTTAGTTTGGGTGTTATGAAATGTACTAACTTTTCACAATATTTCCATTTTTTATAATCAATAACTTATTTAAAAAACACTCTTTACACATTCTGCGTCGTTCATGAAAAGCCTTCACTTTGTAATATCTTGAACAATGTTTTATCAAGTCTATGGTGTCTTCTTGGTTTGTAATAAATGAAAAATTTACAAAACACATATCACCTCAAAATTAGGCACATATAACTGAATTAATCAGTATATCTTTACATTGTTTTAATAGTTCACTACATCAAATAGAAACTCCTTCCTTTATCGTTTAGTTAAATGTATTTTCTATTAAAGTTCAATCCTATTGAATTGTTTATGACAAAATTACTTATATAAATTCTTTTTACAGAATGCACAGAAGCTGGATGTATGAAACCGATCGGATCTTAAGTGATTTTCAATAAAATTTGGAGAGCTTTATAGATTTTTCATTTCACAATGATATAGATAGTGGTCGCATACACTTCCCATGTTCCAATTGTGTTGGTAGACCTTGGTTGGGCCGTAAAGAGGTCAGCTACCACATAACCAAAAATGGTTTTCAAGAAAACTACTTTGTGTGGTATCACAATGGGGAGAAAATGAAATCTCAAATTGGTGATGATCGAAATAAAAGGACGGGAATGGAGACTTTTTTAGATGATCGATTTCCGTTTATTCGTCATCATGAAAAAAAAAGGATTTCGACTCAAGACAACTTCGATATGAGGATAGCTGATGCATCTAGTGAAAATGATGATATTGATAGGGTGAAAAAATTGAATGATACTTCCCCAACTCTAGTATATCGACAATGCGATAAAATGAAAAATCTGGAATTTTTAATCCGATTATTTCATTGGAAAACTATGTATGGGATTTCTAATACTGCAATCGATTACATTCTTACCCTCTTAATGGATTTACTTCCATATGATGTAGATATTCCCTCAAACCACTATATGGCATGGAAGTTAGTTGAGGAACATGGATTTTCAAGAAACAAAATTCATGCTTGCCCAAAAGATTGTAGTTTATTCTAGGAGAAAATTGCTGAACGAAATGATTGTATAAAATGTGGCACATCCCACTGGAAGTCAAAATCTAATGGAACACCATCCCACATTCCACAAAAAGTAATGTGGTACTTTCCATTGATCCCCAGACTCCCGAATATTTTTATGTCTGATGACATATCAATAAAAATGAGATGTCATGATACCGAGAGAAAGAAGACTAATGATGAGTTGGTTCATCCTACAGATGGATTTTCATGGCAGAGGTTTGATACTTGACATCCTGATTTTGCAGCTGACGTACGTAATGTGAGGTTGGGTCTTTCATGCGACGGTTTTAATCCGTTTGGGAAGATGCTTACTTCACCCAGCACATGGCTAGTTTTTATAGACATTTATAATCTTCCCCCCATGGTTGTGTATGAAAAAGCCTTTCATTATCATGAGTATACTCATATCTGGTCCTTCTGATCCTGACATTGATATTGATGTATACATGCAACCTTTATTAAAAGAGTTTAATCTTCTTTGGCATGTGGGTGTGGGAACATACGATGCATGTTCGAAAGACATATTTCAGTTTCGTGCTGCGCTTATGTGGCTGATCAATGATTTTCCAGCTTATGCAATGATGTCTGGATGGAGCACAGAGGGAAAACTGTCATGTCCAGTTTGTATGAAGAATACATGATCCAGAAGACTGAAACATCATTGTAGTTTCAGTTTTTTGGGACATCGACGATTCTTGCCAAAGGATCATCCATATAGATTGAATATTTGAAGATTTTATAATACCATAGAGACCGATGATCCACCTCAGTGTATGTCTGGAACTGATGTTCTTAATGAATTGAAAGATTTCAGTTTTTCATTCGGGAAGGGTCAAATGAACTCTGGAAAGAGAAAGAATGTTTCCACTAAAACCTATTACAATTGGAGGAAGATGAGTATCTTTTTTGATTTTCCTTATTGGTCAACCAATTTGTTACGTCATTGCTTAGACGTAATGAATATTGAAAAGAATATATGTTAAATGTTGCTTTCAGTTCTTCTAAATGTCAAGGGGAAGACAAAAGATGATTTAAGATCTCGGCGTGACTTGGTGGATTGGGGCATCAGACCAGAATTGCAACATGTGCGTATCAGTGAAAATAAATGGAAACTTCCATGTGCTTCTTATGTGATGAAACCTACGAAAAAACAATTTATGGAAGTATTAGAGACTATTAGAGTTCCTGATGGCTATTTAAGAAACATATCTAAACGGGCCAACAGAAGAGAGTTGAAGCTAAAATCTTTGAAGACTCATGATTATCAGGTTCCACTACATGTGTTTCTTCCAATAGAAATCCGTCATCTTTTGTCCAATAATTTAAGGGTGGATTTTATTCAGTTGTGCAATTTGTTTCGAGTTTTTCGTGCTAAGAATTTGTCCAAGTCTTTTTTGCAAAAAATGTTGACAGATGCCCCATAAATTTTATGTGAGTTGGAGAAAATATTTCCTCCATCATTTTCACATGCATGATGCATCTGACTGTCGATATTCCCAATGAAATACTTCTTGTAGGACCTATTTCTTTTCGTTGGATGTATCCAACTGAAATAAATATGTTCACATTGAAGTCTTATGTCCGAAACAGAAATCATCCTGAAGGTTCTATCGTGAACGGTTACCTAGCTCAAGAATGTATAGATTTCTGCTCGATGTATTTTTCTGATCTTACTACAATATTGAACAGACTAATGAGAAATGAAGAAGAACAACATGAGAAAATTGAACCCAGTTTTCCATCACTTCCTCAAACAGGAGGAATTCCTGGATCATATATATTGAAGACATTAATCCATGAAGAGCGGGAGATGGCACATCGCACAGTTTTGTTCAACTGTGATTTGTTCGACGACTATATCAGGTAAATAAATGATTATGTATATCATACATATATATATGTTAAACTATTCATATTTTTTATCTACAGGGAACATAAAACAATGATAAATAGGAAGCATCGTTCTTTATCTTTGAGAAGGAGAGAGACTTTGCATAGCAAAGAGTTTTCTGCTTGGTTAAAATTGAAGGTAAAAATATTACTGTTTAAATTAATTATTTCAATATTTAATTAAGTTTAACAATCATTTATATGGTAGGGTATTGAGTTTGTCTACTGAATATATCTCTGAGGAAATAAGAATTTTGACTTTTGGTCCTAATACCGTGGTTCGTGACTGTAAATCAATTGTTATCAATGGGTACAATTTATTGTCACTGAATGAGCAAAGAACATGAGAACACAACATGATTATGTTATGGTTACTGCCACAACATATTGTTATGCCAGTGCATCAGATAGTAGACCACGATTTGAAAATGTGGGTTATTATGGAGTCATTGAGAAAATAATAATATTGGATTATTACTCTCATGACGAGTCACAATGATGAAATTCCATTTGTTTGATTCAATGAGAGACATGGCACATTTATTGATGATTTTGGATTTCGAGTAATTAATATGACTCGCACTCTTGCTAACGAAGAACCATATGTGTTGGGCATTAATGGCTAAACATGTTTTTTATGTCAAAGACTAACTTCGACATGAATTTGGTGTCATAGTTGAAGTAATTATAAGACATATTTTTGAAGATGGTGATGACGGAAATGACACTCCCCTATTGACATTGGAACCAATCCATTTATTTCATTTGATGACTCCAATAGCTCAATTGTTAGAGTCGATTGTGAACCTGAAGTTTGTGGTTGAAAATATATAGAATCTTTAATCCATGTTCTGAATTCGTTTGGTTTACCTCGAGTTGGGTTGTTAAGGTTGGTAATATTCAAAATGTTTTAGTATTGATCACAAATATTTTTAGCTGACTTGAACATTATGTGAATTTTCAATGTTTTTTGGTTGATATTTTATTTGAATTGCATTTTCTAATTTGGAATTGCACTGTATTCAAACCTAGTCAAACAATATTTCTAACTTGGTGAACATTAAAACGTGTATGATTATTAAATGCATTCAAGATCTTCTAAAACAAGTGATACATAAATTATCAATGAATCCCCCTATTCCTTCATATATTTAGTTTTTTTGTTTACACATAGTTTCCTTTTTTTAATTAATTATATATTTGTTTTCAAAAGAAAGAAATGCAGCCAATTGAAGAGCGACGAGAAAGAAATGATGGAGAAACAATCATCGGGATGAAGGTGATGGTCGTTCCACCATTAGTGCCTACAGTGAGTACTTTATTTCAAATATATATATATATATATATATATATATATATTTAAAGAACATATAATGTCATGTGATTAATTTTTTTTTGTAATCATTTTTGTAGGATCCACCTATACGTCGACAGTTATTCAATGAGGAGCCTAGTATTGGTCCCTAGTACTCAGGTCGGTGGTACGGGGAGGGTTCGTACCAGAGGTGGGACGATCAGCTCCGCGTGCCCAAATAGACCCTGCCCCTCCCACGGACATGTCATACTTCCACATTCTGATCACGTTGTGTCGTTAGAGACCCATTGGATATTTAGTCCTCCCATGTTTTTCGCTACCTTCTGCATCTTCTGGCCCGTCATTTGCACATCCCAGGATGATTCCCTCTCCCCAGTCAGCATCCAGTCATACTATTGTCCCATCTTCTTTTACCTATACTTCTGTCTCTCCGAGCTTCTATATTCCATCATCTTCGACTCCTATTCCACCACAGGGCGTTCCATCAGTTTCTGTGGATCCGGCGGTGCTCAGTGATCAGACCGGCACAGGTATATTTATAGAAACTAACAAAATTTTATAGCAATATTTATTTTCATTATAACATGTTCTGATAAAATATTTGTTTTTCTTTCATGAAAAATATATCTACTGACAGGAGACATGGGCGGGGGTGTACACGCATGCGTTCAGGGTGGAACCACCGCACACAGGTTATGGTGGATTATAATTAAGATAGACAAATGGTTGAGAAAACATGGCAACAATGTCGGAGTATTTTGGCGACGCTTGCCAAATACTCCGACATCATTCCTGTCAACCCACTGTCATGGAGACATTTTCCACATGAGGTCAAGGATAGAGCTTGGGCAGAGATATGGGTAAAAAAATATGTTCTATTTAATGCCATTAATTATTTTTGTATTTATATGAATTAATATTTTGATTTCAACTTCGATTTAATTTTCCCGATGGTGAGGGTGCATGAACGGAACGTCTAAAGGATTTAGGAGAGCTTTGGAGAGACTAAAAGCATGAGTTGTATATTGGCTGGGTTGCTAGAGTTGGCACTGAGTTAGAAGCGGTACCAGTGGTCGATGATTGTCCTATAGAGCAGTATCGTGAGATGATTACTCATTGGACGAGTACCCAGCTTAAGGTATAAATAAAATTTGAGGTATTTAAATAATAACATTCATGTTTTTCATTAATACTATCTGTTGAATTTTTGAATTTTATTTAGGAATCATCTGGAAAAAATAAAAAGAACATTGATGCAAAAAAATACCTCCACACACTAGGAGCCACTACGATGCCTGATCATGAGAGGAGGCAGGTATGAAAATTGTTTATTAGTTTTCTTTACGACTTACACGTTCTTTTGTTCCTCAATTATTTAATAGTTTTATAATGTTTTCATATAACTTTTGTTTTCAATGTCATTGTAGAGGAAAATAGAAAATATTGAAGGATGTGTGCCTTGAGAAAAACTGTT